>OU612029.1:17327260-18653093 GCA_914767945.1 Eilema depressum | reverse complement strand
GAATTAGTATTTGCAGAAAGGTCGAAAGATGGGCAGATGAGTTTAGAAGATTAAACCTGGATATTTTAACGTCATATCCGCAAGGCATAGGCCAAACTACACATAGAGAGAAATCTAGTCTATGTAGGAGTAGGTAGCCTACTACCTACTCCTACATAGACTGGATTTCTCTAGAAATAGAAAATACATTTAAAGTAAACGTAACAGTAAATATTTAATCACTTTTATAACACGTGAGAACTGTTTAGTTGAACGGCTCTTGAACTGAAAATACGCATAAAAACGAAATCGTTCAACTAATTACCTGGGGAAGGTTCTTAGTTACTGAAATTATTTAAAAAACAACAAGGAAATGAACCCATTTCTCCCGCTCGCCCACAGGTAGTAACTTGTACCATCTCCAAGAGGATTTTGTATGTAGTTAGTAGGAAAATGTGTTTCTCATTAGGCGATGCGAAGCATCACAACAATCTCTACACAAATAGGAGGCTTTCAAATGTGTAGACATCACACTGGTGGTGTCCTATCATTTGACAAAAAACGAATGACAAATTTTCATTTGACAAACGTTTGACAAAATTATACTTGACAAATGTATCATTTGACAAACTATCGTTTAATAAACTACTCATTAGACAAAATATTGATTTGAAAAAAAAAAAACATCATTTTACAAATTGATTATTTAAAAAACATGTTAGTTGACAAACAGACAGTTAGTGATAGATTTGAGAAAGCTGCTCATTTCGACTTTTTTTTAAATAAATAAAGCTCTGCATGGTTAAGCAGAACTTTATTTGCCTATTTGAATTTATATGCCTATGTTAGGAACCTTCCTTGATACAATTTGTTTTACCTATTTATGTTTTACACTTTTACATAATTTATAAGTACTTATACAAAAATGTTCATGTCTTTTTCAAACAACTTACGGCGGCGACTCAAATTACGGCTGCACAGACAAGAGATCCTCGGTGTCATCATTATGTTAAAGATTTAAAGATAAGAGTCAAGTTGTTACGTTTTTCTTGCATTCCACTTTGGTCATGTAGCTTATTTCAATTATTCTATAAGCAATATATTCGTGGACCAAGAAACGGAAAAAATGCTTGCGCAAAAGAAGTTCTACAAACCACCAGAGCAAATATATCAAGATGTCTCCTTCTACCTTACTACCTAGTCATTATTCTAAACGCAAGTCACATTTAGACACTAATCCACTACAAATGAATCAGAGAATCAGAACGCGTCGTGCTCCCAATCTTCTTCTAATGTTATCTTAACTGCTCTTTTCGATTCCTCCCACAATTCCTCTGTCAACACTCTATTATTCACCTCCCAAGTACTAAAAAACTCATGACAATCTCTAAAATGCTTACCACTTTCATTTCTAAATTTAGGATCTACTGCTAAATACACTGCCATGGTCGCAACCCGCGGTAATGGCCTGCCAAATTTCAATAAAGCACTATTTAATGTATCCCTTAGAAGTTTGTTTTCAAAATGTCTGAAAAACTCCGACTTTCCCAATCCAGGATCCATACTATACACATTCACTTCAGAACCTCTTATTCTCTTCTCCATTTCTACTGTGAAGAGCACCATTGCTAGTTTCGCATTACAGTAAAATCCAAAGTTGGAGTACTTGCCTACATCATTCCAATGTTCCAAGTCTATCGTACCTAGAAGCAATGCCAACGAAGAAACGTTCACTATTCTGCTTGGTGCAGAAGCTCTCAAAAATGGAAACAATAGATAGGTAAGAAGAAATGTCCCGAAATAGTTGACTTGCATCATTAATTGTAGATTATCCTGCGTCAATTTGTCTTCCAAGCCAATAGCTCCGATATCGTTTATTAGAATATCCAAACGAGGCTCTGTCCTTATAGTTGTATCTACAAAATTTCTGATAGAAGAGAAATTTTCGAAGTCCATTTGTCTCGAAACAATATTCTGATTTCCTGTAGTTTGTATGATTTCATTTCTTGCGTTTGATAGTTTGAGTGGGTTTCTGCTCGCGATGATGACCTTAGCGCCTCGCTTAGCCAGATTTTTGGCTATTTCCAGTCCAGTTCCGGAGGTAGCACCTGTCACTAGAGCCACTTTTCCATCTAAACGGATATTTGTATCACAATCCTTGAAATCGTCTCTTTTAGACATGTTATCAACGCAGCGTCGTTGCATTTACTGATTGCCTAGTTAGCATTTTATAGTACCTAGTAGTGTACAAGGATTACAAGGTAACATAATTGTTGAAATATTATGCAGCAGGGCTGATATAATCGAGGCGATTCATTAGATATTATTAAATTTAATTATATTTCTACTAGCTGCCCCGCGAACTTCGGACACCATATTTATTTTCGCCCGCGTGGAATTTAAATCCTGTTCCCTATGCACCTTCTATTCAATTATTTTTATATAAACCTTGACCACACAATATCGACAACAATACAAAAAAAAACAATCCAATGTGTTGCAGTCGATTGGAACTTATGCGCGTACATATTTGAAGGGTTTAATTTTTATTTATGCACCCTTTGCCACATTTTTCTGGTACCCATAATCAAATTCATTATCATCATCATCATTCATCTCATTTTTTTAAGGATAACTATCCTACTACTATCCTATCCTTAAAAAAAACGATACGTATCGTCTTATTTTAGACAGCCCTGGATGTTTCACTAAAAATAATGACCATCCGTTCTTAAAAACACTACTTTCTGTTTTTATAACGACCTTTACAAGCTTGTACCAACTACATATTTGAATTAATATTAAAGCATTAAGTATGCTAACCATTGATGTAAATGGTTACTTATTAAGTATGATTGACTAGTTAGCTGTAAGTATAAGTTGGTTAAATGAATAAATAAATAAATAAATAAATAAAAATATGCTAACGTAAACTAATTATTTAAAATCGGAAAAAGCGAAATCAAGCTCAGGCGGGGCTCGAACCCGCGATCTTTACCTCACAAACGACGACCGTCGCCCTAAGACGGATATAAACGGAAAAATATGGATCAAGCTCGGGCGAAGCTCGGTGGGACTACTGCTACACAAAAGTAGCAATAGTTCGATCAACCGGACTAGCAACCGGACTACTGAGACTAAAGGTGTGGCTCAATGGTCAGAGCAATCCCCCTGTACGGGAAAGATCATACGTTTACACTGTCGGATGGGGTTTGGCTTACCATAATCGAGAGCCTAATGGTTTTTTAATTTTGGCCATTTCGAATAAGCCACCAAACATTCTGCCACGACGCCATACAGGACACGAGAAACAAAATGGTTGACCGAGTTTAACCGTGAATCACCGAGTCATACCATAACGAGTTCTTTGACATTGCTCCAGATACATGAACTTCAATTACTGTACCTGTCCAACCAGTAACGTTTAAATTTATTTATAAATCTCGTGTAGGCATTTTATCAACATTTTTTTTTGTCAACAAATTGTTTCACTTTTAGTGTAATAAGAAAGAAAGAAAGAAAGAAAGAAAGAAAAAAGATTTATTCAGTGACGTTTAAGATACACGGTACAAAAGAATATATAGGTACCTATTTATATAGCATGCACTGAGTCATTTTGTGCACCTCATACGCCATACATCATACGCATATAATAAGTGTCGTATCAAGAGCGAAACAAGTATAGGTTTATTCTAAGAGTTCCACGCTCCCCACACCCGAAGGGATTCAGCTCGAAAGAGTTAGCTCGGGATAGGCCGGGGTGCGACAGATTATATGTCTCTCCGAGAATCTCACCTGGTTTTTTCAGGGTCAGGTTTCTGGTGGAAGGTTTCTTCAGGGTCGGCAGCACGAGTGTGACGCCCTTGGTGTTGCACGCGTCCATAGGTCAAGATAACCACTTTCCATCAGGTGGGCCGTGTGCTTGTCTGCCACCTAATTGGTATAAGAAAAAAAAAAACCTACGACAACCTGCGAACCACACACGGCGTGCGTTTTACTCGGTTGGAATCCGACATAACCACCCCACCGACTCCGTGGGGATAGAAAAGGGGTCCACGCTTCTATTGTTTGTGTTTCCCATCCAGTTCTGTGACAAAGATTCCCCTTGTTTTTTTTTTTTTTTTTTCACAACGCTTTCTAGACCCATGGTAAGCTTAATTAGCTTGTGTTATGGAATCTAGAATGCGGATATACATACTTAGATACCTTTGGCAGTGCGGTAGCGGTAGTGAACGCGGCCGCTACGCAGGAGACGCGAGTTCGATCCCCGCTCAGTGCAAATATATTTATGCATGAATATGAATATTTGCATTGGTCTGGGTGTTTCTATGTATGTATTTACGTAAGTATGTTTATCCGCAATCTAGAACCCTTAACACAAGCTAGTTAAGCTATGCTTACTTTGGGTCTAGATAGCGCTGTGAAGAATGTCTTACTATATTTATTATTTATTTATTATTATTTATTTATTAACTCAATTCCTGCCCACTTTCTAATGGGTCGCATGGTGCATAATAGATCGAGTGTCTTTCACAGGCTTCCCTTTTCAAAATTTTCATCCTTCGCCACTGAGAAGATGTAGCGGGCGGACGAGGTTTTGGCGCAAGCGTTTTTCTCAGGGCTGGGAGGTCAGACAATAGTAGGTAGCAGATTGAGCTGCAATCTGATTATAATTTTTTTAGGGTTACTGCAAAATAAAAAGAAGTCTTCATAAACAGAATAAACTATAAAAGAAGTTCCATATACGATGAATTGCTCTAAGGCTGTGCACGCACTAACGAGTTACAAAACCGTGACTGTGGCGTTACTGTCACTGTGTATTATACCTTCATACCTAAAGAAGGTGCGCGCGCTTGGATCATATGCCTAAAACAAGGAAGGCGGTGACTAAAGTCACTGGTGTGTGCGCGTCCTATACTTACCGTTGACAGAAAATACCTGTATTAAGTATTCTTCTTTCTCTATGCTTGTACCAAAAATGCCAAAGAGTAAATCCAGCTTTGACAGCATAAATGAAATAAAAAGGTGACAAGAGTTCAGAGAAATACACCTATTCAAAAAAGCTTTAACATCAGCTTCTAAAAAAACCCAAAAATAAACAAAAAATGATTGTATAAATAGCAATAATACAAATACAAATCCCACTAATAGTCAATAATACAAATACAAACAACAAGAAACAAATATGGACGTTTGTGAGAAAATAGTATGTATTCTCTGTTCTTTCCTATGTTGTTGGGTTATTTGCGCCGTGACCCCAACGCTCTTGTAAGTATCCAGATATTCTTCTCATCATCATCATCATCATCTTCCTTCAACCCTTTACCCAACTTAAGGATACCGCACACGGGCTAATGGCCACAATCACAAAACTCCGCCACTGGCATAAATTTCCTTTGATTTTCATACATTCACGCACACGGTTGACGCTGGTGGCCGCCACACGCTTCGAATCGTCGCTACTCGCTTCTTGTGGCCCGCATAAGTCACTAAACGCCGACACAAAACAATCGGGAATGACGTGCCACACGCCACTCATGCGATTCTCCTCGAACCGACTAAAACGCACGCCGACTGTGGGCCGTCGGTTGCCGGAGGTGAGATTGTCGTAGCCATATCTCTCGCACCCCGGCCGACCCAGGGCCATATCTCTCGAACTGGCCCTCATCCGGAGTGGGGACCACAGAGTCCCCAACTCGCCCCCGGGTATGGGGAGGCACGCTATGCGCGCACCGCCACGGCCTGCTTCTGCTAGGGTGACAGGCGGCTCCACCCGTCACCCCCAGGCCCGCGCTCATGGGGGACGGAGGTCGTTCTGCGACCTCCGACGCCCGAGTTGCCGTCGCTCGTCGCGGGCCGTGCGGTTTGCGATTCTCCTCCGCTCCGCGCGGACCGCAAGGTCTGCGATTCTCCTTCGCTCGCGATTCTCCACCCTGAACGTTCAACATCAGAGTCTATTATGACACAGCGCGCACGGGTTACTAAAGTGTCAACCATCAGCCACCAAGTGGCTGTCGCGCGCTACAGCCAGTTTTGTGACTTTTGTGACTGACGCATGTGGCCTGTGTGTGGCTACGCTTAGGGCCGGCCTTTTAATCTAACGACGCGACGTCTGACCCCTCAACTCCGGGAAGCATACGCCAGCGCTTCATTCGTTAATCTGTAGGTAACCGATTCTCAGATGAGTTTCGTAGGAGCCAGCTACTACATTTGCAATTTGTATTCAATCATACATAGTCATACATACATTATTATCACGCCTTTATCCCCGGAGGTTTAGGCAGAGGTGAATTAACAACCACATTTCACAAATCATTGTATTAGGTCCCACCATGGAGAAGGAAATGATAGCGGAGTTGTTGCAAAGGCAATCGAGTCGCGTGCTTCCATACTGTCAAAAGGACTCCTATATATAGACGTCAGTTCTGTGACGTCACCACTCAGTTCTAGTGGCACGTCGCACAGTAGATCGATCCCATACAAATGCTTGGACATCATAGGGTCGCATGTTAGTAAGAATATATCTTAAAATAAAGAGTGTATACGCGTTTTATAACTTCCTAAGCTTAAAGGGACCCACTGTTAATGAAATATTATACTTATAACATGTATTTTTATTATAAAAATGGGTACAATAAAAGTCCTTTTTTGTTAAATTATTTAAAATTTATTATTCTCGGAAAAGAAAATGTACATTGATATTTATTACTAGGCATACTTATTCTTCCTCTTCGCCGAATATTATGGAAGCTGGAACATTCTCCAACAGATATTTAACTTCAGTTAAGTATATACGATTACTTGTTCGTCTTTTTAAGCGACTTGAAATCACGGGATATGATTTTTTTTTTAATTCAAGATTAAAGCTCAAATATACTGAATTCTCGCATTTTCTTGTAAACAGCAAATGTTATCATAAAAGTAGATTAGACAAGGTTATAGATCATGAAATTACCTACAAAATTGGTATATATTTTTTTTGTATGGAGCACCATTTCGGAAATATCGCGATTTCAAAAGTGGAAGAAGTCATTCTATTATTTATATAGAACTAGTTTTTGCCCGCGGCTCCGCCCGCGTGGATGTCGGTTAACGCGACCAAACATAGCCTATGTCCTTTCTCGAGGTCTAATCTACCCCTATACCAAATTTCATCAAAATCGGTTCAGTGGTTTAGGCGTGAAAGCGACACAGACAGACAGACAGAGTTACTTTCGCATTTATAATATTAGTATGGATTAGTTTTTCCCATTACATAGTATGATTCATCAACACAGAGCCTAAACCGCTGGTCCTATAAACTTGTCATTTTGGCAGTGGATGCTTTTCATGGTGCTTGTATCCATCAAGAAAGGATTTTCAGAAATTTTGTTACTAAGGTGCTAAAATAAACTAAAAATACATAAAAACGGGAATTTACTTCTAGACAAATTTTAATCCCATATTTTACCTCCTTAGCAATGAAATTTCCAAAATTCCTTTCTTAGTGGGTACTAGCAACATGAAAACAATCTACTGCCAAAATTTCAAGTTCATAGGGCTGTTCAAGTAAATTCAGGTTCTGCATTGATGAATCCTACGATGGGGAATGAAATTTCATATAAAATAGATATGATTTCCTCCAATTTTGAAATAGCGATATCTCCAAAATGGTGAACTGTACAAAAAAAAAACATATACCGATTTTGTAGGTAATTACATGATCTTTAACTTTGTCTAACCTACTTTTGCGATAGCAGTTGTTGCTTACTAGAAAAATGCGAGAATCCGATATATTTGACCTTTAACCTTGAATAAAAAAAAAACCAAAGGTGCAATCGATGGGGGCTTTTGATATTTCTTTCATTATGGTGTATTTAAGACCTTCACCTGTTTTCAGCTCTATGCGAATATATGCAAGCTTACCATTTAATTTTGTCTATTTTCACTGGGATAAAAATAATAAAGGCGTTTTGTAAAATTTTATTTTTCTCAATAACGCGGACATACGCGGCTCTAAAAAGTAGCAAGAAGTATCGAGTATTTATTGGTTTATTTGCCCTCATCAATATTTTTTTGGAAGTATTTGGAAGTGGTAACGAAAACACAACTTTTGTTCGAAAATATAAGGGATTTTATTTATTCTTAAAATCGATATTAAATGGCTGTTACAATTTACAAATATGACAAAAATCTGAAGCTTAATATATAAACTGTTGATTCATATTTGAAAAAGTATAAAAAATCGACGAATTTTGTAAAAAAAATAAAAATAAAGTACGAGTTAATTTCGCCAGAAAGGGATTGGGTGTGTTTTGAAGCTCTTATATTTTATAATAAGCGTGTTTTAAGGGGTTTATTTACCCATATTAGATGAAGTATGTATTCATCTTTCAATATCATATCACATCTACTCGAATTGATTAGTTTGCATATCCTGCCAGACGTCCAGGCTTTTGTATGGGATCGATCCACTGTGCGTCGTTGCGATCGGTTGTCATTTTTGGTTAAAAGTTCAAAGATAAAAATAGTTTTGACCCGATTTAAGAATGAAGTGTGCGGTACAAGGGTGTACAAATTGTAGAGATAAGATGTTTAAATATATTGATGATATAACATTTCATCAGTAAGTCCGCTATATTTTTATTTTCATTTTAGAAAAAAAATGTCTTTATAGAACCATCTAGCGGAGAGAAGAAATAAGTAACCTTGTCTTACTTGTATAATGTTGTAACAACAATTCAATTCATTCTATAAAAAAATCACCACAATAATTTCACCGGACTTCATTAGTAATTCCGCAATTGTTATTTTATTAATTCTTACATTATATTTGGGTGAAATTGAAAATTGAAAATAAAAAAATTAAGCCATCTGTCGGTATCTGCCCAAATCATTTAGGGGGGCTAAATGATTCTGCTATAATTCTACAGATGGCCTTATTTAAAATAAATGGTGTGCATCATAGTAGTGAGACCACTATATTCACATTATTTTTAGGAAGCCAATAAAATTGTCAACATTATATTATATCATTTTAGATTTCCCAGTAACCCAGAAATAAAAAAATGCGTGGATAGGTACGTATTTTAAATAGACCTTCCAGCTGGTAGGTACCCCACAAAATATTCCAGAATCTGTTCGAGGTCCTTCAATGAAGATGACTTCTATAAAACAAAAAAGTGATTTAAAAAATTACAGCCTAAATTTGCTATACCTAATTGTATATACGTATACCAGAAATACATAAGTGAAAATTTTACAATATAATAACATCATTTTTTTATATTTCTACATTATTTTCTTGCTTTATTAATTTCCTTTTTGAAAAAGTTAGGGATCCGTACTTAGCGCCTTCGCTGGCATAGGCGGGTGCGGGTCGCGGACGTCCGCTTCGCGTGCTTATTTCATGTTATTTCAAGAGCAGCGCTACGTGAGGCGGATACCCGTCATACGTGACGCGGGCGGCGGGGCCCCCCACGCGGGCAGCGGGGCACGCGCCGTGTGTCCGCGCGACGGAGCACGCGAGCGGGTCTGTTTCAACAAAATCATCGACCGCCGCTACGTTATCCGTGTCACACGCGCCGTGCTTGTACAGTCGTTGCAATAAACTTAGAATAATCCTTAGCTGCAAACTGAAAGCTTATTTACGGCAAATACCTTTGAAATTTTTTGGTAAACGAAACTCAAATAGAATGTTATTTTGAAGGTCAGTCTTATATTATTCATAGAACAACATAATATATCAATATAAAATGCAAAAGCAGGAACCTGCTCCCGGATGCATTGCACCACTTGTCCACCACCAGTCGCGAGCCAGCCCTGCTAATAGGTATATTGTGTAAAGTAAAACCAAAAATTCCGTGAACCAAAGGAGTTCGCCTCTTTCACTTCAGTTTTGACAAACCGTGCAAAATTGTCTTTGATTTACAATAAACTAATTATGATAGCTGTACATTCTTATACGAAAACTTGGTTACAAATTCTCCACACAACAATCTAGACGTGACATAATATGGGCTAATTGGCTGACGCCTTTGTTCACGTCGTCGTCTTTTGGCTAAGTAATATATCAATAAATGATCCATAGTTACTGTTATCGACTGTACACCGACGCTATTGAAATTATACTGGTGACAGACGCCCGTCGCGGACGTCCGCGACGGAGCAGCGGACAGGCGGGCGCCCGGCACGGGCGCCCGCGCCTGACGTCCGCGACCCGCACCCGCCTATGCCAGCGAAGGCGCTAAAACTCCAATAATGCAACCCAATCATTATGTCCTTATATTCCTTATATCAGAATTCCACGCGGACGGAGCCGCGGGCAACAGCTTGTATATATAGTGGTCAATATGTAAGTGGTCCCGCTGTCATTAAACACATAGATTATTCTAGAATTCTGTGCAGCGCTTTGTGGCGAGTGGTAAAACTACAATGGAAATTGCATGCATTATTTCTATTTGGTTTCGATATGCCACACTAGATGGCATTCTAAAAAGTGGGAGGGGCTTAGACTTAGGAGAAGAGACGCGTGGGGGACGAGGTATGGCGTCATGCCCCCCGCGTCTTCTTCTCACCCGCATTTGGCGACGCGTTTTTATTACGAGAAATTTCACTGGAACATCTCCGTTTACTAATCATATTCTGTCCTCCGTGGGTCCCACGTAATAGGCGGTGAGCATATTGCCGTATTCCGGGCACTATTGTTGACTCGAGCTATGCATGTAAGGCTGAGTCTGGGCTTTATACTCGTATGTCTGATGTTAAACAACCCTATCTCTTAGTCTTAGTCACTCTGTACGACATTGCATGGTATTCAATCAATCAATCAATCAATGCTTGTGCTTGTGCTGCCTGCCCAAGCACGTGTACTCCGGAGGAACTCATAAGTGCCTCTGAGAACGCTATCGGAGTGGCTACATACTGGGCAAACAAAATATGAAATGATAATGCCGTCGACTAGACAGAAGAAGAATTAATCAATTAGGCCTCTCCCAATGTGTTTGCCCCAGCCACCTTTTTCATTTCTTCATTCAATTTGTATTAATATTTCTGAATTTCTTCAGTGGTTGAGAATTGGTACAACGTTGCCGTCACGTCGCTGTCGTCATGACGTTGCTGGAGTCGTGTCGTTGACGTTACGTCCCGTTAGTGCTGCATCCACGGTAACGTCTTGTAACATCCAAGTCAATATATCGTAATAATAAATAATGGTTAACTCACATTGCAATGTTAAATAAACGTCTCTGAACTAATTTATGTTTTGTTATTATTATCCAAAATTTTATTCAACAGTTGTTTTTTTGGTTACAACATAATGAAGCAGATTTTAGAATATAACATCTACTCTTGTTCTATCGATGGCGCCTCGACTCTGAAATTGTGTTCTTCTACATAGTGCTGCCTGAATATCTACTGCTAAGATACTGTGAACTTTTTTAAACTAGAAACCGAAGTGACAAGTTGTATTCCCGATATTTTCCGGTTCTTTTCCACCGCCATCTTCCCAGACCACCTGGGTGTACGGTTGTAATTTTTTTTTATCTAAGGTTCACCTTTCCACTATATCATAAATAGATATTGGTGACGGTCCACCTTATTTAATGCTGGCTGGATTACAATTTTTTAATTGCATTTGAGACTTATTTCTTATAATAGGATGAGGTATTTATCTCTCTTTCTATGAATTATACTTAGAGTATCCATTACTAGATACTCTAAGGAATTATACAAAAGAGGCAAGACCTAAAAGCACGGTTAAGGTGGAGACGGCATGCTGCGTCTCTATTAGATACATACTCGTACTGTTTTTTTGCGATAGCAGCGAATCATATAAAATAGAGCTTGTCCCACCATGTTAACGTCTACTGCTATCCTATTACTGTACACCGGAGAACCGTGTGAGTGCCTCCGAGAATGCAATCCTGGGCGTCGATTCTACTAAAGCAAAACCATTGTCATGCCACCGAGACTGCAAAAAATGGCATTAAATTTTAGACTTTGTTGCTGTACACTCAAAGTCCAAAATTAAAGGAAAAAAGTTTCATTACACTCTCTCATTCGCTCTATAAAAAGCCATTTAATTTTAAACTTTAACTGCATTACTTTAAATGCTAAAATCAAATGAAATTTTCTCGCAGTCTCTGTGGTGTGACAGTGGTTGTGCTTTAGCAGAATCGAGGGCCAGGTAACAGCACTCTGGAAGAACAAAACTTGAGTGTAGAAGTGTCTTCAAATCGTCAAGGGAAGAAAAGCAATGTATTTGGATGTGAACAGGCCAAGAGATCCTAATCCCTGTGTTAGCGGAATTGTTTATATCCAAACCATGGAGTCATAACATTCTTAAAAATGTAAATTGAAGCTGAAACCATTCTGTCACCAATACTAATCTATGGTCACCTTCATTGGAATGGCATTCAATTTCAAAAATCTAACATTGTTATAGTGTTTCCTAGTGTTTCGCAACGATTTTCATACAAATATTATGTATTTTACTTGACACTGATGAAATAAAGGCTTCTTGATTGCAGAAGCCTTTAAAAATAAGAATAAAACAGTCTAGATCCATTTAAGTTATAATAATATATCAAAATGCGTAAACAAGACATAAACCACAACAAGAATGATAACTTAACTATATGTGAATGGATTATAACAGCCGCTGTGATAGTGTTCTATGTTTGGGCGTGTTTCGCTTTCTGTCCTGTAATTTTTTGATTAAATGTAAGTATTATCAATATCCTAGCGGTTCGGTGGCTCCTTCCTCAGGTGTACCATTAAAGTACCTGGAATCCCTTACCAGTACACGAGTTTCCCTCTTCCTACAGTCACGGTTCCTCTAACCGGGGCGTGAAAAAGCATCTGATGAGGCCGTCAAGTTGAGTGCCACCACTTCCTCCTAGCGTTAATTCCCAGTCGCATCCGAAACTTTCAGCTCAGAGTCTGGGGTCCGCTTTACCAGTCTTAACTACGGATTTGGCTAGACCTAGATATTTTCCGTGAAGCGATTGCCATCTGACCTGAGTGCCACCATTGTAACATATTACGTGTCTATAATGGTGATTCTCTTTTCCGAGACTTTGCCTTCAGCTTACTATCAGGCGACGTGAATGAATGAATGAATTCAAATGGCGTGTTTTAAGTAAAAAAAAAACTAGCTGCAGACTGCTGCTTCTGAGAATACCGATCCTGTTGTCGCGATCCATAGGAACTAATTTTAGTGGTCGAAGCCACGTATTCCAGAACAACGCTCCGTTCTGAATCGACTCTCACAATGATATATAGAAACTGTTTCCGCTCCAACTTTGATTTGCGAAAATGTCTATACCTAACCCACGGAGTCATATTAAAAAAAAAAAGTTGAAGTAGAAACCAATCTGTCATCGTCATTCGCCTTCAAACTCAAAAATCACAAAACCAAACATTGGCTACGCACCATCAATAATATTATGTATTTTACTTGACACTGACGAAATGGAGACAATTTTACAGCGAAAGCAATAAAACAATAGAAGAATAATATAATAACCATTCAACAAGATTGTATCAAAAATGGGTGGTCCACCATGTGCCCGGTGCAACCAAAAACCACGGCCTATGTGCTGCGCTCTCAAACAGCCAGCACCTGAACCACCAGTGAACACGTGCAAGCCCAAAGTTTTCAAAAACACATGCTGCTACCACGACAGTATTCTAGCAAGAATAAAGTCGTACATCCCCTTCATCCCGCAGAAGACGTGCTGCGGCCAAAAGATAACGTGTAACCCCAATATTTCAAAGAGTACACGCTGTCCCCCGACTTTATGCCAAGGGGTAATTAGCGTCTTGGTGGTGTTGTTTTACATCTGGACTTGCATCACATTCTGTCCATTATTTCTTTGAAAATATGTAAGTTCGATCCTATCCGTAATGCTTACATAGAGAAATAAGTCACTCGTAAAGGTTACTTGCACTGACAAGTTTCATACATACATACAGTCACGCCTCTTTCCCAGTGGGGTAGGCAGAGACCACAGCTTTCCACCTGCTACGATCCTGGCATACATCTTCCGCTTCTTCTACGTTCATAATTGCTTTCATGCATTCTCGCCGGTTTCGGGTACACTTGGTTGTCTATTGTTTAACCGAAGATTATATGCCATAATCATCATATTCCCGAATTTCATTTACCCGAATTTCATTTGCCCGAATGTTTTGTTTGACCTAAAAGACATATGACATACTTTTAATTGCCCGAAACTTAGATACCATAACTTACGATACGTATTGTTTTACATATTTTTATTTGCCATAATAATTATTAGACATAATATTTAAACGCCATAATGATTATTAGACATAATATTTATACGCCATAATGATTATTAGACATAATATTTTCTTCTTGCTCTTTCTGACTGTCGATGTCGATGGTCACAGTTCTAACCTAACTCAAATGGCACCTAACCAAACTACTTCTGGGTGGTTTATAAAAAAATAACCACGAAGGGGATAGCGGGGTCTATTCGCTAGCTTCGCTCGCTCAAACGACCCCGCCATCCCCTTCTAACCTAACCTATCCGATTCGGGGTGCCCTAAAGTCGCGATTGCATCCAGTTTCACCTGATATAACAACCGTTACACACTGTCACTGTTACACAATGTCGATGGCAGTTGATGTTATGGCATAGGATAATTATGGCATGTGATAATTATGGCATGTGATAGTTAGGGCATCTGATAATTAGGGCTTACAATGATTCTGACAAATGATGTTATGGTAAGTGACTTTATGAGAAACAAAGATTCTAGCAAGTGATTAATATAGCAAATAAGAGTAGGGCAAATGAATATTATGTCTGTTAATATTATGGCTGTTGACTATTATGACAAATGATATTAGGGTAAATAAAATTCGGGCAAACGGCGGTATACCACTCTTGACATGTCCTTTCTTTAAAAAGTCTTCGATCTGACTGACATACGTATGTCTAGGTCGACCCCTACCGGGTTGCCCATTCACCCTCGCTTCATAAAGCTTTCTGAGCAACAAAAATGATGATTATTTTAAATTGGAAAAAGCGAAATCAATACTCGGGCAGGACTCGAACCCGCGATCTTTCCCTTACAGGGGGAATGCTATAACAACTGAGCCACCGAGCTTCGCCCGAGATTGATCCAAATTTTCCAATACATCCATCTTAGGGCGATTCCAATTTAAAATAATTTGTTTATTTTAGCATACTAAATGCTTTAAAATTATCTAAAAAATGATGATAATGTGTCGTTTACTTTTTAACACCACATTATGTCATGAAAATTTACAACACATTCGAACTCATATGTTAAAAAACCTATAACCCATATGTTTTGGACAAACGACGAATTTGACACAATATGGTAACATGGATAGGTTTACTCGTAAGGGCCCGTCCGTACCGGTTACCTGTTTTTCTATGTAAGCCTCCTTAGACGTAATTAGACGAGAGTTTCAGTTGTCCAGGACTGGCTCAGGTAGCTCTGTGGTCAGAGTCATCATCATCACAACATCACATACAAAGCTAGTACTTGCATTTGGGAGCCTGTGTCTTTCCTAGTTTGTCTGACCTTCTAAAACGCGAGAAGAAAGCTTCATCCGTTATTCTGAAGCTGTACTGGTTTAGCAGATGAGGTTGAGGGTCTCTGAAGATCTTAGCGGGCACACATCCTTGCCTACTTCCTACTAATATTATACTCGTAAATGTGAAAGTGAAGATGTTTGAATGTTTATTCAATCACAATCTAACTGCTGAACAGATCGGGCTGAAAGATATAGGAATAGAGTACTTCCAATTTGCCTCACCAAGCGTCTCCACCTTAGAGTATCTATCTTACCTGTAGAGCGCGTCTTAGCAAGTATGAACTGCTATCACAGGTGTGAACAGTGCCTAGAATTTTTGACAACTGCAATCAGTAGCAAAACAATATCTGCCAAAGTGATTTCGCAAATAACAGTTTATTTCATTTTGTGGTAATAATGGTGAACTCTGCATTGCCAGGCTCTCAAAACGATTCCCGGAAGAAAAATAAAAAGAATGATAACATTTCATATCACCCGTGAGTAGTATTATATGACTAATTTATTTGTTTTCATAAAATTTATACGGGTCTCCTAGGGGGATGCGAGAAACGCGGGGCGGGTTACAGCTGACGGCTGTCACCGGCCATATTTTCTTTTAAATGAATAGTGATGTAGCACATGCACTTTCGGTTACGATAATTTTCTTTTTGCAATAGAATTTCATTGTAGGTTTATTTTCTTTTATGTAGTATAGAGTATTTACTGTGTAAGCAAATAAATCTGCTCATTTTACTTTTATATATTATGCACTATTATTTTTGTTAGGTTTACAAAAATACTAAGATGCATAATAATAAATGCATGAGTGAAAGCTAAAAGCTATAAAGAGGCCTGATTGGGAGCCGAATATTCGAAGTTTCATCTGTTCTATCTATTTTAAGCTTGATTTCAAATAAGTAACTAAGAAAGGGCTTTGCAAACTGAATGACGATGCAGTACCAGAACTTTACCTCCACGTAGGTAAATGCTTATGCAAAACTTTATATTTCAATTAACCACTGGCCTCTTCCAAAGTGCGTCAAAACTTTATATTATCCATACTTCAGTGCGCCTGCCAAAGTCGTTATGTGCATTTTTTCGAAAAAAAATTTATTCGCTAGACGGCCTTAAAAAAAAATTGCGCATCGGCTGAAAAAACAAACAAGTGTTAATTCCTTCTAGAAATAGATTTGACAAAATATGGATGTGCACTTCTGACCCTGCAAAATTGTTTATGTGTCCACATCAAAAGTTTTTCACCCTCATATTGCACATGTCAGAATTGGTTTGCACATAGATAATTTGACAGCTTGTTTCTCTTCGGTTTGTTGGTTGTAAAATTGGTGTTCTACCTTTGTAACAACGTAAATAATCTTATAATAGGAAATAAAACGAGACAGGTGACTAAATTTTGTACAATAATATTGCTGTTCTCAGTTTTGGGGTCACTGGCAAATTAGTCTTGACATCGCCAAAGCTTTCTATAGAATCTGGCGCCTTCCTTCCCGTCTACCAGCCTCTGGCCACCCAGTCGCACAGTCCTCCCAAACTGTACGACTGGGTGGCTAACTTCCTGCAGGTGTGCCGTATTTGCGCCTTTAGAGATGGACGAACTTCGGAGTTCTTGCAGTAAATGCTGGCATGCCGAAGGGGTCCGTCTTATCATCCATTCTTTCTTCTGCATATAAACGTATGCTGTCCACTGACAGCATTAATTGCTATGCAGACGCTATGCTATGCAGATGCTAACCTTACACTTGAGTTATTATGGACATCCTGTGGCCGAGCAGTCTGATATTGTGGAACAAAGGCAGCTTCTTGTCACTGAGCTCGACCGGATCCTGAAGCACATTTCCGAATGGGGCTCTGAGAACCTGATCGAGTTCAGTGCCAAGAAGACCAAGAAGTTCAGTGCAAAGATATCTTCTTTCCTTCCACTCTTCAGAGCACGCCACTGCTACAGTAGGAAAATCTCAGTATCCTCGGTTTGGATGTTCGCTGCAAACTGAACAACAAAAACTACACTTAGAGTATCATCAAAACAGCCTCGCGTAAGGTTGAAGTCCTGAACAAAGTGAGACGTTTTTACACGTCGGAGCAGCGGTGTCTTCTGTACAAGACACAAATTCGCTCCTTCGTGGAATACTGCTGGTATTTCTGGGATGGCTTTTAGCACACAGCCCTCCTTTTAGAAAGTAGTTAGTGTTAGTGGCCTTTGAACCAGGGGCGTCATACTCGTGCTGCTGACCCTATAGAAACCTTATAAAGACCTTCTTGAAGAACCCCATACATATTGAAGTCGCGTGGAAAAACAACAGGGAGATCATTCCACTGCTTGAGCGTACGTGGGATGAAGTTCCTTTCATACCGCACAGTGCGCACCGTTTCCGGTCGTAATGTGTGAGAATGAATTCACTGTCTACTCGTATGGCGAGCGGTGCGGCGATGAAAAGTAACGAAATTCTAGGCATTATGTCGAACAATTCTTCTGAACACAAACCATCGGCGGTAAAACACCCACAGCAAGGAAGTTCGTTCTGAGGTTGAGAGGGACTACCACCCCGCCTGTGAGTATGGGATCGTCGACGATCCTCAGCGTCCGTCTTTGCGCCAAGTTGAAAGGGTCTAGGTAAAAACGTGACAGCAGTACTCCATGTGGGGCCGAACGGGCGCGTTATAAAGAAGAAGTCTTTGCCCCGCAGTGATGTACTGCCTCGTCCTGTTGAGCACTCCTGGTTTCTTTGATACCAGCTTGACTTAGTCTTTCAAGTGACTACGGCGTTGATCGTCGCTGAAGATACCAACACCGAGGATCCCTATACTCGAAGAGATGGTAAACGGTGTGTCTAGAAAATTGCGGCGCTACAATAAATGGGGTTTTCTTAGCGGTGAATGCACATACTTGTGTCTTAGCCGAGTTGAATTGGCCTAGGGTTAGTCGTCCCCAATCGGATACTCTAGTGAGAGTAGTCTCGATTTCAGACACAAGTTTGTGACTTACCTCCAGCGCTGACTGAGGGATATTTGCCTGTGTACCTAATATGTGTTCCCGATACAGTCGTCCTCGAACGCTCACGAAGGTGTAGGGCAAGGTGTATTATATAACACGTAACACACACATTTCACCACACAAACTTCTATGGTCACGTGACGTAGTAAAAGATCGACAACTGATCTAGCAGCAGTACTTCGATATCAAAGATTCACCAAAGGATTGTGGAGGTCAGATGGCACTTTACGGAAAATATCGAAGCTTAGCCGCGTCGCAATTAGACTGGAAAAGCGTATCCCGGACTCCGAGGTGAAGGGCTCGGATGCGAATCAACCGGACTAGCAACCGGACTACTGAGACTAGAGGGACTAAATTGTGTAACTAATTGGTACCATAATATGCTTGGAACTCGGGAATTGCTCTTCTTTTCTGATTGTCATATTATCGGCTATACTGGGAACGATCAGCGATTAGTTCCCAACTCACAAATGTGCACCGACTAGCAACTGATACATTTTGATGTACAAAGGCGAGCTTAACTCAGTATTGTTCTTTTTTGTTACTTGTATGCCTTATCAAGTTTATAGTACGTATTTATTTACATCGTATGTTATTTACATCAAATGTACCTTGCCACCAGTCAGTATTTATCGGCTAAATAAATCCTATTGAGTTCCATAACAAATCTGATATGTGTACATTTTTCACTTGTAAGAAATGGCACTAGGAAGACAATTCTGATATGTGTGTCAAAATGGGAAAAACAATTTATTGTGGATGGACAGTACCGTTTATGATTTTCACTTATATCTCAGTTCATTCAAAATATTTTTTGGCATCATACTGCATTTTTAGTTTTTTGATACGCTCATCAATTATTTAATAAAACAGCTTATTGTCTCTCCTGAAAACTTGACCAAAAACACATAGAGGTTTTGGCAAGCGCAACGACGTAATATTATATACGACTCTGTCTGTTGATATGTTAGATTTGTGGGATTTTAATTTCTGTAATTCATTCAATGATACTAATATTTGTATCTTGGTTTTAATTTTATCCATTCATCCACGCATGCGTCACACTAAATTCACAACATAACCAACTATCGATAATTTTGGTAATAGGTATGTACATGAAACATCACTATAGGCGCTTTATACCACAGATAAAAAACTGCTTACACTCGGCACAATGGACCATAGTGTTAGACTTGCTCTATACTATAGTAATGGATACTCTAAGGTCTCCACAGATGGGATAAAGTGGCATTTTCCCTCTGCCCCACTAAATTCATTCTGGTTGGAAAAATAATGCCCCGTGTAAATTCATTGAGAGGTGTTTTTGAATAAAATAAAAAATACCCAGGAATAGCTTATAGTCTGTAAGAGTATCTCACTTGCAAGCCGAATGCACAAAAAAGAGGTTTACGGAGTATAAGAATCTTTACAGCCAGCAATGACATTACATATGACGTTACATTAAAAAGAAGTCATTTATATAAATGTCACTTCAGCTGCTATAATTTTCATCGAAGTGAACGAAGTTTTATAGACATTTTTTTTAGTTTTACCATAGTGCAGTAATCATAATATACATATCACGGAACGGCCGTGATAGGTGCAATAGGAAAAAAGCCGTTAAAGCCGTATCGACCATGTGTGACCTCAGAGACTACGTGGGACAATTTTGTTTTGTTTGTTGGTTCGCACTTTTTTGCTGGCTTTGTGTGTTCAGAGGAGCTTTTCCTTAAGTACTTACGGGTAAGGACTTTTTATCATTCAATCATTTGATTCCATTTTAAAAACATTCACCTTTTGGCACTGGTGGCCCCTAATTTTTTAAGTATCCTTCATCGTGTTGCAAAGAAAAGTGAGCGAACGAATGGGCCCCCTTTAACTCTCGAAGTGCCGCACTTTTAGCAGTTGTGCCTGTCCATCTGTGATGGAAATTATAAAGACCATTCATATTCTCAAGTTTAACGGTATAAAAGACAATTGGTTATACCACTTTTTTATTAGAAATATGCACAAGTCACTTCATAAAAATATTTCTGAAGTACTAACTATTATAGGTACATTTATGACTTAATTGAGTTAAAATAACTAGTTACTCACATTTTAGTACTCTTATTATCCATATAAAGCTATTTGTACACTTCTTTCCTCCCAATCTTCTTCTCGACTTATTTTAACAGCTTTTTTCGACTCCATCCACAAGCGTTTAGTAAATGTTCTATCGTTTGTGCTCAAAGGATTCCAGAATTCGTGACAAAATTTATAATTCCTGCCGCTCACTTTTTCCAACTCCGGCGCAGACGCTAAATAAGCTATCTGTTGGCCTACATCCTCCTTTCTTTGTCCAATTATGTTGATAAAAAAACGGGAAACATTCTGCATCAAATCTGGTATATTTGTAAGTACATTGGTGTCTCGAACCACAAACGGATCAAATGTATTTGCAGTCACACAAGTATTCTGTAATCGCCAGTGCAATTCTGTGTTAAACAACGATACTGCCAACTTAGAATTAGCCAAACTTGATACTATGTTATAACGCCCGACATCATTCCAATGATCAAAATCGATCTGACCAACATACATTGATGCGGCTACTCCATTTATTATTCTGCTCGGAGCTGATGCTCTTAATTTAGGCAGTAACAGAAACGTAAGTAAGAAAGCACCGAAGAAATTCACTTGCATTGTAAAATTTAAGTCATCAGCTGTCAGTCTATCCGGTAAACCTATTGCTCCAGCATTGTTTACAAGTACATCTATTGTGTTTTCCATAATAACTTCATTTGCAAAACTCCTAACTGATTTCAAGGAACCCAAGTCCAAAATTTTATACGCCACATTTTGATTGCCCGTTACTCTTATGATTTCATCTCTTGCGTTTTTTAGTCTAGTTTCGTTTCGGCTTCCAATGATAACTCTAGCTCCACGATTGGCAAGGTTCTTTGCCGCTTCTAGTCCCATTCCAGCACTGCCACCAGTAACAACCACCACTTTGCCATCTAGACGCGCTTTAGTATCACACATGTTCAAAACAACACAGTCCACTGGACTTGATCGGAGTACTAAAGCTTGCGAGGAAATATAGAATCCTTATTGAAGTTTTATTATTCTGACGTCAAGGTAATAAGGGTGCTGCGTAACAATGAGATCTCGATTCATTTCCGTAAACATAAAACCATAATAAATTTTCCTTAATGACGCACAACCATATCGAATATTGTGTGTAAGATTTCCCTAATTCAGCACAGATCAACTATACGGCGATACTAGAATTGGAAATACTTTTTTATTAATTAGTCTTCAAATTTAAATCTAATTAACACATTAGAACACCCGCAAATTGTAAGGTTCATCAGGTCTTTCAATCGTTGGTATGATGGGTTTCCAGTCTGACTTTTTTCAATCGAGTCCGAGAACAATACGAGATACTGTAGTAGTACTGTACCCCTGTAACTGGATCCTTTCCAAAAAGTGACCGTAATGAATAATACTTGTCTTTCAAGTTATTAAAGATACTTGAGCGGCATGTTGGAATAAACACTTAACAAAATACATATATTAGTAATTGTACAAAATATTCTCGTACGGAATGGTCACAGAATACTGTAATTGGAATCTCAATTACTACCTTAATAAAATTATGCTAAAGCCACCTTAGCTTCCTTATATGCATTCCATCTTAGAAACAGTAATTATCACTGTAAATTAATAAGCACTTGAATACCAATTACTGCCACCAAACTAACAGTCGTCAGCTATCAATAATAATTATATTAAAATATAATTACTTCTGGATAATCGTTGAAGATGAGTTTAATTGATCCTCCTAGACATAGTTCGGAGGGCTCTCATAACGGCAAATGTACCCTGTGCATCGGGTCTCAGCAGATCAGGCGTGAAGCGACAGGATAGTTTAATTTTGGTGCCGTGGAACAACGGCAAGTGCCTGATGAGGGACGCTACATGTCGCGGCTACGCACTTGAATCGCACCGTCAACGCTCCTGCGGTAGCAGCTGATGACGTTGCTAGCAGGAAAAACGCACGCAATGGAGCCACACTATGGAAATTATACAAAAAATACTTTGTGCCTGGAGTCTTTGGGAAGTCGAGGGTCGGAAGGCCTAATCTCGGAAGTAGGTCACTGTATTCGCGATTAAGGTGGTGTGGCGACTTCCATTCTGACTCGTTCTTGATTCAAAGAATGGTCATTGCGATTCTACGATGCGATGCTGCCAGTATCCTGAGCACCTTTGCGTCTAGAAGGATACTGGGCTGGACAATTTCTTCTTCTTCATCATCTTAGCGTTAATCCCAGTCGCATCCGAAGCTTTCACCTCGGATTCTGGGGACCGCTTTACCTACTGCAGATTTGATTGGACTATTTGAAATGGCCGAATCACAGATTGAGTCTGGTTTATATTAGATACATCCTCGTAAAAGATCTGTTTGAAAGAAAATTCTAGAAAATTCATGGAAAATATTGAGTGTCCGCGGCGCGGGTACACACAGTAAACAATGAGCGGAATACTGTTCTAGAACTGAAATAGAGCCTGAAGCGATTATAAACTCATAACAAGCTCTAACAAGCAGCTAATGGACCGACTGACGACAAAAGGCTCTAAATACGTTGCCCATAATATGAGTGGTCAGTTTAAAAATCAATTTTCGTACAACCTGAGTGGTTCATATTGTATGTTTTGGTGCATATATTTTAGTTTGAGAAAGAAATGTACCGGATCTGTTTGGTGGCCTATATTCTTTGCTTGATTATTGGATACTGGTGTTCTGTAAGTTTCGCAATGTAACTTATAATAATGAATGAAATAAAACTATAGAAAAGAAAAGAAAAACTAAATATTGATTAAAAAAGACGCCGACAAATTGAGAACGGTTAAAAATAAGTGTGTAACAAGAATTGGTGGTTTTAACGGCCAGTGCCATCAATGGTGCAAATGAAACTTATATGCACCGTTTGCACCATTGATTGTGCTGACCAATGGAGCAAATGAAAGTACACCCAAGAATGTTTTAGATAAAAAAACATCTTTAGAAGTAACAAATAAAACTTTGGTGTAGTGACTTTTTGTCTTCCGTGGGACAATTTTGACGACGAGTTTAAAGTTTTCTGTTGGGTATGATTAGTTCACTAATTGACGGCTCTCGTGCAGGTTCTGTTTTTAACCAGAAGATCTTACTTGAAATGATGAAATGCCCATGTCAGCTACTACATGTTTGTCTAGTGATTAATTACATTGATTTTCAATTTGGTCTAGGATGACTTTCGTCAAGAGCAAGCGAAGGTGGTGGTGGCCAATCCCAAGTACATCAAAGACGTGGTGGTCTTCACCGGGAGGAAGAGCAGACATGACCCTTACCTCACCAACATGACTGCGACACTGCTCATGCCATTCGGGAACAATGTCACTGTGAGTCTTTGATCTGAATACCGGAATTGACGACATACGAGTCTGGTTACATTCTGGAGGTGTTATAGTTCCATCGAGCTTAACTAGCTTGTGTTATGGAATCTAGAATGCGGATAATCATACTCAGAATTTTTTTTGTTAATACATATATATTATAGCTTTTGCCCGCGGCTCCGCCCGCGTAGATATCGGTTCGAAACTACCCCCATACCAAATTTCATCAAAATCGGTTCAGTGGTTTAGGCGTGAAAGGAAAACAGACAGACAGACAGACAGAGTTACTTTCGCATTTATAATATTATAGTATAGTAAGTATAGTATGGATAGTATGGATATGGATACACAGAAACACCTAGACCAATGCAAATATATATACATATTCATGCATACAAATATTTGCATTGAGCGGGAATCGAACCCACGCCCCCTGGGTAGCAGTCGAACGTTCTACCGTCCTACCGCTACGCCACAGAGGCCGTCAAAAATTAATGTAATGTGTAATATAATGCGTGAGCTACATGACCTCACACCGGCAGCAATAGACTGGCTTCGCCAACTGGACGTTGACATATTATTATGAGGACTCGAGCAAAAGCCATGATGATTATGATTAAAATGTTTCATGATAAATATCTACCAATTGCCCGAATCTTCGATCTGTAACTACGGATGTTTACTTCATGGTACATTTACCCTTTAAAATTATATTAGTCTCACTTTAGTTGGACGATTTACAGTCCCCGGGTCCTTTAAGCGGGACGTGAAAAAGCATCTGATGAGGCCGTCAAGCTGAGTACCACCACTCACCAGTGTAGCATGGTACGTGTCTATAATGGTGACCATCTTTTCCCGAGACTTAGCCTACAGCTTACCATCAGGCGAGGCGAAGTCAAATTGACGTATCCTATATAAAAAAAAACTGACTGTCAGAGATATTATTATTTTTCTTTTCAGTTTATTTTATGAATGTTTCAAACTTTCGGGTTAGTTTAAGAACAATCGTCCGGGGTGCGAAGGATATGCTTTAGGCAATCTTACACGCCGGCACCCGAAGACCCAAGATGGCGTGCGGCTTTAGTCGGTTCGAGTCCGATAACTGCTGAGGGCCATCCGGGAGATTTTCCTACGAAAAAAAGGATTATGAACAAATCGTATTGGGTCAGGTTAAGTCAAGTTATGAATATTTTTTAATGATCTTTTGTCTTATGTGGCAGACAAGCACATGGCCCACCTGGGCGTCGGCATTGTCATACTACAGAGACTGCAAAAATGGCATTAAATTTTAGACTCAAAGTCCAAAATTAAATGAAAAGAGTTTCATTACACTCTCTCATTCGCTCTACAAATAGTCATTTAATTTTAAACTTTAAAGGCTAAAATTAAATCAAAATTTCTTGCAGTGTCAGTGGCATGACACTGGTTTTACTTTAGCAGAATCGAGGGCCTGATGGAAAGTGGTCACCGTGGCCTATGGACGTATGCAACACCAGGGGAGTCACACCTCGTAAGAACCTTCTAATGACCCTAGCCAACCTTAGTCTTTTAACCACTTGACACTCTGAGTAAGGTTAGTGGGTCATGTTCAGAATAAACTGATCTACACAGCAGTTGTTAAGTACTAAACCCTTCATTAAAATCAGAATGACTCAGAATTATTATCATTAATATCATTGTCATTAATATCATGTCCACCGGAAGAGGCATTGAAACCTTCCATATACTGATTCAAATGATCACCAGTCACTTGAATAATGAGGAGTTCAACCTTCACAGGTCATTTGCTTCGTCACAGAATACAATGTTTTGATTTTCACTTCATATCATGCAAATATGGATGCCTACCTTCATTGTGTGTATAATATTGAGTACCAAATAGCTGTTGCCCGCGGTTTTTCTCACTTGAAATTCGGACCACGTTTTCGCGCTCCACAGGAACCTATTTTTCCATTTATAAAGTACCTAGTAAATATTAGTTTGTTAGTAGGAGATAGTAGGAAGCCAAAATCCTTGTAAAGGATACTTATAAGAAATAGGCTGATAGAGACAACTGGTGACTCCCGTTCCGGAGCGTTCCTGGTGCAAAGGCTGGCGACGCGGCGAGTGTAATGGGCACTTTTGCACCGGGTACGGTCAGGAGCGGATTATTTGATTAATTTATTGACTGGAATTTATTGTGACTTAATGTATAACAAGGTTTGTTCGTAAAAATATAATGAATGTGTGCATTTCAGTTCGCAGTGGTTCTGACCCTGGTGTCAGGGGGCGACTTCCGCATCGAGGCCAAAGTGTGCGACACCGTCAAGTACAAATGGATGCGGGAGTTCATGAGCACCTTCACCAACATAACCCTCAACCGCTGCCCCTTTCAACCTGTAAGTATACCTGTAATTACTGTCTTCTCGTCAATCAATCAATCAATCAATCAGCCTATTGCAGTCCACTGCTGGACATAGGCCTCTCCCAATATGCGCCACGTTTGCCGATCCACCGCCTTCCGCATCCAGTACGTCCCAGCCACCTTTGCAGGTCGTCAGTCCACCTGGCTAGGGGGTGTCTCCCCTTACGTTTTCCTTCTCGCGGTCTCCACTCTAGGTCTTCTCATGACTCCTCTTTAAAGAAGATCAGTAAGCAGCGAGATAATAAAGCTGAAGAGATTGTAAACTGAAGTGATTGTATGAATGTATGCAGAAAAGGTTATAGGCTAAGTACTTAACATCTACAAAGCCGACCTACAATCTTAGGACTTACAAACCCTACAACCTACTGCCTACAAACCCTAAAATCTACGAACCCCATGACCTACTAACGGACTAGAACGCCGCCTAGAACGGGTTTTAAGGGTCCTTGTAACTTTTTTCTTGTTGCTGGAAAGCAATAAACAAACATGTAGTAAATGGAAGGTAACTTGAGTAGAAACCGCAGGGAACAGCAAAATTTGAGTCTCTGCAGCAACAGCACGGACAGCAGCTGAGCTGGAGAAAGGAAACGTGACGCACCTAAATTCTCCTTCTAGTCCTACGATCCTACGATATTGGTGTGGAATGCAACGTCACGTACGGATATCAATAATATCCGTGCGGTCTCTTGCCATCGTAGACTGCACCTTATTTTAAATCTTATTATTATTTGCAGTAAACCTATCGTGTATACTATAGCTGTTAAATATAAAATGAAGTCCTTTCTGTCAAGTACCTAGTCAAGTCCCTCATTGTCAAGTATATACATAATTTGTTTTCAGTAAGTACTGTAAAGATATAATATGCAAAGATCCAGTCAGATAGTTTACTTAGTTTTAGAAATAGTCCAAGCTATGAGCCTAGTGGTATGGGTAATGGACTACTGAGACAAGGTCTCGGGTTCGATCCCAGGCTTAGAGTATACATTATAAATATAGAGCGCGCCTATCACTCAGGTCTTTGGTACCGAGTGTTAGCAGATTTTTTGCGTCATTATTACTACAAATATACGATGTTGTATAAAATTTTGATTTAACATATCGAATTAAATATTATTTGCGAAGTCAATTTTATGGGTATTGTTTTGCTACTGATTGAGGTTGAGCCAGGAGCCTCGGAACGGTTCATACCCGTGATAGCAGTTCATACTCGTAAGGCGCGCTCTATAGCAATGTATACTCTAAGATCCCAGGTTTTACCATGGCACACACCAATGACTTTTCGATGCTTTTCTAAGTTATGTGTGTATTTATAGCAGGTTTACAAGTGCCCGGTTAATGGCAATAGGCTCGCCACCTATTACATTGGGACCTAAACATAAACGGCGAAATGTTGGTGCTAGCACCTCTGCCTACCCCTTCGGGGATATAGGCGTGAGTTTGTTATGTTATGTTTATGACAGTATGGGATTCTTCAAGAAGGGTATTAGAACATTTTCTACTGAGTCGACAGCACGAGAGTGACGCTCCTAGTGTTGCACACGATATCATGGCGCATGGCGCCCCCGCCGGTTCCATGTAGAAGGGGTAGGCCCAAGAAGTCCTGGTTTGACGTCGTGGAGGGCGCTTCGGCCGTCTAGGCAACCGGAGTCTCGTAACCGGTTTCCTTGAAGGCTTTTTTAATACGTCCACGTAACTGGTTTCCATGAAGTATTTTTTCATACTTCTACGTAACTGGTTCCCATGAAGGATTTATTTATACGTCTATATAACTGGCCACTTATTATTAAGAAAGACGTCATATTATACCTATCAGATTAGGACAACCAATAACTTGGAAGGTTGGCATAGCTGAATTAATAGGTTCATCGGAAAGAAAAATATATCAGAAGCCAATCAACTGGAGCTATTAATTAAGGAAACCAAAGTCAGCAATATTTTTAAAACTAACTGTAAAAAAGTAAACGCAAGAGATTGATACTGAAATTGATAATGCTATAAAGGATTTGCAAAACGGCCAAATTACTGTGAGCCCCTGCATTGAAGTTATTTCTTAGTTTTTAGTTTATATTTTAAATGTTTTATTTAAAACTAGCTAACCCCTCGAACTTCGTACCGACTAACAGTCGATTCTTTAATTATTGTTTTTTTTTTTAAATTTTTCTCTGTGTAAGAACCATCCTCGTACTTTAAGGAATATTCTAAAAAAAGAATTAGCAAAATCAGTTCAGCTTTTCTCGAGATTTGCGCTTAGCAACACATTCAGCAATTCATTTTTATATTATAGATATACTTATAAAATTGTACAACAACTATTTTACCATTTTTTTTTAATTCAATTTAATATTCACTACTTTTCTCAGGCAGTAATTATAGAATGACAACAAAAACTACCTACTCATTTTTTTTTCGCTTTCTTCTTTCTTAGTTACATAGGCGGCTTATGAGACATTGAATAATTACTTCTTCGAAACCAGTTACGTAGAAGTATGAAAAAATACTTGGACTATGTGGAGGGTGACATGCGTTCAAATAGTCTCACTACCATGGACGCCCAAGATCGTGCGAAGTGAAGGTGGAAGAGCCGGAAGGCGGACCCTGAGCTCCGAGGTCATCCTGGACACGGATGCAATCAGGAAACTGCGTCTACATGAAGATTTTTTTTCTTTTTTTTTCCTCTGTCTGATGATCTGATGATCTGCAAGTATCCTTATTCACATTCAAGAATGATGAATCGATGATGAATGAAATTGAACCCATAATATAACCTATATTTAACCGTAAACCGTAGCCGCTATACCGCGCCTTGGGTATGTGCGCGGCGAGACGGGGGGAGTATCGTCATCGTCAGATTTGGTCAGTCCGACGCCAACGCTCACGGCGGTATCACGTTCGCTCTCGACTCATGGTCTTTCTTTACCCAGTCTCCTAGGGCGCGGTCGATCTACAGCTAAAATATGTTCACTTTGTGTGTAGGTAGCGCTATGTAGAATATCGCATAATATTTATTTTCTCAATTTATGTAATTGCCAGGGTAGATACATGTACATGAACATGGAACTTCCTCCGAAGAACATTCCCCTGCCCATAGTCGACGGCGACTACGTCATCAAGTACGTGTTGGATGTGGCTGCAACCAAAGAACCCATCTTCCAGGTCGACACAATCATGCACTATGATAAAACTAAGAGGAGTTCAAAAAGAAATAAAAAAAAAGGAAAAATTAATTAAAAGTTAACTTTGTAACTATATCGTTTTATTTATTAGATTGAGACTACTCTGAATAAGTTACTAAATCTGGGGCGTGATTCGGTTAACTTTTTCGAAACGCATGATTTCAATTCGACTAGAAAGAAAAACGTAATGAAAAGTTTGGTACTCGGTGTGATCTGTCAAAATAGTTATTTGTTATGCAAGAGTGCAAGGTTGCTTTTTAACCGCGTGCTCAGTTTTGATATAATGTGTATTAAAAAAACAAAAAAATAAAAATTCAACAACAATGTTCAACAATATGACGTGAAAAAAAATTGATGCACGCAAAGCAAATTTAAAAAAAAAAGTACACCAAGGAGGTTCCGAGTCTGAGTTTTTCATAAATTAAAAAAAAGTTGTATGTTAAATTCGGCACCATAGAGGTAGAAGTAAATAGGTTTAATGATGTTTTGAGTTCACAAACCTAGTACACACGATGTTCTAAATTCAAATTTACTTTATCCCCTAGAGGATAAAAACGACTTTTACGCTCAGTTATCGAAGAGCAAAAATACTCTTTCCGAGATGGTGGGATGAAAAAGATCTACGTAACGTAAACGTTGCCATCGGCACACAATTGATCCAGTGTCATCTTTACCTTCTATAGTTGCGACACGCTATGCTGGCCGTTATGACTCGTCTGCTTTTGATAGTTTTCTCTTTTTTTGGTGTGTGAAGTTGATTTTCTTCTGTGCCAGTCTCGCCATATTTTTCTTTAGTTCTATTGTTGTCAAACAGTTCGTCGTTCAATATTAGCGCACCAAAAAAGAGAAAACGAGCAAAACCAGTCGAGTCAAAACGACCATTATAGCGTGCCGCAAGCCGCAACTATAGTGATCGGGTACCCGTCGTGAACATGCGTTCAAATGGTCTCACTACCATGGACGCCCAAGATCGTGCGAAGTGGAGGAGGAAGAGCCGGAAGGCGGACCCTGAGCTTCGAGGTCATCTTGGCCACTGATGCAATCAGGAGAATAACGTCTACATGCAGATGACATAGAAATAATAGGCTACCGAGGGTTGTTTATTTAATTAGTTTCATTTTTCCTTTTCAGTTACGGGACACTAAAAGAAGTAAAGTAACATCTTTCAAATCGCTTTATAAAGTGTACCTGACCTTTTTATTTATTATAAAAGTCTACATTTAAAAAATATATCGTGATCGATTTATTTTTTCCTTAACCAATTATTCTCTTGTCTATGGACAGTATGAAAAAATCGTTATGGACAGCTGGACAGCACTGAGCAGAGTGGGCGGTACCCATCAATGAAAAATGTCATTCTACGTTTGAAAAATGTCATTGTTTTACGTTCTCAAAATTGAGAACTTCATGGACTTGAACTGTCAAAGCGGGCTTTTTATTTTGCGATTACTTTAATAATAATAATAGGTTTTGTCTGTGCAATTGCGGACGAAGTTATCAAGACGAATAACTACCGGAAGTATATCATGAGGGATGGCACAATTGACATCTGTCGAGCGTGTCACCAACCTGGTGAATCCCTCAGGCATATTACTTCCGGCTGTTCTCGTCTTGCTAACGGCGAGTACTTGCACAGACATAATCAAGTAGCCAGGATAATCCACCAGCGACTTGCTCTGAAATACAACCTTGTGGAACTTGAAGTGCCGTACTATAGGTATGTCCCTGAGCCAGTTCTAGAAAATAGTCATATCACATTGTACTGGGATCGGTCTATCATCACTGATAGGACTGTTGTAGCCAACAAGCCTGACATTGTGGTAATAGACCGATCCGAACGCCGAGCATTGATTGTTGATGTTACCATTCCTCATGACGAGAATCTCGTGAAAGCTGAGAAAGATAAACAGGTTAAGTACTTGGACTTGGCCCACGAGATTGTCGACATGTGGAATGTTGACTCAGCAATCATTGTACCGATAGTCGTGACCGTGAACGGTTTAATAGCAAAGAGCCTCGACCAACACCTGAAGAGGCTCGGGTTAGACGGTTGGGTCAAGGGCCAGATGCAGAAGGCTGTGCTTCTTGATACGGCGCGCATCGTGAGGAAGTTCCTTTCTCTGGAGCCCTAACCACCGGTAGCTTGGTCCCTGTACCCGATACCGGTGGAGCACTGTTTTTTATATTTTTAAATAGATGTTTTTATATGTATTTAAAAATATAATTTATAAGTTTATTTAATGTAATAAAGAGAATAATAATATTTATTCATTATTCATTGTACAATAATAATATTTACACAGTGTCTTAGTCTATCGTGCGTAATAAATTATGTAGTAAGTGCATAAGAATCTTAGGTATGTATATCTACTGATTATATACCTATTTACGTATTATGTGTATCTAGGTCTTATAAATAAGTATTTAAGTATATTACATAGTAGGTATGCGCCTGAACTAGGTAATCCTGTGTTTCAGGCGTCCAGGCCAAATTTATTAATAATTCTAAAATGATCAACATGATATTACTGGTAAATACAACAATCATTACAATGCTAAATTGGGTCACTACTGCTAACTAAAATAACTAAAATAATAATAATATCTATTATCTTATATCTAGCACTATTCACTTTAGAACAGACATTAAGTCCTCTGTATCATCGTAGGACATGCTTTGGAGGATATTCTTCACAACTCGCTTACAACAACCATAATTCAGAGGATAAATGCTTGTTATAGCGTTTATCCTATTGTATAGTAGAGGTCCCAAAAACAAATAAAATTTACCTGTGTACTCATGTTTTATTGCAATTCTTTCAGTGCAAACAATATCTTTCCGCCTTTTGTTAGAAACTTCAGTGCTATAGGGAAGCGCAGCGTGCTGTTTTAGTACTGTGCCCAATATAAATAACTGGCGGACTGTTAGTACTTCACAGGATTTGTATAAGAGGTCAGTGGGAGTTAATGATTTAATTGAAAAAAAAAAACAGTCCATAGGGCTATCAAAATAATGGTGGCTAAAAAGGCTACAACACAAGCTATGATGACATTTTACGGCATAAATTCATTTTAACAAAAAAGTTTAAACGACTTCAAAAAACGAAAAAGAGGCACTGAAAAGCGAAAAATAACTTAATTTACAGACTTGCTGATTTATTAGAAGTCGGTGCCAGCCAACTTTGTTTGTTGTGTCTGAACTACTATGATGCTATCAATTGAAATATGGCCTCTCTTGGGCTATGCACCGACTTCTAATAAATCAGTAAGTCTGTAAATTAAGTTATTTTTCGCTTTTCAGTGCCTCTTTTTCGTTTTTTGAAGTCGGTTAAACTTTTTTGTTAAAATGAATTTATTTTTCTCTTTTCAGTAAGTTTGCACAGTCGCACGACTGTACATCGCATGTATAGTGACCTGACTGTACATGCACTGCTAACGCTGCACTACAGATCGAACCGGCCACGCTAAAAAAAAAATATTAAGGCATTATCAAAAAGAATTTTTCAAATCAATGCAAATACACCGGAATTATAGCTGACTATTCTGAACACTTCTGCGTACCCCTTCAAAGGACTCAGGCGTGATGTTATGATGTGTAATGGCAGAAACATTGCAATAATATGCCATTGCAGCAATCGCGGCTGATTTCCTGGTACTTTTTGAAGAGTTCCTTGGTCTAATCTCGGAAACCCATCATCAGATCTTTACGAAATTTAAATGGGACCACTTCGGAATAATCTACTTACAAACAGAAAAAGAATTTTCATAATCCGTCTAGAATTGGCTTCACAATCGCGTAACAAACATACAAAAAAAAAAAAAAAAATTGGGTACGAATTGAGAACCTCCTTTTTTGAAGTCGGTTGATAAAAATCACTATAGTTTAAAGTTAAACCCTTTTTGACTTCTTTTAGGATTATTTTTCTATAGCCTTTCGTGTCGTTTGCAACCTTTTGCTTGCAAAAGTCCACATTAAATGATACATTGCTCTTTTGTGATCATCGGTCATTTATTTAAGAGTATAATTACCATTACTTTTGTGATTACAGTTTACTTTTTATAAATATAATACACCTATACATGCGATGCGAATCAGTTCATTCATATTATTTGGCGACAGTGTTCAGCAATAATATAATGAAACAATTGATTTATGTGTTTTTTGTGTTGGTTTTGTACGAGATGTATCTCGCAGTAAGTACTGTTTGATTTATACTTATTAGAGCGGTAGATGTGGTAGCGATAATATTAGTAAATACATAATAATCAACAATAATGACGCTGCACTATACTATAATAGTGACTAAGGCCCACAACGCATTTGGGGCTGACAGCAATGCGGCAATGTTGCACATTTTGAGTTTGCCGCAATACGGCTTACCGAAATTGGCCGCACGACTATTTTGCAGAACTATTTTTTTTATTATATCTACTTATTTGCGACTGGCTAGTTGTGACCTGGACCTCGATTCTGAGAAAACCACTGTCATACCACAGACATTGCAAAAAATGGCATTAAATTTTAAACTTTATTGCTATAGATTTAAAATCTAAAATTAAAGTAAAATAGTTTCATTACACTTTTTCATTCACTTTACAGAACTAAGAATAGGAATATTTTTGCAATTTCCGTTGAATGGCAGTGGTATTGCTTCATTAGAATTGAGGCCTTGTGGCTTTATCACTACTACGGATAATAATAATTAAATGGGAAAAATAATAGTGACTACCAGGAGTAACGATTAACTCATGCTTTCCTCATAGGAAGCAAAAGAAATATTACTAGGATCCCACAGGATTATAGGCATATGATCCAAGTGGCCGGGGATCGTGATCACACTGGTGAAAAATAAGAAAAATAATCCTATCTATCGCCAGTATGGACGTACGACACAAATATGGTTGCAAAGGCCGACATGCACATCACTGGTCACAGTCGGCATTATTTTTCCCATTTATCTTCAGTGATGATTGACGATAAAGCCAGTGGCACAACTGTGAATAGACCAACTGGCGACGGCCAAGCCGCAAGTGCGTTGTGGTTTGTGGCTCTCAAGTATCAAATGTCCAATACGAGTATCTTTGATTACTCACTGGGAAGTCTCAGCAAAGTGTATGCAAAAGATTACTGAAATAAACGTTATTTATTTTCTATCTATACTATTATAAAATTGTAAAGTGGTCGTGTCTGTACATTGGAGATATTTAAAAAAAAATTCTTGGGTTATGTTATATTAACGATACTGAACACGAAAATATTTTTTTTTCATTTCCTGTCTGTTTGTCTGTTTGTCCGCGATGGACGTAAAAACTACTGGACGGATTTTGATGCGGTTTTTTTTTGTTAGAAAGGGCTTACTCAGACTTAAAATCTTACGTTTGTTTGATTGCAATCGGTTGAGTAGAACCGAAGATATGAGCAAAGGTTGCGTTAACCGAGATGCACGCGGGCGGAGCCGCGGGCGGAAGGCTAGTTATTTATATATTTAATGCCCCCTCTACACCTAGACAGAATGCATCTGCCGATGTCTTCCGCGGACGCGTACGCTGACGTGTAGAGAGGGTGGTTTGCTCGTCTGTCGTAGGTATTAAACGTCTGCAGATGCATCTGGCACAAATCTGTTTGTTGTCGGTTTGTCAGTTTTTGTGGCACGGATCAAAGGGATTCGGTGCGAGCGAGTGCGAAGCGTCCACACATCTGACGGACATCTGCGGCTACATCTGCTGACGTCTGCAGATGCATCCTGTCTAGGTGTAGAGCGTGAAATAAAGATAGGTGCACCGTCAAATTCTTTTCTTTTTATGTATTTGATACCTCAATTTGGCTGCATCCCGCAGGTAAGTCAATGTGGTTCAAAAAGATGCTATGTCTAAAAAGGGTTATAGAACTTATAGAACACTGCCAAAGAAGTTTTGTCTATACAACACTGAAGAGGTATTAGGGGTTATATTTCACTTTCTAAAATACTCTCCTTCACAAGACAAAGTAATCATTATGCCTTGTTCATTGAAAGTTTTAATTTCAGGGAGCATATCGCCAAGAGCGAGCTGTTGTAAAAGTCTGTAATCCTAAATACACGTCTGTATGTACAGCAATGACCAAGCGATCAAGAAGAGATCAGCCATACCGGACCAATTTCACTATAGTGTTATTACAGCCGATCTATAATAATGTTACGGTATGTTACCACTGACTGATGTAGCACACACTGTGGTCCAGAGGAATTCCATATTTAATTCTTCTAGTCTGAGCATATTTATTATTAAGTATGATGTATCTTCATCATACTTGTGTTAGTCTCGTGCTCCCTGCAGTTTGTTCAGTACCTCTACTGAGGCTGTCTAACAATAGTGTAAAGTCCTATTAAAAATATAGGTATCGCAGTTTGTGTCTAAGGCTGACCCCACATTAGACGTGCGCGTTCCTCGGGCGTGTGAGCGACGCGAGCGCGCTGCGTGAGCGTCGCGTTTTGTTGCCCTGCGGTGTGTGTGAAAAGTGCACGCTGCGCGCACGTGGCGCGAACGTGGCACTTCACACGCCCAAGGAACGCACACGCCTAATGTGGGGGAGGCCTTAGATACAGCTCGTTTCAAACTTAATGGCGGCTCTGAAGTTCGTGCGTGTCGATGCGCAGAAGTCAAAAAGACGGCGAAAGTCATGGAACGAAGCTGGACGCGGCGGGAGCGGTGTACCCCGCACTCTCTCCGGTCCCCGCTATCGTCGCACGCGCTTGCTTGTGTTGGTGTTAGTGTCGTCCGTATACTACACAGACGTGCGCGTTAGTGACAAAGTACAGTCGAGTTCCTATTAATATTGTTTCGTTAAGTTTTGTTATTATTGTTGACTTTTTGTTACTGTTGTTTTTGTTGAGTTATTGTTGTTGTTAGTTGTTATATTTATTGTTTGTTGTGCAATGTATATACACATACTTAGTATAATACAAAAATGCCTCGCGGCGATTTAACGTGCTACGCAGACAGGCGAGAAAAATTGTGTATGACGTAATACAGTTTATGAAAAAAGAGAGTGAGGAAGATATCCAAATTCCGTTGAAGTTGAGTTAGTCATACGGCCGGCCGTTCCCAATAACATACCCACAGTACATCTTTGTCAAATCCTATTGTTATTGTGCTACTATTAATTGCGTTACCATAGGAGATTGATGACATTTCTATCCATTCTAATGTCAAAACTGGCAGTAGATAGATTATTGGGAACGGCCGTTAGACATATCCCTCGCACCCCGGCCGAATATTTTTGGTCTTGACTGTACCTGCGCAGTGAGCCACTTGTACGAAGTTCAGAGCCGCCATTAAGTTTGAAACGATCTGTAACTGGTGACAAAATTTCATGAATACTATACTTAAAGTTACGAAGATAGACCTACACACCTACATTTGTAACCTGGTTACAAAACACGGTTACGATAACGGCTTAAAGGATCGCATCCGAGGCCTTCACTTCAGAGTCGGACCCAGGAATCTTAAAAATATGTATTGGCTTTTTCTTACCTTGTCTTGTTCTTACCTCCCAGCCAGCAGAGTTATTTAGGTCGCTAACCACTATTGACAGCCGGGACTGACTTAACGTACCCTCCGTAGCACGGAATTGGCCCTTAATTCTGCTAAAGCAAAACTACTGTCGTGCCACAATCTCTGCAACAATTGGCATTAAATTTTAGACTTTATTGCTATAGGATTAAAGTCCAAAATTAAATGACAATATTTTCATTACAGGCTTTTGTCCACTCTACAAAAGCCATTTAATTTTAAACTTTAACTGCGTTACTTTAAAGGCTAAAATCAAATGGAATTTTCTCGCAGTCTCTGTGGTGTGACAGTGGTTGTGCTTTAGCAGAATCGAGGCCTGGCCCTTGATTCTGCTAAAGCACAACTACTGTCGCACCAGTCACTACAGAGACTAAAAAATGCCATTAAATTTTAGACCTAATTTCTATAGATTTACAGTCATAAAATTAAATGAACAGAGTTTCATTACACTCTTTCATTCACTCTACAAAAAGCCGTTTAATTTTAAACTTTACTTGCATTACTTTAAAGGCTAAAATCAAATGGAATTTTCTCGCAGTCTCTGTGGTGTGACAGTGGTTGTGCATTAGCAGAATCGAGGCCCAGCTCAGGCTCTCAATGAGCAGTTTTCCAGTAGGTATTTATAGGGTTCCTAAGGACAAGCTAGATGGCGCAGCCGGCACTTTTGGTAAGAAGAGTGTGGTCTCACATCTAGTGTTCCCTAATTTATGGAAAAAATGTTTTTCGGTTTTGTAATAATTTACTTTACATAAATGTTTTGTCATTTTTTTTTTTGATAATATTATTAAAATATAATATTATTTTAAATTACAGACAGTGACGCGAAAAGAATTAAGCGTTTTATCATATTTTATCTATTGTAATATGGGTAAATGAAATTAAACTTTGGCAACATCGCACAAACAAACCACAGAGTACATTAAAATTACCAAAAGCTATGCTAGCGCCATCTCTTTATGATTTAAAAACCAACTGATTATTATACCTACTGGAAAACTGCTCATTCTGCTAAAGCCATAAGGGATGCAAAATTACGTAATTTTCCCGAAAACGCTGGTAAAATACGGTAATTTTACGGTCATTTTTATAAATTAGGTACGGGAAAATTACCGGCGACTTAGAACGTTTTAAATTTCAATTTGTTTTGAATCCCGCGCGTATTATGTTGCGATATCAAAATGTGAGATCAGGGAACACCAGGGTTCTTCAAAAAAAGGTGATAAGTAAGACCTTGCTGAAGAACTATAGGCCCATCTCACTCTTGACTCTTGAGCCATGTCTACAAGTTGTTCTCGAGAGTCGTCACAAATCGCCTTGCGGCTAAGCTCGACGAGTTCCAGCCACCTGAGCAAGTCGGGTTTTGAAATTTGTCTACCTGGGGCTGGTTATCCAGCTCGGTAAAAAAAATTTCGAGAAAGAAATAGCCAGAAGGATCCAACTGGGGTGGGCAGCATTTGGCAAACTACGTCGGGTCTTCTCCTCCCCCCTACCGCAATGCCTCAAAACAAAGGTTTTCGACCAGTGCAGGAAGGTGGGACACCCCCTAGCCAGGTGGACTGACGACCTGCTAAAGGTGGCTGGGACAGACTGGATGCGGAAGGCAGAGGATCGGCAAACGTGGCGCATATTGGAAGAGGCCTATGTCCAGCAGTGGACTGCGATAGGCTAATAATTGATTGATTGATAATGAAAATGACACAATTTGTTAATTCTGAGAGTATTTATACTTGTAGGTACTGTTTTTTTTATTCTTTATACTTACTGTCTTTATAAAATAAATGTAACAATAGACAATGATAAATTTTCACTGTTTACTCTGGATATACTATATTATTATTTTAATCGAAAAAATTATATCCTTCTTACTGATATTTTACCGAAAATTACCGAATTTTACCGTAAAATACCAAATTTTACGTAAAATATTGTATTTTACCGTATTTTACCAGGGTAGTATTTTACCGCTCAACATCTCACTGCCATACCCCAGAATTTGCAAAAATGGCATTCAATTTTAGACTTTATTCTGTACCTTTAAAGTCCAAAATTAAATGAAAAGGGTTTCATTACAGTTTTTCATTCACTCCACAAAAACCATTTAATTTTAGACTTTATAAGCATTACCTACTTAAATTAAATGGAATATTTTTGCAATGTCCTTAGTGTGACAGTGGTTTTGCTTTAGCAGAATCAAGAGCCAGCTGAAATACCATTGACAGCCTCCGTGGCGTAGCGGTAGTGAACACGGCCGCTACGCAGGAGGCGCGGGTTCGATCCTTATCCGAATATTTGTGTTCATGAATTTGCATTGGTCTGGTCGTGCCTCGGAGAGCACGTTAAGCCGTCAGTCCTGGTTGCCTGGTTGCCTGGTTGCAGTCGTTACGGGTAGTTGGAGCCCTAAAAAATCAAAAACAAACGGTCTAGCTACAAAGCTTCGATATCGCCTAATGTTATCATTGGGCTGTGGAGGTCAGATGGCAATCGCTTCACGAAAAAATATCGAGGTCTAGCCAAATCTGTAGTTAAGACTGGTAAAGCGGACCCCAGACTGCGAGCTGAAAAGCTTCGGATGCGACTGGGAATTAACGCTAGGATGAGGAGGATGAAATACCTCTAAGCGCCGCCGCCAGGTGTACTGACGAGATTGCCCCCCCGAAGACTTTGATGGAGTCCAGGTGTGTATACGTAACAAAAGTTTATTTTTACAGGTACGCGTGATTTATGGTACAAAAGGATACCCCAAACTATTCGACATTAAAGTGAAGGGGTGTGATGTGAGACGCACAAAATGGTTAAAAGATTATTTTGAGACATTTTCAAACGTTCCGGTAACATGTCCTGTGCCTGCAGTAAGTATGCCAACAAACCAAGAAGTGTATAGCTGCTGATGCAGACCGCGGCGGCGGCGCGCATTGCGTGCATCCCATACCCGGGGACGAGTAGGGGACTCTGTGATCCACACACCGGAAGAGGGCCAGATCGAGAGATATGGCCCTGGGTTGGCCGGGGTTCAAGGGATATTTTACCGACTACCTACCTCACCTCGGGCAACTGACGGACCACAGACGGCGTGCGTTTTAGTCGGTTCAGGGATATCCGTGAGGATAGCGGTAGTGAACGCGGCCGCTACGCAGGAGGCGCGGGTTCGATCCCCGCTTGCAAATATTTGTATGCATGAAATATGGGTATTTGCATTGGTCTGGTCGTGCATCGGAGAGCACATTAAGCCGTCGGTCCCGGTTGCCATAAGAACATCTATGGCAGTCGTTACGGGTAGTTAGAGCCCTAAAAAGTCCAAAAAAACAACGGTCTAGCTGCAAAGCTTTGATATCGCCTAATGTTATCATTGGGTTGTGGAGGTCAGATGGCAATCGCTTCACGGAAAATATCGAGGTCTAGCCAAATCCGTAGTTAAGACTAGTAAAGCGGACCCCAGACTCCGGGCTGAGGGCTTCGGATGCGACTGGAAATTGACGCTAGGATGAAGAAGAAAAAAAAGTGTATAGCTGCTGAAACTTACGGTTGTCGTGACTTCTATACCCAGTTTGATATCGTTAGAAGCCTCTTATTCGTCCGTTGGTTATGGTACTGAATCTAATGTGGCGCCCTCTAGCGGTCATAAAGTACTTTTTTTTTAAAAAGAGCCGTGGTCGTATGCCACTTTACCTAGAATATTTTGTTTTGTTACCGTAAGTGGCATACGACCAACAAAAAATATCAAGGATAACTTGATATTTTTTGTTCAATACTTTTTAGAGCGTGATTTTTCAGTAGATGGTATTAGTTTTTGAACCTTTTTTTTCCAATTGTAGGGTTCATATGGTATTTACAACATGGAGATCCCACCAAAGAACTTTCCGTTCCCAATACCGAATGAGGATATATACTTATCAAGTATCTTGGAAATCACAGATACAAAGGAAGTTATAATAGAAATTTCTCTAACTCTTTACAAAGAATAAGAAGTGAAATAAAATATTTTATGAAGTGTAGCCTCTTTGATGTGTATCCTCTTCCATTTCCACAGTCCAACGACTGGTCAAACTGCAATGCTACGATATCGCCAGGTCAGATGGCAGTCACTTCATGGAAAATAAGATTAGCCAAACCCGCAGTTAGACTGGTAAAAGCGGACCCAAAACTCTGAGGCGAAAGCTACGGATGCGACTGGGATTAACGCTTGAATAAAGAAGATTCTTTTCCAGAAAAAAGATGTGTGAAATGACTTTTTATATTAAGAATGTTTAATCTTTTTCTTTAAATAATACTATACATACAATCCCGGGTGATTGAATGCACAGAGCAGCTTAAGTCAAAGTAAAAATCATTTGTATAAAATATGGTCCCAGTATCGAACCCTGTGGAACGCTCAACGAAACTGCAGATTCCAACGAACGTGTAGGTACCACTTGCATTTTTGAACTCAGTTAATTCTCTTTTATTAAAAGTGTTGGTTAATACGAACGCATAGTTACCGTTCGGTCGGTCAAGCCTAATACGACTGCAGAAAGTAACAATTTATATCAATGACCGCAGAACGATATTCGTTCCGTATGAGGGTGGGCCTGGGGGTGATGAGTGGAGCCACCTGTCACCCTAGCAGAAGCAGGCCGCGGCGGTGGTGCATTATGCGCCATTCCATAGCCGGGAGCCAGGCGCCTACACCTGAAGAGGGCCAGCTCGAAGGGGATGGCCTTGGATCAAGAGATATTAGTCCGCAGACGGCGTTTTAGTCTTAGTTCATTAAAAAAAAAAGCTAATCGTACAAAAATACTAAAAGTAATGTACTTCATCAATGACAATACACATAAATATAGAAGAACTTATTCATAATGATAGATAGACATATTATATTGGATTTAATTCATTAAATAAATTGTACGCCATGCACCACTTACGTTGTAGCAAATTGCTGCGTCGATGTAATTTTGTGATACGCGTAGCACAGGCTCATTAAGAGCATTGAATTGTACAATTTTAATTTCTTCTTTAGCTAGACATTCTATCATCATTAATCTATGTGATAGGAATTATTTTACCTAGTCATCAGTGATTGTTCAAATTTCTTTGACTATACACCGAATTATGTTTTGCAAACCAATTTTGTGGTTATTTTCTTCCGTTTCGATTTTAGTTTTGCTGAATAGCTGTTATGCTGTGAGTATCATATTTATATTATAAATCTGTAATTTGCGAAGATTTTTGGATATTTTTTATACCACTTGGGAGGCAGACAAGCACACGGGCAATATGATGGAAAATGGTTACCGTAACCTATGGACGTCTGCAACACCTGGCCCTCGAATCTACTAAAGCACAACCACTGTCATAATATAACAAAGAGACTGCAAAAAATGGCATTACATTTTGGACCTTATTTCTGTAGACTTAGTCAAAAATTAAATGAAAAGAGTCTTACACTCTTTCATTCACTCTACAATAAGCCTCGCACGAGATAAAAATTCTCTCCTTAAGCCGGTAGTTTTCAAAAGAATTTTCACTTTTTTAAATTTGTGTTCAGGCAAAAATGCTCCAAGAACGCGCAGTTATAAAACATTGCAACCGAAAATATTTCGCGTACTGTACCGCAATAACTAAGCGAGTGAGAAGAGGACAACCATACACTACGAATATGACTACAGAGCTGTTGCAACCTTTCTACAACAACGTTACGGTAAGTACTTCCACCAACGCTCACAGTGGTATCTCGCTCGCTCTCGAATCTTGCTGCTCTTTCTTTCTCTTTCTTTACTTCGTCCCCCGCTATACAGGCGCGCATCTAGGGCGCGTTACAGCCGCTGTACCGCGCCCTATGTACACGCTGCGGTCGCAGTTTGTTCTTATAAGTAACACTATTTTCATATCTTCTTTTTTCAGTTGACATTAGTATGTGATACAAAGGCGCTTCCTAGCGTTTGGAAGATACAAGCAAAACTGTGTGACGCTCTCAAAATGAATTGGGTCAAACAATTCATCGACACATACTCAAATATAGCGCCGGTGTGCCCGTTCAAAGTAAGTCCTACTTCCTGCTATCTATACTAATATTATTTGAAAAAGGAAAGATTTGTATTTTTGTATGTAACGAATAAACTCAAAAACTACTGGACCGATTTCAAAAAATATTTCGAAATTAGAAAGCTACTTTATCAGGTGTCAACATAGGCTATATATCACCACGCTACTATGTGCGATGAACGGGATCAGAATTCCACGCGGGTGGAGCCGTCAGCATCAGCTAGTAATATCATAAACGCCGAGTTTATTAAAACAATTTATAAAAAATCGAGATGGCAACACTAACGAATTCGCCGCATCCGGTATAGATAAGTTTCCATAGTTTCTACTTTCTAGTTTCTTCAAACGAAAAACGAAGGAACAAGCACGTCACCTTACTATGAAGCTAGTGATGTCAAATGTGGCCTTTTAAAATAATCTAACTTTAATAGCTTGTGTAATTTTTTATAAGTAAGGGCTCGGTTATACCAACGCGTTCAGCTTGCGTCCGCGGTGGCGAGCACGGTGGCGATCAGTTGCTAGCCAATCGCAGGGCGCGGCGGTGGCCTGCGATTGGCCAGCAACTAATCGCCACCGCAGACGCAAGCTGATCGCGTTGGTTTGACCGAGCCTTAAGGGTATTTTTTGCTTTTTCCAGGGTGTAGTATCTTTACTTAACATGGAGCTTCCACCGAAGGATTTCCCGTTGCCAATACTGAAAGGTGACACGACGATAAGACTCACTGCTTCAGTGACCGACACCATGGAACTGATGGTAGAGGGTCATATAATCCTGCATAACAATTGATGTTCAATAGGATAAGGATCAGCCTACTTCTACCTTTTTTCCATGCCTTTATGTATTACTTTTTAGTTTACCACGGTTTCAAAAATCTCCTCAGGGTACATTACCCACATGAAAAGTTACTTTACTAACTGTAACATCGGGATCAGTGTAACTATTAAAATCTACGTCTAACATCAAATAATTACCGATAAATACTTCTATATTCTACTAGCTAACCTAGCGAACTTCTTACCACTATTTTTTTTGCCTTGCCCGCAGCCCCGCTCGCCTAAAATTCAGATCCCGTGTCCGCTGCACTTTCTGTTTTTTTTTCTTTTATACAGTAAACCCAATCATCCAATTTACGTTCAGAAATTATGCGCGAACCTACATACATTTGGAGGGTTTGAGTTTTATTTATTTAAATGGGGGAAAGATACTTCTCAAGAGGTTCAGGTACCTATAAATAAAACAACATACTTTGACTCATTTAGTTTTTATTTATTAGCTTCATTTCGAATGAGATCCGCAGCCTTTTCAGCAATGGCGATAATCACGGAGTTGGGAAAGAGTGACACTGGTGACGGCAGCACACTGGCGTCGACTATCCGTAAGCCCGAGATTGACTTAACCCTGTAAAACACAGTAGCCCTAATTATAGACCGACTGCGACTATACCGCGCTCTAGATGCGCGCGGTAAAGAAAGAAAAAAGAATAGTAAAAGAGCGAGCGAGACACCGCTGTGAGCGTTGACGGTGGACTAACCAAATCTAATATTCGTTTGATCGATACTCCCCCCGTTTCGCCAAGCATGGTATGTGCTTGGCGAAACGGGAAACAAGGCGCGGTACAGCGGTTACGGTCAAACTATAATAAGTATTTTAAGCAGTAATCTTCCTCCTAGCGTTAATTCCCAGTCGCATCCGAAGCTTTCAGCTCGGAGTCTGGGGTCCGCTTTTACCAGTCTTAACTACAGATTTGGCTAGACCTCGATATTTTCCGTGAAGCGACTGCCATCCGACCTCCACGACCCAATGTTAACATTAGGCGATATCGAAGCTTTGCAGCTAGACCGTTGTTTTTTGGACTTTTTTTAGGGTACCAACTACCCGTAACGACTGCCATAGATGTTCTTATGACAACCGGGACCGACGGCTTAACGTGCTCTCCGAGGCACGACCAGACCAATGCAAATACCCACATTTAATGCACACAAATATTTGCACTGAGCGGGGATCGAACCCGCGCCTCCTGCGTAGCGGCCGCGTTCACTACCGCTTCGCCACGGAGGCTGTCCAGCAGTAATATTACTAAATATGTTGCATCTTTGGCAGTATTTTACCACCTATAATTTATCGTGGCGTGGCAGACCTCACTGCAGAGGTTTTGTGCTGTCAGTGAGAAGATCAAAAGCTTGTACTGCTTGTCTTTTGCGCTGACGGCACAGAATCTCTCTGTCATACAGGGTGGGCAACACTGGTGTTTTAATCGACTACTTTCTATCAGATGGGCCGTGTGCTTGTCTGCGACCTAGATGGTATTAAAAAATATAAGTACTAAAAAGAGTGCCAAGAGGTGATGATATATTTTGGAGAAGGTTCAAATGGGATCTTAAAATAAGATTGGAAAATAAGATTCGGTCCAAACTAGGAGGTCGTGAGGGTAGCCAAATGATCGGACCAAAGATTTTTTTGTGCTATTTGTTTGTGCTAGTATGATACTATCCTGGACTAAAGAACAAACATACCTTAATTCACTGTCAACGACTTTGTCACCGGAACAAGTGCCTCCAGCATGATGTCCAGTCACCGCCATTTCTCTTATGATACACTCCAGGTACGCATCTGGAGGACTCCGCTGAACGAGCTTCGATCTCGGGTTGGGCTTTGGCTGGTCTTTACTGAAAGGAGATGTGGGAACATGTATTTTGCTGACTAGAAAGAATTTATTCAGTCGAGAATTGAAGATTCCCATTTTATCGCTTTCCTGAAATACAAACACAGACAGGGAGTTTCCAATCAATGACCTCTGTCCTGGGGGTGACAGGTGCAGCGGCCTGTCACCCTAGCAGAAGAAGCAGGCTGAAGTAGCGGCGCGCGCCATGCGTGCCTACCCTCTATTCGGGGTAAGATGGGGACACAGTAATCCCAAAGGGGCCTTCGATGCCTGGATCTTCTGTCTTTGGATTCACAGGGGCGTGAGGGATGTGCCAGAGGATGTGTGTGTGAGGGATGTGTCCTCGGCAATTGATGACCCAAGGCGGTTCGGGTTCGATATAACCACCAGCGCCGGCTCTGACTATACGAGGAGATTTTTGCGCTATAAAAAAGACACTAACTTCCATTACTTAGCGATACGCATAATTAACAAGTTGCTAAAACATTCTCTGCGTATGAGTGTGCTGATACGATGATGATGGTGCCATATTTTGTAGTAAGAATGCCAGAAGTAACTACCCTGCCCTTCCATTCAAACATTGCGGAGTCAACGATTCTGTGAAATAATGTGAAAACTTACAATCTTCGCCGTTTCTGAATAGGGCCCTTTTGCTCTTTTTTGGTATACCTCCACAGAGAGAGGCAGCATTCAGGCCGAGGCCAGTGTATCCAGGCTCCGATGTCTTGGAATGGTTTTGATGATATCAGCTGCTCTGCTCTGCGAATGGCTGTAAAGTAAACACAAGATTAGAACTTATCGAAACCGATTAGAATCACTAAAACTCCATCGAAACTGGTTACGTTTGCGTTTTGGTTTTCTGTAGACGGCTGAAGTCATACACCCGTATTCACAAACGACACTGTGAGGTCTCATAGTGTGCTCGAGCGCATAGGGCTGGTAAAATTAATTCACAAACATCACGGAGCAGTATCTAACGCAGTGCGTTCCCTCAACGAAGTATATCTATGAATAAAAAGGCTTGCCAAAACGAACGTACTGAGAATTTGTCGTTCTTTGCACAGTTTTAGTAGTATGCATAGCGAAGTATTGTTTGTGAATACGGGTGATAGTGTATTATAAGTCAATGGCTGAAGTCAATGAGGATGAATCACATAATGGAATATTGTATTTTCATAATCATAATATTTATTCTGTGGAACATAGGTTAGGTATAAATGTCTTATAAGGTATGTTATGTACTCTATGTCCTACCACATGTGGTTTACAGATTATTGTGATAACTGACACACAATAGTAATAGTATCTGACATGCAAGTATTACATCAACTGCATTAATTAAAAACTTATCAAGCACTACATAATATTATGTCATTATATAATATTAGATAATAAACATTGTGAATTCATATACATACAAAATGTCAGTTAGTATTAAATGTCATTAAATTTCTACATATCTAATCAAATGCAATAGCATAGCATTACTAAATATTAAATATACAACAATTTGGAACATTAAGCAGCTAGGTAGACAATAATAATATGTCAAATAGTATCATAATATTCAAATTAAAATACATGATTATAAAAATAGATAAATAATTCAAATAAATGTCAATTAATATTAAAAATGTCAATAAATTATACAAGTCAATCTAAGTAAGTAGGCTACATATTATAGTGTCAAATAATTGTGTTATCATTCAGAAAATTTACAACAGAGTAGTAAGTCTTATTCACCAAGAATACTGATAATTCTTTTTTAAATATATTTATATTTGTCTCTAGCCTTATTGATTTTGGTAGCTTATTATATATTTTTGGCGCCATAGCAAAGATGCTGTTATGATACAGTGCCGTTTTGCAGGTAACTAGATGCAATTTATCTGCTCGACGTGCACTAGTAACAACTTCAAATTTTTCCTTTAGTCGCATTATGTCCAATTCGCAAAATGTCCAACCGTCCAATTCTCAATAGGTCCAGTTCGCAATTGGTCCAGTTCGCAGTTGGTCCAGTTCGTAATTGGTCCAGTTCGCAGTTGGTCCAGTTCGCAATTGGTCCAGTTCGCAATTGGTCCAGTTCGCAATTGGTCCAATTCGCAATTGGTCCAATTCGCAATTAGGGATCCTCCTTGATTACGAGAAGCGTTTTTGACAACCTTCTGAGATAGAAGGCTAGCGCAATCCGACATGTATAGATTAGGTTAGAAGGCTAATGCCCGCTTTTTAGCCTTCGAGGTTATTTTTTTTTTATAGCCGTGCAGAAATAAGTAATTTGCCTAGCTGTTTCATTAAATGGCTAGGCAAGTAATTGAACGTCATCTATCGAATCCATATGCCTAGCCGCTTAATTAAATGGCTGAATATCATTCAGGCCGTTAGTTTCCTTTAGTTAACAGGGGAATACCCAACAAATCCGAAATATTTAGTTCCGAATTTCAATATTCCGATTTTCACATACATACATACCGAATATTATAATTCCTAAGAAACAAAACTCCGAGTACCTATTTAAAATCACGACAGTTATTTATTCGAAAGACATAACGAAATACCGTTCATAAATACGAATGTTCATTCTTCCGAATTTCATTTGTACGAATAATTATAAATCCGTAGTGTTATTAGCCCTAAAAACGTTATTCTGAATTTCAAATTTCCGAAAATTCATAGTTCGAATTGAAAATTAGTATCAAAAATAGATAAAAGTAAAATTTTTGATTTGCCATATCGCGCATAAAGAGTTTTGTGAGTAGGTAAATGATTTTTTAAACTAAATAATTAATTTCTCTCCAATGTATACGTATAAAAATTTGCCGTGGTACCTACTTGTTTGCCCTACACTAGTGTTATTTAAAAACCGGAGGCGCAGAGGGAGGGCAGAAAGACTGAGATTGAGAAAGCTGCTCATTCCGACTTGGATAGATTAGGTTAGAAGCCCTCGTGGTTATTTTTTTTTATAACCATGCAGAACTTTATTTAGTCAAATGCGAAATCAAATGATTTTACGAACTGGACCAATTGCGAAAAGGACATTGTGAGAATTGGACAATTTGCGAATTGGACGTTGTGAGAATTGGACAATTTGCGAATTGGACGTTGTGAGAATTGGACAATTTGCGAATTGGACGTTGTGAGAATTGGACAATTTGAGCCCGCTGGACATTTTGCGAATTGGGCATAATGCGACTAAAGGAAATTTCTCTATATTTTGCCTAACAAACATAGCAGTCTCATAGATGTAAAGGCATGGCATAGTTAATATTTTAAGTTTCTTAAAATATGGCACACAACTGTCGGTTCTACGTAGATGGCACATTGCTCGTATGCATCGTTTTTGCGCTATGAAAACCTTCTCCTTACCAGTGGCATTACCCCAAAATATAATTCCGTACCTCAAAATTGAAGATTCATTTTCCGTTTTCCTAAGCATATATAAATTGTATGAGTATTGGTGTAATTTAGTGCACACGTTTTGAATCTGTTCATTCCAATTCAACGAATTATCTATATAGAGGCCAAGAAACTTGGTGATCTCCGTTTTATTAAGTGATTTACCATTATAATTTATATTCATGTCAAGTGATTTATTTTTTCTTTGTCCAAATTGCATTAATGTCGTTTTGTCTAAATTAATTTTCAGATTATTCGTGGCAAGCCAGTCAATTACAGTAATAATATTCTCATTAATGTCATTTTCTAATTTATTTGTATCATTATTATTAAATACCAGAGTACTGTCATCAGCAAACATTATCATTGGATAGGAAGCAGAGTGCGGAAAATCATTTATATATATAATGAAAAGCAGGGGACCCAGGACACTGCCCTGTGGAACACCGTAGGTAACTGTTCTTTGTGAAGATCTAAATGTTACTTCAGATCCTTGGACTATTCTGTTAATGAAAGTTATTTGCTGACGGTTGTGAAGATATGATTCGATCAGTCTAGACATATTTCCTCTAACGCCATAGCAATTAAGTTTGTTTATTAGGGTTTTATGGTCGACATAGTCAAAGGCTTTTGACATGTCCATAAATAGACCCAACACTGGCAATTTTTGGTCTACTTTATTGATAATGAGGCTCAAGAAGTCATATATTGCCATGTTAATCGACTTATTCTGTCTAAACCCTTTTTGACCATCATGAAACAAGTTGTTAGTTTCAAAGTACATATTTAAGTTATTAGATATTACTTTCTCAATAATCTTCGAGAATATTGGAATAAGTGCAATGGGCCTGTAGCAGGATAAGTTTTGCCTATCTTGTTTCTTAAAAAGTGGTTTGATCACGGTTATCTTTAGTTGCTCAGGAAAAACACCTTCAATAATACAATTATTTATAATGTGACTGAGTAAGGGGGAAATAATATTTGACACTAATTTAACCACTTTCGTGTTGATATCGTCATACCCAGTGCTGTTAGTGTTATTGAGTGACATTATAATTCGGTGTATATCCTGTGGAATAGTCGGAGGCATGAACATAGAAGATGATTTTTTGTTTATTAAATTTGTATTCCACTGTTCAGAGTTCCTTAAGGGTTGTATTTGGTCAATAAAATGATTATTGAAGGCTTCTGCTATATCTTGGGGATTAGATATTGTTTTTTCTCCAAGTTTTATGCTATTTATGCCTTCATTTGGGTAATTTACTTTAGATTTACGTATCACTTTCCATGTGGCTCTTGCTTTGTTTTTAGAATTCTTTATAAAGTATTCATTTTGTGATTTTTTGGTAAGCTGAATAACCGATTTTAGACGTTTTGAAATAATTTTAAAATTTTCTTTATTCCTTTCAGTTGGTTCTGACCTAAACTTCCAAAGCAATTGCCGTTTCCTTTTGCTGCACATTCGAATACCTCGACTTAACCACCTTGGTTTTATTTTTATACGATTCTTTATTTTAACTTTTGGAAAACACATATCGTATTTTTTTTTGAATAAGTCGTAAAATATAGTAAAGCTTCTAGATGCATCTTTTTCAAGGTACACCTCATTGAAATTAATATCTTGGAGAGTTTTTTTGAATCGGAGCATATTATCATGAGAATAATGTCTTTTAATAGAGAACCAGTGATCATAGCGACAGGTTTGTTTTACAGGACACGTTAGCATTTGTGCTGTATGGTCCGATAATGAAAGCTCCAATATTATGCCTTTACTCCCATGAACGTTATGAATAAGATTGTCTATGCAAGTACCACTACACAAGCGCGTAGGCTTTTCTATTTCATATCTCAGATTAAAATCTTGTAAGATTTTTTTAAATCGTTCAGAGTCATTGGTTTTTTTTAGAAGATTGATATTGAAGTCACCACAGATTACAATTTTCTTTTTTGAGTTGTAGCAGAATTTTTCTAGGATGTCAATAAAATTATTAAAAAATATGTCAAATTTTTTACTTACGTCTTTATTCTGTGGATTCCTATACATGCATATTACTACCTCAGAATACAGAACAAACCAGAAACCGCAAGCGCGCTCAAAAGTGAAGACACACAAACCAAGACAGCGTTCAGTCGCGTATGGTCAAACTCGCAATCGGTCAAGTGACTGAAAAACCGTCAAAATCGTATTAGGTCAAAATTGCGATTGGTCCATATCTCAACCTGTCAAAATAGCAATTGGTCCATATCGCGAATGGTCATATTTGCATTTTTTCTAATCGCAAATAGTCAAGTTCGCAAACAGTCAAAATCGCAAACGGTCAAATTCGCAAACAGTCAAGATCGCAATCGGTCGAATATTTTACTTCACAAGTAGCTCGTAAGATAATGTATACCAATCCATCGCCTTATATATTAAATTGGACCAATCGCGCCTTAAGGTTACTAAACTGTTACAGTCAAATACAAACAATACTGAAGATTAAAAATAAAATTAAGGTTCAATAGTATTTTATTAATAATCAACACGAAAAACTTTACATAAGGTATTAAATATATATACTTATAATTTGTGGCATATATAATAACAATAACATAATATTTTACTAATAATTATTTTACATAATTATTGGTTAAAATAACCAGGTTACATATAGTCCTCATAATGTATGTATATACATTATATTACCTATCTGCTAGATCTATATCTATACTTATCATTTTTCTATGCTTTTTCATATAAAAATGTATTTTATAGTAAGCCACAGAAAAATGCAAACCTAATTGAGAATTTAAATTAACTAAGAAAGAATATAATAAATGGCAACAATTGAATGAATTAAGAAAATTTATTCAATTTTTGCCATTTATCACGTATTCGGCAATTAATTAAAAATTAAAATTAATATTATAAATGCGAAAGTAACTCTGTCTGTCTGTCTACCTTTTCACGCCTAAACCGCTGAACCGATTTTGATGAATTTTGGTATAGAGATAGACCCTGAAGGACATAGACTACCTTTTATCCCGAATTCCGATCCACAAAGATGTTAAACTGTTGAAAGGTTTTGAAAAATTGTGGTAAAACAGATAACTTCACCCTTGAATAATACATAAAGACATACCTTTAGTATATCTACGTATAGATGAATACAAAATTCATCTACAACAGCTGGACTGTTCGCCACTTGACGTTTTGCTATTTTGACGTTTTGCTATTTTGACGGTTTGCTAATTTGACGGTTTGCTATTTTGACGCTTTACTATTTTGGCGGTTTGCCGTTTTGACGCTTTGCTATAATGACGACTTGCTATATTGACGGTTCGCTATTTTGACTAACTGCTATTTTGACTAGTCGCGATTCTATGAATTTGACCGATTGCGAATTTGACCATACGCGACTGAACGCAAGACAGATTGTCTTGGTTTGAATATTGTCACTCGCATTCACTCGTATGCACGTAGCGCGTCAGACGTATTACATCAGTGTCAATTTTAATTATAAAATGTCGGTTTTAGTTGTTCCTACATGTAAAAATACATCTAGGATTACAAAAAAACAGGATGGGATCACATTTCATCTGTAATTAGCGTATACAAATGCATAGTTATTTAATTATTGAATTTAATTGTGATTGATTTGGAGGAAGACGCTGCCATCTTGTGTGTTGCCATGTCAATTAAAAATTTTACCCACCTATTTTTATGAAATTTAAACGAATATAATACTTAGATAGGTCTTTTTATTGTACAATACGGTTCAAATCAAACTAAATGGCTCGGTAGTACGTACGAGTGCCATGCGCAGGTAGGTACAAAAATATTCTGTTCACTTTACTCGTCCATGATAATATAATAATGATATTATTATAAAAATCTTTTCATTACCTACTTTCACTGTATGTAGGATGTAGGTATGTTACCTACCTAATTTGTTCGAAAAGAAATCTTGCAACTCGATTTTGAAGCAAATATCCTCAACTGATTTTGATGAAATTTTGTATACATGTTAGTTTAGGGGATAATGCATTAATATGGTACCATGGAGCTGGTCTGATGATATAGTCAGAAGATGGCCTTAAGAAATACTAAACTAAACAAGAAAACCCTATCGAGTTTGAGCTGTTTTGTCTTAGCTAATTCTCTGGTATTCTTAGTATACAGGATCTGTAGATGGTGTCTGAAGATGACCATAGGAGTTTGTCTTCAGTAATTGAAGAAATACCATTTATTGTACCAACAGCGACCATTTACTGGCTGTCCGGCTTGTAGGGCTGTATACCCTACATAGCCCCTTCTCTGCTTGTGGAAGGACAATAACAAACTTAACATAATAAATAGCAAACAACAATTTCAACAATCACTGCGTGTAGGTACATACTGCATATTTATGCTGCGAGTCTCGCAGGCGCGTGCATCGTTACGCACAAACTTCGGAATCGTCATTCATTTTGAATCGATATGTAGGTACACCACAGACATCATTAAACACGCTATTATGTGGGTACCTATATACAATTGGTGGTTTTATCGCACAGTAGTAATATTATGTATAATGTAGGTAGGTACTTTTTTTTTTCTATAAAATGTTTCTAATTTTAGTTTCCCTACCGATGCATGAAGAGAAAAGTTGAAATGGATGAAATAGGAGATATAAGTATGTACCTATATTGTCAACATGTACCAGAGTAGTAGCTAAGTATTATTTACGCCGCATTGGAGTGACACTGCGTCTATAGACTTTGTATATCATTATACCATTAAAAAAATACTTACCTTTTTACCGTGTTTCATTAAATTTATATATATTTAATAGCTTTAATTTACACTGATCACCTCTCTGTATAATACAGATATTAAATATCTAGTGTTATATCTCTTATCTAGTGTTTTATGACTACCCTAAAGTTGGGAACCGCACCTTAGCCTAGCAACATTACGCGAGCGGGAAGTTTCACTATAGAGCGAGACAGAGTATCGTTTTTGGACACAGTGCGGGATATGCAGCTATTAGCGAATGCGGCTTCTGGTTTGTTCTGTATTCTGAGATTACTACTATATTATGGTCAATCAATTCAATGGCACAGTTTTCAAAAACATTTGGAACACAATATTTGAAGAGAACGTAGTGAGACTATAGTTAAGAATAGATAGCAAACCAACATCAGCCGCAATCATATTATGTTCAGTGATGCATATAACGTCGATTGTTTTGTATTTGTCATTCAAACCATGCAACGCAACAGTAAAAGCATCCAATTTACTAAGTAAGCCGTCAATATTTTGATGTAGTATATTTATTCTATTGTACACGAAAAAAATCTTCTCCTGTTACATTACAACTCGTATTAATTGCAATGTCATTTACATTTTGTAATTCCTCAGACATCAGTGCTTTGTCAGTTTGCGTACTTTTATCTATTGATTGCAACTTTATACCAGTATTGTACTTGTTACGGTAATTTATAAAATTTTTGTGGTACTCAATTTTCAAAATTTCCTTCAATAAATAGCGGCATGTAATTTGTGGTCTATTAAATCTATGTGGCGGATATGTGAAGTAATTCATGTTGACAAATGTTACATTAGGATATTTACTACAAATAAATCTGAATTCATAATTAAGTTTTCTCTCATTAAGACATTTATTATAGGGTATTTCGCCTACCAAGATATTTGGACCAGTTACTGACTGAAAAAAGTTATGAACATGCTTTTGAAATACGTAAGGATTGGCATCATTAGTACCACCCAGGATGATAACGAAGTCATCTTTAGTCAAAGAGTAAATTTCTTTATAATTTAATACTTCTGAAATGGTAGCAGACGGTTTCCAGAAGGAACTAACAGCATATTTACTACCGACCAGAGCTTGCAATATTCCTCGAATATTTTTTCCTAGATGATCAGCAACAATGACAATCTTGGATTTTTTCTGGATCTGAGTCTGTATTTGACTCGCAGTGGTAACAGATGAAGGTCTGCTCATGGTAATAGCTTGAACCTGAGAAAACAGCTGAACACGATTTAGCATCTTCGATTTTTCAATCACCTGAGTATGTATTTGACCTGCAGTTGTAGCAGATGATTGTCTGCTGGATATTTGTTCATCACATAAGGAAACGCCCTGAACCTGAGAAATTAGCTGCACTTGATTTAGACTACTTTTTTTATGATTCTGTCTTGTTCTAGTTTTATTTGGGATTCTTTGGGACATAGGTTCAAATGCTACAGATGGTTTTATTGGAGTAGATGTCAGACTATGAATTCTTTGGCTATTTTTGAGACTACGTTTGGATCCAGGTGTAGTACATGTTAAATCTCCAGTACAAATCTTTTTATATATTTCTATTTCTTTGTTACATTTGTCGAGGGCCGCTTTCAGTATACTGTTCGCACTATGCATATTATCTATTTCTTGGTTTGCACTCATTAATTCATTCGTCAACTTAGCAATTCGTTCCCTCATATTAGAGATTTCTTCATCTTCATAGGCAGACGCCTCAGGTACACTCATTGATGTTGCATCGAACATGGAAGTTTCGGAGAGAGAAAGTGATATTTGTTTTTTTCTAATGGTTATGTTATCGTCCCCCATAATAAAAAACTTTCTTCTAAGCACAAAAGTATTTTTCAAGTATGGTATCCCTTTAATAGGCACTTTTATATTTATGATGTCTTTGATAAAATAATATGTGTAAAATGTTGATAGTATTGTCAGTGGTTTTGAAGAGAATGTCAGCCTATTAATCGTTCGTATCGAGCATCTCAGTCATTAAACAGTTTCTTGATGTTGGCAGAACTGTTTGTTTCAAGCTCAAAGGTGTCAAAATCAGTTGGTTTTGTTTTTGTTTATTTTTTTGATTTTCGCATGTGTGTATTGGATTATATATAGGGTGAAGTCTCCTAGTATCGGCCACGTCCTAATATCGGCCTTTTCGAGAAAATGAAACATAACTATGAAAATAACCCTAAAATTATGATAGTTTTTATGCAAAAAGCAACTCTATATCCGTACGAATAACATCCCATATTTTGGTGCGGGTACCTCCACATTTGAACGTTCAGGTGGCAATAGAGCACGCGCAGGTATCGACGGGTGTGATTTGGTGGCAATACCGAGTCAAATCCCGGAGTCGACGCACTGAGTGGGAGAGTATTTGAAAGGAATTAAATATACCTATGGTATTTTATATTATCTTTTATTAAAGAAAAACAGTCGAAGTACCGTTTAGGTAGTGTATTTTTAAATTTATTTTTACTTTTTATGAAATAATCGCGGGGTCGAGATTAGGGATCTTTATTTTGGATAAATCTCAATATCGGCCACCTGGTCGATATTGGGGAAATGCATGAAAACACTAAACTGTATGTTTAGCTATTTTATATGTTAGCAGTAACATTAATAAGGTTAAAAATGAAATAGCAGCTCTGTTTGAGCACCAGATCCTAACATCGGCCGCCTAAAAACTTTTTTTGACAGCTACGGCCGATATCTAGAAAGTCGATGCGTAATAACGGCTACCTTAGTTTGTATAGGGTACTTACTTTCCTACAACCTTCGAACTTTACAATAAACAGGAACGTGGTGCAAAATGAACAAATACTTATGTATTTTAATTTAATCAATAATATAATCATGTCGTCCCAACAAAATGAGAAACGTTTCAAACCTATGGTTATATGACCATAGGTTCTATGACCCCTATAGGTTCTATGACCCCTATAGGTTCTATGACCCCTACAGGTTCTATGACCCCTATAGGTTCTTTGATCCCTATAGGTTCTATGACCCCTATAGGTTCTATGACCCCTATAGGTTCTATGACCCCTATAGTTTCTATGACCGTAGTAGAATGAGAGATGGAGTAAATGCCGTTCAAAGAAGCAGGCAGTAATGCAATGCTTCGATATTGTCTAATGTTACCATTGGGGTTGTGGAGTATAGATGGAAGTCGCTTCGCGGAAAATATCGAGGTCTAGCCAAATCCGCAGTTAAGACTGGCAATGCGGACTCCAGAATCCGAGGTGTAAGCTTCGGTTGCGACTGGGAATTAATGATAGGATGAAGTAGAAGAAGAGTAGCATTTTTACAATACGAAATTCCCAGCACCACTTTACAAGATAGACTTCCTGGAAGAATAGATACAGAGAGAAAGAAAAATCTTGAAAATATAATATAAAACATAAACCAGTCAAATAAAACAAAACTAGTAGATAAAAGAAGAAGAGTATTAGAATAGAAGAAGAGAATATTAAAGGACAGCGTAACTGACCTCATGATTTACCTTCTCAAAAAGAAAAGGAGAATTTTTTTGTGGTGGCTGTGAAGTAAAACTAATTAATGATGTCGAAGAAGATGAAGCCAAAAAATATTGAATGTGACATATGCTCCAAACGGCCTTAAAGTATACAGTTGATCGTGGGCAAAATTATATTGATGTGGCTATAGAAGATTTTACTTGCCGTCACTGTTTAGTTCATTTAAATTGAAAAGCCTTCAAAGAAAGTCAAGTTTTCTTTTGACTTTATCTAATAATATATTTTCTTTATAATAATATATTTTGGAAATCTCTATTTATCCTAAATTTTTTTAATCATTGTGATCATTAGTTTATAATAACAGCAATTACTGTAATTTTTAAGGCTGAGATATAAAGAAAAGACAAATTAATGATAGATAAGCGTTTAAAAAATTATTTGAACCTGAATTGGAATATAAAACGTTATAATTTTTTACTTTATTTAGTTTTATTGACCTTAATTCACGTTGGAAAAGGTATGACGATATTAGGGTCACAGGCGGCAGAAATTAGGGTGTTAGAGGCCGATATTAAGGGAAATCGACATACTCGGAAAAAAACATCTATATTTTCAAAAATAACAAAGAATTGGTAATTTTGCGAATGTAGTAATGGAGTTTCAGTATCCCTCTACCCAAAAAAGGCATTGCAAGAAAGCAAATGCTATAAACCATAAAATTACAATCAATCAAAGGTCAAAAAATGTTGACATGGCCGATAATTGGTGCCACCACCCTATGTAACAGCTGGAGAACAGCTGATTGTCGATGTGTGAGTGTAGTTCAAATATTAACGTTATTTTATGATATTGAAATTTTGATTTTACTCACGGGACATCTAGGTTTGTTACTATTCTCTTCACACACAAATTATAGGTTAGGTCTTCTAAACTTTTCACGCTATTTGCACTGATTTAATGAACTTTTTCCTTCTTTTACAAATATTTAACGGAGAATATCTTTAGGATGTGTTTACTTAGCCGGGGTTGCCAGCACTTCGATTCGATTCGATTTTTAATCAGTATACCAGGTGCGCTATACCTTTCTGAGTATCCTATTTTTTAAATAATCAAAATCCGTCAAGAAATGACGAAGCTATTAGTGATTTCTTAACGAGTACTTAAAAACGCCCGCTTACACTGCGATTTAGACGATGACGTCATCTGTTATGAACGCGTCCCGGCTAGCGCAGTCGCCAGTCAGTCAGTACAAATTCTCGTGGATTCGTTTAGTTTAGATTTCGTGGATCGACTAGTAGTGCTTGCGTTTTATTGGTTTTTCTTAGTACTTTATTTGTGTTTTAAGTTCTTTGGTGATTATTCAAATACAGTTTGTTTTTAAAATACTTTATAATATACGTAGTTCGTCCTAACGCTTGTACCTACCTATTTACCTACCTTATGATGTTCTGTCGAAAGTTGTACCTACTGTGTTGTCAAGCGAGTAATAAACCACGTTAGAAATGACGTGAAATAACTGAAGCTAGTATAATACAGGTTCAGAAAAGGAAAAGGTAGGGTGGTGGCACCAATTATCGGCCATGTCAACATTTTTTGACCTTTGATTGATTGTAATTTTATGGTTTATAGCATTTGCTTTCTTGCAATGCCTTTTTTGGGTAGAGGGATACTGAAACTCCATTACTACATTCGCAAAATTACCAATTCTTTGTTATTTTTGAAAATATAGATGTTTTTTTCCGAGTTTGTCGATTTCCCTTAATATCGGCCTCTAACACCCTAATTTCTGCCGCCTGTGACCCTAATATCGTCATACCTTTTCCAACGTGAATTTAGGTCAATAAAACTAAGTAAAGTAAAAAATTATTACGTTTTATATTCCAATTCAGGTTCAAATAATTTTTTTAACGCTTATCTATCATTAATTTGTCTTTTCTTTATATCTCAGCCTTAAAAATTACAGTAATTGCTTTTATTATAAACTAATGATCACAATGATTAAAGAAAATTAAGATAAATAAAGATTTCCAAAGTATATTATTACAAAGAAAATATATTATTAGATAAAGTCAAAAGAAAACTTGACTTTCTTTGAAGGCTTTTCAATTTAAATGCACTAAACAGTGACGGCAAGTAAAATCTTCTATAGCCACATCAATATAATTTTGCCCACGATCAACTGTATACTTTAAGGCCGTTTGGAGCAAATGTCACATTCAATATTTTTTGGCTTCATCTTCTTCGACTTCATTAATTACTTCTACTTCACAGCCACCACAAAAAATTTCTCCTTTTCTTTTTGAGAAGGTAAATAATGAGGTCAGTTACGCTGTCCTTTAATATTCTCTTCTTCTATTCTAATACTCTTCTTCTTTTATCTACTAGTTTTGTTTTATTTGACTGGTTTATGTTTTATATTCTATTTTCCAGATTTTTCTTTCTCTCTGTATCTATTCTTCCAGGAAGTCTATCTTGTAAAGTGGTGCTGGGAATTTCGTATTGTCGAAATGCTACTCTTCTTCCACTTCATCCTATCATTAATTCCCAGTCGCAACCGAAGCTTACACCTCGGATTCTGGAGTCCGCATTGCCAGTCTTAACTGCGGATTTGGCTAGATCTCGATATTTTCTGCGAAGCGACTTCCATCTATACTCCACAACCCCAATGGTAACATTAGACAATATCGAAGCATTGCATTACTGCCTGCTTCTTTGAACGGCATTTACTCCATCTCTTATTCTACTACGGTCATAGAAACTATAGGGGTCATAGATCCTATAGGGGTCATAGAACCTATAGGGGTCATAGAACCTATAGGGGTCAAAGAACCTATAGGGGTCATAGAACCTATAGGGGTCATAGAACCTATGGTCATATAACCATAGGTTTAAAACGTTTCTCTTTTTGTTGGGACGACATGATTATATTATTGATTAAATTAAAATACATAAGTATTTGTTCATTTTGCACCACGTTCCTGTTTATTGTAAAGTTCGAAGGTTGTAGGAAAGTAATACCCTATACAAACTAAGGTGGCCGTTATTACGCATCGACTTTCTAGATATCGGCCGTAGCTGGCAAAAAAAGTTTTTAGGCGGCCGATGTTAGGATCTGGTGCTCAAACAGAGCTGCTATTTCATTTTTAACCATATTAATGTTACTGCTAACATATTAAATAGCTAAACATACAGTTTAGTGTTTTCATGCATTTCCCCAATATCGACCAGGTGGCCGATATTGAGATTTATCCAAAATAAAGATCCCTAATCTCGACCCCGCGATTATTTCATAAAAAGTACAAATAAATTTAAAAACACACTACCTAAACGGTACGTCGACTGTTTTTCTTTAATAAAAAATAATATAAAATACCATAGGTATATTTAATTCCTTTCAAATACTTTCCCACTCAGTGCGTCGACTCCGGGATTTGACTCGGTATTGCCACAAAATCACACCCGTCGATACCTGCGCGTGCTCTATTGCCACCTGAACGTTCAAATGTGGAGGTACCCGCACCAAAATATGAGATGTTATTCGTACGGATATAGAGTCGCTTTTTGCATAAAAACTATCATAATTTTAGGGTTATTTTCATAGTTATGTTTCATTTTCTCGAAAAGGCCGATATTAGGACGTGGCCGATACTAGGAGACTTCACCCTATTAAGTTTTATAATAAAATGAAGTACTTAAGTAGGTATTGCCGATGCCGTCATGACCACTTCAAAAGTATTTAGGAGACTTATTCGTAGTGGTGCAAGTCTGTAACTTTTAAAAATGATAGAATAGGTAGGTATATAGTATACGCCTGCAGGATAATCTCTAGACTGAATCTTGTTATCATGTATAGACATAGGTAGGTACGCAATATAGGTATTTAAACTTTCATGGCCTTTCACATTACTATTATTGGAAACTCCAAACAATACATGGTAAATATCTCGATAGTTCTAATAGTAATAGGTACACAATACCTACTTACGACAAAATGATCTTCGCAACAATGTAAAACACTTTCGCTTGAAAGAAGAGTTTTATCATCTCTTCTCATTACTTTAACCCATTTTTAGGGTTCCGTAGCCACATGGCAAAAAACGGAACCCTTATAGATTCGTCATGTCTGTCCGTCCGTCTGTCTGTCTGTCTGTCCGTCCGTATGTCACAACCACTTTTCTCCGAAACTATAAGGCCTATGTTGTTGAAACTTGGTAAGAAGATGTATTCTGTGAACCGCATTAAGAATTTCACACAAAAATAAAAAAAAAAGCATTAAATTTTGGGGGTCCCCATACTTAGAACTGAAACTCAAATTTTTTTTCTTCATCAAACCCATACGTCATACCCATAACCCATACCCATCTATAGATAGGTCTTCAAAAATGCTATTGAGGTTTCTAACATATTTTTTTTCTAAACTGAACACTTTGCGCGAGAGACACTTCCAAAGTGGAAAAATGTGTGTGTGTCCCCCTCTAACTTCTAAACTAAGAGAATGATAAATCTAAAAAAAATATATGATGTAAATTGCCATGAAAACTACCACTAAAAATTGGTTCGAACGAGATCCAGTCAGTAGTTTTTTTTTAATACGTCATAAAACGCAATTTTCGCCTTTGCTACTACGGAACCCTTCATGGGCGAGTCTGACTCGCACTTGGCCGATTTTATTTTCTTATCTTTGCATCTCTCGGAACATAAAAAAACAGTTTATTAGGCGTAGTAACACTTGTATTCTTGCATTTTGGCACAATATAATATTTGTATGGGGGCATTATTACCACCGAAACAATAACAAACGTTCCAGTCTATACACTACAGTGGACTGCGTTGCGTCAGGCCTCCGTCACTCGCTCAAGGCCGCGCGCGCGCTATACACCTACCGCTCGGTGAGTCGTCGACGACACAAACTGGCAGAGGGCTGCCGAACGCCCTCCTGAGCGCTCGCATCACACCGCACCGCACGTTTCCCGCTCTTACGCTTACCTAACGCTGAAGTTCTTCATTGTAATCAAATAGTTTGAATAGCAATTTTAATCTACATTAAATGCACAATATATTGAACGTATTTAATTGGATAAGGAATGATACTGTATTGTTAAAAATAGCTTCGATAATGACACATTATTATTTTGTAATTTTTAAAAGATAAAAAGGATTGCTGTGGGTTTTTCTTAGGAGATAGACATATATTATGCTATCGCGGACTTTTATGTAGACATTTTTAAGTTATATATTTCCGCAGCACATTATCTTATTCTATCATCAATAGCTTTCGCAGCGCACGCGATGTAAGAAATATTTTAAGTAATTTTTTTACATCTTGGATTTCATTATTGAAGTTTTAGTAAGGATTCCTAATTTGTTTGAAAATAAAATAAAGTCTATGTTAGTCAGTGATAATGCAGCTTTCTAATGGTAAAAGAATTTTCGAAATCGGTCTAGTAGTTTTTGAGTTTAATCGAATACAAAAATACAAATCTTCCCTCTTTATTACTATGTTAACATAGATGTATGGAAGTCTGCCGGATTTGTTGACATTTATTTATTTATTTATTTATTTATTTATTTATACTTTATTGTACACCATATAAAATACAAATTTAAAAATTATGACTAAGGAATCAGTACAAGGGCGGCCTTATCGCTATAAGCGATTTCTGCCAGGCAACCTTTGGATGGTCATAATGTTTGTAGGATTGAGTGGTAGTTGTTTTGGCGTACTTTCTGTCGATATCATAGGTAAATACATAAAAGACAGGTATCATATCTAATTTTATTTACATTAATACACACATACACATATACATACATACATCTATAATACATACACATACATACACATATACATACGTATACATAAATACATACATACATACATAAAGTTTATACATATCTAGATATAGTAAACTCGCCATCACAGAGCCCCTTCACAGTAATAGATAATGTTCCTTTACCATGGTTTTGAAATTATTTAAGTTCTGAGCTTTTCTTATTTGTACTGGTAGGTTATTCCATAGACGGATAGCCGTAACTGTGAAGGAGTTGTCGTAAAATACAGTTTTGTGCGACGGCATCCTTATTCTTAAGTTCTCTGATGACCTTAGGCATTTCGAATGTGTATCGTGTAGGAACTCGAAGCGTTCCTTAAGATAGGACGGGGTGGAAGGATGAAATAAAATACTGTACAGCAAAGAAAGGATGTGAGCATTCCGGCGAAGTCGTATGGGTAGCCACTTAAGCTCTGTTCGAAACTGCGAAACATGATCATACTTGCGTAATCCAAATATAAATCTTTATGAACACTGCTCCGCTCCCTTTTGTAGTAGCGTGATGTTATATAGCCTATAACCTTCATCGATAAATGGACTATTCAACAGAAAAAGAGCTTTTTAATTCGAACCGGTGGTTCCTGAGATTAGCGCGTTCAAACAAACAAACTCTTCAGTTTCATAATATTATAAGTAGGTATAGATATAGTTATTTTTATTAAAAAAAATATTGAAGTAAATAGCACAAAAACTATATTATTAGAAGCTTTGTAAATTACTTAAAATCCGTACAAAATTTCAAAATTATACGTTACGAAATAAAACAGCTATGGAGTCTTAACCCAAAAGAGCCCTAAGTCTTCATACTCTCCATAGCGGCGGCGCGCGCTGTCATAACAGATGACGTCACACAGTATTTTGGCGCGGCGGCGAGCGTTTTTGAGATTACTGCATTAAAATTGCTGTATCTTCGTCATTTTTGATCGGATTGAAATAATTTTTTCACAGTGTTTATTGTTTTTTTAATCATTATAAATCTGCATACTCAGCTAAAAACGTGAATGATCCTCATTCTCCAGTGTGGTTCCAAAGTGAATAGGAAAAAAATATGATCTTTTGAAATAGACCAGAATGCTTTTAGGGTTTGGATGGAAATATTCGGGAGGGGCTCATGTTCAAAAGCAGATTTTCTGATTTGACTGAGACGGAGGAATCCTAAGAGAGAAAAACTACAGTAATGTCTGCAGAATGCAGTAGGATGACAATATTTACATATTTACACTTGTTTTTGTAGCGTATATAAAAAAACAATAAAAAAAAAGTAACTTACCAAGGGAACTTACTTGGTAAGTAATGAAAGTGGTGTCAATAAGGATACGTTACAATGATTTAGGATGAGGAACAAAAGAGGTTACCTGGATAATACTCTCGTAGATACATTAAACTATTGGAGTTCAAAGGCCTCTTGTTAAGTAATAGAAAGATCCATGGTTTGCTTGGGAAGTTAACAATGAAAATTAGATCGTTCCATGCATAAGTTATTTATTTCAACTAAACAATATTTCGTCTTATGAGTAAATTTAGACTAGGTTAAACCGCACTTGAGACACTCGCGACGCGATTACGCACGACACATGTATGGATAAAATAAGTAGCTCACGTGGACGCAAAACAATACCCTGGCAATGAATCCCTCAGGGTATGTGATTTTGAATACTCTAAATTGCCTATTTTTTTTGGCAAATAAAGTAAATTTCTTGTCATTAGATGTAGATATAAGGATACTATGAGAAACGTCTCTAATAGAACGGATGTTTTGGGAACGGGTGTATTGGGAAACGGATGGCATGTTCCGAAAGGATCCATTTAACTGCAGCAGTAATCTCTTCTTCATGAGAGCGTGAACCCCGGTTGTATCTAAAGCTAGCATTTTGGTGTCCGGGGTCCGGACTAAAACGCAAGTAATAAAGTGTAAATGTAATGGCATTTTTGCTGTGTCTGTGGCTTGAAGAACTTTTGCTTTAGTAGAATCGAGAGTCATGTTAATTTCTCTGTAACAGGTTACAAGGTAAAAAGTAGATAAAACTAACCCTTGATCATACACCGTATATCATGCGCCTGCTCCAAGTAGTTAGGGTCGACTGCCGGAGGCACTGAAGTGATGGAGTCAGTCAACGTCACCGTTCCTCTGCTCCTCGGCTGCACGCAGGTCGAGAGGAACATGAAGCCTTCCTTGTGAGTGATGTTGTAGAATGGGAAGGTGTCGCGAAATACCTGCAAGTAGTGATCACTTTGTTAGTTTTACCCGCTTTCAAATAGAAAAAAAAAATAACGTAGGTTGAATAACCTTCCTCAGGAACACAGGCAGTGCCACAGAATAAACACAATCAAACAAACGAACTATGTAGCTTTAATATTAGCATATGTTAGTATACTAATATAATTTTCATCCCACCATCTCGGAAAGAGTACTTTTTTTCTTCGATATCTGAGTGTAAAAGTCGCTTTTATCCTCTAGAGTGGTAAAGTAAATTTGAATTTAGAACATCGTGTGTACTAGGTTTGTGAACTCAAAACATCATTAAACCTATTTACTTCTACCTCTATGGTGCCGATTTATCATACAACTTTTTTTTAATTTATGAAAAACTCAACTCGGAACCTCCTTGGTGTACTTACCTACTTTTTTTTTAAAATTTGCTTTGCGCGCATAATTTTTTATTCACGTCCTATGGTTGAACATTATTGTTGAATTTTATTTGTTGATATTTTATTATTAGTATTATTACACATAATTATTATACAGCCTCCGTGGCGTAGTGGTAGTGAACGTGGCCGCAACGCAGGAGGCGCGGGTCCGATCCCCGCTCAGTGCAAATATTTGTATGCATAAAAAGTTCAACAACAACGGTCTAGCTGCAATGCTTCGATATCGCCTAATGTCACCATTGGGTTGTGGAGGTCACATGGCAGTCGCTTTACGAAAAATATCGAGGTCCAGCCAAATCCGCAGTTAAGACTGGTAAAGCGGACCCCGAACTCCGAGATGAAAGCTTCGGATACGACTGGGAATTAACGCTAGGAAGAAGAAGCATTTCATTATTTCCTCGCTGAGGTGGGATGAAAAGTTACGTGTTGCACTCGAGTGCAAAGATTTTACACCTTGTGCTCTTTTGATTCCCTCGCTAACGCTCAAGATTCTAATTTATGAATCACTCGCTATGCTCGTGATTCAAATTTAGAATCTTTCGCTTGCTCGGTCATCAAAACTGAGCACGCGGTTAAAAAGCAACTTTGCACTCTTGTATAACAAATAACTAAAGTATATGTCAAATCAAATCAAATCAAAATCAATTTATTGTTTGTCACAGGTAATAGTAGTTGTTGTAAAATTAACAACAACTACTATTACCTGTAAGTAACATGTCTGATACGACGTACAATAAGATTTATTAATCACATTAAACTAAAAAAATAAATAAATAAGGAGTCTAGGGTACTCCCACCAGGGAGCCCCATCGAGCTTCGGAGCCAAACCAAACGGCAAAGGTAACGGTAAAGTCGTTTAGGCTCAAAATATCGCTTCTCCCAAAATGTCCCTTTCACAAAATGCCCCCTGGTACCAGAATGTCTGGTACCTGTCTATCCCACTAGTGTCACTAGTCCCATTAAGTTGTCCCATAATGTTCATTTTACAAAATATCCCTTTCACAAAAAAATGTCCTTTTTTCAAAACGTGTCTTTGTGAAAAGGATTTGGCAATAAAAACTTACAGCCACTATCTTTAGATCACTACTTGACACTTACAATGGCTTTGAAGTGATAACTGGAAAAAGTATTCACACACACCTGAGGTTTATAATTAGACAAGTCCCTGAGTAACCTCTCGCTAGCAGTCCCCATTGAGAACAGGACCACAGCAGAGTCGTTCTGGTACTCTACGCCAGACAGTGGTGGGAATGCCAACAGACCTGCAAACAAGGCGATAGATAAAGGAAATAATACATGGAGATTTCCTTCCTAGTGTATACCCGGGGTCTCCAGCAATAGGCTTCCACAACGGTTCCGACAGACACTTCACTGTAGCCCCGGTGAGGTAGTTGCAGAAGGTTTGCCGGGGTTGCGAGAGATATGCCTTAGGCAATCACACACCCTGGTCTGAAGAACCAAGACGGCGTGTGGTTTTAATCGGTTCGAGTCCGACATAACCCTTATCCGAGGGGATTTCTGCACAAAAAGGTGGTTTCAGAAGGGGTTACCACTTGTAAAAAAATAAAGAGACCGAGCTTCTGGTATGCCTGGTATTGTGTCTAGAGAGAGTTTTTTAGAATTCCAAAAAATATTTATTTCGCCCGCGGCATATTTCGGAATCATAAATCACTTATATATGATATGTTGAGTGTTATGATGACTGCCCCGCTCCCTTAAATAGTACTGTAATGAAATTTAGCCTATATCTTTCTCGATAAATGGACTATTCAACAAATGATTTTTTTTCAATTCGATCCAATAGTTGAAGCACATTCTTCAACTTTATAATATTAGTATAGATTTATATTCGTACCAGAATTCTTCCAGAAGTACTCCGACACAGTGCTAAAGGTGAACACCTTGGACAGGGTGACGCTGATCGGTCTCTGGATGCTCACGTAGATCGGCATGTTCATGTGGTCGTGCAGGTTCTGGCCTACGTGGTCGTTAGACGACACTAGCTTTATCTTCAACCTGGAACGAAGACTATGATTGATTAGGTAGCCTTTTTTATCGTGCGGTAATCCTCACCACCAGAGCCAGTGGGGGTGGTTATGTCGGACTCAAATCGACCAAAACCGCACGGCCATCTGGGACATGAGTTGTCGAGGGTGAAGTAGTTTCTGGCATATGCCTCGCACCCCGGCTGATGATTAGATAGCCTGGTTCCTTTCTCTAGGAAGGACTTAAATTGACTGCACTTCTCCTGATGATAAGCTGGTGCAGTCCACAGAATAGTAACCGCCATTACAGATGCTGTCCCTAGAATGGCAGCCTTCGCAGGTTTTTCACGTCCCGCTTAAAAGACCCGGGACTGTAGGAAGAAGGAAACATGTGCGCTGGTAAAGAACTGCAGGCAAAGAAAAGAGTGATTGAACCGCTTGGATCTTGATCGAATTGTTTGCACCGTATGTGGGTGATATCTGAGCCCTGCACGTGTTGTGCTGTGTAGGAAAGGAGAGGGTGGGACTAACTGGTAGAGCTCATCGGAACTAGGCGGAAGAAAATAAGGCGAAGAATTGTGTCTTTACGCAACTGCAGAGACTTCTGATGACCTGAGGACAAAACAATGAAGTTTTTTATGTTACCTTTGTAATAATCCTGGCGGTCCAATCCCTGACAGCATCAATAACTGTGGTGTTTTGATAGCACCAGCGCATAGTATTATTTCCTTGTTCACAAATATGTTGTCCAATTCACGATTGTTCTGCAATATGTACAACGATGACGCTGTGTTGTTCTCGAAGCGTATCTGAAATGCAATGTGTTACTGTATAAATTAATAGATACCTACTTAGGTACCTACTCGTAATTAACTTCTATAAAGTAACGTCAAAAATCTACGTGAATATTATCTCCTTACTTAGGTACCTGTTTATTAAAACGATTTTATGGCCAGGGTTTCCAGGGATTTCTTAGGGTTGAGCCATAACCTGACTACCATATAACCCCCCGGTCAGTCAGGTCAGGTCGGAGAGCGGACCTTGGGCACAGTATTGGGCTCCAAAGTATTAAAAGATTTTTACAGGGTCGGCAGCACGACTGTGATACCCCTGGTGTTGCACACGTCCATACATCACGGTAACCACTTGTCATCAGGTGGAAAAGAAAGCTTACCATAACAGCCTGTGTTCTAACCAACACATGCAGGTTTTTCCTCCTCATCACCGGTTTAAGGTATGCGTCGTAAGAAGAGAAACGTTCGCCTGCCTTGACCGTTGCTGTTGGTCTTCTGAACACTGTATTCCTTCTCTTGAGTTCAGAAGTAGCTTGTTTGAGAGTGTTCATCAACTCGTCAGTCTCTTCAATCAATTTGAGCTGCATTGGTGCCTGCAAGATGTTGTGAAAAAAGGTGTTTACTTAAATATAGATAATGAGAAAGTACCTTAAACACCCCTAGTGGAGCCTCATCAATCGTTCCCTTTCCCATAAAAGCGAAATCAAGTTCTCAAGTTACATGTCAGAAGCAAGGAGAGACCAACTTTAGTATTAACTTTACTCTAGATTTAGATTGTATATAGACTACTCTAGATTTATATGTATCTAAAGGGAATACACAAGCAGGGAATTCATACTCAGATATTGCGACCGGAAACGGTGCGCACTGTGCAGTAGGAAATGAACTTCATCCCACGCATACTCAAGCTGTGGAATGAACTCATACTGTGGTTTTCCCAAGCGACTACAAAATGGCGTTCTTCATGAAAGGCATTAGGTTTCTTCAGGGCCCTGGTGTTGGTCCATAGACCACGGTTACCACTTTCCATCAGGTAGACCATCAGGTGTGTTTGTCTACCACGTAAGTGGTAGGTATATAAAAAAGGTTAGAAATGGATCGAATAGTTCGTAAGAATATCGGTAGATAGCACCACCGTTGCTACAAGACAAATGTAAAGGAGAATTTCAAATATCCAAGTAGCTCAGTTAGTCAGAACATTCCCTCCGTAAGTGACTGGTGGCGAGCTCAAATCCCATCGTGGACGTACACTTTTTCCGATCTAGTATATCTATTATTGTTCTCCCTCGTGGCCCAATAATTCGATAGAAAAATGTAATCAACGAAGTTTCTACTCACCATATCTCCAGGACACTCTCCATCAACAGCACAGTGCCCGGAATCGAACTCGCTCCTCGCCGTACCAAACGCTTTTATGAAGTAAGGTCGTAAGTCTTCCTCAGACCACCCTTCCCAACCCAGTTGTGTCCATCTCGCGTAGTCTGTTGGTAGACCGAAGCCGTGAAGAAGGAAATTGATCTGCCCTGACCCACCAAGACCTTTGCCTCGAGGTAAGAATTGGGACTGAAATTGTAGAAAATTGTTTAAGGAACACTTATGCACAAGAGATCCGATTCTCAGCACTCCATGGATTCACCGTGCGGTCGCCGGGTCCATAGCGTGATACAGAGAGGAGATTAGTAGTAAATAAGGTAGTATGTAAATGTTTTACTATTTGGCTTTTTCGATTGTGGAAAACCCCATTGGGCTTATGGTGAAATGGTTATGATGGGATTGAACTGACCTAACCAAATAGTGTATCATAATGAGTGCCTATCAGGCGCGGTCCCAGGGGGGGGGGGGGTCACAGGGGACATGACCACGCCCCCCTCCCACCCCCCAAACCATACACTTCATATTGAAAAGTCCCAGTACGAGGGGAGGGGGGGTTTAATTTCTTAAGGAATTTTTAAGTGACCCCCCCCCCCAAAATTTCAAGCTGCGACCGCGCCTGGTGCCTATACCAACACCCTCCTAGTATAATCTATTATACCCTAAAAATACCTAGCAATACCCTAGTATACCCTAGAAAGTGACTCGACTCTATAGTCAAATGGGCAAGGTCTACCGTGTCAGTGGCGGGCACGGATAAAAATTATGCTTACAGCACGAAACCTAAAAACTCCTATTGGCCAAGAATACTGGCACGCTTACCTACCTGGTTTAGCAAATTATGTGTTTCGATCCCATGCAATAGACAGCGAGCCTATTGACGTCAACCGGCGAATTTTTCTTGGGTATGTTTTCCTACCGTAGGACTACTTGAAGTTCTTGTTGGTGTTTTAAGTAGACCATTACCATTCCATGCCATAATTTTCAGCGTGATCTTCATTTTTTGTTGGATCGTTGCGTCGGATTGAGAAGAGTATCTCTTCGTCTCCATTTCTCATTCTCAAATGTCTTCTCTCGAGGTGTTAACACACGAGTAGCTAGTACACTCCCAGCACTACTACCTATTGGTAAACACTTACTTCCTACCATGAGATAGTATTAAGTTAAGTATCTCTTCCTCCTAGCGTTATTCCCAGTCGCATCCGAAACTTTCAGCTCGAAGTCTGGGGTCCGCTTTAACAGTCTTAACCAGGGGCGTATTTACCCTAGGGCCAAGGGGGCCATGGCCCGGGGCGGCAGGTTGCGAGGGGCGGCGGAGCCGCCCCGAGCGTCTAATTTTTTTTTTATACCACTTAGGTTGCAGACAAGCACACGGTGCGGCCCACCTGATGGAAAGTGGTTACCGTGGCCTATGGACGTATGCAACACCAGGGGCGTCACACTCGGGCTGCCGACTCTGAAGATCTGATCTGGGCGCTTTAATCTTGACTCTAAAAGGCGCCCAGAGATAGACGCTCGGGGCGGTTTCGCCGCCCCTCGCAACCTGCCGCCCCGAACGTCTATCTCGGGGCGCCTTAATGTTGCTCTAAAAGGCGCCCGGAGATAGACGCTCGCCTTTTACAGCAAGATTAAGGTGCCCGGAGATAGACGCTCGGGGCGGCTCTGCCGGGACTCGCAACTTGCCGCCGCGAACGTCTATCTCTGGGCGCCTTAATCTTGCTCTAAAAGGCGCCCAGAGATAGACGCTTGGGGCGGTTCCGCCGCCCCTCGCAACCTGCCGCCCCGAACTTCTATCTCTGGGCGCCTTAATCTTGACTCTAAAAGGCGCCCAGAGATAGACGCTCGGGGCGGTTCCACCGCCCCTCGCAAAATGCCGCCCCGAATGTCTATGTCTCTGGGCGCCTTAATCTTGACTCTAAAAGGCGCCTATTAGAGTAAATATTACGTATATTTTTTTTATTTTAATTTTTCGGAGCTTACTTAGTTACAATATGACTATGTCACTCATTATTTTAATTGCATTCAAATTAGAAAACCCTAAATAACATTTGCGTTCAAGTACGGTGTAACTGGGGCCAAGCAGCTTGGGCGCCGAAGACGGCAGCGCCTTTCTCTCGCAGGGAGACGCTACCGCCTACGGTTAATTCCGGATGAGGTGGTAGCGGCGCGAGACGCCGAGACGGGAGCTGGTGGCGAACCTAGGAGTGAGAGTTCTCACGCTCGCCACTTTGCTCGCAGCGATGGGTCGCTGCGCAGATTCGTGGGCCACCGGCGGTGAGGCGGTGGAGCGGGAGCGCGAGGAGCGAAGGAGAATCGCAAACCGCGCGGCCCGCAACGAGCAGCGGCAACTCGGGCGTCGGAGGTCGCAGAATGACCTCCGTCCCCTCACCGGAAGAGGGCCAGATCGAGAGATATGGTCCTGGGTCGGCCGGGGTGCGAGGGATATGGCTACGACAATCTCAAAGTTACAATGGGGTGACCATATCACTATTTTGGCCAATAAACTCAGCTCTGCTGCTTATGCTGTCAGACGGATAAGGCAGTTGACAGACGTAGCTACCGCTAGGCTGGTGTACTTTAGTTATTTTCATAGCTTGATGTCCTATGGAATACTACTTTGGGGAAATGCGGCAGATTTAGAGACTATCTTTATATTACAAAAAAGGGCAGTACGTGCCATTTATTGTTTAGGCAAGAGAGATTCTCTTAGGGAACGATTTAAGGACATTAATATTTTAACTGTAGCTTCCCAATATATATTTGAAAACATACTATATGTCAGGAAAAATATTACTAAATTTACAAAAGTAAGTGACATTACAGACAGAAATCTGCGCAATAAAAATAAACTGCTCCTTCCATGCTATCGGCTTAGCAAAGTTAGTGATTCTTTTAAAGGGGAAGGTATACGATTTTATAATAAGTTGCCTGAATCGGTCCTTGGTATGCCTGAAAACCAATTTAAAAATCATGTAAAGACCACCCTATGCAAAAAAGCATACTATAGGACAGACGATTATATTAAAGACAAAAATGTATGGCTTGAGCATGGTGCAGGCCCCTTTTGAAGTTGTCTTATTTTTATTTTATATAAGGTTTTATTTTTATTTTTTATATACCTACTTGACGCGAGACAAATGTACATACCTACGTTCATATTTAGTCTTAAGAAACCCTTTTACTTTTATTTTTTTTTGTAAACTGACGTCCTTAAAATGCCGCAGTGGAGTTTGTTGCGCCGTTTCTTCTCCATTAGCGCTTAGGAAGCGGTGGTAAACTTAGTTTTAAGGAGTTTTTGACGTCAAAAAGCTGTAACAATGTTGCACTATTTTGAGAAATAAAGACTTTGACTTTGACTTTGACTCACCTCCGGCAACTGACGGCCCACAGACGGCGTGCGTTTTAGTCGGTTCGAGTCCGACATAACCTCCTCCTCCGGCTACGGTGGGGTAGGTATCCGTGGGGATTTTGCGCACGATAAAAAAAAAAAAAAAAAAGGTGCTAGCGGCGCTGTAAATGGCTATTCATAGGGTTTCCACGTATCCTTATGACTAGCAGAGAGCACAAATAAGAGCAGCTAAGGGGCGGCTGGTTCCCCGAGACCTGGGGGCGACAGGTGCGGTCGCCTGTTACTCCAATATATTCAGACCGGTAACGCGGCGGTGAAACCCGTACCTTTCCGGGGTTCAATGGGGACACCGACTACCCACACCAGAAGGAGCCGAGACCGCATGTGGCACTTCACGAGGAATAATCACCCCTCGCAGACGGCCATAACTAGCACCAGAACCTGCGGCGAGAGGTTTCCCGCTCTGACGGTTGCTTAAAGAATACAACGCGTGAAGTGGCATATACATGGAGGAGCCCAGGCAGAGGTGGCATTGCAGGGGTCGGCTCCTGATCTGTATGTCTCAGGAACTCACCGAAGCAGCCATAGCTGGGCGCATTGCGTCACCTGGTAGGAAAAGCTACTGTGATACCTCTATCGCGTTATCGGCAGCGAAGACGTGTGAGAACCCCCTTCGAGCATCACCTCATCCGAGCTAATCTTCTCCTTTTGTCGAGTCGACGACATAATGTCATATTTTGTTTGCCCAGTGTGCAACCACCCTGATGGCGTTCTCAGAGGCACCCATGAGTTCCTGCGGTGTACACGTGCTTAGGCATGCAGCACACGTTAGCGCCTACCTCACTGTAGTTCCGCATTCACACCGTGGTGCCTGCGTACACCATAACTGAGAAACTCCATCTAATTCGGTTTTCGTTACTTCGGCTGACCTGCATCCGTAGTCTATTAAAGGACTGCCAGGTGGTGTATGGGCAGCCTCTGTGCTCCCCACACATCAATTGGCCAGAAAGGGTTCGTAAGTAAGAGAACCAGGTATGCCCACTTCAGATCCAGTCACCAAATACGTCCAAGGACTTGGGTAACTCCAGCTGTGGCTTACTTGGTTGCTTCTGATTTCGTGCCGTCACCATCCAGTCCTAGCCGATGTTCCACAGAAGTGGCCTCAGATCTGCGCCAGCCGGAACACCCTGCCACATATCTCACTTACCAAGCCCTGTCCAACATGGGTAGATACTGGCTTTCACCGATAAGTAAGCCCCGACAATGACGCGAGGATAGAGAGGCACCCCGTGCTGAAAGAGTGCAGCTCTGATGCAGCTCCATGGCAAGGTGTTAAAGACGTAGGCAACAATAGACACTGCCAGCATCAACTCGCCGTGCCATTGCTTCTTCCACCGGGCCCTCAAGCGCGTGTTGGCATCCACGGTGCTCCCGACTATAACCAAATTTATTGTCTACCAAATTCGGCTTCACTCCTGTAAGGCGCTCGATGTGGCACTTCACGAGGAATAATTCGTTTAAAACACCTGCATGACTGCACACCTTGTCCATCAATACAATGAGCCGATAGGCGGACGGTAACTTTGCAGAAGAGGACCAGTTTTCCTGTCTTTCAAATTTTCGGAATCCGTCTCTACTTGAGGTATATGTTATAGAGCCCTTCAAAACGGGATCCGAGTGCCTTTAGAGCCTAGAGTGCTGCCAGGTCCTAAAGCGGTGCTTTTGCTGTTGCCTTTGAGCCATAAAACATCATTCTTCACAAGCTATTGCTGTACTCAAGTGATTTTTGGTTGCGATATCATTTTCTACGTAGGGCGCTTTAATGGAATGGAATGCAAATATTTCCTCTTGAAGGGATTCTGGTTGGGAGCCTGGGTTAGTGGAGAGATCGATGGAAGTCACTTCCCTCGCACCATAAGATAGAGATCTCACGAATCAGGCTTGAAAATCTCCAGCAATTTCTGACAGACCCCTATTTTGTGTCAGCACCTTGGGCGCAGGCTAACGGTGAACGCGAACGTCAAATAGGGGCAGGCGCGGTCGCAGCTTGAAGTTTTGGGGGGGGGTCACTTCGGAAATTCCTTAAGAAATTTAACCCCCTACCCCTCCCTTCGTACTGGGACTTTTCAATATGACGTGCATGGTTTTGGGGAGGGGGGGGGGTCATGTCCCCTATGACCCCCCCCCCCCTCGGACCGCGCCTGCATAGGGGGCGGCAAACCTAAGTGGCCCGGGGCGCCAAATCTTTAAATACGCCCCTGGTCTTAACTACAGATTTGGCCAGACCTCGATATTTTCCGTGAAGCGATTGCCATCTGACCTCCACAACCCAATGTTAACATTAGGCGATATCGAAGTTTTTGCAGCTAGACCGATGTTTTTGGACTTTTTAGGGCTTCAACTAGGTATCCGTAACGACTGCCATAGATGTTTTTATGGCAACCGGGACCGACGACGGCTTAACGTGCTCTCCGAGGCACGAACAGACCAATGCAAATACTCATATTTCATGAACACAAATATTTGCACTGAGCGGGGATCGAACCCGCGCCTCCTGCGTAGCGGCCGCGTTCACTACCGCTACGCCACGGAGGCTGTCAATTAAGTTAAGTATCTATCACAGAATAAAACAAAAAAGTCATTACCTGTCCCCACATACCAAAAGACGAATACTTCTGCGCTTTAGTCCTCACGGCCCAGTCGTTAGGCCCTTGCTGGGCAGCTGTGGGTGTCAGTGGTATCTTAGTGAAGTACCCCATGTGGTCTCCTGCCTCCACCAGCAATACCCTGGTGTTCGGGTCTTCTGACAGACGAGTTGCTAGAACACACCCTGCTGTGCCGGCGCCGACTAGGAAAGATAGTTTGGCGGAGAAAGAACAGTCTGTCATTTAATATCAGGGGCTTAATTAGATTAAATTAAATATTAATTTAACCTATCTACTTAAATTTTGAAGATTCGGGATTTTGAAATTTGGCTTTTTTGTTCTTCGGTAGGTTGTATTGTTTAATACTAATCTAAGCATTTTAATACAAATTTAAGCGTTTTTTTTTATTTATGGGTTTTGGGACCGTAATATCCCAGTTAATAAGTAGGTAGGTACAATCTTATTTGCCGACTGTCGATATCTGGCAACTATAATGTACCTATTGGTAGGTACTATTCTGAATAACTAGGTAGATACCCAGTAAGTGCCCACGAGCTTATCCACTCACTTTTGCAGTAATCATTGACTAATACACTAGGGTAACTATTTTACTATAAATAAATTTATATAAAGCTACGAAAAACAGTGAGGCAAACTTATTTTACTAATTAAATAATGTTCCTTTTCAACAAGTAGTAGCAAGCAATATTATTTACAACTAGGTACTGCTATTAAATCCAATCAGGCGTTCTAACACAAAAATATTTACTTACCAATAATGTAATCGTATCTCTTTTGTGGTTTACTAACAATACTTGTATAAGCGTTTATATATTTCTGATACACAATATAAGACACACACGCCAGAATTAATCCAAAGAAATACGAATAAATCCCCATTTTTCACTCGTATTTGCACTTAACTTCTTTGAAAAAGCCAAATTTTTAAGTTTTTGTGCACAAGGGATGCAGTAAATTCAACGAACTTGCGGAAATCAACTCCGTCAGTCTGATTTGATTTCTATAATGCTATTTAATACTTACGATACAAGTTTACTACTAATTGAATTAGGCAGGGGTGGATAACCTTTTATTAAATCCCAGTAGTGAAGAACACGTGTGTGTATTTTAAAACTTCAATAACAATAGTATTATTTGTTAGTTGTAATTGGTTCTAGTAAGATAAGCGTCGTCGGTAGCGACGGTAGCTCAATGGTTAAGAAGTCGGCTCGATTTAGAGGTCCCAGATTCGAATCCTGGACAATACATTACGAGCATTATCCCATTCTTAACACAAGCACTGGAGGTGTTACAGGAATGCTAGTAATTTTGGTTGCTAATAATTATTTTTTAAGAAAATATGGTAAGTATTGAAACAAAGTGCGGTCTTGTGCTGAATTACGCCAGTGACGATGCATGAAGGTACATACGGCGATCGCCCCATTTGATAACGTTTTTCAGGAGCAGCGCTTCCGTTCCAAGGTTTGTAGCCTTTAATCAAACAAGATAATATGCAAACGCCAAAATACTTCTCTTCTGGTACTAGGGCTAACTAGGGTCATGCACTTGCTGCAACTTCAGATAGCACTACGGAAATCTTTTAAATAAGAATAGTTTTTTTTTTATATAGGACACGTCAATTTGACTTCGCCTCGCCTGATGGTAAGCTGAAGGCAAAGTCTCTGAAAAGAGGGCCACCATTACAACACGTACCATGTTACAATGGTGGCACTCAGCTTGACGGCCTCATCAGATTACTATTTAAGGGCTTTTCGCAAAGTGCACGGTGGTACCTACCCGCGTTTCAAATGTTTACAATCCCTGGCGACTAAGAGGATTAGTTACCGTGCAGTAAATCAATACTTCTTTTATATTAGGTAACACAGGCATTCATACACATCATCTATAGGTAGGTACTAATAGTATAGATTATTGTCCTACCTCGTCAGCTGTAATTTTATTGCTCAGACAAAAGAATAATATAGACGGAATGTATAGAACCAGCGTGTGAAGCCACATAAAGTGATACTAAAGTAGCACCATCTCACTCGCACTCTTTGTGTGCACGCACGAGTACGAGCGAAATGGTGCTACTTTAGTATCACTTTATGTTGTTTCACACGCTGGTTCTATACATTCAGTCTATATTATTCTTTTAGTCTGAGTTTTATTGAATAAAAACAATAAGTGCGTAGTACCTACTTACATTTTGTTATTGCCTTATTGTAGTAAGTACCAATATTTTTTCGCGAAAGCAAGTCTCCAGCAGCAATGAATGAAAAATAACAAAATCAGGTTTGATTCAAGATCTAGCAGAATTATTCAGATTTTCACAAAGTTAAAGTGTCCGTTGACGGCAACAGGGCTCACTCCTGGGAAGATATAATACAGGCACCAGAATGTAAATAATGAGGCTACCTTGAATCGCTCGCCACTGACAAGGAGGTCTCTACTTGTCAGTGGCGGGCGATTCAAGGGGTAAGAAATAATAACGGTAATGGGCTTGTTGACAGTAAAACAAGTGTCTAATAATTCTTATAAATAAGATTTAATTATAGTGTAAGAAGTATGCCTAATGAAACTTATTTGTTCGGTCTTGCAATTTTAGGTACCTTCTGTATTTGAAATGGTTAGTTCACAAAAAATAGTGAATAGTGGCAGCCCATAGTGAACTCTGGTAGCCCATAGTGAACTGCGGCAGCCCATAGTGAACTATGGTAGTTATTTAAAAAAAAGTGAGGCACCTATTATGAGTTGAAACTATTGAGTAAACTGTGATTTCTAGGATTAGTGCCTATGTACATTGGATATTTTTTATACCACATAGGTGGCAGACAAGCACACTGCCCTCCTGATAGAAAGTAGTTACTGTGGTCTATGAATATATGCAACACAAGGGATGTTACATTTGTGCAGCTGACATTGTTGAATAGCTGAACCGCACAGACATTTTAAAACTCAGCACTTCATGGTATTCAAATCAGAAATACAAAATGACAGTGAGAGAAACAGTCCAATCAGCTTTCTTTTTGAGATGTAAGAAATTTATTTAAATAACATCCCTTTTCACAAAACCTACTTTCACCGTTGGTTGCTTGATCTTCTAGTTAGGTGAGTCTCTCATATCTATGCCTCAAGTTCTACATGTTCCTCAAACATGCCTCCCGTACCGGGCACTACCACTGGTGCAGTGATGACCTTGCGGCCTGTTCGGTCCGTCACCTCTAGGGTTTCTGGTTCTACTGTCTCCGCTTCAATGTCCATTTCTGTTTCTTCTTCTAGCTGGCGCTGTTTGAGGCCTGCAGCTGGTGATCTGAAAGAGTAGAGGAGTTGTTAGTTACATTACATTTATTTCTTCCCTCTAAGGGTTAATTTCTATAAATCCTTCATTGTGTATGTGTGAACAGTGAATGGAGCTCTCTCAAGGTCTTTGGGGCCCAGTGAACTCAACATACAAGCTGGTACGCATGCAAATTGATGAAGTAGACTATGGTTCACCCGATAAAAAGGCAAAATATGAACTAGATTAATGTTTAACAAATGGACCACCAGTTTAAAATGTGGCTCTCTCATTAGAACACACTGGCAGGAACCTCTTCTTTTAGTTTGTTTACAAACATGAACTGTTTGCTTAATTGAATTACAATGTTTTGAGAAGCATAGCAGATACACACAGAGGAAGACCTAAAAGGAGATGGACTGTGTGAAAGATGATATTGTTAAGAAGGGAGTAAATGTTGAGATGACTGCAACTAGAGATGAATGGTAAAAGCATACATGTTGCATTGCCCAAATAAACTTGGGATAAGGACAGGTATTTGCATTGGTCTGGTCGTGCCTCGGAGAGCACGTTAAGCCATTGGTCCTGGTTGCCATAAGAACATCTATGGCAGTCGTTACGGGTAGTTGGAGCCCTCAAAAATAAAAAAAAAAACAGTCTAGCTGCAAAGCTTCGATATCGCCTAATGTTACCATTGGGATGTGGAGGTCAGATGGCAATCGCTTCACAGAAAATATCGAGGTCTAGCCAAATCCGTAGTTAAGACTGGCAAAAGCGGACCCCAGACTCCGAGCTGAAAGCTTCGGATGCGACTGGGAATTAACGCTAAGAGGAAGAAGAAGGACAGGAGGATGATGATGAGCAGATACACACACATGACATACTTACACTGATGCCTTTTCACTCCCGAGTAGGCAGAGACAACAAACCCTATCTACTGAGCTGTCCTTACACACTTCACAAGCTTTCTTCACTGTCAATAAACCTTACAAGCCAGCCCGCCAGTTTCCAGTGTTATTAATATAACCAATTTCAAAAGTGATACTAACTTGATCAGTGAGATATCCCGCTGTACTTCTCTCACATCTCTTTGCCACTCCACTTCTCTGCCCTTCCTCAATCTCTGCATAATATAGTTATTGCTCCTTCTCTGCCTGATTTCTTCCACTTTCTTCATCGCCTCAATCGTTTTGGTCCATAATTCTCTGCTGTATTTGATGGGAGCATTTCTACGCTTCTCGAACTCAAATGACGGGTCAATGGTGAGTTCCTTGCCAGCAGTCTTACGGAATGCTTTAGTCCACTTGGTTTTACGTGGGTTCTTCTTCTTTTTAAATGCTGCATGGCATTTTGAACGACAAAATCTGAAAATCTGTCATCAAATAGGGTTAGTTTCGAAATATTATGAAAAATGTTTGTTGATGGAATCAGTAGTTTATATGAAATTTACTTACTTGGCAGTCGTTTCTGACGAATTGAATGCCGTGTCCAGGATAAATCCTGGACGAACAGAAATAACAAGTTTCAATACGCATTATTTACACGTGCTGTTGTGTTCATAGCACGTCAAAAAGAATTTGAATTAAAAAAAAATGCACAGATAATAGTGGCATGACTTCAGTGTTGCCAAAAAGTATTTTTTGTATTCACAGTTTTTGATATCGTGAATAATAATAAGGCATAATTACTTATAACTTACCGTTATATATTTACTTTCTATGTAATTAGAACACTGATAAATAATTAAAATATTTTTTATTGAATGCTTCTATTACAGTGACATCTATGGGATATCTTTAAGAACTATCTAGGTACTTATTTCAAGACTTGCTTTGTATTTTCCTACTCAACACTAGATGTCTTTTTAACATTTCTATTAACTAGTTGTCACTAGATGTCGCTACTACGCTATAATTCCAACTTTTCAAATGTGTTAACGCTCATTGAGGACAAGTTACTCAAATAAAAAGAATTAAAAAGATTATGAATAATAATATTACCCATGTATATTGGATTACTTATTATATTTTCTTTTTTGGGGACACGGCAGTGGCAGGGGCCCCGCCAAGTCGAGCGAAAAAAGCGGTCAAAGTAAAAAAGGTGTGAGGGTAGGTACCTACATAATTCGCACCCAGCTGAAAGTGGGATTGTACAAAACACTATCAAAATGAAATATAAAAAATACTCATTGATCCGATGCCTGGATTTTTTGTAATCGAGGTCAAAAGAATAATTTATCATGAAAATATTGTCTCATACAAGATCATGCAATTATTTGTTATCCGGTCAAGTACAAGTTGGATGCGCGCATCAAGCGTTAATTACGAACTTGTGCTACTGCTAGGTAGGTACATAGACTGCAATGGGTGTGAATTTATTAAATTGTAACCTCAGATTTGTAAATTGACTCTAATTCTTGTAACATTGTGCATTATTTACTCAAATCTTAATTTGTTACATTTTCTTCCTAGGTATTTATAGTCCAGTCATTTGGTATTTTTACCTGGAAAGTTTTCCGGGAGTTTTGAAAATTGGCAATTTTATAGATTTTGATATGCTCTTTCCAAATTTGAACTTTGCCACCTCGTATGTTTGCCGCTCGCGCCGCCATTTTGAAAAAATGGCGCCCAAAAGCAGTTTTTTGATAATTACTCCTTTCCGATGCATTTTACAGGAAAAACATATTTAACAAAATAAAAGTAGAGGAAATTTCCTACAATTTGTGATATTTTTTTTTCCCTAAAATCAATAGTTTCAGTGTAGGAGCGCCGTAAACTGTAATTCAATACACGTTTCGGCAGAAATACTCATTTCCACACCACCATAAGGTAGAGAAATCGGCGCGTTTTTTTATCGTGGTATCCCTTCTATCTACTTCATTAGAAGCCATGGCTCTGTAAATGCAAACGACACTGTGAAATGATAAACGTATACTGATGACTCAGACTAAATATTTCTGTTGAGCTCAGCCGGGGCTAGATGTTTCTTAGAAGGGAAAGAAGAGGCCTGACACAGAAGGGCGCATTTCTTTATACCTGCGGAGACATGACAGACTATAGTTACCTATAATTACTATAAATATAACCTTCGTATAATTTTTATAATTTACAAATCACAGTATGAGCAGTTTAAAGTAAATATTACACGTTGGTGTGGATGTATAATGGTTTACGGCGCTCGTACGCCGAAACTATTGATTTTAGGAAAGAAAAGGTTTGACATAAATTGTAGGAAATTTTCTCTACTTTTATTTTGTGTAATATGTTTTTCCTGTAAAATGCGCCGGAAAGGAGTTATTATCTAAAAACTGCTTTTGGGCGCCATTTTTTCAAAATGGCGGCGCGAGCGGCAAACATACGAGGTGGCAAAGTTCAAATTTGGAAAGAGCATATCAAAATCTACAAAATTGCCAATTTTCAAAACTCCCGGAAAACTTTCCAGGTAATGTTCTAGGTTTTCGCCCAAATGACTGGACTATTACCTACATATTAAAATACAATAAACTATTGAATCACAGTGTTATGCTAGCACATTACCATCCCATTATTTTATCTATACCTAGATATAATATTGTGTTGGTAATGACACCATGCGAACTCATGGTGGTCCATTCATGCCACCCGCGTGCGGTAATGAGAGGACAGTCGTGAACTGCCTCACCATCGCCTCATTACCGAATGCGAATATCATTACCGAATGCGAATATCATTAGACAGACGTCATTATTCGACATTTGAATTTTTATCGCGCGAATTAGACGAAAAAATGTTTTGAACACATTTGTTCGAATAATTTGTAGATCATTTAGTGTTTTATGTGTTTTTAATTTAGTTTTTATTGTACTACGTGGTTGGGGTGACAATGTTTTATTTAAATTTTAGTTCTGGGTGGCATTCATTGTTGGTAACTTGTGTGGTAGATCCATACTAATTTTAAAAATGCGAAAGTAACTCTGTCTGTTACGCTTTCACGCCTAAACTATGAACTGATTTCGATGAAATTTGGTGTAGGGGTAGATTAGACATTGAGAAAGGACATAGGCTATGTTAGGTCGCGATAACTGACAACATCTACACAGGCGGTGCTGCGGGCAACAGCTATACTTATAGAATAAAATTATATCTTATCTACAATTTACAGGTTGTTTGTCCTATTTTAGATATTAGATATCTTTTTTACGTAAAAATATTAAACAACGATAATAATAATATATAATATTAACTCGTACGTCGCAAACTGGACAGCATCGAAATATAGAGACACGGATTCCGTAGGACCGCGACTTAGGCTCGAAGCGAATTATGCACACAAAGATAAAGGGAAACTAGGTACCTACATTACATACCTACGTTACATACTTACAATACATATTATATACTTATTAATACCCACATTTCGCCAACTATGATGACCGATCCCTTGCAAAAGGGGCGAGCCTATTGCCATCAAGCAGTTTGTCATGAGCTTTTTGTTTATTGTCGACTGGAGTATAGATGTAAAAATCCCGAATAATTCCGAATTATTCCATAAATCCATATTATTCGGAATTATTCCCAAATATTCTCAAATATTCCGGAATTATTCCCGCCGAACTCACCTACAAAAAATGAATTAACTGTGCTTCCACCTACCTACTAAGCGAAAACTTAAGGTTTTTTATCCCTAGCATCCTGAACTAGTCTGTGCTATGGAGCAAATAGCCAAATCGGACCGATTTTATCGGATATCTATATGAAAACAACATAATAATATGGTGTCGGATATCGGATGTCGGCCATCGTCGTCCGGTACGGATATTGGATGGTGTGAAAACACTCTTAAAGAGTTTAAAAGTGTATAAGTAGGTACTCAGGAAAACATAAGTTTTAGACTGTATTTTCTTAATTATACCGATAGGTATAAAAACACCAACTAACTGTTGCCCGCGACTTCGTCCGCGTTAAGTTCGGAATGTTGTTCATCCCCTATTTTATCCCCTTGGGGGTAGAATTAATCAAAATCCTTTCTTAGCGGATGCCTACGTCATAGTAGCTTAATGCATGCAAAGTCTCAACCCGATCGGTTTAAAATTGACAAAGTTTCGTACAAACTTTCATCCCCTATTTTATCCCCTTGGGGGTAGAATTAATCAAAATCCTTTCTTAGCGGATGCCTAAGTCATAACGTCTACCTGCATGCCAAATTTCAGCCCAATCCGTCCAGTGGTTTGGGCTGTGCGTTAATAGATCACTTTGTCAGTCAGTCAGTCAGTCAGTCACCTTTGAGTTATATATATTTAGATATCTATAACCGTATAAAACGCGAATCATAACTGCATTTCGATTCACAAGACTAACAACAAGAGTCAAGACTCAATACCTACTACATCTATCTACATAAATATCGACCGGAATAATTCCGAATTATTCCGGGTCATTTGGGAATTATTCGGGATTTTTCGTTTTATCCTCATCGGAATATTTGGAATTATTCCGGCCTTACATCTATAGACTGGAGAACAGCTCTATCTCTTAATCACCTTTTACGACACAGGAAGAGATAGTGTGACCCTGTTCTACTCTACCGGGACCGGCACAAAATTACCCACTAGTGGCATGGCATGGCAAGGGGTCCCAGGAACACGATTGCTATTTACGACGGGAAGTGATGGTGTGACCTTATTCTATTCCATCAGGACCGGGACAAAATTACCCACCAGTGGCAAGAGGTCTAGAACCCAATTCCTGCCAGCTCACTCTGTAACGGTAATTCGTGGTAGAGATGATTCTGAAATTCAGAATCAGAAATCAGGTCGCCCGGAACTACGGTAAGTATTTTTTCGCACTGGTTACATTTTTGAAATTTTTGAAACCTGCCTAGTGTAACCACACCTTTAAATACAGTATTCCAGTCGTCAGTCAACATGTCAATGAGTTTCCTTCACAAGCCGTTTCCATATTTTGCATATGCACAACGTGGACATAATTCGTTGAAGCATGGAGTATGACCCTCGGGGAATGCGACGTCAATTTCTCATGGAGCTGCTAAATGGACGGTTATTATAATTCGGTACACGTGTAATGCAAATACTGGTCGGAACGTGCGATTTTTTTTACTAACAGTGTTCGTGTTTTAAATAGTAGGGTCAGCATGATTTAAAATAATATTCAAAAACTCTTACTAACTTTTAGCTTTTGTATTTTACAATAAAAATAATTTTAGGTTTATTCGGACATTTTTTGTGTACACGTCATTTTACTTCACCTTGCCTGATTCTATTCTATCCGGAAGGTAAAGGATAAAAAATAAATAAATATTCTACTAGTTGTCTAGAAGACACAACGCTATCTAGACCCAAAGTAAGCTTATTTGAACTAGGATCGATAGTAAGTACCTAATCCTATATTTATAACACAACCTCTGCTACAGAGGTTGTGTTATAAATATAGGAATGCGGTGCATGTTTCTGTGCATGAGGAATGTATTTAAACTTACATGGTCGTTCACATTACTATTAGAACTATCCCGATAGTTCTAATATCAACGAGGAATGTCCCACAAAACACAAACGTGTGCGGTCACTAACCGCATGCAAAAAAGTGCACGTCGCTGTCTGCAGTGATGAACGAGGTGACACGGTGTCACAGTCACGCCACTATTGTTGTTACGAGCATTTGTCGCGTTAAGGTGAACGGCTACTGAGATTTATTGCAATACTAGCTGATGACCGCGGCTCTGCCCGCGTGGAACTTCGATCCCGTTCCCGCAACCCATGGTAACTTATTCTTGGGATAAAAAGTAGTTTATGTTATCCCAAACTATAATATAATCTATCCTTTTAGCAAATTTCAGACAGATTCGCCTTGCCTTAGAGCGTGATTGAACAATCTCATCTCCGGCAACTGATGACGGCCCAAAGACGGCGTGCGTTTTAGTCAGTTCGAGTCCGACATAACCCCCCACCCCACCGGTGGGGGGTTATGGAGGTATCCGCGGGGAATTAACGCACGATAAAAAAAAGACATCTATTAATGGTGGCTTCTATTCTTGAGAGTTCAATTTAACATAAGGTGTGGTAAACCTTGAGATGCTCCCGTGAATGACTTCGGTAGAATTGCTAAACCACAACAATCGAAGGGTCTGTGCGGTCGCTCCTTTATCAGAGACTATTTCGAAAATGGTCACCAATCTATGAGTTTTACCGCGGTTCAATAAAAAGGAAAAACTACGATGTTTGGAGGAACAATGTGCAATTGCTTTTGTATAACCAACAACTTAGTTCACAGCTCATTCAATATTCTATACGAAGCTAGCTCTAGTTTTAGACAAAGGAAACCTGACAGCACAGAATCCCTCTATTCTTACAGGGTCGGCAGCACTAGTGTGACTCCTCTGTTGTTGCACTCGGCCCTTAGACCACGGTAACCACTTGTCCCCAGGAGGACCGTGTGCTTGTTTGCGACCTAAGTAGTATAAACAAATAGTTATTTCTAGGAGATAACTTTGTATGTGCTGTAATCATTGTCTAATTTTCAGTTCTTCATCATTATCGAGTCTGTGTTCGTTAGATGTAAAAATCCCGAATAATTCCGAATTATTCCATATTATTCGGAATTATTCCCAAATATTCTCAAATATTCCGGAATTATTCCCGCCGAACTCACCGACAAAAAATGAATTAACTGTGCTTCCACCTACCTGCTAAGCGAAAACTTAAGTACAGACCTATGTAGGTATTGGTAAGTATATAGGTAGGTAGATACCGGAATATTATATGTCTTGACCTCAGTGACGTCACAAAATGTACCTACTTATATGTATTTTTATATGCGCAGTAACACGCGTTTTTGGATGTCTTTTGTGGATTAGGTGGATTTGAGCTTCTCCGCCACCGTGGTACCCCGTGTACCATGGTGACGGAAAAGCTCAAATCCACCAATCATAGACCATATCAGTCGATATCAAACCAATACGAGCATCTCTCGCGACTTGGAGTCAAGATGTACGGTACCTACTTATTTTATTATAATATGTAGGAATATTATATAATTTGAGTACAACTTTCACACAGATACTAAAACAGCGACTGTAAGCGATTTTCGACCTTAATGACATTATCTTAATTACGTGTCTTTTTGCGCTAATAGATGACACTGATTACGAATATAAGAAAAAAAACTCGATTCTATGTCATGTCATTAAGGTCGAAAATTGCTTGCACTACGTTTTTTAAGGTTTTTTATCCCTAGCATCCTGAACTAGTCTGTGCTATGGAGCAAATACCCAAATCGGACCGATTTTATCGGATATTTATATGAAAACAACATAATAATATGGTGTCGGATATCGGATGTCGGCCATCGTCGTCCGATACGGATATTGGATGGTGTGAAAACACTCTTAAAGAGTTTAAAAGTGTATAAGTAGGTACTCAGGAAAACAAGTCTTAGACTGTATTTTCTTAATTATACCGATAGGTATAAAAACACCAACTAACTGTTGCCCGCGACTTCGTCCGCGTTAAGTTCGGAATGTTGTTCATCCCCTATTTTATCCCCTTGGGGGTAGAATTAATCAAAATCCTTTCTTAGCGGATGCCTACGTCATAGTAGCTTAATGCATGCAAAGTCTCAACCCGATCGGTTTAAAATTGACAAAGTTTCGTACAAACTTTCATCCCCTATTTTATCCCCTTGGGGGTAGAATTAATCAAAATCCTTTCTTAGCGGATGCCTAAGTCATAACATCTACCTGCATGCCAAATTTCAGCCCGATCCGTCCAGTGGTTTGGGCTGTGCGTTAATAGATCACTATGTCAGTCAGTCAGTCAGTCAGTCACCTTTGAGTTATATATATTTAGATATCTATAACCGTATAAAACGCGAATCATAACTGCATTTCGATTCACAAGACTAACAACAATAGTCAAGACTCAATACCTACTACATCTATCTACATAAATATCGACCGGAATAATTCCGAATTATTCCGGGTCATTTGGGAATTATTCGGAATTTTTCGTTTTATCCTCATCGGAATATTTGGAATTATTCCGGCCTTACATCTATAGTTCGTCGATACAAATATGAACTTGTGGAGGGTGATAAACGTGCCAATAGTCTCACTACCATGGATGCCCAATATCGTGCAAAGTGGAGGAGGAAGAGCTGGAAGGCAGACCCTGAGCTCCGAGATGAAAGCTTCGTATACGACTGGGATTAACGCTAGGATGATAGAGAAGAAAGGATAATCAGATATTCAGAAATTAGGTCCACTTAGTCCAAATATTACAAGTGGCGACATAGCAGATTAAATGATAAACTATATAAATTATGAACTATAAAATATAAATTATAAACGTTATGCTCGCAGCACTGACAGTGACATCTGTCAACTGCGTCGTGAGTTATCGACGCATGCGCATGCCCATTCATAATCTTATTTGATGTGGACACGACTTTATTATTACGTGTGATATGAAATGATATAACTGTGTATTTAGCTATGTCGGGACTATTATACTCATACAATGTTTTGTTTGTTTGTATCTATGAATATCAAAGTGATCAGTAGGTAGTTAAGCTACTTAGTAGCGTGATCATGATCACTGATCAGCCCCCCAGACAAGTGGAAATTCGTTGGCCAGCGTGTTGTAGAATAGGATGTTTTTGACGTTCATGATAGTCGCCAACATTCCCTTTATTCTATTCTATTCTATTCTATTCTATTCTATTCTATTCTATTCTATTCTATTCTATTCTATTCTATTCTATTCTATTCTGTTCTGTTCTGTTCTGTTCTGTTCTGTTCCGTTCCGTTCCGTTCCGTTCCGTTCCGTTCCGTTCCGTTCCGTTCCGTTCCGTTCCGTTCCGTTCCGTTCCGTTCCGTTCCGTTCCGTTCCGTTCCGTTCCGTTCCGTTCCGTTCTGTTCTGTTCTATATATTATATATATTATATATAAGTACACAATCACTCAGGCACTATACCACTTAGGTGGCAGACAAGCATAGCCCACCAGCTGCTGTGGAATTATTTATAACGATACCTAAACCCAAATAAATTAATTTTAACAAAAAAGTTTAACCGACTCCAAGAAATCAAAAAGAGGCACTGAAAAGCGAAAAATAACGTAATTTACAGACTCACTGATTTATTAGAAGTCGGTGCCAGCCTACTTTTTTTAACGTGCGAATAATATCGAACTCCAACCGACTTAAACGCACACTGCCTGTGGGTTGTAGATTGCCGGAGATGAGATTGTTTGAGACATGACGTCTCGCATCCCGGCCAACCCAGGGCCATCTCTGTAGCTGGCCTCTACCTTGTAGTTCGGGGTCTACTTAAATATAACGTGGCTTGGTTTTTTGCGGCTATATTGGTTCGACGCGACCTCCGAAGCATGGAAGCGCTCAGATGAAATCCCATTAACTGGTCACCCATGCAAATGGCAACCGTACAAACAGTAACTTACCTACCCTATTAAGTAATAACTTTATTACAATACTTCTTAATAAAAAACATCTTATAACTTCGTATAAAGTCATCCAAATAAAGCCTTCGTTAAAACCAAACCCATGTACTAACACTGCCATTATCTCGGTAGATCGCTCGCATTACCATTTTGCCTGCGCGAGCGCACCTCAGGCGTCTGCGACCGGATAAGACAGCGACACGTCGAGTTAATAACTTCATCATAGGTTTAAAAATAGTTCGTTGAAAGGACACTGTGAAGAGGTCTGTTTTACTAAGTAGGTATAATTATAATATTTATCTTAATTTGCCGTTCTATGTACGATCATTTTATTCATATTGTTGAAGCGAATAGAAAATTGTTAGGCGCATGTACCGGAATTTCCGGGACTCCTATTTCTTCGCCAGTTGTCATTACTAACACTATTTTAACGAGTATCTACTGACACCACAGTGAAAAATATAACATTTGAATCACTTGACTGGGTTTTGTTCTAACCAAAACCCAGCCAAGTGATTCAAAAGTTATATATCAAAGAACTACTTCAAAAAGCTGAATCTCGGATTGTTTAAGAAGGGGATGAAAAAACATCTTTCTTTAGATATCAAGGGACGAGGGTTTATTCTTTAGACTGTACCTTAGCTTGCCATCAGGCAATTTGATGATCTCAATTTTAATAAAAACAGCTCATTTTCTTTTGTTACAAGTTCACTTCATCCAATTAGAATGTGAAAGTTTGTGAAGATGTTTGGATATTTGTTATTCAATCACGCTCTAACGGCTGAATGAACCTTACTGACATTTGCTTCAGGGATAAATTACAGTCTGGAATAACACATAGGGTACTTTTTATCCCGGGAATAGGTTCCTATGAATAGCGGGAACAGGATCAAACTTCCACGCGGACGAAGCAGCGGACAATAGTTTCTAACATTTACCAATAATACCTTATTACACCAACCTAAGTAGCATACAGCTGCATACAGCCCTTAAATAATCTGGTTCCCTTTAATCAGCACTCCTTCCTGCTCGATTACGCATAACCATTGTTGAGTACCAGGCGGCCATAACACTACAGTAGGTCATTATATCGCACTAAGTAGGTAGGCGAGGCGCGGTTCAGACGGTCACACTTGAATCACTAAACGTGAACTGTAAGCTTCCTAGTGCATTATGTGCTCCTGGTAATTGGAGTAATGGAGTAATAGCTGGGGGAGGAAGCGGAACTTGAGATGTGAACTGGATTATGGAGGTTCAATTTCTCTTATAGCCTATTCAATTACGTTTTATATATTACTAGTATTCCGCCCGCATTTACCTGTGCACCAAATTTCTTGAGATTATAATATGTTAAAAAATGATCCCTTTTTTCGCATTTATTGTAGCCTAATGCCCTTCTCTAGCTCTAGTGCATCACTGTACCAAATTTTATCAAGATCGGTTCTGTGGTTCAGATGTGAAAGCTTAACAGACAGACAGTTACTTTCGCATATTTATAATATTAGTAAGGATATGGATTTAGTTTCGAGGTATTTATGTACTTCGATCAATAAGAGAAAAGTGCCTGATGATATGGGTAAGGAAAATAAGAAATAACAAAAAAGAATAGATTTTGGAACGGCAAACAAGAAAATGCGCAATATAATGGGGTAATGGGGAAGGATAAGAAATAAATAGGGCAGGAAAATAGGACAGGAGAAGCATAAATGGGAGAAGGAAAGTGGAAAAGGTAAGGAGAAGAGTACTCTACTCCATCTAGATATTTCAGGGCTAAACTAACTTTTAAACTTTCGCGTTCCATGATATACAATAATGTTAACGGGAATTAACGCGATCATGGTATAGGTACATACATACCTTTGATTTGCCTGACGTTTCGACCAGGTTACACCGGCCGTGGTCACAGGCTGACTGGCTCAGCGGTGCACGCCCGCCGTCTTCGAATCCGTGAGGTAGTAGGTTCTTCATCTACCCGCACATCTTCGAGATTTTTCACATTTTGTTGTCGCCATGTACCGTCACATACTACACTCACTGTGTCCCTATTCCGCAAGCCAACTGTCCGGTGTCTATCCGACTGCGCCTGTACCTATACCATGATCGCGTTAATTCCCGTTAACATTATTGTATATTTCAGGGCTAAGCGATTCTCTCGCCAAGTCGGGAGCAGCGTTCCCAGAAGACTTATGCCAATGTTAATTCTCTGAATAAAATATGGCTACTTTATATTTACATAAGCAACACGCTAGGAGTAATATCCTCTTAAACAAAAACTTCTTAAAGGTACAAGTTTGTTGCCGACCGCATACAACAGCTGCAGTATGCAGCAGATACAGTGTACCGTGAAATAGACTTCAGTATGATAATATTATTGTAGTTCATTGCAGCTTCTCGGTGGTGCCGTTTACCCGATAAGAAGTTTAACAAGTAATGTATGTTATTCATGAAATTGAGTGGTAGTTGTAGACTAATAAGTGGATTGTGGGACAGATACTCTTTTGATGACATGACGTTTCTTCGCATACATTACTTGTTAACCGTCATTACGAATAAACGGCACCATTGGAAAGCCGCAATGTATTAAAACATTAACTGAACAATATTATCACAGTCAAGTCTATATCACGGACCACTTTATCTGCTGCTGCGGTAGGCTACGTTTTGTACCTTAAGAATACAACATTTATTCTTCATTCCAAGAACCATCACTCAGATAATAAAGCAAATCTATTTTATAACCAAATCAATTCGAATTTAACCCTCGCTTGTAAGGCGTGGTGCCACCACCTGACATTTTTACAAGCCCAGCTGAGGTACGGCGTCTAGACGCCCGATCGTGACCACAATCGCATTAACGTGTTGTGTGTGGTCAGTGACATTATTGCTCATTATTTTGTCCACAAGTATTTCGTAAAAATATAAAACTCGTTGTGGAGACAAGAATTACATTATATTTATTTATATCTATACTATTATATAATTGTAAAGTTGTCGTGTCTGTACATTGAAGATATTTAAAAAAAAAACTTGGGTTATGTTATGTTAACGATACTGAACACGAAAATATTTTTTTTGAATTTCCTGTCTGTTTGTCTGTTTGTCCGCGATGGACGCAAAAACTACTGGACGGATTTTGATGCGGTTTTTTTTGTTAGAGAGGGCTTACTCAGACTTAAAATCTTACGTTTGTTTGATAGCAATCGGTTGAGTAGAACCGAAGATATGAGCAAAGGTCGCGTTAACCGAGATGCACGCGGGCGGAGCCGCGGGCGGAAGGCTAGTTATTAATAAAAATGTCTATTTATAGTAATAAATACGGCTGACGAGTTTACTTTGTTTGATGTGAAACTACTTGCGCGGCTTGCAGAATTCATTGTGCATTTGCCCAGGCCCAGGGGCCTTACCACCATCTCTTAAGTAATATTTCAATCTTACTTCACTTTCATAGTGTGAATCAGACTCGGAGTGTTGTCATCTGTCGATATTTGTGTGCTATATAGTGTAAAATCTAACAAATCAAACAAATAGGACTTAATAAATATATTGACTACTAGCCTTCCACCCGCGGCATCACCCGCGTGTATCTCTAATCCCCCGTTCTACTCAACCGATTGCAATCAAACAAACGTATAATTTTAAGGCTGACCAAGACCTTTCTAACAGAAAAACCGCATTGAAATCCGTTCAGTGGTTTTTGCGTCCATCGCGGACAAACATTTCCAATCTACAATTATAATTATAATAGTACCTATAGACAGTAAGAGATACTGTTTACTGTTTGACCATAAAACACGAGTATTCTGAGTATCCTGATGGATGCTGACGGTCCGCTTCACAATAAGAAACTCACAAAGTAAAATTAAAATAATATTGCAGATGGCAGCAGCCCCCAGGTTCTTGGAGAAACTTATTCTTCATTTGAGCACCAATACTGCTTGCATCCAAAGCTTGCATGCTGCAGTATTCCGAATAAAAAACTTCCATTATTTGATTATATTTTGGCCTGGTAATACGTGTCACCTCGAGGTGACAGCTCTATATAGCGCCAACTATTCCATCAAGAACTAAACGGTATAATGACCGCTTTTCTTTGCAGCACTATATCGACTCGGAATTTTGCACGTTTTCATAGTTAATAGTTACCCATTGTTCTAATTCTTTGATGTGTACCCGGTATAAGACTTAGTAAAGTATTAGTACGGTGTTTGAATCTTAACCTAAGAATCTATAAAAGCAACACTTTTTATTAATTATTGTTAAAATTTTGGACAATTACTGCCTTGGTAACACAGTGGGGTGACAACGAAGGCTCTGAATTTCCGGTCGGACAAAATGTAATTGGATTAGTCTGTTAGGAATTATTGATAACAGTAGCATAAATTCTGGAAAAGTTCACTGCATACTGGGGTACTTTGGACAGCCAAGTTACGATGAACCCATACGTACGCCCATGGTTTGACTTCTTGATTATTGGTTTAATAATAATCCATACTAATATAATATTACTTTATGCAAAAGTTACTCTATGTTTGCTACGATTTCACGCCTAAACTACTGAACAGATTTTGAATAAAGATTCATGTTCGGATTATTTGACATTCTGATATGGCTGACCCAAAATAAATTTATACCAAGATTATTTGAGGCTATCGCTGGGGGTATTATGAAGTGCAGCTGTGATGATATGTCAAAGTCAAAGTCAAAGTCAAAGTTTTTATTTCTCAAAATAGTGCAACATTGTTACAGCTTTTTGACGTTAAAAACTCCTTAAAACTAAGTTTACATAGTATGGCATAGTACACCTCTAATAATATTATGCTTCCTGAAAAAATGTCCGTCTGTTTGTTCATTTTCTAGCGCCTAAGGTTTAGCAAGGGCACACCGTCTTGGTAGAGTGCCCAAAAATTTGTGCCGCGTGCCATTGCAGCATTGGTTCTTCATCCCTGAGCTAAGGTTTCATTTCACACAGACAGAAGACATTCTATTCAAGACTCCTAAGCCATAACACGCGTACTGTTATTATGAACGATTCCCATGTTATCATCAATATTTTTGCGGACTGTGACAACTATGGGTTCAATCCCAGATATTTGTTCAAACAAAAATGGCTCTTTGTTTTGTATAACAATGTGTTTTAAAAACTTTATCGTCGTGTGCCTTTGTTGAAGATGTTTAAGCTATTGACTTATGATTGTGATCTGACTCTGCGTGACTTTATTGCGTGTGTAAATCATTGAGATTAGGGTCTTTTGAGTAATATTTTCTGATTACCTATAGTTAACCGATATTCTCGACTTATGTAGATTTTTAAAGTGATGCACAAAGTGTTTTACTGTAATAGTTACTGCCGGATTACAAGAAACTGGACCTATATTGATCAATATTCAAAATACAAGTGCCTAATTAAGATCTAGTATGGTCTCTATTATAAAAATAGAGTGCTGTCTTGATACGATGGTGAGAAAGCTCTACAAAGCCAGAGCCATTCCATCTTAACAGATTTTTTTTCCTGATGGACGAGGTTAAGATTAAAACCGTAAATCGCGTGACAAACGAGGCCGACTGATACGTAATAATCTATGCTTGGTGAATTTGAGCTCGTCTAGCGCAGTAGCATCCCATGCTATCCTCAAAAGTCACCCACGAAACATTTCCTTCATGTCCTAAAACGCCATATCACAGCGTGTGAGATGTCCACTGACCGATGGGAGAAACTCGCATTGCGCCGCTCAGAATGGCGCTCCACTGTTCTCGGCGCGGTCGATAGGTACGAGCAGCGGCGCCTGGAAGACCTCGATGCGAAACGTCAAATTCGCAAAACTCGCCCAAAGCCCTCTTACACGTATACATACAATCCCTCAGAACAACTGTATTGTGCGCCCTGCAATCGCATCTTCAAGACCAAGTTCGGCTTTGCAAGTCACATTCGAGCAAGACACCTCTCTAAGACATTCAAATGACGGAGTTGCCGCTGCCGAACACGGCGAGGAGGACTATATGTATGGAGCACTTTTTGAGCACATTTTAGGTCCAAGATATATGTCCTGAGCAATATGGTGGTCTTGTTGGTGTTTATAAATAGAACTGATCACGGACTCAAAGAGCTCGTGTTATTGGTTAATCTATCCTATAATTGTATTTTTGATTGGCCAGCAGTCAGCACTTGCGCGAACTTTTTGATTTTTGCAGCGAATCTGTACATCAAAATTCAAATTTAATTCGATGTCAAATAGAACGAACGTTCGAAATTCAAATGAAAACATTTTAGAGATAGTTTTGGTTTAGTGATGTGCAACAGAGTGGGCATCGATATCAGTTAAAAGTAACGCGAGTATAATATTCCCACTTCAGAGATACCGCTCTATTATTTATGGTCAGTAACTTAAGTCGCAATCTGTTTTATTTAAGTGATGTATGGAGAAGAATGTTATGAATCGTACGCTAGGGATATAAGAATTGAATAACGAGATACTCATTTAGGTATTTACATTTTTATGAATCATTTATCGGATTTACGGAGGGATTAGGAATAAGGCAGAGATGATAATTTTAAACTTCATTTTTATTTTATGTCATCATCATCATTGCTTTAGTCCCCGTCGTACCCGAGGCTGAAGCCTTGTAGTCTGGACTCCACTTTCCGGATTTTATTTTTTCACTTCGCAGGGTCTTGAATATCCATTGTAGTAAGACCATTGGCACGCATGTCTTTTTTATACGTTGGACACATCAAATTGACTTCACCTTACCTGATGGCAAGCTGAAGGCAAACTCTCAGTAAAGAAGATCACCATTACAGATACGTACCATGTTACAATGGTGGCACTCAGCTTGACGACTTCACTTAATCCTCCTCCTCTACGACGCTAAGCCTACCACTTTTTGGGTCTACCCCTCCTACCGGAGCTCGGCGGAAGTGGCATGCCCAGTAACATTCATATTCATGACCTGTGGCCTTAGACAAAGTGACATTCTATTGATGGAATCGCTTTGAAGCGAACCGTTTTTAATGTTTAACAGTGGTTTCCGTGACATTCAGTGGTTATAGTAAATGATATGTGAAAAAATGTATTTCGAGTTAAAAAGACACAAATTTCATAAAAAAAATATAATTATATTAATGATTTATGTCAATTTCATACTACAATTAGCGATTCCACTGGCGTTTTCGCCAATAGAATGTCACATTGTCTAGGGCCCCAGGCCTTCCCTTGAAATGTCCTTCATCTGCTTGATATACGTTCCTTTACTGGGTTGCCTGTTTTTTTTTATCGTGCGACAAATCCCCACGGATACCCCTCTGCCAGAGCCGGTGGACTTGAACCGACTAAAACGCACGCCATCTGTTTACTGAGTTGCCCATAAATCTATTCCGTCAGTCTGCTTTCATCCATACATAGTAAAGAATAAAAATGTTTTACGACTATTGAAATCTAAAATATTAATAACCCATTAATTGGAATAGACCGAATCACATTAATATCGAATGGAATATGGAATGCATAAAATCCGAACAGGCCGCGTATCGAATGATATCGATAATGTAATCGATACTTCGATTCGAAATTCGAAATTATTCTACAGTTACTATTACGGCCCTTCGTAAATTTAGGAAGCGTTGATAAGTAAAAGTATTTTTATGTGGGTTTATGCTCAGGAGCGTTTGTTTTTTAAACATTGATGCCTGTGTATCCTTGGATAGGGTAGGCAGAGGTGTTGATAGTGTTATTTGAAGTATATTTCGTCAACCATTCAGTTATATGCAACTGCAGCTGTAATTGGTTTTGAATTACATAGATGGTTAGAGGTTAGTCAGATAATTTTTATAAAGATACCTACCTACTGTTAATGAATTCTTACACACTTAGATATTGATTGATATTAAAATATTGTACTTTAACATAGTTTTTTTTAAGTTATAAAAAATGTTATACTGCAATATTTTATTAGTTAATATTTATGATATACGAGTACAATAAACAATCATGTATTTTGTATTAAATTAATCACATTTTATTATTACAGAAAACTGAAAACTCAGCACCCTGTATTATAACAGAAACAAGGTTTTCTCTCATGTCCCCTGTAACTGTTATGGATATGAAATTTCGGATACGGTTTGGATACGGATATAGGAATGATTATTATACCGGATACGGATACGGATATGAAATTAATTCGGATTATCCGTTAGTTTCGGATAATTTCGGTTACGGATATTAAGATTGTGAAGTAAATGATAACTTTTCAAATTATTTCAATAAGTTCAGAATCTTTAACTTCATTTTATCGTAGATACACTGTAATTGATTGCACTGTAAATCAATTTCAATTAATTGTCAATTTCAATTACGCTCCGCCCCTATCCGATACTATCCGAAACTTTTATTTCAGATTCGGTTACGGTTACGGATATTTTTTTCTATCGCATATCCGATAGTTTCAGTTACCGTTACGGAGCTCCTTAACATCCCTGATCCGTATCATCAACAAGTAATGGGTACGCTGTATCTGCTGCATGTATCTGCAGTTGTCGTATGCGATCGGAATCATACCTTTACGATCTTTCACAGCTTTACACGTAAAGTTTGTCTATATACTTTTAGTGTCACCAACAACTTTGTCGCTGACTGTACATTCTACATAGAGTCGCGAAATGGTTCTCTATACAGTTATCTTGCTAGTTAACTACAAACCACAACGCGGTCTGTCCGTACTCGCCGAGTATTTAGCATAGTAACAACAATGTGTCCCAAATTGGTCCTACCACAGATGTAGAGTGCGCTAGATATGGCAAGTCGTACACCAGACCTCGCTTTTTTAAACCACTTGGCTTATCTAGGTGATTATCGTGGTCTATGGAGGTATGCAACACCAGGGGCGTCACACTCTTGCTGTCTCCTGTAAGATCCTTCTTGAAAATCGCCATATTGTAGTCGCCAAATTAGTGCAGTGAATGGTCTAATTAATGAAGTAGATATATTATTTCAATACAGCCATGCCGCCGTAGTGAACGGGTCTGCTACGTAGGAGGCGGGGTTCGATTCCCGCTCAGTGCAAGTAGATAGATAGATAGATGAATAGATAATTCTTTATTGTACACCGATATCAAGTAGGTATGACAAGTAGGTAGCATGTAGGTGTAGCTTAACGTACAATGGGTGGCCTTATCGCTGGAAGCGATTTCTTCCAGGCAACCTTGTGTAGGTACTTGTGGACAAGTATGTGTGGGTATTGCCTTGCCTCGGAGAACACGTTTAAGCTGTCGGTTCCGGTTGCCATACGAACATCGGCAGTCGCTACAGGTAGTGGGAGCCCTAAAAAGTCCGCCTAATATAATTACAGAACTTCGATATCGATAGTTGTAGAGGCCAGATGGCAGTCGTTTAATTTTACTGCATTCATCCAGTTCATACAGGTTTGGCTTGTACGGTTTCTATGGAAGCAACTAACCTTCCAATCCTGCGAAGAAACTCTGCGTCAGAACCTCGCACGTTAATCACCAGGTGTACCGGTCTATAGATGAGGATACCTTGGCCACAAAAGACTTAATGAGGCCCCAAACACCCTTCGTTATACAGCATTATGGTATGATTCCGAAGCCGACTTTATACGACAATGACAGACGCATGCAGCACATACAGCGTACCCATTACTTGTTAAACTCCGATACGGATAAAAGGGACCATTGAGAAGCCGCAATGAATTACGCATATGTGCTGCGTGCGTCTGAAGTTGTCGTATGCAGCACATACAGCGTACCCATTACTTGTTTAACTCCGATATGGATAAAGGACACCATTGCGAAGCCGCAATGAACTACGCGCATTTACTGCGTGCGTCGGCAGTTGTCGTATGCGATCGGGTTCGGAATCATACCTTTATCAGTTAATAAATGGCTCGGGAGACGTCATCAGTAGTGGTACAGGAACAGTTCTATTTTCAAATGCTGTTTAAAAAAAAGAAGTAGGTATCTAGCATACTCTAGATCTGTGGTTCCCTCACGATATGAGTACATCTAAGTACTGTTGGCATATTTAAGTTAGTTTAACTGATACTATTGTTAGAAATCGTCATTGTCATATAAATGTGAACAGTATTCCTGTAATTCGTAGATTTTACTGTATCTCGAAATCCCATCCATGTATTTTAGTAGCTATTTTAATTTTTTTTATATACATAGGACACGTCAATTTGACTTCGCCTCGCCTGATGGTAAGCTGAAGGCAAAGTCTGTGAAAAGAGGGTCACCATTACAGACACGTATCATGTTACAATGGTGGCACTCAGCTTGACGGCCTCATCAGATGCTTTTTCACGCCCCGCTTAAAGGACCCGGGACTGTAGGAGGAGGGAAACACGTGAACTGGTAAGGAATTCCAAGACTTAATGGTGCAGCAGAAGAAGGAGTCGCCGAACCGCTTGGTTCTTGATGGATTTTTAATTTCAATTTTTACAAATTATTTATCTCGATGACTGATTGCTTCTTCAACGTAGAGTGGAAACCGTTGGGGCTATGTACTCGATATTTTAGTAACTAATAATGTTGTAAGTGGGCACTGATGCAGGATTTTTTGGAAATTATATTTGAGATTGACATGCTCATTCGCAATGTAATCCTAAAAACCTGGTAAATAACCAGGTGAATGTTATATGTACTACTAAATTGACTCCTAGTAGGGGTGAAATTTCCAAAAATAAAGTAAAGGTTCCATGAATGTTTGTCATTTTATAGTCAGGACATAAGTTCATAGAGGTGTTTGTGATTGGAAATCAATGTATTAACCCCTTACTTAATAAAGATATAGATATACCTAGTTAAAAAACCTAATCCCTTAAATAAAGGTATTAGGGATTAAAAATTGTACGTATATAAAAAATTTCAATGTAATCGCTGCTCAAGAACATTTGTCGCAGACGGTATAGTTCCCGGCATTTAACTTGGAAACAAGCCGCTAGACAAACAAGCCTCTGGTGCGCGCGGATTGGTTTAATATAATCTATGATTGGTGGATTTGAGGTCCTCCGCCGCCGCAGCACCTCAAGCTATCCTCAAAAGACACTCAATACGCGCATACTGCGCATAAAGAGTACATTTTGTGACGTGTTTCTTGCCAAGTTAAATGCCGCCAACTATATCTAAAATTGTTTCTTTTCTTTCGCAAAACGCACACAATTTGGTGCGAGAACAATGGATGAAAATTGAATTTGTGCAATTTAAATATTACAAATAAACGGTACAGGTTAACTAACATATTATTGGTAATTTTGACTTATAAATCTTTTGTCGGCATTCAAAACCACTCATTCATTACATTCAAATAACCCTTATTTCCTTACAATAAGGTTTATGGTACTAGTTTTCGATGATAAAACTAAGGTTGTAGGTTATAATCTCACGTCAGATGTGCGCCTCCGGGTGACAAGTGACTTTTGACTTCTTTTGTTTTGAATTACCCGCAGTGTAAATTGTTCATTGTGTTGTGACGACATCTTTGCATATATCATAGCATCTATATATACTCTTAAATATAACCAGGGTTTTCTCCCTTGGGGGTATATAGAGTCGAAGTTTGATATGTACTTGTTTTTATCTATTATCTAGCTATTGTGAGGTTTCTTGTGGTTCTGACATATCGCTTTGACGAACGGACCTAGCTTACCTAACTACACTTGCTTTTTAAACTTGATTTGTCATTACTTATTTTGTTACATTACTTATTCATTCTACGTGCTAACGTGCTTAGAGCAACCCAGCTTACTATTGCCAATGTATAGCCTGGAATAACATAAGCAAACACCCTATCTAGTGGGGATTCTTAACACCTACGACTAGAGCGATATTCGGATACGTCTTCCAGACATCTACTAGATCTAAACTTCTGCGATTTCAAATTTCCTAGAAATGAATTTTGAAAGAATGAATTTGAATGATTTCATTCATTCATTCATTCATTTGTAAAACATAGTAAACGAATTTTGAATGAATTTGAATGAATTCATTCATTCTAAATTATTCACCATGTTTTACAAATCAACAGTTCGTTGGGCTCATTGTTTTTTCTTTTCAGTTTGTCGACTTTTGACTTCATGTCATTGTCAGCTGTGATCTTTGATCTTAGCAGCGTTACTGTCATCAGAACACGTTGACAGATTTCATCGTCACTCTCATGCGTAAAGATATTCTCAGTTTTAATTATGATTGAAGCTGCAGTAGCCTCACTGTTTAGGCCTCTGGTTGCAACCAATCAGTCTTTACCCACTAATATTATAAATGTAACAGTAACTCTACCTGTCTGTGTTTTTGTATCTCTATCTGTTACGTTTCCACGCCTAAACCACCGAATCGTTTTTGATGAAATTAACTACAGAGGTAGACTAGAGCTTAGGAAAAGACTTCACGGCTTCGGTGAATATTTCAGTTACCAATATACCTACAGTAAAAAATATGCGTAAAATTAGGTTATTAATAAAGAAGTCATATTCATTCAAACTAAGAATAAGAAAAATAACTGATGAATTATGAAATTCTTTTTTTTTTAATTCGGTTTTAAATAATTATTCAATTTCCAATGTTTTCTTATTATAACATAGCACATTTTGATAATATATTTCAATGTACATGACATTTATATAGCATTTAATATAGGCACTTACATAATTCAGCAGAAATTTTATGAAATAATTAAAAAGTGACTCATTAGGGTTGGCTCATCATTACGATGGAAACGGCCCCAAGACTAGGTACGTAATTATCGCTGTTATGGCGTGAGATACACGCTTGCTTCATTTCAATGAGGAATGCTGCTGGGATGCGCGTGCGACCCGGCGCGGTGGAGCTGAGGTAGCTTACTGTCAGACTTCGTAAGAACTTCCTGTTATTTAAACTATCATGGACGCTCACATTACTATTAGAACTATTGTGGTATTTATCATGTATTTTTTGGAGTTTTGATATTTTGGCGCTGTCGCAAGCACAATGATTACTGAAGAACTGGAGTTTTGGCAGTAAGCGATGTTTTTGAACCGTTGTTTGTTCAAAACTACCTGTCAAAATATTCATATCCTTCGTGATCGAATGCGTGGCCTAAATAAAATCACTTTATTTTTGTTATACGTCAAAATGGCAAGTTCTATGCCTTTATTAATAGAATAGAATGTATATAGAAACAGTGACTGAATAATTGAATAAATCAACAAAGTTTGTTACTTATTTTGTGGTAAATTTTTAAGTTTACAAAGGTAAATCGTGTATTCTTACACTAGCTATAGGAAGCTCAGCAGTATCTGTCACCTCGACCACAGACAAATAATCTACGTGAATACTTAAACATGAGTTCCCACTTACTTACCTCTGCACGTCCACACGAATTTCAATATGTCGTCCAGTTTCTCGCATATTAAATAGTCATGATTATTACATAAATCTGAATAAATAAGTTTATTTATTACTTGATATTAAATATTAGATAAATGCCGGCTATCTCAAATACACTTTAAGTTTTTCTAAATGAAATATTCGTGACTTGGTTGACAGTGAAATCGCTTTTTCGGACGCATTTTCGGCGGGTTTCGACATTGACATTTTAAATCTACCGCGTTCTGCATACCTTATTGAATTCTTTGTTCCATATTTAAATTAGATCAGTTCGACTTTTGTTTTTTTTTTTAATAATGATGCAACAACACACAGCTTTGTACCGCCATTACCAAATACCTCTCAGTCTTTAGGCGCGATTGGTCCCATTTGCAATAATTGGTCCATTTTACTTCTGTGCCACAACACTATGATTTTTTTTATCACTTATGTGGCAGACAGGCACACGGCCCTTCTGATGAGTGGTTAGCACAGCCTATGGACGTCTCCACGTCCATAGGGTCCTCAAAGTAGGTCCTCAAAATTTTAACTCTATCACAAAAACCCATATATAGATGAGGTTTAATATTAAAGTCGTAAGTCGGTAAGTAAGCGAAATTGCAGGTGAGGTTAGTTTGGCCCTAAACATCTTGATGGAACTCTATACTCCACGACGGAGATAACATTATCCTAATAGCGCAGAGGAACAGCTGCAGAATGTACAACGCAAATGGCTATTCAGACAGCCCCAATAAAAGCAAATCAAATAACCCATCCATTTTTGGCACACATCTTAAACTCCTTTGAGCCAAAAAAGAAAAAAACGAACTGCGGATTATCCCGTCAAAAAGTTGACATGCAAGCATCCGAATTAAAGGCCAGCGCGGTGGTCGATGCGAAAAACATCCAAGAAGGATCAAAGCAAACCGCACAGCGAGGCGTCAATCTTGTAGATTTTCATTTAAAAAAACGAAAATAAAAGAAAAAATAACGAGGTGGGTTATTATTGCTGTCTCGTGAGTGTATGGTAGCTCAGTGTGAGATCTGTTCGCTGCGCGTGCGCCCGTTCCTGGCCACGCCATTTCCCTAACACCTCCGTCTTGTCACACGCGCCCCGAAAACAATAGACAATAATTACTTTAATTACAGTTTGATTTTCGAATCCGTTCAGTGTTCAGTGACTGCCAGTGTTGTGCTGTGTTCTTTTTATGAAAAAGTGACTTGTTTATTGTTTTATCATATTTTATCTGTGCTTGTACTATAAGTGGCCAGTTTTTTCTGAGAATGCGCGGTAATTTAGGTAAGTTTTATGTTAAAATTATTAAAATAACAGTTCACTTGTGTGATTATATTTATTAATTAACTAATTTTACTAGTATTACTCATGAATGGAACAGAAACGGCAAGATTACTAGCGGGCGACACATCTATGAATAGAAAGCATTTATCCTCTAATACATTTTGATCAACTGAATTAAAAAAAGTTCGCAAAGACAGCTCAGCTAGGTATGTGAATAGCAGGTTATATATTGATCTGTTATTGTCATTGCTGCTGAAGCTGTTGCGCATCTCACTAAACTACGTCCAAAATGATTTCATTTGAATTTGGCATCGGATTAAATTTGTACTTTAAATAGATAGCATTAAATGTGAATTTTATTGTATTTATACTTTTTGGTTTATGTCAATTGGACATGCCAATATTTCAGCGATTTATGGACTACTGGAGAGTATTGTAACAACAGAATCGGCACCAGACGCCCGTTTGCCAAGGATCCTTCCAATATCTTCAAAGATATTACTTCTTGTGGCAAGACCAAACTGATTTAGTCCTTCAATTTAAATCGATTAGGAGAGGAAAAAGAAACGACTTCGGGCGGGACTCGAACCCGCGATCTTTCCCTTACAGGGGGAATGCTCTGACCGCTAAGCCACCGAAGCCCGCACGAAGCCGACTCAAATTCCTTTATATCGATTTGAAACGTTAGCTTAATAAATGCTTCAAAATTTCATTCAATCCTTCAATTTAGTTAAATGGCTGCAGCAATATTTAGCTAAGTTCTAATTATTTCAACTTGGGATATAAAATATGATGTTTAACTTCTGCTTTTGTTTCGGAATACGTATATTTGACTGATTATGTAGACTATTTCTACTGCCCAACATCAGAAATGGTGGCCCGTATCTTCTGGACTGCACCTCAGCTTTTTACTACCTAGCGGGGTGCAATCATTAATATAAAAAAAAAATTCGTAGTCAAGATAGATCTTATGCTGACTGTACTACGCGTAAGTGTTCGCCTTTAATGTCTACACCTGTGGTCTCTTCTTTACTTAACCAGATTTGGTAGAATCTCGAGCCGAAAAAAAGTCGTTCTAATTGTCAAATTTTACTCTGTATACATCACAAATCACAGAATTTAGAAAGTTTTAAGTATCTTTTGAATCGATGTTATTATACACGATATTATGTTAATATTTATTGAATCGTCGAGGGTACCAGAATGCTCTGCTCTCATTAAGCACCGTCTTGGTGTTACGCTTTCTTTGTAATTAAAAACTGTGTTATAGATTGATTTCGTCTCGAATCATTATTTATAATAACTTACCACCGTTCTACCAAGCCACCATTCTGTCTATAGATCTCATTTAGGACTCCGTTAACCGCTGTACATGAAGTCAGAATGAGTCTATCTAGTAATTTTCGGCGAAAAGTGCCGTCAAGGAATAGAGATTTCTATTAGCTGTGCTTTCTGTATATAGTCGTATCGTACAAGCGTGTAGAAACACGTCTAGGTTCCACACTCAGTACAGTTCAGTGAAACGAAACAGTAATAAATATTGTAGATAAATAAATATTTTAGATATTGTACAGTGATAAAATATAATCACGGAGGTAGGACAGGACGGTATTTCCGCCCCAATCGAGCAGTCCAACTGGGGAAGTGCCTCTGACCTACAGAATACCACACCTAATAACCTCGTGCTGTGTTTTCGATGAGTAAAATAGTCAGAGTTCACTGAAGAGCTTTTGTGCTGTCAGTAGGAAGATCAAAAACATGTCCTGTTTTTGTCTTCTGCACTGACGGCACAGAAATTGTCTGAGGGTTAGCAGCCCGAGTGTGACACCCCTGGTGTTGCACACGTCCATACGCCATGGTACCTACTTTCCATCAAGTTTAAATTACCTTTGACACTACTGGTGGTGTCATTGCGAATAATTTGTAACCTTGACACTACCGGTAGTGCCATGGGGCAAGAATTTTACCCTTGACACTACCAGTAGTGCCATTGGGTAGTGCCACGGGGCAGTCACCGTTAGAGTAAAATAGGGCCAATCCATCTCTTCCTGTGGGTGACGTAGAAGGCGATTAAGGAATAGGGCTATTCTGCAATCGATAGTAAACTAAAACTAAAAGAAAAAGTGTCTACTTTGCGGCAATAAGCTCGACCCCTGACCCTGGCGATATGCGGGTGTCAATACACCTCTACCTACCATTCCAGGATTTACAGGCGTGAATGTATGTAATCTAGTGTCCATGTTAAAGGTTCACAAAGCTATGTAAAGTGCGCATAACTCTCGCACTTCGCGCATTTCAGATTTGACACTTGTATGAACTTTTTGCCGTATAGTCGCTAAGAAAAGCGCATTTACCGCTTGAATTATTATTACAAGTGATAATAATTCTTGTGAGATTATCATAAACAAATCAAATACCGCAAAATTTTAACGCAGTTATGCCTACTAAAAGCTAGTGGTTATATAAAATACTAGCTGTTGCCCGCGGCTCCGCCCGCGTGGATGTCGGTTATCGCGACCAAACATAGCCTATGTCCTTTCCCAAGGTCTAATCTATCTCTGTGCCGAATTTTATTAAAATCAGTTCAGCGGTTTAGTCGTAAAAGTGAGACAGACAGACAGACAGACAGACAGACAGACAGACAGACAGAGTTACTTTCGCATTTATAATATTAGTAGGGACTAGCTGTTGCCCGCGGCTCCGCCCGCGTAGATGTCGGTTATCGCGACCAAACGTAGTCTATGTCCTTTCTCAATGTCTAATCTACTCCTATGCCAAATTTCATCAAAATTGGTTCAGTGATTTAAGCGTGAAAGCGTAACAGACAGAGTACCTAAAAGCTATATGTCATGTGTGTAAAACTGTAAATAAATTTAATTTTAACATGTAGGTATTCCTGCCATACCTTACCCCGCGTTTACATACTGCCGCTTGCATTGCTCATCGTGTTGCCAGAAATATGCCCTAGCATTCACACACTCCCATCATCGCGTTGGTCCGCATTACAGTATTCGCCCTGCAACGGAGACGGACGTAAACGTATGGAGGACAACGCTGTAGCAGTGTACGCAATAAGCTTTTACAGCATAGCGAATTAATTAAATAGATTATTAATAAAAACTATCACTTTCAACTACTATACACTTTCCGTAGATCGATATAAATATTTTTAAAAGTAAATATTCGAGGAGCAATAACGAAAGTCGTGTTTTATTTAGCTTAGCGCCATCTAGCGGTCTCGTATAGTTCATCGCGCTAGTATTTGCGCAACATACGCGGCAGTACTCGCGGTATGACGAATATACCATTCACACCACGTCTCTGCCCACTTCTCTCGCCACTTCCCTCGCTCTGCCGCGAGTATGTAAACGTAGCATTAGGTTAAGTTACTGTAAACGTTTTGAGCCATCTTACACCCCGGTATCTGAAGAACCGAGACGGCGTGCGGTTTTAGTCGGTTCGAGTTCGAAATAACCGTACACGCAGAAACTATCAATGTGGATTTCCACAAGAAAAATTTAGTTACTATTAAAAAATATATTCCGACGAATTGAGAACCTCCTCCTTTTTTGAAGTCGGTTTAAAACTATCGGTATATTTACCATGTATTATTTTGAGTATCCGATTTAGCTCCTTTCCTCCGATTTAGTTCAATCTTCCACCCAACCCAATCTCAGACAAACACGTGTTACTGAGTTGTATACTTGTCTTAACTGTTTCTACTTACAAATAAAAATGGCAGCGTGTCCATTGTAATTTTTATGACGTCACCTTCCTTATTGCATCACGTGAGCCATTGGATACTTTAATCGCCATCGGCTACATGAAACCTTTGACAAGTATTAGGCGACTGTCTGACATACGCGAAATGATTCGTGATGATTATACTATACATACGATTGCTCCACATCTATAGATTTTTTCATACCACTAAGGTCGCAGGCAAGCATAATGCCCACCTGATGGAAAGTGGTTACCGTGGCCTATCGACGAGTGTAATACCAGGAGAGTCATACTCGTGCTGCCGACCCTGTAGGAACAGAGAGATTCTGTACCGTCAGCGCAGAAAACAAACAGGACAAGCCTTTGGTCTTTTCACTAACAGCACAAAACCTCTTCAGTGAGCTCTGGCTACCCTACTCACTGCTGAGAATACAACACGAGGTTATTATTGCCGCGGTCTTCTGTACGGCGCACATACAGGTATTTGCTCGATCTACGCGGCCAAAAGTCCCATTATCAAAAATTCAATAACATTCATAAAAACTAGTTCCACGATCAGAATATGAACCCTGGCACAATACCCATGCTTTATCTACCTGCTACCTTACACCCCGCCTCTGTGGCATCAGTCGCAATTTGACCGTTTCACTTAGTGTGCGTATTTCATGTTGGCGCTTTTCTAAACATCAAACTTTCGAAGTGTGTTTCTAAATTCTCAAGTTCTTCCTACGAATTGAAAGTGATGGATTCTGATGGACAAGGTAAAAGACTTATAAAATGCATAAATAAAATTATGATCAATTAACAAGCTATATTTTTTTTGTAGTGATAAAAAAACCCATTTTCACACCATAACTTATTTCAAAAAAAAATCTTTGTTAGTGTTTTTGTTTATGTATCGGGTTAGATCCGGCTATAATTTGTATTGTAGGTTATTCTCTGATCCTTTACTTTGTAAATACAGTGAAAATCATCTCCGGATACGTCCGGATAAATACAGTTTAGAGGTATTGAAGAGATTCAGCTAAATATCGTTTAAAATAGGAAATATCTTTTAGTGACTTTCTACATTGTATTTGTTTGTTTTAGGTTCAGAAGATGCATCAGGAGTAAGAGTTGTAACACGCCAACACTTATTTGATCTAATAAAGAAAGAAAATTTCCTTACTTTAGATGCCAAATTAAATTATTTAAAAGATAAACTTTTGTCATGTGAAGGTTACAATAACGACCAAATTCATGATTTGCAATCTGAAATAAAACAAAGGTGAACCAAAGCTCAAGATAAATTTATAAAATACAACCGGTCTTGGCTGGAAGGCACTTTTGGAATACCTGTTAATAAAACTTCTCAAAAAGAGCCAGAGCAAAAGGCAAAAGACTGAAGAACTACGTTCTAACTTTGAAAAGTAGACTTTTATACATGCTGCGAAAGTGGAACTGGGTAGATCTGGTAACAAAGATGCATCAATTGTCCGAAAAGATAAAGGCATTTTTGCTTACGCGACCCAGTAAAGAGGAGTCCTCCTTGACACCAATGCAGGCTTTGCAAATGTTTATAGATGCCGATTCGACACAAGGACAGTACGAGATTATGAGAAAGACCAATAAGGTTTTTTTTCCGTGTTAAAGTGCATTACAAAAAGCCAAGAAGAATCGTGTACGATAACGATTATGGCACAGTCATAATTGAAAAGGCATTATTGTCAATAGGAGAGCTTTCCGAGATGCAGCTGTGGCTAGAAATAAACACTTCAGCTGTTACCATCAAGATTTAGCAAGAAAATGTTCAAGGACAAATTGCAATCAAGATATAATTAACCGATTCTGCTCAATTCAGATCCTCTGCTAAGTATATACATTACACATGTATGTACTTAGCAGAGGATCTGAACTGAGCAGAACTCTGCCAAGTAGCATGCGAAATATAAAAAAAAGGAAAGCGAAAACATTTTTGCCTGAAACTTTGGCTGTTTGTGTCTGCAGAATACAATCCAATAATAGAAAATTCATCAGAAGGCGTTGAATTAACTTAAAAAAAGCTATAATACTATACTAGGTACTCCACTAAGGCGTTTTTTGTAAAATATAGTATTATTTAAAAAAAATAAGTATTTTTATTGTTTATTTATCTTGTTTAGATACCAATTATGCATTAAAATAATTTTGGCCGCGTAGATCGAGCAAATACCTGTATGTGCGGCGGAGGTACTTCCCCAGTTGGACTGCTCGGACGGAAATACCGTTCTGTCCTAACTCCTTCAAGGCAGGAAACCGATGTACCATATTCTTGCAAATAAATGAATTTAATTTCACTTTGGCGTGAGGGTAGTATGAAGGGGACCCACTAAGACCCTCCGAGAACCACACTGGGATAACGATGATAGATCGGTTCTCGACAAATACGACTTTTACACCAGTTTTAGAGTATATAAAGTGAACATGTAGATATATTTAGTGAATGCTGGTCTGCCATTCGAACTGGCATTCCAATGCGTACGTTTGTGGGTTTCGCATGTCTATCACGTTTGAACCAAAAGGTAACAAATAATGATCGATTCCAATTGAATATAACATGAAATATCACTATTGGTATTTATTTTTAATCATATTTATTTTATGAGCGCGGCAATCAATCAATTAGCCTATCACAGTCCACTGCTGGACATAGGCCTCTCCCAATATAGGCAGGCTTTGGCGTACTGTTTCCACGCTGGCCAGACGGGTTGGTACAGGGTTTTATTTCTAGTTTTCCTTCTCTCGCAGTGATATCGTCGGCGTATTTTTCCATTAGTCGCCTCTTACGACACCCTTCGGATGAGATGGGGTGATGATACTTGTATTTCATCTCCGCCAAAACACGGCTCCAAGTTGACTATTACTGAAGTTGGGTTTTGGTTCGGGAATATCTGTCTTTTTTTTTAATTAGTACTTAGTAGGTATCCGAAATTACCTTCACATTAACCTAAATCTAAAAGAAAAATTTCTCGTTAATAAATTACAATAAATCGCTTATTTTACACTCAACCATTTTTTTTAAATATTTTGCGAAAATAACTTAACTCCCCTACAGTTGAGTTAAATTGCTTGTGTTAGGAGTGGGTTCACATCGGTAGTGGTATCCCCAGTATTCGAATCCGGGACCTCTCGATCGCAAGTCTGATTTTTTAACTAATAAGCTATCGATGCTTCAATCGCGTAAATTCAACGTAAAGATAAAAATAAACATTACCTAAGCAATTTAATTCGAATAAATTCTAATTGTTCATACAAATGGCTACTGTATGCAAAAAGTATTTACATACAAAGTTTGTAAATAAATCTTTATTTGATGTACAATTAAGGCCAAACAAACTGCACATATTTATTTATATATTGTTAGAATACACGTGTACAACATACATTGTCATACATATTATCAATTATATTATGTCATAATTATGTCAATTATATTATGACAATTTAAATATTAATTCATCGTGGAGCAGTTGTTTCTGAGAAGGCGAGGACGATGATAGATATAGGTATTATGTTTCAATTTTATCTAATGTTAACTTTTTTTTTAAATATTACTTAGGTGGCAGACAAGCACACGGCCCACCTAATGGAAAGTGGTTACCGTGGCCTATGGACGCGTGCAACACCAAGGGCGTCACACTCGTGCTGCCTACCCTGAAGAAACCTTCTAATGCCCTTCTTGAAGTGCCCCAAATTGTAGTCGCTTGGAAAAACCATCGCGGGGAGTTCATTCCACAGCTTGAGTGTGTGTGGCATGAAGTTCCTTTCATACCGCACAGTGCGCACCGTTTCCGGTCGCAATGTGTGAGGATGAACTCCCCGCCTATGGCAAGAAATGCGATGATAGAATGTAGCTGTGGACATCATATCAAACAGTTCATCTGAACACAAACCATTATATAGGCGGTAGAACACACACAGTGAGGCAAAGTCTGTTACATTATCGTTATCATTATTTATTCATTGCCGTGTTTCTCAGTGGAGTAGAACAGGGCCACCCCATCTCTACCTCCCCCTCTCTTTGGGTGTCGTAGAAGGCGACTAGGGGATAGGGCTTTTCCTTATCCGATATTAAACATAAAACCCATGACAAAGTGTAAGCTTGACGGCGATATACTCGACCCACGTGGGACCGCGACCGATGGGACCCAAAACAATAATTAGTGAAATGTGGATGTTAATACACCTCTGCTTATCCCTTCGGTGATTAACAGCTGTGAATATGTGTATTTATTCACTACATCATGCATCCCTACCCTATACTTAGAAGGAGGCCACCCATTTTGAATTAATTTCTACCATTTCCCATATTTAGCAAAGTTTAGTGCGGTCTCTGAATCTCGTCTTTGATCTTACCAACAGAGACACTAGCTGATTAGATAGATACACTGTACAAATATTCATTTGTTCTGTTCAAATATTTGTGTGTAGTTATTTTGCTCAGCAGTGTACAGTTTATTTGGTACTAGATGGAAATGACAAACGGCTTAGGCCTCGCTCGCCCCGTGGATCTTGCCCCCGACTGCTTTAATGTTGCAACTCGCCCCCTTGAACATTAGATACCCCAAATCACCCCCGATTGTTAGTAAGTTAAAAGTACTGTCAGCAATAAAGAGTTTTACAACACACCTGCTCATAACATTGCTATTATTTCACCGCAATTAGGTATGTAATGACAGCTATTATCAAACTGTGACTTTTTCATTGCTATTATTCACAAGTGAGTTATAGATTCTTTTTTAAATTTTATAGGTTAAGTTTCTATGTTTATAAAAAAGTTTCGATACAAAAAATAACGTGTTTAATAGTACGAATAAATTAATATGCCTATTGTATGGTCATTTGATGCATTTTCGTATTTAAATAAATAATTTCAACTTGTAATACTTATATAATAAATAAAATTTTCACTCAAATTTAACTTTTTTTTTCTCTAAGTACAGAAAAAAAACCAGTGTAAAACAAACCTCATTCTTTTAAATATGGCCGATCGCCATTGTTATATGCACGCGCATAGGAAAACGAATTAATTTGTAGTATTGTTTATCCTTTTTTTAACGTCACGTTTTTCAACGTTAACATTATTTCAATCTATCAATACCAACAAGATACTATTGTTTTAGTAGTCAGAATACGATTTTGTTTGCCGACTAAAGAAATATTTAATTCAAAAATTAGATTATTCATTTGTGAATAAAGCGGGAAGCGATATTAAAACGACTACTAAATAAAAGCCAAACAAAAAGTAAAGAATAAAACTATTTTGCAAATTTAATTTACATAAAATATCATAATACGATTGTAATACAAACTTACCTGACTTTCAATCCAAAATTTATATATGTTATAGGCAATGTGTATAATCCGGCATTGTATAGAATGCCTAGGCATTCTATACATTGCCTAAAACGTTCAGGCAATGTGTATAATACGATTAATTTCATACATTGCCTAGGTGTTGTATTAAATGCCCGAAGCGCATCAGGCAATGTGTATAATGGACGGGTTGTTGTAAATTCGTCTCTTTAAAATGATATTTCATGTGCGAAAATTCGTCTCACCTTGATAAATAAGTACTGTTAGCAAACAAAGTAATAGATTAACAAAGCGTCATTTATTTGCGATCCTTTAAGAAGCCCTCTATGGATTTGAAAAATGGATATTACTGCTGAAAGAAAACCTGTTCATTCCAACTTGGATAGATTAGGTTAGAAGGCGGAGCGGAGCTCTAGCATTAGCCTTCGTGGTTATTTTTTTTAACCATGCAGAACTTCTATAGGCCACGGTAACAACTCTCTTTCCATCAGGTTAGGTGGTTGACAAGCACAGGGATGGTGGTAAGAGAGTGGTTGCCGTGGCCAATAGAAATTCACTGCTATGTGAGAAACATTCTACGCAAAAAACACGTAGGTACTTAGGCATACCTAGCAATAGAACACAAATGTCTTATCAGCACTGCCTGCTGGTGGAAGTTGAAATTAGGATTAGCTCTCAAAAGATTAGTATCTAGGTATCTAATTAAATCATAGAGAAGAAAAATAGATTACATACATTACCTATGCTTCAACCGGCATTCTATACAATGCCTAGGTGTTCTATACATTTCCTAGGCAAAGTGTAAAATAGTTTAAACATTGAATATCATTTCATACATTGCCTGAACGACCCCAGCATTCTATACATTTCCTAGGTATTGTATAGAATGCCTGCATTATACACATTGCCTATAACATATACACAATATCACAATACTCTTAAATATTGTGCATATTCTGTTGCACTTAGATGTCACTAATCACTACTATAGCCCGTTTTTTAATCTCAGATACTAATTTGAAATTACCTGTTGTCGGTTTTTTGCATTTAAAAAATAGTCATGTGCCACCAGTATCGAAATTTATCGATAAATTAAATTTAGTACAAATATTTGTAGGTTAATCTATAAAATTTATAAAATACTAATTTAAATTCGGTATGCAAGTTACCTAAATGAAACAAAACTTAAATAGGTATATTGTCATTGAAACAAAATGGCGTCCATTTTGCGTCACTTGGGTTGTCATTGTAAAAATCTAACTTAAGGCTTCATAAGTTTCATTTAATCGATTTGCAGAGACTATCGATAAAGATGACGCTATACTAGTCTTAGAATCTGAAAATTGTAGGTATGTAAATTACGGTATTTAAAATTTTTTGGTACTCTAATTTAAATTTAAATTCAAAATAAAAACAAGAATTCGACTGATACTAAAAAGATCAACACAAGTTTCAATAATTTATTTTATTTAAAACTTTTTAGTTATATATTTTTGTAATCGTTTTCAATTTTCTTCCATACAGTCATGCGAAGTTTTCGTCTTTTCATCGTAAATTTCTACTGTCTAAATTAATATGTTAGAATAGTTGACACCATCCGAGACATGTACTACGATTCCGGTTCCGTGGTTCGGACTGCTGCAGCTACAGCTGTTGGCGACTCGAGAGCCTTCCCCATCACCGTCGGGGTACACCAAGGATCCGTCCTTAGTCCTTACCTGTTCAGCGTGGTATTAGATGTTTTGTCGGACAGCATTAGAAACTCACATGAGCAGCCTCCGTGGTTGCTCATGTATGCTGATGATATTGCGCTGATGGACGGGGAAAGGAGCAGATTGGTGTGACGCATGAAAGGATGGAAAGAAACGCTTGAGAACGGTGGTCTGAAGCTAAATGTAGCGAAGACAGAATACTTAACGTTAAACTCCACAGATCCCACACCCGTCCGCATAGGCGATGATTTGGTCGAGCGCACGGACCAGGTTAAGTACCTGGGATCTGTACTTCATGTGACCGGTGAGATCGACCACGACGTCAAGGCACGCATTGCTGCCGCGTGGGCCAAGTGGTGAGAAATGACTGGCGTCACTTGTGATCCCAAAATGCCAGTCAGGTTAGTTTATAAGACGATCATTAGGCCTGTCCTCTTGCATGGTTGTGAGGCGTGGCCGCTGCTCGAGCGACACAAGCAAGAGCTGCATGTTATGGAGATGAAAATGTTGCGGTGGATATGCGACGTTACGCGTAAAGATCGCGTACGGAGCTCTCGCATCCGCGGCAGCCTCCATGTCCGTGACATCGGGGATAAAATGCAAGAGAGCCGCCTTCGCTGGTGCGGCCACGGCTTGCGGCAACCGCCAGGCTACGTGGGGAACAAATGCCTGGCAATGGTACCCCCGCCGGGTCCAGGTGAAAGGGGTAGGCCAAAGAAGTCCTGGCTTGACGTCGTGGAGGGTGATATGCGTGCTAATGGTCTCACTACCATGGACGCCCAAGATCGTGCGAAGTAGAGAAGGAAGAGCCGGAAGACGGACCCTGAGCTTCGAGGTCATCTTGGCCACGGATGCAATAAGGAGATGCAGATGATGACGATGAGTTGTAGCGCAACTTTAAATCGATATTGATCCTAAACGGTAAGTCAAATCGAAAAATGGTGAGAAAAAACTGAAATGATTTTTAAATACCTATTCAACGATACCCCACTTGACATAGTTTGTTGACATTAATGTGTGAATCTTAAAAATCGGGCCAGGCGTTTGGTATGTATAGAGTTTAATAAAGGAACATACAATTAAACACATTACTATTCCTTTGCGTCGCGCAGTCGGATAAAAAACTAATAAACATTTTATATTTAACTTTTCTCTTAAAATACATTATAGCTAAACCACCTGTATCTAGGCAGCAAACATTGTCGATAGTTTCGACTTTCGAGTACACCACTAAATACAAAGCTGGTATCATTATTTCACAATTTGACATTTGCACTTGTCAATTTAGTATCTGAGATAAAAAAAAACAGACTATAAACCACTACGCAAATATCGCAAAACATATCCCTTCCACATTATAATACGAACTTAGAAAGAGAAAGCATTATATATATGACTCTCTCCGACCTATTTTAACAAAGCTTTTGTTTATTAGACCCTTGAAAACGTTCCTTTTGTTCTACCTAATAGGTAAGCCAGGTAGCAAAAACTTAGTGTACGTAGTTGGTGATAATAATATTACAGACATCAAACATGGTAATTTTCATATAAGTGTACATTTTTCTGTCTGACTGTACCATTTCACGGCTTATTTCAAAAGAAATACCTCAAGGGGCGATTCACACCACCAAAATATTTATTTAAATGTCAATTTTTAACTCGCCCCGTGGCAAGGGGCGAGTCACTACACCAAAATAATAAAAAAAGGGGCGAGTGAAGCATTTTAATCGCAAGGGTCGAGATTCAGGGGGCGAGCCAGGCCTAAGCCTGACAAACGTTTACTTTGGTGAAATGTGTAAATAATTAATTTCGTATTCAGTCCTTTTGCTTACATACAAACATACATTCATTACATTCCGTGTATATGGGGCCCTATCTAGAACTAAGGGGTGATGCCAACCTCATCTACCCCTCTAGACAAGTGGCATTCGTTACTCGGCGTATGATGGAATAATGTATGGGATTTGACGTAATATGACAGGCGTCAACGAATGTCAAAAACGTCAAATCCTATACATTTATCATTTATCATTCTATTCCGTGATACGCCGAGCAACGAATTGCCACTTGTCTAGGGGGGTTGCAATTCTTTTGTCATGTCTAACCACACCTGTTGATTGATTAAAAATGTTCTGATATTAAAACCATTTTGAGTACCTAATTTGCATCTTTGCATCAATCTGATGTTGATTGTATACATGCACGGAGGTGTCGATGTATGAGAAAAAGTATTCAAAATGATCTTAATACCTTGGTCTAAAGATAATTTTGAGTGCTTTGCATCTTTGCTGACTGTACATAAATCCATATCCATACTAATGTTATAAATGCAAAAGTAAGTCTGTCTGTTACGCTTTCACGCTTAAACCACTGAACCAATTTTGATGAAATTTGGCATAGGAGTAGATTAGATATTGAGAAAGGACATAGGTTACGTTTGGTCGCGATAAACAACATCAACGTGGGCGGAGCCGCGGACAACAGCTAGTAACAGATAAAATAATATAAGCCATTGTAACGTATGCCATGTATTATGTAGCATTCAATAAATATAACACTTCTCTATAACAGTATCCCGCGAGGTATAGTTAACATAATTAGCCTATAAAGGTCTTCGCTCACTAAACAGGTTCATGCAAATAAAGTTCACGTCTGTTCGATGTCTCGTTTAATTGCTTTTATTAGTTCACCAGTGGCTTTATAGATAACTAGTTGTAGCCTGCGGCTTCGCCCATCGATTATAGCGACTCCCAAGCTGTAATCTGGTGTTGCACCCGTCCATAGGCTACGGTAACCACTTTCCATAAGGTGGGCCGTGTGCTTGTCTAGGATCTAAATGGTGTATAAAAAAATCTATCTGGTTACCAAGTTTCATCAGGTTATCTTCAAAAATTACGCTCTCGATCGAAAAAGTCGTTTAGGCGTGAAAGCGTGACAGACAGACAGACAGAGTTACTTTCGCATTTATATTATTAAGTATGGATTTCCATTATATGTATCTATTGGTATCTAATGTGATTTCGTTTAGTTTTCTGATAATTTGGAATTTTGGTCTCGTGTTCATGTTTTAATGGATTTATTTGAATTCGAAGATAGTAATTAAAGGTTTATAGTTATTTATTGTAATTTGGGTCTTGGAATATATTGATTTTACATTAAGATTAATGAACTGCGGTAGTTATAGCTTCTGTTGCAACCAAAATGTGGGAAGTGCATTAATTTATTTATTTAATTTTAAGTGATAATAAATGCCCTTTTGACGGCAATAGGCTCACCTATTACGTGGAACTGAAAATCATATTTGGCAAAAAAATGTGGGTGATAAGATATTACACTAGATAAAGCTCTGCTTATATCTAAACTAAGATATTGGTATCATTTTAATAGCCCTATGTTATGTACAATCAAATAGCTTCCAAAAACTACTTAAGTATAGTACTTTTCTTGTAAAACTCGAATGAAAATAAAAAAATGAAAATTTTACTGTTAAATCCAAATTATACTTACCGTATTTACACGAACATTTGTTAGGGTTCTGGACTTTTAATCCCAAGGAGTACTATTATCTGTTCTGTGCCCAAGGCGAAGTAGAAGACCAGGGTCCCTAACCATTAGTTGACCTTAAATTTGACGGAAACGAAGGCTATCTAAGCCTCAACTTTGAGAGGAAATCCTGCCCCAGAGCCTCATACTATAATCAGCAGGTGCACCAGCTTGCGTGTGAGGTTGACTTGAAATAACAACACCAGCGGTGACGCTGGGTCATAATTACCCCTTTTATTTGACGCAGGCATATCTTCCAGCGCAAGGGCGTCACATAAAACGGGCAGGAGGGAACGTATCTCCAGCTCAAACGTTTGAATCAAAAGAACATCGCAAATATATAAATACATTAATTTACATTTTCCTCCGGTCAATATGACCCAGTGTCATTGACGCCGTGTTAAGATAGGGTCCTTTACATATAAAAGAACTAGCTTTTGCCCGCGGCTCCACCCGCGTGGATGTCGGTTATTGCGACCAAACATAGCCTATGTCCTTTCTCAAGGTCTAATCTACCCCTATACCAAATTTCATCAAAATCGGTTCAGCGGTTTAGTCGTAAAAGCGAGACAGACAGACAGACAGACAGACAGACAGACAGACAGACAGACAGACAGACAGACAGACAGACAGAGTGACTTTCGCATTTATAATATTAGTAGGGACTAGTAGGGAAGTAGGGATTAATTTACATTTTCCTTGGGTCAATATGACCCAGTGTCATTGACGCCGGGTTAAGATAGGGCCCTTTACATATAAAAGAATAACAAAATAAAATTTTCACCGTAATTCTAGAGCCTTACTGGTTAGCTCGTAGATCGAAGCGGACAATAACAGGAAGTCGAAAGGAATATTTTGTAGTAGTTCGTATGCAGCGGTGTGCTGCGGTAACTTTGATGTACCGCAGATATAGGGCCGCGTGTGATACAAAGGGTACCGCCTATGCCGCTATTTTAATCAAAAGTATTTAGTTATTCTAGTTAACTTTCGAAGTATTTTTTATTATACCACTTAGGTAGCAGACAAGCACACGGCCCACCTGATGGAAAATGGTTACCGTGACCTATGGACGTATGCAACACCACGGGCGTCACACTCGCGCTGCCGACCCTGAAAAAACCTAATGCCCTTCTTGAGGAACCCCATATTGTAGTCGTTTGGGAAAACCATCGCGGGGAGTTCATTCCAGAGCTTGAGTGTACGTGGAATGAAGTTCCTTTCATACCGCACAGTGCGCACCCTTTCCAGTCACAATGTGTGAGGATGAACTCCCCGCCTATGGCGAGAAGTGCGATGGTAGAATGTAGCTGTGGGCATCGTGTCAAACAGTTCATCTGAGCACAAACCATTGTATAGGCGGTAGAACACACACAGTGAGGCAAAGTCTCTCCTGAGACTGAGAGGTTCCACATCGCCTGTGAGTATGGGATTGCTGACGAACCTCAACGCCCGTCTTTGTACCGAGTCAAAGGGGTCAATCTGGCATGCAGGCGCTCCGGCAAAAAGGTGACAACAGTACTCCATGTGGGGCCGAACCTGTGCCTTATAATAAAGGAGGAGTCGTTGTCCGCAGTGAAGTACTGCTTCGCCCTGTTGAGCACCAGCTTGACTTTGTCTTCCAGGTGACTTCGGTATTGGACGTCGCTGGAGATGTCGACACTAAGAATCCTGATACTTTTGGAGATGGTAAGCGGTATGTCCAAGAATTGCGGCGCTACAACAAATGGAGCCTTCTTAGCGGTGAATACACATACTTATGTCTTAGTAGGGTTGAATTGGACTAAGTTTAGTCGTCCCCAATCGGATACTCCAGAGAGAGTAGTCTCGATTTCGGACACAAGTTGTTCTAAAAATTGCCGCTCACTCGTCCACGCCTGGCGAGTATTGCCTCGCATTTGAATATTGGTATGGTAGTGTCCGTCTAAATATAATTTTCAAGCAATAGCCGTATTTTGACATAGGCGATATGTCACTTGCGTATCTCGTATGAAGAAGGGTACATAGCAGCACACAGGACTACCCTAAACGTATGATTCCAAAGGTGACCGCATACGACAACTGCAAACACACGCAGCAGATACACGCAATTCATTGCGACTTCTCAATGGTCCTCTTTATCCACATCGGAGTTTAACAAGTAATGGGTACGCTGTATCTGCTGCATGCGTCTGCAGTGATCATTTGCGGTCGGCTTATCTTGCGGAATATTAAAACGAGTTAAGTATAAAATGAAACAACTAAGTGATGTACTTATCGTTTGGTAAACCCTAGGAGGGTGACAGATTTGAACGCAGCAGGAATGTAGGACAGTCTGTTTGTCCTGAGACTTATCTACATGGTGTTAATTTATCATTATGTTTTATTCTTGCGTCGTTGGTGTATTTTTTGTGAATTTTAATTTCGATTGGTAGTGAACTGACTGTAACATAGTAAAAAAAAGACGTGTGGCACTCGGGGACTGCCGCGGTAAAGCTATTGCATAGCATTTTTTATCAACTTATGCAATTATAATTACTTACGTTAAGCGGAGCTACTTCGGAGCAGCTCGGCTCGATTCGTGCGAGCTTCGGGGTGTTAGGTTTTTTTCGTTACGGAATTTCTGGATTCGGTCTCCACGCTCAAGGCCCGCGATAGAAGGAATAAGCTATGCAATAGCTTAAAAAACCTCTGCAGATTACTACGTGAAAGGCCACAGGTTCGGTTCCCTCTCAGTGCAAATGTTTATATTATATGTGTGTACCTATATCTATGTTATTTACAAAAAAGTATGTTTTTAGAGTACAAAGTAAATACGTTAACTGCGGCCGGGAGGTCCCAAAAAATGATTTAATTAAATTTAATTATAAAGTGGTTAGTTAAGTTATGCAGACTTATCTTGGGTCTAGATAGCGCGTAGATTATTTATTCAACATAAAAATCACTTGGGTTTTAAAACTAACCTAACAATACCTTAACTCTGGCAGTCTACCCAGCAATTTGGAAGATACCAGGTTATAAAAAAGTTTCCGTAGATACATACATAGAAGAATATACGCCTTTCCCTTCCTTGTTAGTCAGGTACCTACTTACCTAATAAAAATAAACTCATAATAAATTATATTAATTAAGAACAGTAATTACATCAGCCTGTATATGAGTTGTCGCACTTGATAACACAACATATTGAAGATATTTGTTCGTCGACTGTCACATAAGGAAGCTGTTTCTATGCTAAAAAACTAAAACTTAATCTCTATGGATTACACTGTGGGGGGCGAAGTCCTGTTAACGTTTTAATTTCAACTTTAGTAACGGCATCATAAGGTTTAATTTTGTGTGAATAATAACAATTACTATTGAACTGTATTCGGCCATTGACACTAATGTTATAAATAAATCTATTGTAGTTTTTAAACTAAAAACTAATGGCATTATAGAACTCATTAAACCGAATGAAGAAAAAAAAAACGTTTCTATTCTACACAGACATGCACGGAAAACTTACAAAAACATGTGAATGAAGAAAAATGGTGTGTATTGGTATAACACACATAAATTGCGTATTATGTTGGAGATATATCGGTGTGATAGATTGTCTCCAGATCAACAACAACAAATAAAATGCCACTAAGTAATTAGTTACAAATACAAATGACAAATCCACGCTTAACTAGGCGCCGAGTATTTTAACACAAAAATAAAGCAAATGGGACTCAAGCCATTTGGTGTGTGGCAAGCCGATTCATTGCTATTTTGAACCACGCTGAATATGGCGTCAAATTCGCGGGACCATTGTGACTACTATGTTAAACATTTCATTTCATTTCAAGTAAAGTTATTACCGTCAAGGGCCACTATTGTGACATTGCTTTCAGCTTACCATCCGGCGGGATGAACTAGTTTTCCCGTCTCGCACGGAAAAAAATTCTAGGTTTATGCAAAAGCTATCTTATAAATTTTCATTTCTTTATTATTGTACTAGCTTTTGCCCGCGGCTCCGCCCGCGTGGATGTCGGTTATCGCGACCAATAACATAGCCTATGTCCTTTCTCAAGGTCTAATCTACCCCTATACCAAATTTCATCAAAGTCGGTTCAGCGGTTTAGTCGTAAAAGCGAGACAGACAGACAGACAGACAGACAGACAGACAGACAGACAGACAGAGTTACTTTCGCATTTATAATATTAGTAGGGATTAAGTATTATTGTGCAGAATATTTTAACAAGAATCAAGCGGTTCGGTGCGTCCTTCATTGGTCCTGCATTGGGCCTGGTCCTGGATTGTCGATTGAAAATGATCTATTTTCATATCAAAATTCAGTCAATATCATTCTAATTTTACTAACTAATTACGTTATAATTATCTAAATTATGTCGCGTAGCGGTTTGCATAATAGAGTCTATAACTTCAAAACCACTACTGAGTCTGTCTTGTAACCTATAAAATTATAACGAGTCACTATTAAAATATTTGTAACATATATCTTTAACTATATTAATAAACTACACTAAAATATGAAATTGGGCTCACTAAATACATAACCATAAAATACGGTTCACTAGATACGCTATTAAGATGAAGTTTGTAATTAAAATAAATATTGAAATTAATACGCGAATAGCAATATAGATATAATGTGTATCATGCTGTGAAAAGTATTCAAGTAGCGTGCTGGGTGTTGTGTAGTAATGTGTAAACCTGTCCTAGCTATGCTAAAGTCACCCACTTTAGGTATGACGAATTGTTGTTGACCGGATGTTCATATTTAGTTCAGTAGTTCAATCTGTCAAAGATATCGAGTTTCGCTCAAACGAGAAAACTCGGATACCTTAATCTGTAACCCTGTACACCAGGACATCTTAAATGATTCATGAACACATCAAGTATACTGAAGAAGTCCTTACGAAATCGTAATAATTACTCTCATTTAGAAATGTATTTGAAATGAAATGTAATTCTTCCTCCTAGCGTTAATTCCCAGTCGCATCCGAAGCTTTCAGCTCGGAGTCTGGGGTCCGCTTTTACCAGTCATAGCTACAGATTTGGCTAGACCTCGATATTTTCCGTGAAGCGATTGCCATCTGACCTCCACGATCCAATGTTAACATTGGATCGTGGAGGTCAGATGGCAATCGCTTTTTTGGCAATGGCAATTAGGCGATATCGAATCTTTGCAGCTAGACCGTTGTTTTTGGACTTTTTAGGGCACCAACTACCCGTAACGACTGCCATAGATGTTCTTATGGCAACCGGGACCGACGGCTTAACGTGCTCTCCGAGGCACGACCAGACCAATGCAAATACCCATATTCAATGCACACAAATATTTGCACTGAGCGGGGATCGAACCCGCGCCTCCTGCGTAGCGGCCGCGTTCACTACCGCTACGCCACGGAGGCTGTCTGAAATGAAATGTAATCTATGCTTTAATTTCTTTGGCCTTGTGTACATCCCGTCATCCTAATGTGTGAACACTAGTAGCATTAAATACTAGTTTCCAACTAACTCAGAATAATTCAGGTCGCCATTGACACATACAGATTACATCCCGGCACTATCATTTACTGCCGATAAAATAAACAATAATGGATATGAGATTGACGCGTTTTTAACAAGACAGCCCTTATGAAATATGCATGCGAAACGTCTCGGAGGATGCGTGTAATCACGATACAACATAACCGGCATAATTTAGATAGGGTTCGCACTTTCAGTGGTTGTACCGTTTTCCTCCTTCGATATTTTTTGACTTAGTTTCATAAGTAATAAATAGATTTTTTATTTGATCTTGATTTTTTGTGATACTCGCATCTGCCCGTCTAGACAAGTGGCAATTCGTTACTCGGCGTATGATGGAATAGAATGCTAAATGTATGGGATTTGACGTACCTATATAACAGGCGTCAACGAATGTCAAAAACGTCAAATCCTATACATTTCTCATTTTCAGGGGCGGATCCAGCTTTCAATTCAGGGGGGGGTCATGGTGTAGCCGAGACATAGTTTCGGGGGGGGGGGGGGGGGTGTCTAGTCTCCCAATAAAATGTCATTGTACAATACTATGAAAATAAATAATTATGTATGAAATTCATGACGAAATAATGGAGGAGGAAAAGAAAAGTAAGATCCCTTGAACGACTGTTGTTAAATACGATCCAGAACCCGGTTAAGCTGCTGGCCCCCAAGTTGAAGGACGCAGCTGGCACTCTGGCTTGAGGGGGCTGGAGGACTCCTGCAGGAGACTCTATGGCGAAAAAAAGGTGTCAGAGCACCTTCGGTACTAAATCCGTATCAAAAGGTGAGAAATCGAGGCTGCGAAGTCCCAGCTTTAACGGGACATGGTGGAGTTGAAACTACGACTTGGACAACCAAGCGCAGGGCACGCCGTGATAGTGGTCGTATTTCTTACCACCACTATCACGGTGAACTAGCAAGCCGCAGCTAACTATCACCCATAATGGAGAACTGGCTAGAAAGGCTTTAATGGGGAACTCTCGTAGCGGTTGACGCAGATGATCACCGGATATGGATGTTTCAGAAGTTAGCTGCGGCGAATTCAGGAGCCAACGCCCGGGTGTCATCACTGTGATGCAAGCGAGGATACGGGGCTGCATACGCGGACCGAATACCCGGCATGGGAAACGCCGAAGCGGGTCCTTGTGGCGGCCCTCGGGATGGGAGTTCTCTCGCTCAGCACTCTCTCTCGCTTGCTTACAGTGATGGCGTAAAACCGTAAGCTCGCGGCTGCCACCGCCTCCATCTGAGAGCCAGTAATGCTCGAGAAAGAGGCGGGGGAACGGGTCTGGAGAAGATTCAGTTGTTTCCCATTCCGCATAATACACAATGCGCGAAGGACTCGGGCGACGTAGGTCACTCAACATCTCCATTATCGTATCAATATCACCATATCGGTGACAGCCTCCGCGGCGTAGCGGTAGTGAACGCGGCCGCTACGCAGGAGGCGCGGGTTCGATCCCCGCTCAGTGCAAATATTTGTGTGCATTAAATATGGGTATTTGCATTGGTCTGGTCGTGCCTCGGAGAGCACGTTAAGCCGTCGGTCCCGGTTGCCATAAGAACATCTATGGCGGTCGTTACGGGTAGTTGGTGCCCTAAAAAGTCCAAAAACAACGGTCTAGCTGCAAAGCTTCGATAATTGGGTCGTGGAGGTCAGATGGCAATCGCTTCACGGAAGGTATCGAGGTCTGGCCAAATCTGTAGCTATGACTGGTAAAAGCGGACCCCAGACTCCGAGCTGAAAGCTTCGGATGCGACTGGGAATTAACGCTAGGAGGAAGAAGATCACCATATCGGTCCCCATTAGCACGGGCCTGGAAATGACAGGAGGAACCGCCTGACACTCTAGAAGAAGCAGGCCGCGTTGGCGGCGCGATGCGCGCCTCCCCCTTTCATGATTATCGTACATATTTTCCTGATTGCTTCCGAATCCGGGGTGACCTCGGAGCTCAGGGGCCGCCTTCCGTCACTTCCTCCTCCACTTCGCACGACGTTGGGCGTCCATGGTGGTGAGATGAGACCATTTGCACGCATGTCACCCTTCACGACTTCAAGCCAAGATTTCTTGGGCCTATCCTTTCCACCTGGTCCAGCCATTTGTTACCTACGTAGCCTGGCGGTTGCTGCAACACGTGGCCACACCAGCGAAGGCGGCTCTCTTGCATTTTATGTGTGATGTCGCGGACATGAAGGCTGCCGCGGATCTGAGAGTTCCTCATGCGATCTTTACGTGTGACGCCGCACATCCACCGCAGCATTTTCATCTCCGTGACACGTAGCTCCTGCTTGTCACTCCAGCAGCGGCCACGCCTTACAGCCGTGTAAAAAGACAGGCCTAATGATCGTTTTATAGACCTACCCCGTCAACCAGACTGGCATTTTAGGTTCAAATGTGACGGTAATCATTTCCCGCCCCTTGGCCCACATGGCGGCAATTCGTACCTTGACGTCGCGGTTGATGTGACCAGTCAGTCACGTGAAGTACAGATCCCAGGTACTTCTTTTTTTTTTTTTTTTTATCGTGCGAAAAATCCCCATGGATACCTCCTCCGCCGGAGCCGGAGGAGGAGGTTATGTCGGACTCGAACCGACTAAACCGCACGCCGTCTGTGGGCCGTCAGTTGCCGGAGGTGAGATTGTCGTAGCCATATCCCTAGCACCCCGGCCGACGCAGAGCCATATCTCTCGATCTGACCCTCTTCCGGTGTGGGGACCATGGAGTCCCCAACTCGCCCCCGGGTATGGGGAGGCATGCAATGCGCGTCGCCGCCGCGGCCTGCTTCTGCTAGGGTGGCAGGCGGCTCCACCCGTCACCCCCAGGCCCGCGCTCATGGGGGACAGAGGTCATTCTCTCACGCTCTCACACTCGCCACTTTGCTCGCAGCGATGGTTCGCTGCGCGGATGCGTGGGCCGCCGGCGCATCCTTCTAATGCTCGTGAAGTAGACGGCGGAGCGGGAGCAAAGGAGAATCGCAGACCACGCGGCCCGCGACGAGCGGCGGCAACTCGGGCGTCGGAGGTCGCAGAATGACCTCCGTCCCCCATGAGCGCGGGCCTGGGGGTGACGGGTGGAGCCGCCTGTCACCCTAGCAGAAGCAGGCCGCGGCGGCGCGCAAGGCGTGCCTCCCCGTAACTGAGAGCGAGCTGGGGACTCTGTAGTCCCTACACCGGAAGAGGACCAGATCGAGAGATATGGCCCTGGGTCGGCCAGGGTGCGAGGGATATGGCTACGACAATCTCACCTCCGGCAACTGACGGCATACGTTTTAGTCGGTTCGAGTCCGACATAACCTCCTCCTCCGGCTTCGGCGGGGGAGGTATCCGCGGGGATTTTTCGCAAAAAAAAAAAGGACCAGGCATATGAGCCAGCTGCGTCATCCGCAGCAGAATATGGCCACTGGCCACAACCGCTGGGCCCGCGGTAATAGAGATAGTAAGGCCCATCCCATCCTATAGGGGAGTGGCTAGAGAGGCCACATGGCTGCCTCTCGTACCGGCTGACGCAGGTTATTACCGGGCACGGGTGCTTTGGTGACTACCTACGTCGGATCCAGAAAGGAAGGCTTCTTACAAGTTCACAAAAAGTTTTTGTAACCAAACAGTAACATAAATACGGGGCCTTTGAAGCTGAGCCCAAGTCAAATTGTTGCCCGAATCGAAAAAGGACCTCATGGCTGTCAGCTCCAGACCTTCGACTGCCGGCCTGGTTAGTCATTCGCGCTTATTTCTTTAACATAGCGGACAGGGTGTCAGGTCCGAAAACTATTCGAGTCCATCGGTTGATAGGCTGCGCTGCACGATAAATTGAAATTTTCAATCGTGCGAATAATATTCAAACTGATGTTTAGTGCCTCTTAAAATTATAATACTATTAGGTACAAAGAGACAGTCTTCTTATGCGTGGTATTTTTTTAAATTTATCAGTGACATTGGGATATTTTTAGTAGGTGACCCGCCCAAGGGGGGGGTCATGACCCCCACGACCCCCCCCCTGGATCCGCCACTGCTCATTTTATTCCATCATACGTCGAGCAACGAATTGCCACTTGTCTAGGGGGCTGAAAATGAAATAGCTAATACCATCTTTGACAAAATTTTGTGTGTTTGGATGCTTTTTATACGATTGTCATTCTCTGAGCCTTTTCTCAAATTAGTAGGAATCGGCTATAGACAGACTGGATGCGGCTAACTGTGATGAGCCTGATCTTCGATATTTTCTGTGGAGCGACCGTTATCTGACCTCCACAATTAATTGGCGATATCGAAGTTCTGTAGTTAGACTATTCGGGCTTTTGAGGGTGCCAACCACCCGTAACCACTGTCATAGATGTTCCTATGGCAACCGGGACTGAGGGCTTAACGTGGTCTCCGAGGCACAGAATCACTCAGATCAATTAAAATAGATGTATTTTTGAATACAAATATTTGCACTGAGCAGAAAGGAATCCACGCACCCTGAGTAGACTGGTTTATACCTCACTGCCTCTCTCTCTCTCTCACGCCTCACTGAAGTGAGGTACTGCCCTCTCGCAAAACAATTCATCATGATTCGGCTGAAATGTAGCCAAAAAGTCGGGCTAAAAGTAGGTATATTTATACAAATACATCGCGATAGAACCCTTTAAAAATGTCAAAATGTTCAGTTCGACGGCCTCAATACATGCATTTTCACGCCCCCATGACGTTTAAAAAATATTCTGACAGAATGGCAAAACAGATCATTACTGCTGATCTCTTGAATGATACGTCATGTCGTATGTATGGTATTCATCATAAGCCGCACACAAAGGCTATGAGTCAATAAATAATGTATCTTGCGACAAATCCGTTTATTGTAATCGATCGCATTTGATGCATATTTGAGTTATGTTATGAATATCAATATAAATGGCATTTCATTCTTGTTGCAGATTTAATAAATAAGTGTTTATCAAATGTTAAGGTGCTGATAAACTTAAGCATTCATTTGTAATGAAGATTCTTGCGAACATTTCAGGTTCATTTTAAAGTTTAGCGAGCTTTCTATAGAGCATTCAAAGTCAAAGTCAAAGTCTTTATTTCTCAAAATAGTGCAACATTGTTACAGCTTTTTGACGTCAAAAACTCCTTAAAACTAAGTTTACCACCGCTTCCTAAGCGCTAATGGAGAAGAAACGGCGCAACAAACTCCACTGCGGCATTTTAAGGACGTCAGTTTACAAAAAATAAAAGGGTTTCTTAAGACTAAATATGAACGTATGTACATTTGTCTCGCGTCTAGTAGGTATATAAAAAATAAAAATAAAACCTTATATAAAATAAAAATAAGACAACTTCAAGAGGGGCCTGCACCATGCTCAAGCCATACATTTTTGTCTATTGGCGAGCATTGTCACAAAAAGACAGGAAATTAGCATCAGCCTAATTGCCTAACAATTGACGTACGAACTGTACTTACATCCCAAAATCTGTATAACTATGATGTTTTTTAATGTTTAAAGTAACTAAGTAACAAATCACTATTAAACCCCCCATCTCCTCCCATTTGGTGTCGTACAAGGCGACTTAGGGATAGGACTGTTTAACATCAGACAGATATACGACCCAGCCTATACATGGCTCGAGCCAACAATAGTGCCCGAAAAACGGCAATAGGCTCACCCCCTATTACGTGGGACCTAATGCAATGATTGGTGAAATGTGGGTGTTAATTCACCTCTGCCTAACCCTCCGGGGATAAAGGCGTGATTGTATGAAGGTATATATAAAAAAATAGACGAAAAGATGTATGCCAGAATCGTAGCTGGTCGAAACATGTGGACTCTGCCTACCCCATTAGGAAAGAGGCGAGACTGTATGTAGGTAAGAAATCAGGTTTGGTTTCGATGCTAATTTGATGATAAATATTATTTCTACATCCCAGTTAATTAAATAACACCATTTTACTACAAATACAACCCTATAGATATTAGATAAATATAGTTCTGCAGCAACATAAGTAATAAATACTATCATTAAATGAATCCAGTTTATTTAATACCCTTATCCGACCTCAATTACAGCGTGTAATTTACATATGCAGCATATTTCTAAGACTAACCGCACATACACAATAATATTATCAATACATACGTAACCCATTTCACTAATATTTTTTAATACATAGGTCACAGCAATATGACTTCAACTCGTCTCAAGAAGGAGGGTGACCATTACAGGCACCTATAATGTTACAAAAGTGATCATTTTTTTATACCACTTAAGTCGAAGACAAGCACACGGCCCACCTGATGGGAAGTGGTTACCGTGGCCTATGGACGAGTGCACCATCAGGGGAGTCACACTAAAGCTGCCGACCGACAGAGAGGTTCTGTGCCGTCAGCCAACAAGACAAGCAGGACAATCTTTTGGACTGCCCACTGACAGCACAAAACCTCTCCAGTGAGCTTGACGGCCTCATTGGATGCTTTTTGACGCCCAGGACCCGGGACTGTAGGAAAAAGGACACGCGTGTCCTTCACACGTATGCTGATAAAGATTTCCAAGACTTTATGGTGCCGTAAAGAAAAGAGGCACACAGACAATTTAAAAAAAAAAATTCATAATCCATACTAATCTTATAAATGTGAAAGTAACTCTGTCTGTCTGTCTGTCTGTTACGCTTTCACGCCTAAACCACTAAACTGATTTTGATGAAATTTGGTGTAGGGGTAGATTAGACCTTGAGGAAGGAGAAGGACATAGGCTATGTTTGGTCGCGATAACCGACATCCACGCGGGCGGAGCCGCGGGTGACAGTTACTTATCAATAACATGGTATGTGTGTGCGTGTGTGTTTAGCGTAGACGTTCGATATTTTCGTATTGCAAGAGATATTGGAGTTTGACTAATGATTATGAAAACTTCTTAAGCTAGTTTAATTAAAAATTATGCGTAGAAGTTAATTAGGTATAGGGATCTACGCGACTGTTGATTGCGTCCGACGAATCTGACATATTTACAAATCTTGCCATGTTCATACGTCGACGTAGGTCTATTGATCTTAATAAGGAAAGCTAGAGTTTTGACATGTTTCGCAAATAATGTGTAGTAGTTTATGTAAGACATTTGGGTCAGGTGATTGAATCACAACGTGATCCTCGTTTATAGTATGCGCTATGAAGAAATTACTAATCATTTTGAGTTGATAATTTTGGTCTTAAGAAGAGAATAAAGAGCTAAATAAGAATTTTAATTTTTACATAATATAATTATGTACATACATAAAAATCACGCCTTTACCCCTGGAGGGTTAGGCAGAGGTGAATTAACTGAGTTAGATTGTTGATTTTCTAGGCAGTGAGTCATCTGTTCCAACTATTACCTAATAGTAGGTAGGTACCTACCTAATCTGTGCTTAGGGCTTCATCCATACTAATATTATAAATGCGAAAGTAACTCTGTCAGTCTGTCTGTTACGCTTTCACGCCTAAACCGCTGAACCGATTTTGATGAAATTTGGTATAGAGGTAGATTAGACCTTGAGAAAGAACATAGGCTATGTTTGGTCGCGATAAACGACATCCACGCGGGCGGAGCCTCGGGCAAAAGCTAGTATACCATATATAAATGTCGTATCTATCAGATATTTATTATAATTATAGGTGAGCTAGGGTTATGGGAACCTTACGCCTATTTAACGCGGGCATTGGAAGGTTAAACATCCAACTATGACTGTCAAGTATGGGAATTAAAGGGCCATCAAACTAGAAGGGTGAAATGAAGTGAACTGTTAAGTTAATAGAGAGTTTTGAATTATTGAAACTGTTATGCGAACCGTTTAAAGCTTAACTATATTTCATAGATCAGCGGCCTTACCATAAACCTTAAAACAGGTCAATAATTGAACTGCTGTCATTCTACCAACTGCAAATGTCACTTTGTAATGTCATCCCTACTATCCCTACTAATATTATAAATGCGAAAGTAACTCTGTCTGTCTGTCTGTCTGTCTGTCTGTCTGTCTGTCTCACTTTTACGACTAAACCGCTGAACCGATTTTGATGAAATTTGGTATAGAGGTAGATTAGACCTTGAGAAAGGACATAGGCTATGTTTGGTCGCGATAACCGACATCCACGCGGGCGGAGCCGCTGGCAAAAGCTAGTATAAATATATAGGATTACAAAGTGACATTTGCAGTTGGTAGAATGACAGCAGTTCAAATATTGACCTGTTTTAAGAGTTCATGGTATGGGCCCAGAAAATTGACTTGCTAACGGAATATAATTTTATTTTATTAACTTTTCGCGTTCCATGATATACAATAATGTTCATCCTATTTGTCTTGGCACCGACTTCAGCAAAAGTCCTAAGCGCAATTTTATATTTTCAGTTGTATTTATTATTTATTTACTAATCGGCGAATTTTTGTTCTAGAAGTCGGTTTAATTTTTTAGTTAAAAATAACTTATTGTCTTGAATAGTCCGTTTATCGAGGGAGTGAAGCATAGGGAGTGAAGCAGTAATATAATGTTTGAAAATTAATAAATTTGGAGCATATATCACTTAAATAAACGGATGTTTCGAAGTATGCAACGAGTCTGAAGTATCCGGAGTGGGTCGGTTACTCTAAAAATATTATGTTGTTTGTGATGACTTTTATCAAATAAAACCCTGATGTTTCACCATAAGATCACTGGTCTTTATGTTCTAGATTTACTGGTTCCTTATTAGCTGCAATAGTTAAATATTCATCATATTTGTAACTGAACAATATTGCCAGTTAGTACCAGTGTTAGTAACCGTTAGTACTAGTTAACCAGAATGTTGGTTAAATAATTGTAATTATTACTTTAGTTTATTGGGAATTATTTCCGATTTTATTGCAGTCTGGGAGACAGAGTTATTCAGGTCAAAGAATATAATTAAAGGGGATTGAGTAATCTTGTATGGACCGTGGCGTCATTAATTTTTTCAGCGGCCATCAATAATTTTGATACCACTTCATTGTACTGTGTTAAACACACGTACAAATGTCATTATTTTCATTGTAAGTAATATCGGAGCTGCGATATACAGGGTGGAACATTTCGACTTTACCTTGAAGGAAAGTAACATAATACTAAAGATAGCGAATTTTACTTAAAGGAAACATTACCTTATTTTTAAAAAGAAACAAAACTGCATTCATAGTTTTCTGAAAATGCCACACCCGGTAGTCGAACCGACTAAAATCTTCCTAAACCTTCTATTTCATGGATTTCCTTTTATTTATTTTACCAAGTTTGTTAAAGAGATTTGATCCTTATGATTGACCCTATCGATTGATGCAATAAAAATACAGGGTGTTATTTTTTCGAATTTTAGTCGGTTCGATTACAGGGTGTGGCAAGCGATTTTTCGATATTCCTTGCATTTAAGGAATGCCGAAAAATCGTTTGCCACACCCTGTAATCGAACCGACTTCAGAAAACTTTGAATACAGTTTAGTATGTTTTTTAAAAAGAAACAGAACTGCATTTAAGGTATGCCGAAAAATCGTTTGCCACGCCCTATACGAACCGACTACAATTCGAAAAAATAACACCCTGTATTTTTATTGCATCAATCGCTAGGGTCGATCATAAGGATCAAATCTCTCTAACAAACTTAGTAAATTAAATAAAAGGAAATCCATGAAATAGAAGGTTTAGGAAGATTTTAGTCGGTTCGACTACCGGGTGTGGCATTTTCAGAAAACTTTGAATGCAGTTTTGTTCCTTTTGAAAAATAAGGGAATGTTTCCTTTGAGTGGAATTCGCTATCTTCAATATTCAGAATACTATCCATCCAAGTATGATCGAAAAATTCCACCCTGTATAGCTCTATATCTACGTCCCGATTTAGTTTAGAGAAGTTTGTCCATAGTAACTTTTGATCACTTTATACTGTACTTTCATATTATACCAATTTCATTGATGGCCGCTCAATTCCAACACGACGTCAACATTACCCAACCCCCTTTATAGTTAACTATTAAAAATAAAGAGCGAATTAATAAAGATATGAAGCAATCAAAATTCAGTAAAATGTGACAACTCAGTTAAGCTGAACTTTATCGCAATTACATAATATTAAACTAGCTGTTGCCCGCGGCTCCACCCCGTGTGGATGTCGATTATCGCGACCAAACATAGGCTATGTCATTTTTCGAGGTGTAATCTATCTCTCTGGTATATTGTATGCAGAATGTACAGTCGGAAACTAAAGGAGATACGGTTCCACTTTTTTTTATATAAAGTTGTATGTTGTTAGTAAAGGTGCGTATCTCCTTTCTCGACTGCGCACCACTATATTTTAGCGGTAGATCTAATATTTTACTGATAAATCCTATTATTTTGGCAACAGATATATCATACCCAAATAAATATACGTGTAATTATTCAATGACCCCTTCAACTTACCCTTTTAATTAATTCCAAACGAATGATTCATCGAACATTTGCATTACAAAATTAAACCAACATAGCTTTCCTATTTTCGCAATAGTCAATGGACATTGTATAATGTCGACTTTATCCGAATACGTCCGACTGCTGTCGCCGCTGTATTTGCGCAAAACATATTTCATACTACATTAATTTATGCCTTTTGGATTTTAAATTATGCTTGACATCAAACTTAATCCTATGCAATAATAAATGTTACGTATTGAGAACTTCATTTTGGGTTTAGAATGATCAATTTTGTTGGTAAGTAACGAGGCAGTTGTAAAGATGATTCAAATTTAAAGTTAGATTCGTAAGCATAGAGTGTGCAATTATTTGCAAAGTGTTTTGAGCTAAGATGAATGAGTGTCGCATGTTTGCATGACAACAATATTTATGATGTAGCATTAAACTAAATTGATGGAGATTTTAAGGAGAAGTTATGAATTTAGTCGGCAGATAGATAAAACGGTAGATTTGAAAGATTGGCTGGCATAATTCATTAGTCTGGCTGGTGTATTTATTTGTGGAATTACTCAATTTATTGATGGAGATTCGCTGAGCTATGAATCAATCGATTGGTATTTTCTATATTTAAGTTTATTTCCAAGTCATTATCGGATTAGTATAAATAAGATTGGAATTTAGAATAAATTTGCAGTCACTTTTAGTGGAGTCAGTTGAATGAGCTTGCTAAAGGCGTTCTTTAATTACCTAATAGTAGTTCTAGGTATAAGGTATCTTTTCCAATATTATATTTATATAAGAGCAATGAAAAAGAAAATATTTTTACCCACTTTTTATTTGATAATCTAAGTTAATTCATCATTTGCATTGCATTGTTCTATGACATCAAGGTTAAGGAGCTGAAGTGTCCCAATCATTAATACGTCTCATCGCATAATGTCCTTTTCTCGAAATGTCCTTTCTCAATTAATGTCCTTTTTCAAAATGCCTTTTTACCAAAATTTCCTTTTCTCGAAATGTGCTTTTCTCAAAATGTCCTTTTCGCGAAATATCCTTTTCTCAAAATGTCCCTTTCTCAAAATATGTGCACTACAGGATTGCAGTCTTTATAGATGCTTAGTTACTTACTTATTAGTTTTTTTATTAGGTTTTCTTGATGGTCATAAAAAAATCTGATTGTGGGCGGAACATGTTTAGTATAAAATGAGCCGACTAATCCTGTAGTGCACATATTGAGAAAGGGGCATTTTGGGAAAAGGACATTTCGAGAAAAGGACATTTTGGGAAAAGGACATTTGAGAAACAACATTAAGGACATTATGAGAAAGGACATTTCTAGAAAAGGAAATTATGCGATGAGACCAATTACTGGTTCTCTCAGTATCAACTTTACAGTGTATAGTCTTCACTTTTTCTTTTCTAACCCCTTCTGTTGTTTTCTTATATTCCTCTCTTCTTACTTCTTCATTTTCTTCGGCGTTGTTGCTTGGAACTGCATACAATCTAGATCTACGAGTAGCTGGGCCTAATGTCGTGAAGCTTAAGTTCAACCTTTAATTCATAAATTGCTAATAGTAAAGTAATACTGAGTTTTATTAAACAACATTCTCATTTGAGTTATGATCTAAAAATATGAACGGAAACTACAGTCTTAAATAATATTTAAAACGGATAACTAAGTCTTAAATAATAATTGAAAGTCTTAGGTTTCCGTTCCTATTTTTGAATTATGTATGACTTAAATGAGGATACCGTTAAGTAATTTCTGTAAAGCTTTAGATATTATTTGCAACTAGCTTCTGCCCGCGACTCTACCCGTGTAGATGTCGGTTATTGCGACCAAACATAGCCTATGTGCTTGCCCAATGTCTATTCTACCCTTGTACCAAATTTCATCAAAATCAGTTCAGTGGTTTGGGCGTGAAAGCGTAACAGAGAGACAGACAGACAGAGTTACTTTCGCATTTATAATATTAGTATAGATATTAGTATGGATTACTACGACTGTAGTAGAATTAAAGCTAAATATAATTTCTACTGTTTGACAGCCCTAAGTGAAATATTAAACGCGTCGTCGGCATTATCGCGGCATAATTGCGGGTGGCTGCGGTAAAGATTTGGTTATATTGCAGGCGATTTGTCATAGACGCCATTATTTAAGCCCGGGGATTTAATAGACGTTGCCTAATTAAATGTAATATGCTTTGATAACTTTTTTACGATCACTTTAAGAGCAATGCTCTTTGCTTTGGTTTGAAAACTTTACAATCTCAAGTCAAAACGTATTTTTTTTCTCGTAAAAGAAGTTTCTCATACAATTAATAACTTATATTGTGAATCTATTACCTTTTTGACCGAATAATTGTTGTGCGTGTAGTTTAAGATAAACATATACCTACATAAAGTTTTTGTGATTTCGAGACTTTTCGCGATTAATTTATTATTATGGAACTGACTATTGCCTACATTTCGGGTGTGTGGCAGCACCCGTGATCACAACTTATACTTAGTTAATAAAGACCTGTAAAAATAAAGTTGGGTTAGTGACAAGACTTAAAGTATTAAAAGGATGTTACTAATAAGTCAGATATTTCCTTATCTACGCAGCCTACTTGATGAGTGACAGATACTGTACACGCTTGTAGCCTTGTACAAAACACGCAGCTAAATCATACTCACGTAAGAAGCAAATAGGAAAGGAAAGAGGATCTCTTATAATCTTAGAAAATTTATAATGTTAATTGATGGTTCTGACACCAACTATACGGCTATTTTCAACTTCACCTACTACGAGAACTTCAAACACTTGATCGCGTACCGTATGACCAAATCCTATCAACCTAATAATTACATAGTAAACCGCTTGCACCGAATTGAAGGGCGCGGACCCGACAGTTTGTTTTCGTTTAGTTTACTTACCAGCCTGTTAAAAAAAACAACGTGCAACAGGTTTTGATACTTGATCATTTTCGCGCTGTACTTAATCATCAGTATTGGTGTCGATTCTGTTAGTGCAAAGTGGTGCAAAGTAGACTGATATCAATCTAGCCTCTTATTCTGTGGTTTATGGTTTATAAAAAATTTAATTATCTTAAAACTAGAAGTTTTAAAATCTATTTCGTGGCACACCACCCCTAATTTGTCTAAAGCAGAAACCCAATTTTAGGCTATAGACTAATCCTTTATTTCGTGCGGTTTATTGTCCTTATTCTTTGAGCCTTTTCTCAGCTCAGTTGGTTAGTTTTCCAGTCTAACTTGATGATATGATGTACGGTTTACCCCCCATCCACCCTCCTCTATTTTCCATATATTAATCCAGTGGCTAGACAATTGATATTTAAGAAGAAAGAAATCAGAGATATTAGCGTTAGCGTTAGCAGCCACGTATTTTTAAATATTATTAATTTCTTTGTTAGAATTTTGTGGATGTGATTGCATTTTGTTATGTACTACAGAATTGAGACCATTGATTGGCGTTTATGGTCAGGTAGAATACCGGTACTTGGTGTGAGAATGAATCTTGTTGCAATAGGTGCCAATAGATGGTTAAGTATTGATTGCAAACAAGTCTACGCCCGGCTCGCTAGTTATCCTATTATCAGTATTTACTCCGATACCAGAATGTTTTGTTTCATTTTATATTCTCTGATTATATCTTTGGTTTCTTTACTTTGATGATAAATACAATATAACACGTTTGGTAGACTTGCTCTTAAAAATTACTGGGAAATTTACAAATTGTGCTGTTGCGTAGATACGATGTCGCTTTGGCAATATTTATGAATTTGGATAATACTTACTTCAAGTGCTATGATGATCTCTTACAAATAATTCCACCCTCTCCCTTTGCTTATCCAGTACGTGTTGTACAGGGCTGAGTCGTTACATTCAAACAATGCAAACAAATTCATTGAGTACCACACATTTCGGCACCTCGTGTCTTTTCCGCACGTGATCGACTTGTTTTCTCATACTCGCAATAGTAGCCAACACTCTGTCTAGGAATATTTTAGTACCCTCTGATTGCCCTCGAGTCATTTAAATCAACAGGCGTATACTTCAAAGGACGCACACATGTAAATTACATACACACATACACATTGGTATAATCACACTTTTCTAGATAGTGTATAAAATCCCACTATTTGCTCCTGTGTCTACAATTGCTAAGCCTTCATGACATTCTTCTATCGTTATCGAGCCTTCGATATAGAAGTTCTCTAAATCAAAGTACTTCTAATTGACATTTATTTCAAAATAATCCTAATTCCATTGATTTTTATGTTCCTTAACATCAAACTCGCCTCAGATCGAAAGTACTCAAATTCGTTTTACGTATCTACATACTTCATTTGTCATTCGTTCAGTGTAAAATGCATAAAGGCCACGTCACGCTAAGATTTAACAGCTAGTTACACACAAATGTAAAGCCACAAGCCTGACAAATCTAATTGTGAAACAAGCATTGAAACTTCTACCTATTACATGTCCAGTCATAGCCATCAAGACTTCATTTACAAAATCTCGTTCGAAACCTAATTCGAGCTAGCACTTGATTAAAACCAAAACAGTGGCAATCAGCGCAAACGCAATGTCAAACTGTGTGAATAGACCAAATTAATGTTGATCCCAAAATCCCCTTCTAATTCCCTCTCACTACATCATTCACACAGTAACTCAGAGAGACGGGGAAGTTCATCAAATATTGGTCCTATTTTCTACTGTTAAAGACCTGGCAATATTCCAAATGAACTCAAGAAACAGTATAATTTAAAAATATATATCACACAAATTATAGTCTGCAGATATCAAGATCGTTTCTTCTTTTAAATTAATTGTATTCAGAGACGAATTCTAGGAAATAGTGTTGTAATTATAAAAATAGTGACATCAGACGTGGAATTTATATTTTACGTGTGTGACCAGAAATAAAATGATTATATACGCACTAGTGTCGCCTCACGTGAAATATATGTCTCGTTTAATGTATGTTTAGGAATTTGCCGTTATTTACGAAGGGAACGACATTATTTCCAGGGGTTTATTTATTGTTCATGAAGGCTCGGACCACATACGAAGAACATGACTATTAATTTCAAATATTTTACACGACTTATTCTAATAAGACTGGTCACAATCAGGAGGCCAACTATGAAAATTACATCCGAATCTTCAGGTTCGCACGAAACTCGAACGAAAGATAATGGCATTTATGTATCATGAAGTTAATTCGAATTCCATTCGGTAGGGATTAGTGTTAACAAGTGTGTGTCTTTGGGCACGTTTGTGGGATAAGTGCATTTCATGACACTTTGGTTGTACAGTCGAAAAGTTGTCTTTGTTGACTGTACGTTTCAGACAGGCCTATAGATTTATAGATGCCATTATGGCAGATTTATTTCACTCAGTTAGTTCCTATAATAACTGTCACGCGACAATTTATCATTTACTCAACGAAGAGGTGTTCAAATTAAAATATAATTTATTAATTTCAGTCACAAAGTCATAGGAAATAATTATTAATACTTTTATATTCACAGCCACATTAAAATTTGCAAGTAGGCATTAGCCAGTAAGAAATTAATCTGACAATTTCAACTTTTACATGCACAGAGCTTGTGCTTCCTCTATAACATTTCCTTCTCTAATTATTTCTTTTTTACTATTTTCAGCTTGAAATGTAATTTGCACACATTAAAGTCTGTTCTTTGACAGTATTTATAATTGAAGCAAAGACGTCGAAAGAGAGGGGCTCACTATGACGCCTTGCAGCACCCCTACTGTAACAGGAAAGTGTTTTGCACTTTTCAGCTGTTAATTTGTTTTTCCTCATTTTTATCAGTAAATTATCTGAAATCATTGGTTTATATAATTGATCTATTATTTTATCCTCAATTTATTACAAACTAACATCAAGATAACACAAGAATTTGTGTCGTTATTAAAAATGAAACAATACTATAAATTATAAATCGATTTCAAGGAATCCATTCTTTGAGATCTGTGATAATATTAGGTATTTAACCTTCAGTTCTAATTATTCCAAATAGATTTATTGAATACGGAGTCTCCAACGTATGTGGGATTTACTTATTACTAAATTATATCATAGACGGTTTTATCATTTCCCTAGAGAAGTTTCAAGAATTGCAGTTATTTAACATGGATTTGAGCAATTTGGAAGTCAGAAAAACTGAACGGGGTGTGATGATTCTCCAAAAAAAGGAGGATCCTCTAAATTAAGTGATCACGACTGGCTAGCTTCAGTCCAAAGGTTGATATTGTTGATTTTGGGATGTCCTAGGTATATCTTTATATTGAACCATCCGATGTTATACCTATTGCCCGATCAAAAATCATTACAATCTTGTTACCCTGGTTTCCTGTTAATCTTTCCAACCTTGTCCTGACTTACTTGCTTGGGTTTACAGAAAAGAGCTGTAGCTTTTCTACTAATCTACATAGATAGGGTACAGAATATTGGGTTAGTCCCGATTCTACCCCGATTTTTTTTCTTTATAATGTTGTGATAAACCACTATCATAAAACAGAAACCTTTTTTGTTGGAATTGAGAACTAGGGGAGTTGCGACTCACCTAATGATAGTCTAAAATTCCCTATTGTGGATAAAATAACTCTAAATTCTTGCTTTATTCAAATATCCGTTATTCGAACATTCGTAGACAATAATATCTCACTCCGGTAGTTTAATCTTATAGCCCTATATGTTACAGATTGAATTTCATTAGTTCGCATTACTATAAATTATGTTAACTGCGCGATACGCGTTATATATTTTAGTAGTTGAACCTTGATATAATTAATTTAAAACAACAAAACTCCCACTAGTTCGGAGAAAATTCCAATGCAAAGTTATGATAATGGCTGACGAAAAATTTTTATATACAGGGTGATTTGTTCATGTATTTGGACCACCATTTGGAATTAGATTGGCTCAGTTTTAGAAAAAAAAGTGAAGCTCTTTTTTTAAAGAATAATTGCAACCGAAATTACTAATATTCCTTTGAACCCCTCCAACTAAGCTAAATTGCTTGTGCTAGGAGTGGGTTCATGTTGGTAGTGTAATGGCCAGGATTCGAACCCGGGACCTCTCGATCATAAGGTCGACTCCTTAACCACTAAGCTACGCTGTCCAGCTTTTTATCAGATTTGTAATGAACAGGAAAAATTACAAGAAAAATAAAAATATATCAGCAAGCGTGGTAGTAAGGAAGATATTGAAATACAAGAAAACAATTATTTATGTACAGTATGCTATTTTAAGTAAATGAGATTCAGTGAACATTCACAACGGACTTGACCTGTCCTGTTTCTGTTGAAATACTTGTCTGCGTCTAGTCTGTGTCTCGCCTGAAATGTACGTAGACGAATTTAAATGTAATTTATTTTAAATGCAATCTACAGGGTGTCCCACTAAAATTTTCGAGCGGCAGCCAACATCACTTGCGACTAGTACGATGCCCTGCCGATATACTGACTGATTGATGAAGATGCTCTAGTGTAGGCTTTACTCTCCGGTTGGGGAGATTTTACTTCAGCTTTTCAGCCCTATATAAAATAAACTTCATTTCATTTATTCTCCCTGTAAGGGACTGGTCACCGCCAGTTCGTATCTCGTCTTGAGCAATTACTTTCTCTAAATTTAAATCGATAGTTCCCTTAATATTACAAATGAACCAAGTTACTATAAGAATGCGGATAAGCATACTTAGATACATTTTATTTGTTTATATGTTACCGGCAATCTGTATAATTCAGATATTCTATAGAATAGGCAATGTACGCTATATAGAATGCATGTTGCTTCACCGGCAATGTGTGAAATAAATAGATCTTGGTCTATATTTGCGGAATTTCCAATTCTGGATGGTCATAAAAAATGTGTGATAATATTTCATACACCGGTTGCGCACTCGGTATTCTATACATTATATAGACATTGTATAGAATACTGGATTATAAACATTGCATTATTATACATTTACATTATTATACATAGGAACTCCCAGACGCCTGTAATCATGGTGTGGCTGCTCCTTTTTTCTTTTTTTTTTTAATCCTTTTTTCCTTTTTTTTTTAGTCCTTGATCAGTTTGAGTGTTCAAGTATTGAATTAATTTATTCAATACTTGAACATTCAAACTGATCAAGAAGTAGCCACACCTGATCCAATTCCCACACGTCGCAGCCATTGAGTTCTATTAGATTGGACACGTCACACATATCAGAATTAAGATACTAGAGCTACCACACCTTAAGACGAGGTTCTGACACCATATCGTACGAGTTAATATATGCAAATAAAGAAAATTGTAGTAAGAATCTAACTATTTGTAACTAGCTGTCCCGGTGAACTTCGTACCGCCATATTTTTCCCGTTCCCGCTGCACCTATTTTCTCATCCTTTAAACCTTCCCTGGACACCCACGAATATTTCAAGACTAAAATTAGCCAAATCGGTTCAGCCGTTCTTAAGTTATAAAATAACAACGAAAAGTGGCATTGATTTTTATAGAGAAGAAGATGTGAGAACTTCGAGGGGTCACCGGTTTGAATCTTGGACATCATCAATATGAACCCAACCAATATAGTTAAGCCAGCGTTAACCGGAATACTAGTACCTAATTTTTAATACTCTTTAAAAAATAGGTTTTTTTATAGGCGCTCGCGGATTGTTTTGTGAAATCTATGCTTGGTGAATTTGAGGTCGTCCACCGCACACTTGCTATCTTCAAAAGACACCCAAGAAACGTGTACTGCGCGTTATAGAGCACATTTTAGGTCCAAGATACGAGTAATATGTCCCGAGAACGTAGGACCGACTATAATTATTGGTGAAATATGAATACTAATTCACTTCTACCTAGCCCTCCGGGGACGAAGGTATGATCTTAAGTATGTATGTATTTACGAATAGCTTGTTTGTCGTCTAAATAATCTTGAATTTTATAATAGCTTTTTTGGCAATCTATACAGACAAAGTCTCTGTTACAGCTAACTAGTTTTGATATATGACCCTACTCACCTACATCTTATTCTAGAGAAAGATTTTATCATACAACTCAATATGTGAAAATCAAGCCATTATAATATTGATGCATATTCTTGTATGTAAACCAAAATATCAAAATACGTAAGTGTTGGAGTTAATCCGTTGAGTAGGCAGCCTCTTGATGTTATCAGCTCTAAGCCTTCAGAATCAGCACCATTTCGTATTGATTTTATTACTTGTGTCTTTTAATACCTTTGTATTTATAAGTGAATTTACATGTTATTTCTACCGTGTTTACAGTTAGCTAGACAAGTTCACGGGTTCAAGTTGGATTAATTCTGTTTAGGGCGCGATTCAGTAAACTAAGTTTTTAAAACGTGTTTATTTCGAGACTTATGAAATTAAATTGCAAAGAGCAGTGTTGGAACAAATTAAAGTACGAGTATGTTTTTTTTTTACATAGGACACGTCAATTTGACTTCGCCTCGCCTGATGGTAAGCTGAAGGCAAAGTCTCTGAAAAGAGGGTCACCATTACAGACACGTATCATGTTACAATGGTGGCACTCAGCTTGACGGCCTCATCAGATGCTTTTTCACGCCCCGCTTAAAGGACCCGGGACCCGGGAGTATCCCTACTAATATTATAAATGTGAAAGTAACTCTGTCTGTCTGTCTCGCTTTCACGCCCAAACCACTGAACCGATTTTGATGAAATTTGGTATAGGGGTAGATTAGACCTTGAGAAAGGACATAGGCTATATTTGGTCGCGATAACCGACATCCACGCGGGCGGAGCCGCGGGCAAAAGCTAGTGTGTATATAAATGAAAATAAGCAGATTTTTTTTGACAGATGGACATAGAACATTAAGGTACGAGTTCATAGCCGACCGCATATAGCAGCAGACAACGTTTCGCTACGATACTACTGCCGCTCTTGGCAATTTGTTAGTAGAATAGACTTTATTTATATATTGTATTTATATGAGTATGTGTATGATAGGTATAACTTCAAATGAACGCCAACAACTACCAACTACTCCAATCAACATTCATTTCCATCCAAAGGTTGCCTGGAAGAATTAATTTCTGTATCATGAATATTGTAATTGGCGTATGTACAATAAAGAAATATAATAAAATAAAAAAAATAGACTAGTCAATGTATGGGATTGACATACACTGACTGTCATTAACCTCAATATACCTACGTGTCATTCCGCATATTTATTATTTATTGTATTGTGCTACTTGTCTAGGAGGCTGGTTGCAATAATTATATTTCTATAAAAACCTTACTAGTTATAGACCCGTCATCTGCCCATATTTCATTGAAATACATTGATTTATTCTGTTTGTCTTTCTAGTCGAATTGAAATCACTCGTTTTGAAATCTTGACGTTACAGAATAGGGCTCTTGATGTGTGATTTGTTTTAGAAATCTGACAAGGAATGGACAACATGGGATTATAGTGATTTGTCTTTTCTTTACACTAAAATGTCACTATTATAGTAGAGCATAACACCTCTTAACCTACTTGTAGTGTATATTTTGTAAACCTTTTAGTTTTATTAGTAAAAGCTGTTGTTAATATACTTCTAACAGATCAAAAGGTTGGACATTTAAAAACAAATATAAATGAAAATGTTTAAATGTGAACTTTGTCTCTTGTATTAAATCTGTAAACTCATTGAAAAAAAAAAGACGTGTGACACTCGGGGACTGCCGCGGTAAAGCTATTGCATAGCATTTTTTATCAACTTATGCAATTATAATTACTTACGTTAAGCGGAGCTACTTCGGAGCAGCTCGGCTCGATTCGTGCGAGCTTCGGGGTGTTAGGTTTTTTTCGTTACGGAATTTCTGGATTCGGTCTCCACGCTCAAGGCCCGCGATAGAACCCAACAAACATTTTTGAAGTCGCCACAACGTGCCGAATGTAACTTTTGGTTGTATAAGCATGTCGCCAAAACGTCGTTATCACGTCGTTACGACCGAAAAAGGGCCCATTTTATACGACTTAGAGTTGTATAAGAGTCGCATAGTAGTCGTATCAATGACATATTCAGTCGTATAATGGTCGCATAGATGTAGTGAAATTCATTTTTTGCTGCATTATGGTCTACAATACCACTGTTTTACGACACTTTGTCGAATACCAGTGCAAATGACGACATTTTTCTTGAATTTTGTTGTACTCATAACAGTGAAGAGTGAAAGAGACATTATAAATTAGAGTTGTCAAAACTCTACCTAGTTTAAGTTAGCCATATTCATTTAATTTCAATATGTTATATCTCGAAACGCGTGTTGAAGTGCATTAATCTATTGGGGAATTAATTTTATCGTGTAATATGAGCTAGTTTTCTTAGTATAATGCACGCGCCTTAGAAATACTTAAAATTAAACAACATTTCTCACTATATTTTTAGCGCACGTGCTAAAAGTTACTTTTATACGACTCTAAGACGCGACACAACCGTAATACGACTACAAAACGACCTTTCATTCTGTGCAGTTAATTTTATGTGCAATAATTATCCGCCATATTAACAAAATTAGGGTTCAACGAGTAAATTTTAAATTTTATTTTAGTAGTAAAAATAATATGATGTGATTTAATGGACGTCGATAAGTTTTTAACCAAGATAGATTTTTCGAAGTTAATATTAATACATAATTATGTATTTGAGATGGCTATGGATATCCACACACATCTCTATCACCATTTAAAATAAATAAAACCAACCAATATTACTTGACTATTTTATTTACTTATAACTTCCATGATGATATACATAAAGAGCTGCGTAATTCTACATACAAACTCTAGTTACCTACCTATATAAATATGAATCAAATAGGTAAGAAACGGACCTTGAAATATCACTTGTCTCTTTTTTTTCTAATATGCAAATAGACAGGGCGATTTTATAGTCATTTCGGAAGAAGAGATTTTGAGCACAGTATAAATATTGTATTTATATCCACGGAATTGCCCCAGAGGAAAATTCCGTAATTCCACTGTATTATATAGTGCAACCTTGATATAACGACCCTTGAAATAACGAATTTCTCGCTTTAACGAATTTTTCATTATCCGAAGTTTATCATTTTTGCTGGTTTCGCTTTCGCTTTCATAGTCTATTTCACTATCACTGAAACATATTTTTTCAAATATTTCATCTTATTTATCTTGTTTTGTCTCTACTACTTCAAAACAACTAGATCCGCTTTCTGCGCTTTGATTTTGCAAGGAACTCTCCTGAACTCAAAATTAAATTTTGTACGGAACCACCTTCAGTTTCATTAAAAATAGAGATAAAGAATGACTGACTTGTAATGTTAAGGTACTCTACAGCTATGCGACATTCAGTCACTTAATGGTAGTATAATAGTGTTCAAAATGACTAAAAGTCGTGTAAGAGTGCAATTTATCACTCTATTACGATTATCGCGTATAAGTAGTTCTTGCGACTCTAATACGATTCAGTTCGGTGTAAAAGTTGTATAGACGTTAGTAAGACGACATCATCGGTTTTACCACTGAAAGTTGTATAATGGTCATAGAAAACAGTCGCGGAGACGTTTATACGACGTCTTTATACGACTACAAGTTGTATAAGGATAAAGAGGCACTGAGTCGTATTAAAACCTAAAATGACTTCTATACGACGTTTATAGAACATTAAGTTGTGTAATTTTCACTTATACGACTAAAATGTTTGTTGGGAAGCTATGCAATAGCTTAAAAAAAACTATTCCTAACGGCTTCTATCGCGATTAGCCCGACCACGTTTAAATTTCTTTTCAGCAGTCATGCGGTGACAGGGAGTAATTTCATTTCAATGACTTCGACAGCTTCTGTAAATTCAGTTATTTGCCATTTAGACTGCTGTTTTTAGGGTGGCATTGTAAACAGGGAACTCTTATATTTTTTGGTGCTTAAGTTCTTTTCACAGTTTAGTTCCTAAGACCCTAAGTTCAAGTTCTAGAAGGCTGTAATTTAGCATGAATTTGCGTATAATATACATACCTACATTTATTAATTATGTCGACAAAGTGATGGAGTAAAATCTTGAAAATATTCGAGGATGTTTTTTCTCTCATCTACGCCGTGTAGTAAGTTGGATAGGTCTTGAAAAGTATTATGATTTTATTAATAGCTGCAATTTTTTTGATTAAGTACATTAAAACACTATTTAGGAAAGGGACTTTGATTAATGTTTGAACAATGTGAAAATGATCTAACTGAGTAAAAATTATTGACAGTTTGTTCAATTTACGAGAAAAATGTCATACTACGAAACATAAATCGATTCCTGTTGCTAATAAAGAAATTCAACAGTATACGATTGGAACAATCGATTGTATCGATACCGGCTAAGAAAAATGTATCGAATGAAAACAATTGAATACCGAGTCTACGTATCGATCATAATCGTATTTCATAATGTCACCGTGTACCCGTAATGGGTGCTGAGGTTGAAGCAAAACGAGCGTAATTTTTGAGTTGTAAGTAATTTCTGCTGCATTCGGTTTCACACAAAAGTGCTTGACATGGTGACGCAAAGTGAGTTGTCTGCAAACAGAAGTCTTGGAAAAGAAGGTCACCATTATAGACACGTACCATGTTACAATGGTGGCACTCAGCTTGACGGCCTCATCAGATGCTTTTTCACGATCCGGGCGGCCTAAAGGAAAGGACCTTATAGCGCCGCCATCCCTGTTGGTCTTGAGCCATTAGGCACTGGCCACTACGATTATTGATTCTGTGCTCCGCACTTCTTTATCACGTTTGACTTTATGTTATTCTATTACTTACACTTCTTTCGATATTTTGGTTGCGTATCGACATCCAGAGTCACGAAAATACTTAAAAAGTTATGCTAAAGTTTTCGAACTTTTATCAATTTGTCAGTAACTATGTGTAATATTCGGTTACCTATCTTAATCCCGAATTTTAATATTCCGAATATCATAATCCCGAAAACGTTTGGCCATTTTTTCATAATCCCGTTTTTTCAAATTCCGAAGTTTTATTTGCCATATAATCGCAACCCCGAATTTCATTTGCCCAATTATTCATTTGTACGACGTTTTATAATCCAGACGAACGAGTTCCAGACACACGAAATCTAAATGTACAAAATCCAGATGACCGTAATCCATATGCATGAATGCCCAAATTTTAAAACACAATTTTTTGAAATGCATTTAATTGATAACCAGACAAACAATATCCAGACCAGAGGTCAGAATCATGTCTTGGCATAACTTTTAAAGCATAATAATCAAATGCATGCAAACAAGCAAGCATAATTATGCAATGCATGCAAGGCATGCAGCTAGCATCAGGCATGCAGCATGCAGCAAGCATCAGGAATTTAGCATGCAGCAAGCATCAGGCATGCAACATGCAGCAAGCATTTAGCATGCAGCAAGCATCAGGCATTTCATCAGGCATGCAGCATGCATCAGGCATGCAGCATGCATAATGCATGCAGCATGCAGCAAGCATCAGGCATTTACCATGCAGCAAGCATCAGGCATTTAGCATGCAGCAAGCATCAGGCATTTAGCATGCAGCAAACATCAGGCATTTACCATGCAGCAAGTATCAGGCATGCAGCATGCAGCAAGCATCGTTTCTGTCACAGCTCCGGCGCTGCGGGGCTCCAGCGGCCCCACACGAGCTTATCGTCGCAGATGGTTGTAACGCCCACCACCGCAGCTTCGGCTTGCTGGCCGGCTGGGCCGGCCAGCCTCAGCCGCGGCGGTGGCCATTGTAACCACCTGCTCCCTAGCTCGTGGGCCGCCTCGCCCCTCCGCGCCTACGCGGGCTTAAATAACACTCTAGGGGTAGGGTAAACAAGACTACGTGAAGTCGGATTTGCGGCAATTCATTTCTTTCACTAACTTTTTTGTGACAATTTTTGACTTTTCAAACCAATAATTTAAGGGTTAAACTGTTAATTTTTCCGTATAAAATTCCGTACAGGGATAAATAAAAAATAAAAAAAAACCTAACCTATCCGAATCGGATTGCACTGAGTCGGGGTGTTAGCGATAATTTTAATAATTTCGACATTGAAATTTCTAAATTAATGTACCTTAATTTCTAAATTACTTACTGTACCTAATAAATGAATCATATAAATTTACTGAATTTTACTTGTATATAGTTTAGCTGGAATACGATTGTATGGAAACCAAATAAAACGATTATGAAAATTTGGTAAATGGTACGATGGGAAACAAAAAAAAAATATTGAGAATCTGGTATAACTATATTTGGATTATGACAATATGGGAAACAAAAAAAAGCTATTTGAAAATTTGGTTTTAGTGCACCTGGTAATTGATTTATCTGGGAAATGAAAAACGGAATTATAGAAAGTTGTCATTCATTACATCTGTCTTTTAAAAGTTCTACCAACCGTTTTCGGGGTTTTAAGATTCGGGTAACAGAAATTCGATATTTCAATAGGTTACCGTAATATTCACGTAAACTACAGTATCATGTTAATTAACTATCAATATGCTAGATAATTGATATATCAATTCAGAACTGTGAGATTCAGAAAATAACCAAACTTACGTATTAATAGTTCAATCACCTTTAGTGGTACTATAACGAACTACTGATCAACGAGTTTTTCTATCACCAGATTTTTATCTTCACGTCTGATGAGTACAGCATTTACAACATCGAGTACCGACTTTCACCGCAGGGGTAATTATGGGGACATTCCTTAACTATTGGTTTATTATTGGGTCGAATCGAACCCAGTAATAAACCAATAGTTTAGGATAGTCCATGGTCTGTCTTAATGTGATGGTTCCTTATTATCACAGGTTACCTAATCTACCTATTATTTATGAAAAAAAAAATAGGTACTATGTTAAATAATGATTGGGATAGTCTGGATACGGAAGGCGGAGATCGGGTACTATGGCGCATATTGGACGAAGCATAAGTTTAGCAGTGGCCTGCGATTAATTGATTGTTTAAATCTAAAAGTAAGACTCACCAAATTCTGTGACTAGTTCTGTGACCAGTGACCTAAACTAATTTATTTTGCTAATCATTCTAAGTACAACACCGGCTAAAACAATGCCTATGCAGAATCATCATATAAACATAGTACTTATGTCCATAATTGCATTTCTAGCGGTGCTGAGTGATGTTTTACAGAAATCCAGAACAAATACCAGTAATACTGCGCACAAAGATTAGCGTAAGGTTTTGTAAATGAGATCAAAGTGAGAGTGACCGCATTATATAAATATAATAATAGACTAAGTAAGCAAAGCTTAACACTAGCTAGCTTGTGTAAAGACGCCTATCGCATGTTCTAGAATGCAAGTTAACAGCGGATGCATGGGCTGCCGCCGCCTCCTTCTACGAGCAGTAGGCACATGCTGTAAGAAAATTTCGAACGAACTCGACAGCTCAATCCGCGGCGATATTTCCATTCTGCTTGCTGTAAATTTTGTGTCGTCACGTTCTTGAGCATGAGGATGATGTTTACGTGTTCGACAACGTGACATCACCAAAACAGCATGCGATATTGAAATATCACTGCAGATTCAGCTTTCGAGTTCGTTCGATCGTTCGAAATGTTCTTACAGCATGTGCCTACAGGTAATGCTCATGAAGGAGGCGGCGGAGCGGGAATTGAGGAGAATCACGAACCGGACAGCCTGCAACGAGAGGCATCGGAGGTAGCAGAATGACCTCCGTCCCTCATAAGCGCGGGTCTGGGGATAACTGATGGAGCCGCTTGTCACTCTAGCAGAAGCACGTGCAATGCATCCTGAGTCCTCATCTAGCCCCCGGGTATAGAGAGGTCCCATATCCGAGGACTAGATGAGGACTCCCTGGTCCGCACACTCGAAGCGGGCCAGCTCGCAAAGGTGGCCCTGAGTCGGACGGGGTGCGAGAAATATGTCTCAGCGAATATAATCTTTGACAATGCGTCCCATGCGATGTTAGTCCCTCTCGTAAACGCGAAGATGAAGATGATGACTATTCTAAGTCATCTTTCTGCACAGTATCTGTTTACATTACAACCGTGAAGCAACATAACATATTTTACTGTCTCATAGCCTAACTTATATATGACAAATGGCCCCCACTTTCACTAAACATTATGCTCGTACTCAAAGAAGTGACAACTTAACTTAGGTACCCAACATATACAACATACAAATGTAACTCAATTAGTGCTAACCGATCATTTTGATCACTGACACGAATTTCCCAGAAAATGATCTTAATTATACACCGCATAGCCGACATTTTGAAAATATATTGATGCTAGTGTAGTGACTTGAATGTCGATAGTATATTGATATTTATTTATACCACTAAGTGGCAGATAAGCACACGGCCCAGCTGATATAAAGTGGTTTACACTCGTGCTACCGACCCTGTAAGAACAACAGAGAATTTTTGTGCCGTCAGTGCAGAAGACAAGCAGGACAAGCCTTTGGTCTTCCCACTGACAGCACAAAAACTCTCCAGTAAGATTTGACTACTCTCTTTAATATTTCTATGCATGAATACGGGTATTTGCATTGGTCACTCCCATTCGCATCTGAAGCTTTCACCTAAGAGTTTGGGGTCCGCTTTACCAGTCTAAATGCGGATTTGGCTGGACTTCGTTATTTTTAGTATAGCGACTGCCATCTGATATCCACAACCCAATAACGATATTGGACGATATCGAAGCATTGCAACTAGAGCAGTTATTGGACTTTTTTAGGGCTCTAACTACATGTAACGACTTCCATAGATGTTCGTGCTCGCGCTCTCCGAGTCACGACCAGACCAATGCAAATACCCATATTTATGCATAGCATATTCCACATTTTTGCCGAGAACCATGTGATGAAGGCATGACGTACTTACCTAATATAATTTATAACGTAAGATAAAATTATAACAGTATCGATAACCGGTGTATCGATAGTTAACCATCGCTACCTGACACATGAATTAAATGGCGGTAGTATAATACCAATGATAATGACTTGTCCGACTGGTCGAGCGACATGACCAATCAGATGTTGTGATCTTGACGGCGTGACGTCACTCACTTGGATGCGTCAATTGATTGGCCGATGAGATAATGTGGTGTTAGTATTGCATTGGTGGTTAATGATGTATAAATATTTAGTTATACAATTAATTGTTAAGTTATTTGTTTTTGTTGGCTGCTGTATAGTCTTGAGAGGGTGGGCAGAATTAATTGTGTCAGAAACTCACAATGTAAGGACATTTTGTCAGCTCTTGGCTGTATCACGCACAATGGCCCGTAAAAGAGGCTAAGTGCGGACAAAAGAATCCTCTTTAAGGTGAACGCAGATCTAAAGGCACATGCTGTAAGAACATTTCGAACGATCGAATGAACTCGTGACGACACAAAATTTATAGCAAGCAGAATGGAAATATCGCCGTGGATTAAGCTGTCGAGTTCGTTCGATCGTTCGAAATGTTCTTGTAGCATGTGCTTCTGGTCGCACCGCACTCACCGCAGTCTCCGCATTTCGAATTCTTTACATGAAGTTCTTTGCAACGTCGCACACCTAGCCGCGCCGCAGTTGCCGCAGTACCCGAAGCGATCGAATACAAAAGTGATGACTGCGGTGACTGCGGTGAGTGTGGTGCGGCTAGGTCTGCGTTCACCTTTACATTCCATTTTCATTCCAGTAGACACATGCTGTAAGAACATTTCGAACGTTCGAACGAACTCGGCAGCTGAATCCGCGGTGATATTTCCATTTCGCATGCTGTAAATTTGGTAATGTCACGTTGTCTAGCAATGCTATGATGAGCTATGTGCTATAGACATACATCACTGTCGAATTGTGCTCGCGTCACCAAATTAACAGCACGCGAAATCTCACCGCCGCGGTTTCAGCTGTCGATTTCGTTCGAACGTTCGAAACGTTCTTACAGCATGTGTCTGCAGTTCTTGAATGAATGGAGCCTCATCGCTATCTTCAGAGCCCAAATCAATGTTATCTGCGAACCAATACTCCATCTATATATTTCATTAACATTTTAAAATTGGTTGTAGGACTAGTCGCTTCCATTTTTATGCTGTCAGTGGGAAGAACAAAGGCTTGTCCTGCCTTGTCTTCTGCACTGACGGCACAAAAACTCTCTATTTTTACGAGGTTGGCAGCACGAGTGTGACTCCCTTAGTGAATATGATTGGTGGATATCAAACGCATTCATAGCAAGGTAGCAAAGCACATCTTTTATGGAAAGGCAGCCTGAGGGTGCGGCCACACGGCACGGTGCGGCTCCGGCACGGCGCGCGGCGCCTGAGCGGTGCTGCAACGGCTTTCTACATAAGTCAAAGTCAAAGTCAAAGTCAAAGTCAAAGTCAAAGTCAAAGTCAAAGTCTTTATTTCTCAAAATAGTGCAACATTGTTACAGCTTTTTGACGTCAAAAACTCCTTAAAACTAAGTTTACCACCGCTTCCTAAGCGCTAATGGAGAAGAAACGGCGCAACAAACTCCACTGCACTACATACTAAAATGGGGGGTATGCCAGGCGACGCAGGGAAGGTTGCAAGCAGTGCGGCGCCGCTGCGGCACCGCTCAGTTTTTTGTACGGTATAGAGAAGAGTGCACGCTCGTGGATTCTATTTAATTACGTATATTACTACCTCTCACCAATGATTTAAAAAATGAGTAACGATCCGTTTCCGATCCATTGTTTATTTTAGACTGTCGTTGACTGGGAACTGGGAGTTATACCTACAACCCAACCCTGTTGCGGTGCCGCACCGGCGCTGTCGCAGCGCCGTAAAAACGTTACGAAGGCGCACCGCACCGCCCGTGTGGCCGCAGGTGCGGTGCGGCGTAATGTGGTGCGGTGCAGTGCCGCGCCGTGTGACCGCACCCTTACGCTACCAGTCATAACAAAATATTGATAAATTACCTGTCGGATAGAAAACCTTATAAATACAAATTGCCTTACTGAGGAATCATGATTTAGAACGTAATTCACGGATTACACATTTACAAACTAACCAAAAGAATAAGTACGTACTGGGCTTTACAATAAACGCAGTAATAAACCTTATGCAGTTGTAATACAACAGAAAGTGGCATTAATCCTGTTTTGTGGACATTTAATGAACCGTGACTAAATATTCTGAACAAAATTTAACCATTTTGTCCTGTACCCCTTTCAAAAATGGGATTCTCCAAGAATGTATTTGAGAAATTGTAAGACTTATAAAGTTGTAAAGGATTGTACTAAATTAGTCATTATTGACAGTATTGAGTACTATATTACTATGCTTCAATAGGAATATTAGCATTGAATAATTTGGTTGATTTCAGCTTTTACGGAAAGCCCAATAACCCTGCCCGAAACGCCTACTCAGATATAAATATCCCAATGTGAAAAGGGTAGAAAATATTTTTACTAATATTTATAATTTTTGTTGTTGACTGTACGTCTTTTTGATATAATATCGGATTAATATGATATTTTGTCTTGCTTCGTGAGAGTACCAGAGATGTATTTTCTCTCTTATTCTTTCCTCCATTTTCCATCCCTCTCCCTTCAGAAGGAGGCAACGCGTAAATTCAATCTCTGAAACTGAGAGCATTCTTAAATCGCGGTAACCGCATACTAACAGTCTCCCTTATTCTGATTGACGAATCGTAAGTATGAACATACTCGTTTGTATTCACATTTTTGACTTACGAGTTTTTTTTTATACCACTTAGGTGGCAGACAAGCACACGGCCCACCTGATGGAAAGTGGTTACCGTGGCCTATGGACGTATGCAACACCAGGGGCGTCACACTCGTGCTGCCGACCCTGAAGAAACCTTCTAATGCCCTTCTGGAAGAACCCCATATTGTAGTCGCTTGGGAAAACCATCGCGGGGAGTTCATTCCACAGCTTGAGTGTGCGAGGGATGAAGTTCCTTTCATACCGCACAGTGCGCACCATTTCCGGTCGCAATGTGTGAGGATGAATTTCCCGCCTATGACGAGAAGTGCGATGATACAATGTAGCTGTGGGCATCATGTCAAACAATTCATCTGAGCACAAACCATTGTATAGGCGGTAGAGGTAGGTATAGGAGTAGAGTACGCTAGCTCTTTCTTCTATGATAACTCATTAAGTCCGCAGACTGCGCAAGTTAATTGTGTTTAAAACTTGTTTCATCAACCATAAACCTAATACCCAGGGTCACTTGCTGCCTGCTGCCTACCATGTATTAAAAAAGTTAAACTTTTAAAAACATACAAAACGCAAATATAAAAACATTTTTCCTTTAACAATCGCTGGAGTAACACGAGTCAGTGTTTTTGCCCTTTGCATTTCTCATTAGACCTTTCATTGAGGATATTCTTGCATCTCGTTTTAAACCGCTGCATAAGAGAAGGACGGCAGACCTTCCCAGCACCTCGACGTGTTCAAAGTAAATAAAATTTAAAAAAGAATGGTGTAAGCAAATTGGCGAAACTTGTTATTTCCAATTTGCAAAGCTTCACTCAACTGTTTTATAAGTTGCCAGTCATTGTTCGGTTTTATTAATCAGCCATTGTTTTGATCACAATACTTGATCGCAATACGTCCGAATGTCCGATACGTTTTGTCGGTAACTGTACCATAGTATTGAAAAAACTACTATACTACTGTATGTATAGTTGGTGACAAAACGTCTCGTGGGAACTTAAATGTTCAACCTTTTTTATCATCGTCTGAACATTACCCAGTTGCATCTGCAGGGTTACACTTTGGAGACGTCCTGGAGTCTTCTTACTCATTCTCCTCTTTTTTATACCAATTGGGTGGCAGACAAACACACGACCCACCTGATGGAAAGTGGTTACTGTGTACCATCTAATTCTTTGACATTATTGAAACTCGTATAACCATAAATCACAGTGGAAACAGTCGTGACAGTGAGGCATGAAAGGAATTTTATTCCGTGCACTCTCAACCTGTGAAATGATCTCCCTCCTGTGGTTTTTCTAAGCGACCGTCGGCACAACGAATATGACGCTTCCGATATTGCACATGTCCATAAGCCACGATAACCTCATAAGGTGGGTCGCGTTCTTGTCTGCTACATATTATATGTTATTAAAAAAAACCAGTATCAAGCTCTATATTGATATTTAGAAATCCAATAATATAAACAATTCTCATAATAATTTATTTTATATTATGTTTATACATAATGCATGCTTCCGCTATAAGCCTCTTAATACCGATTTGTAGAGAATAATCACGCGATAGTCCATCAATTAATTTATATATTTATGGAATCAATTGGTTTATTATTTTCGTCTTGTTTAGCGACATTCTTGGAAACAGGTTATTTGGATGCTCATTATGAGTTTGTCATTTCCTGCTGAAGTTGAATGTCTTGCATTTTCCATCAACATCATCATCAACCCATGTCCTCTAATGGGTGTTGTATAGCCTGACTCACGCTATTTTACATCCTACAATACAATAGAGTTCTTATATGAGTTGTAGTACTAGAGTCTCCAATGTTACCCCCAGTTTGATTTCAGCCTTTTCGGAATTATTTGCCTGAGCAACTGACGCAGGTTGTCCACGCATAAAAACTGAATTGTGATCGGGGTTATTAGTTGGTCATTTGTATAAATATTAAATAGTACTGGAGCCATGACACTTCCCTGTGGTACTCCATTTTTTATGTTCTGCAATTATCAAGTATGATGAGTAGGTACAATGGATGGTCCTACGACCAAGTGCTATATCAAAGGATCATCGAAAGATAGATTGTGTGATGATGTATTTATTCTAAGCTTCTAAGATGTAGTTACTTTCGTATCTTCTCTAACTAATATTAAAAATGTGAAAGTTTGTGAAGATACTTGGATGTTTGGTTATCAATTACGCTTTGACAGCTGAACGAATCTGACTGAAATTTGGTACACATAGGCTTTATGTCCGGGAGTAGATTCCCATGGGCTGTGGAATTGAGATCAAAATGACATAAGGGCAGAGCCGCCAGTTACTGCCAGAATATACACCCTTATTTTTTAATTACCAGAGAAACTGCAGGGGCTGATAGGGAACGTATATAATTCAACATATATGGAATAATACAAATAGCCAACCATACAAAAAAACAAAGTTATTGACGTTTTTAAAATCTCTAAATACGTGCATACACGCAAAGACACCGTTTCATTTTACGTACTATGTGTGAATAGTAAATAGGTACCTATCATATCAATGAACTTTCGTCGTAAAAAAGCCGATGAGTTCCGAGAACGACCGACAATGTACCTACGTACCTACGCCAGACGCGAGCGATTTTCAAGGTCAAACACTAATCAAAATCAAAATTAATGATTGATTGATGTATTACGAAACGTGCAAGACTTACCACTACAAGTAGATGCATAAACGAGCCCGATTTAATAAGTTCAATTTCAAACTGAGGACTGAGGACCGTCTGAAGGGGTATTACGAGTAGGTTGATAGGTTCACTGACATACACATTTCACTTCACTACACATGTAAATTGGCCTCAGATCCGGGGTCCTCCGTCCAATTCACCTGCCTTCAAATTGCGTATTGAGGTAGTATCTTACCGCACATCCGTAAAACGGCACTCACATTTTCACCGGGTGTAAAGTAAGTAGGTACGTAACATAATTATTAATGCACATTCGCGATTGATAATTTGGTACGCCATCTCGATAATTTATCGATTGTTTAAGGAAACGTGCGCGCATCAAGACGTCATAACCGGAACTGCATTGCTTTTATGATTTGAATTTTATTAAAACTGAAGGTCATTTGCATCAAAGAGATGCCGCCGCCGGGTCGCTCGTTTCGCGGCACGTGTAGTGCGGGGTACTTGGGGGGTAGGGGGTTAAAGTAGAGAAAGAGAGCGCGTATTTTATCAATGACTTCTTTGAGTGATTTTGTTCGTGAATTAGTATTATCTACTTCATATTCTATTGAGTAAAATTTTGTACGTCGTGAACAAATATTAGGTGGTTTTAGGGATAAAATTGACATACATACTTTATTCTTTTTTTATAGCATGGATGGGTTCAGTATCGAATACCTATCACTTTGCCAAAATTTCTCTGGTAATTAAAAAATATTCGTGTATAGGTATTTTAATATGATTCGACTATCATGGACTCTCCAACCCTGAAAGGGAAACTTGCACCAGAACCTCGACCGTTAATCGGAGGGGTACCAACTAGCAATTAAGGTTGGCTATGATGTTGACAAGACCCCAAACCTTTTAATGAATAATTTAAAACTCTTGTCTAAATTATAATATCATCAGAAGCGTACCGACAATAAAATATGGGGAATCCCGCACGTATATCAGACACAAATACACAATATAACAATGTATGTGTTCAAATCTTTGGCACGGCTTCTGCGGCGGTGGTCTCCGAATATGTCCGACACTTTACGATGTCGTTACGATGTCTGGAGCTCGTCGTCTGTCAGCCAGACACTCACCTTACTATATCATGATATCGTAGACAGACAACACAAAAAATCATGTATATTTACTGAAGAGAGCAGAGTTATTGCATTTGTATCTAGGTGAAATTTGCACTGTACGAAAATAAATAGCGTAGTGGAAAAATATATTATCGTCGCTCGCTATTTCTGTCTATATGTAACTATATGTAGCTGTTATTTTAGGGATCTGTGTCATAAAAAAATCCCTTTTCACTTTCACAGATCACTTCTTAGTTTCTCATTATCATAGCATTTCATTATACAGGGTGGCTTCAGCCTGGTTGAAGGCGACAAAATTATGCCGTAAGCAAGTAAGGGGTAATACTTGATATGTACTCAAGGACTGGGTACTTGTGGCTCTCCTAAAGTTACAGAAAGTACGCGTAAAATGTATCGATAGGTACTGTACAGCGTTACTCCAGATATAGGAAAGGAACAGTGTTCCAAGCAAAAAATGTGCCATATACTAGACACAATGTTCAATGTTTTTCAGGCGTAAAAAAACACCTCACCTCGTTCAAGGCTTTAAGATTAAAAGAAGCTGTTTTGATGACGCTGTCGATTTAATTTGTCTAATAGCAATGACCTAGTAACAAATGAAAAGAATTCAACCAAAGATCAAGAAACATTTAACAATGTAAACGACGTTAGGAAAACTAATGGTTGTGACGTCAACATATCTATTAGTGCGGGTGCACTTGACATTAGCACAATCGTACGTTAATAGCACAACGTGGAAAATAATAGCCAGGAATTTAAAAATATTTTTACACAAAGGGCTAAAGAATTTTAAACCAATTAAACTTTTTATGCTAACCATGACATTGATAAATTGAATAACGAAATTGCTCGAAACGAAAGTAATTTATGTTGAACATAAAAATGACATATGAGTTGATCAAAACATACATATGTCACTAATTATGAGAGTTGTGAGAAGTTTAACAAAGAACTCTTTTATTCCGACGTCTAATTAGAGGCGTGAAAAGATTAACAATGGCGTTTAGAAGCGTATAGGGCTTTTTTGACTCTATTTTCCATCTTAATATAGAAAGTTCTACCACTTGGTACTTTTACCTGGAAAGTATTTCGGGAGCATTGGTGATTTAATATATTTCGATGTGTCTCTTTCCAAATTTCGTTTTTTTTTTATTGTTCTTAGTGCTTGTATTTTGGTAATAACGTCTTAGAATTATTGAAAAATTAATAAAGTCCTATTCTTCACCTCGCCTCGGTTAAGTTGATGAATAAGCCTCTCTCTAAAGAGGGTCACCATTACAGAAACTGAAAACATTACAATGGCGGCCTAAGCTTAACGGCCACATCAGGTGTTTTTTCATGCCTCGCTTAAATGAACCGGGAGTGTAGGAAGAATTAAATACGTGTATTGGTGAAAACCCCCAAGTCTGTATGGCGCAGCAAAGAAAAGAGGTACCGAACCAATTCTTCATGGAAGCAATATAAAATTTGCTGTAACAATGTAGGAATCTTTTTTTAGAATGAAATTTTTAATCCAGTTAGCTACAACTTTGACAGGATGAACAGAATGCTGTCATTTGAATTGTTAACACACTTGCAAATTGTCGTCTGGCACTATAATTCTTTTACTAAGAATATAATCATCAAATGAAATTCGAACCCTGAAATGTTAAGAGTAACATTAAAAATTATGACAGCAATACTACAGACGTGAAATAAAAAAGTCATAATAAATTTTTCGTCAAATTATATTTCGAATTTTTCAAGTTTCATTGCTGTCTAGATCTTTTCGGCAAAATGTCTGGAGGACAGTTCAATGATAAATTAGTCATTAAATTTTATACATTTTTCATATAGATCATTCATTTCTACCGTGAAAAAGTATTTTTTATTGTGTACAAACCGGCGACTTTATATATTTTATGATCGAAATTGTTAATAAATTAAATGGTGAGTAGCTTATTTCATTTATTTTTTTAAGAAATCATGTCGTTAGTCTAGGTTAGTTTGATCTAATATTAAATTAGAAAACGGATGAAGGGTACTTTCGACTTTCAGTGTCATTGTCTTCTTTATAGTAGTAATTAGAGAAAAATCATTTAGTTTTTACTATGTCCATAACGTTGGCTTGGTTGAAATCACCCGAAATTTCAAAAAATACTGTAAATTTCAAAGGTTAAAATGTAAGTGAGAATCGAGTAGAAAACAATTTTTCGAAAATAATATACTTACCAATACATTTTTGCGTGTGTAATGTACCACAAGTGATAACTGGGATGGACTTCAAACAAAACCTATTAAGATTGAATTGTGTTCCATTCCAGGTTCGCTAAGGAAGTGTCGTGTAACACTATACCCTTAGCCACAGGCCCTGCAATAGCAATAATAACCATTATAAATGTTTTTGTTACTTAATTAAATAGATGATAATATTATAAACTTATTATAATAATTATGTATTAATACATTATAGTATCGAAATAAGGGATTTTATCTTCTATTTGTTTTGGATGCTCATATATTTCCATGAGTTTAGATAATTATATACGTGCTAGATTATGCTAATATTAACATTTTCCATTCTTAACCGGATTAAAATTTCCATAAGAACGGCTTTTAAGTAAATAAGTACCCAATTTATTTTAACTATTTGCCTTTTGGAGCTTATTAATCTATAATTGACTGAACATTTCCCCCATCTAAATGTAGCTTTTAATAAATTTCCATCATATCTATGCCATGCCACCTTTAAGAGAATTAACATATTTTCGGACCAGAATCTGCTTTGATCACATTGTTATGAAATAAATGAAATTAAATGGAAGATCCACGGTGTCAAAACATAAATATATTTCATGATACAGAAATATTCGGTCGCTAGTGGTGCTGTGGTATTTCGCGTACGCTACGATTTGGCAAAACAATGTGGTTACTGAATTGTAAGTTGTGTTGACCTTTGTTTGAAGTACGAGTAGGATACAAAATTAAAAAATCTTGGAATATTTTTTACAAAGTGAATCACGTATTGCCTAATATTTTATGTAGTGTGTATCACGTTTAAAATAATTTTCCTCTATTATTTGTTCTTTCTCATTGTATTGTATCTTTCATGTTTATTAAAATAGTTTTTATATTCAAAATCTACTATACTTTATGACCAAAGTATTGTAGATTTTTAGATTATTAATAACATTATCTGCTCAAATATAAATCTGCAAAATTTAGCAAATTGCAGTTCACTACTGAATATATTAATATGCTTCTCACAGTTTGCGCCGTTGAATCCATTCGGTTTCAGATCATCAGTCCATATCCCACCTTCTACAAAATTAGCTTAAAAATAGTTCAGTAACATATTAGAAAAGGTAAATGATATTACAAAAGTCTGAAATTGTATTGGGGGACAATAACGGAGTTATATGAGAGATATAATAAACGAAATTTGAACTCCAAATGCCATATAGATTGAAATATTCTGACACAGCTGATGTCTAATTCACAGATGCTAAGATAACAAACAGATAAACAAGCGGATGACAGAGAAAATGAGAATTATTGTCATGGGAATACGAATCATGTAACGTTGTCGGAAGCTTTTAACAACCAGATGACTAAAACCGATTAAGTTAATATAATTTTATTGGACGTTATATCGATAAATTTCCCGGTGCTCATTGTAGCGACTGTGTCTGACCAAATGGTTATTTTGGAAGCCAGACGACTGGCGCTTGCTGAAATGATAAACATCCATAAATTGTCTTTTCAACAAGTATAAATGCCGTCCTACCAACTAATTGAAATAAACTGCACGCAAAAATCCTTTTGACCGACATCAGTAACACAGAGCACTTTCATTTAAATGTTCAAAATGCAATACTCATATTTCTTGACTCCATAATTAGTTATAATTTTATGACAGGGAATTGTTGTATGCTTTTTATTATAAATTATGATTAATGTTTTGTTATTTTCTTTCTTTAATTGTATGGGGCATAGACTATTGATAATGTACTTTTATTTGTGTAGAGATAGTTACGTCAATTGTTGCTTTAGTTGTATTTTCTTCACTCATTGGTAAACCTAGTCAATTAATGAATAATATGTGTATATTCGTATTTCGATAAATGTGTATGTCTTGCGTTAGATGTCCTTAGAAATTAGTTGGAGAACCAGCACCGGGTATTCTTGCTCGCAAATTGTTGAACTAGTTTCTTTTTTGGTGCAGTAAGAATGATATATTTTTGCATATATTTTTTTAGTTCTACACTAAATTATTTCCTTCCTTTCCCTCTCTCTGAATACTTTCTAGGTTCATACGAGTCATATTACTGAATCGCATTGTCGGCATAATGAGAAGTTATGGCATTTACAACGAGCGTAATAAAGTTGGTTTATGACATGCATTTACATGCGTTTAAAGAATGTTCTTAATACGACTGCTGTGATTTAGTGTGTGAATAGTAGCCAGGTGAGATTGTTAATGCTTTGTTTGTTCGGCTAGCATAGTTTAGTTTGAGGTTTCATATTTGAATTGTTTAGACGAACTCAAATGTTCAAGTTCCACTTAACTGGATTTTCATATCTTACTCAACGCTGTTTAATTTCAGATTTATTCTCACTAAATTTAATCACACTTGTTGAATATCACTATATGCTAGGTTTCCTCCGCTTGAAATCGTAACTTTACCATGGCTTCCTGCCTACTGAAGTTCCATGAGACTATTTCTACACTCGGGTCCTCGGCACCATTCTCCCGTGACGAAATATCATATGCTTTTCGTCATGTTCATTTTTACACAGTTTTATAAGAGGGTGATAGGAGTTTTCTTTTACCAAAAAATCAAGGGTTAAAGATTTATTGGCATAAACATCCGTTGTTTCGTGATTATAAAGCAATACTGCATAATCTGGAAACATGTCTGGCAACGTTTAAAATTTATATTAATCGAAATCCAATGCTAACCTGAGCTACTACGAGATCTAGGTGCGAATAAGCAATTAACCTTTATCGTATATTTATAAATATTAATAACAGAGTCGTATTCATTAATAGCTGCAATGAAGTATCATTTGCAAAGCAAGATTGTAAATTTGAATGTGGTATTTATTTCAAAGTTTCTTGCGATTTTAACTTAAATAGTTGTTAAGGACGCAGGTTTGGCAATAAATCACATTCCAATGGAAAATGTCTGGGTAATGCGTAGACTGATTAACTAAACAAATAAGAGGTAGTGTCGTTATCTTAGTGGGGAAGGAGTCAGTGTTACGATTAGGAAATTCCGGGTTCGAATCCAGACTTCCAGCTAAATCCCTGTACAACTTACTTAAAGACCTCGGATTGCCAAGAGCTTCAGTAAGCTCTTTACTAAATCGAATATCAAAAGCGGCATTGATAGGATCTTACCAATTTTGGATAGGTAAGGGGGGGGGGGGGGGGGAACACTACTGACGGTGGAGGTGAGCGCTGATGCATCACAAGGTGGCCACCCTAAACCTACATCTGGGTCGCAAGTCCCAGTCGCCGTCACGGTGTTCCTCTCTGTATCACCTTATCACGCTATGGACCCGGCGACCGCACGGTGAATCCATGGAGTGCTGAGAATCGGATCTCTTATCAACGTGTGAACCCACTTCTAATACTAGCAATTTAGCTTCTGACGCACACTCACATTGGCAAATTATTGATGCTGCGGGATGTGTGTAAATTTTGACTCTGAAAGACTCAGACTCTGAAAATTTAGTTGAGATCTCTTAAACCCTTCTCACTATCGGCAAAAGACTAGCGACTTCAAAAATCCAAATATTGGTCTTAGTAAAGGATTATAATTAGGTGTTCAACAAAACGGGCGCTTGATGAAATTTTTTTTTTTTTTTTTTTTTAGAATACAGTGATATTTCATGTATAAAGGCGAGCTTAACTCAAAATTGAGTTTTCTAGTTTTCTTCCAGGTTTGCTGGAGTGCACAGAGGAATTGCAAAAGATTGAAAGGCAGTCAAGTGTACAACGCGGAGATTATATTTACATACATACATACATAATTATATACACACATACATACATTTTTCAAAGATTTCATTATCAGACTCACCACACCTCGATTGACAGCTTTGCTTTGATGAATCAATGATATTATAATCAGAGCTCAACCAAGTTGAGGAAGAAACGAAAGTTTAACCCGGACTCCGGAGGTGAAAAACCTTGAATGGAAACGGGATTCACAGTTAAGATAATGATATATTATAAGAAAAATATATGAATGAGCTGAGGGCCTCCTCTTGAAGTAAGTTAGGAGCATATTATTCGTATCGTATCGTTTTAAATAAGTATCAACAACAGATCGAAATCGTGCCGATCAATTTGCATATTAAAATATGGTGGATAAAGATAAATTTATTCAATTTAGTAATATTTGTCTGTGCAGACACTAACTTAGTACAAAGTTTGTTATTTACTAAAGCAATGTGCTCGACTAATGCTTTAGAAACATGTACTTCTGGACTAAAAGTTCGAACCGTAACTACATTTGCTACAAATAACGTACTTTCATAGTTGTTTCGTCTTGTAATCACTTTGTATATGTTATTTTGTTTATTGTTCGCAATATTGTTGACTAAGCATGGTGGTCTATGCCCTGTTTCCTTGTCGCCACCCACGGTATAAAGCTTGCATACATGTTTATCTAGTGTAATTACTGTTATAATTCTGCTAAGGAAGACTGGACCACTTTTGCTTGAAACTTGTTTTATGTTAAAGGGAATTCTGTTCTGAGTTCTATTTACATTTTTTTGGTACGCTAGTGGCCAATGTTAGTTACAGTTACAGGAATTTCCTTCCTAGGATGCGCCTGGTTCTCTAGTCAATCAATTCAAAGTCTAATTAATTTGTTGTTTGTTACAGGTAAGAATAAATCTTCGAAACAGACAACACACGTGAAGAAACACACACATAGTGTGGTTTTGAGTCCAACAAAGTAGCTTCCAATGTGGAACAAATCCCGGAGAAGATTACCCAAGTATAATGACCAAATAAAAAATTATAAATAGAATAGGTATTAATTCTGAAATCCCCCAAGGTTTGTTAATCCTTTGCCCTGAAAATTTCTCGCAAGAAATACCTTATCCAATTGATATTATTCCTACTTACCCTCGATAATGTCATTATAGCGTCGCGTATAGTTCTGTTATTAAGTTTATGGTTGCACTTGATCGAACTCTTCTTCTATAGCTCTAAATGCCACCGCTTTTCCACGATCGGTTTTATAACAAAATGTGAGCAGGAGGATTAAGCTCAGTGACATCGAGTATCAAACGCAGTCATACCGTGAAAAGACGGTAGATTACAAATGGTTAACATAGAAGAGAGACATGGCGTAAAACTAGACCAGCTTGAATCTGTCGGCTTTTACGAACTCACGTAGTTACGAAACGGTTTGTCACTCAGGATAAGAGGTTAGATATGTAATCTTAGGGTTATGTTTCTTCCATTTGTCAAAGGAGCGTAACAACGTTAGAATCGGCATCTATTATCATATTAATTGCTGTTTAATGATATTTACTAACTAGATTTTTGCTTATAAATATGGCTAATGGCTTCGCTAAAGGTTTTAATTCTGATGTGTTTAATTAGTTGTCTGAATTTACTTACAAGCTTGAAAATTCCAATGTCTGATTAATATTCTGAAGATGTGTCAAAGTGTCCAACTAACTATTTACGAAACATAGCATCGTTAACTAGGGTCTCAATCTAATATTTCACTAGCTGACCCACCCCGGCTTTGCTCATGGCATACTTCGACACCACGCAATTTATTAATTTTTAAATAATGTTTGAGAATCTCCCGGAAATGTCAACAAGACATTTAAGATTACTGCTTCTCTCTCTTGAGTAGTAACGCAATGATACAGCCTTCCTCGAAAAACAGACTATTCATGTTGAATAGTATTCAACATCAAAAGAATTTTTTAATTCAAATTAGTCGTACCTGAGATTATAACTCTAACCAAACGAATTAACTCTTCATCTTTATAATATTTGTATATATTGAGAAACTTTAGCAAGTGTAACTTAACTTAATCTTAATAATTGTGTTAATATAGATTTGATTAATGAGTCTAATAAATTGATTTGATGTCTTTATCAAGAAGGAACACATGCTTAAAGCAAGTGTTATTTATACCTCTTGCAATACTAGTTTGCTACTATTTATTACATAGTTCACAGGGTTTAAGTCTGATGGTGTAGGTTTTGCCAATTTTAGCTCAGCAGGTGGTAACGGCATTGCTTACAAAGTTGCCATATTTCAGCATGTTCACCAACCGTTTATGTAAGCACCTACGTATATTTTCTTTATACCATTTTAATGGCAGATAAGCATAAACTGATCTGATAGAAAGTGGTTACCGCAGCCTATGGAATGTGTAATACCAGGAGACACACATAGGGTATTTAGGGGTCACCAAGATCTTTGGGCCCGAGCTATCCTCACCTAACAGAGGTAGCTATTGCAGGATTTGCAGGTATTTCTCACTGAATTGGAGGATCAGACGCTTCAGTAAAATTGTTCATTGTCACCTCGTACATTGCCTTGTCACTACGTAATTCAAATGCGCTCCATTGTCACCTAATCAAGTGCTAAAAGTCAGGGTGACAAAAATCACCGGTGCACGTACTGCTTAACCATATTTTATAGTAACCATATCAATGCTAGTTATAGTTATATTTGTAATGTATATAATAAACGTACAATTGTATACGGTAATAGAATCTACAACGACATAGGGTTCTTAATTTAAATTTAAAGGTTAATGTTAAATTAACCTTGAAGATTTGATATATAAAAATATTGCGATAAGGCCGCTATTGTGTATAAACCATTCAATTGTAATTTTGATTTTGTTTTGTGTCCTTGACATAAAAATATATACCACGCTATAAAGACAAACAAATACTTTGACTTGACTAACGAGTTAACCAAAAACGGCTACGTGGTTAAACTCTACGCCGTAGAAGTAGGAGCAAGGGGAATTCCAGCTAAATCCCTGTATAACTTACTTAAAGACCTCGGATTGCCAAGAGCCTCAGTAAGCTCTTTACTAAATCGAATATCAAAAGCGGCATTGATAGGATCTTACCAAATTTGGATAGGTAGGGGGGGAACACCACTGACGGTGGAGGTGAGCGCTGATGCATCACAAGGTGGCCACCCTAAACCTACATCTGGGTCGCAAGTCCCAGTCGCCGTCACGGTGTTCCTCTCTGTATCACGCTATGGACCCGGCGACCGCACGGTGAATCCATGGAGTGCTGAGAATCGGATCTCTCACAAGGTTTCAGGAGAGCTCTAACCCAAGAAAATAGTAGGAAAACAGTTGCTCTCATAGTATATACATACAGTCACTCCTCTTTCCCATTAGGGTAGGTAGAGACCACAGTTTCCACTTGCTACGATCCTGGCATACATCTTTCGCTTATTCTACTTTCATAATTGTTTTCATACATGCTCGCCGGTTTCGGGTACTCTTGACATGTCCTTTCTTTAAAATGCGTATGTCTAGGTTGCCCATTCACCCTTGCTTCATAAATCTGTTTCGTCTTCTTTCGTCCATCTTCTCCACATGTCCGAACCATTTAAGCATCCCTTTCTCTATCTTAGTCACTACATCCTCAACCACACCTATTCGTTCCCTTGACACGGTGCTGTCCTGACCCCCCACTCGGGAAACACTGATTTAAACCCATACAATATTGAGAAGTGAGATACAGGTAATCCAGGTATGCAGAATACTTGCTGTATGTCTGTAATCCCAGACAGGTTCTATGCTCAAAATAGTAGCACGATAAGCTTATTGAATCTAAACTACATTCCATTTAATTAACTCAAGAATATGTATCGTACTGATTAAGTCCAACAGTATTTCAAAAGGACACAAGTTAATAAGAACGTAACAGGCGCTTGCTTCCTTTCATATCTGTCGAATACCGTCTTATAATTGTAGTTGAAGTAAGTGGTTATATGAAGGAAATACAAGCCACAATTTAACATTCATGACTTGTAAACTACGTACTTACTGTTGCAAAATTATCTAACAAGTGTAAAATTTGCATGAGTTGTACAAATCAGTTCTGTATTAGTGCCGTATGATTTAATAAGCGAATAATTATGTTGGTGAATGTGTTCGAAAGTTTACACGATTTGTGGGTGCAGTTTTAATCCTCCTGCCGACGCATGCAGCACATGTACGATTGTACGTAATTCATTGCGTTGGCAATCAAATGGCGCCCTTTATCCGTATCGGAGTTTGACAAATAATGGGTACGCTATATCTGCTGCGTACGTCTGTCGTTGTCGCATGCAGTCGGCTTTGGAATCATACCTTCACTGCATATGCTTCATCTTTTTTGAGTTTGTAGCCTAGCTAACAAACTCAAAAAGTAATAACAAATTAGTACAAGACTATTAGATAAGTTATCATTTTATTGTAATTTATTTTGTGTTATTTTCGCATAGGGGGGGCCATCTTGATACCGGATGTAGGGAGCCCGATTCCCGACAAATAAAATATAAGTTTTTAGTTGCAAGATGTATTCAAAGGTCACAACTGATATTAGGTAAGTAATTACAATACACGTTATGCCGCGTAGCTACGGTTTGGTCGCGCCCGATTCCCGTAAGATCTTAGGTTGAACTGTTAGATGGCAATCGGTGCGACCGCGCCGCTTCCGCGCAAGTTGCTTGAGTTAGCAATTTTATAATGTACGTGGCCCGTACACCGGAGATGACCCTGGATCCGGTGATGGCCTTTGGCAATCTCAACTCCGGAATCTGAAGACCTTAGACGGTGTGCGGTTTTAACCAGTTCAAGTCCGACCTAACCGTCCTCCCCTGCCGCCTCGGTACCTTTCCATATTCCATCAAGAACCAAGCGGTTTGGCGACTCCTACTTCTGCCGCACCGTTAAGACCTGGAATTCCTTACCAGTTCACTTGTTTCCCTCCTCCTACAGTCCCGGGTCCTTTAAGCGGGGCGTGAAAAAGCATCTGATGAGGCCGACAAGCTGAATGCCACCATTGTAACATGATAGGTACGTGTCTGTAATGGTGACCCTCTTTTCAGAGACCTTCAAATTGATTGAATTGAATTGAGAAGTCAAATTGACCCGTTTCGATATAAAAAAAAAACCTTTCCGGAGAGTTTCCTGCACTTTAAAAAAGGTTATAATATTCGTGATATCTGCCCATACTGTCAGAGCCACGGTCCTAGACTAGTTTTACTAAGGTCCTCATAATAATCTCAGTAAGGTTGGCGTCCAATAAATCACGTTTTCGGTACAGTTTAACATTTAAAACTGGCAGCTGACAGAATAATCTGAATATGCTCTGCGTTTAGGAAATATTGTTCCAGAGATAATTGGGTTTTGTCATTATGCACGATTTGTTTTAGTTAGGCTTTATGGCCATTTTATTTATAAATAGCCGTATCAAAATCCGTTCCTGTTGTTTTTGCGGCCACCGCGAACGCACAAAATAATAATTTTTGTGTTTAACTATTATTTATTATCTCCAGGGACTATTTTCATAGTAATATAGATTTGCTCTGCAGTGATCATAACCATAACCAATAAAAATAACCACTATCTTATAAAGTTACGATATTATAGACGATATTATAGTTCAAAAATAATAATCGAGTGGGAATAGGAGATTTATGAGTTAAGTGTGTCGTTGGAACTTATTCATGGCGCTTTCACTGCGTGTTCTGAAGGATATTCAAAAGTTATTGCTTTGTGATAGCAGCGATGAATTATAGTTTTGATTTTCTGTTTTGACGTGTTGTCGTATCGAAAAATATTGCGTTGTAACTTGGTCAGTGGTTTCTTGAATGTTGTAATAAGAGGTCCCGTAAGTTTTGATATAAGTAGGTACTTAGGTTTCCTATAGGTATATTTTGGAGACTTATGCGTAGTTAGGTGGGAAATAAAATACTCAGCACTCTAATCTGCTGTCAAATTTAAGGTTTCCACACACGGGCCTGGTCGCGTGACAAATACCTTATACCTCGGCATCCGATGAAGACCCTAGACGGCGGCGTGCGGTTTTAATCGATTCGAGTCCGCAGCAATCACTACATGGGACTTCTCAGGGAATTACTAGGCCGTATGTGATCAATGCACCTTATTAGGTTTTCAATAGAATCCTCATAAACCTTCATATTTACAACATTAATAGAAATTTTACGTCCAAAGTAAAGTAAACTACATCTTTACTAATCCCAAGTATTCACAATTGACCTCTCACCTATTTAGTGCCTCGGTGAACATTCAACAACGGCCGCCACTGCATTACGTTTCAAATGCACACGACGCGTGTAATAGTCCATTACCAAATTAGGTAAATGAATAAATAAGGCAACCGTAACACAAACTCTCCGGCGTTCATTGAAAATCTATCTGGTTCGGCCATAGAGTAAGATATACAGAGGGATTGAGACATGCAACAAGAGTTTACAAAAGCTTTGAAGTTTATGCAGTTTGTAGCAGGTATTCTGTGCCTACATTTCGTCTGCTCTGTTTAAGAATGAGAGTGAATCTGTTTTCATAAACGTGTTTCCAGATTCTGTGCTATTGTTGAGAATTATTAAACAGATAGATCTCATAATGACATTGTTTATACCGGGTATCAATGGGCGTTACGAACACGTATTTAAATAAAACACAATACACGGATGTATCCACGATACTGTCACAATTTGATTTATCTATACTCTCTAAGGTGGAGATATCATAAAAACAGATTTATATTTTCCTAAAATTTTCAGTTATGAATCTCTATCTCCTCTTCTAAATCCTATCTATCTACTTCTATCTCTATCTACTCTATCTACATCCGACCAATAGGCGAAACACTTTGTGATGTAATTTAACCTTTGAGTTTAACTATTGATACGCCGTGTAAATTGAATAAATCCTTCATAATGAGCAGTTTTCCAGTAGGTATTTAAAGGGTTTCTAAAGCAAGCTAGATGGCGCAGCCGGCACTTTTGGTAAGAAGAGTGTGGTGTCACATCTAGTGTAATTTATGGAAAAAATGTTCTTCGGTTTTGTAATGATTTACTTTACTTAAATATTCTGTCATTTTTTCTGATACAATGAAAATACCACTAACAAACCACAGAGTACATTAAAATTACCAAAAGCTATGCTAGCGCCATCTCCTGATGACTTAAAAACCAACTGATTATTATACCTACTGGAAAACTGCTCATTACTCGCAAATGTCGTCTCCATATAGGCATTAAATTTTGTTAAAAACAAAAATTGCCCTCGTTAATCTTTTCTAAAATACCAAACAGACGCATTGCATCCATATTTCAATCACGGCCGATCTGCCGACATGTATTTACAGCATGTTTTAAAGCCAGGTCTATTTTGGACATGTTAAATCCATGTTCTTATTTGGGCTGTTTGTTTTCATATTAAGAAACGGTGATCGGAACCAAGGCTGGTGCAGATACACTTTCAACGTCACTAGTACTTAATACTCTTCTTATTCGTGTGAATTTATGACACGCATGGATAAAAAAATGAGTATTCCTTTCTTAATAACTTTAATATTATCTTCTACTTCTTAAAGGTTCGCTGGTACTATTGAGTTAAGTTCGTCTTTGTACAGTTTTATTTAGGTTAATTTTATATTTATTTTTGTGTACAGTAAAGAATCAGAATCACATTGATGAAGATTCTAATAAAATTGAAGAAGTCTAATTAATTATGTTTCTATAGCATATTAAAGCACACGGATAAAATCATTATTCTTTACTAGCTCAATTCTCTGATATTCTTGCAATACTTTGAGACAGAACATAGTATTCGTTGGTTTTACAAGCTAACTGTCATTATGTAAAGACTAAAAAGGTTTATTTTTGATGATCTCTTGCTATCATTTTCAAATAGATCTTCAAGTTTACTTTCTAAACTCTAAGCCATCATTGCTTTAATAGCTTTCAGACAATCCTTTAATAATAAAATGGACATAAGGAAACACTATACGTTAGAAACTTCTTTATGGATAATATGGTCAATGTCTCGTCCTTTATTTCACACTGCAATGTAATGCGAAAACTTTATGCCTATAAGCGAAGGAAGAAGGAAGCATTCTAAGAAGGCATCAGTAAGTAAATACTTCACTTTACGAGGACATGAATTGATTGTAAAAAGAAGTAATATGTTCTACTCCGTTAGTTCCTTCAATCATAAAATCTAAGAAAGTAATGTGATGGGATTATTAGGAGTGACCACTTTTACGACTCGAGTTAGGGCTTTATATAGCTATATTCGCACTTGAGCTTAGGACTTTCGCGTATAAACCAACATTTGCATGTAAATTATTTCAAGAGTTGGTCATTTACTTTGCCTAACTAAGGGTCTGATCCTAAGCAACTTAATATATAATATTTTAGGTCTTTTGCCAGCACTTTCTTCTTAAGCCTCTACTTATATCCCGATACGCGGGATCGGATTTCCATCTGGTTCTCCTGTACATCGTCCTCATCAAGCTCTAACTCTCTCTTGTTGCTTTGAACTTTGGCATCCAGATGGTCAGAGGTCTCTCTCTTCCCCTCTCTGTAGCTATCAAAAGGTACTTTTTCACGACACGGTTATCTAATCCACGAAGTATATGAACTTACCGTTTCGACCTGAGAATTTTTTTTAGGAAGTTTCATAGCTCTCCATAATGTGTCTATTGTGGACCTTGTTTTTGAGAGTAACTCCTCCCACTCATCACAGTATACCTAATTCTGTTGTGGGAAGATTTTGTTCATGCGTTTCCATTTTTGCCTGTAACCCTAACATAATGCATTTCTGTTTACAAAAACAAAAAAGGGTTTTTGTATCTCATAGCTTACTTACATAGTATTGGTAATACGCTGGATTTCCATTGACATGACGTTAATAAATGATTGTGTATTTTATCGAAGTTTCTACAGGGTGGTCTGCTTTCTCCCAAGCAGACAAACTTCCCTAACTAATAAGATTATTCTTGAACATATTCTAGTAGCATTATTGCACTTTAGTACACTCTCGTACCACACGCAGTTGCTCGAGCTAAATCCAAGTGTAAAAGGAAATAAACCAGGTTCGATCTATTTGTATCCATTCACGGTTTAACGATGTATTATTGCATTCATCGTTGTTGATTTAATATATTTTTCAACCCCTCAATTTATTTCTGATCTAAAATTCGATGTGGATTGATATTATGACGTTTAAGCTTTTGCGTTAATTAAAGTCGTCATACACCATTGACACAGCTTAAAAAAAATAACAGAGTTCCATCCGTTTTTCATCTTTTTCTTTTTAGATTCGGACGATCTTCGGCATCCCTGATAATGACAACATAGCATCACAACACGAGGTTATTTAACCACGGTATTCTGTAATATAATCATCTCTGTGACACGCAGCTTCACTGGACACTGGACACGTTTCACAGGCTTTTTAAAGGACAGGCCTAATAAGTGCATTCAGTGCAACCCATCTTCTGTTTCAATTGTACCTCCTTATAAGCTCGCCTCTGAATTTCCACTTAATTGATTTCATGAAACGTAACCATCTCGTTTGTGTGTACAGAAAATTAAATACTTTATTAACCAAAGATTGATCTTTATATTCACTTCTTGTGCTAGACATAAAAAGAATTGCAAACTTCATAACAATATAAAGCAGCGTCCACACTATACTCTTCATTTTACGAGAACATAATCACGAGACGAATACGCAACTCGTAAAAGGGGATACGAGTATAACTCCAGCCCGTGTAGGGAATTAGATATTTGTTTATCCTTTTATAACTGTTTATAGCGAAACACGGATTATTTCAATGTTTTAGTATACAAGTATTAGTGAAGATTTAAATGCGCGAGTGCAGCTTTTGTTGTAAAGTGAATAACAGTTTTACTTCTCGTAAAGTTTGTTTATAAAATCTTCACTTACCTTTAGCAAGTTCAAGGTAACTTAATATACTATGCTAACCAATATTATACATGCGAAAGTTATGTTTGTTTGTTTCTCTATCAAGCAAACGCTTTTTTGGTTCTTTTGTGTACAGGCCATGTGGATAAATACCCGGGAATGGATCCTGTGATTGAAATAGATTATGTAGCCGATAAAACTAACGATAATTGAAAAGTAAAGGTTTTATCCATTAACGACATTCTTTCATTTTAACATAACATTTCAACATTTTTTAACTTCATTTCAGATTATGACTCGTTTGACGCCCTCGTTTTAGATTGCAGGATCTAGGAAGAGGGGGTCAAACAGGTTCTATAAAAACCATTTCCTAATAGAAATAACAGTAACAGTACACATATCAGAGTTCAACATCTGTTCCCAAGTCCCAAATATCACGTGTTTCTCTAACTACCTTCCGTTTTAATTGCTACTTACCGAACTCACTAACTAATTGATTCTCACTCACCATAGCTCGCTTTTCGTAAACATTATGAAACATTTCTATTGGCACCTCTGCTCTTACTTGACCAGACCATTCAATAATCGTCTCTACTCCAACATTTCAAAGTTCTAAATCGTTTGCATCATCAATAAATTCAGTGTTATGAAATTTATTAGTTAATATTGACTGTGTTAAATCTCTTAATCAAATCGAACTCGCAGTAGTCATGATTCTGTGCGCCTTTGTTTGTTTTAGTAATAATATTCTGTGTGTGGTGTCAATATGCCGCGCTTTGTTACGTAATGGATTTTTAAATTTTCACTGTATGAAGATTAGCACTTTGACCATTGTTTGACGGGTGGTCGTATCTGTTTAATTTTTAAGGCGCTATTTCGTAGGCGACGCGACGGTGTTCTATGGATGATAGCAGCAGACGGCAACTACTTTGTGTCTTATGACTTGTAAGTAGCGTATGTGTAGAATTCCGATTAACGAATGCCACGCGACTGGTACAATCGTATGTCGACAACAGAATAGTGCCTTAAAACATCCAAGCTTACGGTTTTAAGGTGAGAAACTGATATGGAATATGAACCTTGCAAAAAATAGGGTGACAGGAAATGGCCACACTAACTTAAACCAACGGGTCTATCAAATCAAGCAATCTATAATAATTACAATAATTTCAGTGAATCAATTTGCTTATTACAATCCACTTCTTGACATTGGCTTAATGTACAATCCGCTACAACACTCAATTCCACATTCCGCATACTGTTTGTCTCGGTTACCTTTTTCAGGCCGTCACGTCACTTTCCATTAATGACCAACTTAACAGAAAATTGATTAATCTTCAGCATTTTGTGTGACATACTCTTGATCATATTCTATGACACAGTCAGTAAGTAGTTCCATTATAAATGTAGAGTGTGAAGGCAATATAAAACAATCAGGTCCCAGATCTAGCTGTTTGTAAACATGTCTGTCGGTAAAATAATTAGTGGACGGACGGAACTGATGAAGTCAAAACAAAGAGGTGTAACAATATAGAACAGATGATTGATACAAGTACGCTTTCTTTGTTGAATATCTCTGATGGAATATAAACATTATTATTTGATCTACAGTTAATTAAACAAGCTGATTGGTAATCTCATCACTTATTCTATTGTTTTGAATATCACTATCCTCTACCTGCTCTTATCCCATTTATTTAAGTTCGACGCAACATGTCATTCTGAAAGAAAGAATAATAATTTATTGCTACAAAAAATCCGCAAACGCAGTGACCGAAATAACATAAGTATATAAACATTTCTTGATACAATAATGAAACGAGCAGAGAATAATATGTAACAAAGAAATAGAAACATGAAAATTTGTAACATTTGAACCCAGTTCAGCATCTGCCAGATCAGAAGGACCTGTCACTGGTTTTCAACTTTCATTCTCCTCTCCTCCTACACCTGAGACCTGTCAGATATCATCTTCTCTGTCACTCCCTTCCTTGCCATATCATCTTTCACGCATTCCATCCCTCTTTCCTTAGGCCTACCTCAGCTGCATAAGTCATCTACAGTCTTACATTGAACCAGTACCACAGTATTTCGCTTCTTAATTTTTCATTCACTGATGCAAATCGAAAACTATGACCTACACTTTTTAATAAAGGAATTTAAATATATCTGTTAAAGATAACTCATTGATCTAAATATTCATAACCAGTGCGATAACAATAAATTGTGGAATATAAAATAAGTCAACCATTGAGCTACGATAAGTATTTTCTCACACCGAGATTTAAATAGAAACCGATTTAATTACGCATAATGAGGCTTGTTCTCTGACAATACTAATTTATTGCATACTCTTTAGTATTTTATGACTTTCATGATTTGTAGCAATAATAGGATCAACGTCAACTCTTACTGATAAAAATCTATTGGTATTACAAAATTCGTTCAACATTTCATGTTTAACGTCAGATATTTAGAAATTCAACTTCAAGATCTTAATACCGCCGCCATTTGCATTTGGTAATCCACGGTTTAAGCATATAGATCGATAGTTTAATCTCCCATTTTAAAGTCAAATTTGTTTTTATTAGTAGCGATTAAGTTACGTTTTTTTAATATTGATACGTATTTAAATAGCTTAATTGGATATACCGGGATAGTTAAAATAGCGCGCGTAGTTTTTTCTATATCATTATTATTGAATGCTGGATTCTGAGTTTGAGGGAAATTGTCTTCATACTTACTTAATATTTCTGTCCTTTGTTTCGAGTTATTAATTTTCAACAATATGACGGTCTGATATTACCTTTACCGTTATCGCGCTGGTGCACATGGGTTAAAATACAATGTGACTAAGAGCCAATACATGGTCTTTGAGGTCGACGGAGCTAGATGTCCACAGAACCTACCGCCTGTTCGACTCAATGGAGTTCCTCTAGAGAGAGTGAACCAATTCACTTATCTGGGGCATATACTTACGGTGGACCTCAAGGATCATGCTGATATAGAGCGGGAACGGAGGGCACTGGCCAGGAGGGCAAACATGTTGTCACGGAGATTTTCCCGATGTTCCGTCGAAGTGAGGATTACTCTCTTTCGGGCATACTGTACGTCCCTATACACATGCAGTCTTTGGGCCAAATACTCGCAAAAGGCATACAGTGCCCTCCGTGTCCAATTTAATAATGCATTTAGGGTGATGGTGGGGCTACCTCGAGCCTGCAGCGCATCGGGCATGTTTGCGGCGGCGAACACCGACTGCTTCCACGCGTGTATGCGTAAAAGAGGAGCCACTATGGTGCGCAGGGCACGAGATAGCTCCAACATTATCCTGGCAATGATTGCCGATAGGCTGGACTGCCCTTACATCAGGCATTGCTGTCAAAGACACGTTCTGCATTGCCGGGTGGAAGGGCGACTATAAAGTTGACGAAAATTTTATTGACTGATACCTATTGTTTTTATTGACTGACTGATTGTCCATATCCATCTTTAATGTATTTGACCATTATCTCTGGAATTATTTTATTTTGTATTTTATTTTATTTTATATTATTTTGTATTCCTATAATTAATCCCAATTTTCAATTAATTAATTAATAATATTTTAAATTGTGAAAAGCTGAATAACATAGGTATTTTTCTTCACCAAATGACTGGATATTTATATGGGTTTTGTGGCCTGAATTAAATGAATTTTATTTTATTTTATTTTATTTTATTTTTTATTTAGCCTGATAGTAAACTGTAAGTGAATTCTGGCAAATGAAGACTATAATTATAGATACAGTGCCAAAATGTTTTGATTTACACGTGTACTGTTAATTATTATCGTGATCATCTGTCGGCCACAAAATATTTCACTCTTTTTCATTATAATCATTTCCCAGTACGCTACTACTATTATCCGTTCAGTGTTCCAGTCACCATTTTAATTTACAATGTCCTCTTTTAACCAATCCACCCATTTTTTCTTGGATCTGCCTCTATTCTTTCCAAGTTTCATACTTTAAACATTTATAGAAACATTACCTTGACTTTTTCATAACACACTCTCCAGCCTCTTAACTTTTAATTCGCTTATACCGATAACTATAATACAAGCAATTTCAATATTTCTTTAATATTCAAATAAATTATTCACTCGATCATGGCTATACATGGCTAAAACATATAAATACGCAAGAACAACACCAAAACACAATATTTGTTGAACCAACACGTGCTAGTTATGATTGCATCCGGCGATGGCTGTCAATGATTTATTGGCTTCGTAATCTATTTACATAAATATATCGAATTATTTGTTCTGTAGTTCGGTAGGGAAATGTACTTCCGTACAGCGTGCCTGCTTGCATCTGTTTTACTTTTATATAAAATTTATTCATGAACGGATGAAATTTATACATTGCTTTGCATAAATTCCGTTCTAGCATACAAGAATATTATGGTGCTATATTAAGAGAATATTTATAACTACCATTTTATGTACTGGCACGTCGTTTATTCACAAAATTTGTAAACATAAGCAATTGTAACTATAGGTAATTGAAAAATTTTACTGTGTTTCCTTGCTGGCTTCGTCTATTTCACTTTTCATAAGACTTTGATAAATTATTAAAATATATTTGTTGGGGTCATTCTTAACATCATTATCGGTTAGATCGTAATTTTCATTTATTCTCTTCCCAGCCATGTCATCTTTCACATACTCCATACATACTTTTCTTATGCCTTTTCCTCCCTTTGTTGTCACCCATATTCATACTCAATGTCTTCTTTACGACTTTACTTTCATTCATATGCATCTGAATCAGGACAAACGATTTTCTCCCAACTTTGCTGTGATATGCTACTTTCAAACATCCTATAATGTACTCATTCCTATTCAGTTGTATTATTATACGGTTTAAATTGCTTTCAGTTATATGTGTTTCAAATAGCGTTGAGCTGTGGAATTGTGAAGGCTTATTTCGTACTACCTACTTATTATGAAGTCGTTTGTATTATGATTTATGTTCATCGTCGTCTCGATAAGAACTTCCGTGAGTATCTACTTATTCCACTTAGAAGTAACCCCAATGTTTGACTTATCTATATAGTAGCAATAAAAATCGTTTTTTTTGGGTGGCGCACTGTCGCGATTCTGATTAGTGCATAAAATGATGACCAAAAGTCATCATTTTTTTGTCGCCATTTTAGAGTGTAGACAACATATCTATAGTTTTTAGTATATCATTGGTAGCAATAACATTTGTTTGTTTAGTTGATCGTATTTTATGCACAATTGCAATAGCATTTGATTTTTTTTTTCAAGAACTCGTTTCTACTTCAGTTTGTACGTATAACTTACCTAACCAGTATATGGCTCTGCAACCCGGTTATAGCAATTTCCAGTTCATGGTGCTGGTTATAGGCATCATCACCAGCATCACCTGGTTAGGTAGTAATAAAAATATCCCTATTCTCTAGTAGTAATGTGAGTGACCATGATAGTTTAGATACCTATATCTGGTTTACCTGTCGATGGATGGACAAGGCACGATACAGATGCAGTGGCAGATGATGGTACAAGCTTCTGTGGCGATACCACATGTACCCACCGCCATCTAGCAACAGCAAGCCGTACTAATACGGCGTTACAGATCCTGCATCACGAAAGTGAAGTTTCAGCGCTCGTACAATATATCTACAACATCCCAACGACAATTGTTGGGCCGCGGCCCGCCAGGCGCGATCACCTTGCCTGGTTGGAGGATCCTCCCTTTGTGTTGGAGTAACATCACACCTCCTTCCTCCACACTTCCTATCACATTTTTTCATCGGGAAAATCTGTGCTATGAATTCAGTGAGCTTATAATACGAATATGATAAGACTTGGGCAGCTGGTCTTAAAAGTGTTTCTACGTTAGAATCAGAAATAAAGTCAATGACAGGTGTAATTTATGACATCAATAGTTAGAGATTTATATGATCGTTGGACCACAAGAGAGACATTTGTTATAAGTGCTTCGGATAGATTTATGCCTACCTTCTTAGAAATACTTTTGCTGTAACGGGCCAGAATGTAGTTTTACGTAGGTACGGAGAGTGTTATAATGTAGTGAGAGATCTATTTTAGATTTTAGACGTTTGGATAAAGTACAAACACGTGCTTTCTGGTGCTACATACATAGGTACATATGTGGCACATACATCAATAAGTATGTCTTTGAGCTTCACAGGGACCCAGAAGACAAGAATTTGCACACGCTAACTGTGTAGTTTCGGGAGGAGAAACTTACTGTCACCCAGCCCTTCCTATTGGTCCCAATAGGAAGGGTTGGGGTGACAGAAGGTCCAATAAAAAAAAAATGATATATCTAATAATACACATTTATTTAAACATGACTTGCATTGCTTATCTGGAGATTGATGGCACTTGGTGGAACTTGCTACACATATTGAATAAATCACACGTACTTTCCCACAATTATTTATTTGAACCTGACCGGTTTCGCATTACCGCATTCTTTTTGCAAATTGAGAATGTCGTTAAGCGAAACCGGGCAGGTTCAAATAAATAATTGTGGGAAAGTACAAGTGATTTATTTAATATGACTTACATTATTAAACAAGTGAATCAATTGAGATATAGAGAAGCGAATTGACCTTCGATCGCGGGTTCGAGTCCCGCCCGAGGTCGATTCTCTTTTCTACGTCTTACGAAATCGCAATCTCTTTATTATACGGGCTGGATCTAATGAATCCTCTAGTCTTGCGATGTACGGGGGAGGCGCGAAGGTCTCACGTTTAAAATTAGCTCCCATCACACTGCAGACCTAAAACAATTTAGTGGTTATATTTATTATATTTATTTGTTTGTCAACATAACAATTAGGATGTAAATGGTTTAAGTCGGTCAGCAAGTAATGCTAGTGAAGGAGGCAGTGGAGCGGGAATGAAGAAGAATCGCAGACCTTGCGGCCCGCGACGAGCGGAGAAGAATCGCAAACCGCGCGGCCCGCGACTAGCGGAGGCAACTCGGATATCGGAGGTCGTAGAATGACCTCCGTCCCCCATGAACGCGGGCCTGGGGGTGACGGGAGGAGCCGCCTGTCATTCTAGCAGAATCAGGCCGCGGTGGGGGACTCCATCAGGTTGGGGACTCTGTGGTTCCCACACCGAAAGAGGGCCAGATCGAGAGATATGGCCCAAGGTCGGCCGGGGTGTGAGGGATATGGCTGCGACAATCTCACATTCTCACAGTCTATTCGAGTCCGACATAATCTCCTCTACCGGCTCCGGCGGGGGAGGTAACCGTGGGGATTTTTCGCACTATAAAAAAAAAGAACAAAGGTATAAACCCGTCAAACTAAACCAAATTATAGGGGTGAGGGTACAATAATTCACACCCAGCTGAAAGTTGGCAAGATTGTTCATGGTTGCGAACTTTTTCCTTTATTTGTGCTAAAAAAAAGCTATAAGACCTTGCTTCGTCCCAAAATTCATGGTTCTAGCTGAACAGGAAGTACCCTAAAATCGAACTTCTAATCAACGCAATCAAAGTATATTGCCGTTTATGTAGCACTAGTTCACGCCATAATTATTCAGGTTTATAAGTAACCTTTAATGTGTGAGCCCGACTCTCACTGGACCGGGTTTTCATAGATAATTGCAAGATCTCTTAGACATTTTCATCATAAAATTATATCGCGAAAACGTAAAAATGAGTTTTGTTACATTTTGATTGACCCCGAATATAAAACATTCGGTACCTATCGGATCGATGACTACTTTTTATATTATATTTTGTGATGGTGTTTTTCAAAATCCTACCAACTTTCAGCTGGGTGCGAATTATTGTGACCTCGAATTTGTAAATTGACTGGATAAGTACTATCCGATTGGGGTGCTCGGTCGGGAACCTCCTCGAGATGTACCTAGGGCAACGGAGACGGCGGCGCCTCTTTACTACGGAAAATTCTAGCCGAAATGGGAGCGCCCTGCAAAGGGCTGCTTGGCTTTGCACGTTTACTCCTGACTAGCAGAAGGCAAAGTGAAGAGAAGGTATGGGGCGGGCTAGTTCTCTAAGCCTGGGGGTGACAGGATGTCACCTGTCACCTTACCTCACTTCAGCAGGAGCAGGTGATAGTAAGATGTTCCTGCACTCGATAGATGGCCTCTAAAGGATAACGCTCTGGTGCAGGCTCTCAGGGCTAGAAGGAGGGTCTGCCGTATAAGCTAAACTAAAAAAGCCTCGGATGCAGCCGGGTAAACCTCAGGACACGCATCTTGAACCTAAATCACGAGACAAACGAGGCCCTGCCGGGCGGGGATTGTATTGTAATAATCTATGCTTATTGAATTTGAGCTCTTCCACCGCAGTAGCACCCCGTGCTATCCTCAAAAGACACACAAGAAACGTGTACTGCGCGTATATTTCACATTACATTTTGAGCTAATTTTAGGTCCAAGATATACAGACTGCCTCTGTGGCGTAGCGGTAGTGAACGCGGCTGCTACGCAGGAGGCGCGGGTTCGATCCCCGCTCAGTGCCAATATTTGTATGCATGAATATAAATATTTGCATTGGTCTGGGTGTTTCTATGTATAATATGTATGTATTTACAAAAAAAAAAAGTATCTAAGTATGTATATCCGCATTCTAGATTCCATAACACAAGCTAATTAAGCTTACCATGGGTCTAGAAAGCGTTGTGTAGAATGTTGTGGAATATTTATTTATTTATTTATTATTATGTTCCAAACAATATACAACGCTAAGACGATTACGAAAAAACGTAATAAAACAGCTTAAAATAATAAAATAGAAATGAAATAATGCTTACAATTACGATGAATAGAAATATTACGGCCAACAGTCTACGATCCATGGTGTTATGTTATTAGAGAACTAGTTCAAATGATACCCGACGCTGGTCTTCGATACCATATATACAATTGTAGATCAAGCATAAATAAATGCAAAATAAATTAAAATATGTAGCGAGGTGACCCGTAAAAGATTGATTCTGTTCACCGATCAACAAGAAATATCCACGTATAATTTCACGATTCGATTTTTTATAAAAAACAAAAGAAACTATAAAAAAATTGAGCTTATCTAAAGCAAGTAAGTACCTATAGTACGAGAAAATTAGGATTTGACACAGGAATAATTCCTAGTAGCAATTTTCTTTCGGAATTCATAGAGGGAGGTTACTGGCAGTCTAAATTTGGTTCTAAATCATTCGTATAAAACTAAAAATAGACGACTTATTCAGTAACTAAAATTTCACCCTTCAATTCAAAATGGTGAAGAATGCAATGCACCGAATACCACGCAAATCGAAATTTAGACTGCCAGTGACCTGCTTCAACTAGTTTCCAAAGAAAATTACTACTAGGAGTTTTTCCTTTGTCAAAAAATCGAATACAATTTCACCACCTTATTGGGGTATACATCGGAAAATATTGATCCTAGCGGAAAATTATGAATACTAAAAGGTAGGAAATTTAATTCTTAACAACTTTGTAATAACTATTTTTCGTGTAAAAATGAAACTAAACGACTTATTCGGTAAACAAAAATTTACCCTTAAATTCAAGATGGCCGATAACGCAACAATCCGAATACCACGCAAAACCAAATGTAGACTGCTAGGGATCCTCCTTAATGATTTTCGAAAGAAAATTGCTACTAGGAATTTTTCATAAGTCAAAAAAGTCAAACAAAGATTTACCACTTTTTGGGGTATAAATCAAAAAATATCGATCCTAGAAAAAAATTAAGAAGAGTTAGATTGTAGAAAATTTAATTCTAAACAACTTTGTAGTAACAACTTTTTGTGTAAAATAAGAACTAAACGATTTATTCAGTAAACAAAAATGTATCCTTAATTTCAAGATCACGGAGAACACAACGAACCGAATACCACGCAAATCGAAACTTAGACTACCAGGGACCTCCCTCAACGAATTCAGAAAGAAAATTGCTACTAGGAATTATTTCTAAGTTTGCCCCTTAATTGAGCTAAATCGGTTGTACTACTAGTACTTAGCCTATACATGGGTGTTGATTCACCTCTGCCTAACCCTCCGGGGATAAAGCCGTGATTATATACTTACATACATACATACATAGTATGTATGTAAGTACCTAGTGTCGCAAACAGCCGTGCAGAACAACGACCGCCTCTCAGCGTAATGCTGTCCGCGTTTTACGGCGTTTTTAGCAATGCCATTCTGTAAGCGCACAACTACGAGCACAGCGTTGCGACAGCCTTGATATAGACTGTCATTGGTCGATCTCCAGTGACGTCACCCAATCCGACCAATGACAATCTCTATCGAGCACAACGTTGCGACTCGCATCATTGTGCTCGCTTAGTGAATTGCAGTGCCGAATTGCATTGCAGAGGCGGCCCATCCGATGCAATTATGCAATGCTGTCGACATAATGATGAAAAGGTTCCGTCTAGGCAAGCGTGTTTTATCCTAAATCACACATTATCGTTTATCAGGAAGTGACTCTATCAAAAATGTTGGCCTTCATTCTGTAGGTGATCATCATAATTCACCAGTTAGGATCAAGTCGTATTAACTTGCCCTTTATATGTAAAACGTAACCTCAATACGGAATTATCCGTAACAGAGATATTTGTGTCTTTGTGTGCCACTCCGGCGGGAGGTGTCGTGTGGCGTCTAGACACAGCAATAGCTACTGAGAACTAATGTACAAACCTTATTGTGTTACCTTGTGCGTATGATAACACAGTGTACGGGAATCTCAGTCTTAATCACCTTTGAAAATAGCTATACGTATACACATACCTACAGCGCTGTGCATTCTTGCTTTTTGCTGATATGAATACTTTCGAAAATCTGTAAGACCTCGTTTACAGTGACCCGCGGGGCGTCAACAAACGCTTGTGGCGTAGCGTCTAGCGGCGTGTTGGGCGTTCTTTTTTCATATATGGAGCACAGTGTATGAATAAGTGCGTGTTCATCGTTAAATATTGCACGTGGAAATGAAAATCGCAATATTACGGTAAATTTTATTGCAAAACTACACATAGAGTGCCGGTGCCCAAAGCTACTTTTCAAGAACTCGTTTATAAAATCGCTTCTCTCTGACTCGTTCAACGACATGTTTGAACTTAGTGCGAGCTACGCCACTTCACGCATCTTACACCGCTCCGCTTTTCCGTAAATGAGGCGTAGGTCTTCTGATAATTACTTTAGAGAAACTCAGATTCTTTAACCATTGTAAGCCGCCTGCCGTATGTTACAAAGAGTTCAAAACAGCTCAACTATTTAAGAAAATAACTTTTAAACTAATGATGCAGAGCCATTTCTATCTTAAGGCAAGTCGTTAAGAAGTACATAAGTTATGTCTCATCTTGTCTAAGTTCTTGCTATAAATCATGCAATTGTAGGTTTGTAAGCGTCTGTTTTACCTGTTTGTAATATGATGGGTTTAAAAACAATATTTTTTGGTAAATTCTCATATTACATGTAAAACTTCTATGTGATTTCAGAAATTCCACGTTCTAGTTGAGACATAAACTGAATGTTTTTTAATTATTTTTTAAAAATAAAATATTGTAGGACATTCTATAACAACGCTATATAGACTCAAAGTAAGCATAGCTTAATTTATAAGTAAGTTTTGATGATATTTGACTCTAATTGCATTTTACGCATTTTAGGGATTACTAGCTGTTGTCCGCCATTTGACCCTCGTAGAGTTTGATCCTGTTCCTGCAACCCATGGGAGTTCCGGGATATTAATGTTTAGCCTATGTGTTATTCCAGACTATAATCTATCCCTGTATCAAATTTCAGCCAGATCCATTCAGCCGTTAGAGCATGATTGATTAACAAACATCATAATTAACTTTCTCATTTCGGCACCATTAATATATTAATAGAATAGAAGGATTAAATTATATAATTTAAGAAACATTAAAAATAGTTTCAAATCTCGCTCTACTAATTTTCAAAACATATTTAGAAAAGTACCAAAGTTTTCATTGTATGAAATCGATTAATTGAACCGATTGCTGCACTAACATCATAAAGGGCTCCCAACAACATCTATACACAATCAATTCATATCGATTAGTTCTCGATACACGTTCCAAAGCAATTTGTGAAACTAACTCCATTTCGCGCCATCCCGTTGTAAAGAAAACGAGACGGAATGACAAATCGTAAAAGGAAAGGGACGATTGTAACTGCAGCATAATACGCTATTTGTATGGGTAGTATGAGTACTCGTTTTGAAATGAGCCAATACTCTGTGTGTGCATCCTACACTGAAGTCGGCTCGCGTATACTATAACAAGCTTAGAACTGCAGTTGGAAAACAAGACAGCTTTAATTTCAACTTTATCACAATACAATAAGATCTATTATAATTGTAATTGTTTGATGGCCTGCAGAAGTTCTTGGTGAATTAGCAATGTTGGCGCCACTAGCTTTGCAAATTGCTGGATATAAGAAACGTTTTTTGACATTTAAATGGTTGCAACTGAATGATTTTATTGGTGACATGCGGATGTAACCATAATTACTAGTTAATAAGTATTCTTCATAGATACGCCATCATTGTCACTTAAAGATGCTTGAGCAGACTTGTTGAGAATTATGAATGATAAAATCCTTTCTGCAAATGTGTTCTAGCAATCCTTATCTTTATCTATATATATAAAAATCAATGCCACTTTTCGTTGTTATTTTATAACTCAAGAACGGACTCACCTATCCAAACTAAATTTTTACGTTTTGTTCGGACTATTTAGTAGATGGTTTATGTGAAGTTTGCACAAAATCGGTCGAGCGGTTCTTTATTTATCTCATTTTTTGTTACAAATGAATTCAATAAATGGCGGATCATTGAGATTGTGCTGTCAAATTGAAACTTTTTTCAGATTTGACAGTACAAGCATGTTGTTATGTCATTCATGCGGTCATCTATTGACATGGCGGTACGGAGTTCGCGGGGTTTATACTATTAAGTTGTAACCTGTAGTAAAGTGTCCACCGTACCTTGCGGGATACATAATATTCGGGCTCGTGAATCCTCGAAAGCGTAGGAAGAGGTAGATCCCAAATGTCACCAACTATAATTTTCAGTCCAGCTTAATAAGGGGTAAGCCTATTACCGTTTTTTGTCCTGAGCTGTATGTTTACTGTCCGATGGAAAACAGCCCTAAGTACCCCAGCCTTCCATAAAGAGATGGAGAGATGAGATTCTAGGAATAAATGGTAGAGTCCTATTGTGTGGTTCCTAGTGGAGTAGCCTCTAGGAGCCAACACGGCGTATCTTATAGGATGCGGTAAAAATATTATTTTTCTTAAAGAATCCACAAATTAACCATATTGGGAAGGAAGTATCATTTGAATCACACAGTTTTATAGTGATGGAATGTAATTATGGTGCTGCTGCCTGCCAAGGTTGCCTGGAAGAAATCGCTTCCAGCGTTATGGCCGCCCATTGTACATTAAACTATAATACGAGTACATGCTATCTACTTGTCATATTGTAAATCTATTGGTGTACAATAAAGAATTATCTATCTATCTATCTATCTGCTGACCTTGTAAGAACCTTATAATATCCTTTTCGAAGAACTCGATATTGTAGTCGCTTGTAGGATGATATATCAACTGTACCATTAAGTGGAGCGTGCCGACTTATGGTGGTCCAATATTGACAGTCGAAGGGACCAATAGCATACATATAGCGACACCGCGCGCCGTCTGGACGCCGCGACTGTTTATGCACTTGCATCGCACGTGTGGAGACTACTTATATTTTCGTTTAATAGATTTATTGGAATTGTTTCGCGTAGTTTATTGATCGTAAATATTGACTGCTCGCGATGATTGCGGGGATAGACGGCCCTTGTAAACACTCAGTTTTTACGATCACGTTTAAATTACAATAAAATTGAATGAGATTTTAAAGTATTTATTCAGTCAAGTACGATCCTTTCCATAGTAGGGTAACCACAAATAAAAAAACTCTGAGGTAACAAAATGGGGTAACCACGACTCCGACCCCTAGTACCTATGCTACCTATTCATTCTATTCCTATCAAATCCTCTCTCTCAAATCCTCATTGTGAGAGATCAGATGAGGTGAGATGAGTCTCACCTCATCTGAAATCATATCAAGTCCTCTCAAAATACCTATACGATTAAGTACTCGAGTAAGTAATAGTAAAACATTTTTTCTAATCGGTTACAATAAAATTTGCCTGTACGATAGGTTAAAATGACATAAACGTATTTTTTATACCACTTAGGTGGCCAACAAGCACTCGGTCCACCTGATTGAAAGTGGTTACCGTGGCCTTAAACGAGTGCAACGCCAGAGGAGTCACACTCGTGCTGCCGACCCTGTAAGAACAGAGCGATTCTGTAACGTCAGCGCAGAAGACAGAGCACTTCTGGTATAACATACATAGGTATTACTCAGGATACGTATCTTGGACCTAAATCGCAAGACAAACGAGGCTCTGGCACCCGCGGATTGCTTTGTAATAATCTATGCTTGGTGAATTTGAGTTCGTCCACCGCAGTAGAACAAAGACACCCAAGAAATGTGTACTGCAGGCTGTGCAATTCACTAAGCAAGCACAACGATGCGAGTCGCAACGTTGTGCTCGATAGAGATTGTCATTGGCCGATCTCCAATGACGTGACCCAATCCGACCAATGACAATCTCTATCAAGCACAACGTTGCGACGCGTATCTTTCTGCTCGCTTAGTGAATTGCAGTGCCGCGCGTATAGGGTACATTTTGAGCAAATTTTAGGTCCAACGTGTCTGGATTTATATTATGATGTCATACATAATAGTACACTTCTTTGCTACCTTCGTAGCATAGAGAAATATGGAGATCTAGAACTTGATGCAACGTTGGCGAGGGCACAGAGTCAATATCATTTATCACTGATATGAATCTGTAGGACTGCCGCTATCTCGACAAATATAAGATAGCTAATTAAGAGTTAAAATATTATTTTAATGATGCAGTCCACTTACCGGGACATTTATCTCACTAAATTGCATTCAATATATCAGATGTGGAGGTACAGTTCCCGGCTTTTGATTTGGAACGTCGGGAGATTCGGCAAGTATACCTCGGGACGTACGCAAATTGTTTTGAAATACCTAACCTATGATTAATGGATTTGAGCTCCTCCACCACGGTAGCACCCCGTGCTTTCACTAAAAGTTCATAATATATGCCTGTACATACAAAGACATACCTTTACGATTTACTATGTAAGTTCTTGAATTGCACACAGGGGCAATTAAAAATATATAGTTTTTAGAGAATTTTGATAAACATTATACTTTTTATTTTCAGGTTAGCTTGGAGTTGAAATGAAGGACAGGATAGGTATGTGAGTATTTTGAGTACATTATACATTTATAACAATTACTCATGAGAGTACCGAAGAAAGAAAAAGAAAAGATTTTTTCAATACTAATCCGCGAATTGAAAGCAATCCACTATAGTTTTCTTCACTAGCGTTATGAGCGTTTTAACATTATCCGATCGAAAATCGGTGTCGGCTCCAAAAAACCGATATCGGGCCGGACAATGTGAAAGACAGATAGATACTTCATACATTTTACTTCCTTAAAGGATCGGCGTCCGATACCAGTATCGGATCGGATAATGTGGAAACGCTCTAAAGTCTAGAAAGTATTGACCACCATTCTAGATAATCTTGAATGGGGCGAGAAAAATGGGCCTCCCAAAAATATTCGCAGTTGCAGGACGAAGTTTCGGGCAAGCGGTTCCACGGAACATATTCCGAAGACGATATATACCCTCCCACCGACTAAAATCTTTCGCCATCTCGGGATTTCAGATGCCGAAGGATTTCATGTGCACCTACATGGCTAACTACATCTAATATATAAAATTCTTCTGTCCCGGGGTGCGTAATCGAACTCCTCCGAAACGGCTTGACCGATTTTGATGAAATTTTTTGTGCTTATCCGGTATCTATGAGAATCGGCCAACATCTATTTTTCATCCCCCTAAGTGATAAGGGTGCAGCGGGAACGGGATTTGAATACCACGTGGGCCGAAAATATGGCGGTACGAAGTTCGCCGGGGCAGCTAGTATTATTATATATATTTCGATTTTTAGTGCGGGTCCGAATTTTCGAATATTTTATGGTAGCTCTCCTGATATTTTTCGCGCCCCGCTTAAAGTCTACGGAGACTAAGTTAATCTAATTTAATATTCTGCGTAAAAATCGGATTTTATTGGGCAATACCCATTAGTGGCGAAAGGTGAACGTTTTCTAATGGAAAGCCGCTGAAAATGAATCAGCCCTATTTGCATTTCTGGCAAAAGTAGTAACAATTACCACTCCACGACAAGTCTTGATAGAGAAGCCGGTACAAATCGTGTTGTACGGACTCTTTCTTAATTCACCTATATAACACACTAAAAATATCATAATTGATTCTAAAAATTCACTATCCCTCTGTCTAACGATATAAAAGTGTTTTATAAGCATCAAGCACCATTGAGATAATATTTTATTCGTCTGTTTCTGCTATAAAGACAAACGCATGTCTTTGATCATGTTAAACACAAGTGATATACGGCTATGTATTTCTAAATTTGTTCAATATAAAGAGGTCAAATGGGTTATGTAGATCATTTGTGTGAAAGGTATAATGATGGTAGAGCAAGCTCGTGAAGTGTGTTAGGTAGAATCAGGTTGCGTCTTGTTGATTCTGCCTACCCCCTATAGAAAAAAGTCGAAGGTCATCATCATCGTCATCTTCATGGAGACGTATTTTCCTGATTGCATCTGAGGTTAAGATAACCTCGAAGCTCAGGGTCCGCTTTCCGGCTCTTTCTCATCCACTTCGCAAGATCTTGGACTTCCATGGTAGTGAGACCATTTGCACGCATGTCACCCTCCAGGATGTCAAGCTAAGGCTTCTAAAAGGATGTTATTACAAAATTACATACATAAAAACGCTCACGCCTATTTGGCTCCAGGATAGGCAGAAACAACAGCACTTACTTCTATCCTTACATACTTACTTCACGAGCTTCCTCTACGACCCGTCGTCGGTTCCGAGAATCCACGCGCGATGAGAATGGGATGGAACCTTGTCAAAGGAAAGTAAATTAAACTCGTCCAGTAATCCAGCGTATGATGGAATAGAATGACAAATGTATAGGATTTGACGTTTTTGACTTTCGTTGACGCCTATCATATATGTCAAATCCCATACATTTGGCATTCTATTCCATCATACGCTGAGCAACGAATTGCCACTTGTCTAGAGGGGCTGAAAACACAAATTCGTCTCGTGAGCTTCGACATGAGTTCGCCGACGCTACGGCTGGTCGGCGGACCACGTACGTATCAGTTCCAAAAGGTTTTTCAATATTTTTTTCTCTTATTACTGTAACTGTACTCTCTAAGTTTTACTGGTAGTTATACCTATAATTCTTAGAACCTTCTAAGAAGCACTGCTTAGTACCGTGTTAGTTTATCGTTGAATTAATGATCCCTATATCTAGTTATAGACGGACAGGTTTACTGGAGTTGCACGTTAGGGTGACAATGTGATTTTGGGATGTTTGATAAATGACTCTTTGTAAACCTTTGATAATGCCGTAAGGTGAAACCGGTAAGGTTCAAATAAATAAATAATTGTGGAAAAGTACAAGTGATTTATTCAATATGTGTGGCAAGTTCCACCAAGTGCCATCAATCTCCAGTATAAACAAAAAAATATAGCATCAGGTGTCGTAACGATCTAAACTTCGAAATTTAAAATTTCATTTGAGTACCCATTAGGTATGCCATCGACTGGTCTCACTCCTAAAGTTATTAAAGTAGATAATAATGATAATCCGGGGTGTATCAATATCTCCAGAGCTCAAATCAACGGCACATGCTAAACAACGGACAAGACCCTAATACAAATTTTCCTGTTTGGACTCCCGGAAAAGCCAATAAGCGAATCTCAAGCTCCAGAGTGCAAACTTTGGACGCAAATGGGAAATCACTTTGAGGTTAATGAAAGAAAGAAAAAAATAAATCATTTGAATCACAAACTTATAACACAGAGTCTGTGATACATTTCGAATTCCTTTCTAAATTCATAAATAACTGCCTACGAGTAGCCGTCAGTCTTCTGTTTGTAACCTAAACCACTTCATAATGACATACCAAACGAACAACCTATTAAGTAATAATATTCTGTCACTTGTCGTCTATTACAGACACTTAAATGTACTTGCGACAACATGGCAACGTCTCAATCAAAACTTTATTCATGGTGACACGACATTTGAAAAGCATTCCTTAACATTTCCATATTAACCACGTTTCAATTACGTATTTCTGGGACATTTTTGGAAAATCTGAATAGCGATTGACAGCATAATAGTTTTATAAAGTAAACAGTTTTATTTTTAAAGCGATAGGGTTGTAAATTGTGTAGCAAATTTATGTAGTTGAAAGAATTGTGTCTCAGGATTGTTAGATAGTTGTTTGAATGTTTCTAATTTCGTCCGATGACTGTTGATAGACGTTGATAAGTTCTTAATGATGTTATTTTGGGCCCAAAAGGTTCGTTTCAGTTTGGGTAACAACAAGATTCCGTTCTTTTTCTGGTTTATTACTATTTTATGATTTATAAATTGGTTACAAATGTGGAATATATGCGGTTTATTGTTTGCTCGGTAAAAGCATGGTTGAGATCTAATAAAATAAATTATTAAAAAAATAAAAACCCGACTGTTGCTGAAAAGATCGGAACAAGTTTGATAGCATTTTATACTTTTCAGTTACGACATGTCTATATCTTTGTAATCTTCTTTTAATTTTCTTCATTTTGATACTCTACTGACCCTACTTGATAAGTTTAAGTGAAAATATATTTTTGACAACATACGCTTGGGCGCTGCAAATCCACCAAATTATAGCTTTTGTTCACAGTACCCTAGAACATCTGGGAGATGAATATCTTTCATTTGAGATATCAATCATTGAAATCAGTACAGTGGTTCAGAAGATATGAGGTAATAAACAATATTACAAACGTACAAACATACAAGATACTTACGCGCAATCAAAAAAACATGGACCTTCTTGGCTTCTGCTCGTATAAAATTATATACCTATAAAATTATTATAAAGATTCTACTTCGAGAATATCCATTTCATACACGAGTTGCCATAATATTACCGCCAATATTATAATATCTGTAATGAAGATGACGTCACCTCGAATCCTGTTTCGCGAGATTTATTTTAATAGGTAATGTAGATAATCTGGTTGTCAGTTCATTCATAATGCCGCTTGGCGCCATCTCACGACTTGGCAACACAGGGTGTGGGCTCAGTGACAGCGTGAAGGAAGTAGTATTAACGTTATACTTTTATCAATATGGGGTTCTTCAAGAAGGGTATCAGAAGGTACAGTGTCGGCAGCACGAATATGACGCCCCTGGCGTTGCACACGTCCATAGTACTGTATTTCGTGCGAATAAATTATCATTCATTCATTCATAGGCCACGCTAAACACTTTTCAACAGGTGGCCCGTATCTGCCACCTAAGTGGTATAAAAAACCCACTCTTAACCCACGGCACTATCAGTCTACACTACTGATAGTGCCGTTGAAAGGAAGGTTCAGTATGGAAAATAGTGTCGCCAAACTATCACGTTATCATCACCCTCCTTGAATCTCCCGGGTTCGTCCAAAGCCTACACTTTGTAGTCTGGGATCCACTTAATATTTATGATTGATTAATGAATCGATCAAAAATATTCAGTGGAGCCCGGACTACAACACACTGAACCCACACAATGGTGTGGCCAGCGTCTAGAAAGAAACCCTTATTAGTATAGAAACCAGTATCGCGAAACGCCAATCGGTGTGGTTGTTAGTTTTTGCAAGTATGATCAAGCATCATTCTTGTCATTAACACCTACAAAAACAGCCTATTTCTTCTTTAGCACTAGCCACTAATTTGGAAGTTTAAAAGTTTTGTACCTTGTTTTGATTATTATTGTTTAATTAATTTTTAAAACAATCAGTACCTATGCCAATTCCTATAGATTATTATCAGAAAAAGTTCATATTCAAGACGGGAATTGAGTGATTGGAGGAATACTCTGACCAACTGAGCTACTTGACCACATCTTGGATATTTTATTTTATTTAGAACACGTCAAATTGACTTCGCCTCGCCTGATGGTAAGCTGAAGGCAAAGTCTCTGAAAAGAGGGTCACCATTACAGATATGTACCATGTAACAATGGTGGCACTCAGCTTGACGGCATCATCAGATGCTTTTTCACGCCCCGCTTAAAGGACTCGGGACTGTAGGAGGAGGGAAACACGTGAACTGGTAAGGAATTCCAGTGGGAAGGATATTTAGAATCCTCCTGTAAATTCATCTTCAAATATATTCGATATTAATGTAATCGCTATCAATGCGACCAAATCACAGTCTGGTAATAACCCGTAAGCACTAATGAATTAATGAAACCAGTTATAATCTCTCTAAAGATAAAGTTCGCTTGTCTTATCGATAAGCATTTCCAAATTTACATAGAACAATAAAATTTACATTATTCACAATCAGATACCAATTCAATTACCATAACAAATGGGTAACATGGCATTCAAATGTTGCTACACATTATTGCAATATAAAATTCATTTTATTATAATACTTAGTAGATTTCCCCATGGTCATCCGGTTAGCCCACATCATTCTGTAATTTTCTTTTATTGCTCAGCTCCTAAGAGTCGCAGCGTGATGTTAAATATTTTAAAACCTTCCCAAAGAATTGGACTATCAAATGTAAAAAGAATTATCAAAATAGCATTGACAGTTTCAGAGATAATCGCGTTCAAACAAATATATAAATTCTTCAGCTTGATGATTTTGTACCTATGGATTATACAATACATTTAAGATATGAACTTAGAAGATTGAATTTTTTGAATATTAACCAGGTGCTATAGTAGGCGTAGATTTTATGATCTGGTTCATTAGATTCAACATTGTAGAACATATTTTTTATTGGTATAGAACATTACACGCATTATTTAAATGTACAATAGTTGAATCAGCTATAAAAGTGGCTGGACTCTAACGTACTCACACAATATATTTACATATCATCTCAGCGTGTGTCCCAGTTGCATCTGGTGCCTTCACTTCGAAGCCTGAAGCTCATTCATTTCGCAGTCTAGGGCATCCCTGACAGTGTGAACATCCGCATGTCATTCTTTACAACATCAAGTCAACACTTTAGGAATCTACCTCTTCAACTGGAGCCAGGCCTATATAGACGTGTACAACACCAGGGGCATCCTATCCGGTACCCAGGGGCGAGTTGGGAACTCTGGGTTCCCCTCATCGGAAGAGGGCCAGATCGAGAGATATGGTCCTGGGTCGGCCGAGGTGCCAGGGATATGGCTACGACAATCTCACCTCCGGCAACCGTCGGCCCGCAGACGGCGTGCGTTTTAGTTGGTTCTAGTCCGACATAACCTCTTCCTCCAGCTCCAACAGGGGAGGTATCCGTGGGTATTTTAAGCGGTCCTTTAAGCGGGGCGTGAAAAAGCATCTGATGAGGCCGTCAAGCTGAGTGCCACCATTGTAACATGGTACGTGTTGTAATGGTGGCCCTCTTTTCAGAGACTTTGCCTTCAGCTTACCATCAGGCGAGGCGAAGTCAAATTGACGTGTCCTATATAAAAAAAAAAAAAAAAAAAAACGATAAAAAATAGGAATCCTGTCCGACGACCCTGTAGGAACTGTCTAATGCCTTTCTTTAAGAACCCCTTTACTAAAACATGCGTGGGATGAAGTTCTTTTCAAACCACAGAACTTAACATTTTGAAATTTCACAAAAAGATTACTCTCGATAGTCTTGCTTATACAGTCAGTGCTTCATTGCCTCTGCACCGATAACAAGGCGATGACAACTGCATTACTGCATCAATATTTTACATGATATCAATACTAGTGAACTCCAAACGTATAGAAATATCTCTCAAATAGACTGTTAACCTCATGTAACGCCATAATATCCATGCATTATTACATTTATTACATACATTTATAGTTATTGACGTGATTTCCAATGAGAGCTGCTGTTCTCGTATTTTAAACCCTAAAAACAAACGTAGTGATCCGACCCTGACCTGATACTCTGAGTGTTAAACCATTTCGTGACTACACGTGTTTGTAAAAGCCAACATAAATAAAATTAGTCTAGTTCAGTCAGTTCTTTCTTCTATCTTAGCCCTCTTCCCATGTTACGACTGCATTTGAAACTCTATGGCACTCAGAATAATGCCCCGGGTTGAGTAGTTAGAAGTGGCGATAAAAACGCAGAAAATTAAATAGCTCACAGATACTAGACTAGCGGTCGTGAAAATCCTCCCATCCCCCCCCGCTCCCCCCTCCCCCCCTTTACTTCCTTTTTAATAGCCTCCTTTCAACAACTCTTCACAGGAGTTAGGCACAGGTTAGAGACGGGTCCGCGTCAATAGCTTTCGGATGCAGCTCCTGGTAGTATTGACATAAGCATGAATATGTCTTAAGTATTTTTGTACGAGTATCTTGCAACCTATTCATGGCTATATCAAGCATAGTTTGTAATATTTCATAATTGATTGTTGTGGAAATTTTGATAGCACTCAGTAAAATATCCCAACAATATTCTTATTAAACCCATGTTTAAACTCCAAAGTAACTTTTTGATAGTGCTATTCAAACAAAAGTTAACGATATAGATTTAAAAAATGTGTACTATATCACTGCCTATACGTCCCACATACCACTAGAGTGCGTTGAACTACCTCTGACTTCCATAAACGCTGATTTAAGTACGTTAGATATGGCATTCAAGTATTCCTATCATATGCAGGTCCATACTGTTGGTATTAGGAGGTCTGCACGCACATCTATTACTGCAGGCTATATAAAATAATAATGGCTATCCATTCTTTGACAGATGTGGGTGATCCTACAGGTATTATTATAACATCTTATGTTAAACCATTTCAGAATAAATTGTATAGACACAGTAACCTAACAGTGCTAACAAAATGCGTTGCAGAAGACGGCTCGCAATACTCGTTAAGCGTGAGTGGGCTAATATCAATATTTTCTTTAAACTGTCAAACTTGTACCGAAGTAGTAGCTATATTTTCCATCGTGTTGTAGTTGCCATCAGTGTATCCATAGAGCACAGTCAAACGAAGAGTTTGTATACTACCGACGACCTTTATAGAGCAACAGAAAACGCTGTAGCTATAAGCAAGTTTTAGGCTGATACAATTTTAAAATGTGGGTGAATTTCAACAAATGCCATTTTTTTTATCATATCGGTGAACTTTTTCATTTATATGTTTTTTGTATATTTTTCAGGTTTTATGTAATCTTTATGATATCATGTATCCCCAAATTTAATATCATCAACGTATCATTTAAGATTATGGAGAAAATTCAGTTTTAATTTTGGTTTCCACCGACATGACAAACCCGCACCGATTATTTTTTCTGTACACCGATTTGATAAGTTTATCCACCGAAATTATATACATATCCACCATTATGATAAAATATTCACCGAAATGATAATCTATCCACCTTTGAACATCAAAAAGGAAATAGTAGGTGCCTTATTTTACAAGAGTGACTTAAAACTGAATGCCTGACCTGAAGAAGATCATATCCGACGAGAATAGAGTTCTTGAAGATCCAATGAAAATATTATATTTTTTGAAATTATATAGGTACCTATTATATTATTTATTTACTTTCTTCTATTCTTTTTTATAATACATAATTAATTTAAAAAGGAACGTTTATAAGCTGGTAACACAAATCAATCAATTAGCCTATTGCAGTCCACTGCTGGTCATAGGTCTCTCCCAATATGCGCCACGTTTGCTGATCCTCCGCCTTCCGCATCCAGTCCTTCCCAGCCACCTTTCGTAGGTCGTCAGTCCACCTGGCCAGGGGGTGTCCCACCTTCCGTTTTACTCCTCGCAGTCTCCACTCTAGGACTCGTCTGTTCCAACGGCAATCAGTCCATCGGCAGATGTGGCCAGCCCACTGCCACTTCAGCTTGCTTATTCTGCGAGCTATGTCGGTAACTTTGGTTGTAATGTCGGATGACCTCGTTTCTAATTCTATCCATCAAAGAAACTCCAAGCATAGCTTGCTCCCATAGCCCGCTGTGCGATTTTTAGGTCACGGACTAACCCCACCTTCAGTGGCCACGTTTCGGCACCGTAAGTCATAACAGGCAGAACGCACTGGTCGGAAAACCTTTGTTTTAAGGCATTGCGGCAAGGGGGAGGAGAAGACCCGACGTAATTTGCCAAATGCTGCCCACCCCAGTTGGATTGTTCTGGCTTCTTCTTTCTCGAAGTTGTTTTTACCGAGCTGAATAATCTGCCCCAGATAGATATACCTATTTTTGAACAACTTCGAGTGTCGTTCCTTCGATGGCAATTGCTCTCGGTACAACATGTTCGTTTTGGATAAAACCAAAAATAAGTATCTTGGTTTTATCCAAGTTTACACTGAGGCCGACTTGTCGAGAAGCTCCATTCAAGCTGTGCATCATTTTGCCCAGTTATTCCAGCGACTCCGCAACTATTATGATGTCGTCGGCGAACCAAGGGTGCGAGATGTACTCACCGTTGATGTTGATACCCGCCCAGTCCAGCCCAGAGTCTTAAAGACGTCCTCCAATGCGTTGGTAAATAGTTTGGGAGATATAACATCTCCCAGTCTCACTCCACGTTGGTGGCTAATGGGTTTTGTGTTCTTCTTCGACAGTGTAATACAAGCATCTCAGCACCTCGATGTGCAATCGAGGCGGCACCGCTGCAGCGCATCCAGCACTGCCCAGATTTCGATAGAGTCGAAGGCTTTTCCGTAGTCCACAAACGCCATACACAGCGGCTGGTTGTACTCCTGAGTCTTTTCTACAATCTGCCAAACAGTATATGGATGTGGTCCACGGTACTATGGTCTTTTCAAAACCTGACTTGCTCAGGTGGCTGGAACTCGTCGAGCTTACCTGCGAGGCGATTTGTGACGACTCTCGAGAACAACTTGTAGACATGACTCAGGAGTGAGATGGCCTGCGTTCTTCAGCAAGGTCTTGTCACCTTTTTTGAAGAACAGTACCACCGCACTCCCGCTCCATGCCCTAGGTGTTAGCCCTTGCGGGATGACGGAATTAAAGAGGCTTGCTAGCTCTTTCAGGATTGGAGCCCCACAATGCAATGGTTTGACCACTAGTCGGCCTTCCCGTCAATGCCTCCCTAGAGGTTTCCAGTATTGCGACCCTAGAGCTACTTGGAGCGGCGTAGGTGGGAGGGCTGACCTTATCATTCGGAATCTTGATATTTAGAGAGCCTCAGATAAGTCGGTAATCGCTTCCAGTAATAAACTTGTTGATCACACTTGTTGATCTCTGAATATGTGCTTAGGTACCATTATGAAAAAAGTCTATATATCGTTCCTTATTATAGTCCACTGCTTGTGGGGTATTTTCTTAAAGAAACTATTCATTAAGAAGAGATGCCTGTGACTCGAGGAAGCTGACTAGCATTTGCCCACTGCGATTTCTGCATACCACTCCTTATGATCCGATTTTCTTCTCGTCGCGTTCTTGTATTCCCACTTTGGCATTGAAGTCCCCCCTATGTATGTATGTGTTTATATGTATGTTCTTGTATGTTCCATTTTTCCTTTGTATACTTAACGAAATCGCACGGGATCAACCGATATGATAAAACGACTCACCGAGATGAAAAAATATCTACCGATATGATAAAGCAATCCACCGATGTGACAAAACTGTGCATTGATCATGAATCAAAACACCGATATTAGGTGTAAGACACCGATTCGTCTTTTTTTATCATTTTCGGTGTAAATTATCATATCCGTGGTAATAAAGACCACCGATTACACCGATATGCGAACACCGACGTGAGAAATTTCACACTTTTTAGAATATTAGAAAAAATGCATAATATCTAGGTTAAATTCAATAACAATCAATGAAGCTAATTCACTTTCTACCTCTATTAGAACCAAAAAACAATAATAAAACTGCTTACTACACTAGAAAGATGCCACCACCGATAGTATAAAATAATTGTCCGGGAGCAACTAAAATGGCGTACTTATATTATTGGCGGGAATATGCAGTGATTTAACATACGTCCGTCCTGACTGCGCACTAGCAGGCACTAACGAGAGAAATAAAATTGAGGTGGGGACACTGTCGGACTCGTCGATATAAAGTTATGTGTAAATTACTTTTGGTCACCGATTTGAGAACATTTCGCAGGACAAGTACGTTTGTGCCTCTCAGTAATAATATTCGTTAATTATATAATAAAATATGACTTAAATTAATAATAAAACTAATATTCTATGAAATAGAATAATTTATTATACTTAATTTACTTATTTTTATTAGTGTATAAGCTTTTTTGTTTGTAAAAAAAGTAGAGGGACAGCACCGATTTGAAGAAAATAGAGGTTTATGTATTTATTTCTACCTTTATATATAGTCCTAGCCTAAATATATTTTTGCCACAACTCATTAACAACCTATTGAATACTAAAAAAAATAATTCAGAACAATATTCCTTTTTTCAAATACTAATTTCACCGAAGACAAAAAAAAAAGCCATTTGGGAAATTCACCCATGTAGTCACTGTATTATACTAGATCTAGCCACAGATTCGAAGAAGAAGAATAAAACTGATTGCATAATAATATAATGCCTTAAATGTAAGTATAAATTACTGCAATGTTGGAGGTAGAATTAAAGAATGAGTCAAACAATCAAACAATACTGATGAATTGCCCGGACATAACGAAGCAAAACAAAACGAACAAAAACTAAACAAGTGTGCAGTTAAAAGTTTAACAAACATCTTGGTAGTTACACGCTCATAAATTCGCCAACGATCGAGACCGATTGAGATGTCAGTGTTTTGGACAATTCGCTTTGAAATTTCCATCTTGAAGAGACTATCGTCTTTATGCCTTTCAGCTTTAAATTCATTATCCTATGTTACGGTTTATTGAAATTTATCATTTTTTAATTCGTTATCATTTTCCAGGATGCCAATTTAAAGACTTTCGCAATTGAATTCATATCTTACACAATAGGTATAAGGCTCATTTTAGGATATTTTCTCAGTCTTAATTTCATTTGCTGTACAAGCAAGGCGGTCTCACACGTTGTGGTCGCAAAGGATTTCGGTAATCATAAATTGAGGAACACTAATAGTTAGTTTGTGGATAGCCCAAGGGTCCGATGTGAACGAACTTTGGATGGGAGAAGTTTTGCTCTCTTTTGCACTCAAAAATTTAACATTCGCTTTCCTTTGAAGTCAGCTGAATAACGAGTTACGTCAATGTATTTATTGCATCAATGTGTGTGTATTTTGGGGCATTTTTAACAATTTGCAATACCTTCATATGCGGTACGAAGATTATTTTTATTGTAATTGCAATTGTGATGTTTTAATTTTTATTACTCTGTACAAATTATTAAATATAATATATAAGCTTGTCAATTTATTGTCACCAAAAATTTACAAGCAAATACTATATCGCATTCTGTTCTATGCCAATGAAATATTGGAATTAATTTTGAAATATCCATACATCTATATAAAAAATCTTTTTGTTACGACTAATCTGCGGAGTGAATGGTTTAAAACGTGACTTAGACTATTTTAGAAAAGTGATCTAAGTCAACGCGAATGTAATCGCAGGCACAGCTAATTTAGAATTATGTCTACAATTACAATATTACAAGCGCGAATTCCACTTATCTGACAAACATTGCCAATCACACATTCCCTAAATGGGCACAAGTTAACGAAGAGGCTCCAAGAGCTCAATTACGTAAATTTATCATTCCCGAGTACTGATACCTACTGAGAAAATTAAATGTCAATATATGTGCATACTTAACTGCATACCATGATAGTTTCAATTTATTAGATTAAAAATAAATTGATTGGTAATTTCCAGTTTACGAGCGATCATGACAGAACTAGCTGTTGCCCGTGGCCCCGTCCACGTGGAATTTTGATCCCGTCCCGGTGGAGCACAGGAATTTTATTTCCGGGTTAAAATGTTTCAGTATTCTATTCCAGACCATAATGTATCTGTGTGCTACAGACTGTGCCGTCCAGATTCGTCACCACCTTCGAGAAAACCAAAAAAATTGGATTTTGTTACTGGTTTCATTCATTCCGTGGAGCGACTGTCACCTGACCTCCACAACCTAATGATGATATCGAAGCATTGCAGCTAGACCAGTTTTTAGGACTTCCACTACGCGTAACGACTGCCATGGATGTTCTTATGGCAACCGGGGCTGACAGCGTAACGTGCTCTCCGAGGCACGACCAGACCAATGCAAATACCCATATGCATACAAATATTTGCACCGAGCAAGGATCCAGCCCGCACCTCCTGCGTAGCGGCCGCGTTCACTACCATCACGAGGTTCTCAACCTTAGACAAAGAATAACTAGTTTTCTCCGTCTACGTTCTCAACACTATTACTCATCATCACCATCATACAGATGGCATAAGGGTGTATGTATGAATGGATGTGTATGACTACATATTATGTGTATGTTTAAGATACTAAAATTAACATCTTGAGAAGTTATTCAGTGTAGAGCTCGTAGATATTACAGTGTCTATTTATTAGATAATTATGTAAAGGTAAAATGTGATCAAAATATTCAAGCAACTTTAAGAAATTTCTGGCTTAAATTGCCTTCTAAATTGGTACTATTTATGAACACTTATTCAAATTTATTGTCCCTTTCAGACAGGACTGAAGGCGTAAATGATATAATTATTGGCACTAAATTGATATTATTATGCGCTAATAATATATTATTAAAGTGACTGACAAATTGTATTAATATATTAGCATTTAATCAAAGGCTTACTGCTAGAGGGAACTCATTCAAATAGCCTATTTCAACTCATCATCTGATGCCTCGTATCCAGAAGGTAACTTTTGACGCAAAATGCGTATTTGACATATTTGGCAAACGTCCTGATCGACCACCTGAATCTCGTGGGGGGTGGACACACGGAAACAAAGTTACTGTCGTGGCTAACGTGGCTCTGGTAGAAAATATCTTGAAAACTTGACATTGGCGTCTCGCCATTAATAATTTTATAAACATTTATAATTTACTTGACATTGGCAAAATTGCGGCGATTTGCTGCAGAAGTCATTAAGAAAAAGAAGTTGAAGTTATTTGGCAAATAATAACCACGTGACAAATGATTAGTCTTATCGCCTATTTGTCAAATAATTATGACCAATACCACATACGCTTACCATACGCTTCTCAGTTTGTAATTTGACTGCGATGTGTGGATGGTCGTATTTGCATGTCTGTGTATTTCAAGTACCTATTTTGCTAAATGAAACAATCGCCCAATAGCAAACACAAATAGCTAAGTGTCAACAAATTTGGCAACGTTGTGCAACACGCGCGATGTTGTCAGCGAATGTACAACATTTCGCGCGGCTAGTTTGTTTGACGATTGATTATGAATGGACAAACAAAATTGTAACTCGGTGTTGTTCCACTTTCTTGTGCAACTTTGTGCAACAATGTTGCGCAACATAACACGCAACAATATTGTCTAGTGGTCTAGGCTATAGATCTACGACAGTAAAAATTATAATTATTGGTAATTCGTTCATCATTCATTGTTTTATTTGTCATTCATTCGTTCATTCGGTCATTCGTTCATCCATCATTCTTTCTCCTAAATCATTTTTCAATATGAGCTCGTAAATTAAATCTGACTAATCATAAACGTATGTTCGTTAAGTGACATTTAATATCATAGGACCAATTTGTACAACGCATGGTTTTTATACATAATTTATCTGTGTCGTAAAATTGTCATAAAACTCGATACTAGCAAAGACACACGTTTGTATGATGATAAAAATGTGTCACGCGTTTGTATGTTTCTAATGATAGTTGAGTGAAATAATTTACTACTGATTAAATGTCTGAAATTTACGCGAATACTACTAATTGAATTTTTTTTCTAACTTCAGTCACCCTAGAGACTATGGCTTCTGGAAAATAGACGAAACGTCGGTCTGTTATTAGTACAAAATAAATCGCAATATAATCCGTTAAACAGTGAATTTATAACGGCTTGATTTTTTTAGTCGTGAAAATTTTGTAATAACCTCCAATTACATTTAGATCTTCGGGGCCCATATCATGTACACATTGTACACCTATAAGCTGATGGAACTTCTGATTCTGACAGACAAGCCTCTAGTGTAAGCCTCTAGGAGTTGGGGGTCAGACGGTAGCCGCTCGCGTAAAAGCAAAGAAAAACGAATTCATAATATTGATGTGTTAATTCTTGATCACTATGAAAAAAATTAAATAGAACCACTTTTTAACAGACTATCGTGATTTGCCCCGTGACCATGGCTGCTGAAAAGTAGGCGAGACGACGTAAATAATTATTTTTGAAAGTGTATCTATCACTTTTGTGCATGATTGTATTTTAACTTTTTCAAATGAAGATGTACAAGTAAGGTCGAATGGAACTCGTTGTTTGACAGAGGGTCTAATGGGCACTAAAGTATAAATAAAATCCAAGATTGAGGGTCCAATTCTAACATGGAGGTCCAATGGATCATATTTATAGATAAGGTCATATTTTGAGGGTCCAGTAGGTACGTAGCCAATATATCGCGATAGAATCTGTTAAATATTGGTTTTCTTTCAATAATATTGGCGTGAACTTCAGACAGTATGGTTTATGAACTAAAACAAAAAGTTTTGTGGATGCCTAACATAAAGTCATGGTCTTATTTGTGTTTTACCAGGTATTTTGCTCAATCGATTTCATATAATGAGTCAAGACCTTTAATTTTCGGTACATTCAAGTGTTATTTATCGATAATTTATGGCCAAGTTCGAGAGGTTGAGCGTGAATCCCATAAATAACTTAGTTTTCTAAAACAACGTGACTAATAAAATTATGCAAGTCACAAATACTTAGGTATCTTCAATTTAAATTTTTATTAGTATATAATTTTATACTAATTGCTTTATTTTTCTTTGGTTTTATTTTTTATTTACAATTTTTTTTTCTTCATCCTAGCGTTAAGCCCATTCGCATCCGAAGCTTTCATCTCGGAGTTTAGGGTCCGCTTTACCAATCTAACCGCGAATCTCGTTGGATTTCGAAATTTTCTGTGAAGCGACTGCCGTCTGACCTGCACAATGATGGTATTGGGCAATATCGAAGCACTGCAGCTAGACCAGTTGTTGGATTTTAAGGCTCCCAACTACCCGTAACGACTGCCATCTAGTTCGTATGTTAACCGGGACCGATGGCCTAAAATGTGTTCTCCGAGGCACGACCAGACCAATGCAAATACCCATATTCATGCAAACAAATATTTGCACTGAGCAGGGATCGAACCCGCGCCCCTGGGTAGCGACCGCGTTCACTACTACCACTGAGGCTATCTTTTTATTTTGTTTTAATATCACATTTTCTATTGTATCTCAGCCTCTGTGATCGGTAGTGAACGCAGCCACTTCGCAAGAGGTGCTGGTTCGATCGCCCCTCAGTGTAACTATTTTCACAATCATTCCCAAAGTACCTACAGTTATTTAATAGTATAGATAGATAGATAACTTACGTATTAATTCAATGCTAGCAGTGCTAGTACACAATATTATTATAATGCTATTTACTTAACTTATTACAGCTATTCATCTCCTGCTGCCAGAGAGGATATGTTAACTACATTCAGTAATGATAAACGACACATAACGTATAAGTATTAATAATATACACAATGTTGAAGCGCCACAAAATTACACACGCACTTATAAATATGCAATAGCAAATAAATATTACTAGTAATAAATATTCCGGAATATAAGCCAGTGTGGCACAGATCCTGTCTCTTTGAGAGACCATGGTTGAGTGTTTGAATTTGTCCTGAAGGTGATCCCCGAATGGGGTGAAGTGAAGTGAACATCAATGCTACTATAACCTAGGCGTCTCTTTTCTCTGTTACTCAATTTCATGAAGAAAAAATAGGTCGAGTGCGAGTCGGACTCGTGCGCTAAGGGTTCCGCACAAAACTGAACTGAGAAACAGAACTTATGCTGCATAAAATATTTTTTTTTATTGCGTAGACCTAGAAGTTTCACAGTTGTAAGAAGTCACAAGTGATTCAAGTGAAGTGACCTGAGTATTTGATATTAAGATTTATAAGCACTTGATGCCTTCACACATTCCAGAGAAAAAGTGTTGACAGACAGACGGACAACGAAGTGATCCTGTAATGTAAGGGTGTAGTTTTTTCCTTTCAAGGTACGGGAACCTTTATAAAAAATCTTCTTGAACCTCTATGACTTGGATCGATGCCCAAAGAGGTAGGAATTACGGTGACATAGTGGCTCATTTTACCGAAAGACTCATTCGTCAATTAGCAGACAGATTACCGACTTCGGCCTGGGAGATTTTTGTAGGATTAAGAAAGAGAAAAGAGAAGCGAACTCGGGCGGAAGTCGAACACGAGAGCAACAATCATTCAATAATCATTCAGTGGTACGTCGAGGAATGACAATTCCTTATCGTGCCACTGGTGGAACAAGTTGGTGGCACGACGAGGACTAAGGGGAACCCGCGATCTTTCCCTTACAGGGGGAATGCTCTGACCACTAAGCAACTGAGAACCGCACGAAGTCAATCCAAATTCCTCTATATCCTATAGACCTATCCATTTTTGCGGCGACGGTGGAGACGGTTTGACTTTTCATTCAAAAGATCTTTGTAGGATTTGATACACTTTAACATGTATCAATTCTGCCATAATGCCCTGAATATATCAGTGTAAACACAAGCTTAACATCATAAAGTCTTTAAGCTACTTCTGTACAACAGTTTGACCATAAAACATGCAAAGTTTACAAGCTTACCAGTACACAACATGATAATGAATATGACAATGTTGGGCTTATAGAGCGCACTAGAGCCATCTTTAACACAGATTTAGAGCAGGCTAGACCACTAGGGATTAGGACTGTTCATTTCTACTGTTCTAGGACAAGGACATTTGACAGCCTCCGTGGCGTAGCGGTAGTGGACGCGGCCGCTACGCAGGAGGCGCGGGTTCGATCCCCGCTCAGTGCAAATATTTTGTGTGAATGAAATATGAGTATTTGCATTGGTCTGGTCGTGCCTCGGAGAGCACGTTAAGCCGTCGGTCCCGGTTGCCATGAGAACATCTATGGCAGTCAGTACGGGTAGTTGGAGCCCTCAAAAATCCAAAAACAACGGTCTAACTGCAAAACTTCGATATCGCCTAATGTTAACATTGGGTTGTGGAGGTCAGATGACAATCGCTTCACGGAAAATTTCGAGGTCTAGCCAAATCCGTGGTTAAGACTGGTAAAAGCGGACCCCAGACTCCGAGCTGAAAGCTTCGGATGCGACTGGGAATTAACGCTAAGAGGAAGAAGAAAACAGACAAGGAGACGATGTGATGCGCCACTGATATTTTTGCGATAGCTACAATTTTAATTTAATCCTGCCTTATCCGTGCTACATATTTAACGTATCGTTTCTATGTAATTCACGTCTTATTTTCTTCGTTTTCGATTCTCTTCGATGCATCGCACCTCGAAAGAAAAACTTACGCCTGAGATTCGTCCGCCAATCAGCCTACACTATATCTGTGGTGTTTATTATGAACGTTAAAGCAAGGAGTTTTATAGCAGATCTCCGCTTAACGGTGAGTAATCACTATGTTAAACCATTTTATTACAATACAGCAACAACAAAGACTGGATTTTATCGATCCTAAACCTAGATAGTGGGTTAACACATTGTTAAAGTTAAGCAATGCTAGTCAGGTCGGTCTTAAGATGAGTGACCATTGAGAGCCCTGCATGCTTTGGGGAGCACGTTAAGCCGTCGGTTTTGTTACAAGTATTTATAGCCCTAAAAAAGACGATGATTAACTACAGAATTTTGATATCAGCAGTGGGTTGTGGAGGTCAGATGGCAGTCCTCACCTAAAATTTCGAAGATAGGTCCTTTTGTAGTAAGTCTGAAAGTCGACCCCACCTGAGAGGGGAAAAACGATCGAAGGATGGTTTCAGTTCAGTAGTATTTCCCGGATAAAGTCACGTCACCGTACCTTTCAAACATTCTACTGAAAAAATCCAAGCCACAAAAAATGTTACGATCAATAAAATAGTCAACTTCACAACATAAAACAAAAAAATATCACTGAGCGCATTTTTATTTAGTTATTTACTCACTCTCATTACGAGTAGTGGTGACAATCCAAAAATAACGAACAACATCGCCCAGGAGACGAAACCACATAACAATAAAAAATGTGATTTATTATTGTGAAGTTCTTGTCATACAATGCGTTAAAATATCGTAAAAATATGTTTATTTTTGTACCGAATGCTATTGTGTCTACAGATCGAATGGGGGCTACCATGAACTGAACGTACGAGATTTTGGGCCCGCATGAAACACGAAATGAACACCGCAATACTCAAGTTCCATGAAGTTAGTAAGGATTTGGGGGATTTTTTGTGGTTTCGGTTGCTAATAATTCTTTAACAAATTATAATAAATTGGAAAAAGCGAAATCAATTCTCGGGTGGGACTCGAACCCGCGATCTTTCCCTTACAGGGGGAACGCTCTGACCACTGAGCCACCGAGCTTCGCCCGAGAGTGACCCAATTTTTCCAATACATCCATCTTACGGCGATGGTAGGAGTAATCTACCGATATTCGTACGAACAATCGGAATCAATGAATGATGTTGCAATCATTTTTAAACATTGATTTTTGATAACTCCGCACAATCAATTAAGATAATTTTAAAGCAATTAGTTTGCTAGACTAAACAAATTATAATAAATTGGAAAAAGCGAAATCAATTCTCGGGCGGGACTCGAACCCGCGATCTTTCCCTTACAGGGGGAACGCTCTGACCACTGAGCCACCGAGCTTCGCCCGAGAGTGACTCAATTTTTCCAATACATCCATCTTACAGTGGCTCAGTGGTCAGAGCGTTCCCCCTGTAAGGGAAAGATCGCGGGTTCGAGTCCCGCCCGAGAATTGATTTCGCTTTTTCCAATTTATTATAATTTGTTTAGTCTAGCTAACTAATTGCTTTAAAATTATCTTAATTCTTTAACAATTACTTTGATGGTGGTGTCCGAAATTTCGGTCCACTATTATTATGGTAGGTCTACCGATTTAGTAAATAGACTGTCTGCTGTTGCTGCGGGAGACTGCTAGTGTGCATCATATAACACTGTAAATTGAATGCAAGCCGAATTATATCGAGATATAGCAATTTATTGTTCTTGTATATAAGCTATAAGTCGTAACGATAAATTTTATCATAGAAAGGAAAACGAATAATTAACCACGATATAAATCAAAATTTATGAATGAATTTTACTAAAAACATGTTAAAAACAATCAAATTAAAGAGATCGTTTTTAAAATGAGTCAAAATTTAAAAAATAGTTTCTCTAGAATTAAAAAAAAATACGTTTTGAAAACCAGATATTTTTTTTATTACAGAGAAAGAAGAATAATCACGTTCGGTTGAAAAATTACTATAAATCTATTCTACCGTATCTATTGAATAAAATTAAATGTAAGTTAATGCAAGAAACTGATATTTATTATTTTCAAAACACATATTATGCATTTAAAACAACAAAATATCCATCTTTTTACTTTTACGATAGCATTTTGAATGATTTACGCATTGAGACGCTCTCCTTAGATCGGCTGGTTCCTTGATAGATTGGATCCATAAAAGGGTACCATTTTATGATCACTTGTTGACGTATCTGACTTTAAGTGTGGGAAGCAAGACACCTACCTTGAGAAGAACTTTACGATATATTAATAGGGTAGATTCCTGGTTTTAGCGTTTAAAACTGAAATGTAATGTTAAATTCAGACATGAAACTCAGACACTCGTAAAAATGATATGTATACCTAGTCAAATTCAGACATGAAACTCAGGCACTTGTAAAATGAAATGTATGGTCAAATTCAAACATGAAACTCAGGTACTCGTAAAAATGAAATGTATGGTCAAATTCAGACATGAAACTCAGGCACTTGTAAAATGAAATGTATGGTCAAATTCAGACATGAAACTCAGACACTCGTAAAAGTAACTTACAATTTTTTTTAGAGTTCTTCGCGCTCTGCAATAGTTTTATTATGATCAACCTTCTATTCCTATATGCCACAAATTATTTTTTTCAAACGATGTCTTTGTCGCATCGTGACAAGACGATGAATATCAATTATTATCTAACTTGAAAAAAGAACAGTCACTGGTTGTAGAGGTCACATGGTCGCATCGCGGAAAATATCCAAGTTCAGCCACGTTGCAGTAATACTGGAAAAGAAGTAGGTATCCCGGACTCTGAGGTGCAGACCTCGGATGCGACTAGGATTACCGTAAGGATGTTAATGATAGTATAACATACATACATACAATCACGCCTTTATCCCCGGATGGTTAGGCAAAGGTTAAATTAACACCCACATTTCACCAGTCATTGTGTTAGGTCCCACGTAATAGGGGGTGAGCCTATTGCTGTATTCCGGGCACTATTGTTTACTCGAGACATGCATCTGAGGCTGAGTCTGGGCTGTTTATATCTGTAGATTTCCCTTCCCTTAGTCGCCTTGTACGACACCGCATGGAAAGAGATCGGGTGGCCTAAATTCTACTCTGCCGGGAACCACATAACAGAATGTACTATTAACAGATAAATACTTATATTTCAAATAATAACGGTTTCGCTCCATCACTAAGGCTGTTATCAGAATTAGACAGAACATTACCATTTCAAATTCCCAACCGCCATTACCGTGCGGCTTATACAAGACATCGGACACAATTCGTGAGATTTGTCAAATAAAGACGTAAAACCGATAAATATTTATCGATATCGATAGAAAGGCTAGTCGTACTGCGTCATGTCTGACACTTATCGATCCAGAAGCTGTTAAAATAGTGTTTGACAGAAGTATTAAGGGCACATTATGATGTTTGCGTCGTAAAAGAACCGTAGTGCATACAGACGACAATATAGGGAGAGGAAGCAATAATAAACCGGTGTTAAATGGACCACTTCTGTATTTGTACCAAAAATGACACAATTTATTTACACTAGCTACACAATCAATCAATCAATCAATTAGCCTACTGCAGTCCACTGCTGGACATAGGCCTCTCCCAATACACGCCACGTGTGCCGATCCTCCGCCTTCCGCATCCAGTTCGTCCCAGCCACCTTTCGCAGGTCATCAGTCCACCTAGCTAGGGGGTGTCCCACCTTCCGTTTATCTTCGCGCAGTCTCCACTCTAGGACTCGTTTGCTCCAACGGCCATCAGTCCTTCGGCAGATGTGGCACAAAAATCACAAAAAGGTTAATCAGTGGCTTTCCTTTTTGTTCGTTTCTGTAAGTGCTTCCACATTTAGTGAAATGCAAGACAAAAATTTAACTTTATAAAAGTCGATTATTCTTATAAACCGTATAAACGACACCCTGTCGCCCCAAGACGGAGGAAAATTTGGATAAAATTCAGGCGAGTCTCAGAGAATTCCCCCTGTAAGGGTAAGATCGTGGGTCCGAGCCCCATCTGAGCCGATTTCGCTTTTTCCTATCTTATTCCATAATTATAAATGACTAGAATGTTTGTTATTCAATCTCGCTTTAATGGCTAAAAGGATCTGGCTGAAATATGGGACAGGGATTGATTACAGTCTCGAATAACACATAAACTCCGGGAATAAGTTCTCGTGTGTTGCGGGAAACGGTTCAAAATTTCTCATGAGCAGAGTCGCGGGTAGCAGCTAGTATTTTTATAATGAAGTACTCTGAAAATATTTTAACCAAACCAGAAGTAAAGTAACTACAGCATTTGAAATTGTAGACCTGGAATACGAGTATGTTCCAAGCTGATCGCTTCATAAAACGGCATCGTAAAGCCCTGAGGGTAAATAATAAGGCACGAATCAGTAGTAAACGATAAATGTATAAACATTTATTCTTTGATTCATACGATGCTAAAAATCTAATGTATTGTGGTTGTATTAGCGTCTGCGTTCACTAGTTCGGTTGCATTTCTGCTAATGTTTAACTTTTGAGCGAGATTTTATGATAATCCGTTTATGTGCATTATTATTACATTTAGGAACTTTAGTTCGTAAAAGGTACATTAATCGTATTGGGGTGCAAGTGAAAGGCCTTATTCGGTCGCCTTCATTATAAGTTTTAGTCGGTTCGAGTCCGACATAACCGCCTCCACTGGCCAGTGAGAGAAAGAAAGAGGGATAGTTATGGTATCGTTGTACCTATTAATAAAGGTTACGAGATATTTTACTAAAAATGTGATTGATACATTACTAAATTGTAAATGAAGCAACGATAATGAGTAAAAAGTAAACCAAACCAAATTCAATCAAAGTCAAATAATAATATAACTTTTTTTATACAGGACACGTCAATTTGACTTCGCCTCGCCTGATGGTAAACTGAAGGCAAAGTCTCTGAAGAGAGGGTCACCATTACAGACACGTTCCATGTTACAATGGTGGCACTCAGCTTGACGGATAATTTACGTCAATAAAACAACATAAGTGAATAAAGACAAGAAAATGTTTAATTGCAATTTAATAAAAGATAATAAAAAGCCTACATTGTGCAGAAGAATTTAAAAGTCAAAGTTATTACTCCTGGCAATAAATCATCCAGAGAATTGGATGATTTATCGCAATGAACGATAAAAATACAGTGACAGTTCAGAAAGGTTTTAAGTTTTGTTTTAGACAAGTGGTTTGCAATTGACAGTTTAATCCGATGAATAATGCGTGCACGGGTCAAAACAATAATACCTATTAATTCAACTAATCTCAGAAAAATCCATTAGGTTTTTAATATAAATCTACGTAAAAGGTCATTTAAGTAAACAGTTAAAAGTTAAGTTTGCTCGTAAAAATAACACGGTTTATTAATTAGGTAATAATTAACAGTTTTGATTTCCATTCTTTTTATAGTTTTGTAGCATATTTTCAACCATAACCCAGTTTGAATATAAAATCAGCATCCAGAATCCTTTTGTCCGAAACATGTAACATGTCGAGTGAACAAGCAGCCTTGCATAGTCAACACAGCTCATTCCGGACCGGTTCGGCCTGCGTACTATTTTACGCTGGAGTTCTACCGATCGCGTCACAATATGCCAATGACCTAGCCATTGTCTAGATCTTAATATCTAGACAGGCATCATGTGCGTGTGTTAGGTTAAACACACAGGCACCTTATTCTGAGTGACATCGAGTTTTAAATGCGTAACGTGAGAAACTGGTGGATTACAATTGGTTATCATACTCGTAGAAGAGAAAAATGGCGTAAAAGTAGGTCAACTTAAATGTGTCGGTTTTTATGAATGTGTGTAGTTACGAAACGGTTTGTCATTCAGAATAAGGGGCCTGTTTAGATTTAAATATTTCAATTTAATTTTTGTAGTTTTGGTTTGATTCTTGGGTATGGTATAAACTTTTAAGACCGGTATAACGTGATGGTAGTGAGTTTGAGTGCTGCGTTATAGCTTGTGGGTTCAATTCCCATTCAGTGCAAATATTTCTGTGCATGAATGTCTTTTTCGAAGAATTAATTTTATGCTTGTAAAATTCAGAATATATTTTGTGAATTAAAAAGATAAGACTAACACTGATAAATTATACGGCGTGAAAAAGCCAACAAAACAAGAATTTATCACACTAGATTCTCAAAAGCCTGCAATGACTTTTCAAAGCACTTCACCGCATAGAAACTTTCGCGTTAAGGTGCTGATAGACTTAAGCATTCACGTGTTACAGAACATCCAACATTCATGGTTTTTAAATTTGTCGAACTGTCCAACGAACCTAATCAAGCTTATAGCCAAACATCGCTACGAACATTTTCATGATCTTTGTAGCGAAAGCTCTAGTCGATGCAAATTTACTGTCCTTTAAGATGGTCTAACCATTCATTCTAGAAGACATTTCTTTCTTAATATTTTAGTGTAAACACAACCTTGTTTTCAGCGTTTACATAAGAAAGAACGACGAACGAATATTCTGTCATTGTTTACACTAATAGAATTTGATGAAGGATAGATTGAGTATTCGCTCGTCTAATATAAATCAACCTTTAAGAGAAGAGAATGCTCGCCAGAATACTTGAAAGAACGCTCGCTAAAACGCTCTTAATTATTTTTCTGTAATGTAACATTCGCAAGAGTACACATAAAAGTGAATGCTCAAATTTATCAGCACCTTATACTTGCTAACTCGCCTCAAATGACTCATGAAGTGCTAGATAGTAAACTTCTTGCAGAACCTTCCTTTCAGCATTATCGCTAATGGTTTACAAATTATGTTCTGTGGCTTTGGCTGTTGCATATTTTACATCGGGTTTGGTCATAACTTAGTTATATCGTAATTTCTAAAGGTTTAATCGTTGTAATGGTTGTTTGCTATGATTTTATGGATGCTACAAAGTCTGTAGGTATATAAAAGATAATGTTATATTTAACTAATACTCGTGGTACTCGTATATTATAAATATAAAAGTTTTGAAGACCGATGTTTGGTTATTTATATTTTTTATTTATAAGGAACGATACAATCTGGGTGATTGCTCAAATTACTTGGTCATAACTTTTTTCTTCATCATAACATTACATCATATTTTTATTTGATAGAATGATTAACTGGGGTTAATTATAGATTTTTTAAGTCTATCTTACAAATAGTATGATGCAATACACTCAAAATAAAGTTCATAATAAATGAAGCAACAATACAAACCATAACCCTAATTAACACATTCATTGGAATAATATTATTATAATCAAAGGTGTTACTATTTAAAATTTAGAAGCGGATAATAATCTAACGTTAAATATGACTGAAATTCAAAAGCCTCACAATTTACTAAACGCCCTGAGGCGGACTGATCTTATCGTATAGCACCAACTTAAATCTTGCTGTAACAACTTAATAATTATCACTGTAATGCTGTAGACCACACACAGGCCCTAACAGATGTCCTCCTCCGCATTTTGATGCATTGGTCTGGGTAGTGAATAAGGAGTTATACTGACTGACTGTGAAGTTAATAGAGAATTTGTTTCCATATTTGTAGTTACGCAGTATAGTCAGCAAGAACATGAATGGAAAAATGTTTGCTTAGAAACGACATTTTTAAGAAATTATGACTTAAAACTCAGTCTAAGTTATCCTTTCATTGATTGTGGTTAAACAAAGGAGATGGATACTCTTCCATACATTCGTGGGCCTGATTAACAGAAAATGGAGCTGTCAGCTGTCACAGCTTAAAAATACAGTTGATAAACACAAGAAATAATTAATCGATTAACGGAAATCGATTCAGAATTTATTTTTATTACACTATTATTTGGTATTTTAAATGGTTATTATTATTATTATGATTAAGTTTTGTTCACTCTGATTGATTTAATATCAAATTGTGATGCAAGTGTTATAATACGCAATATTGTTTAAATAATTTTTAGTAATCGATATTTTATTTTGCTAGTGAAATAAATTTAGTTTTAAGATTTCTCGTCTTCAAGATTTTCAATTGAGCTGGTTTTTTAATATTTTGAAATAGAAAAAAATACCGCTTTTTTTAAGTCATACCTCAACTCATTACAATTTTGGCCCAGAAGTCCCCGTCTCCTTTAATTGAGTTTAGATTTTGATAAAAAGATTACGAACTCAATAAACAATGGAAAGAAAGAAAAAGAATATTGCGTATCATAACACTTAATATGGATCCATAAGGTCTTTTTGCATAAAGGGACACACAAAGAAGAGATTACCTTATTAAAGAAAGGCAGACAAACTACTGCAAATAAAATATGTGCTCAATAAATATTGTCAAATAGAGAATAGCTTATTGTCAATAACTCACGTGATCCTTGCCTATACGTCGTAAATCAGGCCATGTATGAAGAAAGCGTGGGCCCGCTGAGATCCTTGCGGCACTCCAAACCAGTAGCGGTACACCTTTGCTGTTTATCAATTGCTGATGCCTGATTAAAAGTCGCCATAAGAAAATAATCTGAACTTATAATTATCGAGAGTCGGATGTCGCGATGTCGGTATGTCATTATAAGGATTTTTTATAGACTGTCTATATGAAGTTTATGTCTCTGTGTGTGTGTATGCATAAATACGTATATTTGCATTAGTCTGGGTCTTTCTGTGCCTCGGATAGCACGTTAAACCGTAAGTCCTAGTTGCCATACAGACATTTATGGCAGTTGTTACGGGTAGTTGGAGCCCTCAAAGCCCGACTAGTCAAAACTTCGATATCGCTAATTTGTTTCCACAACCAATTCGATATTTTCCGTGAAGCAACTGCCATCTGACCTCCACAGGTCAAATGGCAGTTACTTCACAGAAAATATTGGAATTCAGCCATTACAGTTAGACAGGAATTCCGATCCTAACTGAGTTGCGAAAAGGCTCAGAGACTGATGATGATGACTTTCTATTTATACGAAGTATGTTTAAAGCTGTGCAAGTAAAGTCATTGACTACCAATGAATTAATTTGAATGAGATCATCACATTATTGATTGCCATAAGAAAATGACAACAGTAAATGTTTGAAAAACGAAAAATGGACATTTAATGCCGTATCTGCACAAAACATTAACGACTAAATAAGATTAAAATATATTACAGAATTAACTATGTAACGGTACATTGTAATAAGATAATAAAATACAAAATATAATACCAATATTAATAGAACTAGATAGGAGTTAATACTAAGTGATACTAATAACTGTGTATTTTACGATTCTCGTCAAATCGTTTAGTAGACAGGACTATACGCGTGGGATGTTTTTTTTATTATCATTGCGTTGAAAACGTTTGATTTATGCTGTCACTATTTATGAATACATCTCTTCAAATTTACGATCTTGTTCTTGTATCTTCAGTGTTTTATGTACTTTAGATTTGTATAAGCGGTTTGTTTTGTGTGTAAGAGTTTCTGTAGTTTTTAATGCTTTTTAATGTACTTTAAGTTGGAGTTTGATTGAATTAGGTTTTAGTGTATATTGTTAGACTAATTTATGTTCGTCGTTATTTCCTCTTATACGATCAGTAAACATCAAGTTCTTAGCTCATAAACTTGATTGAATTGTAAATCGAATAATATTATTGAAGTTGTAACTTTTAACTGATTTTATTACGAACGTCGATTAAAAATAAAATAGATTATTAAAATTATAATTTGCACTACAATACATAAAACGACATCAGGGATGCAGGGACTAGCAGTCGAACTGACCATCTTGGTGGGACCCCATAGCCCATACAAGGGCCCAATTGCTTCTGTACATTTATGTTTACCAATTGGCTTCCCATTTTAAGATAATGATAACTTCTAACAATAAAGCAAGGAGTCAAACTTCATCAAACAAGAAAACAATGACTGTACTGAATAATTTAAACCACTAACAACAGTTAATAACACGCTAACTAGCTTATGTTTTGACAATCAAAATTAGGCCAGCCGTCTCTGAATTAAGTTAGTATACCACAAGGCTATAATCGTTCATTTTGGCCGACATTACAATTGCAAACATGATGGTGAAATTGCTGGAAAGCAAAATTGTCGCCCACGTCCAATATCACAATGAGACAATTTACATAATGCTGTACACTGATTTGAAATTTGAAGATTGAAGGGCCGTGATATTCAATGCTATCGTCCAGATAAACGAAATGATCAAATGACATTGAGGTTAGTAATGATGAGGAATTCTGAATCAACGTTATCTGTAATTTAGATGTATTTATTGCAGTAATGGATTATTGTTGTTGTATGTGTAATTGGAATAGGTCGTGTTGGTTCCCGGTGAAGTGGTATAGGGCCACCCCATCTCTTCCTGTGGGTGTCGTAGAAGGTAACTAAGGGATTGGGCTGTTCTCTATCCGATGGTAAACATACAGCCCATGAATAAGTGCCCACTTGACCGCAATAGGCTGCCCCCCCATTACGTGGGACCGAAAATCATCGTTTAGTGAAATGTGGTGATAATACCTCCTGTCTACCCTTTCAGGGATTTACATGCGTGAGTATATGTAAGTATGTAATGGAATATTATGAATAAGATATAATTAGAGTTGATATCATAAGATATAATTAGAGAGAGATATAATTAGAGTTGTCAATTTCTTAATAGATCCATTCGGAAGTTTTGAAATCAGTTTATGCTCAAGAGCAAGGTCCGTATTCATTTGTTCAACTCAGTTGTTCTGGAAAGTACTATACTGTGCCATCGACACCTAAACTGAGGTAGCTTATAATAATATTATGGTTTCAATATACTTACATAAACTGCAGTTAAAATATACCTACATACATTTTTTATATAGTTAGAAATATTTGCATCGAACGAAAAGCCGCGCCGTGTGATGTAGCAGTCGAAAGCTTTACCTATACGCTAAACTGTTATGCAAACGCAGATTACTTAATTAAATACGCAGTTTCATTTTGACACGTCTGATTAAATTGGTGTATTTATTTTGCACACGGGGATAACAAAATCATTTTATTAAATTATCCACTTCGACGGTAGTGTTGAATAATAAATTGTGTTTTTCATTTAGCACATTAATAAAGATAAGTAGAGTGATCATCACTCAAACGCATCGTCACTTGAACCATTTGGAGATAGTCCAATAAGGAACGGATCATTTCCAATAAGACAGTATTTTAAGTCTGCTGGATGTCCAAGGGATGCGTTGAGAGCGAATTTATCATTCACGGTATTTTAGTTAATCGATTTTAAACAGGAAAGCATGACGTGGTTAGTTAATCAATTAAAAATATCTCAAATGCTCTCATCATCAAAATTTTCTGATTTATTATAAAATCTTTCAATACCAACTTGAAATGATTTTATTGCTTCTGCTCCATCTATAGATACCTCGGTAGTGATAAATATATACAAGCTACGATTAGTATCGCTTTATACTTTAGTGTTTTCATCATCTACTGCTTGATTGATCACCTTAATTACATCGTTTTCCGCTTCATTAGGCCTTTGTACGGCGTCTTTTATTTAATTTTTGTTAAAAGGACTCCCACATGACAAGGTTGTATCTTTCAATCGGTCTCTTTGATTAGGATTATTGCCTATGGAATGTTGGATTCCTATTTTGGAACGATTTGTGGGTTTATGGATACTATTGTACTGTATTATTTTTTTATTATTATTAGTTGGTGGTTTCGAATTAATGAATTAAAATACAATTATTACATACATTTCTGATATTTACGCAGAGTTAGAGCAGAGGTGGGCCCAAGAAAATATGGATGGATTGTGTGAAGGATGATGTAGGAACGAAGTGGACTGAGGAGATCACATCTGACAGGTATACAATGACAGAAAATGACATGTTGTGTCGACCCCAAAAAGGGATAAGGCAGGCAGATAATGATGACCGTTATTTCGTTGTGAGTTAAGAATGCATTCATAGTCATACTCGTCTGATTAATAATGTACCGTATTATTAATCGTTACTTAAAGGTATTAAGTTATGAAAATCGAAAATGAAGATCACAGATTGTCTGCACATAAAATACGTATAAAAAGTTTGGTCACATCAGTTATACAACTAATAGGTACTTCCAATCATTATTATTAAAGCAAACTAACATAACTAACATAGGTGTACAATAAAGAATTTTATTATCTATCTATCTAACACCAGCGGCAACATCACAGTAAAGTATTAGTCACGTGAGAAAAATAGATCCCACTCCGTTCAAAATAACCACATGTGAATCGTATTGCATCGGAAGTGAATTCCCAATTTCGTCAATGTGCCTTTTCAAAGAGTTACGCCCAGCCGGAGAACAGTTGTGTGGGACAATAGATGCTTTCATTGTTTTGTGTCTAGTTTATTTCTGGTGTTTCTGATGCCAACGAGCCGTGCGCTGCTTCAACCGATTCTAGCAATTCAATCACGTGATCACTTTTATAATACACGACTTTTAGGCCTTTATCCCAGGACAATTCTCATTCCTGAATCTCGATTTGTAACTAGATCTGAGGATAGATTGCGTTCTACATGACAGTTCTGATGTCATTCTGAGAGTCGATTCACAACTGAGCGTTGTACTGAAATACGGGCCTTAGTGAGAGAGCGTGATTTTTATTTAGATGACTTCATTGGGGGAATGTGGATTTTATGTGATTATTTACCGCATCATTTGCATAAATTAGATGTATAATTTTGATATGCAATTACCGAATAAGTTCTCGTTTATTACATCATAAAACGATGAACGATAAAACACGTGGAATTTACCATAAAATAGTTTTGTCTCTACCAATCCCAGGAGAAAAGTCAATTCAGGAAAACACAAAAATGTGATCTCCCTATCTTTTAGTAAAACACGTTATCGTATTTGTACTACGAGTATAAGTAGATACGATTTGGTGTAGAGCGCGCCTATCATTCAGGTCTTTAGCGCCGAGTGTTAGCAGATACTTTGTGATGGTATAGCGCACCTATAGTGACGTTTCATGCATTACCGAAAGTATCAATAGATGCACTTATTAATGTAGTTTGTTGTTATGAAGTTTTTTGTTCGATTTGATATGCATGGATAAAATTAAAGCCAAAATACAAAAAAATGGCGTCATTTTGCCGTATTTTTGCGTCATTATTACTACAAATATACGATGTTGTATAAAATTTTGATTTAACATATCGAATTTAATATTACTTGCGAAGTCATTTTGATGGGTATTGTTTTGCTACTGATTGAGGTTGAGCCAGGAGCCTCGGTACTGTTCATACCCGTGATAGCAGTTCATACTTGTAAGGCGCGCTCTAAAGGGTGTATTTAAATGAAAATGAATTTATATTATACAATCAAAATTATATATTATTTGATCTACAAATCGTATCGTAGGCGTGTTGACAGCTGTAAACGTCTTTATGTTATCGTCTTTGATACTTTCGCTTGTATCTTTTGTTTTAGCATTTTCTTGTTTCATCGTGTTACATAATCTTACTCTTGTCGTTCAAAACGTCTTCATTCGATTTTAGTTTCTATTTACTTTTCATTTCAATATTATAAGGCATACTTTTGCTTGCACCAAATTGTTATGCCGGATAAGTTTCTTCAATTAATTAGCTGGAAATTCTTTTGATGTTTGACAATGCGAGAAATAAGACAGTTTAATGTGGCAATATTTTATAATGTGAAGTAGGAGTTAATAAAGAGTGTTTGGCTTAATGAGGCAAAATATTGTCTAGTTATGTTTTACTGATAGGGATAATTTGTTGATCTCGGTCACAAGCTTTTTATTCACGCTTTACACCACAAGCTAGACTTAGAATGATTGTTTTTTTTTTATAATTGGTCTGTCAAATTGACTACACCGTTCCAGAGTTTGATTTATGGTTGTTCAGTTCAGTTAAATTATTTTCAGTTTTGAGTTGCTTTGTGTTTCTTTTTTGTTCACCCTTACTTGCATGTGGTTTCGGACAGTTTTAGACCAATCTTAATAAGAGTACCCGCAACGGGTGAGCATTATGTGAAAACAATTACGAAAATGGAAGTAACGAATAGCACAATACCAAGATCAATACTGGAAGTAGCTTGCGTGTAATATTTTGAGTTATATAATATCTAATAATTTGAGTTGATTCTAATATAGGTACACAAGTTCCGGTAGTAGTTTGTAAAACAAAAACAAATTTGAACTCGAAGAAAATCTATTCATTGTGTTATTGTTCCTGTAGAATATTGTTGTACACCTTTGTCATCTCACATTATCTATTTCTATCTTTCTAAAGATCTCGAATCCATCAGTTATTCCTTCCTAAATCTATTAAAACATCTCCTCGCAGAACATTTATCTCGATTACCGCATTCGCACTCGCTCATGCCTTCACCAGAAATATGATCGAATACTAACAAACGATGTGATAGATATAAATCGATACCATTTATCTCGATTACCGAGTTCACAGAACTAAGGTTACTCGATTTGATGGCTACTTTAAATGAAATGTTTTGACGTTTATGAAGTGGTTTGATACTGAGAATGTTTAAGTGTTAAGTTGGGATGTTTGAATGTTTCTTTTATGTCTGTATTTTGTGTTAAATGTGATTCATGATTTTAAAATCATCTTTATCATGATGGATCATATTTTCGTGTTTTGGATGGAGTTGTATTACTCCTACAGATACATAGACGAGACTGGTTGGCGAGTTGGGGTCTCTGTGGTCCCTACACCGGAAGAGCGCCGGATCGAAAGATATGGCCCTGGGTTGGCCAGGGTGCGAGGGATATGTCTACGACTACCTCACCTCCGGCAACCGACAGCCCACAGATGGCGTGCGTTTTAGTCGGTTCAAGTCCGACATAACCTCCTCCACTGGCTCCAGCGGAGGGGTACCCGTGGGGATTTTTCGCGCGATAAAAAAAAGTCATTATGCTCGGAGTTGGGAGTCAAATTGCAGTTATTCTTGTATTAGTCAAAAACGAAAACGAATTTTCCTACTTCATTTTTGTTTCGTTACTTTATTGGTCTGAGATCAATAAAGAAGTACTTTTTTATTCATCAGAGGTAGGAAAATGGACCTCGGATTCCGGAATGATTTGGATGCACCTTAGTTATAGTTTCAAAAATGTGTTCCATAAGTTATTTATATCATTACTTGTTTCGGTCATGATCACCTGCTACTTAATTTGTATCAACATCGTCTCCTTTCGTAAGTAGGTCAGCTGAGGTCCTACATTCACACTTATCAAGATAACGTACACTTAATTACTTTCACGGGTTCATATTTCACAACATCGAAATCAGATATGTTCAAAAAGTCGTAAAACGAACAACAGGTACAAGAAATCTCGTGTTGGTAATAAAAAATATGTAAAGCTCGAGATCAAAGACACCGTTCAATGCTTCAGAAAAGTAAACATAGAATAAAATTCATGTCTATCTATCTATACTATGATATAATTTGTAAAGTGGTCGTGTCTGTACATTTGAGATTTTAATCTTAACTCTCAATACAATAGTTCATGAACTAACTCAGGTAAGTAATAAGGTCTTTTTATGCCACTTAAGATTTAGATTGTAAACTTTCTATTTAAAACGAACTATAATTAAACATTTAAAAAACCCCCGACCCAAAAAGAACCTATAAAAAGTACCTAAAATATTAACTATTACATTATGACCTATCCTAAGTATTGACCCTTTTATCATTTGTCTCGTCGGGGTACCGCTAAGTACCTTGGTATGCTCTATACCCCCCTTTTTTTTATACCACTTAGTTGGTAGACAAGCACACGGCCCACCTGACGGGAAGCGGTCACCGTGGCCTATGAACGTATGCAACACCAGGGGCGTCACACTCGCGCTGCCGACCCTGAAGAATCCAATGAAATCAAGAACAATAAAATTACACGAATTATCGGCTTGGTTTTTTCTACATTTACACTTATTCTTATCAATGATACTGTAAAACAAATATATTATATTGTTTCAATATTTATATACCTAATGGGAATCGGCATATACGTATTTCAGTATTCCATAAATTTTCACGAAGTAGGGGACTGCATCTATTTACAATTTTAAGCAGCATTAAGGTAACAAATGATGCTATATCAAATTGTGACCTCGCGGCAAATGCAAATCCTTTCGATACACACTGTGAAATAAGATAAACAACTTATTGTGGTAGTGTTTAATATGAAATTGTTAATACATATGATACGGACGTTTACCTAAATTGATTTGACAAAGAATTGTAACTATAGATAAAAAATGTCCAACTAGTTAAGTAAATTAATGTAACTAGGTACATTGATAATTTTACTTAACCCTGGCGAGAATTAACTTACTCCTATTTAACGGGAGCACTAGTAATTTCGGTTAGGTTTCTATTGAGAAAGAGGAGGGTGATCTACAGCTAGCAACAACCAAGTCAAAACGCTGTAATCATGTCAATCACAAGCGTGGATAGCTTTAAGATATTATTCCGTAGTCGACCGCATACGACAACTGCCGACGCACGCAGCAGATGCGCGTAGTTCATTGCGGGTTCTCAAAGTTTATCCGTATCAGATTTTGCAAGTAATGCCGTAATGGGTACGCTGTATCTGCTGCATGCGTCGGCAGTTGTCGTATCTTTGATTCGGAATTATACCTTTAGTAACAATATATAATATACTTCATCCCACGCACAACGCACACTCAAGCTGTGGAATGAACTCCCCGCGGTGGTTTTCCCAAGTGACTACAATATGGGGCACTTCAAGAAGGGGATTAGAAGGTTTAATCAGGGTTAGCAGCACGAGTGTGATGCCCCTGGTGTTGCACGCGTCCATAGGCGCTTTCCATCAGGTGGGCCGTGTGCTTGTCTGCCACCTAAGTGGTATAAAAAAGAATATTATCTATGGTAAATAGTAACAAAAACTTTAATTGTGGTTTTATACACACAACATGCCTTTACTATAAATAAACGTTAATCAAAATGTAATTTAATAGTTTTTATATCACCAAGAAGTTGGCAAACATGTTCGTCAAACTTAACACCAGTAGGACGCCTTATCCCTAATGGATATCATTTATCTAAGCATTAGGCTCGATAAAGCTACTTAGCTAATTTAGTACTAGCGATTTTCACACCTAGCACTAACAACTACTGGGCTCTTATTCTGAGTGTCAAACGTTGTCGTAACGTGAGAAGACGGTGTATAACAAATGGTTAACATAAAAGAGAGAACTAGCGTATAACTAGACCATCTTAAATGTGTCGGCTTTTACGAACGCGCATAGTTACGAAGCGGTTTGTCGTTCAGAATAAGGAGCCAGTTAAGCTGCTTATCACAGATACAATAGTAAGTTATACTTAGGGGCATGTATCTTGGACCTAAAATGCTAGACAAACAAGGCCTTTGCGCGCGCGGATTGCTTTGTAATAATCTATGCTTGGTGAATTTGAGTTCGTCCACCGCAGTAGCACGCCGTGCTATCCTCAAAAGACATCCAAGAAACGTGTACCTACTGCGCATATAGAGCAAATTTTGACCACATTTTAGGTCCACTGTTAACCAGTTATGAAAAGTAATTTTTTTCCTCCATTTTCATAACTGAGTACAATGACAGTTACGAAAATGGTATTTTTTTTCTTATTACCAATTACAAAAATAGAAAAAAAAATCTTCTTTCGTAACTGGTTATGACAGTTGGTTATGAAAACGACAATTTAATTCTATTTTCGTAACTGGATATGAAAGCAAGAAAAAAACTCCACGTTCGTAGCTGGTTATCACAATGACAGTTACGAAAATGGACGAAGCCTTTGAATGAAATTTTGAAGCATTTATCGATCCAAGATATATTTTTTTTTATACCACTATATATATTACTAGCTTTTGCCCGCGGCTCCGCCCGCGTGGATGTCGGTTATCGCGACCAAACATAGCCTATATCCTTTCTCAAGGTCTAATCTACCTCTATACCAAATTTCATCAAAATCGGTTCAGCGGTTTAATCGTAAAAGTGAGACAGACAGACAGACAGACAGACAGACAGACAGACAGAGTTACTTTCGCATTTATAATATTAGTAGGGATGACTAGATATATTATGTCCCGAGTAATACCTACCGAGATACAGATTTGAGTTATTTCAGTGTACCAACGATTTTCAAGTTATTGGAGAGTAGCTTTAGCTAGATAATGTGGCCGAGATAGAGATTGGGTATAATCTCTTCTCATGGTGGCGTTGAAGGCGATTAAAGGAAAAGTGACATTCTATTGGCGAAAACGCCAGTGGAATCGCTAATTGTAGTATGAAATTGACATAAATCATTAATATAACTATATTTTTTGTATGAAAATTTGAGTTTCTGTAACTCGAAATACATTATTTAACTTATCATTATTACTATAACCACCGCAATGTCCCGAAATCCATGGTTAAAACCTTAGAAATGGTTCGCTTCAGCGCGATTCCATCAATAGAATGTCACTTTGTCTAGGGCCCCAGGGCTGTTTTCTATCCGACAGTAAACATACAGTCGCCAGCCATGACAAAGAGCCCGCTTGTAGGCAATAGGCTCGCCCCCAATTACGACGGGCCTGAAGGTGACGGGTGGAGCCGCCTGTCACCCTAGCAGAAGCAGGCCGCCGACGCCGGCGACGCGCATTACGTGCCTCCCCATACCCGGGGGCGAGTTGGGGACTCCGTGGTCCCCACACCGGATGGGGGCCGGATCGAGAGATGTGGCTCTGGGTCGGCCGGGGTGCGAGGGTTATGGCTACGACAACCTCACCTCCGGCAACCGACGGCCCACAGACGGCGTGCGTTTTAGTCGGTTCGAGTCCGACATAACATCCTTCTCCGGCTTCGGCGGGGGAGGCATCCGTGAAGATTTTTTCGCGCGATAAAAAAAAAGGGTGAAATATAAATAGGTGAAATATGGGTGTCAATACAACGCTGCCTATCTCATTGGGAATACAAATGCTTGAGGGTTATTATAAGCATGTATTATTTATGTTAATGATTTTGGCACAGGTACCAAAACATGCTTATCATAATTTTATAGTAATTTCCTCTGGGCGAAGTCCAAACAGTAATCCCCGTAAAGGTCAGCAAACAGGGTAATCCCCAATAAATAGAACTGCAGATCCCATCTCAAATTATTTACTTAAAGGAGAACTATATCGTGTCATAGGATTTGTTTATACCTTATAGCATTCTTTAAATATTTGTATCGATATATAACCAAAAGTGTACAATTTTATGATAATAAAAACCGACTTCAACCGATTTTTGTTGATATTTCATAAACTACTTGACTGATTTTGATAAAATTTACATGGGAGCACCTGGGATGTAATAACCTATCAAACAAAAAAATAATTTTGCAAATCGGTTCAGGCGTCTTTGAGTAATCGGTGAACATACATAAAAAAATATTCCGACGAATTGAGAACCTCCTCCTTTTTTGAAGTCGTTTAAAAATAATAATATTATGTATTTGCTATGATTCTGATGTACACTTTGGCCACTTCTGCTTTCGATACTAAAGTAATTGAGATGACTATGATTGTATCAAATGCAGACAAATTGCAAAAGTCGATAAGTACTTATATTCCGTATCAAACAAACATACAGACAGACAAACTGACTTATTTCTTGTTCAATTACATATCTACTAATATAGACAAATTATGATAACAGTGTAATCCTTGTTAGAAACGGTCTTGGCTCATTTCCACGTTAAGTGCAGAATTTGTTTGGCGCCAAATACCTACTTCAATGAAATGTAATCCTCCTAAGCACAGTTGGTAAGGTTTATCATGGGATGGGATGAATTGTTGGACATGATGCCCGTAGCTACATTCTATCATAGGCGGGGAATTCATCCTCACACATCGCGACCGGAAACGGTGCGCACTGTGCGGTATGAAAGGAACTTCATCACTCGCACACTCAAGCTGTGGAATGAACTCCCCGCGATGGTTTTCCCATGCGACTACAATATTATGGGGTTCTTCAATAAGGGCATTAGAAGGTTTCTTCAGGGTCGGCAGCACGAGTGTGACGCCCCTGGTGTTGCATATGTCCATAGGCCACGGTGGCATCAGGTGGGCCGTGTGCTTGTCTGCCACCTATGTGGTATAAAAAAATGGGATGATAAAGACAAGACGTATTGCCGTAGTATACCTCGAGACACGTATCTTGGACCTAAATCACGAGACAAACGGAGCCCTGGCACCTGTGGATTGTTTTGTAATAAAATCTATACTTGGTGAATTTAAGCTCGTGCACCGCAGTAGCCTACCGTGCTTTCCTCAAAAGACACCCAAGAGACGTGTACTGCGCGTATAGAGACATTTATCGTGCCTCGGAGAGCACGTTAAGCCGTCGGTCCTGGTTGCCATAAGAACATCTATGGCAGTCGTTACGGGTAGTTGGAGCCAAAGTCCAAAAAAATAACGGTCTAGCTGCAAAGCTTCCAAATCGCCTAATGTTACCATTGGGTTGTGGACGTCAGATGGCAATCGCTTCACGGAAAATATCGAGGTCTAGCCAAATCCGTAGTTAAGACTGGTAAAGCGGACCCCAGACTCCGAGCTGAAAAGCTTCGGATGCGACTGGGAGTTAACGCTAGCTAGGATGAAGAATCGCGTCGCTGTCGCTCGTCATTTAGGGATGGGACACATTCGTGTAAAAAAATCCTGATTCTGCCGTAAAAACCTTCCCCTCCACAATTAACTTGTTAAAAAATTGTTCTGACTTATAAAGACCACGTGATTATTGAATTCCTAAAATACTAGTCGCTTATTTCCCACTGATAGGTAATAATACAAGAGCGAGTGTACACTCTGCCAATTGCGATAAGCATCTTATGTCAATTGCTAAATAATAGGCTGAATTCTAAATTATGTTTGTTACTCGAATGAATAAGTTTATGCTAATATGATTATAACTATCGCGGGACCTAGACATACGGAGTCAACCTTAGACGCAAGCTGGTACGGTACACCGTCCTTTATATAGGACACGTTGATATGGCTACATTATCTGATGGAAAGCTGAAGGTACAGTACTAGGTTTCACCATTACAGACATCAATAATGTTAGAATAGAGGTTCACAGCTTGACGGGCCTCATCAGATGCTTTTTCACACTCTGCTTAAAGGAACCGGGTCTGTAGGAAGAGGGAAACATCCAAGCTAATCCAAGTCTTTACATTACGGTAAAGAAAAATGTTAGAATCTCTTGGTTCTTATTGGAATTGTTTGCAGCCACGTTGCGGCTGGACTGGAAGAGGCGGATCCCGAACCCTGAGGCAAGGCCTCGGATGCGATCAGAATTACGCAAGGCTTGATGATGATGATTGTACTTGAACTGTATATTACACGTTATTATAAGTTATACCACTGTTTATCATTAAACAAATATACGTAACTAGAATTTTATACTCATCTAAGATTTTACAAATAATACCGCTAAGCTGTGTTTTGTTCTAGACTTTTACTCAGACACTTAACCTATTAAAGAACGAATTAAACCAGTCTACAATTCAGAGCTTGCGTTACTACAAATATTTGTCGTAAGACTGTTGTTGGTGCCACGACAATACTAAGGCCTAGCTCCAAAGTGTAATTAGTGCGAATAACTGCGGTACCTAGGGCTCGGTATACCAATCTTATTCAGGGTAAACATCTATTGATATTGTTTGTTTCTATTAAGGGTTTTGTTGCTTGTTCTTTTGTGGATGCAAAAGAAATTTTAACTTCATAATCCATACTTATATTATTAATGTGAAAGTAACTCTGTCTATCTGTCACGCTTCCACGCCTAAAACACTGAACCGATTTTGATTAAATTTGGTACAGAGATAGATTAGACCTTGGGAAATGACATAGGCTATATTTGGTCACGATAACCGACATCCACGCGGGCGGAGCCGCTGGCAACAGCTAGTCGTGGATATAATGACCAAAGGATATAATTTTTTGAAGAAGAATTGTTCCGCAAGATGAAAGGTAGTCATCTACTCCTCCCTTAGTGGTAAGCTGATGGCAAAGTCTTAGGAAAATGGTGACCATTACAAACACCAATAATGTTACATTTGTCGCCTTCAGTTTGACGGACTCATGAGATGCTTTTTCACGCCCCACTTAGTGACTGCAGAAAGAAGTAAACACGTGTGCTGTTAAAAAATTCCAAGACTTTTTGGTGCATCAGAAGAAAGAGTCACCACGACGCGTGATTCTGTTACAGTAAGGTGATTTTCCTGTTAACTGTCAATGTCGCTTACAACATTATATTTAGCTCACTCCATGACGAGTAGGATAGGACTACTGACCCGGAGCGACGAAAGGTGTATCATTTGTACTACCAGTTGTACAATCAATGAACAAACCCGAAGAAATCTGCTTGTATTTTTTTTAGTACTAGTGATACAAAAATGTATCATTTGTACTACCGGTTGTACTAATCAGTAGTACTTCTGATCCACAGAGACGAAATGGCCATATCGAAAATGAGCAGTTGCAGATATTCGACAATGCAAAGTGAGTAAATCTCTGAGCTAGTCAGGTTATGACTACAAGCAGATCGGCCTAGTCGAAACATCAAGTAACATAATCATACAACAAGACATAATCAGACGACTTTGTTGCGTAGAAAGTATCGCAATACACGGTCGGAGTCTGGACACCGGAGTCAAAACAACTATTATGTCAGTCGTTCAGCACCTCGTACGATTTCAGGGTATGGTCTCAGTGGCAGCGACTTTTATTATTTTAAATCATGGCCAAATTGATACGAGAGCGTATGAATTGGATGTACCGAACGAACGTGTTTACGTCCCTGAAAGTATGCACCTGTCCCCCCCCTCTCCTTAGCCAGACAACTTCCCATGACGTCAATCATTTTGGTGGCAGTCAACGAAAAATGTGCGAAAGAGAGCACGCCAGGTCAATATTTAACCTTTTTAATCCCTTCTTGAAGAACCTCTTCGTCCAATCAATCAATCAATTAGCCTATCTAATTGCAGTCCACTGCTGGATATAGGCCTCCCCCAATGTGCGCCACGTTTGCCGATCCTCCGCCTTCCGCATTCAGTCCGTCCCAGCCACCTTTCGCAGGTCGTCGGTCCATCTGGCTAGGGGATGTCCTACCCTCCGTTTTCCTACGCGCGGTCTCCACTCTAGGACTCGTTTGCTCCAACGGCCATCAGTCCTTCGGCAGATGTGGCCAGCCTACTGCCACTTCAGCTTGCTTATTCTGCGAGCTATGTCGGTAACTTTGGTTCTTTGTCGGATAACCTCGTTACGAATTCTATCCTTCAAAGAAACTCCAAGCATAGCTCGCTCCATAGCCCGCTGCGCGACTTTTAGGTCACGGACTAACCCCACCGTCAGTGGCCACGTTTCGGCACCGTAGGTCATAACAGGCAGGACGCACTGGTCGAAAACCTTTGTTTTGAGGCATTGCGGCAGGGGGGAGGAGAAGACCCGGCGCAATTTGCCAAATGCTGCCCACCCTAGTTGGATTCTTCTGGCTACTTCTTTCTCGAAGTTGTTTTTACCGAGCTGGATAACTTGCCCCAGGTAGATATATTTTTTAACAACTTCGAGTGTCGCCCCTTCGATGGCAATCGGTCTCGGTACAACATGTTCGTTGGTCATAATCTTGGTTTTATCCAAGTTTACACCGAGGCCGACGTGTCGAGAAGCTCCATTCAGGCTGTGCAGCATTTCGTCCAGTTGTTCCAGCGACTCCGCAACTATGACGATGTCGTCAGCGAATCGAAGGTGCGAGATGTACTCACCGTTGATGATGATGCCCCGCCCAGTCCAATCCAGAGTCTTGAAGACGTCCTCCAATGCGTTGGTGAATAGTTTGGGAGATATAACATCTCCCTGTCTCACTCCACGCTGGAGGCGGCTAATGGGTTTCGTCTTCTGGTCTTGGAGCTGGACGGACATTGTGGCAGTGTCATACAAGCATCTCAGCACCTCGATGTATCGCCAATCGACACGGCACCGCTGCAGGGCATCCAGCACAGCCCAGGTTTCGATAGAGTCGAAGGCTTTTTCGTAGTCCACAAACGCCATACACAGCGGCTGGTTGTACTCCTGCGTCTTTTCCACAATCTGCCTAACAGTATGGATGTGGTCCACGGTACTATAGCCTTTTCGAAACCCGGCTTGCTCAGGTGACTGGAACTCGTCGAGCTTAGCCGCGAGGCGATTTGTGACGACTCTCGAGAACAGCTTGTAGACATGACTCAGGAGTGAGATGGGCCTATAATTCTTCAGCAAGGTCTTATCGCCTTTTTTGAAGAACAGTACCACCGCACTCCCGCTCCATGCCCTAGGTGTTAGCCCTTGCTGGATGACGGAACTAAAGAGACTTGCTAGTCTTCGTCCATCTACAGGAAAACCATCGCAGAGATTTAGAGGCATACCACAATAAATTCAAACTTGCGCGCAAAGAAGTTTCTTTTGAACAAAACAAAAACATAGGTAGTGTTAAAACATTTTTTTTTTCTGGTAAGGCTTTTGATGCAAAATAAAAAGAAATGAGATTTGAAAATGAGAAACAGATGCAGACATCTTCATGTGTGATTTGTGCGCTTTCTCTTCATTCTTCTATTTACCTCCAAAGTTTATCAAAGCGATTTCTAATATCTAATATAGATTCTAGACGAAGTTTAATGATATGCATGTATTTTGTGAGATTGGCTGCCGTTGACATTGACTCTCTCTAAAATGCCTCAGCTTACTTTACATTTTATTTTATTTTCATGGCCACAATTCTCGCTATAAGTCACACCATACATCGTATCGCGTCAGTCATTTCACGACCGCGGTCGGCGGATCGCGTGCGTTAAGATCTTAATACGATATAATTTGCGACGCCCGACACCTAATGATGCGAATTATAGTCATTTGAAAAAAGAATGTTTTCACTTTTCGAATGTCAATGCACGCCATTGTCGACTATTTGGGACGAGGTCAACGACCGTCCAGAGGTGGAAAAATGTAGTTTAGATTACTTTGGTACGCATGATTTTTTTAAATCGTCTAATTTACTACTGCTAGCCTATACCTGTGGCTCCGCCCGCGTGGATGTTGGTTATCACGACTTTTCATATCTCCGGTTCCACTCAACCATCTTGCGATCAAATAAACATAAGATTTGAAGTCTGACCAAGACCTTTCAAACAAAACCACTTCAATATACGATCAGTGATATTTGCGTTCATAAACAGACAGGAATTCCAAATAAAATAAAAGTCGGCTTTCCCAATCATATAACGCCATCTGGTTCTCTCCTACGCGGCATCATCCTCAAGCTCTAACTTTCTTATGTCCCACTGGACACCTCTACATCAACCACCATTTTGTAGTCATTGATAGGCACTTCTCCACGACATGGTTTTCTGGTCTTCGAAGTATCTGATAGTGTAGTTATAGTCGGTTTTGTGCTGTCAGTGCGAAGACCAAAGGCTTGTCCTGCTTTTCTTCTGCACTGACGGCACAGAATCTCTCTTTTTTTTCTTTTTTTTTTCTTTTTTTTAGAATAGTAGCAACCGATATTACTAATATTTCTGTTAACCCCTCCAGCTAAGCTAAATTGCTTGTGTTAGGAATGGACTGTTCTTACATGGTCGGCAGCATGAGTGTGACTTCCCTGGTGTTCAGTTGCACTCGTCCATAGGCCACGGTGGTGGGCCGTGTGCTTGTCTGCTACATAATTGGTGTAAAAAATGTATTACCTAAACCACTTGTACCCCTCGCCTATTCCCACCTTACAACCCGCGACACAATTTTTACTAACAGATTATCTGTTTACACATGGAAGTTAGGAATGAATAATTACCTATAGAGCCTGCAGTAAGAGCCTTCTCTTAATGACACAAGTCAGAATGTAATTAATCTCTGAACATACTCGTAACAATAATTACTGGACAGTATGGCTGTAAGTTACGAGAAAGCTGTGCCAAAGATGACACCCTGACTCCAAATTGACATGGAGCCGCTGACTTACAAGATCAGGGCTCATACTATGAACTCTTAAAACAGGTCAATATTGAACTGCTGTCATTCTACCAACTGCAAATGTCACTTTGTAATCCTATATATTTATATGACATTACAAAGTGACATTTGCAGTTGGTGGAATGACAGCAGTTCAATATTGACCTGTTTTAAGAGTTTATGGTAAGGCCGCAGTAAAATTACGAGCCTATGTGATGGCCTCGTAGTGATTCATTACCTGGTCTTTACCGAGAGATTATCGTAAATTATAACACTGAACACGTATCTAGGACCTAAAATGTGCTCAAAATGTGCCCTATACGCGCAGTAATTACATATTTCTTGGGTGTCTTTTGAAGATAGCACGGGGTGCTACTGCGGTGGACGAAATTCACCAAGCATAGATTATTACAAAGCAATACGCGGCTGCCAGAGATCCCCTGTCTTGCGATTTAGGTCCAAGATACGTGTCCGGAGTTATACTTACACTAGGCAATTAGTTGAGCATTCTGTTTGAAATTTTCATTTTAAGATGCTTACATAGAGAAACAGGTTAACGGTACCGACTACCTGCACCAACAAGCTTCGACTGTATGGGATTTGACATTTATTTTATTTTATTCTATAATTTCGGAAAACTTACAGCTAATATATAACAACAGCAAGGTCAATAACATAATAAAGGCCAATTAAAAGTTTTCACAGGTAGCCTTAGTACATACGTTTTACTAAAGAAGTATAATTATAATATACCTACTTATACAAGATTAAGTTACAAAGAAGAGAAAAGAATAATAAATATTTTCATATCATAAACTAAGATTCGCAGAGAATTTTCTTCAATTTCACAGTACTAGTTGTAAACAGATCTATGTCAACGTTTCTGCAAACCGTAATAAAGGTTCGGCTTGCCCTTATCAAATAAGAATCTTGTTTATACTTAGTCGCTGATAGAGGAGCATGTAACAAAGTCGAGGTTGATTCTCTTTTCTATATCTTAATCACTTTAAATATGTAGTTAGTATACTAAATGCTTTCTTCATTCAACTAAAAACTACTTCTAAACGGTCGTATAAATCCAAGGGAAGTCGTAAACAAAAGCTAGTGTATCATAATTCATAATATATGTAAACAAGTTAATATATATTTAACTGTGATTGTCTCATGATTTACTGTTTCGCTTCAGTAAAACTTTCTCCTAGAAATAGATCCACGTCACAGTACATTTTCTACGAAATTAACCCTCTAACGTATTCCTGGTATGACGTCATAAACATGATGTAAAAATACAAATTGTGTTACCAACTCATCTGATGTAAGAATACAACAATACATTGTGTTACCAAAAATACCAACATCCTATTCACATTCCAACGAAAATACTTCAATACTAGCTGATGCCTGCTGCACCGCGCGTATGGATGTCGATTATCACGAATTTTTATCATATCTCCGGTTCTACTCAACCGATTATGATGAAACTTACATGAGATTTTAAGTCTGATTAAGACCTTTCTAATATAGAAAATCGATCAAAATCCGTTTAGTAGTTTTTGATTCCATCACGAACAAACAGACAGACTACTTGTCTGGAAAATTCTCAAAATGGTTAATGTAACATAACCCAAATATTTTTTTTAAATACCTCCTATGTACAGACACGACTACTTAACAATTTTATAATAGTAAGTTTTAATTTAACCGTTTGTTCGGTCACGTTCAAATAATTCTATTTTTACACGGTCTTTTTGACCGAAAAGTCTTTTGATATCGTTCACGGGAGTGAATGGTGGGAATGGCCGTATTGCCGGCACCTTTGATCTCGCACGGTGGGCGAACATAAATCCTGTAAGTGACAAATTACTGATCAATAAGACGAATGTGGTTTTAGATTTCTTTGTTTCGTAAACTACTGGAATGAATGGTTTAGAAGCGTTGATTTCATTTTTAAATTTTTGAATAGATAATTAGGTATGATCAAAGACGTCGTTGAGATTTTTAGGGTTAGTTTATGATCTGGGTAATGTCGACTGGAAATTAACTCGTTTTGAAGGTAGTAAACAAACTTATTTTTAGGCAGTAAACTTTTGTCGAGGTCCAGCCAAATCCACAGTTAGACTGGTAAAGCGGAGCCCAGACTTCGAGGTGAAAAGCTTCGGATGCGACTGGGATTAACGTTAGAATAAAGAAGAAGTAGAAACTTTTATTTGTCATAAACCATAATATTGTTCGGAATTCTATGAATAGGTACCTAGACGAATAATATCTTACTGAATATTTTCTCCATAAGCATTTTTTTAGATACTCATGCCTATTTCGTTGAGCTTAAAGTCGACAACCGGGTACTTCATCTAGTCTACGTACTGTTTTTGAGAATTTACAATAAGTGAGCTGAGTGCCACCATTGTAGCATGGTACGTGCCTATAATGGTGACCCTCTTCCAAGACTTTACCCTCAGCTTACCATCAGGCAAGGCGAAGTCCAAATGACGTGTCCTATATAAAAAAAGTCCAGAAACTCTTTACCTGACCCAGGAATCGAACTCGAGTGTATGTACCCAGACCCAATAATCACATGCCTACGTTAACTCTGCGACACCAACGTAGAATAAATCAATGAATGTCTACTACTTTTTAACCTAAATTAAAACATAAAATGCAATTCTTAAAACTAAATTTTCGCATAAAAGTAAATGTTTCACTCAAAATCGTTGCAAGTTCATTGGCAAAATCTGCAACAGAATCTAATCTAAACAACTCGAGTGAGTAAACACTATCGTCCGTGTACAAAACAAAATAGTGCGCTATTTGTGAATAGTTGTATCCACAATAAACCGGCGCCGGCGCAGCGTCGAGAGCGCGTGGCGCAGGGGTTCACAACAGTTTTAAACCTTAATCCTACTGGATTACTTCATTCAAAACTTGCTTGGTAGAAATCTTTCTGAGAAATTATAGCTGTCCAAAGTATTATCTACGACTGTTTTGTACATGCACTTTATTTTATTGTTTTTTGTCTTAGTTTGGTTAGGCCATTTATATAATTATCCTCTTTTGTCTTGTTTTTGCTTGGATACTTGTTATTGTCCTTTTCGACTTAAACTTGGCATAAATTATAAAAAAAAATAGAATTATTACAAAATAATGCGAAAGTTTGAATATATAAATGTGTGATTTTTACTCAGTCACGCCCAACTAGATTTGAATGAACTTTGACGCAAAGATAAGATTATTACAGTTTGCTTTTTATACTGGAATTTAAGTAGGGTCATTAGGTCGCGAGAACGAGTTCAATACTCCACGGCGGTGGAGCCTTGGTTGAATTATTTATTTTATTATAATAGAGAGTTGTGAGTATTCACGTAAAAGGTTGACAACATCTGCCAACACTTATTTTATATAACAATAAACACTGCAAATGCCGCTGACCTTTTTCAGAATACTGCAGTTATGAAAACATATTACAATTTAAGTGGCTATGTTTAGTCACAACTTGGAGTAAATCGTTTACTGTATTTATATAAACAACATTATAGGTAATTACTTCTTACACTTGTTGCTATGAAAATGAGAAGACCTCCTGCAGCCACTATTGTTTACAGTGCATTTTTAAACCTACCTACAGTCATGCTTTCCTGGTACCGTGGTTGCCGTGTCGCTTCCCGGTGGAGTAGATAGGGCCTCCCTATGTTCCCGTGGGTGTCGTACAAGCCGACTAAGGTTAGGCCTGCCCCTCTAGACAAGTGGCAATTCGTTGCTCGGCGTATGATGGAATAAAATGCTAAATGTAGGGGATTTGACGTTTTGACATTCGTTGACGGTTGTCATTTACGTCAAATCTCATACATTTGGCATTCTATTCCATCATACGCCGAGCAACGAATTGCCACTTGTCTAGAGGGGCTGTTCTTCATCTTACAGGAAACAAACTCATGACAAAGTGCCCTCTTGGTGAAAATAGGCTCGTTATTACGTGAGACCAAAAATCATAGTTAGCTATATTTTTTTTATACCACTTAGGGTGTGTTGCAATGTGGGTGTTAATACACTTCTGCCACCCCTTTAGGGATTTATAGGGGTGAATAAATGTATGTATTTCTTGGTATCATCTACCTGTTACTAAATATGGAATTTAAGTAGATGTATTATGTATTTCTTCTTCCACGTGATTCCTTCTTCCAACAGTCTATGCCGGGGTGTAAGATGGCTATCTCCGGTTTCAAGATGGCCCCTCGGATGTGAGAACCACGGCATCCCTATCTTGGCCAGCGATGGTCTTTGGTCTGTTTTAGACGTAGAACTAAAATCAAGTATGATGGTAATGGTGTAAGATGGCTATCTCCGGTTTCAAGATGGCTCCTCGGATGTGGGATCCACGGCATCCCCATCTTGACCAGCGATGGTCTTTGGTCTGTTTTAGACGTAGAACTAAAATCAAGTATGATGGTAATGGTGTAAGATGGCTATCTCCGGTTTCAAGATGGCCCCTCGGATGTGGGAACCACGGCATCCCCATCTTGGCCAGCGATGGTCTTTGGTCTGTTTTAGACGTAGAACTAAAATCAAGTATGATGGTAATGGTGTAAGATGGCTATCTCCGGTTTCAAGATGGCCCCTCGGATGTGGGATCTACAGCATCCCCATCTTGGCCAGCGATGGTCTTTGGTCTGTTTTAGACGTAGAACTAAAATCAAGTATGATGGTAATATATCCCTATTTATTATTGGTCGGCACCGTGTTGGTCCCAGTGGAGTAAGAATAGGGCCACCCTATCTCTTCCTGTGGGTTTCGTAGAAGGTGCCTAAGGGATTAGGCTGTTCTCCATCCAACAGTAAACGTACAGCCCATGACAAAGTGCCTTCTAGACGGCAATAGGCTCGCCCTTATTACGTGGGACCGAAATTAACAGTTGGCGAAATGTGGGTGTTAATACACCTCTGTCTACCCCTTCGGGGATTTACAGGCGTGAGTAAATGTATAGATTATTAGTTCCGTTGTTGGTTGAGTTTTATTAATAGTTTTCGCTCAGGTATTTAGTTAATTTTCATCAAGTTTAGCATTCTGGAAGTGGTTTCATGTACCAGTTAAGTATTCAGTTCAAGTCAGGTGTGGTTAGAATTATTAGGTAAATTAATTTCGAAACTGATTACAATTATTAATCCCTCGCACGCTTATACTGTGGAATGAACTACCTGTCGTGGTTTTCCCAAGCGACTACAATATGGGGTTCTTCAAGAAGGGCATTAGAAGGTTTATTCAGGGTCGGCAGCATGAGTGTGACGCCCCTGGTGTTGCATACGTCCATAGGCCACGGTAACCACTTTCCATCAGGTGGGCCGTGTGCTTGTCAGCCACCTAATTGGTATAAAAAAAAAACAGGACGATAATTGAACTGCTGTCATTCTACCAACTGCAAATGTCACTTTGTAATCCCTTTGTAATCCTATATATTTAAATGACATTAAAAAGTGACATTTGCAGTTGTTAGAATGACAGCAGTTCAATTATTGACCTGTTTTAAGAGTTCATGGTATGGGCCCTGTATGGGTTTCTTCAAGAAGAGCATTTAGAAGGTTCTTACGGGGTCGGCAGCGCGAGCGTGACGCCCCTGGTGTTGCATACGTCCATAGGCCACGGTAACCACTTCCCATCAGGTAGGCCGTGTGCTGGTCTGCCATGTGGTATAAAAATAAATCTATACATACCACCCGCTTTCATATGCGATTGATTTGTCTCGAAGGTAGTAAAGCCTACCTACCTTTTTTTTTATCGTGCGAAAAATCCCCACGGATACTCCCCCGCCGGAGTCGGAGGAGGATGTTATGTCGGACTCGAACCGACTAAAACGCACGCCGTCTGTGGGCCGACATTTGCCGGAGGTGAGATTGTCGTAGCCATATCCCTCGAACCCGGCCGGCCCTATACCGACTTCTGAAAGTACCAAAGCAATTCAATGTTACCCAATTGTGTAGCTCTAAAGATTTTCTGATAATTTCGTAATATAATATTACTTGATCATGTTGTTATCACTCGAATCGCAGAAACTAGTTGTAGGGAATTCGACATTCTACCGGTAATTCCTGATTTCGCACCTATACAAGAAATGATTGATCCACAAGAATAAAATTTTGTGTAAATTGTTATTTGTTCTATAAGTTAGCAAATAGGTATTTCAACTTTTAATCACGAACTAACAAAGTAATCGGTAATTAAATCACGAACGTAATGGTTATGTTGATAGGTGTTTGACCACTATCTCACCTGTTGGTAGGTAAGGGACAATGGAGCACGCTTGCCTAGAATTAATCTATTCACTCTAGTCATAAAGACTTCCAAGTTATAGCTATCGGTAAGCACAGATTTCTAGAGAGTGATTAAATCATCATCAGTGATTTAAGGATAGACATAAATATACTCATGTGTGCAGTCATTCAACTTTTCACTTCAACCAATGAGAAAAATCTAAAGATTGATGCGGCGCGAGCAGAACGTCCGCGGTGCAGCAACAATAGGTGATTTCACTGTGAGTTTTTAAGCAGCGGTATATTAGTGAAGTAGGTAATAATTAATAAGTACTACTAATCTATTATATCCTATCTACAACCATTCTCAATAACCCTCCTGCTGCAACAAGAATATTTCAAATCGGATTGGCACTTTACGATTACCTAATACATTCAAACATACAAACACTTCAGTTATTTGTATGGCTATAATATTTATGTATTTAAAATATTTTGTTGACAGCCCTACACGCGTAGTGACAGACAGAGAGATGCGTAGGCGCCGCCCGTCCACTGACATCCAATGTATTGACTATTGGTTGTACAAAAATACTGAATTCCTTTTGTAAGTGTCCATCAACCGTTTACAAATGAACACTAAAATTACATGCAGTTTTTATTTTTAGTCTAAAAGAATGCATCCATGTGAAAAAAAATACAAATAAGAACACACAGCGAATATCAATAAAAAGTAATAAACCACAGATAAAATTGGGGTCTATGAGGCCCCAATAGGGTTTCTAAGGCCCAAGCCAACTTCATCTACAAGCCACTTCATCTATACTTGCTTATTGAGGGACAAGAATGTAGAGATTAGCAATAACTTTTATCACAGGACTGGGGTGCCAGGCATCACCTCAGAAGGCTTCCTTATGGAAGATTAACCCTTTCCGGGTGGAGATGATGAGCCCCACCCAGTGTGCCACTGACGTGAACCCATTCCTAAGCAATGCAAACGTAAATCATCTTTATGGGTCTGACAGACCAATGCGCGGCAATCGAAGGTTAAAACTGATGCATTTCCCCAATAATTACATAAAATTTATTTAATATACTTATGTGCTATGTCTGAATCAGTTACTTTTAGTTAAGCCAGTGTGTTGCTAGTAAAATATTCATTTATTAGTGGCAACACAGTCATAAAACCGATGACAAATTCGTCGAGCCTGTATGAAAATCGTTTTAATTTTGTTTGAGGTGTAAATCAAGAGCAGTTAGCGTATTTAAAATTGTATTGAATTTATTAAATTAGTGTCTGATTTTCCGAAAAAAGTATCATAGGAGTACGCAATAATATTAAAGCATCACTTGATAAATGATCCTTAGATACAGCTTCCTTCCTTACATGATAGGTACTGTCTATCATCATCATTCTTTCAATTCTCAGAGAATTTTCCCAACTCAGTTGGGGTCGACTTTCCCGTCAATTGTGATGAGGCAGAACTTCGATATTGGAAAGGGGACTCTTTTGTCTGCACTTAGTCTCTTTTTGGGCCATTGTGCGTGGAGAATACTGGCTATAGCATCCAGCCTAACTCCGCCCAGAAGCGTAGAAGCTTACTGGGGGCTTCACAGGCTTCACCTCACTGTGCCGAGGATTTGAGAACGTTGGGGGGCTACTGCCTCGCATTCCAGTACTACGTGGGCAGCCGTTTCCTCAGCTACGAAGCACCCCCTTCGATATTTTCCGTGAAGCGAATACCATTTGACCTCCATCACCAATTTGCAATATCGAAGTTAATACAACGTAATAATAATGATAAAAACGTTCTTTTTTAACTCTAGATTTGATTTCGATTACAGATTCATCTATTAGTACTAATTTGCCTATATTTGTATAACCAATAAACACACCAAAAATGCTGCTCTGGTCTCTTGGTGCTCTTCAATTCTATTTCTATCTTAAAATCGCTGTATCTTATACCTCAAGCCACACAAGAAATCATTACTATTATTTATGCATTTAGAGTTTTCACATCTTCATATAGATTCGCTAGGGAAAGATCTGCTCTACACTGTACAGTGTGCTAAATAAAAAACATTCTCTAGTGAAAATCGTGTAGTTAGCTTTGGAAAATAACAGTAAAATTTATATTGAAGTGGTAATAATAATATATGATGATAGAACTATAAAAATAATTATTGCGGTTTACATTTACGTAATAGGTACGTATTTGTAATTGTTAGTTGTGAGATTATACTAAGAATGAGAATAGCAAATAAGTTTGTTACCTGTTAAGTAACAATAAAGGTAATAAATCTCGATAATAGTCCGATAAAATTACTTTAATTGTAAAGTGTAATATTTAATTTAGTATACACAACCATTACCGCTCTATTGTAGGGTTAACGCAAGTATTGCATAAAAAAAACAAAATGCAAATTCTTTACAAGCTCCAAAACTTTGTAACAAAAAATCACCGCACCATTACAGGGTTAACGCAATTGTTTTATTTAAAAAAAAAGCTAAATATGCATACGGTACTCTCTCTCTTTACAAGAGAACTTCCTAAGTTAAACTGACACTTATAAAACTAAATTTCAACCCTTTCACCCAAGACATAAAGTTCTAAATACATTGTTGTAACACTTGTGAAGAGAACAATGAAATTCAATGGTAACTTGGTGCAGGTAGTACTTGACTTCAAGCGCTTGTTAGACATTACATTGTAGCTACAGGTATACTATTCATTGCTTATCAGTAAATTTCTAACAAATTAAAAACTGATCGTTCAGTTCATCTGTACTTATGTGTTTTCACGCGGACGGGGTATGTTGGGTCAAGTGTCATAATGTCCAAGAAGGCATAACGTCCAGTTGTTATAAAGACAAAAAGTTAAAAAGTACAAGTGTCATAATGACCAAGAAGGCAAAGCGTCCAGATGTTAGACCGTTAGTCAAAACGTACAAAACTCTGACGGTCTTATTACAAAACACGGACTAACTTCTTCGTATTTAGACCATGGTTTAAGGAAAATTGGATTTAAAAAAGCATTTTAGTACTGAACCAAGGACTATCTCTGGTCTAAAGATAAACCTGCGTGACCCCTAGTTTAACGTTGGTCTAAAGTGTAAATCACAATATTAAGTAAAACTTGCCATTTTTTTGAGGTAAGCCTGCTAACCGCATTACATAACTTCTGGGTTGCAACATTGGCTGGGTCGGGTTTTGGATGGGTGACCGTTCGTTACATAACGTACCAGTAGGTGGATCTCTGTAGATCCAGAAAAGCCCAGACCAGTCTTTTTTTAAGGGGTGTACCAGCGAAGGTAGCTAGGTCCAGTCGTGGATGTATGTATGTTCGAACCTGTTTTTGTATGTTGACTTTTTCGATTTTAAACACAAAATAGTGCGAAACTTCTTCCATTTAGTAAGTAACACCCGTATTCACAAACAATACTGTGAGGTCTCATAGTGTGCTCGAGCGCATAGGGCTGGTTAAATCAATTCACAAACAACACGGAGCAGTATCTAACGCAGTGCGTTCCCTCAACGAAGTATTACTTAAGTGTTATCAATGAATAAAAAGGCTTGCCAAAACGAACGCACTGAGAATTTGTCGTTCTTTGCACAGTTTTGCTTACGCATAGCGAAGAATTGTTTGTGAATACGGGTGTAAGTGTCGTTTGTATTTCGATACTTAAAACCGATTACATAAAACTGAACTTGGAAGCCACGTTAAGTATCTACCTACCAAGATCATCTCTAAATCATTATCCTAGAGATAAAAACACGAAATCAAATCTCCTTACAATAATCATAAACTTTACACCGATAACAGACGCAATCATCAGACAAATGCAAAAATGTTTTCAGCAAGCTTTGCCAAGTTCAAGCTCAATGCATGCGCGGGCGCACGCCACGCCAGTGTCCGTCGTACGCGCAGCCCGCAAACACGCACCCAACCGATAGTTTGGTACAAATCGGTCCACGAACACATCGAAATCGAGAGCCAATTTTTAAAAATCGAACCAGTTCAATCGAGAAGTGATTTCATAAATAGATATTTGTGACTTGTGTTTTCGAATATTTGAATTTTTGAAAATAGAATTGTTATGATGTGTGTGAAGTGTCAAGTGAAAATTTTTGTTTATGTGTGTTAAGTGTGCGGTGACGTCATTAAAATTGACAGGTGAGTGGTTAAGTACTGGACCGTTATGGAAATATTATGAGTTTGTTTCTTTGAAATAGGTTTCATATCAGTAGGTATCTAGGATTTTTATTTCCGGAAAATATTTTTACTAATGTTATTTTCATTTCAAATCTGATGATTTTTATATTTCACGAATCAGAAAAAACATCTCAGAATTCTTAGTAATTCTAAAATAATAATTAACAAAAAGTTTCTAAAATTCTATTTGTAATACACCTATTTAAAAACTATAATATGAATTTGTTAGTGAAAAAAATCGTCTTGTCCATTTGATACTTTCTTGAAATAGTAAACGAGTACAATCAATTTAATGGAAAATCATAAACAGCAAGTAAATCCACAGGACACAATTAGTATTGTAGAAAATCATATTATAAAACGTGTCTGCCGAATTTGCCACCTACCTATTAAGTTTCAATATGATGAATGGTTATTGTCACCATATATAGGTCACCAGGCCATTGGCTACAAAGAGTCGGTAACCTGGAAAATAGAACCATAACTGGCCTGGCTGGTTAATACAGTGGCTATAGGAACTACGAAGAAAAAAATATCTATTAGATAGAATTTCAGGTCTTAATTTGAGATATTACGAACTTAAATCACTTACGCGTTCAAAAAATCGTCATTCAAGTTTACTTCTAGTATTCATTCTGTAATTAAAACCAGTCTCAAGTCAAGATTCCTGACAGGGTATCGTTATAAAATACAAGTTTAGTAAATAATTCTTCTGCCGCACCATAAAGTCTTGGAATTCCTTACCAGTTCACGTGTTTCCCTCCTCCTACAGTCCCGGGGTCCTTTAAGCGGGGCGTGAAAAAGCATCTGATGAGGCCGTCAAGCTGAGTGCCACCATTGTAACATGATACGTGTCTGTAATGGTGACCCTCTTTTCAGAGACTTTGCCTTCAGCTTACCATCAGGCGAGGCAAAATCAAATTGACGTGTCCTATGTAAAAAAAAAAGTATTAATTAAAATAAAACTACTTTTTCGGATTTTTTCGTGATATTTTTATTACTACTTACTTTTAGCCCGACGTTTCGCCTACTTTTCAGCAGCCATGGTCGCGGGCTGGCACAAGTAAATAAATAACAAAAATATCGCGATAGAATCCGTTAAAAAGTAGTTTTATTTCAAAGAGTGACATTCGCGCAAACTTTTTCTGAAGTTATCAAATAAATATTAAATTCAAAAATGTGTAAGATGCAAATAACCGCAGTACGAGTAGGAATGTCTAAAATAATTATCGTTCGGTAAATTTATCCGCACAATTACGTCTAATGAGCGATAATAATTCATCGAACGAAATTATAATGAAGTAAAACGATACTAAAGTGCTGATAAATAATTGACAATATGGTTATTCTGAATACCTAGATATTACAAGTGACCTCGTCCAAAATTATTTATCTCTCTCGTAGAACAGATGCGCATTAGACTGAATAGTTATGCCACAGACTATAACATTAAGTGTATGTGCCCTTTAATCACGTTAATATGAAAATTAATATCCAATTCACACACATATCACGGGTTAATATTAAGTAGATGTACCCTTAAATCTCGTTAATATGGGAACTAGTATGTCACATATTATTTACCAATCACGTCTGAAAATCACGTTAAACAATTACGTGATTGGTAAAACTTTCAATAGAGAAGTAGTCTCATTATCCTCTGAGCCTTTTTTCCAACTCATTTGGGGTCAGTTTTCAGTCTATGATGTGGATGAACTTCGATATTTTCGGTGTAACGACTGCTATCTGACTTCTACAGCCAATTGCGACATCAAAGTTTAGACTAGTCGGACTTATTACGATTTCAACTAACCGTAACAAAACATAGATATTCGCAATTTTAATATAGCAACCGGGACCAACGACGGCGGCTTAATGTGCTTTCCGAGTCACGGAAACACCTAGAGTAGACCAATGCAAGTAGATATATACCTAGATATATTCATGTATACAAATATTTGGACTAAGCGGGAATCATAGCAGTGCGTTCACTACCACCATGTGATAGAAGCTGTCTATGGGGTTCTGGGTCTGAAAATATATTGCTTGAATTTGGGTATATACCTTTAAGAATTTAGGCAATAAGGAGAGTTTTTCTTCTTTCTTTCTAGATACTCTGGATACTTTTAAACAAGCAAGAAAGCAGCTTTTTGACAGGAGACTGTGATCCATCAAAAATAATTTGATTTCAACGCGTAACTTTTGGTTTTCTTTTTGAAGTCCTCATACTATAGTCGTCATCGTTATTACAATATCCATTATCAATTTACAAACTCATTACGATCTGCGCTAAACAATCTGATATCTGGTGTGAGTACTATCGTTTAATTGAATATTATCGGTGCTGGCCCAACGCGACACTTTATCGCGATCGTATTTTACATCACGGCATGATTTACTCACAGCCTTGTTCATTGATCGGTTCTCGATAATGAGGCTTAACTATTTCCGATCTGCTCTGTGAAGCACGATATTGAAGTGATTCAGAATCGCGGTTGAGACCTTACTCTTGAATTTAATTCAGACCGATTGATATTGAAATTTTGTACTTTCGTACAAATTCAAATTCTTAAAATCTCAAAATTGTGCAACTCTGTTACAGTTTATTGACGTCAAATTCTAAAATCAATTATCAATTCTGTTGAGAACTAAGTATATCATTTCTACCTAGGCGCAAAATGGAGAAGAAACGGCGCAATAAACTCTACTGCGGTTTTAAGTGCGTACCTACTTTTTTAAGTGCGGCATTCCCTGCGGAACTGCCTCGATTAATTTAGGAAAATGCTAAATTAGCTCAAGCGGGACCTGAACCGCAATCTTTCCATTACAGGGGGAATGCCTTGACCACTGAGCCACCGAGCCTTGCCTGAAACTTATCCAAATTTTCCAAGTCTTGAGGCGACGACACGGTGGGAGTTATCTAACGATACTCGTACAAATTTTATCAGCACAAAATAATTATGTTACAATCATTATTTTAAATTTGATTTTTGACTCCTCCGCCCAAAGTTCGACTTCGAGTCCCGCCTGAGCTGAATTATGCTTTTTCTTACCTTATTCGATTTGAATAGTTAACATACTAAATGCTTTAAATTTCATTCAATTTGGATAACCTCTCTGGTATGCAGAATGTCATCTCGTTTCCTCCGATGTTATATTGTGAAGATTAGTTTCTAATACGTACATAAACCTTGTGAAGCCAAAGGTGCGTGACTGGTAATCAAACTTGAGACCGCGTGCGACGTTAATGGCCGACCACGCGACTATCACTGCTTTTGATACATAAATCATGTTAATTAGTTGCTAGTCGTTTTAGATTTGTGGTTCGTAGTAGCTTTTCAACTATCGCGTCCTGTGTTGAACAAATAGTAGTAGTTTATGAAACTGTTGCTTAATAAGGGTTTTTTAAATGCGAATGTGAAAAAACGAGCCGTAGGTGAGATTTTTTATAGTATCACACGAGTTTTTTAAGACTAAATTATGTGCAGTTTCGTACATTACTTTATCTAATATCATGAAATAATTAATATAATTTGAGTAAAATGACAGAAATGTTGAGCGCCAAAATCCATTTGCTGCACGCGCATGCATGTTGCACCCATTAACTTGTCGCGGGGTGACTGAAAGTAAATAATAACAAATAAATCGCGATAGAATCCGTTAAAAAGTGTTTTATTTCAATGAGTAATATTCGTCTAAACTTCAGAAAATATATCAATCATCATCTTTACAACCACTTTTTGAAGTGGTATTACATATTCGGAATTGCCATTGACCAATGTGGTTCTATTAAGATTGATCTAAACTAGGCTGTTTCTCGAGTTCACATTTAAATGATTAACATACTCCTCCAAAAATTGGTATTATTTCAATTACTGATTCGTGTAAACTTCCAACAGTATCATATAAAACTTCACCTTAGGACACCAGCGGTGGTGATCTAGTCATGCCTAGTTTCCTTGTCAAAACTTTCAAAAGCTTGATATATAACCATCACTATAAACTACTGATATTAATATGGTATCAATCCTATAGGCCTAATTTATGTGAATCGGTATGTCTCCATAAGCGCGTGTGTGGGTGCCCTAGAACCTTATGTCTAGACATACCATATTGAATCTAGATTTAGAAAGCTATTGTGTATAATCCTGGCTTTATCGTTCAATATTTTATTGCAGACAGGGTTATGTAGCAATAAACTGGTGAGTGCAGACCTATGCAGACCTCACATCAGATAATCTAGTTTCACTTTTCAGGATATCACTACGAACTACGAACGAATTTGAATAGAAATTGACTTTCAAAAACACTAAAAAGGGGATTAAGAATTCGTTAGATTTTGAGCTCTACGAGCTAGGTATTTTAACTTCAGGCGTCAGTCCCTCTAGAAAAGTGGAAATACGTGTGTATAATTGAATATATTGATCAATAATCAATTTAATGTTATAATACGCTGGTCAACGAATTGCCACATGTCTAGGAAAGGGAGCAGAGTGTTTTCCAAGATCTTTACATTACTGTGCAAAGAATGTAGTGCACCGAATCATAAATTAATTTTGTTATTGGTAGGAAAAAATACATTCAAAATCCTAATTGAAGATTAAATAACACAAATTAAATTTTAAAAATTAATATTAAAATGTAAGTGTAAATGTTAAGTAAAGTATAAAAATAATATAACCATAAAACATTGTATATATACATAAATATATAGATTATACTAGCTTTTGCCCGCGGCTCCGCCCAAGCCTATGTCCTTTCTCAAGGTCTAAACTACCCCTATGCCAAATTTCATCAAAATCGGTTCAGCGGTTTAGGCGTGAAAGCGTAACAGACAGACAGACAGAAAGACAGACAGAGTTACTTTCGCATTTATAATATTAGTAAGTATGGATAGTAAATCATAATAATGGATTTATGTTGATATTGTTCAATGTTATCTTGTCTAACTACGCGACTAAGGGATAGGGCCGTTCTCCGTCTTAAACATACAGCCCATGACTAAGTGCCGGCGTGACGGCAGTAGGCTCACCCCCTATTACGTGGGACCGAAAATCATAGTTGGCGAAATGTGGGTGTTAATACACCTCTGCCTACCCCTTCGGGGATTTACAGGCGTGAGTGTAATAAAATGTAATGTTTTTTGTCTGTTTTGATCGTGTATTTAATAAATTTCCTTCATTCGAAGTTTTATTTATACCCGAATCAACCCTCTTTACATCTAGAGCAACCCTCAAATAGATCCATGGGTACAGTTGGGAGATAGTTTCAAGAGCAAAATAACTATAAATCAAGTGGGTGCGCAAGCGCAGCCGCCCAGCGCTGAAATGTTGATGACTTTGTACTGGGGGCAAATGGTGGCTGGTACAAGTGATGGGGTGTAGCGGTTATAGAAATCATATATTTATCAAGGTGTTTGGGGTGCAGTTCTTTGCTTCAGAGACTTTGAAGTACTGATTGCTATTTAAACTGCTGTGTCATTAAAAAAATTAAGTTATCACTGTTGTTTATCAAAAAAGGATATTTGTAAACTAAGGAAACTAATGAATTATACATACCAGAAATGCAACTTGCGAACGTGCGTCCTAGTAAGGAAATATTTCAAACAGCCACATTCTGTAGTAGACATTCTAAGGCCATAGTAATCCACCACAAAACCACCTGGACAACGTACTTGTTAAAAGAGGATTATATAGCAACATCAGTTTTATTATCACACCCATACAACTCGGAGCCTTTTTTTGTTGGGGTCGGCTTTTAGGGCAAGTATGAATTGGCCGAATTTTGATATTTTCAATAATGCTACTGCCATCTACCCTCCATAACCACTGGCGATATCGGAGTTTTATCATCACACTATTTTACTTAATAAAAAATCCCTTTATTGCCTATTCCAACGTACCTATAGTCACAGTAATTTTTAATAGAAAAATGTTATTATACTACAAATTAATTTTTGGAGGATAACTCACTGTAATGAATACCTATGACAACTTGAATATGATGCATGATAATTATTAATGAATTATATTATTGTTTCAATTGACATTGTGCGATTTGTATTATTTATTTAATTTTACGTGTTGACTTAATTAATAACCTACTTAATATTGTATAGGTATACCGAAATGGTGAAACATAGCTGAACTCATTATTCTGTGAACATCTTTTGTACCTATGATTTACAATAAATAAATATGATGATATGATTATGAGTAATCTTATCATCGCTCACCGCACAGAACACTTATATCCTACGGAGCTCACTGCTTGTAACTTGGACCACCCACCACAAAACCAACTTAGTTTGACGTAATGACAAAGTTATGTGCACTTTGACAAATCTTAAGCAATTACTGTTTACACTAATAGATTTACTAAACTAACTTAACACTGTTGTAATACCACTGTGGCAAACGAGCTATTAATACTCTTGTACACGGAAATAGTTGTGGTGTAGGCGGTTGTTTGATAGTCAAAGGAATTCGGTCTTAGGACTAAGAAACCATTAAAGGGGACTGCCCGTCTCGTGGGGATTTCTACTAATATAAACAAAATTGGTTTTAGTTGGTGATTATAGAACAAGTGTTCGTTCATTAGTCTATATTAGAATAGGTGTGATACGAGACGGAAGAGCGAAGTGCTTCTTGACGATGGGCCCTAGCACCCATCGTCTAGATGGGTGAGAGTACCTTACAGTTTTTTTTTATACCACTTATTTGGCAGACAAGCACACGGCCCACCTGATGGGAAGCGGTCACCGTGGCCTATGGACGTATGCAACACCAGGGGCGTCACACTCGCGCTACCGACCCTGAAGAAACCTTCTAATGCCCTTCTTGAAGAACCCCATATTGTAGTCGCTTGGGAAAACCACCGCAGGGAGTTCATTCCGGTCCTGCAAGATACGATTATCGAAGGATAAAAAAAAAGCTTCGTTCAAACATTGTCAAAAACAATTGCTACTATTTGGGAAAACCCCTATATCGGGATAATATTTACCATGTATTGTTTCGAGTACGAAGTTTAAAAACCTAAACCAGAAATTACCAAAATTGACTTTCTAATAATTTGTGGCACTGATTTTTTGGTTTCGAAATGTGCCAAATGTCAAACCGATCACGATATCTAGGTATATTCGATCTTGAAAATTGTGTTACGACAGTACCTATTATGACATTTAAGAGGTTTAGATTATATCGAAACAGAATATTGAAAAGATTTTCATCACGAAAATGATTGGCCTTCAGTGTCCCCAGCACGAAAAATATTAAAATTCGTAACGTATACGTATCGAGAGAAGGCATCGCAGTTGGCAGGCTTCACACACATCAGGATCAGGTGGCAATGCTACACCTATATCGTTTACCTACTGTATTTATTGCAAATTATATTCAGCTGAGGCAGGGATCTCGCTTAAACCCCCCCATGAGCGCGGGCCTGGGGGTGACGGGTGGAGCCGCCTGTCACCCTAGCAGAAGCAGGTCGCGGCGGCAGCGCGCATTGCGTGCCTCCCCACACCCGGGGGCGAGTTGGGGACTCTATGGTCCCCACACCGGAAGAGAGCCAGATCGAGAGATATGGCCCTGGGTCGGCCGGGGTGCGAGGGATATGGCTACGACAATCTCACCTCCGGCAACTGACGGCCCACAGACGGCGTGCGCTTTAGTCGGTTCGAGTCCGACATAACCTCCTCCTCCGGTTCCGGCGGGGGAGGTATCCGTGGGCATTTTTCGCACGATAAAAGAAAAAAAAAGGGATCTCGCTTAAACCCTAACTTAACTTAAATTATTTGAATTTTTATTGTAACTTAAATTTCGATTTAATTTCTTTCGAATATAACTATAAGTAACTGTTTCAGTTCGGGGACATCGACCACGGGGGCGTCGACCACTGGGGGCCCAAGACCAAGATTTCATAATAAGATCAAAATTACGCTTCTTTACATAAGCTTTTATTTTACACCCACACTTAATATTCTACTCATACGCAATACTGATAATATAATCAAATATTCATATTTCTTATTGATATTTTATGCTGTAACGCACAAAATATAAAAATAACGATAGATAGTTATCGCCGTTATCACTGTTTTATAACTACGTTACTGTATATCGGTTATTTAGTCAAATAAATATTTGTCAACGGATGGTTTCCGTTTAATTCTAAACCATAAGTTAGTGAGGTGGGGCCACATTGTAGCTAAAAGGCCAAAATGTTAATAATTAAGTATTTTTAATACCACTTTGGTCGCAGACAACCACACTGCTTGATGGAAAGTGTAGCCTAGAGACGAAAGCAGCACCAGGGGAGTTACACTCGTACTGCCGACCCTGTAAGAACAGAGGAATTTTGTGCCATCAGCAAAGAAGACAAGAAGTCTTCGCACTGACAGCACAAAACCTCTGTAGTGAGCTTTTTTAGCTCCATTGAGTAACATTATTTTTTTTTTACAGTCCACAAGTTATGAGAGTAATTCCTAAATACTTAATTACCCATATCACAAAAATATGCTTTAATTTAGTTACTTATACGTACCTAAGTAGCAAAATAACGGTATTGAATCATTACTGACATTGGTTGCAGTTGTTTATGTACATTTTCGAGATGGTGATTTTTATTAACTTCGCTCAGCGCGTTGCTCGTTTACCTTCAGTGACACCCCACCCAATTTCAAACTTTTCAATATTGGTATTCATAGTCGAACAATCTATAGTCTTATAATTAAATAGAGACGGCATTTCACACCGAAACGATTTGATATGATAATTTGTGTAATAGCGGAAGATCTAACTAATACTCTAACTGTTACACACGCAGTGTCACAACATTATTCGGACAATTTATTAATAAATACGCTACTATAATGCTGCGGTTCTCTCTATCGTGAAGTTTGACTGATAAAACTGTATAACTACTTACTAGATAGTAAATAAGCAAGCGTAATATCGGAATGGATAGTTAGCGTTTTTCGAGCCCTACCAAAGGTTGATATTAACGGAATTCAATAACATTGATTTCAATTTCAATTCATGTATTTTGTGGATTTCATTCCCCTAGTCCCGTAGACGGAACACCGTGCAGCTTTCGCCTCTTACATATAGCAAGCGAGCGACGCGGTGCACAGACGCGCTAGAGGTGTTCAACAGCCATGGCACTGCTGCAAAGTCCCCATGTGGAGTATCATAATATGGTCTCCTCGCTTTACGTCTTAAAGCTGCGTTTACATACTCGCGGCAGAGCGAGGGAAGTGGCGAGAGAAGTGGGCCGAGACGTGGTGTGAATGGTATATTCGTCATGCCGCGAGTACTGCCGCGTATGTTGCGCAAATACTAGCGCGATGAACTATACGAGACCGCTAGATGGCGCTAAGCTAAATAAAACACGACTTTCGTTATTGCTCCTCGAATATTTACTTTTAAAAATATTTATATCGATCTACGGAAAGTGTATATTAGTTGAAAGTGATAGTTTTTATTAATAATCTATTTAATTAATTCGCTATGCTGTAAAAGCTTATTGCGTACACTGCTACAGCGTTGTCCTCCATACGCTTACGTCCGTCTCCGTTGCAGGGCGAATACTGTAATGCGGACCAACGCGATGATGGGAGTGTGTGAATGCTAGGGCATTAATCGTGCGAATATTTCTGGCAACACGATGAGCAATGCGAGCGGCAGTATGTAAACGCGGGGTAAGATACAGTCGCCTTAAGCTTGCCTTTACCTCGAGTTAAGCTGCCCTTAAGCTCTATGTAATCAACCCTTAACCAGACTCTCGATCTTCTGCCCATGCCAATTCAAAAGTCGGGTACTGCAATCCCATAAGTTATGCTTTAGAAGTGATGAACAAACCAATAAACGCATTTTCTACTACGTTGGTACCCTCATACGGTGCGCCGGCGCATTCTGAATGGAATGCAATTGATTGGCCGGATGCATTTTATGCCCATGCGCCGAGAACTATGGAAATGAGAGACGAAATATGAATACTGGCTTGGACAATAAATTTTATACTACATTTTGATTTCTGTGTAATTAGCGACTTTTTAAATAATGACACGTTTGTATGATAGATGGGTTTGGTTTTGTATGTGTGTGTTTGTGTGAGTGTGTTTGAATGTGTTTACAGGTGGATATGTTAAATTTAAAGAGACTGAAATGTTTCGTACTATTAGAATAGTAGTTTAGAACTAGAATTTTCTCACAGTTCGTGAGTATGGCTAGAAGGGACAAGGGATGCGGGACAAAATTATAAAAATACAGATAAATAAATAAGATAATGAAAAATTGGATAAAATCCAGTTACTACTACTTGCTACTCGTAGTAGTACAGGCCTAACTGAAATTCTCGATCCTCCTCCTTCGAGCTTTTCCCCAGGTCAATTGGGGTCGACGCAGTCTAACTATGGAAAGAACGAAAGACCAAACATCTACGTATTCCGTGGCCTTCATTATTCTTAAGGATGAAGGCGAATAGAGTATACGTGATAATGGCCAGTGAATTTCACTGAGGATGTAAATACCAGTAATTTCAGTTACAATTCCTCGAAAAAACAGCTCAAGGCCCACAATTTTAGATGCTGTCGATTCTAAAACATCTTTAATCGGCAACTCTACACCAGTAGTATTAGTTCCTCATTGTCAATTAGTATAATGTCTTCTAAATGACGAGAATATTTCACAGGGAATTGTTTCGACGATATTGCTTTTTAACTGTCAAATCAGATGTAATTAAATTGGCCTTGGTGACCATGACATAGTGCGTTGTTTGTGTCTAGAACCGATTTCTGAGAAAGAGGACTTGTGGCCTCCTAGAGAAGTGGCAATTTACTGACTGGCGTATAAAGGATCTAACGTTTATGATAAAGCTTGACGACTGTCATAGACATCAAATCCCATACATTCGTCATTCTATTCCACAATACGCCAGGCAACAAATCGTCACTTACCTAGGTGGGCTGGGTTGTCTGGTTGTACGCGATGGACGCAAAACAACTAAATAGATTTTGATGCGGTTTTTTTTGACCTCTTGACTTGATCTTACGCGATCGTTTGAATGGCACCGTAGATAATATGATTAAAAATCAAAGTATCATCATCGTGAACCCACTCCTAATACAAGAAATTTATCTGGAGATGTTAGAGGTAATCTTAGTTATTTCAGATTCCTAATATCCTTTATTATACAAAAAAAAAATATAAACACTTTACCTAGACGAAGAATATTGAAAAAAATACGTTCACGCGACGAAGTAGTTTAATTCGTAGACGTTTGCAATTAGTTTTATTCAAAAACTACCTACATAATATATATAACAATATACACCTAATTCCAATAGGTCCTGAAATAATACAGAGCTAAATATTAATGTCTAACATTACAATTTGTTCCAGTAACAGCATTTGTAATTGTCTTCACCTGCATTACCTTTAAGTGCTTCGTGCTTCTGACCTTCTAGTTTTGGCGTTCATAAACTTTAGATAAATTAACCGTAACGAATAACTAGACAGTTCAAATTCTAATATTATTTTACTAGCTGATGCTCGCGACTTCACTCGTATGAATGCCAGTTATTGCGAGTTTTGATCATATCTTCAGTTCTACTTAACCAATTGCCATCAAAATTACGGCAGATTTTTGGTCTGATTAAGTCTTTTCTAATAAAAAAACCGTATCGAATTATGTTAAGTTTTTGCGACCATCGCGAACAAGCAGACAAGAATGCCCAAAACAAAATATTGTTGTGCTCAGAATCGAATCGCTCAGAATATTGAAAACTAATATTATAAATGCGAAAGTAACACTGTCTGTCTGTCTTTCTGCCTGTCACGCTTTTACGCCTAAGCCACTGAACCGATTTTGATGCAATTTGGTACAGAGATAGATTATTATACCTTGGGAAAGGACATTTATGCTACGCTTGGCCGCAGGTTTCAGCTTGTAACATAAACCAAGTTTTTTTTTTAATATCTCCAATGTACAGACACATCTTATTTACAATTTAATAATATTATAGACACCTTATAAACATTTGACCTAAATAACCATTAATAAAATGGTTATGGTCATGTTAAATTTACTAGAACCATAAACGGTTAATCTTTACAAATATTATGCACTTATTAACCTTCCTATCGGTCTGCAAGACCAATCTGCTGCAATGGTCTGTTAGACCGAGGATATAGATTTGTCTTGTTTTCTTGTTAATTATAAACGCTGGCGATTTGTGCTCCTTTATAGTTGTAAAGATATTTTAATTATAAGTTGTTTTTTTTTGACGTTTGACCTCAATTTCATCTCTAAAGTGAAGAACGTTTGCCTAGAAGGGATCTATTTACTTGAGATTAGAAGACTCTCAGACTCTCAGGCGCTTTAATCAGTTTTAAGTGTGCGGCCAAATATATGAGATTTCTGTTAACTTTGTAATGCTTTCAAGTTTCTGTGTAAAACAATTACTGTGTCAGTTTAGATAATGTCGTGTAATTATTCGAAACAGATTTTTAAGTCTAAAACTTTGAATGTGGAAGTTTCTAATTTAGAAATAAGTCATGATAGTGTTGACAGCCTCCGTGGCGTAGCGGTAGTGAACGCGGCCGCTACGCAGGAGGCGTGGGTTCGATCCCCGCTCAGTGCAAATATTTGTGTTCATGAAATATGGGTATTTGCATTGGTCTGGTCGTGCCTCGGAGAGCACGTTAAGCCGTCGGTCCCGGTTGCCATAAGAACATCTATGGCAGTCGTTACGGGTAGTTGGAGCCCTCAAAAATCCAAAAACAACAGTCTAGCTGCAAAGCTTCGATATCGCCTAATGTTACCATTGGGATGTGGAGGTCAGATGGCAATCGCTTCACAGAAAATATCGAGGTCTAGCCAAATCCGTAGTTAAGACTGGCAAAAGCAGACCCCAGACTCCGAGCTGAAAGCTTCGGATGCGACTGGGAATTTACGCTAAGAGGAAGAAGAAGAAGACTCTCAGACTATATTCTTTAGGAAACACAGATTCATGTAGAGAGTTCCACTCCTTAGTCGAACGTTTATTAAATATGTGTTAATACGAATACTATTCTATAAAATACTAGAAATCGACATAACTCACGTCTTTGGCGATACTGTGTAAGGCTCTAATAGTTGACTATATTCATCATGAACATCTTTCGGTCTGGCAGACCAATGCGCGTATTATTTGTAATACTTTTTGACACGAGTATGAGAAGGTTAAGTACTTTATGAATATTTTTCATTAAATTATGATAAAATAAAATATAAATAATTACGTGAAGACACGGTTTCAATGCCTGGCTGTATCATTTACATAATTATGTTACATTCAATGGTTTCGTACCCATAAAATATGTTATTATTTTCTTGTTTTAGTAGTATGTGTGCTTATAATATTTATATATATCTGTATAATAAATTATTTTATGATTCATTTATTTATTCAATTGAAAATTCTAAAAATTATGATTCCTGCCATTTTCATTATTTTATAAGTAGTCCCTACTATGGGCTACACGGGACCACACTCTTAAGAATTCAAACCAACCTGTAAGTTGCTTGGTACACCTGTTAAATGATAAAACAAAGCTCTGATAAAAACTTTGCTATCTGGGATGACATATCAGACTACTAATAAATGCCGTTTTTTTATCTTAAGGACGTTAACCTTTACTTCTATAAAAAGACCCAAAATTACCACCAAATGAACGAAAGGCTACTAACCAAACCAAAGTCATTTGTAAAATGAATACGACCACATACAAAAAAAAAATCATTTCACGAACCAATGATCCTATTCTCACAACATTTTTTGCTGTTAATAATGGCCGACTAAATTCAAATTTTGAAATGATACACGTGCATCAATACTGTGAGCAAACAGTCCCTCACTTTGGATCACCATAAAAACTTACACCTTCACTTCTGGTCGAAACAATAAATTACTTTTTTATTTTCAGTCCATTCTATAGTTGTTTACTTAGTAACAGGCGGGCGTGCCGCAAGGGAGCGTGTGAGGTCCCAACAGATATTTGCACAACTCGAGTTTTGTATCAATGAGAACTTTTTTTTAATCCATTCAGAATATCGATACACTTTTGCTCGGTTTTTGCATTAGAGCTACCCGTATTGTAAGCTGTATAGTAGTTTAATTGTGATAAGATATTACTATGTAAGTAGGTAGTGGTTGAGAGCTTTAACTAATTTGATGTTTGAAATTTAATTTATTTTTAATAAAATGTAGATTATTATGTTTCAATGCATTATGTGTATTGTGTGCCCTACGTGTGTTTCCAGAAAGCTATAACCTAAGAGTGTTTCAGTCTAGACTAAATAAGTTCCTTTTAGGCAAACGTGTTCCATCATGACAACAGATGAGATAGTGAACAAACACGAGCCAGAATTATAAAAAATAAGCAGAGGATGAAAAATAATTGCAATCTTAAGTAAATGTAGATATATAAAATAGAAATCAAATGGCTGTTATAAAAACGATTTAAGTTTCTTGCAGCAACGTACATTTGTTCAAAAAAAACCACGTTCAAGAAAATCCAACAGATAATCAGCTAAGTATTAGAAAACAACTCTTTTCTCAAGTTGCTACTCACCAGCGATATCAGCAGCCATCTGTACCCGAGACTTATTCGCTGAGAGGGCAAATGTCACTTCCACCGGATACTGAACGTTCGAAATATATTGATAAGTCTGTCGGATCTCATCAAAATTATACTGACGGTACGCCGTTCTACGGTTGCTAGACAGGTGATAATAGTCATTACGGTGTTATTATCTTAAAAGTCTGGTATTAATGGTCTTGTGCCATTACGCATGTCAGGTGGCTTGAATTTTATTACAACATGTGGAAGTACTGAACATAAGTTCCTGTGTTGGTATGCCGGCAAAATTTAAAGAATTTAACAAATGTTGTAAGTATTGTACTGTATTTGTAATATGAAAGAACTTATTAGACTTAAATTGGATGATTCTCATTTTTTTCAATCGTAATCTGTTATGGAACTAATGAGTCTTTTCATTTCTGAGTATTTTAAATGAAAATAAAATTATTTATTTTATATATTTTGTGGAACCTGACTTTTAATTTAACACATCGGCAAAACCTACTTTATTAAAACTGTCAATTCTAAAAATTAAAAAACTTCAGAAAATTGGCAAAGTATTAACTAACTTTTTTTTTATTATTTCTTCTGCCGATTAATAGTCAAAATCTTGACAGCTCAAAGAATTTTAAAAAACTTTATTGATTTTTTTTTTTTTTTACTTTATTGATTTATACTTTTCTCTCTCTCTCTCTCTTTTTATTTTTTTTAATACACCTTGTATCTAGTTTATTTACTAACTACACCATATCTTTTGTTTTTATCACATTACTGTCCATCCTAAGATTGCCTGGAAGAAATCGCTTCTAGCGATAAGGCCGCCCATTATTACATTGAACCCAACGATTGAACCGTAACATGTTACCTACTTGTATTACTGTAAATCTATTGGTGTACAATAAAGAATTATCTATCTATCTATCTATCTATCATACATCTGATATTTTGATATTTTACATATCAAATATTCGAGTAGTTAATGAGATACATCTTGACCTCTCTCTCATACGTAATCCTAAAGGCACAACAAAATATATCGTGCTGTTACCCTTCCACGCCTCTTTCGTGCTACTATTTATTCAATATTTATTATTCGTTAATCTTTATTCATCACAGACCGCCCTATATTTAGTTTTATAAATGGAGCTTGTATTTTAATACAAATCTTAATATCGCTTTTACATGCGAACGGAAGCCTGACATCAATGCTTGTGATCAAACTAATCTGCATATTTTAATTTGAGGTGAACTGGAATCAATAAATACTGAGCATAATACTGAGGCTATTGATCAAATAGAATTTATTATTTTAGAAAAATGTTAGGAATCGTTAGATGTAGTTATTAATATTTTTTATAGAAGCGTCGGTAGCTTTGTGATTAAAGATCCAGACTTACGATCGAGAAGTCCCAGGTCGAATCCTGGCCATTACACTACCGACGTGAACCTACTCCTAACACAAGCAATTTTAGCTTAGCTGGAGGGGTTAGAGGGAATATTAGTAATTTTGGTTGCTAATATTGTTTAATAAAATACTTACGATTACGACTGCAACCGCAAGATCCTGGACTCGATTCTAGAATTGGACAAATAGTTCTGTTGAATTTTTCCTCTGGAGCTAGGAACATAAGAAGCTACTGCCATCCATTGTTTAAAAGGTGTACCGACTTGCAGATGAGGTTAACTTGGGCCTCAGAGATATTGGTAGGGTCTTCTATACCCTTCCGTCTAAAGTGAAACAATTAGCTCCCTCAAACGCTTTGCTAATGATGGAACTAACTGTTATCGATAACAATAATACTGTAATATTAGTGTTCACTGACTATATTAACCCTACGTAATCACCACTAATCTACATAATAGATGAAGAATGAAAGTCCAGCAGCACTAATAGATTCAACCCGTGAGGTCCGATAAATTAAATTTGTAAATCAAATAAATTTCCCGGTTGCCGCCAACGCGGGCTAATCCACTAGCATTTATTATGTATTAATTTCTCATGACTACAGTGAAGCAGAAATCTTGTTTCAGAGCTGCCTATACTTAGTTTATGGTGAAATGAAACGCAATTGATAATTCGGTATTTAGAAATTATTTGTGTCTATTAAGAAATTCGAAAAATATAATACACATACACACAATCACTCCTTTATCCCCGTAGGGTTAGGCAGAGGTGAATTAACACCCACATTTCACCAATCATTGTATTAGGTCCCACGTAATAGGGGGTGAACCTATTGCCGTTTTCCGGGCATTATTGTTGGCTCGAGCCATGTATAGGCTGAGTCTGGGCTGTATGTCACTGTCTGATGTTAAACAGCCCTATCCCTTATTAGTCGCCTTGTACGACACCGCGTGGGAGGAAATGGGGTGGCCCAAATTCCACTCTGCCGGGAACCACGCAGCGAAAAATATAATACATGTTGTAAATACCGTTTACAATAATATTAACATTTATTTTTTAGATTTATTTCTTCAAAATACAATTTCGTCAAATATCATTTATGTGTACCCATCATTCGCTCTGCAGTACAACAACTGTAAAAAAATCTATAAACATCCGAATTGAGAACCTCCTCCTTTTTTAGAAGTCGGTTAATAACAAGGTGGATAAACACAAATGAGTACGATGCATCGATAAATGATTTGATGAACCGTAACGATGTTGAATCCCACTCAGTCGTTCTTACACCGCGGGAGTTAGCATTAACTAATTTCAGTCGAGCAAATAAATTAATTCATTTTGTGATAGTAGTTATAGTTGGGGATCATTCAGTTTAATGAGAAGTAATTAGTTTAGAACTTGCATTCAAGATGATCTCTGATAAGAATAAAAAAACTTACTAGCTGTTGCCCGTAGCTCCACCCGTGTGGATGTCGGTTATCGCGACCAAAAATAATGGCCTATGTCCTTTCTCAAGGTCTAATCTACCCTTATACCAAATTTCATCAAAATCCGTTCAGTGGTTTAAGCGTGAAAGCGTAACAGACAAACATGCAAACAGTCAGATAGACAGAGTTACTTTCGCATTCATAATATTAGTATGGATTACCGTCAAACTGTTACTTCTGTGGTATCTGTAGCGTGTGCTGATTTATTTCCGCAAGTAGACAAGAAAATAGCCGCAACACTTCAATTCGATTCTATAGTAAAATTTATTCTCTAATTAGAAAATACGAAAGTTAATGATACTCACGATATTCCTAAATGGAACGTCGATAGAAGCCTCTAAATCAAAGAGTAAAGGCTATGTGAATTCTGACGAGAGAAATTTATAACAGGGACTTTGATTTAGCATTTAGCTTTCAGTAGCATTCTATACCATAATACCCAAGCTACTGAGCATGGGGAAGGCATTAAAACGAAACAATTGTATAATAACTTCTAAACACGACGATAAAATTTCATTCAGTAATCTTGAACTCGACCCATTCTATAAGGTGTATATGATTCATTGTTAGGAATTTGTGCAGTGCTGCTATACTTAATGGTTACAGAATGAATACTTTACTTGCCATTGTTATTTCCAATAGCGGTCCTGTTTCTAAGAAATGTAAACGTGTAAGTCCCGAAACATAGGCACTTTCGAAGAAAAGATGCGGTTTTTGTACACCAAAGCTTTATTGGAACACCGACAAACGCTGAACTTGTAAGAGTTAGTGCAATTTGCGGGTGACAATATCAATGGACTGAATCTCAATATAAGGGACTGCAATCCGTTAAAGAATGTAGTAAAGAAAATACGAATACACAAGGATTTTTTATGTCATACTCTCATAATATTTATGTCACCAAAAGAGTAGGTGATAGGTGAAGCACTTATATTCATCAGCAATGTTGAGTCTAAATATTGGAGGCCCCATCACGATCTTTTTGGTCCAAACATTATCTGCAAGCCGGTATATCTACTAATATTGATGGGTTGGTACCTACTGGTGAGGGTCGTTCGTGCTAAGGAGAAGGATTTGACGATAGTCACTCTCTTAAAAGTCGTATAAGTTAAACCAAAAGAAGGAGAAGAACCAGACCCTAAACTTTGAGGAGAAAGCCATGGATTCAAACGGACACTACATTAAGATGATGATGAAATATTACCTAAATAAAAGCTGTCAAAAATTGTTTAGATAAAAATAAAACGAAGTTAACGTTCAACAATGTTTATATTACGATATAACTTTCCCAAAAGCTCAACACAATCACAGATAACTTATCAAAGTCACAAAAGAGAAATTTTCGTTACAAATATATCAATATGGTAAATAGTCATCCCAGTTAGCTCTCATTACCACCCGCCTGGTAAGAGAAAGTGACCCAATAACCTGTTGCTCAAAAAGGACCGATGTTTAACTTCATTTGTCGGAAACCCTTACCTAATTTGTCCATGGAAATATACTTTAAAGCACCGTAATTAAGGTTATCTATATGTACGAGTATATTGTGGTGTCTTATATTTGTTTTATCACTAAATGCATGGAAATTTGTCACGTCAATTCAGATTTGAATTAATTTACGAGTAATAGTAATTCAGTACTTTATTGGCGAAGAGTATAATTTGCCACTTTGCTTAGCGTTTGTGGACTATGAGAAAGCCTTTGATTCGGTCGAGACATGGGCTGTGCTTGAGTCTCTCCAGCGGTGCCGTATTGACTATCGGTACATCGAAGTGTTGAAGTGTTTGTATAATAACGCCACCATGTCGGTTCGAGTACAGGAACAGAGTTCGAGGGCGATCCCTTTGAAAAGAGGCGTAAGACAGGGAGACGTGATATCTCCGAAACTGTTTACGGCCACTTTGGAGAATGCCTTCAAGCTCCTGGAATGGAAAGGATTCGGCATCAATATTAATGGCGAATACATCACTCACCTCCGGTTTGCCGACGATATTGTAGTCATGGCAGAATCGATGGAAGATCTCAACACGATGCTCGAAGGCCTCAACCGAGTTTCTCAACAGGTGGGTCTTAAAATGAACATGGACAAGACAAAGGTGATGTGCAATGCCCATGTTGTACCTACCCCGATATCTGTTGAGAGCTCGGTTCTTGAAGTTGTTGACTCGTACGTCTACCTAGGACAAGTAGTCCAGTTAGGTAGGTCCAACTTCAAGAAAGAGGTAAATCGCCGAATCCAACTCGGCTGGGCAGCGTTCGGAAAATTACGCAATGTCTTCTCGTCCGACATACCTCAGTGTCTCAAGTCGAAGGTTTTCGACCAGTGTGTGTTACCAGTGATGACTTATGGCACTGAAACGTGGTCCCTCACTATGGGCCTTATGAGTAAGCTCAAAGTAGCCCAACGAGCTATGGAGAGGGCTATGCTCGGAGTCTCTCTGCGAGATCGAATCAGAAATGAGGAGATCCGTAGAAGAACCAAGGTTACCGACATAGCCCAGCGGATTAGCAAGTTGAAATGGCAGTGGGCAGGGCACATAGCACGGAGGACTGATGACCGATGGGGTCGAAAAGTCCTCGAGTGGAGGCCACGTATCGGCAAGCGCAGCGTAGGACATCCACCCACAAGGTGGACAGACGACCTCATAAAGGCCGCGGGAACGCGCTGGATGCGAGACGCTTCCAACCGGTCCTATTGGAGATCTATAGGGGAGGCCTATGTCCAGCAGTGGACTTCCTATGGCTGAAATGATGAAAAAATGAATGATGATGATGACTTTATTGGCTTACAGAAGTAAATTTAAATTAACGATTTGCATTGGTTTTTATTTTGATTTGAGAGTAAAATTTGCTCCAGAGCTTCTTATTTAAAGAAAGAAAGAAAAGAAAGAAAGAAAGAAATCCAAGAAAAATACGGTAATAATGAATCACCTTAAAGTACATTTGTAATACTTAAATAGCCATTAAAAAAATATACAGTAATTGGTGTGCCAACAGTTTTTTTGTACCACCGAGTTTTTAACATTTTACTGTTGAAATAAAATTATTACTAACCTTAAAAAATGATACGTAAAGGTAACAAATGCGATGAATTACCAACGCTATTGTTTACAAAGCAAATAACTACCCTTGTAAAATCACTGGCGCCACTAAACAAAGAGAAATACTCAAAAGCAGTCATCGTAACAGATCTACGAGTGGTACTTGAATGCGTGAATGATCTTGTACGCAGTATAAAAAAAGGTAGGACATCGGACTGTCTCTTAGAAGTTTCAACAATGGGTGACCGTAACATGACGCCAGAAAGGATACATGTGACGTAAACAGTTCCTATAAAAAAGTTTCAAGTGACAAATGGTGAAATTTTTGAAATTCTAGACGTTTTATTCACAGAATCCAAATTTCCTGGAAATTTTGTACGCAAATAACTTCGAAACGATTGCACTAATTTGGTTAGTTCTTTTTTTGTGTTCGTTATTGCCAGGAAAATATTTGTGTAAAAGGAATAGACTATAATATATAGCAATTTTTTATCCCGCTTCCGCAACCTGACAACCTAAGGAACTAGGTTGCGGAAGTGGATAAAAATTGTACGCGGACGGAGTACTTAGCAGCTTATATTATTATGACCAATCATATCGCTCAAAGCAGTAACATAATATTGGTTATAACATTCAATAGAGAATCAATTTAAAAGCTAAATATTAATTTGTAGTTGATCGTGTTACGAAATAGTTTGAACTGAACATCTTTAGAGCAAAATATACAGAAGCGATAAGCAGCAGCGGGGAACTTCCTCACTATTATATATTCTGTAGTTTTATTCCTAAACTATTTTACGCGTAGGCGTAGACATTTAGGTTATATTGAAATTAAAATTGTTATTCGAGTAATCAACTTGTCAATTTGAGTAAACAAATCTGTATTAATATTTATTATTTGCCATGCATATGGTAATTCAACCACTTCACGCAATTTATGCGTCCATAATGATTAATTTACATCATGTCTTAAAGAACTTATTGATTGTTAACCCATAACTTGACACATTTTCAATTCTGCTAATGAATCACGCTCATTCCCATGAATCATTACACGAACCACTTAAATTATAACATCGTCTACATTGACAAATGTTTATTTACTTATATTTATCTCATCTAAAGTGTTTTTCTCTGGTGAGTACAAAGGATCACAATATTTGCCACTTGAATCAACGTTGGCTTTGTGCCTCAATCTGTCATACCGTAGCCTTTGAAGATGTTCATTGGAGACATTACATCAAAGAAATACAGTCGACATTTGTCAAGTATTTTGTAAGTAAAAATTAAATGGTGTTTTATCTTTTGTTGACAGCGATTGAATGATCGCTTTGTGTTCAACGTGAGTGGTATCAAAGAAGACCGCGTTGCGTGTGGTTCAACTGTCTCCGTTTAAAATGTAATCTAATGTAATCAATTTTGTTCGAATTGGACGTTTTGAAATGAAAGTCAATGGTCTTTTTAACTTCGTTCGGATCTGTTACGATTATTTCGATTAAGTTATCCATACTAATATTATAATTACGAAAGTAAATGTTTGTCTGGCTGTTAGTTTAGTGGTTTAGGCGTGAAAGCACGCCTAAACCACTAAACCAATTTCTATGAAATTTGATTTGATAAGACCTTAAGAAAGGACTTAGGCTATGTTTGGTCGCAACAGTTCGTTTTATTAAATTTTGGGATTAAAATTAGCTCCGGGCTTTACAACTGGAATTAAGGCTTTTACAACAATGATGACATTTTCATATCAAAACATTATTCTTATTTGTTTTTACTCTGGCGTCAATATGTCGGTGCTTATAAGATACATAACTAATTTAATGTTACTGGTTAAGAATTTAATTACGACCTGTATTCATAATTTACATTTAAAGCACCCATGCTTTTATCATAGGTGACTAAAGACTGGGACTGAATCGCGTTTTGTTGACTTTGGGTGTTCCGTGACTGTATCTATACCCGTTGCGTTGCAACTGTTGCGAATTTTAGCGACTGCATACGCAGTAGGCGCGACTGCATACCCAGTAGTTACGTCTGCAGACGCAGTAGGCGCGACTGCATGCCAAATTCACATCTAAAATTGTTATGCTTTTAGTCCTTAATGTATTTTCTCTATACATAAAATAACAAAAATATGTTTTCCACAATTCTAGCCTCGAAATAGAATCATTTTTTTTACGGATTCTATCGTGATTTATTTGTTATTATTTACTTTGACTCGGCTATTTTTGAGCTACATTAAAAATTCCATGGGTTTTATTTCATACAATTCTTGCCTTGTTCAATAACAAATTAGGTGGTAGTTATGTAGCAATATTATTAGTTTCTTAGCAAGTAAATCGATAAAACGCCTATAAAATGGATAGCTTTCCGGTGCAATTGCATTGTATAACTATAACTATAATTTATTCTATAATGATATTTGTCCCAACATACTAGAAACCAAGGCAATTTAAATGTTTAATGGTAAAACGTACGATTGTACAAGTTCTTAAGGTTTGCTTGTTGGCGCCTTCAAGAGTCCTTGAGACAGTAGCAATACTTGACTGGGCTTCAATGTGGCGGGAAATATGTAAGTATGTAGAAGTAGCGACAAAAATAACATGGAATACTTCTCTACGAGTATTAATTGCTATTCACTTAGTAGGCAAAATATGTCGTGTGTTTACCGCTGTAGTTATGCAGTTTTAGTACGAGTACTCGAATCTGCGTGAACGTCGGGTTACCACGGTCATACTTATTCTGTACCACGGTGCGAGGATTCACGGACACTGACGCAGATATCGATACATTTACTATGATATAATAATATAGCTTAATAGCATATACTTAATATATAGTGTGTGTGTGAGTGTTTAATAAACGTATTTTCTTTCTTTCTTTCAATAAGGGGTGACACTCAAAGTTGTTCAAATATATGTCTTCCTGAGGCAGGTTATCCAGCTTGGCAAAAATAACTGCCAGAAAGAAGCCCAAACTACGTCAAGTCTTTTCTCCCCCCCCCCCCCCCTCCCCCTCTCACCGCAATGCCTGAAACTAAGGTCTTCGACCAGTGCGTACTCGTCCTACCTGTCATAACAGGTCATAACTAATGACGCCAAAACGTGAACACAGACAGTAGGGTTAGTCGATGATCTAAAAGTCGCTCAGCAAAAGAAATTCTTTACCAGCTCACGTATTTCCCTCTTCCTACAGTCCCGGGTCCTTTAAGCGGGGCGTGATAAAGCATCTGATGCCGTCAAACTGAGTGCCACCATTTTAACAAGGTCTATAAAGGTGACCCTCTTTTCCAAGATTTTGCCTTCAGCTTACTATCAGGCGAGGCGAAGTCAAATTGACGTGTCCTATATAAAAAAGCAGTCTATGGATTGATCTATGCTTGTATCTGTAAAATCGCAGATCGTGGAAAGCAGCCCTAACACTAACATTATTAATTGCTATAATTACAGCGTCAACATTTTTGTAGTTTACTTTGTTTGTTAATTAAGTTCCAAATGGTTATTGCGTCAAATATGCATTTTGTAGATAAAAGTTGCATAAAAGAGACGTAAAAGCTCTTTAATGGTTTCCAGGAATTACTTCTGTAAGTGAACATTTTGCATAATTTATTCTTAGTCCTTATATGATTAGATTGTTTAATTAAAAGTGGTCAACTGCCGGCATTGCGGCTTTAATTAGGGACGAGTTCTGTATCTAGACGACTTGATATTATTCTTGAATACATTTTTACTGCATAATTATTTAACTAAAAACGTTTACAGAATCATATTTGCATGCAACCGTACGGTAAAATAAAATTAAAATAGGTCCATCTAAAGGTTGCTTTTAGGAAAACGCTTTTAGCGATAAGGCCGCTATTTGTACATATAATTAGTGAATTCCGTACCTACATGTATAAGTCTGCAATAAAGATTATTCTATTCTAAAATGAAACAGGATAAACATGGCCAGTAACTGACGAGATGACATCTGATAGAAAACCACAGAAGGAAATTATTGCTACGATACGATTACTAATAAAATTAAGACACGGCAGTGAAGATGATAATGATACAATTATAATAAAATTTTAAGTTATTAATGTAAGTATCTAAAAAAAATATACTTTATCTTATCATGTACAACTTTTTCATACTTACTTGGAGATGTTTTTGTAATTACTTTCTCTATTGAACATTTTAAAAATAACAAAACACTTGAACTTGATGTACAGACGTACCTACAGCAAACAAACAAACTTACATAATGGATATATAGAATTGATTTCAAAATCGTAGCTATTGCCCGCCCCTCCAGCTAAGCTAAATTACTTGTGTGGAGTGGGTTCGCGTCAGTAATGCTATGTCCAAAATTCGAACCTGGGACCCCTCAATAGTATGTCCTACTCCTTAACTGCTAAGGTAGGTACCGACTTCTCACTTTTCTCGCTTCTATTAATTTTGCCCATTTCTCCTACTATTTCTCCCCCTCCCCCTCTTTTCCCCCTCTGCATACATCATCGCGCTAGAAACACCTCTATTATCGTAAGCATCTAAAGGCATAATAACTTTTTATTTATTTATTTATTCTTATTGTACACTTACCTATATGGCATTTATAAATTTAAATTAGTGAGATTTTATGTACAAAGGCGAGCTTAACTCAAGGATGAGTGTTCTTCCAGCAAACCCGGGGTGCACAGAGGAGTAGCAATCCAATGAGAGGTAAAGTCATGTGTACGTTAATAATGTAGTAGTGTAGTTAGTAATGTACTTTTCTTCTTTTATTGATTTTATCCATATCATCTGCTATTTTCCTTTCGCTTGTCTCTACAGTTAGCAATGTGCGAGAAACACCTTTAATGTCGCAAGCATCTAAAAGCATAATAACTAACATGTACAGATTGAATGTATGCGTCTACTAATTATTCCCAAGTACGTAATCTTCCTTCTAATCGGAAATAAATTATTAAAAGTTCAAGGAGTGAGATGCTACTGTGATGGCATTTCAATACTAATGAGTTTAATGATCCGACATGGGCATTTTGAAGTCGTTATAGCAATTTAAGCTAGGTTCTGTTACTTGTAATGACTTTTCAAACTTGTTCATCTATCCGACTAATGTCATCAATTCTTTGAACCTTTTGCCCTACTTAGTTGGGTTCGGTTTTCGAGTCTAACTGTGATGCGGTTATACTTCGATATTCTGGTATTCTGTTTTTAGTATTTATTTCTTGTTATAGCTGCAACAGAAATAGATCATCTGTGAAAAATTCTGTCTGTCTATTTGGCTATCACGGTTCATGAAACAGATAGATAGACAGTAAGTTCCATTTTTACCCTTTGGCTGCGGTATCCGAGATACAAATCAACTATATTGAACCAAGCATAGGTTTCTCTAGTTTGTGGAAACATGTCATGTAAATGTACAACAGCAATACTAATGGCAGCATACAGGTGACTTATCAAATTATGTGCAATGATTTTATCACGGAACATTATCATTATTAATATTTGCAATTTTAATAATTAATAACGACAATTAGTGGCAATTATCTAGATAGACGGCAGTTGATCAACATTTTAATTTAATTTCAATTAATTTGTATACCTAATGACGTTAACGAAGCTGAAGTGGCAGTAGGCTGGCCACATCTTTTGAAGGACTAGTGGCCGTTGGAACAGACGAGTCCTAGAGTGGAGATCGCGAGAAGGAAAATGGAAGGTGGGACGCCCCTTAGCCAGATTGACTGACGACCTGAAAAAGGTGACTGGGTCAGACTGGATGCGAAACTGGATGTAGACGTGGCGCATATTGGGAAAAGCTTATTATGTCCAGCAGTGGACTACAAGAGGCTCATTGATTGAATGACGTTTGAAATACATTGCAGACAATTCAGTCAGAATATTCTGATCATGAAAAGCAGCTGATCAACGCTATTGATCAGGCGGCTGGAAATCACATTGCACGAAGACTTAGCATTGCCATTGAACATGACAATGCTGTCAGGTTTCTGAGGACATTTCCAGTCGGTGATGATGCCGAGGAATTATATGGTGCACTAGCTGCACTCGACTTCAGCCGCATGAACATCGATCTGGGTTTTAAGCACGGATATCACACGGATATCGGATATCTGTGGTTTTAAGATTTTTGCGCGGAACCCTAATATTTTTTCTAAAACAGATGTAACCTAAGTTACAGCTTATATCATCAGCTATCTGCAATAAAATCCCGTCGAAATAGGTCCAGATGTTTCAGAGATTACCCGTTACAAACAGACAGATAAACAAAAATTTCTCTCAGTTTTGATAAATTGGGGTTTTCTCGATAAAAACTTACTCCCAACACCGAGAGGAAAACTGACCCTCGTCAGCCCATCAAGAGGTAACCAGCTTGCAAGTGAGATTTGGCTGAAGCTCTTAGTAAGTATATTGGGGGCCCCATATACCCACTCCATGGAGGCTTTATTTCTTGTTATCCCATCAAACTGATAACTCTTGACTATAGAACTAGACTACGACCACTATAGTAAGACCTCCCTTATCAGTCCACTAAACAATATTCACGTTGCATCTAAGCTCCAGTGGATATTTTAATGGTCCAATTTAAACTGGTGTCTAACCCCAGGCCGTTTGAAGAATTTACGTGGGCGTTCCTGACTTGTTTTCTTTGACTTTTCACCTCATTAAGTGCTTGTTTATAAATATTAATACACTACCGTATATAGTGATAGATTCTTGTGTAATACTAGCGCGGATACCTCACTTCCTTGAGGTAGGTAGTTAATATAAATTAATTTCTTTGCTTTATAGAGAAATAGATGTTATCCACAGCTTCATCAGCAGTGGCGTAGCTAGATGACCAAGGGCCCCGGTGCAAAAAGAAACAGGGCCCCTATACCTTCATTCCATTTTTTTGATTGCAAAAACTTCCCCGGGTGTCGTACATCGCCTTATACGATAGGGTGTCTAGAGCCCAACCGGCCTTGGTTGCCAACGTGTTGGGGATCAAATTATCAAATCCTAGTTTGGGCCCGAAAGCCCATTGAGCTTGGGGTCCTCCTGCGTTTGGGGGCCCCCTGCACTTGGGGGCCCCGGTGCACAGCACCACCTTGCCCACCCATAGCTACGCCAGTGACCCTAGCGTAGATATCTATTCCATTAACGCAATCTATGGGAACCTAATTCCAGGGATAAAAACTAGCCTATGTATCATTCCAGATAATAATCTATCCCAGCACCAAATTTCAGCCAGATCCCTTCAGCCGTTTAAGTGATATGAGTAACAAACATTTTGAACTTCTTCACAAACTTTTGCACTCTGTGTCTACGCAACGTGTGCATGAATGTATATAGTATTTCACAAGTGTACCGCTAGATGGCGCTGATCCAATAAGATACAATTTTATTCTCCCGTTAGCCTGGGTTTTTCTGTAAATAAACTACTACACTGTACGCAATCTCGAAAATGTATCTGCTTGACGACAATAGGGTCGTTCCCTACGTGTCATCAATTGCAAACCCGCACCCTTAAACTGTGGAATGAACTCGGTATTTCCAAGCGACTGCGGTATGAGGTTCTTCAAGAAGGGCATTGGAAGGTTCACAAAAAATATACATACGCATTCCCTATTATATCCATTCTCATCTAATCGCATATTAGGTAAATGTGTCATCTTCATTTACATCAATTTGTCAATCACAATCGTTATTCACTCCTTCCGAGATAGTGTTGGGACATAATATCACTAAATCGTTATCGAGATTATAACGATTTAGAAAGAGATTAAATCGTTTTAGTTTCGATTCCGTAACGAGTCGATATCGTCCGATCAATAACCTTTATTCAGCTTTCCGTGGGGACAGGTTCACAAACAGGGGAAAGTTTAGATATCGAGGATACGAGGAACTCGTAAATAGTTGTCTGAAATTAAAAATATTAGTCTTATCAAAGTCAAAGTCAAAGTCACTGTACTTCTATGCCAGTGCCGAGTTGACCAATGAAAAATAAATTAAAATAATTCGGGGCAACTCGCCACCGAGTGGCGGGTTTTCAAGTGGCGAGCTGACCAATAAGTCCAAACAAAAATCATTTATTCTGTATAGACCATTAAAACGGCACTTACAAAACGTCAAAAATATATAATTATGTACTAAGTACTAAAGACTAGCTTAGCAAATGGACCACCGGTTCGAAACGCGGCCCTGGCCTGAGAAGACTCCGGCAAGAAAATCAACTATTTAACTCAAATATAAATTTTACAGCCTCTGTGACGTAGCGGTAGACCATTCGACTGCTAAGACAAGCTAGTTAATCTAAGCTTACCATGGGTCTAGATAGTGCTATATAGAATATTTATTTATTCATCATAATCTTCATGTACACGCATTTTCCTGATTGCATCCGTGGCCAAGATGACCTTGGAGCTCAGGGTCCGCCTTTCGGCTCTTCCTCCTCCACTTCGCACGATCTTGGGCGTCCATAGTAGTGAGACCATTTGCACACATGTCACCCTCCACGACGTCAGGCCAGTATAAATTAAAGCCGCTTCTGGCTTCTGTGTACGTAGATGCTATTCTTAACTATGCAACGAATCGTAATTCCTTCAAATTTGTTTCTAGGTATGTACCTATATAACACATGCAACTTAAAAAAAAAAATCGCGACAATATTGCAAAAAGATATAAAATTTTGGACTTTTTCACGACTAACATTGTCTTAACTTCACACGGATGCCCAAATCATTCGCATCCGAAGCTTTAGAGCCCGATGTCAGTTCTTTTGCTTTACTATAACTTTTAGGGATCAGCCAGAACCTCGTCTGTCAATCATAGCTTCTAGGTCAGGTTAGTTCTAGGCCCATCAATTATTTCAAATCTAAAGTTATGCAATTAGATTCGAACAAATTAAGATCATTCAGCTATAAACATTCAAGTCGTGAAGATATTATACGCTTTGCCCTATTAAGGCGTTAGTAATTAACAAAGCACTAACTGGTACCTGTTTTAGAACAAAAAGATAACTCTGGAACGATTCAGGACATCATTTGCAATTGAAATGATGATGTTAAGTTGTGGAGTGCTAGATTTATTGCTGAGCTCTCGTGAGTGGTTTGTGCTTACATTGTAACGACGTCAAAATGTTATTTGGATTGATATACACGCTTTGAGCTGTTAATGTGAATAGCTGATAACTGAATGACACAATAATCCATCATTGCAGTAGTCACGGTCTCAACCGAGGCCTTCACCTCGGATTCCAGGGTCCACTTTCCAGCCGCATACGGGGCAGAATATTTTATCAAGAACCAAGCTGTTCGGTGACTTTTCTTTTGCTGCAGCATTAAGACCTGGAATTCCTTACCAGCTCACGTGTTCCCCTCCTACTACAGTCCCGGGTCCTTTAAGCGGGCGTGAAAAAGTATATAATGTGGCCGTCAAGCTGAGTGCCACCATTGTGACTTTACCTTCAGCTTACCATCAGACGATGTCAAGTCAATTTGACGTTTTTTCTTCTCCACTTCGTACAGTTTTGGGCATCCATGACAGTGAGACTAAATAACACCCTAGATCACCCTGTGTGTATCATTCTATTAAGACCTTTGATAACAACAATCTTACCTGCAAATCGCTACATTTAGTGATTGAAGGATGACCCTGTAAGACCTTTTAATGCCTTGAAGAACCTCATATTGTAGTCCATAGTGTGCCATCAGCTAGCATATGTGAGGTTGACTTTGACGTTTACTGGCAAATGAAGAACAGAAATACCTCTTGATCGCCTATGACTAGAAGAGAAAGAGATTCGCCGACGACCACAGAATTCATGGTTGTGCTGAGATATTGCTGTGTATAATTATCTGTGTTTGCATGCCAACTTTATGGCAAAATGTGGTCGGACTAGATATAGATAAGTTACTATATTTTGTATTAAATTACTATACACGCAAATGAATTTGAATTTTGAATTTGAGATCTACAGGTAGGTTATAAACAATGCCCTGCAATAAAGAAAAGGGCCTACTTACCACTGCGGTGCTAATGGACTGTGTAACGGACCCGCAACTTTCCTGGAAGGCTCAGATACCGACTGACCGGTATGTCACTTGATAAGTGTGTCGAGAGAAGGTTTTGTTACTGTTAATAGATTTTTGGCAACTAGTCTCACTGTGCTAAGTTATTTTAGCTAGATTACAAACAGTAGACCAAGTTATATCAACTTTATATGAACGTTCTACCTACTTATAATAGTTTGAAAATGTGAGTATTGACATGTTTAAAAATGCTATGAGAAATGATTATTGAAATATTGACGAATTTTTGAATGACATTCTAACACTGATGCGAATTATTTTGAATTGTATTTGATAACAATTATTTCATGATGTAAAATTTGTACGCCATAATCGGCAGAATATGTGATCCGACCATTTCATGTTAACATCATTTTTGTACCATTTGGAACAAATAAAGAATTTTGAACTTTGAACTTTTGAACTACATTAAGTCTCCCGTCACTGGGTGATTCCTATGTTCAGTAATGGACTGCGATAGGCCAATTGATTGATTGATTGAGGAACTTCATCCCCCCCACGCTTGAACTGCGGAAAAAGCTCCTCCCTGCAGTGGTTCTCCGAACGACTACAGTATGGGGTTCTTCAAGAAGAGCATTAGAAGGATCATACGGGATCGGCAGCGCGAGTGTGACGGCCATGGTGTTGCATACGCCCCGGTTACCATTTTCCATCAGGTGGGCTGTGTGCTTGTCTGCCACCTAGCTGGTAAAAAAAATACTATCAATACCCGCGGCCCTGCTCTCGTGGAATTCTGATCCCGTTCTCGTAACTCATAGGAATCTATTCTAGGGACAAATAGTAACCTATGTGTTAGTCTGGACTGTAGGGAATGTATCTCTGTACACACTACACAAGCTTTCGCATTAACATATTAGTAGGATTCTAAAATAACCATTACGTTAAATGCATGTAAATACTGTAAAATGCTTTAAACCACCTTCTCAATGAGACAAGTAAGTCAGGTCATAACGAACCACTACAAAAGTGTCGTGACAACCTGCGTCTGCTCTATTGACATATTGTTAGACACTACCGTGGGAATTCACCGACTTAGTCTTGCTTGTTACATGTTTACAACTGTACACGCAATTGTAAGCCAATTGGCTTGTTTTTGACCTAGGTACGTGCATAATGGGATTTTACATACATATACTTACGCCTGTAAATCCCTAGCAAAGGATGTATTAACATCCACATTTCGCCACATATAATTTTCGATTCCACGTAATACGGGGCGAGCCTATTGCCGTCTAGAAGGCACTTTGTCATGTGCTGTATGTTTACTGTCGGATGGAGAACAGCCCTATCCTTTAGTAGTCTTCTACGACACCCACAAGAAGAGATGGGGTAGCCCTATTGTACTTCACCGGAAACCAAAGGCTAATAACCAGCCCCCCTAGACTGGTGGCAATTCGTTGCGCGTATGATGGAATAGAATGACAAATGTATAGGATTTGACGTTTTTGACATTCGTTGTTGCTGTCATATACGTCAAATCCCATACATTTGGCATTCTATTTCATCATATGCCGAGCAACAAATTGCCACTGCTCTAGAGGGGCAGATATATTCCATTCTTAGTGTGTAAGTATTCGTGTGCGCTCTAAACACTTTTATAATTTGAAAGCGCATCGACAGACCTCAAGCGCTCCTCGATGACAACGGATATGTAATCCGTCTTCTGCCAAATCGATGGCGCTTCTACTCTCAAATTCTATTTTTCCAGTATGCTGCTACCTGGATCGCGTTCTCGGAGGTACTCATTAGGTCCTCCGGTGTACAGGAATGACGTGTCACTGGTCGACAGTAAACATGACATACTTAGGGGTGTATGGGATTCATGATTTTGACGTTAATGACGTTCATGACAGTCATTTACACATGATCGATACATTAATCTATAAATGTAATCTATTCTACAAACGTATTGTCACTTGTCACATGTCTAGAGGGACAGGTTCATGACGTGTGCATGGGGTTCAAAGATCTTATTAGAACCCCATACAATTATTTAATTACTAAACATTATTTGCTATGGTAATGAAGGATCTTCGACTTAAATTGACGTTGATTTAATCCTAGAAACATTTACAAGTCCATCTCGATAGTCTAGGCCATATTTGCATTAATTCCATTACGTATCTGCCTCTAAGCGTAAATTATGATATCCATAAATATTATTTTATATATTCATTAAAGGATTACAATAATTTTATATTATTTTAATCCTTTGAAATTTAAACCTGCCGCCAGTCTGGCTTTGCATCGGTAAAATTTTAATATACATATACTCACGCGTGTAAATCCGAAGGGGTAGGCGAAGGTGTATTATCTCATCATCCAATAATTGTATGGGGTTCAACGACACCTACAGGAAGAGATGGGGGGGGGGAGACATGGCATTTTTTTAAAGTTTTTTTTTTTTTATACCACTTAGGTGGCATAGGTAAGTTCATCCATTTTAATATTATAAATGCGAAACTAACTCTATCTGTTTGTTACGCTTACGCCATAACCAGTAAACCGATCTCTATGAAATTTGGTAAAGAGATGGATGCTTGGGCACAGAGCAGATAATGCCTGGGAAAAATCATAGACTAAAGTGAGTGTTAATATACCTCTGCCTATACCTCAAGGATTTAGAAGCGTGAATTACTTATGTCTTAATGACTTGCAAATATAATTATAATCAGAAACGGCTAAATAACAAAATTTCAATATTCATATTACCCGTTTGAGTCTGTCAATATTCATACTGGCTGGGTATTATAAATAACGTCCTGATTAATTACTAGGTACTTACACATACTGGGCTGCACCCCACCTAGTGGCTAATGCTTAAATAAATTATAAAGCTATGACCCAAAACCACATTGTAGAATGCAAATAAATTCATTTTGTAATACAGACTTCTGTGTTACTTGTTTCATTAATATTCAATTGGATTTAAAATTTTAGATCTAAGTTTTATATGAGATTAACTTCTGCACGCGTCTCCACCCGAATGTAGAAGCTTCGGTTGTTTAGTGGTTAAGGATTCGGTCTTAAGATCGCACACAAGTCACAGGGTCCTACTAATTTCCTTAGGGTTCACGCTAACCTCACCTGCAAGTCGATGCACCTGATAGCTCTAGCACAGGATATCCTCACGTATTGGGAGGTAACATGGCAGTCACTCCCGGGAAAACTGATACATCAATTAAAAACAAATAGTGAACTTCGGGCCCAAAGTGCAAAAAACAAAAAGTATAAAAAAAAATGGAAAAAAGGTCCCAACAGTGAAGTGAGAGTTCGCGTTGACATAAAGAACGAACCTAGACTTCGTCATGTAGGTACGGGTCGTTCCTCTTTCACACCAAGAAATATTCGGACCATGGTGTGAATCGCGGAATGGTATACCCCCCTTCCCCCCTTCTCCCTCCCGCCGATTACTCGTTGTAATGTAATATTATTTTTGGACTGATATTTTCAGCCCAGACTCCGCCTCAGATGCATGGCTCGAGTTAACAATAGTGCCCAGAATACGGCAATAGACTCGCTCCCTATTACGTGGGATCAAATACAATAATTGGTGAAATGTGGGTGTTAATTCACCTCCGCCTTACCTTCTGACGATAAAGGCGTGATTATATGAATGTTAAAGATCATACAACACTGATTAAGTACGCTTCAAGTGACTCATCCATCCCATCACTGTTACCTGTCTGGAACTGTGCAAACTATGCCTTTTTTTTTTTTTTTTTTTTTTTTTTTTTTTTTTTTTTTTTTTTTTTTTTTTTTTTATTATCGTGCGAAAAATCCCCACGGATACCTCCCCCGCCGGGGTCGGAGGAGGAGGTTATGTCGGACTCGAACCGACTAAAACGCACGCCTTCTGTGGGCCGTCAGTTGCCGGAGGTGAGATTGTCATAGCCATATCCCTCGCACCCCGGCCGACCCAGGGCCATATCTCTCGATCTGGCCCTCTTCCGGTGTGGGGACCACGGAGTCCCCAACTCGCCCCCGGGTATGGGGGGGGCACGCAATGCGCGCCACCGCCGTGGCCTGCTTCTGCTAGGGTGACAGACGACCCCACCCGTCACCCCCAGGCCCGCGCTCATGGGGGACGGAGGTCATTCTGCGACCTCCGACGCCCGAGTTGCCGCCGCTCGTCGCGGGCCGCGCGGTTTGCGATTCTCCTTCGCTCCTCGCGGACCGCAAGGTCTGCGATTCTTCTTCGCTCGCGCTCCGCCGCCCACTTCACGAGCATCACTTGCTCGCAGAAGGAGGCGCCGGCGGCCCACGCATCCGCGCAGCGAACCATCGCTGCGAGCAAAGTGGCGAGCGTGAGAGCTCTCACTCCCAGGGTTGCCACCAGCTCCCGTCTCGGCGTCTCCCACGCCGGACACTCAGTGAGCGTGTGCAGCGCCGAGTCCTCGCTCGCGTCGCAGTGATGGCACTCGGACGTTGGCTCTTTCTTCGCGGTCCGATGCAGATACCGCCCAAAACACCCATGGTTGGTGATGATCTGCGTCAGCCAGAACGAGAGGCCGCCGTGTGGCCTCTCTAGCCACTCCCCCATGATGGGTCTTACCGCCGCTACTACGGCGTGCCCTGCGCGTGGTTGCCCAAGTTGTAGCTCCCACTCCGCCACCATGTCCCTGTGGAGCCGGGATCTCACGGCCCGAATTTCTTCAGGCTCAGGATCGTGTCCCCGCTCCCGCGCCGCCTTTCGGTAGCGGTATAGCGCCGAAAGGGATCTCGCTTCCAGGATCCACGGTAGCGATCCGGCGAGGAGACTCGCTGCTTCAAAGGATATCGTGCGGTACCCCCTGATGGTCCTGATGGCCATTTTCCGCTGCGGTTTACACAGCAGGTCCACGTACTTGGCTCTCAGGTTGTCCGCCCATACGGGGCACCCATATAGTGCCATGGACCGCACGATACCCGCGTAGAGTCTCCTGCAGGAGTCCTCCGGGCCCCTCAAATTGGGCAGCAGACGCGTCAAAGCGTTAACTGTGAGCACCAATTTGGGGACCAGGCTTCGGAAATGCTCCCCGAAGTCCCATCGACCGTCGAGCACGAGCCCCAGATATTTCATCTGGGGCTTGATGCCGATGAGAGTGCCTCCCACTGTTATGCTGGATCCCGCTGGTGGTCCGCGCCGAGGTCCATGAAAGAACATGGCCTTGGTTTTCTGCGGAGACACCTCGAGACCCAACCGCCGGATCCGTTCCACGACTTGGGCAACCGCGGTCGTGGCCTTCAGGGTTGCTTCGCGACGTGTAGCCCCGCTCGCCATTACTAGCGTGTCGTCCGCATAACACGTCACGGCGGCACCATCCACGAGCTCACCGCGAAGCACCCAGTCGTATCCGATGTTCCACAGGAGCGGCCCCAGGACCGATCCCTGCGGAACACCGCACGACATCTCTCGCCGACCGACACCGGTCGCACCTGGGTAGATGACAGCTCTCTCCGTCAGGTACGCCCCGACTATGCGGCGGAGGTAGGGAGGCACATCATGGTACACGAGCGCCTCCATAATGCAACTCCAGGGCAAGGTGTTGAACGCGTTGGAGATGTCTAAAGACACCGCCAACATCACCTCGCCCCGAGCGACCGCATCCTCCGCCAGAGTCCTCACGCGCATGATTGCATCCACAGTGGAACGCCCTCGGCGGAAGCCATATTGGGCATCCGCCAGATCCGGCCCTTCTCTAGAGAGGTGCTCGACGAGGCGCTTCGCGATAACTCTTTCAAAGAGCTTGGCCACCTCATCGAGCAACACTATGGGCCGGTAGCCGGACGGTGAGTCCACCGGGCACCCCTCCTTCCGGATGAGGACCAGTTTCCCAGTCTTCCAGGTCTTCGGAAACTGGCCCCGCTCCAAACATGCGCTGAGCAACCCTCTGAGTCGAGGCTCGAGAGCGTCTTCCCCTAGAGCTAGGACCCACGCGCGGCCTGGAATGCCGTCGGGTCCCGGGGCGGTGTTCTTCTTGGCGCTAAGCCTTCGCACCGCCAGCTCTAGTTCTACCCAAGTGACCTCGGGCACGTCATCGTCAACCACGCTGGGCGCCACAGGCGACCGAGGTGGCGGGGTCATCCGCGGTGGAACATGTTCCGCCCGCGACGGGAACAGGGATTCAACCACTCCTCCGAGCAGAGCCGGTTGGAGAGTCCGGGTCAGCGGCGGGGCCCGGGGGCGCAGCTTTCCTCTTACCATAAGATAAGGCCGCCCCCATGGGTCCCTCTCCAGCGTCTCCATCAGCTCTTTATAAGCCGCGGCTTTGGCCCGCTTAATCTCCGCTCGGAGGGCATTTCTGGCCTCTCTGTATCCCTCATGAAGCTCCGCCACTCGGGGCTCCTTATCTGCGGGTCGACTACGCCTCCTACGGAATCTGGCCCACCGGCGGTGCGCGATCACGCAGGCTTGTCGCAGCCTCGCGATCTCCGCAGACCACCAGTAGACCTGACGCCTCGGACTATAGGGCGGAGCCCTAGGCATACCCGCATCGCAGACACGTGTCATGGCCTCCCGAAACCACACCGCCTCATCATCGATATCAACAGGCCTGTCCGGCGCCATGGCCCAGGCCTGTACGATGGCAGCCTCCAGGAGGACCTCCCGATTCAGTGCCTTAAGCACCCAGCGCGGCTCGCGTGGGGCCGGTATGACCGGCGCATCGCTTGCGGGGCGAGAGACGTCAAACCGAACATATCGGTGATCCGACAGTGTCTCCACCCCTGCAACGACTCGCCAGTTCCGCACACGGTGTGACAGCGAAACGCCCGCGAACGTGAGGTCCACGATCGAGCTGCGCCCCGCGGCCACGAACGTGGCTTCGGCCCCGCAATTCTGGAGAACTAGACCGAGTGTAGCGGCCCAGCTCTCCAGTGCCCTGCCCCGCGGGTTCGTGTGCCGGGATCCCCAGGTCACAGACCAGGCGTTAAAGTCCCCGAGCACAAGAACCGGGCGAGGGTAACAGGCATTGACGACGTCGGCCAGCTGATCCAGCGATTGCCGATATTGGTCTATGTACCGGTGTCGACTCGGCGTGAGATATACGGCCACCACCGCTATCTCCCCCACAAGTGCCGCCACGCAGCCATGCCCCCTCGCAATGACGGTAAGAGGGGGGCTGCCTGCAGCGGCATTATGCACCAGTGCCGCCGACCCATCCAGGTCGATCACCCAGGCAGGCCCGGGTGGTCGGTGAGTGTATGGATCGGCGACAGCGGCGACATTTATGGACCACTGTGCCATGCTCTGGAGCAGAAGTGCCTGAGCATCGACACCGTGGCCCACGTTCGCCTGAAGGATGCGGAGCTGGGGATCCATTATGGAACCATCTCCGCTTCCCGCCGCGAACTAGAAGCGGAACGCCCGCCTCGCGGCTTCGGCTCCCCTCCAGTGCAGGCCTTGCTACCAACCCTATGGTCGGCCGGCTTGCCCTCCGCTGCACACCTAAAACAGTGCAACGGAGCTTCGCAACTACCGGCCATATGACCGGGTTGGCCACAACGGAAGCAACGGTCTCCGACCGTCACCTCCGCCGTGCACTGCACTCCCACGTGGCCGACCGACAGGCATCTGAAGCACCTAGCCGGTCGAGCCTGCAGGAGCCGTACCTGCACCCTTATAATGCCTCTTACCGCGAGGTACCGCTGGTCGGCAGCCTTTTGGGCTGCTGCGATGGGACAGCCGACAACTGCTGCCCCCTGTCCACGGCGGCCGAAGCGAATTGCTCCAACCTTTACTGTGTCCAGGGGACAGCCCCCGGCCTCCGCCACGGTGAGTCTGATATCCTCAACCGTGATGGAGTCGTCCAGGCCCGAGATGCGCAGTTCTGCGCACTTGTTGGGCCTAGACACCCGGACGTCGGCTGCGTCCAGCGTCTCCCTTATCTTTGCCGCTATGGCGTCGGCCTGGGGACCGCTGGAAGCGCCGTGGACCTCGATCAGTCGAGCACCCGTCCGCGTGTGTTTCACCGTGACGGGTACCGTCATGTTGAGGGCCTTCATATCGATAAGGCCCGTTGCCTGGGTCACGATTTGTGGGTACTGCACACCCCTCTCCAACGCTTCTGCCGTCATCGTGAGGCCGATGGCCGTTGAACGAGGGACGCGCAGCCTCCTCGGCGCTCCTTTCGCAGCAGCCTCAGCCTTCTTGGCCTTTTTGGCTGCCTTCCTTTTGGCATTCCGCTTCTTTTTCTTGTCACCGGCAACCTCCCAGCCGCCCTCCGGTGAGGAGCTGGTGGAGGCAGCCGGAGTCGGTCCCTTGGCTGGGCCTGAGGTCCTGGCTGGGACTGGGCCTGGAGTCCTGACTAGGGCTGGGACCGAGGCAGGGACTAAGGACGTCTTCCCCTTACCCTTCCCTTTTCCCTTGCCCTTGGCCTGGGTGCCCTGCGCAGCCTGGGGACTCCCAGCTCCGGCAGCGGACGGATATCGGGCCGCCTGCGGCGGGGACGCTCCCGCCGCGGGACGGGTAGGACCCCTCGCAACGGCTTCAGCGTACCCGGTCGGCAGCGACAGGGACGGGCGGCGGAAGGAGTCCATCATGGACTCCAAATGTCGCCGTGTGCGCTCCTCATGTGCCACCTGCCGGGCCTCCTGCGCCGCATCCCGCGCCTTCTGCCGCTTTTCCATGGCAGCCATGGCCGCCAAGCAGGCAGCCAGAGGGTCCGCTGGCCGGACCGGCTGCAGCACCGGAGATTCGGGCCGGGCCGGACGCGCCGATGCCCGCGACTGCGCCGGTGGCTCCGGCAGCACCGGTGACTCCGACCGTGCCGGCGACACCTGCCCCGACGACGACAACGGCCGTTCCGGTGGCACCTCCTGATTCCGCCGCGTCGATCGTGTCACCCGAGGCATGTCCGCCACGATCTTTCGGAGGTCCGCCACTTCAGCCGCCACCTTCCGAAACTCGGCTTGTCGTCGAGCCTCCTGCTGCCTAGCGTTGGCACGGTCCTGACGTAACTCGGCTAGCTCCGCCTTGAGGGACTCGGCCCATTCAGCTAGGCGCCACACGGTCTGCAGGACCTGATCGTCCTCCGGCTTCGGGGACCCCGATTGACTCATCGCCTTCGCTTGAAGGGCCGCCATCGCCTCCCTCGTGATTTGGTGGGTCCACTGATCCGGGACCGCCGCCGAGGGAGAGGGTCTCGGCGGCGCCACCACATCTTCCGGAGCCGAGGCCCCGGGGGAGGAGGTTCTAGGAGTAGACCCCTTGCCACTTCCTGACGTTTGGCGGCCCATCGCTACCAACTTGTTCGGAGGGGGACGCAGCAGCTCATCACCACCGTAGCTACTGGTGGAGGACGAGTCGGTCAGGGTGAGCTCCAAGTCCGACTCGCTCCTTGGAGTAGGAGAGTGCTTCTTCTTCCTCTTTCTCTTCCGGGCAGACTTCCGGGTCTGCAGACCCACCGGGCTGTTTGCCCTGCTCCTCTCGGTCGCGGTGTCGAATTGCTCCGATACCGCGATATGTGACGCGACCTCCGCGTCGTGATGCTGCGCGACCTTCGCGCAGTCTATTTCGCTTGGTTGGGGGGGGTTTTTAATACTATTTACCATATTAGATCCCACGAGTATGAGTCGATATGAAGACACTTCCCGGGTGACGCTCATTCCAGGAAGCGGGGTAAATACTGTGGAGTTCCCCAGGTGTCCACAGGTTTTAAGTGACTTCGCTGTCGGGTTTTCGAGACTTTTCCTTGTCGCGGGCCGGCCAATTAAGGCAAGCCCCGCGGCCTCCAGAATATCGGCTTCCTGAGTGTGGCTAGCACTCAAGTCGTTGTCGATATCCCGGAGGTTACGCGACGCGGGGGAGCAGCCAGCTCTCCCAACACCGACGGTGGCACGAGTGCCTGTCAGCCCCTGCGCGAGCAGTGAGCCGACCCGTCCCTTGATCCCAGTGGATCGCGTCTCTCTGAGAGCAGAGGGATACCGGGAGCGACATACCACAGGCCCTGAAAGCCTGGGTCTGCTAGCCCTGAAAAGGGCTGTTGGAATGGAAGGGATCCTACGGACCCCTTCCCGCGAACCTTGCAGGCCCGCCATACCACGACCCCCTCTGGGTCAGCTAGCCCTAAAAAGGGCTGTTTGAGTGAAAGGGATCCTACGGACCCCTTTCCGCGGACCTTGCAGGCCCACCATCCCACGACCCCCTCGTGCCGTGGAGTCGGCTGTCGGGTTATTTGTCAACGGCCAGTAGATTTCCTAGAGTAGGAGTCTACTGACCGTTGTCCAGGGTGCACCAGCCCCCTCGCTTCCGCTCCCCAGGACCACGGTCCAGAGGGGGAAGAAACGGGGAAGCCAGCGTGGAGGTTACCCGACCCGCACCCCGTGCAAACTATGCCTTAAGTAATGTTAATACATTTGGACAGGTAACATCCATCTGTCTGGCTGTCGCTGTTGCACTAAGTTTAGCATTTAAATAGCCCTTTGCCTTAAGTTATGATTTTGTAGCCGACCGCAGACCGCAACAGCAGGCGTAAGTAGCAGATACAGCGTACCGTGAAGTCGACTGGAATATGATAACATTGTTCATTGTTTTAATTCATTGCGGCTTCTAAATAGTGCTGTTTACCCGTATCAATGTTTAACAAGTAATGTATGTGAAAAATAATGTGTAGTTATAGACAAATGAGCGAATTACAAAACAGCGTGGCCTATGGACGAGTGCAACACCAGGGGCGTCACACTGGTGCTGCCGTCCCTGTAAGAACAGAGAGCTTCTGTGCCGTCAGCGCAGAAGATAAGTAGGACAAGCTTTTGGTCTTCCGACTGACAGCACAAAACCTCTCCAGTGAGCTCTGGTTACACTACACACTCTGGAATACAACACGAGGTTATTATGGCCGCGGTATTCTGTAGGGCGGAGGTACTTTCTCAGTCGGGCTGCTCGATTGGCACGGAAATACCGTCGTGTGCTGCGGTCTGCAGTCGCCCAAGAAAACACACCTTAAACGTAATGAATTGCACACAAGGTTTTGCATTTCTCTTGCTAGTTGCATATTGTTCATTTATAGGTTCGTTCGTTTATATTGTTGTTTTTATGTTAATCAGGAGTAGGATTGTTACTGCAATGGGGAGGTTGCCTTTACAAGTCAATTAGTTTTTACAGTTTACTGCTTGTGTATGCATTGGGTTAGTAATTTAGGTAACTTTTAGTTAAGTAAAGTATGAAGGTATGAACTTAATAGAGTTACTTTTTCAGAGTGGTACTTCTTTGAAATAAAACTACATTTTACGGATTTTATCGCGATTTACACTTTTTACGCGATTTATTTACATTTATCTCGACTTTTCGCCTATTTTTCAGCAGCCATAGTCGCTAGGTGACTGAATGGTAAATGTCACATATTTTGAAGTTTTACTTCTACTATCATAGCGTTACTAGGGTAGAAAATATTAAGGCTGGTTTTAGAGTCACGCTGACCATCGGCGCTGACTGCTCAGCGCGTAGCTTGTCAGGCCAACGCACGCGCTGATAGCTCTACGCGTTATTCTAAAACGCTTCCTAGAAGTTCATATGTTTCGGCTGTCAGCGCCGACGACGGTCAGCGTGCGGTCACCGCGATTCTAAAACCAGCCTATCTGCTAAATAATGTAATTTATGACATTGTATTAAGATCATGTAAGGACTAATTAATTATTATGTAATTCGTGTAACTTAAAAGTTTGCATGCTGATAGATGGGCGAGACACACCGCACTTTATGAAACTAATGTAACAACTTTCTCACTGTGTTTCATGCAAATAAATATTTCTATTCTGTTTCTATTCTAAAGATAAGTAGCAGAATTAAAGTCGATTTTAAGTGAGCAGGTGTCACTGCCCCGTTTGCGTGGAGATACACAGGTCTGTCTAGATGCTATAGATTCGTATAAAAAACTAGATACCAAAAACGAACTTCTACAGTATCGATGGCATATCAATTGGGTTCTTAGATCACCATATTTTACGCAGGTCCCTTCTAAGGAGAAGATTCTATTGTATGAGGCAAAACGATTCGGTAGCGAATTCTGAGTTTCTTAGAGATAAAATCTGACTAAACGTGAATTTACAATACATATCAACAACATTATTCGCTAAACAACTCACAAACAAAATAATTTTATAGGTGCATACATCAGCACTCAGATGATATCTCTCAAAATTTACTGCCCGACCGTAGTTCAAAGGCTAATTTACAATCTTACTAATACTTCAGAACAGGGTAATATGCTAACACTATATAAGATCGGACTACAGATTACTTAAAGAAGGAATTGTTCGCTTTCTCGTATGAAATGACGGCAATCTGTCTTATGAGAAGATTGTGTTATTATTAAGTTAGTTGATGATTATAAGCTGATGCTGAAACGCCATAACAGTATAATAGGTACTTAGGTACATTACACAACACAATTTTCAAGAAAGAACATTGACATCGTGTTTTCATAGTAAGTATAGTTCGAAAATAGGTAGGAATTCAGAAAAAGTGAAATGACATATTTTATAGATAATTTTATAAGCTTTCATTACGTAGAAAATATTTTTTCTCTACAACGCACCGATTTAAAGATATTGGCGAAAAACCCAAAAATGGGAACTTTAATCCCCCCCCTCCCCCCCACTCCAGCTCACCTCCTAGACGCGGGGACTTTTAGTATGTTTACTCCCTTAACTACCTGAATAACATTCGGATGAAATTTCTTAGGTCCCAGCTCACGCACTCTACAACCCCTTTTGGTTTATTCATTGGGTGGACTACCAGGTTTGATTACCGGTTCTGGTTTGACGTTAGAAAATTCCAAGACTTCGTTTAAAATATTATTTTCAAGTAATCTATAACATCTTATTCACCTCTGTCTCTTTATTAGTATGTGAACAAAGGTACGAGACAGTCTATCTTGTCGTTTTAATACAATCTCTGTGCATTACACGCTATATAAGGTATATGATCATACGAGCTATCATAAATATTTCTACAAAGTTGCGTGAGGAACTACTAAGTCTGCGTAGTATACTGGAAATAATAATGATATATACGGTATTACTACTTATAATAATACTAGCTTTTGCCCGCGGCTCCGCCCGCGTGGATGTCGGTTATCGCGACCAAACATAGCCTATGTCCTTTCTCAAGGTCAAAACTACCCCTGTACCAAAGATATTATATAAAAAGAAGTAGATATGTTATTGCGCGAAAATCGTGAAGATCCGAAAACGAGTCAATTGGAACGTTTGCCTCTAGTATCGCGTGCCGAGCGGCGCCGGTCGGACGTTGAGCGGAAGCATCAGTGACTTAAAAAAATAACGAAAACGCCATCGTATGTTTATAGACACTGCACGAACTATTACTCTAAAGTTAATACACCAACAGTGTAGATGAATTAAAAATGTGTGTGTGTGAGTTCGGCACATTTTTCTACGTTGATTTGTAAGCATATGACATGTCTATGTTATGAAATGTCATTGCCCTGTTTCATTCAAATCGGTTCAGTGGTTTAGGCGTGAAAGCGTAACAGACAGACAGACAGAGTTACTTTCGCATTTATAATATTAGTATGGATATGGAAGTATGGATATATTCTATTATGTTTTTCCGACTGTGGAAGTACCTCCACCCTACAGAATACCGCGGCTCAATAACCTCGTGTTGTGTTCCCGGTGGTGAGTAGGTAGGGTAGCCAGAGCTCACTGGAGAGCTTTTGTGCTGTCAGTGGGAAAACCACTTGTCCTACTTATCTTTTGCTTTCACGGTACAGAATCTCTCTGTTCTTACAGGGTCGGCAGCACGAGTATGATTCCTCTGGTGTTGCACACGTCCATAGGCCACGGTAATCACTTACCATCAGGTGGGCCGTGTGCTTGTCTGCGACCAAAGTAGTACAAAAAAAGAAATAAGGAACCTACGTGCCTTCAAGTTTGTAGGTGTTATAGTATCTGATATTTCGTGATTAATCAGTGAGTTGTATTTCACTATTAGATTAGTAGGAGAGAACTAGATAGTATGTCTCCACCTATAAGGAATTCTTCTTCTATGCCCGCAACCTATGGGAACCTATTTCAAAGATAAATAGCATCCAGATCGGTTCAGCCATCTGACTTCTACTTCTTCATCCCAGTGTTAATTCCAGTCGCATCCAAAGCTTTCACCTCGGAGTCTGAGGTCCGCTTTACCAGTCTAACTGCGGATTTGGCTGGACTCTGATATTTTTCGTGAAGCGACTGGCATTTGACCACCATCCACAATCCTATAACGATATTGGGGGACGTAGCATTGCAGCTAGGCCAGTTGTTAGACTTTTTAGGGATCCAACTACCCGTAACGACTGCCATAGATATTAGTATGGCAACTGGGACCGACGGCTCAACGTGCTCTCCGAGACACGACCAGACTATTGCAAATACTCAAGCATATAAATATTTGCACTGAGCGGGGATCGAACCCACATCTCCTGCGTAGTGGCCGCGTTCACTACCGCTACGCCACAGAGGCTGTCTCCAGCAACCTATTGTGACCTATTTCAAGTATAAAAAGTATCCAGATCAGTTAAGCCGTTTGATTAAGTAAGGATAATGTTGCAGCCAAACGAAGATCGATGACAAACCGAACTGAACATTAATTCCATACAATCAAACATTACTTCAATTTACCTCACTCATTCTTACATTATACCATCTGTGTATGGCGATAATTCTCAACACGCTTAACGACCTATCTTGTCTGTCACTCTAACTAGACGCAGAGGCTGTTAGACAAAACTACAGCACAAATAAATTATGTTAGTATTTAGTCCATGTTCACTTCTATACTTTAATTGTGATCTATTGCTCACGAATGTTAGGTTTTTGAAGGAAATAATGATATATTTTGTATCGTCTTAATTAAAGAGTTAGCTCGAGTAGTCACAGAAATATATTAGTAACCTAAAACGGTCATAAGCAGTGTCTACCTGCATGTCGCACATGTCGACTTTTTCACTATCAATAAATACTTTTTTTTATACCACTTATGTGGCAGACAAGACTCATGAGAAATAAAAATGCGTCTTTTTCATAAGACACGTCAATCTGACTTCACCTCGCCTGATGGCAAGCTGAAAGCAAAGTCTCGGGAAACAGGTGAATTGAAATGTGAATAGGGAAGTGAATTTGAAAATGTCACTAGAATCTACGTCTATGTATGGGATTTAACGTATATGATAGTCGTCAACGTGCGTCAGTGTCATACATAAACATGATTTTTTTGTTAAGTTGGAGAGTTCCGTCTTAGGAAGTGGTCATTGAAATTCAATCAGTGTGCCAACTTACAGGTGTGATTGACTAAGCTGCAAAAGTCTGAATGGGTTCCGATATACCCTAAACTTTAGGAAACGCTGACATTCTAAATATTTCAAATTACACTGAATGTACTTCACATAAACTTCAAACTTTATCGAAGAGTAAATCTAAATCAGCCATCAAATAATTTAAGTACCGCATTAAAATTGTTTAGTAGATATAATTGAGCCATAATCACTTTCAAAGTGTTAATGGCTCATTAATGGTATATTGCTTATTATGTTCATATATTATGACTGTTTATAGGGCACTTAATCTTCAAAGGAAATACCAAACAACTGGTGTGGTTGGTACGGTTTCGACATGAAGCTAATATAAATGGTAGTCCACCACCACTAATCATTTATTGTGAATAGATAAAAAAAATGCTCGCTGAATTTCTTGCTGGAGTCTTCTCAGGCCAGGGCCACGTTTCGAGCTGATGATGGTCCATTTGCTAAACTAGTCTTTAATATACATTTTTTTGTTAATTTTGACGTTTTGTAAGTGCCGTTTAATGGTCTATACAGAATACATGATTTTTTTAACTTTGACTTTGACCATTTGGCACTTCATTTGGCATATCGGGAAAAGTGTTGAGGAGAAAAAAAGAGCGAAGAAAAGGCGTAAAATATACAGAAAAGTCATAATAATATTAATCGATTTGAACAGTTAATGACTCCCCGCGATGGTTTTCCCAAGCGACTACAATATGGGGTTCTTCAAGAAGGGCATTAGAAGGTTTCTTCAGGGTCGGCAGCACGAGTGTGACGCCCCTGGTGTTGCATACGTCCATAGGCCACGGTAACCACTTTCCATCAGGTGGGCCGTGTGGTCTGCCACCTAAGTGGTATAAAAAAAAAAAAAAAAAAAGTTAGCATATGCTTCAAAATGTCATTCAGTAGTTTGGGCGGAGTCATCAAAAATCAATGTTTAAAAATGATTGTAACATCATTCATTGATTCCGATAAGTTCGTATGAATGTCGGTAGATGGCTTCACCGTCGCCCTTAAGACGGTGGATCGATTTCGTACGTGTCTCGGTGGCTTAGTGGTCAGAGCGTTCCCCCTGTAAGGGAAAGTGTTCGAGTCCCGTCCGAGGTCGATTCTTTTTCCCTTTCTTAATCGAAGTCATAGAATTTAGCTTTGGATAAGTAAAATCTTACATTCAACACCTATGCCTTACGACTTTTCAGTATAATTTACACCTAAGATCGTTTTTCATCGTTTTCGTAGAGCGTTCGCACTGTATATCTCTACCTATCCCTTCAGTAATATATAGGCGTGATAATGTTATAGTATAAAGAGTATAAACATTATCCCAGTACATCACTACAATATAAATCTTCTAATGAACTCACGCTACAGCAAGTCTTTATTCTATCATCGATATCTCTTTAGTCATCTAAGTCTATCGTATAAAATATCAAATAAATCTTTCCCAGTAATGTTTGTACAATTTAACACTATATTTCTTTGACGGTGTATCAAAAAACCGTTAATACCCCCACAAAACCGTAATGAATATAATTACGGTAATCGGTAAGGTATCGATAAAACAATCGATCACATTCGAGCCGCATTTCAAATCGATTAGGAATCGTAAAGCGATAGTTATAAATAGATTGGTTGGTTTATTGCTTAATTTATCCTTTAAGTATTTAATTTTATTTTGATAAGTTTTGTATGGGAATTCAATGATGGGAGTTACTAAAAGCGGTTGGAATGGATGTGGAAACTGCATAAGAAATATTTATACATACATTAGCTGACCCCGCGAACTTCGTACCGCCTTTTTTTAATTTTTTCTCGCCCTAAGAACCATCCTCGTACTTCAGGGAATATTCTAAAAAAAGAATTTGCGAAATCGGTTCAGCCGTTCTCGAGATTTGCGCTTAGCAACACATTTAGGGATTCATTTTTATATAATAGACTAGCATTTGCCCGCGGCTCCGCCCGCGTGGATGTCGGTTATCGCGACCAAACATAGCCTATGTCCTTTCTCGAGGTCTAATCTACCCCTATACCAAATTTCATCAAAATCGGTTCAGCGGTTTAGTCGTAAAAGTGAGACAGACAGACAGACAGACAGACAGACAGAGTTACTTTCGCATTTATAATAATAGTAGGGATATACTCACACCTGTAAATCCCCGAAGGGACAGGCCGAGATGTTTTAACATCCACATTTCACCAACTACTTATTTTTGGTCCCACGTAATAGTGGGCGAGCCTATTGTCGTCTAGTGGGCACTTTATTGCTTGTATGTTTGGGTCAGCACCCATTCGTCCTCTAAAACTCGACCCCTAGCATAAAAGTTGTAAATTCGACCCCTTTTTAGGTGCCCATTGGTCCTTCGGTAGGGGACCAATAATATTAATTAATTTTTAAGGCACCCATTCGTCCTCTGCAATAAAATAAATTTTAATTAATAGATTCGACCCCTATTATTCAGGTGCCCACGTAGAACAACCCTTTCCCTTAGTCGCCTTTTATCACACCCACAGGAAGAGATGGGGTAGCCCTATTCTACTCCACCGGGAACCAATACGGAACAAGTAATATTTATAACGGAGATTTACCATAGCAGTCATCACGGATAGTTGGAGCCACGTGTTTCCCTCTTCGTATTGTCCCGAGTCGTTTAAGCGGTGCGTGAAAAAGCATATGAATAGGCCGTCAAACTGAGTGCCACCATTGTAACATGGTACGTGTCTGTAATGGTGGCCCTCCTTTCTGAGACTTTGCCTTACCGATGTGAAGTCAAATTGACGTGTCCTGTATAAAAATAATACCAAACGAATCGGCAAACTCCTTCTTTTTTGCAGTCGGTCAAAAATAAGATGTAATCCACAATCTATTAACGGCGGTTCCCAATAACATATCTACAGATAATGGTAAAGGTAGAGATAGTTCCTTTGACAAATCTTATTGTTATTTTGCTACTATGAAATGCGTTACCATAGAGATTGATGACGTTTTTATCCTTTCTAATGTCAAAACTGGCGATAGATAGGTTATTGGGAAGGGCCGTAAGATGTGGCAATATAAATAAAAGTTGATTCAAACATGTAATGTGTAGGGATGAAAATAATGTTATAAGGAAGACATTAAAATTTAGTGTACTTGTAAACGACTATTAAGGAAGGAAATGAATATTGAGTCGACTTCAAAAAGGGATGAATGAAAAACCCCTGATAAATGTGAACAAAACACAGGAAGAAGTACAGAAGGTTGTTTTCATGTAAGAAGGGAAAACACAGGCCCACACATACACAGATACACAGATGTATATTTTGAAATGGCAGGAGCTCGCTACTTGCGAAGCGTTTGAACTATCCTGAGATATTCGTAAATAGATATTTGTCGATGTGTTTTTTTATACTAGACTCATCAATTTGATTTAACCTCACCTGATGGTAAGCTGAAGACAAATTCTCGGAAAAGAGGGTCACCATTATAGACACGTACCATGTTACAATGATGGCACTCAGCTTGACGGCCTCATCAGATGGTTTTTCACGCCCGTAAAGGACCTGGGACTTTAGGAAGAGGGAAACACATGTACTAGTAAGGAATTCCAGGACTTAATAGTCGCCGAACCACTTGGTTCTTAATGGAATATTATGTGTGTGTGTGTGTGTGTGTGTGTGTGGGTGTGTGTCTGTGTGCTTAGCTCGTTGTATAATCCCCCTTTAAAATCGAAGTAATAACACAAAACATAATAAACTGTAATGATGTTCTTTAGTGTCATGTAACAAGCGTATATTTTTACTGGGTCGTTTTATACGATTTATGTTTTCTATCGGATGTACACAGCCTTTATCCCTCCATTTTTCTTGTGCAAAGCTATGAGAAGAGGTGAAACTACCCCATTATTATGCCCCGTTCACCGGAAACACATTGTTCTTCTAATATGTGTATAAAAATCAATGTATGTTTGTTCTTTTTATGCGTCGTCGTATCATTCATCCGATTGCGATAAAACTTTATTAAGTTATTGCTTACAGTTGTTTGTTGGTTATAAGTATAGCAAAACTGTTCTTGATGCTGTTTTCGTATTATAGGTTATTTTTACGAAATGTTCCAAAGCCGGGATGGGGTTAGCTAGTGTATGTAACTTCTGTTTTTATAATAATGTAACTTATTATTTTGTATAGGTCCCAGTTGCCATATAAACATCTATGGCAATAGTTACTGCTATGGCAGCCGCTTCACGGAAAATATTGAAGTTCAGCCAAATTCGCAGTTATACCTACTGCAAAAAACGGACCCCAGACTCAGCTTCAGATGCTGGGTACTGGGATTAACGCTAGGATGAAAAGATAAAATCTGTATCTTGAACCTAGTAGAACGTGTAAAATAGCTCATTTAATTTTATAACATACCGTTTACAACTCTGCCCGCATGGAATTCTGATCACTTGCCCGTAGGCCGCAACTCATCCTATACCAGGGATAAAAAGCCTACCTACCTATATGTTATTCCAGATTATGATCTACCCTTAGAGTACAATGTATACTCTAATGATCTACCTGATCTACCCCTGTACCTAATTTCGACCAGATCCGTTCAGCCGTTTGAGCGTGATTGAGTTCAAACATCTTAAAAAAACTTTCACATTTACAATATCAGTACGATTATTACCTACCTCTCATTCAATACTTATACGTACGACAAATTTTAAAACCGTAAGCTGTGAACTCCCTCACTTACTGTCAACACCCATCTAACACCCGTGAAGGTGATAATTTAAACACCACACCCCATAAACCATACAATCATAAAACACTAGTGTCATACAACGTCAAGCTCATTCATACAATATGTAACAGGGTAATAACTGCCCGGGAACCGCCCGGGAACCACCCTGGGATGAGAACTTGGGTAATTATGGACAGACGGCCAAGTGTGAAACGCGATAATAGGGGAAGCGAACGGTTTTATGTGTTCCACACATTACTTTGATTATGACGAGGCTGATAGGTCGAGGGATGTGAATATTGGAAGAAATTTATTTGATAGGATTTCTGTGAATTTTGTGTTGACGTGGTTTAGTGTTAAATTGGTAGGAACTGAATTCACCAGTGTTAATCAATGTGGGTATGTTCAATACAACAGAATTATTGAGTAAACTGTGTTTTGTGCTATGAACTAGGTACTTGATTGCAGTTATTTTTGTTGGTAAATTCAAATGTTTGTTTGCATAATATATGACATTCAGTATTTACATTGGCGCATATTGGAGAGGCCTATGTCCAGCAGTGGACTGCAATAGGCTAATTGATTGATTGATTGATTTACATTGGTGTAGGGGCTCCTATGCAAGAATGGCTAAAGAAATAGATATGTTTTTTCGTAGATATTCTAGAGCCTACACTATAATCTATGCTTAGTTTGGGTCTAGATAGCGCTGTATAGGTCTTAGAATAATATTTTATTTATTTATGCCGCACGGCGTAGTAGAATACTGAAGAAAGGAATTTTGTAAAAAAAAATTTGGGTTTGGCGTAGCCTGTTCTGATTCAACTTCTTCAAATGATAGTAGAACGTTTGGTTAATCGGGATCGCAATATCAATTCTCGCTTAGTGCAATTGTATTTAATATATAAATAATTTATTCAAGTCAATAAAATAATCAGAATAAATAACCCGGCGCAAAAGTGCCCATCACACTCGCCGCGTTTCCACGCTGGATTGCGATAGCCAGCCTTTGCATCAAGAACGCTCCGGAACGGGAGTCTAAATAATTAAACTAAATTGTGTATACTTACAAAAAACCAATTACCATTAGTTCCTTTTTGTTAGTTTTAATAGATTTTAGTTTAATTTAATTCGTATCATAAAAAATGTACATTTTTGTTGAAAATTAAATTACATAGGTAGTTCTACATGATACTTTCTGAAGCGATTTATTTTTAACATTACGCGAATATACTCATTGAAATAAAACACTTTTTCACGGATTCTATCGCAATTTATTTCTTACTAGCTGTTGCTCGCGGCTCCGCCCGCCTGGAATTCTGATCCCGTTCATCGCTGATATATAGCCTATATGTTAATCCAGGGTATAACCTATATACATACCAAATTTCAACCAAATCGGTCCAGCCGTTTATGCGTGAAAGAGTAACAAACATCCACACATCCACACATCCATTCTCACAAACTTTCACATTTATAATATTAGTAGGAAGGATTGTTTACGTCTATCTATCTCCTAGCCCATCTCTTTTTTGTCGTATACTAGAATTTCTATTACAGTTAAACCATCTTCCGTATTTAGACGTTTATACCTAGTCTCCAATCCAGCAACTTTCGACTTATCCACCACATTATTGAAATGACATGTGTAAGCTTACGATTCGAATCATCAAGTATGGCTTCTAGAGGGTCTCGAGTACTTAAGCAGTCCAATGTTGTCTCTTCCCACGTACCGAGCATTACTGTCAATATTATGACTACTGCGCGTTGCATAGGTCATACGATGCTTTGTTACTGTACGTTTCCTTGTTTTCAAGCGTTTGTTTGAAAAAATCGTGGTGTGATTATAATCAAATCGTGTCGTTAGCGTTCCGTTGTGTTGTTAATTGATGCTTTAGAGTTTTTGATATATTGTAATTTTGAAAGTAAGGGCATAAATGTGAGATTAGGAAAATCAAAAGGGTTCAGCCGAAAAATGTATATTTAAGACTTTAGTAAAAAAAATAGCTACCTCTACTTACACCTAATAGTTTAACAGACTATTTGATATGATATGTATATTTCTAATCCCTCCCTATTACATATTATGGCCGTTTTTAAACATATACTATAACGTTCACAAATAATTATGCTAACTAGGTTAACTGATTTTCGAGCCCACATGAATTACAAATCGAAATAAAACTAATTTGATTGTACTATATCGCGACTTCCAACATCTGAGTACCAATTCCAGTTGCACTATGGAACGAGGAATCAGCTGCAACTCTTTCCAAGATTAGTTTTATCTTCATCTATCTCTCATCTCTCTCCATCTCCGTCCATTGTACATTATACTATAATACATGCTACCTACTTGTCATCTTTGTAAATCTATTGGTGTACAATAAAGAATTATCTATCTATCTATCTATCATCTATCAAATTGACGTGTCCTATATAAAAAAAAATTACAGTAGTGACTTTTTATATCACTTAGGTGACAGACAAGCACACGGCCCACTGAAAGTGGTTACCGTGGCCTATGGACGTATGCAACTACAAGGGTCACACTCCCGCTGCCGACTCCGTAAGAAGCAGAAGGTTCTTACGGAGTCGGCAGCGGGAGTGTGAGTGTGACCCTTGTTTAAGTATTTTTGTGTGAGGTATAAGTAATTCCCGCTTAATGCTGGTGATTTATTTATCAAACAAAAAACTGCATTAAAATCTGGTCAGCACTTTTTGGGGTTCGTGGCTTACGCCCCCAGTGGTCGACGCCCCCGTGGCCGAGGCCCCCGAATTCAAATTTGTACTGTTTCTACTTTTGCACAACCCTGTAGCTTGGGTATTAGAAAATGGCCTTCTTGAAGAACCCTATACTATAGTCGCTGAGGTGGAACCCCTTAATCCCGAATGGAAAACTTCTTTCTTGTAGGTGAGATCAACTTCGGTTCCGAAGATTTCATTTGCCACCCACTTGTTTGCCACCTAAGTAGTAGGTAATAATAACAATACAGTAGGTAAATAATTAATGAATGGTTGCCAGCCGGCTGCCAATCTTAACATCAATTTATTAAACTAATAAGAAAACACTTACAGGCGCCAAGTTGCGCAAGCGCAACTAGTTATTATACATGATATTAATCATTGGCATGTTCTACTGCGTTTGAGCAATTTAGCTTTTGAATTAGTTTGTATATTGGTTTTTGACGCGTAACTGTTTTGCGTGATAATTTAAGAACTCACGCGCACTTTTGAGTTTTAGGCTCCTATATTTTAGAATGATGAATAATAATTACCTATATTTTTTTTTTGTTCTGAATTTTGATTTATCTGAGGACAAATATTGCATAGACCAGGGGTTGCGAACCTTTTTGCATCAACTTGCAACCATGCTAAAAAAGTTAAACAACGCCCTAGAATGTAACTATGAGGAAAGATTGATGTTCGATCCTATTAATTTCACATTTGATATGGCTGACCCCAAGTAAATTTAGATTGTTTAGGGCTATTGATGGGGATATTTTAGGTGCAGGAGGTATTATATTATACTTTCAGAAAAAATGTAAGTCTGTTCGTTCATTTTCTAGCGCCTAAGTTATGGCAAGGGCGCATCTAAATACCTACTTCATGTTGGCGTGCCCAAAAAATTGTACTGCGTGCCATCTTTGGCACGCGTGCCATTGGTTTGCCATCCCTGGATAGACAATCTGTCATACAATCTGTTCTCAAATAGATCGAGATTCAGAATTGAATGTAAAAAAAATAAGTTAACCTGAATTAAATCGATAGCCACTACAAATACGCGATAACGAACTTTTTGCGCATAATAGTGCGCAAAAAGTTCGTTCATAATAATGAGCGTGAAGTATTCTAATCGAATCAGCCGGCGCACAGATAAGTAGAGTCTACACGACAAGCTTAAAACATACTATAACTCCGGACACGTATCTTGGACCTAAATCGCAAAACAAACAACGAGGCTCCGGCGCCAGAGGATTGCTTTGTAATAATCTATGCTTGGTGAATTTGAGTTCGTCCACCGCAGTAGCACCCCATGTTATCCTCAAAAGACACCCAAGAAATGTGTACAGCGCGTATAGGGCACATTTTGAGTACATTTTAGGTCCAAGATACGTCTCCGGAGTTATATGCCGTGCATATTATTTCATAAGTTTATGTTATTTTATAGGTGTGTTAAAAATTGCAGATTAGCTGTTAGCTTGCTCCTTCCAACTTAGCCTTTCGGTCCATCCGTTTTGGAGCTATGATGCCACTGACAGATACACCCAATATACATTAAAATTACCATCGCTCTTTTTGCACCAGGGAGTATGCATTCCCTGACTAATGCTTTTATTGAGCTTGTTATGGCGACGGACCCACTGGTCCCCTAAAATTCGTACTCAATATCCACTCCTCTCCTTAACTTTATTAATACCCAATACATTTCTATAATTCCCTCTGCTGATCAGAAAGACACGTGAAAATATTGAGTGTCCCAAAACGTGGGCAATTTATTCCTCGGCAGAACATTCCAAAAAGTGTAATGGATGCATTACAGTTTCTGTTGCTGTAGATGCACCGCAAAAAGGTTTTCTAACCCCTAACCCGATGTAAGTAAGATCTCTGTAAAGATATACGCAAACGACCTATAGTGACATTTATTGGCAGTCCATTTATTATGTTAGACGACAAGCAGGGGATGAAGTTCCTTTTATACCTGATTGTGCTTACTGTTTCAAGTCGCAACGTGTGAGCATAAGATTACCTGCCTGTGGCAAGAGATGTGGATAGAATATGGCCGTGGGCATCATGTCGAACAATTCATCTGAATACACACCATTCCAAGCCATTAACACTAACTTAATAGTTCTTAATCCTTTGCTAAAGTACTTACTATAAAACTGAATGGCTACATTTTGTCTTTAAACTAAACCGTAGTAGTTTCATGTGCTTCTAATGCTTAGATTAGTTCTGTAACACGGCTACTGTGCACTCACCGACCCTTTACTTTAGTCCTTCACATTCGAACAACGGATCTAACATATTAATCAAGAATCATTGCGTCCAGTGTTTCTCAAAATTTCCTTCGTCTTAAACCATATTTGACCCCAACTGTAGAAACTAATTTAGAAGATAATAAATCGACCAGATTAGTGCACGAAAATGTGACGAAATAAATACTAAAAATAATGAGTTTGACCTCATTTAAAAGTGACCAGTAGGTACCTACTCAACAAAAATTACTACATGCACAGCAGGCGGACTACAGTCAAATTGAAACCCAAATAAAAATAAATCAATTATTTTTTCTATTTAAGTAACAAATTGTATTGCTACACGCATTTAATTGAGATACAAGACTTACTACAAAAACTGTTCAAATTTCACTCTCGTCATAATATCCTGCAAGATGATAATAATCACACGGTAATAGCGCATATATAAAAATTAAAAAAATTACTAGGTAGTATTAATTACACATAATAAGGCAATATTAAATACGCTCATCAAATCCACGTGTTCCAACAAGAATATTCGCAAACTATCCATCGCGGGGTCGTACTAAAAATGTTGAGAAACGTTGCATGTTTAATCGATCACACTCATTATACGAAACCTAATTCTACAGCAACTGATATCGGAATGCAATTGCTTAAATTAATACGAAACTTTGAATGCATTAAAAACTGATACGGTGATAAATTTATCTGCATACTAATGAACTTAGTATTTCATTCAAGGAATTGCTTTGAAGATCTAGTAATCTTAGGAGGGTGCTTGAATTATGACTAAATTGTTTATACTTATGAGATTACAAAATATGGGTAAGTGGTGGTAGCGTAATGGGAAGGGTCTTCGAGCGTGATTGAACCCCGTTTGTTACACTACCAACGTGAACTCAGTCCCAACACGAGTTTTTGTTTGATTGGAGCATGGTTCCACGAGTACAATGCGAGAACTTCCAATGCGCGATATAAGATCATTATTAAATTAATAATGTAGTTCCACTGCACTTCATTGGATGCTGCTGAGCTGAGGCTTTAAATATAAACTTAGAAATGGTATTTATGAAAATAGAAGTGAAATACGTAGTTACACTGGATTGTGGCAAGTGCTAAAATCTTCTGAACCCAATAAAATTAAATGAATTAATGATGGTTGTTTGTTTGATGATTATAAATTAACAAATAAACTATTTCTACTTATTTATTTTACTAAATCTAACTATGAAATAAATTCAGAATCTAATATTCAAGCTACTATATCCAAGTCTTCCAAGAAAAAGTTCTGCTAAGTTTCTAATATTTTTGAACGAATATTACCACCCATCTAGTGAACTTTGACACTTTAACAACACTTTGACACTTAATTATGTCGGTTTACCTTTTGCCGGGTAACCTTCTGGCACCTATTCTTAGAGAAGACCACACGGATGAGACCACCTCAGCACCCGTGGGTGTAAGGTGACATAGGTGCTAAAGACTGTTTTTGTATTATAAAAACCGTGGTGTACCTACTTAAGTTGCAAGTTTAGACCATGCATAAATATACAATAACAAGAATTAACGCAATCATGGCATATATACCGATGGTCGAAACGCCACGCAAATCAAAGGTACACCTGTACCATGATCGCGTTGATTCCCGTTAATATTATTGTATATCATGAAACGTTAGAGTTTAAAAGTTAGTATCTACTTTCATAAATATATTTGATTCTCTTTTTATCCTTAAAGCTTTTTCTGTGTGTACTTTTTTACCCTGTTCTGCATCTAACCTTATAAATCTGATATCCTTTTCAAGGAAATAAATATTATCATAAGCCAGTAAATATCTTTTAATAATAATGTAAGTCTAACTAACAGTTCCATTTCACTGCCGATAAAACTAATATCATCCACAATTATTTTCTTCTCAACCTTATTGCATTCGATCCCTTTGAAATCGGCTTTTCGTTCGATCAGACTATATTTTACGAAGAAATTGATAATAAACAGATATAATTTTCAATCTTAACTCCTACCATACGCCTTCATAATCCACAAGGACATAAATATTTTACTACTATCTGGAGTCTATAAAACCATAGTTCACATTGCGATCATAAATTACAAATTTCAGCAGAATTAAAACTTACCTTGCATCCACATCATTAAAAAAACGTTAATCAAAATTCAATTCCAATTTTCATAAAGGCAAACCGTTTAATTTATAACGCGCCACATAAAACGTAACTGGAAAAAAAATTAAAAACTCATAAGCCACCCATGACGAATCCCAAGCCCAGAGTCATAAAAGTTGACCCACAACAATGCATTATTTACCATTATATATCGGCAGGGCGACACACAACCTAATGACAAACATAAACACCAACCTAACGTAGGTGTAAAAGCGAATAGCCAAGTCTGTTTGGAGATGGTGGTAAAACTACCAAAACTTGACAATGAAATTGTATAGGCCAATATTGACGCTAACGTAGAGTAACATTCCCACGAGGTCCTGACGAAATTTCTCATGAAATAAACTTAAATGTTGAATGTAACACTAGAGGGCGCCTGCCCTCGAATATGAATGGTAAACAAATTGCAGTACAAATATTGAAACTGATTATTCGGGTACTCGGCGTTCACGAATGCAACAAAGGCGGCTTTTAGACCACAAAAGATGTGGTAATTGAATTGGATTTTTGTGTAATCGCTGACCACTTTTGATCCTTGTTTAACGTCTTTATTGATGCGTGTTGTGCGGTGGATACGTTTTTGGATATAGACCTAAGGCGGATTAAGATGTAGTTGAACACGAAATACCACACTCTTTTCTGGGTTTACTTACCTACTTTCCTTGCTCTGTAACACATTTGATGAAACGTTACTGTATCTTCTTTTACATGGTAATCATCTGTGTTAACTTTTGATTCTTCTTCAATACCCATAGCTGGAAATTCTTTTGGATACAGACGCAAAATGGATTTTTGGGGTTTGATAGATAATATATTATACTTCTAATAATTTTAGCATGGTATCTTCATCTAAAGCAGTTGTTTTTTTTTTTGGTGTGGTATTTATAGTCCTTATGATAATGATTCCGCTTATAAAATTTACACTTGAATAGTTGAAACGTTTATCGTCCAAACTAATAAAAGCCCGTTCCCTGACCGTTTTCAGTGCAAAATTTTCATTTTCACACTGGATTACGATGGCCAGCCTTTGCACCCGGTCTGTATCGATAATATAGTTGAAATTGAATTATTAGGTGCAATTCAAGTTTCATGTGCTCATACCAATTTTTAACGTTTAAGTTGGTAAACGCAATCATCGTACAAATACTTAAGCCCATTATTTTACATATCTTTGAACTGTCTGACGTTTTAACCACTAAACTTGCACTAACCGAGTTCACGGGCTCAGCGGTTCACTACGCACGAATACCAGACAGCTCAAAGATGAATGCGTTAATCCCCGTAAACATAGCTGCATAACACGTTTTTGTTTGAAGTTATTTTGATACGGATATTAACATTGCAGTGGGTTGCGTATCAAAATAGTCAAACGGACTGAAACAGCAGAAGCAAATTTCGCAATCGATATGTGGGAGTGAACCCTTGTTTACTAAGTTGTTGAGTGTATCAAGGAGTACTGATATTTTAAACTGCTTATCTAATGGCGTTGACATGTTGATTGCTGATCTTATGAACTTTTGATCTCGCGTATGTATTCCATATTAGTAACCGAAATTACCAATATTTATCTCCTAACACCTCCAGGTCATTAAATAACGTGTGTTAAGAGTAGGTTCACGTCAGAAACGTAATTTTTGTAACGTAACAATCGTAAAACCGACTCCTTAACCAATACGCTACCTACGCTTATTTTATTGCTAACTACTGATGCCCGCAGCTCAGCCCGTGTGAAATTTTGAACCCGTTCCCGAAAACAATGAGATATACTCCCAGAATGCGTTATTCCAAACTATAATCTATCCCTGTACCTTTCAGCCAGATCTGTTCAGCCGTTTAAACTGATTTGATAACAAACATCTTCACAAACTTTCACATTTATAGGACACTCCTAAATCCTAATTACGTTTCAGGAAACCTCATTCACAACTTACTTACATCAGTACTTGTATATCAAAATAAACATTTGATGAATTATTCAGATAATCTTGTCTCAATTCAAATCCTAATACGTAAGGCTTATCAAAATAAACATCCTATCTTAAAATATTGTATATTTGTCTAAGATTAAATCCATCGCTGCAGTTACTCTACCCTCTGATTTATGAATGCCATGCACTTGACGTTTGCATTTAAGTGTAATTATCACAAATCATAATGTTTGAATTGCGTTTACTGTACAAGTTTGTTCGACGCAGGAGTGATATTTTATTAAATGAACTTCAAGACCTATCTGAACAGCAACATGTATCCACAAATGAAATTGAACCTTATACCTTCATGCTAAGGTTTAAATTCCTGGATTTCAATAAATTAAAATGTATTCTGAAAATGTTGATAACTTTTAAAGAATTATGTGCTTTATGTTATTGATTTTAAAGATAATTTTGATGTGTATATAGAAGCAAAGTTTCTACAAATCGCAAGAGCCCCCGCTGCGTTGTTTGTTACAGTTGTCAGTGAAGTAATTTTAATTTATCAGCTATGGTTGTGCCAAGGTTCGTTTTAGCAACAAAATTGGCAAATTGGATTTCATGGTGGTACTCTATGGAGCTGTACCGCTCACCAACGGTATTGTTAATAAAATCTTGGATGAACAATCATCTTCAGAGAGTTGGTACAGAATACCGCGGACATAATAACCTCGTCTTGTGTTCTCGGCGGTGATTAGGGTAGCTAAAGCTCATTGGAAGGCTTTTGTGCTGTCAGTGGAAAGAGCAAAGGCTTGTCCTGCCCCTCTAGACAAGTAGCAATGCGTTGCTCGGCGTATGATGGAATAGAATGCCAAATGTATGGGATTTGACGTACATGACAGGCGTCAAGGAATGTCAAAAACGTCAAATCCTATACATTTGTCATTCTATTCCATCATACGCCGAGCAACGAATTGCCACTTGTCTAGTGGGGCTGCTTTGTTTTCTGCATTGACGACACAGAAACTCTCTGTTCTCACAGGGTCGACAGCACGCACGAGTGTGACTCCTCTGGTCACGGAAACCACTTTCCACCAGGTGGGCCGTTGACTTGTCTGCCTCCTAAGTGGTATAAAAAAACTGGCTACTTATTGCTGGGATCTAAGGAAGAGATTGATGCATAATAATATGTTTATTACAATATACAATACAAAAATCAGAAAATCAATTCTCCTAATAAAAATCTGTTCAAAATTCAGTCTCGATCTAGTCTCAAGCTCCCAAATGTCAAAAACGATCGAAATATTTTTTTCCTTTCTTTCCTTCTTATCAAAATTTCAATGTTCTTTCTTGGACATTGTGTTTGGAGAAAACTGTTTTTTACATTTGGAAGATTGAGGTTACACTGAGACTGAATTTTGCATAGGTTTTTATGCAGAAAATTGGCCGTAACGCTTAATTTATTTCCTTGTTTTGTCGACTAGCTATTTGCATTTACTCAACACATCCTTTCCAAACATAATATTCTATGAAACAATATTAGAGACTGACTGACAACTGACTTGAGAACTGACAAATTGTATGCTTCACTCACTGTCGTACTCACGGAGTCATGCTCATCTCATGCTAATGTGAAAGCTAAAACCAAATGAGTTGCAGCATTTAGTAATTATGCAGCGTTTAGGAATAAAACATGATGTAATTACTTATTTTATTCCTGTAAAATTATATTATATACCTACTTACTAGCCTATATCGGTGGTTCCTCCGCTCAAGCATTGTTATCGTGACTTTCGCTTATATCTCCGGTTCTACTTCCCTCGTTGTAGTCAGTTTGAGAACGACATAAGCCTAAAATACTCGGTGATATTCTTGGGATTTTCGCACTTTGAAAAAAGTCTGTTAAATATAACATAAGTAACTCAAGTATTTTGTTCAAAATATCCAATGTGCACACTCCACATTTAGGTATAATAATAAGTATAGAAATCAAACATACATATACTCACGCCTGTAAAGGGAAGTCAGAGGTGTATTCACACACTCACATTTTGCTATGATTTCGGTTCCACGTAATAGCGGGCGAACCTATTACCGTCAAGCGGGTACTTAGTCATGGGCTGTATGTTCACTGTCGGATGGAGAACAGCCCTATCCCTTAGTCGCCTTCCACGACACCCACAGGAAGAGATGGGCAGGCTCTATTCTACTCCACCGGAAACCAACATTTAGGTATAATAGTCTAGAAATCAGTCAAACCTCAAACGGCGCAAATACTGTAATCTAACAGGTGATTATATATTTGAGCCGTTTGGGGTTGAAACGTTGGGGACATGGGGCCCAAGTGCCCGCTTTGTCTACAAAGATTTGACAAAGCGGCTGATCGACGCTACGCGTGACCAGAAGGCTGGTTATTATCTTGCTCAGAGAATACCGGTCGGTGACGATGTGGAGGAATTTCACGACGCATTATGCATGTAAATATTTTATTTATTTAATTTAGTTTATTTTAGTAATAATAGTTTGTAGTGTTAATTTAATTTAGTATTATGTTTACCTTGTAATTTTCCCTTCACGGAAAATATCGAGGTCCAGCCAAATCCGCAGTTAAGACTCTTCGCTTCGGATGCGATTGGGACTTAACGCTAGGATGATGAAGAAAAAGTATAGAAATCAAAGTACATCAATAAATCAACTTAAGCCCACAAATTATAGTAACATATTCATTGACGGTTATAAAGCGTTAGGTTACCCACAGAAGCTGTTTAAGTGTCAAATGATAACATCCAATTCTACAGTCACGATTCGGAATATAAACGGGATACCTATCTAAGGTATTGAGACCGCTACTCAACAGGCAGTAGCATTTAATAGGTAGAAATTTCAGCTCAATTATTGCTTATGACGAATTCTGGTTTGGGTTTACTATTTAAGTCTTCATTAACGACTTTGGTTAACAGTATTAATATGGCAAGAGTTGACTTAAAACTTGATTAATTCAAAGAAACATACGGTTGCATGTAAGATGGCAATTGAGATTTAAGAAAACCGTGACCGCGTTTAGTTTACGAAGGAGCGGTTTTGTTAAATCTAAGCAATTAAGAAAATATTGTCATATTAACAGAGGTGCAACATCTTCTTATAATATGACAAACCTAGTACAGTAAAAAAATAATAGTAAAAATTTAAAAAGTATCACATAGTTATTATCCTCTAAGGTTTTTGTAACAGTACCTGTATTTTAATTTCACTGTATAGTACACAAGTACACATCGCCGAAAGAGGTATACCACAAATATTACGAGATATTGTACAATTTAAAGGGTGGCCATTGCGATTCAGCGAGGTAACGCTGCTAGCATCATGGGCACCTTTGCACCAGGAACTATACGGGGTAGGTTGTTCGACTTAGGCTAGTTTTATTATTATATATATTTTTATTTAAAGAAATCCATATTGTATTCTTACCGTGTGATATTTTCCTTATTTCTTTTAATCTGTTTTTTATCTTTAATTTTTTTTTATTAAAATGGAAGAATAATCTTTATGAGGCATCCATTTATCCAAGATTGATGTCGTAAACTGCTGTGAAATATTTACAATTATTATCTAAAATATTTTTAAAATTTTTATTGCCATCAACTTACAACCAACCGACAATAGACTGATCATGATCAACCAACAATACTAACAGTCTTAAATTTTCGTAATCGGTTCATAAAATATTCTTAACTATAACGATCACCTGTTCCGCATAGTTCGTAAAACTAGTTTGTAATATTGAAACAATACACGACTCAATGTATATTGCTACAATTCCATCTAGCAACATTCCTAATAATAATGAATCTGCATTAACGGCTATTGTGACTAACTTACATATTTCTCCTTGTTTCAGATACGTCACGAACGCTTGACCTCTTAAGAAGAACAAAATTACAAAGGTACATATCATTACCCGTTTAATAGTAACTGTTGCTATCGTCATCGCCAATCATTACTTTGGCATTGACTGCAGAAAATTAAAAAATGCAAATGTCAAATCGATAAACATAAATCTCTATAAAATAACAATAAATAATAATGATGAAAAGAATCGCGTTTATGAAGCTACTTTATGTTGCGTTTCATCAATTCAGACTTAGATATTTTAAATCAAATTTGATTCATGTCCCGGAATTGTTCGCTACAAATTCTCGACTACTGTCTTCGTTATCAATTTAAATTTCTATAAAAATAAGATTTAAAATTTGTTTAACATCTTCAAAACATATATTTTCATTATCATCATTTTGTTCTGTTACTTTGATGACTAAAAAAATAAACCCAAAATTAATTTTGACTGCAGCAACAGATCAATCTCATTTAACTCAGTCAATTCCCTTAGGAATTCCTGACATATCCATTATGATCATAACAGACTGACTAAATCTATTAACACTCGTTGACAAACGACGTGACAACCGCCATGTTAATTTGTCACTGCTTCTTTTTTTCTCATTCTGGCACTTTCATTAAGATGGACAGCCGCTTTCTTCACATCTCAATTTAGATTTTTAAACGGCTTTTTGTATTGTCTTGATTCACTTTGAAAGTCTTAAGTGATCATTACTGCTGTTGTGATTGATTTTTTGGGACCACGGTTTTTGGTTTCAAGCTTTCTTATTTCGTGATATATTTAGAGTACTCAGTGAATGTTTTAACGCAGCGCTTTAATCAGTTTTGAGTGTGCGGCCAAATAAATGAGATTTCTGTTAACTTTGTAATGCTTTCAAGTTTCTGTGTATAACAATTATTGTGTCAGTTTAGATATGTCGTGTAATTATTCGAAAAAGATTTTTAGGTCTAAAGCTTTGAATGTGGAAGTTTCTAATTTAGAAATAAGTTATAGTAGTGTTAAGTGATTATTATAGTATAGGCTTTTATCTCTGGCTGTCGCGTCATCCTCGTTAGAGTTATTATAAGTCAAATCAGGCGAAAGAGTAGCACTGGAAGATAGACCCCGAGCCCCGATATTTACCGGGACTAACATCATGGGACCATCAATACAATACTCATTATAAATTGAGGATGCTAATTTGATCGCCAGTTACGCTTTGCCAATTTAGTAATATTTGCTCTTATGGGTAAATTAAGAAGCATATAGTGAGTAAACTTACACGTTTGGGAATTCATCACCATCTATCTGCTTTTGCCTCAACTGTTTGGGATTCTGGTCTCAACTCATGACTCTGGTCGGACTGGTCATTCTACTTCATACATTCCTGTCAAATCAGATGTCATTTCCTCAGTCAGGGAGTAACTGACCTATTTTGCCATATTATTATCATCTTAGTTCAAGTTAAATCTCAATACTTTCAAACTATAAACCTTTTTCTAAACCTGAAACTTTGATGAAACATTTTGATAATTCATATTGCTCAATAATAATTCTCCGATAACATATTAATGCAACTATGTTGACTCCTTCAAGAAACATGAACATATTTTATAATAAATATTTTATAATAATAAAATACATAGAAATAATAAGGCTACAACTCAAAATAATCGTAGACCATGACCACATGCCACCATATAAGGTCCTATTAATCTTAAATGAACTGGACTAAAAGCTTATGCACCATATATAGGAGCGGACGTGTACAAATTGACTGTCACCATAGTTCCATGTAAACCGATTTAATGGGTTAATTAAAATTGTTTCAATGGTTGTATAACATCATTATTGTTGCATACATAAACCTCCGACCATGATAAGAGAAGGAGAATCAATAACCAATGCTGGTTAGACGTCTGATGATGCGTGTCAATGGTCTCACTACCAGAGGCGCTGAAGAGAGTGAAAGAGTGGGACAGCGGATTCCTGACTCCAACGTAGGTCACGTTGACCTGTACCTTACAGCGGGAATGCTCTGACTGACTAAGCTACAAGGATCACGTCTTGGACACCCTGAATTCTCTAAATGATAATATAGGTCCTGTGATGGGATCAAGATAGCGAGTAGGTAGGTACTATTGTAGTATTACTATGTCCGAGGCATTCAATATACAGTTCGTTCCACGGATTGTGGTTCGTTCGTTATTGGACAGTATCGTTCTACACTTATATACTCGTTTAAGTAGTGATACTGAAAATTTGTTTAATTACCTAGATGTCCACTTAAATAATAACGATATCAAAGTACACCTCTCTATTATTATAAGAATAAAATAGTCGTACCATAAATTGACGTCCATCATAAAACGGTCAAGTGCATCAATAAGTGCATCTCTGCACTTCGCAGGTCAAGTTTATCTCACATATTGATTGGTGTAGATTGGCGCCAATATTTCTGTCAATTTCTTTCTATCGTACAAACTTGTTGTGGATGACAGATACACAAACAGATCCACAACCAGATACACAGACAGATATACAAACAGATTTACAGGCATATATACAGCTTTCGTCAAAGACACAGAGTTAAGATTTCGAGAAACCAGAGCCTCGTCGTTTAATCAACATAATATCATTATTATACTCATGCCCGGGTTCATCTGGGACCGGTCCCATTTGATTTTTAAAAACTTTGAAAATTAACTATCAAAAAAGCATCAGTGGCAGGAATTCAGCCTTACGATCGAGAGGTACCGGGTTCGAATTCCCATTCCTAACACAAGCTATTTAGCAACTGTTGGATTCAACAGGACTACCCGTAATTTTGGTTACTAGTATTATTGTTAAAAGAAATGTTCAATCATTTACTTTTTACTAACGTAACTTCATTTACAAGTTGCAAATGTTGCAAAAAACGCAATAAAGCAGCTTGTAATTAGCACGCAGCCACGCAGCACCTCGGTCCTCGCTAATTAAACGGTCTGCTGAGTTAATTGAATAACGAGCCATTGGCGGGTAATTAAACATGATTGATAGTACTACCACTACGCGAACTCAGCTGAGAGCCATTTCGTGATATAGTACGTGCTACATATCTTGGTCCCAAAAGATTGGTGCTTTTTTTTTTTAAACCACTTAGTCACAGATTAAGTTATCTTTAAAATGACGAACTCCCATACCAACTTTCAGCCTCTATTTCCCTGTTTTCACGATAAACACGTATGGTGTATAGACATTTCGTATAGCTAATTTCGAGCGAAACTGAAAAGATAGATTAGTTTTGGTTCATTAATCGAGTCAACCTAAATCGTTATTGACAAAAATATGTTTATTAATTCAAATATAGATATCGATTTTATTAGATTATCTAATAAAATTGTATTGTTGATAAAAAATACATTACTGTTACATTTTACAACACACGCCCCCTTTTACAAAAATAACATAACCTAAATCACTTGTACACAACCTCTTAATATTGTATAGCTTATTTCAAAGAAGAAAACAAATGCAGCATTGAAAATATAACTTCCTGATTGACTTTCAATCAACATAAATCAGAACTCGCAAAAAATAACCTCTATGAAACATAAAAGCAAATAGCTGTACATAAAATACATCGCCAAAACGAAGCGACCGATACGATAAATAAGATAGGGAACGTTCACATTTCAACAATAATAATAAAAACATCAACAAGTGATGAATAAATAATAAAAATGTGGGAGCTGAACCAGACAGAATGAATTTATTGACCGTTGAACACAAGCGACCACCGACTGAGAGTATTACCTACCACAGATGCTCGCACGAACCACGAATTAACGTTATTGAAATAATTTCAAGCATTCACAAGAAGCCTTTTAAAAGAAACGAGATACTAAAAGAAATAACTACAGAATATGCGTAAAAGTGCAGGTTTTTTAGGACTCGTCAATTGGAATTCACTTTGCCTGATAGTAAGCTGAAGGTAAGGTCTCGGAAAAGAGGGTCAACATTATAGACAAGTGACATGTCACAATGGTTAAAGGTTAAAGGACACTTAAAGGACCCGGGAATGTAGGAAGGGGCAAACATGTGTACTGGTCTTAAATTCCAAGTCTTAATGTTGCGGCAAAAGAAGGAGTCACCAAAGCGCTTCGGTGATGTCAATTGGTATAAAAAAAAATCCTGAAATACTTTGTACACACTTTTTAAATGTGAAGTTCGCATTTCAGTCAATTCTGCAAATTTCTAAAAGTCAATGTAAATTGTCACTATTCACATGTCAATAACTCCTGCAAAATATATCCTCCGATGTGCGCCGGCGCACGATTTATCACCAATAAACGCACGTGTCCACTGACATGTCAGAATGAATGAAGAAGCTAAAAGTCATGGAATAGTTTATGCAGTTTCACTTGTCACATTTGCAAAGAACCGCTGGGCGACGGATTTTTATAGCAATTGTTAGCAGCTTTGTACTATCACATTGTTGCTAATAGAAGAATTTGATTGATAGAGTTTATAAATATTTTTCCTGGATGTGATAACCTGCTGAATGACAGACGAGGTTCTAGAGTTCCTCCTTCCTCCTTCCTCTGCCGCACTATTAAGTCCTGGAATAGGGATGATGACTATTATTTTTTTATTCTTGAAAAATTTGAAGTTTATAATAATATAATGAACTGCTAAAGTGAATTTTTCATACAACAAATAGTTTTAAAGATATTTGATTTCGAAAATTCAATTTCTCGAACCGTCCGAAAACGCTCTATACAAAATCGCTACAAAAGTATGACGTCATGCTTGTGTGGCGCGTAGTGAAATGTATGAAGCGCAAGATAATAACGCATTTATCTAGGTCTGCGTTGCGTTTACACGTATATAGTTCTAAAAGTCATTTGAAATTTAATAAGGCATCTAAAAAGATAAAAAAATTTACTCGATTCGATTGTTTGTATTTTGACCTACTTTGGGAGCTAAAAATAATAAAAAGTTATAGTTTCCATTAAGTTAGCAATATTTTATTTTGCAAGGCATATTTTTTCAGCAAAACCTATGATATTAAGCAGTATTTGGTAGAATCGGACGACCTTGTCATCATCCCTATTCCTTACTAGTTCTTCCTACAGTCCCGGGTCCTTTAAGCGAGGCGTGAAAAAGCATCTGATGAGGCCATCAAGTTGAGTGCCATCATTGTAATATGGTACGTCTCTATAATGGTGACCCTCTTTTTCTAGACTTTGCCTTCAGCTTCCTATCAGGCGAGCAAAAGAGCAGGGTTTCATCCCGAGGTTGAGAGGTTTGCAAATTTTCACTACCATAAAGGTCGTATAACCCAAACCAAAAGTAGGAAAGATTAAAGTAGACGCCGAGGTAGCAGCCTCCGATGTAACCTGGAACAACAGGATAATGATGATGATGAGCTATGTAGGTATGTATACGTACACATAGTACATATGAAACATGAAATGAAAGGGATGAATGTTCAAGACAAAAAAGGAAACAAAATTTCATTGATATATCAGTACCTGCACTTCAAGTTGTAAAATTGTTTAGATATTTTTGATTGGTTGTACGTTTAGAATTTATTGACAAACCCGTTATTCAAATATTATTCGTAACTTGTAGCGTGTGGAACTTATTGATATTTTAACTGTGCAGAAGTATTTGGTCCACTTGTCGATATATCTATTTAATTTTTTTTTTTTTTGTACAAATACATAAATCATTGTACAAAGGCGGACTTAATGCCATAGGCATTTTCGGTCATATATCTGATGGCGACTGTACCTATAAACAAGGAATTGATAGGTTAACCTCGATAGTGGGATCTTAGACTATATTTTTTTTTATACAAATTGATTTGGTATAAAATAGAATTTGCAATAAGACAACTAACTATATTATTATTAAAGAAGTGCTTGTAGAAATGCGTGCTTACGTTTGAAGCTTTCATTGCGATGTTTTTATAGAAGTGATGAAGGCGAAACAAATTGAATGTCTGCGGTAGGTCTGGATTAATACCTGGCTTTTATTTGATGCTCGTTGAAAGTGGAATGACGAGATACGTTTATTTGTAAAGCTTCTTGATGTGAATGAATATTTCATTGTATAAAATGAAGAATATCTATATTTGTATTCTTTCACTGGATGAAGTATTTTTAAAGGTTTTTTATATAGGTATACTGATGAACGGCCTAGCTGCAATGCTTCGACATCGCCTAATGTCACCATTTGGTTGTAGAGGTCAGATGGCAGTCGCTTCACGGAAAATATCGAGGTTCAGCCAAATCGCAGTTAAGACTGGTAAAGCGGACCCCAGACTCCGAGGTGAAAGCTTCGGATGCGACTGGGAATTAACGCTAGGATGATGATGAAGAAGACTGATGACAAGCTAATGCCGGTTCAGTGCGGGCAAATTTCATAAAAATACTTCTGAAGGCCAATTCTAATAAAATGATAGTCAAAATTTAGTCCCAGCGGCCTTACCATAAACTCTTAAAACAGGTCAATAATTGAACTGCTGTCATTCTACCAACTGTAAATGTCACTTTGTAATGTCATATAAATATATCAAAATATACAGGATTACAAAGTGACATTTGCAGTTGGTAGAATGACAGCAGTTCAATATTGACCTGTTTTGAGCCGTCAAACGGTATCCTTATACTGGGTGGCGCAAAAGTAAAGACCCTATTTGGTTCGGCTATAACATTTTTTCTAAATTAGAAAACTAGATTTAGGTTTTTTTAAATGTATATTTGTACCATTAAATTTCGTACCATTAGGATTTAAAGATGATGTCTTTTAAATGGTGACCTCCAGAGTTGATACACATTTGAGCCCTATTTATGACATTTTGCATAACTTGCCGTAACACTTCCTGCGATATGTTCGTTATTTCTTGACGAATGTTTTCTTTTAGAGCTGCGAGAGTCTGTGGCTTGTTCACATACACCCGAGATTTCAAAAAACCCCAAAGAAAGAAGTCTGGACTGGTCAGATCGGGTGATCTTGCAGGCCAAGGCAAATCGCCAAAACGAGAGATAACTCGGCCTGGAAAAGCGTCCCTCACTAAGTCCATAGTGTCGCGCGCTGTGTGTGCCGTAGCGCCGTCTTGTTGAAACCAGATGTGCTCCAGCCCCAATTCGTCCAAACTGGGTATCAAAAACTCACGTAACATGGTTCTGTAGCGTTCTCCAGTGACAGTTATCGCATTGCCTCCAGCGTCTTCGAAAAAATAGGGTCCGATCACTCTGTCAACACAGATGCCACACCATACAGTAACTTTTAGTGGGTGTAGAGGTGTTTCTTGAATAATGCGCGGATTATCAGTGCCCCAGAACCGAGTATTCTGCTTATTGACATGCCCTGAGAGATGGAAATGCGCTTCGTCACTCATAACCAATTTTGAAGGAAAATCATCCTCTTCAAGGTTGAGGTTTATGACGCGCTGGCAGTAATCTAGACGAGCTCGGTGGTCAGCAGGCAGCAGCTGATGAGTCATTTGAGTTTTATACGGGAACATCTTTAAGTCTTTCACCAAAATACGCTGCAGGGTCCGTCTGGAAATGCCCAATTGCGTGGCACGTCGCCTCGTTGATGTTTCTGGACACTCTTCCACATCTTCGCGCACAGCATCGATATTTTCAGCTGAACGGCCTGTTCTTGGTCTCCCAGACTTAGGTCTATCCAATGTTGAGCCAGTTGCTTCAAGGCGTGTGGCAAAGCGTCGAATTGTGCGACCAATCGGTGCCGGACGGTGGGGAAATCGTCGACGAAATTCACGTTGTGTTCTTATCACTGATGAATTATTCCGTAAGAACATTGACACAATTATTCCACGTTCTTGGGGAGTAAAACGGTCCATGTTTATTTTCAGTGTATTTTACATTTGTTCACTACACAATTTTCAACAACAGAATGACAGAAAATGTCATATAAAAAAAATAAAGGTATTTTCTTTAGTGCCAGTACTTTTGCGCCACCCAGTATTACAATTTTCAAGAAAGAAAATTATTGCCATCGTGAATCGTAATCGAGGCGTAATTAATGAATTCATTTTTATTACAAGATTGTCCCTCTTTTCAATGAAATTGGGATCGCTTTTGACATTTGGGAGATTGAGAGTAGATCGAAACAAAATTTTGAACACCTTTTTATCAGAAGAGTTAGTATTTTGTATGTTGCAGCATAACCTATCGAATATATTATATACATTACTTGTCTATGGAACCTTTGCGCCAGTGCAAGCAATAATCTGATCAAGTTTCATCGCAATCGGATTAGCGTTGTGAATCGGATTAAGATATTTGTATATTTCTTACTCAATCACGCTCCAACCACTCAATAAATCAGGCTGATATTTGGTACACAGTTGCTTTACGGAAAATATCGAAGTTCAACTGCGTCATAGACTGGAAAGCCGACTCTAACAGACTTGGGAGAATGCTCGAAGAGTGATGATGATTGAATATAGGGATAGATCTTAGTCTAGAATAACACATAGACTTTTTTTTTATACCACTTAGTTGGTAGACAAGCACACGGCCCACCTGATGGGAAGCGGTCACCGTGGCCTATGGACGTATGCAACACCAGGGGCGTCACATTCGCGCTGCCGACCCGGAAGAAACCTTCTAATGCCCTTCTTGAAGAACCCCATATTGAGACTACTTAGTTTTAAACTCTCGCGTTCCATAATAAAGTAAGGGGAATTATTGCGATCCCATATACCATTATAGGTACATAACTAAATAGTATTATTGCATAACATAGGCTTTTTATCCCTGAAATAAGTTCCCATGAGTTGTGAGAGCGAGATTCGAGTTCCACGTGGAGCCATTAAGTAACAGCTAGTAGGAAATATCAAATCAAGTCTTTATTACATACTTACATCCAAAATCAAGAACCAAGCGGTTCGGCGACTCCTTCTTCTGCCGCACCAATAAGACCTGGAATACCTTACCAGTTCACGTGTTTCCCTCTTCCTACAGTCCCGGGTCCTTTAAGCGGGGCGTGAAGAAGCATCTGATGAGGCTGTCAAGCTGAGTGCCACCATTGTAACATGGTACGTGTCTGTAATGGTGATTTTCTTTTCCGAGACTTTGCCTTCAGCTTACTATCAGACGAAGAAAAGTCAAATTGACATGTCCTATATAAAAAAAAGTCACGCTTCTTTCCCAGTGGGTTACGCAGAGACTACATTGTTTCCACTTGCTACCATCCAGGCATACATCTTTTTCTTCTTCTCCTTTCATAATTACTAGCCTTCCGCCCGCGGCTCCGCCCGCGCGCATCTCGGTTAACGCGACCTTTGCTCATATCTTCGGTTCTACTCAACCGATTCCGATCAAACAAACGTAAGATTTTAAGTCTGAGCAAGCCCTTTCTAACAAAAAAAACCGCATCAAAATCCGTCCAATAGTTTTTGCGTCCATCGCGGACAAACAGACAAACAGACAGGAAATTCAAAAAAAGTATTTTCGTGTTCAGTATCGTTAACATAACATAAGCCAAGTAGGTATTTTTTTTAAATATCTCCAATGTACAGACACGACCACTTTACAATTATATAATAGTATAGATAGATAGACAGATATAGATTTTCATACACGCCAACTCTCTTAGTAGCAGTATAGGTACGCTATTTATATAGTTTATTATTTCTGTTACTATTTCTGTTTTACACATACTCCCATAACCTCCCAATACGACTCTTACTTCCTCAAACAAACGTGAAGCAAATCACGTGCAACGACCAAACAGTCAACACGAGAAAGCACCGTAGACACAACAGAAACAAGTACATTTATAAATACGCGACTTACGAGTCAAAACAGTGTTTAAAATTAAATACAATATATGAAACACATTGTTGATAGTCGATAAATTATAAAAGAATTATTTGAAGAATAGTTTAGCACAGTTAATGTGTAATAAATTTTAAAAGTGGAGCAGCTGTGTGTTTTGTATGAGACACCCTATTCGTAGGTTTGCTCCTGCGCCGAATACTGTTTTTTTTTACTCGGAGATGCTAACATCATACATAAATACTTTACATAACCATTTTGATGTTTTTTCAAAGTATTTATTAAGGTACCTCGAGGTTATCCGACATAGAACCAAAGTTACCGACATAGCTAGCAGAATACGTAAGCTGAAGTGGCAGTGGGCTGGCCACATCTGCCGAAGGACCGATGGCCGTTGGAGCAAACGAGTCCTAGAGTGGAGACCGCGCGTAGGAAAACGGTAAGTGGGACACCCCCTAGCTAGGTGGACTGATGACCTGCGAAAGGTGGCTGGGACGGACTGGATGCGGAAGGCGGAGGATCGGCAAACGTGGCGCGTATTGAAAGAAAGAAAGAAAAGAAAGAAAAATCATTTATTATTCTGCGCATTTAAAATATGAAGTACAAACTTTGAGTAAATTAAACCCATGGACACATCTGCAACAGAATAAAGATCACCTCTCAGCATTATGCTACCCGCTTGACGGTGCAAATGGATAGCGCTGATTTTCAGAGGTGGCCACTCTGCGATAGATGACGCCCGAAAATAGCCTATTGGGAGAGGCCTATGTCCAGCAGTGGACTGCAGTAGGCTAATTGATTGATTGATTGATTGAATATTAGTATGGAAGTATGGCTTTAGGTACTAAAGTACGAGTTTGTAGTCGATCGCATACAACAGCTGTAGGACGTGTCGCTGTAATATGCCGTCGACACTACTGTGCCCCGAGAATGAAAAATATTCGTAACGTAAATGTATCGAGAAAACGGTGCATTGCGATTGGCCAGCTTCGCACACACACAAGTTCACAGTAGGCAGGCGGCCAATCGCAATGCTCCGTTCTCTCGATACATTTACGTTACGAATACGAATATGTTTCGTACTCAGGGCACTTCTACTTCCTCCCAGCGTCAATTCCCAGTCGCATCCGAAGCCTTCAGCTCGGAGTCTGGGGTCCGCTTTTACCAGTCATAGCTACAGATTTGGCCAGACCTCGATACCTCCCGTGAAGCGACCGCCATCCGACCTCCACGACCCAATGTTAACATTGTAAGCATAAGTTGGTTAAATGAATAAATAAATAAATAAATAAATAAATTAGGCGATATCGAAGCTTTGCAGCCAGACCGTTGTTTTCGGACCCCCCAGGGCACCAACTACCCGTAACGACTGCCATAGATGTTCCGACGGCTTAACGTGCTCTCCGAGGCACGACCAGACCAATGCAAATACCCACATCTAATGCACACAAATATTTGCACCGAGCGGGGATCGAACCCCGCTCGAACTCCGTACTCAGGGCACTGTTTCTTCGTATTTTTATGAAATAACTTACGTAGTTAGACTAGACGACGCGTTGTCGCTACATATCGTCCAACCGCACAAAAAGAAAAAAAAGTTTAATTCGATTAAATTCATTTATTTTGAATCTAATATAACTTTGTTACAAGAATATGACGTTAATTTTATTCTACTTAAGCTAAGTTTACCACCGCTACCTAGGTGCTAGTGGAGAAAAAACGGCGCAAGAAACTCCACAAGTAGAAGTGCCATTACAATTACGATGATGACGTGTCGGTGCGACACATCGTCTGCTGCTGCGGTATGCGGTCGGATACAAACTCTTTGATTTAAATGCTCTCGATAGATAGCTGCAGCGTGCAGTCATAATCATTAGAAGTCCCGTTCCCAAAGTTATTATAACACACTTGATTCTAAGCGATTCCTTCGACAGTAATAGTACTCGAACTACGCAAGGAGAGACGATAATGCCTACATTTCACCGTTTACGTTTTTGTCCCACGCAGCAGGTTTATTAAATAGGGGATTACACAATAATTATAGTGGTATAGAGAGTTCCACAATATAAAAATTCAATAATAACCTTACCGATTCAGAAATCGAACCGAACACCTCACAATAGCACGCAAACATAATTACAAACTAACAAAAGATAGACTAGTCACAAATGTAATACAAAACTCAAAATTACGCTTAAACCATGTACAGCCTGTTATGCTAATTTCGTAAATAAACTATCCGAATATAATGTTCGCACATTTTCGACATACAAGTAGTAGGTACAACACGGAGACATATCTTCGCATTGTCGAACACGCGCATAAATATTGCGCCTGCGCATAACATACTTTGCACGAGCTCCGCACCTGTAAGCCCCTCGTAATCCTCGCGATAGCCATCAGGGAGCGGCACCGCTCGTTCCCGATACTAAGTACAGGTATGCGCAAAAGTGTGTTTCGATTGTCAAAATAATTTATAAGTATTACGAATACTATAAGTTTAAAGTCACGATCACGAACAGAGTCTGGATGCATTTATAATTGTGGAATAATGTGAATTTCGACTGGCAATAAATCGGTCTCGTCTTTCGTGTTATCTTGACAGTTTGAGAAATTAATTCAAGAACTAAGTGCATTGTATACTAAAACAAAATGCACTTGGTGAGTTTTGCAGACCGAAAACGTTTCACCATCTTGGCCTACCTTGGGCGAAAAATAGCTGTGAATGCATTTCAATTCTGTCTTGTCCGCTTAAAGAAAGAAAGAAAATATTTTTATTCAACCCAGCTTACCTAAACAAAGTGCTTACGAAAGTTTCTAAAGGAAAAGCGGATATTAAAGAACTTTAAACAAAGCTGCAACAACGACAAGTGAAGAATCGAATTGTAATTTAAAACTAAGACTAATTTAAATCTTATTAATAGATATGTAGGAAGTACCTATAAAAATTTCTAGGTAAAATAAAATTTATCAACTAGTTACTACGAATTTGTACCTAGCGAAGAAGAAATCCATAAAAAATACCCGGTTGAAGGTAAAAGGTGGGATCGGAGGGTCATCTTCTTCTTCATCGTGTCATTGGCAGCAAATTAAAATTAAATTAAATAAAAAGGGTGGAATCGTGGGATCAAAAAATAGCGAAATATCAGCCATAAGGCACTTTATGCGCAAAATCACGGATGACAGAATATTAGATATGATTAAGTAATTTCCTTCTCCATGGCACAAAATACTTTATCTACATAATCAAAAGCATACAAAGTAGCTAACACTTGTGTACCCGTCTATACCCCAAGAGATCAAGATTCGATTCCGAGTGTATTCGGCCCAATGTCTCAATTAAACGTTTTTATTGGCCAATTTGCTGTCTGCATTCGAATAAAAAATCACATGTTCGTAAGTGCCGTCCTTACATCTTAACATTGTACAAATTGGTGTAGGTTATGTTTTTATACTGGAGATTCATATATATCATTTATAATTGGTCCTTAATCCTTGTAGCAAGATTAATGATAGGTAAATATATTTACAGGTAGTAAGAAAGCAGAAATGAAAAAATGGGTTACTTTTTATTCGGTTGACCAAAAATGGGGTGAAATATTTTCAGAGCTTTGCTACCATATATCTTTTTTAGGTTTTAAACTGTAATGTAGGAAAATCCAAACAATACTTACATGGTAAATATCCCGATGACTCTAATGGTAAAGTAAGCCATCTTATTTCATGGAAATTTGTCAGCATATTTTTATGTGTAAATTTTGTTCTCCCTAATTGACTTGATTTAAAAGTTGATTCCACCTTCTGAAGTCATCTTTTCAATCTTCATTACGCTCTTAATATAGATATATGATTCTTGCCCCATAGTTTGTAAACCACGATTCTTTTAACACCGATTTTAGATTTCAGAAGTGAAATAAAGGACAGTATTCTATAAGCCAAGTTTTTTAAAACGCGTGATTTAAATTCGATTAGAAAAAATCTTGAAATTTGGTCAATTAAGAATGGAAAAAAGTGAATCCCCCAGGGCGGGACTCGAACTTGCGATCTGTCCCTTACAGGAAAATGCTCTAACCACTGAGCAATCTGCTAAGGGGCTGGTCACGGGTTCGAGTCCCGCTAGGGCTATTCACTTTTTCCATCCCTAATCGACTTGAATGGTTAGAATACTAATTGCTTCAAAATATCATTCAATAGATATTTAGTTAAAAAATAAAACCATTGGGAATTTGAGCATTTGGGAAGCTCAAACGACAGCCGACTCCATAAAATCCAAGCAAAAGTGAATCCCAGTCCCAGATCCCGGTCTTCAAAGTTCAAGCTTTAGAAACTGCCATTGGAGCTCGGGTGAAAAGACCAGACTAACTGCAGAACTTCGATATCGCGGGGCGTGAAAAAGCATCTGATGAGGCCGTCAAGCTGAGTGCCACCATTGTAACATGATACATGTTTTCAGAGACGTTGAATTGGCTCCAAACAATAACATCTATAAACAGTATAAACCTTTACATTGAATATCCATAAAGTTCTCCATCTCATTACTAAACTTGTCCGCCATTTCCTGTATGCTACATAACAAAATGGCCGTAACTGCCGGACGCCTCAATGCACGTTAGAAAATGAAGCTGCGATTTGAAGACAAGCGGAGCGAGAAGCGATTTGGTGGGCATTACTTTTGATTTTACTGATTACTTAGTAGTGAGAGAAAGTAAGGTGCCTGTAATAGCTTACCACTTTCATTTCTTTTCCAGTTAAATAAAGGTTTCTTAATCTTGAAAGGAAAAAATGGCCATTCCTTCAATTAATTAGCCTATCATAGTCCAATACTGAACATAGGCCTCTCCTAATGTGCGCCATTGTTCCCATTCCTCCACCTTCCGCAAACAGTCCATCCCAGCCACCTTTTTCAGATCTCTTACTTGATTGAAATTCCACAAGAGCCTCTGTATAATCCCACCCATCTCACTCAAACCTGATAAAAAACTGGATACTACAAAAATGGATATAACCATAATAAGAATAGAGAGATAAGAACTCTGAAAACATACACTCCTTTTTGAACAGTCGTATAAAAGGACCACAACGAGAACCTAACTCTTATATTTTTCATCCGACGTTGAAGCTATCTCACAAGCGTACCCATTCCGCTTTACGCTCCGCTTATCTCTATACAAGGCCTTAAAAACAGGCATTATATTTTACAAGGGTGTAAAACTAGATAGACAATTTGACCTTATCACGGGAAACTGACATTTATTCCTAGTAACATGCGAGGTTTATGTCCGGACCACACTAGCAGTTTATTTGCTTTGGCTAGGAGGCCAAAACAAAGATGGCTAATATTGTAGGTGTTGAAGGAAAATTTTGAAGGTCGCTAATTGCTGCGGTGCATCTGCTTTGAAATCCATACTAATCACTATCACTTCACTACATATTATAAAACAAAGTCGCTGTCGCTGTCTGTCCGTCCCTATGTATGCTTAAATCTTCAAAACTACGCAACGGATTTTGAAGCGGTTTTTTTTAAATAGATAGAGTGATTCAAGAGGAAGGTTTATATATGTATAGGTTTATACATATACATGCATAATATTGTAGAGAAACACTGATAAATTTATAGATATGTAGCGGGAACGGGATTAGAAAATAGGGCGGTACGAAGTTCGTCGGGTCAGCTAGTATTATATATGCGAAAGTAGCTCTGTACATCTGTTACGCCTAAACCATTGAATTTCCAAGAAATTTGGTACAGAGATAGACTTACTCTCGGCCGTTCCCAATAACATATCTACAGGTAAAAGTAAAGGTAGAGATAGTTCTTATGTCAAATCCTATTGTTATTTTGCTACTATGAATTGCGTTACCATAGAGATTGATGACGTTTTTATCCTTTCTAATGTCAAAACTGGCGATAGATAGGTTATTGGGTACGGCCGACTCGAGTCTATCGAAAGATAGACTGTTTGGTCGTGATAATAGACCATTATCGGCCGTTCGGCAATAACGTATCTACGGTCAGTTTTAACATTATAAAGGATAAAAACGTCATAAATCTCTATGGTAGCACAATTAAAATAGGATTTGACAAAGGAAAAACTTCTAGTAGCTTTTTTCTTTGAGAATACTTCATAGGGGGTCACTGGCAGTCTACATTTCGATTTGCATGGTATTCGGTTCATTGCATTCTCCGCCATCTTAAATTCAAGGGTGAAATTTATTTGGGTCAAAGGTACTTCCAAAGGGTGCTTCCAGTAAAAATTAATGGAAAGACGTTCCGACAGGCATCTGCCTAATTTTCATACAAGTTGTATGGGGAAAAAGACGCACATCTTTCAATTGGCGTTGTAGAGATTGAAAAGAAAATGTATTGAATTAAATAACGATCAAATTACGTAAAAAACTAATACAAACCAACCACGAATTTGAAAAATAAACGGACCGCGGACTAGAGCAAACGAGACCAAACTCAGCAGCGAACGGCCGGCGTATTTCTACTATACGTTTTCAACACGGCTCAGTATTTTTCCGACAGGAAAATCGAGTGTCTCTTGAGACTACAATATCAGTCGTAGATAGGTTTCACGACGGAGCCAGGTACAACTACGAGTACTACGACAAGAAACCATGATAAGGGAGTGCAACCTCAGTGTTACAGAAGACCGCGGCTTAATAACCTCGTGTTGTTTTTAGGTACCTAAGTAGGGTAGCCAGAGCTCACTGGAGAGGTTTTGTGCTGTCAGTGGAAAAACCAAAGGCTTTGTCCTACTTATCTTTCGCGCTGACGGCACAGAATCTCTCTGTTCTTACAGAGTTAGCAGCACGAGTGTGACTCCCCTGGTGTTGCATTCGCCCATAGGCCACGGTAACCACTTACCATCAGGTGGGCCGTGTGCTTGTCTGTGACCTAAATAGTATAAAAAAACTTATTTGAAACAAATGCCGCATCCTTTATAACCTCCAACCGAAGCTCCTCCAAGCCTATTCAATTCCGAAACTACGATACTTTCGCAACTGGAAAAAAGCCCGACAATAGAGTACAAGAAATTATTTTTCATGCAATTGGCAATAACCTTTTTAATACTAATGGAAGAATGGGGTTGTAAAAGTGTTACTGCTACCACCATACCTGCCATGCGTCTTGTGGTTTATTAGTTGCTTTTAAATAATAATTTTCTCTTAATACCCCCTTTTTACGAGCGACTGGACTATTTATTACGAAGTTGAGCGACTGCACACGGACTATTTTGAATTCTATGACAAGGAATATTAGACCGAGTCCCGCTTGTTATAAAGTTTATTATTGAATGCATAGATGTCTGGGTCGCTGCGCTTGGACAAGTCTAGGAGTTCATAATATAGTATTGTTTCGGAGTTGGTAATTTAAAGTCGATGTATATTAAATTACTATGTGCCTTTTGCTTTGAATTCTGTCTAGTTCCGCTGTAGTTAACATAAAACTTTTAATTTTTCTATGAATAGGCAGCTTTTGTACTGTTGCTATGGTGAATAAGTTAACGACCCACTTGATGGTGAGTGGTCATTGATTCAAACCAAAAACAATGGACGTATCTTTATTCTATGAACTTTTTTCACAACTCAGTTGGGGTCGGCTTTCCATTTTAACTGTGATTCGGCGGAACTCTCTATTTTCCGTAAAGCGCTAATTGGCGATATCGAAATTCTGTAACTAAAACTAGAGCGTACTAGAGCGAGCCTATCGCCGCCAAGCGGGTTCTCTATCATGGATGGAAACAAGACTCGGATAACATTTTTCGGATTACGTGGGATCGAATACAATGATTGGGTGTTAATTCACCTCTGCCTAACCCTCCGGGGATAAGAAAGAAAAAAGAAAGAAAATATTTTTATTCAACCTAGCATACATACATAAGATATGCACATTTCAGCAACACAAAAACTACAACATTGTGCTTATATATTAAAACTAGCTTTTGCCCGCGGCTCCGCCCGCGTGGATGTCGGTTATCGCGACCAAACATAGCTTATGTCCTTTCTCAAGGTCTAATCTACCCCTATACCAAATTTCATCAAAATCGGTTCAGCGGTTTAGTCGTAAAAGCGAGACAGACAGACAGACAGACAGAGTTACTTTCGCATTTATAATATTAGTAGGGATTAAATGCATCAAAAATAGCCAGGTAGAATAATGGCCGCCTCTCAGCTTAATGCTGTCCGCGTTGTAGTGCAGGCGTGATAAGACGTGATTATATATACGTATGTAGGTATGTATGTTTGTGTCGTCACTGGAGTCAAGTCACTGTTATACAGTTGCTCGCTTGTCCAAAGAAGAACCAACATTGGTTTTTATCAGCATTCCAGTTCAAGTTAGCACATAGCGGTAATTTCGCAAAAAAAAGTGTTTATGCAACCTGTCATTAAGTGCCAAGCCGCGAAATTTTATGCATTTTCAATACACCAAAACGGTAGTGTTATTATCTTTCTGACAAGTACTGTCGCGTGCAAAATGCGTAACAGCTGACAGCATTTTTAATTGGGAAGACATTTTTCAAGTTTATTTTTTCTTTATATAAGACACGGCAGACAGCCTCTGTGGATTGGCGGTAGTGAACGCGGCCGCCACGCAGGAGGCGCGGGTTTGATCCCTGCTCAGTGCAAATATTTGTATGTATGAATATGGGTATTGACGTTATGACGTCGGTCCCGGTTGCCATATGGACATCTATGGTAGTCGTTACGGATTAGTTGGAGCCCTAAAAAGTTCAACAACTGGTCAAGCTGTAACGCTTCGATATCGCAATATCGCTATTATTGTGTTGAGGAAGTCAATGGCAGTCGCTTCACGTAAAATATCGAAATCCAGCCAATTCCGCAGTTGGACTGCTAAAGCGGACCCTAGAATCCCAGGGGAAGACTCCGGATGCGACTGGGATTAACGCTATGATGAAGAAGTAAGACAGAGAAGTCACCTCACCTGATGGGACCCTGAAGAAGTCTCAGTAATAAGGATCACCATTGTTTAAAATACTAGCTGTTGCCAGTGGCTCCCATTCCCGCTGCTAACCCTCCGCGATAGCGCTATGATATTCAGCCTTTGACGCACACAAATAATGAGGCTTTCTATTGGTAAAAGAATTTTCTAAATCGGTTCAGTAGATTCAGAGATTATCCCTACAAAGTCACAAACTTAACCTCTTAATAATGAAGTATAGATATCAATAATGCCACTTATTAACTAAACTACAGTAATGATGCTACAAGGACATTTCCAGAAAACATTTCTTGCGTAATTTTTCGGTACTTCCTCGTAGTCAAACTTTTTGGTGAAACTGGTTTGACTATGATAAGATAAAGATAAAGATAAATTTATTTGCTGGAAACATGTGTACAGATGATGTTACAAAGTATATTACACTGCATTACGAGTTTCAACATGTCCTGTCAATGTAGACGTGCAAAATGAGTATTCGTGAACTTGCACGAGACATAATTATATTATATAATGTTCCTTCTTAGTTACATAATTTTTACTTAATAGGTTATTTAACAATCATAGGTTGCTCAATTCTCTAAAAGATTAAATTTACCAGTTATCAGTCAATAGAGAATAATGAATATAATTAATAAAATTGAATGTCAGTAAGCAGATATTATATTTAGTCAAAGAGATATTATTGCAAATCAGAAACAGATTGATGTCAAAAAGTGTACCTATATTTTAGTCTATAATGTCAAATAAATATTACGTAATTTTATGTCAGAATCCCATATAAACTGATGTCAAAATCTTTATAATTATTTATGTCAAAGTGCTGTATGTCAATAGTGTTAATAAAAACTAAAATTAATCAATATATGTCCTGATCATTAATAAAATCTCTTATTGTGTAGTAGCACTTTCGAATTAGGAGCGTTTTTATTTTATGCTTGAACATATCTGTATTCATGTCTTTGTAGCTATTTGGGATTTTGTTGAATATTTTTGGTGCCATACACAATATACTGTTCCCCATGAGTGCTGTTCTGGCACCACGCATGCACAATCTATACTCATCACGACGACTGCGGATAACGTTGTCGGATAGTCGGGGAAATAGTTGTGGATTACATTTGACAAATAACACTGTTTCATAAATATACAGTGATGGTAAGGTTAGGATGTTGTATTTAATAAAATATGGTCTGCAACTATCTGTCACCTTCAGTCCAAACATAGCTCTAATGCATCGCTTCTGCTGTTTGAAAATTTGTTCTTTAAGGGTTGAATTACCCCAAAAAATAATGCCATACCTAAGTAACGATGCAACTGAGCCGTGGTAAGCTGTTAGCAACGCCGATGTACTTACAGTAGGAGACAGTTTATAGAGTGCATACGAACGACTACTAATCTTTTTGCATAATTGTTCTATATGAGCCTTCCAGTTAAGTTTACTATCGATAGTTATGCCCAGGAACTTAGCAGTATCGACTTGGTGTAGTTCATTTCCTTCATATCTAGCATTAATTTCATTTGTTTGGGATTATCGCTGACTAAAATGCATTATGTGGGTTTTACACAGATTTATTTTTAGGTTGTTATGTTTTAGCCATTTTATAACTCCTGACAATGAATTATTTATGTCAGCCTCGTAACAACTGTGCGCTGTTGAAGCGACCGTAATTGAACTGTCATCAGCGAAAAGTGTCATGGGTTGGCTTATTGCATTAGGTAAGTCGTTAATATATAAATTAAAAAGTAAAGGACCAAGGACGCTTCCTTGTGGTAATCCGTAGGTAACTTTACGCGCTCTGGACATTGAAGTTATCTCATGTTTTGTGTTCAGGTCAATTCTCGATATGGCGGTTATCTGTTTTCTATTAGTTAGGTACGAAGTTATCATATTTTGTATATTACCTCTTATACCACAGCATGCGAGCTTGTCTCCTAATATGGAATGTTTGACATGATCGAATGCCGCGGTCATATCACAGTATATGAGGAATTACGTTTCCTCGTGGTCAAACTTCATTGACATTACACCTTTCTATCTCCCTGTCTTTGATACTAATATAATCAGCAAAAGCAATATTTACTAATATCTCCTAAACTACTAGAAAGTTTGTTTTCCGGCTTTTGTTTCCATTTTTTTTTTCAGTGAATACTTCAATTTTATTACACACTAGCCTTCCGTCCGCGGCTCCGCCCGCGTGCATCTCGGTTAATGCGACCTTTGCTCATATCTTCGGTTCTACTCAACCGATTGCGATCAAACAAACGTAAGATTTTAAGTCTGAGTAAGCACTTTCTAACAAAAAAACCGCATCAAAATCCGTCCAGTAGTTTTGCGTCCATCGCGGACAAACAGACAAACAGACAAACAGACAAACAGACAGGAAATTAAAAAAATATATTTTCGTGTTCAGTATCGTTAACATAACATAACCCAAGTATTTTTTTTTAAATATCTCCAATGTACAGACACGACCACCTTACAATTATATTATTATAATAGTATAGATACATATTACACACACCTGTAAATCCCCGAAGGGGTAGACAGAGTTTTATTATCATCCACATTTCGCCAAATATAATTTTAGATCCCACGTAATGGGGGGCGAGCCTATTGCCGTCTAGCGGGCACTTATTCATGGGCTGTATTTTACTGTCGGATGGAGAACAGCCCTATTCCTTAGTCGCCTTTTATGACACTATATATTATATTTACGTTCAATAGGTTACTGTCAATTCTTGTTCCCTTTTTTCTACAAACCCTTTTGTAGGCGATGATCCCACATCGCCTTATAAGGTCATACATACATAACTTTACTTTCATGGTATGCGCTCGCGCCGCCTGTTTTGACACCGCGCTATATCGAAGATTTACGCACTTCGCGCATTAACGCTGAATAATAATCAATTTTTATATGAAATCGTAACTTACTGTAACTTTTTTAATTTTTTTTGTAATACGAGTATTCTCAATTAACTTGGAAAATGGTCATTTTTTTCATTATGGAAGTCTTGAAAGGCCCTACTTTACATATTCCATGACATTCTACATCTATATGGTTATACTAGCTGTTGCCCGCGGCTCCACCCGCGTGGAATTCGGATTCCGGTCCAACTTTAATGTATGGAAATCTGCCCGATTTATTGACATTTATGCTCACTGCTCCGCTCCCTTTAGTAGTAGCGTGATGTTATATAGCCTATGTTACTCCCAGATAGTGTAGCTTTCTATAAGTGAAAGAATTATTGAAATCGGTACAGTAGTTCCGGAGCCTATTCATTACAAACATACAAACATACAAAAATAGGTACAAATCTTTCCTCTTTATAATATTAGTGTAGATAACAACCTTAATATACCTTATCCGTGTGATAGATGACGGAGAATGAATACAAGTAACCCTATCTCATTCGAAGGGAGGCGTAAGAGGCATGTCGTAAGAGGCGATTAACGAAAAATACGCAGACGATTTCACTTTCATAGAGAAGGATAACTCGAAATAAAACCCTGTAGCAACCAGTCTGGCCAGCGTGGAAACAGTAGGGCAAAGATATACCTACAATAAGGTTAACGGGAATTAACGCTACTGAGACCACGGCCGGCGTAACCTTCCCCTCTAGACAAGTGGCAATTCGTTGCTCGGCGTATGATGGAATAGAATGACAAATGTATCGGATTTGACGTTTTTGACATTCGTTGACGCCTGTCATATACGTCAAATCCCATACATTTGGCATTCTATTCCATCATACGCCGAGCAACGAATTGCCACTTGTCTAGAGGGGCTGGTCGAAACGTCAGGCAAATCAAAGGTGTGTACCTTTGATTTGCCTGACGTTTCGACCAGTACCATGTACCTATGCCATGATCGCGTTAATTCCCGTTAACATTATTGTATATCATGGAACGCGAGAGTTTAAAAGTTAGTAGACCAAAGACTTCCAATATTGGAAGAGGTCTATCTCCAGCAGTGGACTACGATAGGCTAAATTGATTGATTAATTGAATATACCCTAGGGTACATTATCTTTGGACCCATGTCGCGAGAGAAACGAGACCCTGAGTATAGAGCGTACAGAGCGCAGTTTGGGTTTAAAATATATGCCCCGAGGTATACCCACTGTAAATATGATTGGTTTTGTGTTTCATCATCATCATCATAATTTCAGCCATAGGAAGTCCACTGCTGGACATAGGCCTCCCTTATAGATCTCCAATAAGACCGGTTGGAAGCGGCTCGTTCGTTTTGTGTTTACATTATTTCAATTGTTCTACCATCGGTTTGTAAACTAATTATATAATATGTTCCCTTTAACTAATGTGGGTTTAAATTCTAAGTAGTGTCGAACCAAAACCCGGAAGCGTTACTTGTATAAATATTTGCGCCTATGGCACAAATGTTTCGTTCCCGAATTGGATGTTTGTGTACCGAGTTCGACAATATCAAAGGAGGCATGTAGGTTAAATGTATTATGGCTAAACAATACGAAATCGGGATAAACGGTTCAGTGCCTCCTTTCTTTGTCGTGAAGCGGCGGTAGCTTTGTGGTTATAGTGACGGAATTACGATCGAGAGTTCGAACCCTTGACGGTTCGAATGCCGGGTATTACATTATTAATACGTATTTATTCTTTTCTTTATTCAGTTGAGGTGCGGCTGAATTTCGAAATTTTCCGTGAAGTAACTACTGAAAAGAAATAGAGAAAGAAAGAAGAGAAGTTGACGTGTCCCATCCCATATAAAAAAATCTGACCCCCACAAACAATTGGTGATATCGAAGTTCTGTAGTTAGACTGTTTGATATTCATCAATCATATTCATTGGTCCACATAGCATGGAGCTGGTGGAAACGGATGATGTAATTGTGAATTCTAATTTTGAACATTTGTAGGAAGTTTTCATTCTGTACGGTTAATTTATTCATGTGATTGATACATCACAATCTCCGTAGTACAGATGTGATGTACAATGTACATCTCTGTACTACATCTTACTCGCTACGCTACATAGCATAGCATAGCACATTGAAAACGGTCAGGTAGTTTTATAACTTAGCTTTTCCATTCTCGTAGCGTAGCATAGCACATCTCTAGTGGAAAAACAGCCTAAAAATAAACGTAAGTTATTAGCCAATCAGAATTATGTTGAACTTCTTTACAGCTTTGTGGCACACAAGGGATTGCTGTAGGGCTCCTGATTGCGTATTCCGATGATCCAGGGAGTCTAGTCAGATGCTTTGTATGCAGATTTTATTCACGACCGATCTCCTAAATCGTTTAGCTTTCGGAGCTACTATGAGAAGTATATCCGAAATTTCGGGGTAAAGTTTCGGACCGAAGTCGCTCCGAAGTTTCAGACAGCCACATGATTTTTTTTAAATAAAAATATTAGCAATCGGATATTTCTACAATCGGTTATTTTACAAAATTCCGGGAACTGTGATTGTCTACCAGGGGTAGCATTGATTTGGTTTTCTTGTTTTTCGGCATGTTGGAACCGACTGGTGCCTTAAGAAGGAGCTTCGGATTTTACCTGGCACAATGGTAAATTAATGACGTCTTTGTTCGACCTAAACCCTAGCAAAACAAAAAAGAATTAACTTTATTAAACCTCCTCAGGACTTCTCGCTTAAGGGAAAGATGGCGGGTTCGAATCCCGCCAGCCCCCCTAGACAAGTGGCAATTCGTTGCTCGGCGTATGATGGAATAGAATGACAAATGTATAGGATTTGACGTTTTTGACATTCGTTGACGCCTGTCATATACGTCAAATCCCATATATTTGGCATTTTATTCCATCATACGCCGAGCAACGAATTGCCACTTGTCTAGGGGAGCTGAGCTGTATTTGCTTCTATCTTAATCGATTCGAATAGTTAGCATCTTAAATGCTTTAAAATTTCATTCAATTCATGATGTCTATTTACTACTTTTTTCGTTCGTGTTTTATACAAACTCAAAATTTCGGACATAAATTCCATGGTAGCCCCCCAGAACTAATAAAATCGGGTGCTAATCCACTGCACTGTGTGGGTGGATAGGATAAGCCGATTATTATTTCATACAATATATGTAAATAGGCGATTAGCATGCGGTGTGCGCCGGCGGCGGCGCCGATGATAATATAACGATGTCGACGATATACTGCGCCTGCGTCGATGGTGGTAAAGGCACGTGCACACTTAAGTGTAACAAATGCCATTGCGAAATGACTGGCGCTCATTCGCATACTAATAGTGTATTATGTTACTGACGTTTATGATTCAATTTAATTCAGACACACATTTACCAGCTATGTGTCTGGCGAGTTATACAAAGGTGGGTTTTTAATACTTTTGGTGAATCAAACAGCACTATCGAGGCTTCTAAGGATGCTTATAATATAGGTTCTTGATATAGGTTTAATATAGGTTCCTCACACATTGCGACCGGAAATGGTGCGCACTGTGCGGTATGAAATGAACTTCATCCCTCGCACACTCAAGCTGTGGAATGAACTCCCCGCGATGGTTTTCCCAAGCGACTACAATATGGGGTTCTTCAAGAAGGGCATTAGAAGGTTTCTTCAGGGTCGGAAGCACGAGTGTGACGCCCCTGGTGTTGCATACGTCCATAGGCCACGGTAACCACTTTCCATCAGGTGGGCCGTGTGCTTGTCTGCCACCTAAGAGGTATAAAAAAAAATTACTTTATACACATTTTTTAAATATGTACGTAGTTATAATAATATTCTACAACATTCTACACAACGCTATCTAGACCCATGGTAAGCTTAATTAGCTTGTGTTATGGAATCTAGAATGCGGATATACATACTTAGATACTTTTTTTTGTAAATACATACATATTATACATAGAAACACCCAGACCAATGCAAATATTCATATTCATGCATACAAATATTTGCACTGAGCGGGGATCGAACCCGCGCCTCCTGCGTAGCAGCCGCGTTCACTACCGCTACGCCACAGAACACAGAGATTGATTAGCAAGTTTATGTTTAGCGGGTTAAGTTGACTTGGTAATTTCGAAGATGTTAGTAGGATACACCCATGCCGTTAATATAGTCATCTGTGTAAAAATATAATTTCAGACTCTGCTGATTACTTAATGCCTACAAAACTATTCAAAAGCAGTAAGTAGCTTTTCAATTTAATGATTTTCACATGTTAATCACAACTTAATCGCGTTAACCTGTAGTTTTGCGGTGTAAAATATGAAATTCGTGTGTTTTTTCACAAAATACATACCTATAAAATTTTTATCAATGCATAATAAACATTTGCACTGAGCGAAACTCTAACTAGTAATTTCTGACGTAGCATTGAACCCTCTACTTATTTTATTTAATCTGTGTTTTACTGCTTCGACACATAGATCGTGAGTTGTACCTCATAATTTTTAAGAACACAATTTTACATTCATCTTTTTTCTATACCACTTAAGTCGCAAACAAGTACACGGCCCACCTGATGAAATTTAGTTAACGTGGTCTATAGACCAGTGCAACACCAGAGGAGTCACACTCGTGCTGCCGACCCTTTAAGAACAGAAAGATTCTGTGCCATCAGCGAAGAGGACAAGCATGTGAGTTACGTAATATGACTCACAGATTACATGACTAACAATATAACTATTACTATAACACTAGTGTGTAATCACCCTTATTCTCAGTGATAGAGTGTCGTATTAATCAATGATATCGTCCGATGGATTGATTTTACTCATAATTTCAAATTGGATCACAAGTTGTTATTAACATACAATTAGCGGCCATTTGCATGTATATTGTTCACGGTAAATGGATGAAACGTCAGTTACAAGGGCTCAAGTTTATAGTATAGACTATTTATTGTAAATAATGGCGATTGGAAAACGAGTGGCCGTTTTTATTGCCACAAACTTTTCCCACAGGCTTTACCATGGCTTGCGGATATGGCTGTAAACGTTAATTAAAATTGTTACTAATGTGAAAATACAATACATTCAAGCACTGATTTTAACATTTCACAAGTGTTACCTAATTTGAGACCTCTGGCTATCAATGCAAATATTCATATTAATATGCATACAAATATTTGCACTGAGCGGGGATCGAACCCGCGCCTCCTGCGTAGCAGCCGCGTTCACTGCCACAGAGGCAGTCAATTTTAAATCAATTAATTAGTATGTTAGCTTTTCCTGTAGATTTAGATCGGAAAAACCGTCGCTCCAAAATGAATGTAGCTCAGTTGATCAGAGCAGTGTTAGGAGCTCTCGCGGGTTCATGTCCCGTTGTGTATGTTGACTGTTTTTCGATCTAAATCTATAGTTAAAGGCATACCACCATCTAAAGATTGTCAAAAAGAAATATTAGAAAGATGTAGGTGTTGCTAGACGTCGGCCTACCCCCTGCGGATATACAGGCACGAATATACGTATGTATGCTATTTAGCATTACTCATCTATTACATTAATAGTTAAGTCTAATTACATTTACCGAAGTCCTTAAATGCGCAAGCGACAGCGCTAACTAACTTGTCATATAAATCAATATTGAATTTATTTGTGACGTTTGTTTAATTACAGATCTAGATAGCCAGGTTCAATCACTGCATTGAATATTTAGTTAGTTTTCATTAGATAATTTTATTTTATATACCACTTAGGTGGCAGACAGGCACACGGCCCATCTGATGGGAAGTGGTTACCGTGGCGTATAGACGTATGCAACACCAGGGGCGTTCCCCCGTATTGTCCACGTCGAAGAAACCTTTGGAGCGACTACAATACGGGGTTCTTCAAGAAGGGCATTAGAAGGTGTTGCGTACGAATGTAACGCCCCTGGTGTTGCATACGTCCATAGGCCACGGTGACTAATATCCATCAGGTGGATCGTGTACTTTCTGCCACCCAAATGGAATAAAAAATATTAAAATTAGTCTAACTGCCTAATATAGAGTCAAAAGACTTACCTTAAGGAAGCATAAGGCATGAAGTTGCTCTGTGATTATTGCATCAATCCTTACGACTTTACTTTGATTCTGCCTTCTTCCTTTTTTTTTTAAATAAAAATAATAAATTTATTGTTCTATAAACCTGGTTACTGGTAAATTGATCATGGTCACCTTTTAAACAAAGAATGCCTGTGTCAGGTGACCACGCTCTTCCATAACTATATAAATGAGTTTATGGTTATAAGAAGTAGGTAATTATTGTAGTTTAAGAATGTCCAGTATATATATGTGTGTGTAGGTATGTGTGTGTGTATGTGTATGTGTAGGTATGTGTGTGTGTATGTGTGTGTGTGTGTGTGTGTGTGTGTGCGTGTGTGTGTGTGTGTACATAAAGGACGCCTTAAGTTACCAAAAATCAGCCCGATTCTTGCATACGAGCATTATAATTCTGTATACGTGCTAGTGACGCATGGTTCGCAGTATCCATACCAGTCATTACCTAATACATTACGAGTTAATAAATCAATTCAGTGCAGATAATAATAATTGCAGTAGTCAATCTCTCATGATTCATGAGTTTCTAGTAATGACGCCAATTGCGGCTATATACATAAGGTTAATTACATATTAGGCTAATTATTTTTAACGATTATGAATGGAAAAAGTGAATGCACACAATAGGACTTCAGCCGGAAGCCCATCTTCTTCTTCGTGCCAATGGCAGCAATATAAAATAAAAATGAGATGTGCCCAGCCCAAAACTCGGCGACATTGGCTGCACCTTCCGTCGCTTCATTTAGGTCGGCAGTTGTGCAGGTGTAGGGGCATAACGGGCACGACAGGAGATGGTCCATCGACTGCAGAGGTGCACCACAGTCACAACCGCCACCCCCCGCGTCCAGGTAACCCCATTTTACCCGGTTTGCCCTACAGCAGCCGACCTGAGACCTCAACCTATTTAGGGACTTCCAGGTGGTCCACTTCAGTTCATACCCGGATGGTAGGCTCTCAGCGGGCTAGATGTTGTCTAAAGGGGGTGTCATTTTCTTTGAGCCACCTCTGGTACCGAACGCTCTCGGGTTGACCCACCAAAGCACTAGTACATCGAAGGAAACTTCTTCTACTTTTAAGGCGGGAGCTGGATTTTGGGCAGTATCAATCAGTAGAAGCGAATGAGGATGGAGTAATCAAAAAAGAATATTTAAAAATGATTGTAACATCTTTGTTTCCAATAGTTCTAAAGATGGTTCTTACATCATCCCAAGATGGTTGTATAGGAAAAATATAATGTGTTCATGTAGCTCAGTTGGTCAAAGCACTCAGAGCATTCCCCCTGTAAGGACTGGTCACCGGTTCTAGTCCCGTCTTCATCATTCGCTTTTTTCTGTCTAAATCGATAGGAATAGTTAGCATATTAATGGCTTTTCAAATAAGTTATATATTGTATTAAGAGCGTTCGGGGTCTGAGGTAGAAAATATACCTGTTCCAAAAGAAGCGCGACTAAGAATCCCTATAGTTGTGCAACTAGGACGCCTTTATTTTATAGTGCTCTTAGACCCCACGAACAATATTATCGCACCCAACATGTAAACAGGAGATTACAGGTGAGCAAAACTGTGCGAAACAGCCATGTTTCTCGTTGACAGATATATTAGGGCGGAACGACACTGGCCGAGATAAGGGAGTGGCCACAGTGCAAGTTATTCGCACTGGAGTTTTAAACGCTGCGGTTTTGAGCCACGATGAATGTGTTCAATATTAAAATCCTTAAAAGGATATAATTTTATACATGAGTAACCGTAAAACCTACGTACAATGAAATAACGTGTGATCTCAAATCAATCTTAAAAATATTTACAAACCTATTTTGACATTGAAATACATGCATCAAAATAGATATCAATAAGTAGTTTCTTAATTTATTTATTTATTATATACTTTATTGTACACCATTTAAATACATTATTGAGCATAAAGATGATGCATTTTATATTTTGTTTATTATATCATGAATAAGGTTTAACCCACTTTTTACATCACACATCACTTTTGCCGTTGATTTAACCTCTCTACCTCGTCAGAAACTTATATATTATATGAATAATTCTATACTATAATTCAATACAGCGCGTAAACCGTCATATAATTTATGTTCAATTTTAAGCGCGTCGGCGTCAGCGCCTAGTGCGTGAACCACTAAACAACTAAGTATGCCAGTAGTATTTGTCTTACAACCGATCTAGATGGTCATAAAGCACCGAGTTCGTTAGTCCTGTCTGTTCACAGTCTTATCTCCGATTGTAGTGTTTTATTGTGTTCCACTAACGTTTACATAAGTGATGTAATCCAGATCTTAACTAGGTTCCCCTTGTTATTGATATACCTACTTAGTATTTAGTATTCTTCTTCTACTGCTATCGAATTGACGTCTATTCTACTCAAATTCTGTTTTCCCGGTGTGGAAAATTAAAATTAGAAATTCATTGTAAAGTAAATTCATTGAAAAAATAGTGACGTAGGTACTTGCTTTAAATCGAATTCACCGCGTTTCAATTCATTGATGACCAGCGTTATTCAAGCAATGTGCTTGTTTTGTTTTTTTTAGTAGGTGTCTAGCCCAATCGTAGGTTCGTATTCCTGAAAAACGCTCAGTTGTGAATCGACTCCCACAATGACATTAGAACAGAATATAATCTGTCCTCAGATCTAGTTATAAATCGAGATTAATGATTGCATATCGTATCGTTCAGAAATACGGGCCTAAACCCAAATATTTTATGGGCAAACTTTTGCTTTTGTAACCGTAAATATTGATTTCAAGGACGCCAGTAAGACATAATACTGCTTAATTATTTTTAATGTTGTTTTCTAACCAAAAATAACTACTTTCAGCTATTTTAAGCGCGCTTGTAACTGTAATTTTACGACTTTTTAAGTGCGTCAAAACTAAGGAAGCCGTAAAATCTTATCACTAATAAAGTTACGAAACTGAGAAAAGGCCCACAAATTAATCAGCAAGCACATAAATTTAATTAATAGCCGATGAAAATAAAAGTTGAGGCTACTTAATATAAGACACCTGAAGTCATTAATTGTATCTCGTTTACAAATAAAAATGTTGTAAAATTGTTTGTAACACTGATTCATGTGCGTAAGGTTGGGTTGCAGTTGAGCGGAGATGAACGGAGTAGAAACTTTTATGAAGATGTATTAAACTAATCTTTGTGATAATATCTAGCATTATCACTTTATCATAAAAATAGTTTGAAATAGTTTATTAGATCATGATAAGACTTCACCAATTCATTACATGCCTCACATCACAGGATGAGTCCTTATTGTACCCAAAGCTTGTTTTTTGGAGCCAGGGATCCATTCTACTACTCTTTTCCCTACCCTCAACCCTTAGAGGCAAGTCTACACCAGGGCCTCGTCTGTTATGGTGGCACTTCACATTGGCTATTTGTATTTGTCTATTTGACATATTATAATAACCACGTATGGACAGTATATTTGACAAAGTATTAGCCTTATTATCTTTTCGACAAATATGGCTAGCCATGTGAAGTGTCACCATTAGTTGGCTTGCAGGTAAGTTTTGTTCGAGCCCCGAAGCCCTTGGTAGAGCCCCATACACACTCATAATAAAAATATTCCAACTACATAATCAAGCACGAACCTCCTCTTTTTTAGTCGGTAAAATATTTTCTATCCAACTTCCAACATAATGTCTACAAGTTTAGACACACTCACGCCCAACCTTTTTTACAACACGAATAGGTATGTATAGTTGACACTAACTTTACGACGGCCATTAAATAATTCATTAGTAGAACAACCAATCATAAATCAGGATCGAACGACAGCGTGTGCGCATGTCTCCGACAGCCAATCAGAAACTAGGCGCGCTTCTTGCGATACCTGATTGAAATACTAATATAATGCGTTTTAATTAAGATAAGATCTGCCATTTTAAGATTATGTTGCAAAATGCATAAATATTTATGTGAAACTAATGTTATTATCTATTATTGTAGATTTTATGAGTTTATTTGAGGATTCTGTGGCGTGGTAGTTTCCTCAGTGTATATATTTTTATGCATGAATATTATTATGTGTATTTGCTGTGGTCTGGGTGTATCTATGTATAATATGTAATGTGTTTACAATAAAGTGCCGAGCAAAGTTGAACGAAATTGTGCACGCGATTGCTTCTATATTTGAAGAATATAATCACCAAATTAAAAATTTAAAAAACCGACTTCAACCGATTTTTATTGATATTTCATAAATTGCTTGACCGATTTTGATAAAATTTACCTGGGAAGTATAACCTATCAAACAAAAAAATAATTTTGCAAATCGGTCCAGGCGTCTTTGAGTAATCGGTGAACATACATAAAATAATACAGGACTACCTCAAAAGTAAACCAAAACCAAATTAAAAATCAACGCATATACACCGGAAATATAGCTGAATATTCTGGACACTTCTGCATACCCTTTCAAAGGATTCAGGCGTGTTGTTATGATGTGTAATGGCAGAGACATTGCAATAATATGCGATTGCAGCAATCGCGGCTGATTTCCTGGTATTTTTTGAAGAGTTCCTTGGTCTAATCTCGGAAACCCATCATCAGATCTTTACGAAATTTAAATGGGACCATTTCGGAATAATCTACTTTCGAACAAAAAAAGAATTTTGCAAATCCGTCTACGCATGGCGGAGCTATGAGCGAACAAACATAAAAAAAAAAAAAAACATATAAACATCCGAATTGAGAACCTCCTCCTTTTTTGAAGTCGGTTAAAAAAAAGTATGTTTATCCGCATTCCAAATTCAATAATACAAGGTAGTTAAAATATACTTATCATGGGTTAGATGGAATATTTTTAGCGTTGTGTAAAATATTGTTGAATTGTTAAATGACTGCCATGTTGGCAGCATAGTTAGTAGCTTCTGAAAGATCTTTGGAGCACCTACTCATACAAAATCGATGTGCAGGGAAGGTAAAAGCACAAAAAAATATATATTTATATACATTGATCTACGTGGAATGTATGTGTAATATTTTAGTACCTTAGTACAAAAATATGTGGAGATGTTACCCATGACCACTTCAGCTTCCTCATTCTGCGAGCTGTGTCTCTGATATAGGACACGTCAATTTGACCTCCTCGTCTGATGGTAAGCTGCAGGCAAAGTCTCGGAAAAGAGGGTCACCATTATAGACCGTACCATGCCATGTTACAATGGTGCCAATCAGCTTGACGGCCTCATCAGATTCTTTTCACGCCCCGCTTTATAGGACCCGGGACCATAGGAAGAGGGAAACACATGTACCGGTAAAGAATTCCAGGTCTTAACGGTGCGGCAGAAGAAGGAGTCACCGAACCGCTTGGTTCTTGATGGAATATTCTGCAACGTATGCGGGTGACATTTTCGGGTCAGTTACATTAGTAATTCTATGTCTGCTGACCTCATTACGTTTTATGCTATAGATCACAGGCAATGTAGGCTGGTCTAGAATCTATCTGCATACTAGTATAAAAAGAATTGAGCCTCAATTGGTCTAAATTCTAGCAATTGAATACAGAAGTCAGTAGCCTTTTTACAGACATTTTGAATTGAAGATGGCGTCTGAATTCCGTTAGCCAATATAATAAAGAACTCATGATCATAATTTAATAGTTACAATGTCAGAAGGTGAAGAGTTTGTTTAAAAAAACAGTGCAAATCATTTTGTGAACATCATCATTCTGTACACATGTTTCTACGAATAAATTTATCTTTATCTTTATCAAATCGTTTAATGAATGTTTCTGGACTACTAGCGACCAAACATAGCCTATATCCTCTCCCAAGCTCTAATCTATCTGTGTACTACATCAGGTTATCTTCAAAAATGGCGTACTTTCATACCAACTGTAGCACGAGTGTTACGTCCCTGATATTGACCTCATCTATAGGCCACGGTAACAACTTTCCATCAGATGAACCGTATACTTGTCTGCCACCTAAGTTGTAATAAAAATATCTATTTGAACCTCTTAAACCGTTATTTTCGCGATACAAAAGGTAGTCTATGTCCGTTTCTATGCTCTAGTCAATCTCTGTGCCAAACATTAATATCTTGAATATAGAATTTTTAATGGGACCACTGAACTGTGGTTCCATTCCAAGTTCTAAATTCAAAATTCATTCCCACCTCACCCAAGAACCATGCCACTCTTTAACCACAATTTATATTCTGAACATCTTATCTAGTACTAGCTTTTGCCCGCGGCTCCGCCCGCGTGGATGTCGGTTATCGCGACCAAACATAGCCTATGTCCTTTCTTAAGGTCTAACCTACCTCTATACCAAATTTCATCAAAATCGGTTCAGCGGTTTAGTCGTAAAAGTGAGACAGACAGACAGACAGACAGACAGACAGATAGACAGACAGACAGAGTTACTTTCGCATTTATAATATTAGTAGGGATTAAAAGTCATCAACTGGACAAGGTGTGTCAATAAATTGCAAAACAAAGACCTTTCTGGGTATCTATGGACAAGACTTGTCCATAACGCGATTTGGCACACATCGTAAACAACCAACCCATCTCGTTTATTACCGATTCGTCGATAAACCTAAATTTGAAATACACTCGACACGATCATAAATTATATTAATTGCTTATGTGAGTAAAAATCGTTTGAGTTTACATCCACTTACTGGTTACAAGTGAATTTAGATGTTCGTTTGCGGAAATTCGTCTTAATATTTCAAAGGAGACATGATGTTAGACACATAACCATAATCACAGAAGTACCAATTTTGATTGCTTTCAAAGCACTTTGGAGCTCAACCGTATACACCGTCTTGTTTCTCAATTAGGTACTTGGTCATAAGGTAAAGTTAGTATTACCTAGGATTATTATAAATGAGTTCTGTTCTATCGTGAACTGTCAATCAAAATCCACAATTAATATTGTTTGTCACGGCCCTGAGCTTCCATTAGAAGGTAAATCGTAGTAGCGTGTATCGCGTGGCTTATTAATTGTAAAACAATCTACTAGTATGTTAAAATCTTTGTCCGACACGGTCTCAGTTTTAGACTAAGCTTTCAGTAGCGTCCATCTTTTAACGTTTTACTGCTAAGAATCACAGCTCCTAAGGTCTTGGTTCCATATTACCTTCCTAGTCCCATACCTTATTCACAATTACCCAACATGTTTTCAAATTTAATTTCATTGGTCTCAAAGAAACCTCCACCATACTTTTTACAACTTTTGCTAATCATTATAGTATCGTCAACATATAAAAAAGACCTCCCACCTTGTGTAAATCTATTCTATACCTTTGCACCATTACCTCAATTGTTAGTATTTATAATACTCCACAGACCTGAATATTTTAGCACATAATTGAAAGGGCAAGTCTAATTTATTATCATTATAACCAGTAATCTCTTGAGGGTGTTGTTTCGTTCAGGCTAATCTCAGTTTAATAGATTTTAGTGATATATTACATTGAGGATCGTAATGGTATATTTAAAAGTGACCTCTTAAGTTTTTAATGAAATGTTAACTACTTCTGAAGATTTACAATAGGGATGATGGCAAGGTCGTCCGTTTCTACCTAAATACTGCTTAATATTTTAGTTTAATTTGCTGAAACAGTATGCATTGCATGATAAAATATTGACAACTAAACTGAAACTATGACTTTATTTTTATTTTATTTTTTTGTTTTATTTTGGTTTTTTTTTAGTTTTTTTTTTAGTTTTTCTAGTTTTATTTTAGTTCCCAAAGTAGGTCAAAATATAAGCAATTAAATTGAGTCCAAAATTTCCTTTCAGATTCTTTATTAAACTTCAAATGATTTTTATTGCGAAACTATACACGCGTAAGCGCAACACAGACCCAGATAAATACGATTTTCTCTTGCGCTCTATGCATTTTTGTAGGTTCGAGAAATAGAATTTTCAAAATCAAATATCTTTAAAACGATTTGTTGTAATGAAGTTTCACTTTAGCAGTTGATTTTATTATTGCAAACTAGTCATTTTTCGAGAATAAAAAAAGTAGTCATCATATTCTCTACACTCTACATTTTTGTAGGTTCCAGAAATAGAATTTTCAAAATCAAATATCTTTAAAACGATTTGTTCTAATGAAGTTTCACTTTAGCAGTTGATTTTATTATTGTAAACTGGTCATTTTTCAAGAATAAAAAAAACAGTCATCATCTCTACACTGTATATCCAACTTAGTAAGATATATGAATCAAGTCAGGAAAATTCAAGCTAATCACGGTTACCCCATTCCCCCACTACCGACTGAACTATAGTCGTTAGTGAAAACTACACACAGGTTAGTCGGTTTACTATGTTTACCTAATTCAAAGGAGAAAACCAATTCTCATACTAAATAAACGACTATTAAGAAGAATTATAAATTATTGTCTGTCGTACTGAGTAAGATATATGAGACAGGTGAAGAAAATGTTGCGTTGTCGACTCTTCTTCATTTAATTTTGAACTTTAAGTCTATATATCAATAAAGTCTTAAATTTAATGGCATTTTTGCAGTGTCTGTGGTATGACAGTAGTTCACAATTATTATATTCGAGATTTTTACGAGCGGAAAACCCTACGGATACCCACTGCCGGAGTCAGTGAGAGTGGGTATGTCGGATTCGAACTGACTAAGACCACACGGCCGTCTTAGACTATCAGTTGCCGAGCGTGAGGTATATAGTATATGCGGTGGTTTTCCCAAGCGACTAAAATATGGGGTTCTTCAAGAAGCATTAGAAGGTTTCTTCAGGGTCAGCACGAGGGTGCGCCCCTGGTATTGCATACGTCCATAGGCCACGGTAACCACTTTCCATCAGGTGGGCCGTGTGCTTGGCTGTCACCTAAGTGGTATAAAAAAAATAGCTATGCGGATATACCCGTGCCTCCTCGGCTGTATCAACGTGTACCTGTATGCGTTTTTTAAGTTATTCTGTGGTTAAATGGAAAGTCATTCAATTTCCTATCACTAATAAAAGTTAAGTCACATTTCCTTCATACCTATCTAAACATTACCATAATATCATATCTCCGAGATCATAAAAGTAAACATGGAAAATTCCCATAATTTTCAACTAGTTCGTAACCTGTTCCAATAAATAATTTCACTCTTACTGAAACCAGTTGAGGCGAGGGTTACGTGACTGGTGAGTTTACTGGGTTCCTCATTATATTTGCTGCTAGGAGATCAGATACGGTTGCCTGCATTGACGTATTATTATATAGACACGGCATACAGGAACATTGCAGGTGCCAATAATGGCACAAACACTACAAAATAATTGATTTAATTTATGATTTATTGTATTTTATTTTATTGGATTACTGACATGCATGTTTTGAAATTAATAATTAATAATGTGACTATGTATAACAATCATAATGTACCTATAAATGAGTCCTGATACTTTTATAAATACATAATATTTGTTAGAGTCAAGATTGGAATAGAAGAGACGAAACTAAACTACTGACTTGAATACTTTTTAATCCTAATTTAATGTAATATGATTTCTCAAAATGTATCTAGCACAGCAAAACATTATCTTAAAACAGTACCTACGTAATTCTTTTGTTAAAGAACCTAATCTACCAACTAATCAAAAAAAAGGAGGCTGATGTTCAGATTACTTTTCCGACATACATATAAAAAAGGGGAAGAAAATTTATGAAAGGCTGCCCATTGTACATTAAAGTGTATACATGCTACCTACTAGTATTAATTATCTATATTATCTGACACCAAACAGGTCACCTGTTGTTAGAGGGAGATGAATATACGTCCTTATGTAGTTACGGCGGTATTCTTTCTTTAAAAATATCTTTTTGCGTAGCTCACTGTCGCGTCTCTGATTGGTGTATAAAATCAGGATAATATGCCGAATTTTGCTTGCCATTTTAGAGTGCGGACAACGCATCTATAGTTTATAATATATCACTGGTTGCCTGTAGCTTAATAAGATATCTCCCAGTGACCGTTAGTCTGGTTTTAGACGTTCAATTTGTACAACACTGATTTATATATTTTGGGCTTTGTGAAACTTACAGCAGTAAATTTTTGGGCTGCCTCTTCACCTAAAGAATTCAATTTATTTTGGTTGAATTTATGTTTGTTTATAGTGTTGTGTGACTGCTACTAAGGATGAATGATACTGCTATTTTTAACCGACTTCTTATAAAAGAAAATTTAACAATTTTTAAAGTTACATGAACGAATACCGAAGGAAGCAAGTTCTATTTCCGTGGTACGATTCTGTAATAGTAACAAAATTATAATATTATCTCCTTCTTCATCCTAGCATTAATCACAGTCGCATCTGAAGCTTTCACCTCGGAGTCTGAAGTCCGCTTTCCAGTTAAACTGCGGATTTGTCTGAGCTCCGATATTTTCCGTGAAGCGACTGCCACCTGACCTCCACGACCCAATGGCGATATTGGGTGAAAAAGATGAGCTGTCTAACAGTTGCGAGGGGTCCCTATTACCCAATTTAAAAAAAAAAATAAAAAAAAAAAAATTCTGCCAGCTTCTTAATGGGTTGCCTCTATCGAGTCCAGGTAAGTTTTCTCCACCGGCTTCCCTTGCCACTGCTACCTATCCTGTCATCATAAGAATTTTTGATATAATTTTACCAAAAAAAGCCGCGTGGTTCCCGGTAGAGTAGAATTTGGATCACCACATCTCTTCTCATGCGGTGTCGTGCAAGGCGACTAAAGAATACGGCTGTTTTATATCAAACAGATATATATATACAGCCCAGTCCCAGCCTCAGATGCATGGCTTGAGTCAACAATAGTGCCCGGAATACGGCAATTAGGCTCACCCCCTATTACGTGGGATCGAATATAATGATTAGTGAAATGTAGGTGTTAATTCGCCTCTGTCTGATGTTAATTCATCTCTGCCTAACCCTCCGGGGATAAAGGCGAGGCGTGTTTATATAATATGTATGTATGCAAAAAAGATCTACAGATCCTTACAAGTGTGATTTAAAATTTGAAATCTTGTTAATAAGAAAACCTATCATTATAGTTACAGCACCAGATCAATTTTAAGTTACTCATGCCAAAATTATAGAATTTCTGAGTATGATTTCATACATTTTTTAAATGGTTATAGTCTAAATATATACAGATAAACAAAACTAAATTAATAAATGAAAATATTTACAAGATTAAAAAAAAGGAAGGGAAAGGAAAAAGGGGTCAGGTGTCGAAGAATTCCTCCCCATCGATGTCGACTGGTAACGTACCCAAAAGGCTGCAATTTCCGTGTAAATTGAATAATTAATTCAATTTTTTAAATTACATTTCTGACATTACATAGGTACATCACAGTTTAACATTATTACCTTTATGATAAACGTGTTGAGATAATAAAACAATATCATCTATTGTTTTTACAATGTACTATTTACAACAAACAGTTAGTTCTATTTTATTGTTACCTTGAGTTATTACAATATCTTTATAATAAGTAAACATCTATGGGAATCCCACGTTTAGTTAGCAATGAAATGTTGCTATTTATAGTAAAAAAAACATAGTCTTTCCGTTATCCGACATAGACTTAGAAAGGAGGCAGCACATGACGGTATTTCCGTACCAATCGAGCAATCCGACTGGGGAAGTCCCTCCGCCCTACAGAATATCGAGGCTAAAGAACCTCGTGTTGTATCCCCAGCGGTGTGTAGGGTAACCAGAGCTCACTGGAGAGGGTTTTGTGCTGTCAGTGGGAAGACCAAAGGCTTGTCCTACTTATCTACTGCGCTGATGGCATACCTAGAATCTCTCTGTTCTTACAGTGATCGGCAGCACGAGTGTGACTCCCCTGGTGTTGCACTCGACCATAGGCTACGTTAACCACTTTTCATCAGGTGAGCCGTGCTTATCTGCGACCTAAGTAGTATAAAATAAGAACTAAAGTAATTGACATAGCTCGCAGAATGCTGAATTGGTAAGGACTGATGGTCATTGGAGTAGACGAGTCCTAGAGTGGAGACTGCAAGAAAGCAAACGGAAGGTAGGACGCTCCCTATTCAGATTGACAGACGACCTGAAAAAGATGGCTGGGAAGGAGTGGATGCAGAAATTGGAGGATCGGCAGAAACGGCGCATATTGGGAGAGGCCTTTGTCCACACATTCCATTAGTTAGTTGAACTTGATAGTTAGAGCCCTAAAAAGTCCAACAACAAGGGCCTAGCTGCAATACTTCGATATCGCCTAATATCACCATTGGGTTGTGGAGGTCAGATGGCAGTCGCTTCACGAAAAATATCGAAGTCCAGCTAAATCCGCAGCTAAGACTGGTAAAGTAGACCCCAGACTCCGAGGTGAAAGCTTCGGATGCGACTGGGAATTAACGCTAGGATAAAGAAGAAGAAGTTGAACTTAAGTACGATCATTCCCATTGGTGATACGATATACGATCTCAGAGGTAGGCATTGTCATGTAGCCCAAACTGTGATACGTTATCACAATACTATAATCGCTTGTGCAACGTCTGATTAAACCTTAAAGAATGTTGTCCCATCAAGATATTGTAAACATAAATTGTTTTATCAATGTTATTATGTATATGTAACATCTATACAAACTAATCAGTGGGTTCATTAGTCAAATTAGTCAGTAAGACTAGTCAGCCATCAGTCGATTAATCATTCAATACCACAGCCATCTGAAGGTTTACATTTGCAATCTGATCATAGGTTTCTTTACGAGGTGACCGATTCGACAGTACTAAATCCTATGAAAACATTCAAAGTAACATACATCAAACCAGGATGTGTCGTTCCACCGGCTCCAAGATCCGTTTGTCCTCAAACATTACCGCATCGATTGCGTCACAAATCAATATGTATATACTTATTTACTCATTTGTTTTGTACGCATCATCACTAATTAAACGGCTTATTAGCAGTTACTATTACTACATGTTTGAGATACGCGGGTTAGGTGCTAGGTCAGGTGTTGCGAAATTATAGGACCTTTGAGGTTTTTAGGCAGTTGTAATTTTAATATTTTAGGAAAATACAATACAGTACAATAACCTTTATTGTACACCATAAGAAAATACAAAAGAAAAACAACAATAATACAATATTGGCAGTACAAACGGCGGTCTTATCGCTAAGCGCGATTTCTTTCAGACAACCTCAATGGAAATGTGTGCAATGGATTGGTGTATGGGCAGTTAAGGCATACAAAGATTTTAATTGTAGTGAAATATTAAATTCCAATAAAATCTAGGAGTTATTCCTAGAAATTATCTTCATCTGTCCTTTCCTTCCTTCCCACTCTTTAAAGCACACCACTGCCACTGCAGGACAATCTCAATATCCTTGGTATGGATGTTCGCTGCAAATTAAATAACAAAAACTATATTGAGAGCGTAGACTCGAAATCCTGAACAAAGTGACACATTTCTTCACAGCGGGGCAGCAGTGTCTTCTGTACAGATACTTCTGCAATATCTCTAAAACATGAAAAATTAAAACATTACTCTTAGTGGGGTTTCACAGATGGCCCACCCATTGAAGTGTGCTGCTTGCACATAAATACACATGTATACCTGAGAAGCTCATGAGGACCTCTAAGAATGCAATCAGGGTGGCAGAACACTAGGCAAAAGAAATTTGACGAATAACACACAATATTCCATCGACGTGAAATAACAAAAAGATATGGGTAATATTAGCAACCAAAACACAAAAACGTAAGTGATTTAATAATAATATTCATTATTATTCTACAATAATATAATATTCTACAACATTCTACACAACGCTATCTAGACCCATGGTAAGCTTTAATTAGCTTGTGTTATGGAATCTAGAATGCGGATATACATACTTAGATACTTTTTTTTTTTTTTTGTAAATACGTACATATTATACATAGAAACACCCAGACCAATGCAAATATTTTATACTCATGCATACAAATATTGGCACTGAGCGGGGATCGAACCCGCGCCTCCTGCGTAGCAGCCGCGTTCACTACCGCTACGCCACAGAGGCAGTCGAATTTGACTTGACTTCATAATCACATTTAACTTTATTCCATACACATGTACAGACAGACAGGGTTACTTCTACCTCAATAATATTAGTTACGTTACGATTGAGCAACTGTACAACAAGATAAAACAATTCTCAATGTCTACTGGTCAAGTTTATTGCCGTGAAATACGTCACTAATGTGTTAACCACTATTAATGATGGACAAAATACGTGTACACTTGCTTCTCACACTTGTTTAGTTTACACTCTTGTTGACAATATCAGGAATGTATAAGACTACCTGTTAAACATACACTTTAACAAATATTATTTATGGGATGTTAAAACCAATAATAGGGCAATTGGCCCATCAAGATCTTTGTGGTCCAGCTAACCTCAACTGCTAGCCAGTACACTTACTGAACGTAGGCTCTGGCCTTGATTTCCAGTTTTATTGCTTTAAAAACAGTTGTCACTCCTATGAAGTCAAACCAAATTATGGAAAGAAGGAGTAAGAGACACGTAGGCACGTAACTGTAGGGATGATCTTCAACAGGAAAGTATCAAAAAGAATGACAAGTTGCACCGACTCTAAATAATTGGAGTAAGGTCACAGGCAGATAATGGATTTTTTCGTCAGAAACAATTACTTAGTGTCGATTCTGGCGCTAATTATCTTGCTAATCGAGAAGCGTGTTCGTACGGACTCCGAGGTATGGAAATACCGATACCGAGTAAAAGAGGGTGAATAGGGATTTATAGGTGAACAGAGATAAAATGGTCGTTAGATTATTATTTATTTTTTACTAAATTTCAAGTTAATCGAGCGGAAAACAAATGTTTATGTAAAATAGATCTAACATTTCCCGCCTGAAGACTCATCAAACAAATATTTTAATAACACAATTGCCGGCGCCCCGTAGACAATACTGATTACTGATACGTACGACGAGTCAGTACGAGTACTCCCCGATACATAGTCACGTAGTTGTGGGAGGCGTGACTGTGACGTCACAAATATTCAATCTGATAATGTACCTATCAGACATTGAGTATTGGAATTTATTCCTATTATCATTATAGTCCTTAAATACAAATAAAGATGATGCATAATGTTATGTTACAGTCAAAACGTTGACCGGTCAAAAGTACAGTTGACTGGTCAAAAGTGGCAGTGTTCAGTCTGATCAATTTGAATCTGAATAACAATAATTAAATTAGTGATTGATATATTTATTGGAAATCCAATCGCTTTGAAATTCATATTCAATTAAATATTTGGGGAATGCCAGTCCGGTCGTAGCAGATCATCGATATATATTGTTACTAAAATTAACTCAATGTAGCAGATGTAGGTAGGTACTTTCATCTGCTACGAACCTTATATTGGTATTTTCAGTCAAAAGTACATATGAATGTAGGTATAATTTACTTTTCACTTACTGATATTTTGACTGTAGCATAATTATAATATTTACTTATGTAGGTACTTTAAAAAATATTTGGAAAGGTGATAAAATTTGTTGATCACTTCCTAGAAGAATTTTATCTTTTTTAATTTACTGTAATCTGTAATATTTCGATAAAGTGTTATATAGCTACCAAAACGCACACAAGTTACATTATTTACAATGAGTGTTATTGAGACCTCCCCAGATTCTCCAGGACTCAAACCATATGCACGCCGGTACACTTGCTGATTGTCGGAGGAAACTCTAGTGTAGATTTCCTCTTGAGTTACTTCTTCATCCTAGAGATCATCCCGGTCGCATCCGAAGCTTTCACCTCGGAGTCAGGGTCCGCTTTTTCCAGTCGAACTGCGGGTTTGGCGGAAATTCGTCATTTTCCGTGAAGCGACTGTCATATGACCTCCAAAACACATTGCAGTCAGACCCCTTGTTGAACTATTTGTGGTTCCAACTAGTCGGAACGACTGCCATAGATATTTATATGGCAACCAGGACCGACTCCTTTCCTTCTCTTCCTCTCGAGTTTAAAGCCGTATAAGTTGACGGCCTCTAGAATCATACCTACATATAAAAAAAAACATGAAATTTCAGTTGAGCTCCTTAAACCATATTTATTTATTTTATATTTATTTATTTATTTATTTAAACCACAGAATAAGTAATAGTACTACGTCTTAAACCCAGAATAATGTGAATATATTCAGGCATATTCTGTTTATGAAGAGTCAGCAGCACGAGTGTTACTTCCCTGGCCCTCAATTCTGCTAAAGCGAAACCACGGTCATGCCACTGACACTGCAAGAAATTTCAATTTAAATTTAGCCTTTAAAGTAATACAGATAATGTTTAAAATTAAATGGCTTTTTGTAGAGTGAGTGAAGAGTGTAAACAAAACACTTTTCATTTATTTTTGGACTTTGACTCTATAGCAATAAAGTATATAGTCGCAATTTAATGCCATTTTTTGCAGTCTCTGTGGTATGAAAATGGTTTTGCTTTAGTTTCGACGCCCTGGTGTTACACCACGGTAACCACATTTCGTCACGTGGGCCGTGCGACTTAACTGTAGGCACATGCTGTAAGAACATTTCGAACGATCGAACGAACTCGAAAGCTGAATCTGCAGTAATATTTCAATATCGCATGCTGTTTTGGTGATTTCACGTTGTCGAACACGTAAACATACATCACCCTCATGCTCAAGAACGTGACGACACAAAATTTACAGCAAGCAGAATGGAAATATCGCCGCAGATTGAGCTGTCGAGTTCGTTCGATCGTTCGAAATGTTTTTACAGCATGTGCCTACTGGTATAAAAATAAAATATCTGCACTAAACGAGAATCGAAACCACGTCACAGAGGTCATATTAACAGCAGTTCTGTTCTTCTCATCCCCAGGTGCGCGATGTGGCCGCGACCGTGGTAGAGGCCCGGAGGGCGGCCGGATGCGGCCCGCGCGCGCCCGTCCGCCCGCCGCCTCCGTCACGTAGCGCTGCCAGCGCACGCGCCGCTCTGCGACTATGCGCATGGCAAGCGCCCTCACCACTCTGCTCGCGGTGAGTACACACATTGACATACACTTCTCTCCTACATATAACTCCGGACACGTATCTTGGAACTAAAATGTGCTCAAAATGTGCTCTATACGCGCAGTACACATTTCTTGGGTGTCTTTTGAGGATAGCACGCGGTACTACTGCGGTGGACGAACTCAAATTCACCAAGCATAGATTATTACCCACGGTACTCGTATAACGCCGGACACGTATCTTGGACCTAAATCGCAAGACAAACGAGGCTCTGGCGCGCGCGGATTGCTTTGTAATAATGTATGCTTGCTGAATTTGTGGTCGTCCACCGCAGTAGCACCCCGTGCTATCCTCAAAAGACCCCAAGAAACGTGTACTGCGCGTATAGAGTACATTTTGGGCATATTTTAGGTCATCATCATCTCGGAGTCTAGGGTCCGCTTTACCTGTTTAGCTGCGGATTTGGCTGGTCTTCGATAATGTTCCGGTAGCAGTTGGCAGGTAGGTTCCTTATAGGTAGACATCCGCTAAGAACGGATTTTAAGAAACTCCACCTCTAAGGGGGTAAAACGGGGTTTAATTAATTCCACGCGTACGAAGTCGTAGGCTAGTAGGTACACCTCGTGACACGTATCTTGCAATTAAAACGCAAAACAAATGAGACCCTGGCGCACGCGTATTGCTTTGTAATAATCTATGCTTGGTGAATTTGAGCTCGTCCACCGCAGTAGCACGCCGTAGAGAACCCAAGAAACGTGTAGGTACTGCGCGTATAGAGCACATTTTGAGCACATTTTAGCTCCTAGATATATGTCACAAGCAATAAGTAATAATTTCGTAGAATCATTTTGAGCACTCGACATAATTTAAAATAATAAATTCTTCAGAAACAAATTAGAGTGGTGACAGACACCACTTAATAACCGACTAATAAAATCGACTATCTCGATTAGTAAGCTTTCGGTGTTGATGTAAATGTTTATTTAATAGGTCAGCCCATCAGTTTATATCGATGACTGGCTCCTGTCTCATGTCCTGGCGACTGTCTGATGGCTGTCACTAGGCTGTAAACTTGCTATCAGTGTCTTCCTTTCATTATTATAACTAGGGATCCGCCCTGGTTTTGTTTGGGTGTAATTTTATTTTACGTCCTTCATAAACTTACCTTGTAGGTATGTGTCTAATAAACGGCAACAGGTTCGCATCGAACCGTGCACTGAAAACCCCTGGTGGTTCTCTGGGAGATAATAAACCTACCTCACATTAAATTTTTACGTTAATCTACACTACACTTTGCCTCTCATTGTATTGCAATAAAATTCCTCTGTGCACTCCGAGTTTATTAGAAAATAATTCAACTTTGAGTTAGGCTCGTACATTACATCTCGTTAAGTATATTGTGTATTTGCTCTTTATGTGTACAATAAAGAAATAAACAAAATAATAAATTATTAGGGAAGTACCAATTTTATTTTTAATTTAGTTGGTAAATTACTAACACGACATCCATGAACCTTGCCATAGCTCTTACCATTTCATAACCCGAAACTGTTTACCTTCTCACACGATAACGCAAAAACACACAGAAAATTGCACAACTATTATAGCATCATACAAACTAACATACTTGTCTGCCTATTACACATAATTTCATTAGTTGAAAATTATTTTTATCACCAGACGCGAATAAGCGAAAACTCGATGGAATTCCAATAAAGCGGTTCATTCTAATCGAATGCTTCGTTAAGCGATAGAGAAGCGTTAGTCGTGCAGTATGGATCAGGTCGCGGGCAACACTAGTCGTTCATAGGACACCCCGCAGCGGCGCGCATTCAAAAATGGAATATTCGTACCGATAATTGAAAAATATTTTTTTAAGTAATAGTGATGTGTTCAAAATTTAAAAAGTTACTAAGTGTCATTAAGTTTTTAAACGAAAGTAGTGTCTTGTTTTATGTATGATTTATTCAATACATTGGATATTTATATTTTTGCTCATGGCAGTTAAAATGGTAAGTTCGATTTCATTTTTTTTTACCAAATATTTGAATGATTCAGTGCGGGATTTATTTTAAGTTTCTTATCTTTGAATGTTAATGATGTAATAAATTAAATTTAATGATATTTTAATTGACATAGTCATTTTCATAGATCCAAAGCAGCGCAAAGAACAAAAGGAATGCCGAACTAACCTAATTAATCCGAATTAATTAATTGATCCGAAGCTCTTGCTATTAGCTGAATATAAATATGTATTTTTAATTTACATCCCCAATTATAAATAATTATAATTATCTATGCAATTAAAATGGACGCTATATTTAAAAAGACATCATTTCAAAACACTAAAGCGTATCACATTACAAATTAGTAACATTTCAACATCAATTAATTAAAAACTAGATCAACATTCGGCACGCCTACAGTCGTAAAAATATAAAAATATTCCTAACAAGCATTCCTACATACATTACCACCAATAAAAATGTTAAAAATCATTTTTAACATCCATGTAGGACCTACTTAATAAAAGTCATTCAGAAACTAATAAAAGTTTTATGAGTGAACGTATCAATCTATAAACTCCGTACGAAAATCTAGAGCTCAGTTAACACTAACATTAAACAATTTCCTACTTTCCCAGCCTGTAGTGCATAATGCGGAAGTTTTGATAAAAATAGAGAACTTGTTTAACTCATAATGTTTTCTTACGATTTAAAACATATTTCATAATATTATCTGTTTCATACGTCATGTTACGTAACTTATTGTTGTTTTAATCGTTAAATTTTGAATGAAAAAGACATGGAATTGTCTATAAGAATTTAGAATTTAGTAGAAAATCAGCGTCGGGTAGGTACTAGTGCTTGGCTAAAACTGGTTTCCTTTTTCAGTGCAATTTATGTTAAGAGTACAGTGTTCATGTCAGCTTCCTGTACTTTATATTTAATATCTTTACTTGTTTTAAAAAAATACAGTGAGTTCATGATATTTTAATAGACTTAACATTTATTTACGAAATCTAGACGGTTAATAAAATAACTAATAATTTATGTTCCCACACCGAAGTTCTATAATTTTCCGTCGATCATGAAAATGTCTAAGAAAATATCATTTACGGTTGGTTAATCCTATTTCACGCTATAACAGTTTTGCTCACGCGTGCAACAACACTGGAAATAAAAGGTCAATGTATCGGCACTCATTGTTGTGGTCATGGAAGAGAGCGATAACTCTAAATCGTAGCTGTTCTCATTAAACTCGGTCATTAATCGACTAGGTAGCCGTTTAATCGAATATGTGACGCTGCACAACACTATTAGTTTCCTGGTAGCCGGAACGTGTTCGATTTTTGAATTTCGCTTTCAAGTTTATGGCCGCGAAGGATTGGTTGCGTAGTTTCCGGGAATTTCTTTGGCGGCGGGAATGTGGTTTTTGAATATAGAACGAATTTATTTGATTATTTATAACATCATTGTCTTTGGATTAAGCACATAATTTAGTTTTATTTTTCTGGTTTTATTTTTCTGGTTTAATTAGTGATTATACTCGTAATATTATTTTTAGACTTTGAGCTTGAACTTTATGTGGCTGACAAGCTTTGTGATACAGCGTTGTTGGACTGTTATGTCTGAGGTCATGGATTCGATACCTGCCAGCTCAGCGTAAATATTTGTATGCATGAATACCTATATTTACATTGGTCTGGGTGTTTCTGTGTATGTAAAATTTCCTTCGCTTCGACCGGGTGAAAATTTGTTAAAAGATCTTCTAACTCGATTGCCTAATCATTTTCTAGGGGTCATTTTTTATTACTTTGCACTACTGAACTACCTGAACATGTCCTAGATTTCTCCTTTACATAGATTTTTTTTTGTCTTGCGAAAAATCCCTACGGATACCCCTCCGCCGGAGCCGGTGGAGGAGGTTATGTCGGACTTGAACCGACTAAAACGCACGCCATCTGTGGGCCGTTGGCTGCCGGAGGTGAGATTGTCGTAGATAGGTATATCCCTCACACCCGGGCCGACCTTTTCGTGGGACAATGCTGCAGATGCCGAAATTATTCAAAGCTAAACATCAAAATTTAATTAAAATCCTCGATTAGTAGTAGATAGTAGTAGTATTAAATATTTATTAAATACTTGCTGTTGCCCGCAGCCATGCCCGCGTTGGATGTCGGTTATCACGACCAAACATTTGTATATCATTTCCTAAGGTCTAACCTTTCTCTGTACCAAATTTCATCTTGATCGGTTCTGGGGTGTAAGCGTGAGAGCGTAAACAGACAGACAGAGTTACTTTCGCATTTATAATGTTAGTATGGAAGTTATGGATTATTAAGTATTAGCTGTTGTCCCCCGCGTGGATGTCGTTTATCGCAACCTTATATACCCTATCTCCTTTCCCAAGGTCTAATTTATATCTGTACCAAATTTCATCAAAATCGGTTCAATGGTTTACGCGTGAAAGCGTAACAGCCAGACATACCGAGTTACTTTCGCATTTATAATATTAGGATGGATTTATTCATTTCAATCCAACCAATACTATTGAAGAATTTTTAAATAATGGTAAATTGTGATAATTGTCTTTTTTTTTGCATGATAATGTAGGTATATGACAATTAATTTTAACTATCGAATAATTTAATTTTAATACAAATTTTTGTACACCACACAGTGGTAGAGTATGGCTTGCACCTATAATGCAAACATCCAAAATTTCTGCACCCACTCACCCATATTCTGACAAATAAACTTTCATTTCATTCGACTATGTCTACCCCTTAGAGTATATTTATAATGTATGCTCTAAGGTCTACCCCTTCAGAGAGATACACAATGAGGTCGCAGTATATGTATGTACTGCGACCTCATTGTATATGGCTAGTATATTCACCAAAAATAGAACTTCTAAGTAAGTGATCACCATAAACAAGAAGCAATTTCATTACAAAGGCAAAGGAATTCACTTCCCATAAATCACTAATTGAATTGACGGCGACCTAATTTTGATTTGACTGCCAACTCAGAAAGATCGTTGATTCGATCCCGTTCAGTGCAAATATTTGTAAACATGAATAGCAATACCATTAGTACTTGATTAAATTTTTGAAGCAATTAGTATGCTAACTCAAAAATAAACTATTCAAATCTATTATGATTGGAAAAGTGAAATAACTCAGATGGGCCTTAAACCCGCGATTAGTCCCTTTTTATACTACTTAGGTCGCAGACAAGCACACGGCCCTCCTAAAGGTAAAAGATTACCATGGCCTATGGGCGAGTGCAACACCAGGGGAGTCACACTCGTGCTGTTGACCCTGTAAGAACAGAGAGATTCTGTGCCGTCAGCGCAAAAGATAAGTGGGACAAAGCCTTTGGTTTTCCCACTGACAGCACAAAATCTCTCCAGTGAGCTCTGGCTACCCTACTCACCGTCGGAAACACAACACGAGGTTATTAAGCCGCGGTCTTCTGTAGGGCGGAGGTACTTCCCCAGTCGGACTGCTCGATTGGGATGGTATATCCCTGACTTCTGAGCTACCAAGTCACCGCGCCGCCGCCGCCTCAAGATGGATGTATAAGAAAATTTGAAACACTTATGACGTGATTCGATTAGTCGTCAGAGCATTTTCCCTTAGAACGCACAAATTTTCAAATACCACAATCAAAGCAGATGAAAATTTTGATATGTCTGAAGTACACTGCCGACCATTTTATTGTGCACCTAATAAATGTTGAAAAAAATATTTATTGTTTTCAGCCGCCATATTTTTTTCAGCCCGCGTGAATTTTTTATCCCGTTCCCGCTGCACCTATTTTCTCACCGTTTAAACCTTACCTGGACATCCACGAATATTTCAAAACTAAAATTAGCCAATTCGGTTCAGCCGTTCTTGAGTTATAAACTAAATTTTTATATATTAGACTAGCTGTCCCGGCGAACTTCGTACCACCGTATTTTTCCCGTTCCCGCTGTACCTATTTTCTCATCCTTTAAACCTTCCTGGACACCCACGAATATTTCAAGACTAAAATTAGCCAAATCGGTTCAGCCGTTCTTGAGTTATAAAATAACAACGAAAAGTGGCATTGATTTTTATATATTAGAAGAGAAGATTAGAAGAAGATATTTAGGTAGAGATAGATATAGATTCTGTTGTCACGACTCAGGTACGTTTGTTCATAAATAAAAAAAAAGTAATGTAAAATAAAGTATCTATTAAAAATAGTACTGTGGTAGTAAGCTGTAGGATGACCTACTGTTTATTAGAAAGCATTGTACTTTTAACAAAAGGCAAGGGTCTTTATGTTGTAGGATCAGCGGAGTTAACGATTTTATGATTATAACTCCGTACTTTATTGCAGCTTACAATTTAAGCCGCTTACCGGTGTGTACCTGTCTTTATGTTGTATTGTAAGTACTATTTCTTTATTGTTTTGTTTTAACAACAGCCTTGCTTTTATTTGCAATAGTTTGTTGGTACGACCGTAAAAATATATTCGATAAAAATTACGAACTGGGTGGTTTTTCTAGTAAAAGTTGTTTTAAACATTTTTTGCAACTACCTTTTTAATTCATGTTTACTGTGTACATTCTTACCTGTAAATAACCGAAGGGGTAGGCAGACGTGTATTAAAAGCCATATTTCGTCAACTATGGTTTTCAATCCCACGTAATAGGGGGCGAACCCCCCGCCTCTGAAGACCCAAGACGGTGTGTGATTTTACACCCGTATTCACAAACAATACTTCGCTATGCGTACTACCAAACTGTGCAAAGAACGACAAATTCTCAGTGCGTTCGTTTTGGCAAGCCTTTTTATTCATTGATAACACTTAAGTAATACTTCTTTGAGGGAACGCACTGCGTTAGATACTGCTCCGTGATGTTTGTGAATTAATTTTACCAGCCCTATGCGCTCGAGCACACTATGAGACCTCACAGTATCGTTTGTGAATACGGGTGTTAGTTGGTCCGAGTCTAACATAACCACCCCCACAGGATGGTACGGGGTTTCTGAGAGGCACACGCACTTAAAAAAAAGACACGGAGAATTTTCCTTCGATTTCCGTATAATCTAATCTTCATTCACCCACGTTCATGAGGTAGGGTCTCATTCAGTAATATTATGTAACGTATTTCTAACCTTTTTATTTATTTGGGTAATTTCACTTAATGGAGTTCTTTTAGAATATCTAGAATACTGATGTGTTCTAAAAGAACTCCATTAAATTTTTTCATCGGAAAACCTATGATTGAAAAATGCCACCGAAATTAGCAAAAAATTAGGCATCGTGAAATTACCCATTTAGATAGACTTCCTAAAGATTTAAAAAAATATTTCGTCTATTTTCCGACAGATAATCAAGAGAGGCTAACTATAATTATGGTCGAATTATAATATCAGTGAGAATATTATATTCGAATTCAATAAAACTGAATTTTATGTTCAAATTCAAGGAAGAATTCTCACGATCTCACAAGCTACTCAATGATCAACTTGCTCGCAGTTATTTCCAAGCGTCCAAAAAACATCGAGTGAAAACTTGATTACAAAATTTTATCATTATCCTGAAAAAGACATGATATCAAACATTCTTGTCACGTCTAGTCACAGCATTATTTCACCACGAAGCGTGCAAGCCTGTCTCAACTATAAACATGCTAAATTATTATGGTAGACAATCTTTTCGAATTGAAATTGATTTATGCGACATTGCAATCTTGTCGGATTAAGGCGGGCAGCTTTGTATATTACTGCAGCTGGTGTTAAGCCTCAACCATATAGGCGCGGTATTATCGGTCGATAGTACCGCACGCGTTAAGCGTCAAACACTCAGACGTGATATTTTCGGTTTAATATCTCAATTCTTAGTGTAATCTGTTTTTAGTACATTATGTATTGGCACGCGGTTTCGACAACACACTGCTATCATTATTTTATGCGATATAAAATAAGGATGCTTGTATTTCTACGTCCTGCGATATTCTGATTTAAGTAACTGTCAATTCTGTCCACTGTCCGCCGCCTGCTGTACATACAATGTAGTGTCTAAGGAACGGAAGGCATTATCACAAAAACTCTGCGATATTATCGCGTCTGTGTATTTGAGATTTTATCGTGATAATACATACGTATTACTTAAATACAGCTGCGTGCGTCGTTATTATCGCAGATGTGTCTTTATAGTCAACGTTCTATAATATAACATACTAGAAACTTAATAATACATATATATCACAATAACCCATCCGATATTATCGACCGATGCTAACGCTTCCGGTATTGTCGACCGATAGTAACGCGCCTATGTGAGGGAGCCGCTTAGTACAGTTCTACAGCTGGTGTTAAGCTCATGTTTTTTTTTAATTTATCATTAAATTCCAGAGCTATTTTAGCAGCCAGTAAATTGTGATGAATGTTCTGTAAGCTTTTAGATAAAGATTTATTATTGGAAAGTGACAACTGTGGCTGTATGACTGTAATGTCTTTGCATTCGGTTTGGTTATAATATCGTAGCTTTGTAAAGCTTGTATCTCAGTTGTAGTGTAATATAAGTAACTGACTTTTTATATGGTACGTGGGGAAAGAAGAGAGAGAGAGTTTATCTCCATACCTAATATACATACGTACTATATACATACATACATATAATACATACTTATCTAAGTATGTATGTATTAGTGGGTCATAGAGCTGCGGTCAACAGCCCCCCTAGACAAGTGGCAATTCGTTATCCAGCATATCGTAGAATAGAATGTCAAATGTATGGGATTTGACGTATATGACAGGCGTCAACGAATGTCAAAAACGTCAAATCCTATACATTTGTCATTCTATTCCATCATACGCCGAGCAACGAATTGCCACTTGTCTATGGGGGGCAGACGACTCTATTTTATTTTTTTACGCTGTCTACACTGAATACTGAATCTGTATTTGAAAACAGAACAGGTTTTCTAATGTCATAACTGTCACCAAGATATAAATTACAATGTCATAATCATGTCATAACTGTCAAATGTCCTATTAAAATATTGCAGTCAACATGTCAGCAAGTACATTTAAAATATTTGAATATCAATATTTTAACGGCCATTTAGTTTACAGGGTGTTAACAAATTGTCTGACGATAAATATGTTAATATTTCAAACTAATATTCTTTTTCATTCGGGCGCCAGTTCCAGCTCACACTCCCACGCTTTCTTTCCATAATAATATTTTTGTTTTAGCTTTAACGGGAGTGACTGCTGTTTCCACCCACGGTCGTCCATCAAGACATTTGAAAACGGAATAAATTAATTTAGCTAAAAATATTATTGTAAATTAACGTAAAATCTAACTGAGGTCCAGTGTTCCATATAATATAATTATATTTTTATCAACATAGGTATAATAGGTAGGTACTTACATAAAAAAATTAAATAAAAATAAGTACATGTATTTTTACTGACTCATAAATATCTCCATCCTAGCGTTAGTCCCAGTCGCATCCGAAGCTTTCACCACGGAGTCTGGGGTCCGCTTTACCAGTCTAACAGAACTGCGGATTTGACTGGACTGCGATATATTGGCTTTTTAGAGCTCCAACTTCTTGTTACGACTGCCATAGATGTTCGTATGGCAACTGGGACCGACGACTACTTAACGTGCACTCCTAGGCACGACCAGACCAATGCAAATACTCATATTCATGCATAAAAATATTCGCACTGAGCGGGGACCGAACCTACGCCTCCTGCGTAGCAGCCGCGTTAACTACCGCCATGCCATAGAGGCTTTCACTCTACATACATACTGATTCACATAAGTAATACAAACGGAAAATTTATTCAAACTTAATTAATTCGACAGACATCACGTGCTCAATACATCAAATTACAACAAAACGCCGCTAACGTAAAACAATAGATTATAAAATAAATGAACTACAATGACAATGAAGTTAATTGAATGAACGTAACTTTGTTTCCTTTACCTGAAAAAAAAAACTGAACGAAAATGTGTCGTTCTAATTTTGAATTATTCGTAAACTAGCTGACCCGGCGAACTTCGTACCGCCATATTTTCCGCCCGCGTGGTATTCTGTAGGCACATGCTGTAAGAACATTTCGAACGATCGAACGAACTCGAAAGCTGAATCTGCAGTGATATTTCAATATCGCATGCTGTTTTGGTGATGTCACGTTGTCGAACACGTAAACATACATCACCCTCATGCTCAAGAACGTGACGACACAAAATTTACAGCAAGCAGAATGGAAATATCGCCGCGGATTGAGCTGTCGAGTTCGTTCGATCGTTCGAAATGTTCTTACAGCATGTGCCTACTGATCCCGATTTATCAGTGTTTTTCTACAATATTATACATGTATTATAAACCTTCCTCATGAATCACTCTATCTACTAAAAAAAACCACTTTAAAATCCGTTTTGAAGATTTAAGCATACATAGGGACGGACAGACAGCGACAGCGACTTTGTTTTATAATATGTAGTGATGATTAGACTTTATTTGAATAATACCTTAGTCATCTGGGTTTTACTTTGGTTTCGAAATCAATCAATTAGTTAGCCTATCGCAGTCCACTGCTGGACATATGCCTCTCAATGTTGGGAGGCTTTGGCCTACAGTTTCCACGCTGGTCAGGTGGGTTGGTACAGGATTTTATTTCGAGTTTTCCTTGTTTCACATAGATAATATCGTCTGCGTATGTATTTTTCCGTTAGTCACCTTTTACGAAACCCTTCGGATAAGATGGGGTGTTACTTATATTCAATGGATTTTACAGGATTTAATTTAATTTCACTGGTGAAAACGCGTTCAACTTAACTGAGTTATCACGTGTCACTGACGCAGTACACTGAAATTCATTAAGTATAGTCCAGTTATGCAGTTTAGTTTGTTTTCGCAGTTCCTATCGTTTGAGATATTTCCAAAGAAACAGCCGAGTTGGTTTCCGGTGGCGTAGAATAGGGTCACTCCTATCTTCTCGTGGGTGTCGTAGAAGGCGACTGAGGGATAGGGCTGTTCTCCATCCATCAGACATACAGCCCACGACAAAGTCCCCAATTGATGGCAATGAGCAGTTTTCCAGTAGGTATTTATAGGGTTCCTAAAGACGCGCTAGATGGCGCAGCCGGCACTTTTGGTAAGAAGAGTGTGATGTCACATCTAGTGTTCCCTAATTTATGGAAAAAATGTTCTTCGGTTTTGTAATGATTTACTTTACTTAAATATTCTGTCATTTTTTCTGATACAATTATTTTAAATATAATATTATTATTTTAAATTACAGACAGTGACGCGAAAAGAATTAAGCGTTTTACTATATTTTATCTATTATATAATATGGGTAAATGAAATTAAACTTTGGCAACATCGCAAATTCATGAAAAAATACCACAAACAAACCACAGAGTCTAGGATGAAGACACAGAGTACATTAAAATTACCAAAAGCTATGCTAGCGCCATCTCCAGATGACTTAAAAACCAACTGATTAATATACCTACTGGAAAACTGCTCATAGGCTCGCTCCCTATTACGCGGATCCGAAAATTACAGTTGACGAAATGTGGGTGTTAAAACACCTCTGCCTACGCCTTCGGAAATTTACAGGTGTAAATGTATGTGATATAATAAGTTTCATTAAATAATCCACGTTATTAAAGGTACAGGTAATGTAAAGAGGTCAGTTAGTAGTTACCTTCATCATCATCATCATCATCATTTCAGCCATAGGAAGTCCACTGCTGGACATAGGCCTCCCCTATAGATCTCCAATAGTTACCTTACTAATGTTTAACTAAATATAAGCACATAAAACATGAACTGAATGAGAACATACTCGTATTAAGTACTAAAACATGAAATGCAAAACAGTCTAATTCTAATTGACGGTGTAAAATCTGTAATGAACAGAATTATACTAAAGTGGTACACACTTGACGTGCGAAAGACCAGTGGCCCTTATTGGGCTTGACGTGACCAACTGTACCGTAACTACACGCGTTCGTGATAACCGACACATTTGATTTGATTTAGTATAATGCGCTCTACCTGTTATGACTTACGGTGCTCAAACGTTGGACACTGACAGTGCGGTTAGTTCACGATGAAAAAGTCGCGCAACGGGTTAAAGAGCGAGCTATGTTGGAGTCTCTTTGAAGGATAAAATTCGTAACGAGGTCATCCGACAAAAAAGTAAGCTGGAATGGCAATGGTCTGGCCACATTTTTCGAATGACCTGGCAGTTGAAGCAGACGAGTCCTCGAGTGGAAACCGCGAATCGGTAAAAGGAAGGTAGGACGCCTCCTAGCAGTCCTAGCCAGATGGACTGATGACCTGAAAAGGGTGGTTAAGATAGACTAGATGCGGAAGGCGGAGAGTCGGGAGCGAAAACGTACATTGGCAGAGGCCTATGTCAAGCAGTGGACTGCAATAGGCTAATTTATTAATTTATTGATAGTTTTACGCCAGTTCTATCTTCTATGTCAATCAATTGAAATCCACAGTTTACATATGTTGTGGTTGCGTTTAAAACTCTCTGTCAAGTAGAATTATGCGCAAAGGTCTAGAATACAGAAGGTTATTGAAGGGAAACTAGCTCTCATTTAAACTTGTTTGATAACCTCCTTAGATTAACATCACTGGTATTTAATGTAACCTGACCGAAGTAACTAGTATTGCTACTGTTTTAATTGCTAAAATTTCGATGAATGTTTGTTTAAAAGGTCGCATCGGTGTTCAAGTAATTTGACCAAACAGGATGGTTCAAATAGTTTGATCAAATTGGCATGATCTTTCTGCTCATTTACATTTAAACCAACATATATACAAACTGCATAAATGCTTCGTAGTTGTCCTAATGTAGATAAGGAAATTATCTATTTACCTCATTGAATTTAATCCAATTTTGCCACAGACATTAATGCCAATTTGATCAAACTGACTGAATCAGCCTGTTTGATCTAATATTTGAACGTCTATGGCAGCCTGACTAACTTTATCATGCTAGTGGATGCTCTATAACGGTTAAACGTATTTGTACTTACTTTTGTGACCAAATTTTGCCACAGACATTAATGCCAGTTTGATCAAACACGCTGGGTTTGATCAATTTATTTGAACGTTTATTGCGGTCTGAGTAACTTCATCTTGCTAGTGAATGCACCACAACGGCTAAAGGGATTTGTCCCTTAATTTTTTTCTTCACCGCAGTTATTTAAAAGACGTTACAAAAATAAAACGAAAGTAAAATTCCTCGGCCCCCACATGTCACCCATTTACACAGGCCCTTATCGAAAACAAACAGGAAATGGGCCTCCAATACACACGGAGGTGTCCGACAATATGTCCTACATGCAGTTTGACCATTATTTGTAAGAATGTTTGTCTAAAACTCTCCAACAAATATTGGATCGCACGGAACCCTTTGATTTGGGCCAATGTTTGTGTAAACACCGATGTTGGAGATAACCGTCCCGCCACCAACGGACTTTTTTATGCACTAAACTTGTTCCTATGAAAGTAAAACAGGATAAAGTATTGAGAAACGATTGGGTTTTGCTAGAGAGGTGGAAAGTGTACTTACATCTTGAGTGCGGGGATTTTTTTTTTACTCAAAACTTCTTTGGGCGCCTTGGGCAATTTTCACATACATACATATACTCACGCCTGTAAATCCGAGAAGGGGTAGGCGGAGGTGTATTAACACCCACATTTTGCCAACTATGATTTTCGATCCCATGTACCTAATAGGGAGCGAGCCTATTGGCATCTAGCGGGCACTTTTTCTTGGGCTATACTTATGTTAACTGTCGTATAGAGAGTAGCCCTATCTCTTAGTTTACGACACCCACAGGAAGAGATGGCCATCCCATCTATTCTACTCCACCGGGATCCAACATGAGGGCATTTTTAACCGACTTCAAAAAAGGAGGAGGTTCTCAATTCGTCAGAATATTTTTTTTATGTATGTTCACCGATTACTCAAAGACGCCTTGACTGATTTGCAATATTTTTTTTTAATATAACATTTTATCATTACGACTTTGTCGACCCGTGCCGGTGGTTCCCTGTCGATATTGGACCACTATGTAGCGGAAGGTCTTCCTATTCCCAGGCGTTTTATGGGTATATTAAATGCTGTCTTTTCTGAGTACTCATCATCACGTCTCACTATGCGGCAGCACCACCAAAGCTACCGTTTGCTGTCGCTGACATTTATGACATACGTTGACTACTTGACAGATTTGACGTATATGACATACGTCAAATCTTAAACATTCGTCATTCCATTTTACAATACACAGGCTGACGAATTGCCACTTGTCTGCTTACCTTTAGTTTCTCCGTTATTCTAAAGGTGAGTGCTCACTGCACTGTACATAATAAAGTCATAATAATTAATCATTCAAGAATAGGAGAATATTCATAATAATTCCACTAGGGAATAAATATTTATTTTCTAATTGACAACACATCTATGTTTTATGTCGATGCAAAATATGATGAATGATGACATTTAATTAGAAAAGCTAAACGAGTACCGCTAATAATGACTCTGCTAAAGCATATTTTATCAATATTAACTACATGAATAGAAATTTGAATAAAATTATGTTTTATACCTGTAATTATTTCCTGAGAGCTATTACAGATTTCTATTAACAGATTAACTTATATCTATACAGTTCCATTACCGGGTGCGGCATGCGACTTTCTGAAAATCTTTGAATGCAGATATTATATATCTTTTTAAAAATAAAAATAAATGTTTTCTAAGAGTAACATCTGCAGTACGAATACGATCCCTCCATATAGGGTTCAAAAAATTCCATCCTGTATACAAGACAAGCTTTAAAGAACAAAAAATTATTTTGAATTTGGAACGCGACGTTTGACACTTAAATATCTGTAACCCTTCAACACAAGCCCGGTCTATGAATCGAATCGAATGACAATCGATATTATAGGAATCGAGATCTAATTCGAGAAATTGTCAATTTATTCATTTTTACTAACTATATTTAATTTTGTAACAATATTTATCTGAATAGCCATATTATACTATTTTTTTGACAATATAGCTACCTAAGTATTTGCTTTATTCGATCTCCTTCGAATTAAAGTACGAAAAAATATGAACCATCCAAATGGAGCCCGTCAGACAATTCGGTCAATTTTAACAAAAACCGTAGATAAAGTAAATATTTTTACTCTGTGCTGTTAAAAACTTGACTTTGTTGATAGTGAAAGTGCCTATACCAATATAAGGTAACTGTACCAATGCTCGACACTGTACCAATGCTAGACACTTTCGAACAAAACCCAGTATTTTGAGAAAATTATCCATTTGTTTTATAAGACTATTGACTTAAAAGATGCCTAATGGTATCTATAAGATATGTTCAAATATTCGCAACACCATCCGAAGTAAATTTAGAAAGACTGTTGACAGCAAATAATGTGACTCCGTGAACACGGTCGTGTTATTTCTTAAGATTTTTGCCAAGGGTACTGATTTTTATAGGTGTGATTTTTTTGTTTATAAGTTATGATTATTACTAATTTTAGTATAAACGTTATAAATATTGAAGTTATTGACATACTTGGACCATTGGGACAATGATGTCTAGCATTGGTGTTTTCGACCAAGTGCATAATAATTTAATTTAAAGTAAAAGTATGATAGATTTTAAAGATTTTATGGGCAAAAGTTAATGTCTAATTGTTGCTGTAACAGTTAAAAAAGAATGTAACGACCATGCTGTAATTAATTTGTTAAATTTTTTAGATTGAAATTTTATTTTTCCTTAAAGTGTCTACCATTGGTACAGTTACCTTATGGCAATACAAACACGACAAGTACTATTATATAAACTATTTCTTGACTTTGTTCGGTCGGCCTTGCAACAACTTATTTTTTTAAGACTGCGGACACAAACGTTCTTATTTTGAAATTTATTTATACCTACTCCTATTTCATGTTTTATTTTGTTACAGCCGACCCCGTGAACTTCGTACCGCTTATCAGTCGATTCTTAATTTTTTTTTCTCTTCGTAAGAACCGTCCTCGTACTTTATGAAATATTCTAAAAAAAGAATTAGCGAAATCGTTTCTGTTCTCGAGATTCGCAATTAGCAACACATTTAGCGATTCATTTTTATATTATAGCAAGATTACTATTTTTAGAAGATGCTCTATGTAACTAGATTTTGATACTTAATGCTATTTTTAGTTATTTCAGACAACGCTAGATTTAATTAAGTATCAATAATGGTATGCGGTACCATAACTAATGAACAATTGCAAGACAAGAAGTGTCAATAACAGAATTACTTAATAATAAAAGGTATAGAAATGTGATGTGAGATAGTCAATAAAGTCCGTATTCTATAACGACACTCAGTCATAAAGCTCAACTTGAGACTAGTTACATGTGGAGATTCTAATGTAGAACTAAAATTGCGTGCAGATTTTATTTTGAACACTTTTACGTTCAAAAAATCTGCACTCAAGTTTAGTTCCAGAATGCGAACCTAATACTTGCCTCATGCTATGAATTTTATAACCCCACAGGCTTGAATCCTAAAGATCTTAGTGTGGCCTACAGGACCCAGATATTCACGCAACCTAAGGTGCGACAATATCATGAATAAATCTAATTTGAACTTTGATTATCATTGGCTAGCTATAAAGCCAGTTAATTCAGATTCCATACATGCTAATACCCTATTTATAATAATTAACAAGAGTTTTGTAACTTCAATTTGCAATAAATTAGTGTTCGCCAAATGGCTTGTAGGTACATTGCCGTTGAACTACGTAATTAGTGACACGACTGACACCATATTCCAGTCGGAAAGTGTCGAAATTGGATCAATTTGGGTATGACAGAAATTAATTTGAGATTTAATCTCAGATAATGAAGACATAAAATTGTACACTTTAGTGGTGTTGAGATAAGTGGTTTCTGTTTGAAGTGTACACCGACTACCGACTAGTTATGAACACTGAATTTATGTCTAGTGAACAAGCTGTTTAGAAAAAAATATCACGGTTCCTGCGTTAGGCGGGTAAGAAATTTGAATTTCGGATTTGGAACGAAACGCAAAATTGAGTATTTTTGACTGTCCAGTCAAATTAGTTACTTTTTTTTACTAAACGGCAAAACGGTAAGTTAGAAAGAAACTGGTATGAGATAAAGAAATGTGACGTCATAATTTTTAATTGTCAAATAATTAACTATTATAGGTTGGGTGTATGATGATTAGTAACAAATAAAAGTGATAAATTATGATGCAATTATTACCGCTCTTTTTTCATCATTCTTTATTTAATGAACTCGCTTAAATAATTTATTTTAACTACAGGAAAATACTCAAATACATATTAATTTTCCGCGATTTCCATACCATTTACTTAATGCTCATGGAGTTTCTAGCCTACTATAACTATCATAACCCATGGCAACACCTCCTTCGGCGGCCGCTTAAAATCAGGAAAGCTGTACTTAGGTATTTCCATTTTTCCAAAAAAAAAAAAAAAAACTAATTCAGAACTTTAATTATCCATCCGCCATCTTGCATTATCTGTCACATTATGACACATCACTTCCTTCTACACACCGTAAACAACATTCTACCGTTAAAAAGGATTAAAGCACTGAGGAAAATTAAGCCCGTCTGTCTGCAAAAGGGCGTAAGAGCTTTATATCCAGATTGTTTGACATTTAATTCTGCATGCTGTCATTCATACAGGGATATGAGATTACCTACTTCGCGAATGACATTTCTTTTTTTTAATTCTGATTATTATTCAGGGCTTTGACGTGGGTGGTTGATTTTTGAGATGATAATTTTGAATGTCATTTTGGGCAAGGATTTTATGTCAGTCATTCGTGTTGTTATTTTGATTGCGATTGTTTGCTTTCAAGTAGGTATTTTAACTACTTATACCTTGTAAGGTTTCTTTTGAATTACATTTTTGCCTTGCTAGAGGTTTTTCTGTATTTCCTTTAATTCTTCATATATCAATTTTTAAATTTATGTATTTAAAAATTGATATGAAGAATATATATTAATCACGCCATTATTCTCAGAGGGTTAGGCAGAGGTGAATGAACACCCACATTTCACTAATCATTGAACTTATGGTCCCACGTAGGTAATAGGAGATGAGCATATTGCCATATTCCGAGCACTATTTTTGACTCGAGCCATGCATCTGAGGCTGATTCTTTCAGGCTGAGGCATATCAATATTTAAATAACTAGGTACAAATATTTCTAATTTAAGGGTGTAATTTATGCTGCCGCTATCGTATTCAGTGGACAATAATCGATATATCCGAACAAAAGTATAATTCGACTTAGAATCAATTCTATTATATGCACAATATGAAGCAAAACTCGCTCCGATTCTTATCCAGATACAATCGAACATAATCGACATCAATAAAGACGTATCGATCAATGGAAATGTTCAGCGTAGGCTGCACCGTGTCCCATCGATTCCATCAACATCGAATTATTTATTGGCTGTTTGAATCGATACAACACTTCGTCGATCTTGTATTCAAATAAAGAGTTTGTTTATCATAAAAAAGTTTAACTCAGCAAGATAGCATGTCTTCTTATTTTGAATTTAGAATATTGATACTTTTATTGAATCTGATATTACCGTTATGAGCGACAAACTGTCATTTTCGTTTCAATTTGTAACAACACCATGTTCGATTTGCTTTACAAAAATATGTATAAACGATCTTGATACGATCATTTATTTTTATTGATTAAAATGTGACAAACATGTCGAAATACACAACCTAATATAACTTAACTGAAAAGCTCGATAAAAATGTACCCAACCTGAGATCCCATACATACGTTCATATACTCAAACTTTTATCTGGGGTAAGCAGAGATAAAAGCCCGAAAACTGCTTCTAGCCTTATGCACGAGTTTCCGCCCAACAACGCAAGTACATCGTTTTTTAATGTGTGTAATCTGCCATTATGATTTATGAATCATAATATGAATTGTATGCACAATAAAGTAAGTTTTATGTTAATATAATGTAAGTAAATACTGCATTACTCGCGAACACTCGTCCTTCGTCGGCATCACTTCTCACGTTCACAACTCAAAAGGATTATTTCCGAATCGGAATGTCTTTAATTCTAATGGAGTGCGAAGCGTGCGCGCATATCCAGCCGGCTCGCCCAGTATTGTGCTAGGGTTGATGCTAAGCCGTTTTAAGTGCAGCTTGACTCGAATTTTTAATTTTCATGTTAATTTCTTATCTAAAATTATAGTTTAGATCAACAAAATAGAAAAAATAACAAAAGTCTAAATAATAAGATTTATAAAAATGTTTTACAATTTAGTGAAAATTCACATTCAAAAAGTATTGAAACCACAATTAATTACATCCTGAAGCATCCCTTTGAGGTCTTTCTTCATACTCCCTGAGATTTTCCTCACTTATACCTAAGTATCCTATGAGAAGTTTCATTTATGGTATTAAACCTAAACCAAAATTAGATCCAGTAGCATACGTCAATATGAACTCTAACCTATAGGAACATACGGTAGAATCATAAATTATATTAAAAAATATTCATTGAAATCGCATTCTTCTTCAATCCATGCTTTCTCCGGGCCAGCCCTAAGCATCCCGGCACACTTGAGATACGCTAAAAGCCGCTGCGCTGCGTCACCGATAACGCTGTATTAACTACACATTTATTCCAACCAATGTCAAATGTATCAAGATTTATTGGCCCGTATATAATTTTTCCTTGCAACACTACTAGAACGGAAAATATTTAAATTTAGAATAGAAATTCAGAATAATAAGACGATTCTGTCGAGTTTATTTTGTTAATTAAGAAATAGGTAGACGTGTAGGTAGGTCATTATTACAGATTCAAATTTAGATTCAGTTGTGGAACGGTAGCAAGTATTCAGGAGGTCTCGTGTTTGATACCTATATCAGGTAAAACGTTTTGATTTATTCTGTTAGTATTTTTTCAGGTGAGGAGTATGTTTCTTGGTAGCTAAAGCGTTAGATTTGCAATCGAGTGATCGCGGGATCAGTACTTGCACTCCACTCCTAATTATAATAAAAAATTCTATTTAACACCTCTCGGGAAAGAAATAACCCTTAAAATGCCTGACAGACAGTAAAAGGTCCGCTCTATTTTGTTTTAGTAAAAAGAAGGTCCTTTAGGGAAAAGGGACGCAAGTCCATGCAAACCAAAGTCGTGGAACGAATCCGGCGGCTGGGTCTCGAGGTGGCTCTGCAGAAAACCGAGGCCATGTTCTTTCATGGACCTCGGCGCGGGCCACCGGCGGGATCCAGAATCACAGTGGGAGACACTCTCATCGACATCAAGCCCCGGATGAAATATCTGGGGCTCGTGCTCGACGGTCGGTGGGACTTCGGGGAGCATTTCCGAAGTCTGGTCCCCAAATTGGTGCTCACAGCTAACGCTCTGACGCGGCTGCTGCCCAATTTGAGGGGGCCAGAGGACTCCTGCAGGAGACTCTATGCGGGTGTCGTGCGGTCCATGGCTCTATACGGTAGCCCCGTATGGGCGGACAACCTGAAGGCCAGGCACGTGGACCGGCTGCATGAACCGCAGCGGATAGTGGCCATCAGGGCCATCAGGGGGTACCGCACGATATCCTTTGAAGCAGCGAGTCTCCTTGCCGGATCGCTACCGTGGATCCTGGAAGCGAGAACCCTTTCGGCGCTATATCGTTTCCGAAAGGAGGCGCGGGAGCGGGGACACGATCCTGAGCCTGAAGAAATTCGGGCCGTGAAATCCCGGCTCCACAGGGACATGGTAGCGGAGTGGGAGCTACGACTTGGGCGACCACGCGCAGGGCACGCCGTAGTAGCGGCGGTAAGACCCATCATGGGGGAGTGGTTAGAGAGGCCACACGGTGGCCTCTCGTTCTGGCTGACGCAGATCATCACCAATCATGGATGCTTCGGGCGGTATCTGCATCGGACCGCGAAGAAAGAGCCAACGTCCGAGTGCCATCACTGCGACGCGAGCGAGGATTCGGCGCTGCACACGCTCACCGAGTGTCCGGCGTGGGAGGCGCCGAGACGGGAGCTGGTGGCGACCCTGGGAGTGAGAGCTCTCACGCTCGCCACTCTGCTCGCAGCGATGGTTCGCTGCGCGGATGCGTGGGCCGCGGGCGCCTCCTTCTGCGAGCAAATCATGCTCGTAAAGTGGGCGGCGGAGCGGGAGCGAAGGACAATCGCAGACCTTGCCGCCCGCGAGGAGCGCAGGAGAATCGCTAACCGCGCGGCCCGCAACGAGCGGCGGCAACTCGGGCGTCGGAGGTCGCAGAATGACCTCCGTCCCCCATGAGCGCGGGCCTGGGGGTGACGGGTGGAGCCGCCAGTCACCCTAGCAGAAGCAGGCCGCGGCGGCGGCGCGCATTGCGTGCCTCCCCATACACCCGGGGCGAGTTGGGGACTCTGAGGTCCCCACACGGGATGAGGGCCAGATCGAGAGATTTGGCCCTGGGTCGGCCGGGGTGCGAGGGATATGGCTACGCCAACCTCACCTTCGGCAACCGACGGCCCACAGACGGCGTGCGTTTTAGTCGGTTCGAGTCCGACATAACCTCTTCCTCCGGCTCCGGCGGGGGAGGTATCCGTGGGGATTTTCCGCACGATAAAAAAAAAAAAAAAAAAAAAAGTCCATGCAAACCAAACATAACCTTAAACATAACTTGTAATGTGGGTTCTAGACTGCAGATAAACATGTTTTTTTTTTATATAGGACACGTCAATTTGACTTCGCCTCGCCTGATGGTAAGCTGAAGGCAAAGTCTCTGAAAAGAAGGTCACCATTACAGACACATACCATGTTACAATGATGGCACTCAGCTTGACGGCCTCATCAGATGCTTTTTCACGCCCCGCTTAAAGGACCCGGGACTGTATGTTTAGCCATATTATTATTGTTTAGATATACCAGTATTAATATGTTTATTGGTTGTATTGTATCACAACAAAACTTCAAGCACCTACTTTAACAAATTTCTGCACCACCCTAAGGTTGACTGGTAGAAAATGCCCAGGTAATAAGTCCACCTTTGTAAATCAAAGTTCATTTGTGCAAAAAGCTGAAGTAATTTTTTAAAAAAGAACATTCACAAACATAACAAATATATAATTATGTACCTATTAACAATGAGCATAAATCGGACCTTTAATGTAGCAATTGAGAAACCACTACTTCAAAAAATTAAAACAAACTGAAGTTCAATCGATTTATCGGTTCCAATAATAATTACTTGACATCACTACGCAACAATAGTTCAATAAACATTAGTGTCAAGACAATCGAGCCGATGACATCCCTACGTCATTAGACAACAATAACATCATCAATTCGAACATCGATTGTCAGTTGTCACCGATTGCGTTCGATACTCGTATATCGATTACGAACAATCGATTGCAATTAGACACGATCAACAAATTGGTTGATTAAATCGTTGATTTGCGGTTGACAATTATTGTAATTGAAAACATGCGTTAACCTATTTAGGTTAATCTCTGTGAACTTTGGAAGTTTGATAACCATTTAGTGTTGAGATAATAGTCGATTAGATGGCTCCCACCGTCTCCTGAAGACGGATGTACAGGGAAAATTTGGATGAGCCGCCTGTCACCCTAGCAGAAGCAGGCCTCGGCGGCAGCGCGCATTGCGTGCCTCTCCACACCCAGGGGCGAGTTGGGGACTCTGTGGTCCCTATACCGAAAGAGAGCCAGATCGAGAGATATGGCCCTGGGTCGGCCGGGGTGCGAGGGATATGGCTACGACAATCTCACCTCCGGCAACTGACGGCCCACAGATGGCGTGCGTTTTAGTCGGTTCGAGTCTGACATAACCTCCTCCCCCGGTTCCGGCGGGGGAGGTATCCGTGGGGATTTTCCGCACGATAAAAAAAAGGGAAAATTTGGATAGTTTCAGGCGGTTTCAGACGCGGGCGGAGAGCTCCGGTTGCGACTGGGATTAACGCTAGGTTGAAGAACTAGGTACAGAGGATGTCTGTGTTGCCATGTAGAGGCTATTCATGGGTAGTGGTTACCATGGCCTATGTTTAGCTACTAATTACTTCAAAATTTCATTTTTTTTCTATTATATAGGACACGTCAATTTGACTTCGCCTCGCCTGATGGTAAGCTGAAGGCAAAGTCTCTGAAAAGAGGGTCACCATTACAGACACGTATCATATTACAATGGTGGCACTCAGCTTGACGGCCTCATCAGATGCTTTTTCACGCCCCGCTTAAAGGACCCTGGACCGTAGGAAAAGCATTGTTTATTTACTCCTCGAAGCATAAATCAAACAACCGTATTGAACACTTAAATCCGTCTCTGTACCTAATAAAGCTTAGCACTTTAATCATTTCACTGGAATTTCAATCATATACCTCTCGACAGAGGACTTCAAATCCTTCAACAGCATCATCATAGTGTTTATTACCTAGAATAGTTCCCATGCCCGCGGTTTCTATTGAACTAGGCTCATTAATACTGTTGAATAATCTGTTAGACGTAATATAGTTTATTATTATTGTAATTAGATATCAATTTGTGGGCGCCACCTTTTGTCTGGGTTAAGAAAATACCTATTTGTCATAACTACAAAATTGGTTTTCTTGAGGATATTTCATTCATCTTCACACGTTCAACTGGAAACAGTACGTACAGTCAGGTATGAAAGGAACTTCATCCCCCGCACGCTTAAAGTGTGGAATGTACTCCCTGCCGTGGTTTTCCTAAGCGACTACCAGTGTGGGGTTCTTCAAGAAGGGAGTTAGAAGGTTCTTACGAGTCTGCAGCGCGAGTAGTGATGCTTCTGATGTTGTATACGGCCACGGTAACCACAAGAACAGCTCTATACATATATTGTACCCAATTTTTTGTTTCGCACATCGCGTTGGAAAGAAGAGTTAGAATCTGGTGAAAATCGGCTTACTACAGTTTTGTGGAGCGTGCTCTCTATTGCTACTAATCGACATCTTTCTAGAGCAGTTAAAACCAAAGTTTTAGTTTTAATATTTTATAAACATAAGTGAACGGTTTTACTACTTCATAGTGATATCAAAATATCACTCCGATGTATGATAGAGAGAACGCTCTAACTTTTGCCTAATTACCTACTAGTATTTCTGTTATCCTTTCAAACTTAGCCGTTTTGTAGAATAGAATGTCAAATGTATGGGATTTGACGTATATGACAGCGTCAACGAATGTCAAAAACGTCAAATCCACAGTCGTCATTCTATTCCATGATACGCCGAGCAACGAATTGTCACTTGTCTAGGGGGGCAGTAGTGTTAAAACCAGCATTCGAACTCGGGACCTCTCAATCGTAAGGCTGACTCCTTATTTCTGAATCACTAAGCTACTATACCAACGTCGCGCGCCTACCGGTATTACTACAAATGGCATATCTCTAGCATTAGATACCATCTACCATGTTGCATTTATCGTGATTACGTTGTAATTGTAATTTACGGAATGTAATGTAATGTTCAGTTGAGAAATCAATAGATTCCAATAGAAAACGATACCCATCTCGTTGGATGATCTTCAAACTATTTGAACTTTGAAACTGATATTTAAGCGCATGGCGTTAATTTATCTAAGGAAACGTGTATAGATATTTGAATGTAAACACGAATACCTAGTTGATACACCTGCAGATTAATGAATAAGACTCTGGTGCAGGCTTTCTTCTCGGTATTGTGGGGTCCGACGGCACATGGAGCATCGACTGACCCTCCAACAAACACTTACACCCGTATTCACAAACAATACTTCGCTATGCGTACTACCAAAACTGTGCAAAGAACGACAAATTCTCAGTGCGTTCGTTTTGGTAAGCCTTTTTATTCATTGATAACACTTAAGTAATACTTCGTTGAGGGAACGCACTGCGTTAGATACTGCTCCGTGATGTTTGTGAATTGATTTTACCAGCCCTATGCGCTCGAGCACACTATGAGACCTCACAGTATTGTTTGTGAATACGGGTGTATGATTAGCCAAATTAAAGAGAGATACTGTAAAACAGTAGACCCGCTAAAAGTGCATGCTTTGAATGCAACCGGGCAGAGGCGAGGGGTCCCTATAACCCGATATCTGCCAGCTTGCTCTGTAAAGGGAAACCGTGGTAAAGATAATTCTGAAATTCAGAAGGAATCTGATTTTTTTAAGTCGGAGCGCCCAGTATCCACCCAAAATCGTTATGGTTGTTCTATAAGAGGTAACTTTTTCCCACCGGCTTCCCTTTCGAAAACTTGTACCCCTTGCCACTGCAACCGGGAGTAACGCTGTAAATGCTGAAAAATTGCAAATATACATATCTATATGTTTGAAGCATCATTGTCTTATTTGTAAGATCTACAATAATTATATTGATTTAATTGTAAAAGTTAAAACAATTTGATTAAATTACTAAACTCATAAACACGAAAATCTTTAACTTAACAAGCTGATTTATATCCTATTACTTCAGCTTAAGACTCAAAATGATATTTTTGGAAACGTACCAGTGATTACCAGTTTTATTATGACAAGAAACTTAGACCCACCCTGAAGCAATAAGTTTGGTTAAAACCCTCTAACATGGACTTAAGTAGGTGTAATTTCGTGCAACCCTATACAGCGGTATAATCCGTTTGGTTAGGCAAGCGGCAAGTTAAGTACCTAAAGGCAAACAATCTCGTTTAAAAATAAAATGAATTCCGAAATTAAGCCACTAGCTTAAGTTTAAGTATATGTCGCTAACGACTTCGAATACCAACCACATTCACTACAGTTTAATAAATATTCCGCAGGTCTAAAAAGGTCACTTTATTTGAATCGTATTAGGATAATATTTTGTCATGCGGCCTTATTTAAACGAAATTAGAATCTACTTAGTAAATTAATTGTTGTAATTCTGTTCATCTGAGTGACCAATTTATGAATTTTATAGCAATCTACGAGTATTCAAATGAATGCAGAATATTCCATCAAGAACTAAGCTGTTTGGCGACTCCTTCTTCTGCTGCACCATTAAGACCTGGAATTCCTTACCAGTTCACGTGTTTCCCTCCTCCTACAGTCCCGGGTCCTTTAAGCGGGTCGTGAAAAAGCATCTGATGAGGCCATCGTGGCCATTTTAGACCCGCTGCAGTTTCACAAAAATCTCTAACTATTATCAAGCTGATTTAGTTATATGTGACTTCAACTTAAGACTTTAAGTAACATTACAGACTTTAGCGACATATTATCGGCAATAAACTTAGATCTTGAAGTAATAACTTTACTTAAAACCCCAACACCGATTTAAGTAGGCATAATTTTGTGCAACCCTATAAAAGTTGCACCGGTAATGGTTCTGAAGACATGTACAGTACAGGTTAATGAGTGGACAGCAGTGGTAAACAGGCCTTTTGGGCACAAATGAGTGGACTGCAATGTTGTCAACAGGCCTTTTGGGGACAATATTGGAACTAAGATGGTGACGACAGGCTTTAATAGTTGTTATTTAAGTAATAAAAGACGTAAATTTAACTAGTGAGCTGTTAAAACGCGAAATGACCGGTAATTATTGGAAATTGCTTGCAATATATTAACTTGATAGCATGTTGAAATTGGCTGACTCCATCTATACTGTCATGTAATTTGAAAGTGATTGTATCTGTACATTGGAGACATTTAATAACATACATACTTGGGTTATTTTACATTTACGATACTGAATACAGAAATATTTCGGCCAAACTTAGCAGGACTAATCTACCCTTTTCCCAATTTTATCAAAATCAGTTCAGTGGTTTAAACGTGAAAGCGTAACAGACAGACAGATTTACTTTCGCATTTATAATATTAGTAGGTATAGAATATGAAGTAATCCAGAAAAGGCCTGCCATTTTGTGTTGCAGCCCAATTCAGAAAAATCGCGATTAAAAGTCACAGAGATATGACGGTATGGATCCGACCCCAGAATGTGGGGCGACTACTCATAATATTCGGCTCTATAGTTATGCACATTCAAGATGGTGGCCATCCACATACATACAATCACGCCTTTATCCCCGGAGGGTTAGGCAGAGGTGAATTAACACCCTCATTTCACCAATCATTGTATTAGATCCCACGTAATAGGGGTGAGCCTATTGTCGTTTTCTAGGCACTATTGTTGACTCGCTGAGTCTGGAATGTATATATCTATCTGAAGTTAAACAGCCCTATCCTATAGTCGCCTTGTACGACACCGCATGGGAGGAGATGGGGTGGCCCAAATTCTACTCTGCCGGGAACCACGCGGCATCCACACCACATACACCAGGATAATATTCTCATTCTCCTATCTTCCCTTCTCTGTCCTCTTAATTTCCTTCTGCAGATAGCGACTCACAAAATAATATCGGCATCAGCATTCTTACATCACGATATCTGCTAACCTTAGAGTATGCATTGCTATAGAGCGCGCCTTACAAGTATGAACTGCTATCACGGGTATGAACAGTACCGAGGCTCCTGGCTCTACCTCAATCAGTAGCAAAACAATACCCATCAAAATGACTTCGTAAGTAATATTTAATTCGATATGTTAAATCAAAATTTTATACAACATCGTAACTATATTTGTAGTAATAATGACGCAAAAATACCGCAAAATGACGCCATTTTTTGTATTTTGGCTTTAATTTTATTCATGCATATCAAATCGAACAAAAAACTTCATAACAACAAACTACATTAATAAGTGCATCTATTGATATTTTCGGTAATGTATGAAACGTCACTATAGGTATACCATCGCAAAGTATCTGCTAACACTCGGCGCAAAGACCTGAGTGATAGGCGCGCTCTATATTTATAATGTATACTCTAAGCTGCTAACCTTTAGATGTCGATATTTTCCACCTCGAATAAAAAAAAAAGAAATCCGTAAATCTCTAAATTCCCACAGTAATTAAAAGTGCCATATTTATAGTCCGGAACAGTCGCGTAAAAACTCGTAGCATACCAGTTTTTATTTATATCGATATCTGCCATTATTATTAACTATCTGATCCGTCCCGTCTTCGCATTGGAAAATTCCTAATACCCAATAGCAGTGTTACCTATTGGGTCCAATGAAACCTTCAAACTCAAATAAGTACACATAGTTTTATCGCAATCAAATGTTAGGTACAGCAGCGTATAAAATACCTATACTTCATTCGCTTAGGTATTTAACTAAAGGTAAACAATCTTGTAGCGATTTTTTATAAAACACATATTAAATAAATAAACTAGGCTAACTAAATGACTAATCCGGACGTGGTCCGATTCCGGTTTTAATGTTCAAAATTAATTTCTTATCAGAAAAATATTATAAATCGAGTTTATTAATAAAACATATTAAATAGACACATCGATTTTTTTTTTATTTATTATATATATAAGTATTTAATGTCTAATTAAATTTCAATAATAATAACAGAACATAAATACAAGAGAAAAGAACAAAACTTTACTGTTTTGCATGACGATCATGCCGGTTTCTTTATCAAAGCGCATCAATACATATTTCACTTAAAAAAACAAAAACCGTAAATCTAAAAATTCCCACAGTAAACGGAAATCATAAATGCCGTATTTATAGTCCGGAACAGTCCCCACGTTGACGATTCAACACCGGTTTTTTATATCGATATCTCAATATCGTACTTACGACAAAATTAATGGTAAATAAATGAGGTATTTTATCAAATATATAAATCTATATATCGTTACGGAATTTACATTTAAGGTAATCAGTAAATACACTAATTGATTATCTTGTTGTAAAGATATCGTATCGAAAGATATCATATTTTTACAATTAATTAGAAATTTTATATAAGATTGCAAATTCTTTGTTAGTGAATAATTAAATGTTAAGATTATATAAAATAGGTATTTAATATAGTTTTCGTGCGATTTCGATTATCTATTCCTTTGCTAAATTCTTATTAAGAATTGTAGAGCAATATTGGCTTAGATTAGATAATAGAACTAACTGCTACTGGAGCGAGTTAACTGGGGAGTTATGATATTCTCACATTTACCGGTGACTATACGGTGATTTATATAATATTGAAATCACCATTTAGATACTCGTCACCGGTGAGTGTGAGAAAATTCTTGTCACCGGTGAGTGATTGTAAAACTACCAGTGTTTTTGCTACTTCTATGAGGATCTCATACTACGCTTTAAAGAACCAGACTAGTACAAGGTTTTTCTCACATTCACCGGTGTCATTTGCGTGATATTAAAATCACGGTTACCTCGTCACCGGTGAATTTGAGAAATACATGTACTAGGTACTCTACATGGTTAAGTAGACTATGAGACCCTCATAGAACTAGAAATAACACTGGTAGTTTTACAATCATTAATAGACTATGGAAACTGATCATCATCACGCGATCTGCGATTATGCTTGTTTTCAAATCAAAAAGTATTAAGTTTTGGTGGATATTTTGAATTAAAATATCCCCAAAAACTTTAATACGATACAGGTACCTACTCCATATTTTTAAATCGCTACATCTTCTGCAGTGAGCCAAAAGCCTTAAATTAATAATAATCAATGCGATTAAATTTATTACTGTAAGAATCAAGTTAATTAATATCATAGATGGCATCTGTGTCACATGATAATATGTAAATTAATTATTAATTCAGAACAACAGATCTACGTAAAGATTATTCGGAACGAAATATTATTATAATTAATTATGATAGAAGAAAAATAAGCCGAGTTGTTGTCTATCATAAAATTATACAGAAGTCTGCTGTCTCCCAGACAATAAAACTAAACCAATTATAAAAGATTAAATTAATAATAATAAAAATAAATAATTAATTATAATCTTTTTGGGGTTCCGTAACTCAGGAGGAAAAAAAAAGGAACCTTTATTAGGATCACTTCGTAGTCAGTTTGTCTGTGCAGACTTTTTTGATTAAAATATTCTGAAAATATTTTTTAGATATCTCTCGTTTTAGAAAATAATGCCCAGGCAAAGCCAGTACGGGTCAACTAGTTCGATAAATCTTGTGCCGTGAGATACAAAACTTAACCAATAAATAACTTTAAAATTATCTTATTCATTAAAAGAGTTTGTGTCGCAATATAGACTACTTAACTGACTCCGTGAAATTAATCATTTAATATCAAATAAAATCATTAATTTGATTGCCAATCGGTTTTATGGTGATTTTATATCAAAAATTTACGGTTGGCTAATGAATTTATTTACATAGAACCTTAAATCATAATAATTAAAATGCCATTACATTTTAATAATAATGATTTAAGGGTACCAACAATGAACGTAAGTGATTTGTCAATTCGCACGATTGGCCATATCTATAGTATAGTTTTAAAAACAGAAATATTATGAGATCATTGAATACTGGCTTTTTAAGCTTATGTATGTTCTGTGACACGTTGGGACAAAAACTGTTGCATCCAGTAACACCTGTGACTCGTTGGGAATTTATTTTCCCAACCAGTAACATTGTTACTCGTTTGGGTGTTACTGGGTATATACCTACCTGTTTTATTCATTTAAATGGTTTCAATATTAATTTGTGACACAATTATCTAGGTATACATTCACTAAATTCGGGGGTGCGGTCGCACTTTTGCATACAACTCTTTATGTATGAAAAGGTGCGACCATTTCTTCCATATTTAGTCTTTAGAAAGCACTCTTGTAAGCTGAGGTTTCGAAAAGATTGCAGTGGAGCTTTTTGAGCCGTTTCTTCTCCACTAGCGACTAAAAAGAGGTGGTAAACTTAGTTTTAAGCAGAATTTTACGTCAAAAAAATGTCACGTTACACTATTTTGAGACAAAGAATTGAAACAAAATTCATTTCTGTAAATTTAACCCATTAATGGATAAATTGGAGATGAATGGTTGTATGGAAGTCAACCATTAAACCTTCTTCAAATTTGATAGAAATGTAACTATATCGGTATTTTACAATATTTCACGCCTCAGATGAAGAAATAATGCATCCGAATTATTATTGATGGCCGCTGGAACAATAAACGACTCCACTAGTCCATACAAAGTTCTTCAGGGTCGGCAGCGCGAGTGTGACGCCCCTGGTGTTGCATACGTCCATAGGCCACGGTGACCGCTTCCCATCAGGTGGGCCGTGTGCTTGTCTGCCAAGTGGTATAAAAAAAAAAGTGGCAAACCTTTGAAAGAAGAAACATGGAAAATAGAATTTCATGGTCTCTGGGTGATTTAGATTCACAATTTAACCCGGTAGGTGGTATTGCAAACATTTATACAATTTTTTGTATTAATTTAAATAACCTAATTGGTCCTCCACCACGTAGGTCTGATGACCTTTAGTAAAACGGCCTGACAACAACTCTAGACTACAGCACTAGAGCCTAAAGTCCATATTCAATAAATTATGACTAATAAAATGCTAATATATTTGACCTTTTCTACTTTTTCTTCTAAATTAAATATATTAATACGTATTTATAGCATTTAGTTACATTATATATGGTAATCATGTGAATTGTGAACGTAAAAACACGAAAGAGACACATCATTACATTATAATGGCATTGTAAATTCTCGATTTAGGTGATCGAACTTGTATTGTTAATCACTTAATATATTGTTACCTGTAATTTGTATAATTCAGGTATTTCATACAATACCTGGGTAATGTATGCTGTTAAGTATATAGATTGGCTGCTGCTCCACCGGCAATGTGTAAAATAAATTTTAGATTCTGTTATTTCGGGATATTTACCATGTATTGTTAGGAGTTTCCGATATTTCGGCGCTGTTGCAAGCAACCCGTAGCAACTATAATAGTAACTATATATCCCGTAGTAACTATATATAGCTCTAATAGTAATTGAATGGGCATGAAAGTAGTAGTAGGTATATAATACCTACCTATAAATAGATTGTACAAAAGTTTCACAAAGTCATCCGCAAATATAGACCACATTTTGCGGATGGCTTTGCAAAACTTCGATTTCTGGTTGGTTATTAAAAAAAGAACTTCAAGGGTTAAAGCCAAACCTTCTAACTTAATATATCCAAAACTAATTACGCGGACTTGTTTTATAGCTATCATTTATATTTTTGATAGCATTTTATACATTACCGGCTGCGCAATCAGTATTTTAAACATTGTCTAGGCATTGTACAGAATACCGGATTATACACATTAACGGTGACATGTATAACTAAAAGGAAGTGAAAAGATGTAGAACATAATTCGCGTGATTGGCTATTAAGTGATATTTACATTTAGGCTTGTTTTGTATTGAATTTAATCACCAATCACGTCACGGTTTTATGTGAAGAGATTGGTGATTATGTGAGAGTTTGGCTCTTGTTTCCACTTATTGATTTAAATTGAGTTTAATATTAATTTCTTGTGTTAGATTGGTTATAAGGCCGTTTCTTATAAGAAAGCGTATTAGAGATCCGATTCTCAGCACTCAATAGATTCACCGTGCGGTCGCCGGGTCCATAGCGTGATACAGAGAGGAACACCGTGACGGCGACTGGGACTTGCGACCCAGATGTAGGTTTAGGGTGGCCACCTTGTGATGCATCAGCGCTCACCTCCACCGTCAGTAGTGTCCCCCCCCCCTACCTATCCAAATTTGGTAAGATCCTATCAATGCCGCTTTTGATATTCGATTTAGTAAAGAGCTTACTGAAGCTCTTGGCAATCCGAGGTCTTTAAGTAAGTTGTACAGGGATTTAGCTGGAATTCCCCTTGCTCCTACTTCTACGGCGTAGAGTATAAATGCGAAAGTAACTCTGTCTGTCTGTTACGCTTTCACGCCTGAACCACTGAACGGATTTAGATGAAATTTGGTATAGGGGTAGATTAGACCTTGAGAAAGGACAAAGGCTATGTTTGGTCGCGATAACCGACATCCACGCGGGCGGAGCCGCGGGCAAAAGCTAGTTATCTATATAAATAAAAATTAATTACAATTCTGTTACTCTCGCTAAAACTCGAAAACGGCTGAACCTATTTGGCTAATTAGTTTTATTCTTGAAATATTCGTGGCTGTGCAGGGAAGGTTTAAACGGTGCGAAAATGTGAGAAAAGGATCTGAATTCCACGCGGGCGGAAAGAAATATGGCGGTACAAAGTTCGCCGGGTCAGCTAGTTAGAAATATATACACAATATATTCACGCATATTAATCCCTGAAGTGTTAGGCAGAGGTGTATTAAAACCCAAATTCCGCCAACTATGTTTTTTGGTCTATTTTATTGCCATCAAACAGGTACTTTGTCATAGGCTGTATTTTTACTGCCAAAGTAAGAACAGGTCCTATCGTTAAGTCGCTTTCTACGATACCCACGGGAATAAATGGAGTCCACCGGGAAGCACAGCAGCAGAAATACAGTGTGAAAAGAACCTGGAGTTAAAATTAAAATACCTATACATTTTTACCTATGCTAACTTTTTTTCTCGGCGTATCATGTAATAGCATGACGAATGTATAGGAATTGCCACAGTACCATCAATGGTACTGTTTAATGGTACCACGGTAAACAAACGGATTTGACGTTTTTGACATTCGTTGACGCCTGTCATATACGCCAAACCCTTTAAATTTTCAATCTATTCTACAAGACGCCGGCCGACGAATTGCCACCACATAGATAATCAAAGATTGCCACTTGTCTAGAGGGGCAGCTATCCAGGACAGGTTCGGGTCGCTCTGTTGGTAAAGTATACCCACTTACAAGGGGCTGTCACAACTCTCCGGTCAGAGTCACCTTGAATGTCGACTTTTCCCAATATTTTTTTGTTCTATTTTAAAACAAGGAAAGTTGAAATCTAGTGCAATCGCAACTAAAATAGGTATGAAAATAAATAAAAAATCTCGACTGCAGCTCTTACAAATTGTATGCATTCAATAGGTTACACCGTCTCATTTATCATACGATTTCCCCAATTCCCAACTCTAAAAAACAATAAACAATAGACTAGAATAAGATCACAATATTATATTTCTAAATTAAACATAATCAATTATATTCATAAATAATTATGTATTTCTCCACACCGGTAAGATTATTAAGAAGCAACATTCTTCGTAATGATATAGAGAGTGCCTTTAAAGGTTGTGTGCCATTGAACAAACAAACTATTTCCGACATTTGGGTTGCTTTGTAGCAGCCCTAGTCTACCCGTGATGCAAACAGAACTTCGGGATTGGTGGATACAAATAAACTGCGATAGAATCTGATATTCAAAATTACCTTTATTTCAATGTAAAGATACTGATTAAATTGCTTATTTTTATCTTCTCCATGTATTATTTCCTGTTAGAAAAAAGGGGAAAACGGGCACATTTTCCCCATCTTTGCTCACAAATTGTCACAATAAGCTATTATTGTGATAATTTGGGATTTTCTGAATACTCCCATTACAATAAGAAATTATGGGGAATATCCGAAACCCTGGTATTGCTAGGAGGATAACGATACAAACTAGGTATCTACCTATCTATATTAAATTGCCAGCCTCCACCCGCGTGCATCACAGTTAACGCGACTTTTGCTCATATTATATCCGGTTCTGCTCAACCGATTGTGATCAAATAAGATTTTATGTCTTACCAAGACCTTTCAAACAAAAAAAAATCTGTTCAGTAGTTTTTGCGTAAATCGCGAACAAACAGAAATTCCATAAAAAAACATCGTTTTCGGAATCGTAAATAAAATATAGTAATACAGACACGACCACTTTACAATTAAATAGTATATAAATAGATAGGCCTCTCCCGATGTGCACCTTTTAGCCGATCCAGGCTTCCGCATCCAGTCTGCCGCGGTTGGTCAGGCGGTTTCTGGTGCATTAGGCTATTTAATTGATCTATATTGATCAATGATTGATAGATATATGATGGATGTTTCCTAATGTGATCGCTTCTGTTGTTCCAGGTGCTGTGTGGTGCAGTGGCAGACGCGGGCGACGTGATAGCCAACGCGAGCCGCGTGCGCCGCGCGCCCCAACCTCACTACTCGCACCGCGTGGTGTAAGTACCTGCTCACCTCATCATCGTTTATAGCGGCTTCCCAGTTGCATTCATTAAATAATAAGTGTCTCCCCAAACTCGAGGTCTAGATGGGGACACCGTAGTCCCCACACCAGAAGGGTGCCAGCTCAAAGAAATGAGCCTGGGTCGGCCGGGGTGCACCTTACGACCCACAGACGGAGTTCGTTTTAGTTAGTTTTAGTCCGACATAACCGAATTAAAGCTCCAGCTGGGATTCCGGGGTGAAAAAACATCTGATGAGGCCGTCATGCTGTGTGCCATCATTGTAGTACTAGTCTATAATGGTGACCTTCTTTTCCGAGACTTTGCCTTCAGAAATGTACCTGGGTCGATCAGGGGGCAAGAGATATGTCACCCCCGGCAACTAATAACCCATGAGAGAAAGTCGGTTCGAGTCCTACATAGCCCCAACTTGGCGGTATTCGAGGAAATCACACTATAAAGAAAGTATAAAACAAGACAAAAATTATATCCCTACCATATTTTTTTCAGGACGGACGAGGATCTAGACATGGCTGCGTCGTGGAAACGCTCTCACTGGCGCGAAATGCAGTACATACTGCGCCACGAGGCCCACGAGGCCAACGAGAAGACCCAGTGCTGTCCATCCAACCTCGAAATGGTTGCCAAAAAAGGCGGCCGAACTCCCAGCGGCCACTACGTAGAACTTTACGAAGATGGCGAGAACCAGCAACGGTTATTCGAAATTTCGTGTAAACCAAACGTGGTCGACAAACCCTGCCGTTTCGTCGACGCCAGACTTTACAACGACTCGGTATGCGTTCAGAGGTATTCGTTCTCGTACGCCTTAGTGCGGTACCTCCACACGCCGGTGACAGATAATCCTCAGCCTCGTTCTGAAGGACATTTCTCCGTGCCAGGCTCTGGTGGCTGGTCAATGGACTACGTAGAAGTCCGTGCTGGATGTGAGTGTGCAATCAAAACAAACAAATACAGTAAACCTTCTCGCAGAAGACACAAGCAGCGCAAGCGGAATAGGAGAGTAGCTGAAGACGATGAGACCTGACTATGGGTGTGTGCTAGTGAAATCTATTCGGGACTTTGAACAAATTTGGGATCATCCCATAGTATTACGTTTACAAGGATACCTTTACTGATGTTTACGTTTAGTTTGTCTGAACGTCAGCAAAGATGTGTTTGTTTGTGTTCGGATGCTGTGGATCGTTTATCGTTACCTACACCAAGTTCGATGCTTGGTTAGTGCAACTATCGGTCGGTCTATTAATGTATTTATTTTATTTTTTTTGTCTGTATTACGCTTCTTGTTGTAGTCCGTTTAATAAGTCTCGATCTTTTGAAATTAAAGCGCCTTTCTTTGTGCCTTAGATTTAAATAGTTCACTGTCTATTGAAACTTTCAATCCAATGCGTTGACTGTATACTTTAATAAGTATTATAAATGTAATGGCAAACGTCACAGGTAAATGTAAATACGACTCTAAACAATAGTTATGCTATTATTAGCATGCTAAATAATATAAAATAGCATGCCTAACCCGTTTTTGAAACAATAAAAATAACAGTTTTTTTGCTGGATACCTACACAATAATAACGTTATTAAAGTTAGTATCGCTATTTTTTGTATAACGTTATTTTTCTGAATAAAAATAGTTCTGCAGGAACGTTATTATTTTAATTCATGTGACATGGGCTAACGCTATATTTTAATGTAATAGTTACCGGTTGATCGAGGTGCATAGTTGTAGTAGACTTCACTGCGTCTGTCACAATATTTTCAGTAACTTTATTATTATAAGGTAGTAACAATAACGCAGTCTGTGATCAGTTCTCATAAACATGTTCTCTAGGTCACGTAGTGAGGTCTTGTGATGTTCGTCCTGTGAAATAACCGATATACCAGTTATAGTCTGTTTTATAAGTGTTTAAAAATTAATCGAAGTTTTCTGTGAAGTGATATTTTCATTAGCGTACTTCTTCATTTCAGTAATTTACAGTACGAAAATGTTTATAGACTATTTTAATGAGGTAAAAATTTAATAACTAAATACTGGTAAGGAATTGGATTAATCATTATTAGTACACTAATTTAACCCAATTTCAATTTACTACAAAAAAAAATACCTTAGTTTTATTTAACGTTTACACTTACAACTTAACAAAAGCCCGAGGAAATAGCATTCTGCTATTGATAAATGATTTTAGCATGTTCGATGTTGATTTAAGAAAGTTGAAACGCTAAATAAAGCTTTCTTCTTATGTATAACTGTTCAGTTATAGAGTTGCGTTATCGTTATTTCACGCGAAGAACATCACTAGATAGTCGTTCCACTGATTATAATGCTCTCTTCCTTTTAAACTTAAGAATATTTATTCAAAGTTAACAATTTATAATTTTTGTTATTATTGTAACAGTACTTACTTTTTAGTTATAAGTGCGTCGAGTCAAAGATCTGTATTATTTTCTATTTTGTAATACTTTTATTGTATTTAAAAATTTAGTTACTTATAAGAAATAATTTCTATTTATACTGTTTAATACGAGGTATTCCGATATGCAGTATGAATGTTAGTTTGTACGTAGAAATCGCTTCCATAAAAAAAAATATTTTTGATGTATATAAATAACGCAATAGTATTTGTCGACTGAGATTATTTTGTGCATTTAGATGTGTATTTTCAAAACGAGGGGATATTTTTTTTCTAATTAATATTGCGCTCCATTCACACAAAATTGTGCAGCGCCATCTGTTAGGGAGTAGCTGTAAACATGTCGTTTGAATTATTGAAACTAGATGTCGCTTCACCCACTTAACCTGTCTAGCATACACAGAACAGTGCCATGTTTAACTAATTATAATGTATGTGAACCAGTAAGGACTACTTATTTGGTCTTCTAGGGATTATAGAAAACTTTGTTAGGTACATTCATGACATAGTTTTATTACCAGTTACTTGCAATCAATGTGCCTTCGCAACTAAATGTAGAAAGTCGTGAGTCATTGCAATGGTCTTTTATTAAAACGAGGTAAAACGGTCCAGGCGTCAAAAACTGTCACGTGAGACTTGATTAGTAGATAATAGATAACCTAAAGGCCTATACTACACTTGACTAAAGGCTCATTTAGACGAGGAGAGTTCCTCAGCTGCAGCTGTTCGTCTAAACATTCGCCAAAATAATTGCCGCTCTCTCGTCCACGCTGGCGAGAATTGCCTCGCAATTGAATGTTGATAGTGTCCGTCTATCAGTAATCGTATTTTGATAATCGTATGATATAATCCTAGACGGGAATTTAGGGCTTATCTGTGTGAAAACACAATCTGCGAGGATTACAGGCCGCTCCGTCACGTCGTAGTCGTTTATTGTATAAAATAACATATTGGCGTTCTGACGAACGAGATATGCGTCGGAATTTCTGTCAAGCTCACTTAGGCCAGATGCAGTCTCATACCCGTGCTATACCATGCTATGCTGTCTCATTTGCGTCAAGTGACTAAGCACCTTTACTTTTATGACATCAAAAACATTTGTGCGTAAAGGCGGTTCCATATGGTGTGTCATCTGCAGAGTATACCAGCCTATTATACACAGCAGACGAAACGTGAGAGTTACAAATCGCGCATGAATTTGCTTTCCACGATAGGTACATACCCACGTGTCGTTGTTTCGAAGCAGTCACTGTCGTGGACTTATCATCGGAACTGCCGTCTCCATGATCACTCAGTATGAAAAACTGCCTTTATGAGTACTATCGCAATGTCAAAGTGTAATCGCAATGTTGCGATTACATTTTGACATTGCGATAGTAATGAGATTGACATATTTACCTAATTTTGATGTAAGATCATTGTCATTGTCTAAAAAATAGATAATACAAATAAGTGTAAGAATGTTATTAGCACCATCACAGCAACATCACATTACATTTTATTGTTGACATCAAAAACAAACTTATAAAAATAAAAACCTGAAATAGCAAAAACTTATTTTATTGTCTCCTTATATCCTAAATAGTCATAAAATTCTTGAAAAATTAAGTATTTCTCACAATAATTAATATTGTCACAAAATCCTTATAGGATTTTTGTTCTATTCAGTACAATCTATGCATTTAAAAATTAGTTTTTTTCTTACATAACTGGTTGATTATGTACTTATTCTAAATTGATCTCCAATTTTGAGAGAAGAATCAGTTAGCATCATGATCTGAAAGTAATGAAAAACATTATTATTATACATATTTTACACAAGAAGAGCTACGAAATAAACATATAAGATAGTCTTTTTATGGATCCCCTAAAAAGTCCGACAACTAATCTAGCTTCGATATCGCTAATTGGTTGTTGAGGTCAGACGGCAGTCTCTTCGTAGAAAATATCAAAGTTCAGCCACATCACAATAAGACTGGAAAGACCCCGACTGAGTTGGATAAAGGCTCAGAGAATGATGATGGATGACCGAAGATCTAAGAGAAAATAGATGGATTATGTGAGGAATGATATATCCGGGAAGGAAGAGAATGTTGAGATGACTGGCAGTATAGATGAATGAAAAGACACACATGTTACGTCGACATAAATGGCTACCTCTTCGCAAAGCCTCTTCCAAAAGCGTCAGTAGTTTAGTGGTTAAGGAATCGGCCCTACGAACGGAAGGTCTCGGGTTTGAATTCTGACCATTACACTACCGATAGGAATCCACTCCTAACACAAGCAATTTAGCTTAGCTAGAGGGGTTAGAGGAAATATTAGTAATTTCGGTTGATAATATTCCTTTAAAAAAAAAATCTTTATTAGGGTAGACAAAAACCACAAGTTTCGACTTGTGCGATCCTGGTACACCCACTTCTTTTCCCTTCTTCTACTTTCTTAAGTACCTATTGTATTGTACACGTTTCATCAGTCCCATTTTTGGGTCGGGCATTTTTAAATTTAATATGGAAACATTAGAAGCACTGAGAAAACGTCTATCACTTTCACGGAAACAGGAAGTTTTAGGATTGTAAGGAAAAATAATTTAAGGAATCAGAGATTGCATGCAATGCATGTACCTAATGCATGATTCACCGACACATCACCTACACAAAATATTTTTTTGTCTAAGTTTGTAACTAAATTTTGACAACGCCATCTAGCGTCAAGTAGCATAACATTATTAAAGACCGCTGATTATTTACTTATAGGAATGGAATAATAATTATACTTACCTAAATACTTAGTCGTCAAATACATAAGAACAAATCCTAGTCCAACGGAAAGCAATTGTAAGATCCCTCCACTGCGTTTTCGCTCGTGCCAGCGCGCCCTCTCGCGGGGCAGCACTTCACTAACGGTGACATAGAGAAGCGTGCCGGCCGCTAACCCCTGTAATGTTAATATATTTTGTGAACAGATGGCGCTTTTCACAAATTACAACTCACTGGAGAGGTTTTGTGCTATCAATGGGAAGACCAAAGGCTGGTCCTGCCTGTCTTCTTCGCTGACGGCACGGAATCTCTCCATTCTTAAAGGGTCGGCAGCACGAGTGTGACTCCCCTGGTGTTGCATTCGCCCATATACTACCATCAGGTGGGCCGTGTGCTTGTCTGCGATCTAAGTGGTATAAACAAAAAGGTCTAAACTTTGGGACACATGTCACCCTTGCCATTAACGGACGAGACTATGCCATAGGATTTCCCCTTGGCGGTCGCCACCGTGCACGCCATCGCGGACGCAAGCTGAACGCGTTGGTTTGACCGAGCCCTTAAGGGTGAGGAGTCACACGACTGTTGCTTTCAAAAGTCAAGATAAAGTAAATCAATTTCAAAGTAGAAGAGCTCCACAGGACCGAGGAAAAGACTGACCGTGAATCAAACATTACCTTTTTTTTATTATCGTGAGAAAAATCCCCAGGGATACCCCCCGGCCGGAGCTGGTGGTGGGGGAGCTTATGTCGGACTTGAACCAACTAAAACGCACGCCGTCTGTGGGCCGTCGGTTCCCGGAGGTGAGGTAGTCGTAGACATATGCCTCGCATCTCGGCCGACCCAGGGCCTTATCCTTTGATCCGGCCCTCTTCCGGTGTGCGGACCGCAGAGTCCCCAACTAGCCCCCGGGTATGGAGACGCACGCAATGCGCGCCGCCGGCGCCGCTGCGGCCTGCTTCTGCTAGGGTGACAGGTGACTCCACGCGTCACCCCCCGCGTTCATGGGGGATGGAGGTCATTCTGCGACCTCCGACGCCCGAGTTGCCGCCGCTCGTCGCAATCAAACATTACCTGCATGATCGGTACAGCAATAGAATCCTTCAGCCCGTTGACGCTCTCGAGGCCAGAGCCCACGGCGATGCCAGCGACGGAGCCCAGGCTGAACAGAGCCACGCAGAAGATGTGGGTGCACAGGCGAGACGGGAAGTTCTCGCACAGCTCCGCACCGAGACAGAATCCTACCACGAACTTGTGGGATGCCACTGCTGCGAAGAGTAGGAGCACCTGGAAATTTAAAAAAAAACATCCATTTTATCCCGTTCTCGCAACCCATAGGAGTCTATTCTCGGAAAAATATTTATTTCTCTATGAAGTTCTTTTTGAAGAACATAAATAATTTTTAAAAATTGCCATTCTTTTTATGCTCATTCATAAATGGGTAATTTCACGATGCCAATTTTTTTGCTAATTTCGGTGGCATTTTTCAATCATAGGTTTTCCGATGAAAAAATTTTAATGGAGTTCTTTTAGAATACATCAGTATTCTAGATATTCTAAAAGAACTCCATTAATTTTTTTCATCGGAAAACCTATGATTGAAAAATGCCACCGAAATTAGCAAAAAAATTGGCATCGTGAAATTACCCAAATAGATGCCAACAAGACTAGTTTTTATACTACTTAGGTGGCAGACAAGCACTTGGTCCGCTAGATGGGCAGTGGTTACCGTGGCCTATGGACGAGTGCAACACCAGGGCCGTCACGCTAGTGCTGCCGACCCTGTGAGAATCTTCTAGTACCCTTCTTGAATATAGTACCCCATGCTGTAGACGCTTGAGAAAACCACAACAGGGATTTTTAAAAATTGGGCATTCAATTGAAAAACACAGAACTACCTATATTGACGCAATAATACCTAATGTCAAGAAAAGTTTCTTAAAATTATGATTTCAACAGAAAATGTATTGCGATCTAAAAAAAAATGCCAATTTCGTTCAAATTGTCAGTATCACCTGTATAGTAGATACTCAAGCTGATATATCCCGGACGGATTAAGTAGAAGTTGTTATACACTGCTACTAAGAATTACAATGCCACTTTGCTATTCCAGTAAGTATGCGTGTCTACCCTTTCAGGGTTGGCGGTCAGACGGCAGTCACATGCGTAAATCATGGAAAGGCGGAATAGCAGAGCGTCCTTAGTTGTAACACCATTACATAATACTTAATGTATAATTTCTTGTAATTTAAACATAAATCGGAAATATCAACCAACCGTACTGAAGTAAAATTCCTATAGCAAAACTGACCAGTCGATAGCAGACGAATTAGTTACAAGTAAAAGGCATTAAATAAATATAATATGGATGTACTTCTTGATGAAAGAATATTTTTATCGAGTGAGTCAATATCCATACTTCCACACTTCCACACTTCCACACTTCCACACTGCCACACTTCCACACGTCCACACGTCCACACTTTCGCACTTCCTTAATAATATTATAAAATAAATGTGGAAGTAACTGCCTGTCTGTCCGTCCGTCCGTCCCGTGCGTCCGTCTGTCCGTCCTTCTGCCTGTCTGTCTGACTCTCTATCTGTATGTCTGTCTGTCTGTTACGCTTTCATGCCTAAACCACTGAACCAAGCTTGCTGAAATTTGGTACAGAGTTTTCTGAAAATTTCAGAGGAATTTCCACTCCATCACCACCCTTGTTTAGTAGAAAACTAAGAATGGCATCGCGAAAGTTCAAAGGCTTACAATACCTAAACCACAGATTACCTAATAGTTGGAACAGATAACTCACTGCCTGGAAAATAACGATCCAACTCAGATAAGTGCCTACAAGTCCACGTGATCAACCACCTCCATACGAATATGTATCTTAACAGACAGCCATACGGTTATTATTACTTTGCAGTCGCTCGGCGTCGTCCTCGTAGTTACGTATAATGACGCTAGGGTTGCCTCGCTTAATAAAGGCTTTACACTAGTTTACAATAGTTTGACATTTTTCTCACCTATTCATCGAATATCGAATAATAGCCGAATATTATTGGACATTCGGTCAATATGTATTTCATCTCAATCACAATCCTACCGGTCAGCAACTCAAGAGTAGGTAAGCTTAGACAAGGCCTTAGATAAACTACTATTCTCAGTGCACAGTGGCGATTATTATATATTTGGTCTGAACGCAAACAATGCAGTAGAGGTAACGCACCGACAATTATAAGTACACCAGACCTACACAAGTACACGAGAGTCAAACGCCAGCCCGCGACAGAGCGGTGCGGGCGGCGGCGGCCATCGCCGGTCGCTGATCGCCTCCCGATACCATCCTACGAGTACTTACAATTTTTTATTTATGATTGCATTCAAGTGTTAAGACTGAACCCGAGCCGTTAGCTATAAGTAGGTACTAGGTCAGATAACTACATCTTGTAACAACCAATCTGTTACTGAATAGACTAAGTAGGTACTGAATCCAACATTTTTTAAGTCTTTCCGTATAGTAGGTAGCGAAGTGGGTAGGTAGGTACCTATATTACTTTGTACAAGATATGTACCTACTTATGTATATTAAATATTGTCATAGGTAGGTACCTACAGTAACTTAACGAATGTAATTACACTTATTAAGTAAGTACCTACTTGCCATTCTTCATTAACAGGCAAGCAGAAGTAAGAATTTTATTTGATTTGCTAGATTCGCATCCGTGATATGCTTTCATAATAGCATCATAGATTGAGTATTAATTATATTAATAACAAACAAAAAGACTCAACAAACAAAAAGATTGAAACGTAATAATATAACCAAACCTTAGGTAGGTACTTTATTATTGTACGCGCGTGTGCACGCGCGGCTAGCGACAGCCCGACTGACGACCGAGGACCGTCGGCGACCGGCGGCGAGAGCGCGCAAGTACATAGAGTGAGCGTGGCCTGCCTAAACGCTTATTACTTATGACTACTTTATGAGTAAATAACCTTGTGTTTATTTTGCTATCTTCCTACCATAAAATAAATCAATTAAAAAGCGATTCAAATATCATTTGTGTTGTCAAACAAAATTAAAAAATAACGTTATCAACGAAACGCTACGTCGCGCACAGATAAAAACGGGGCCGTGGAACCGATGCGAATAATATCTGTAGTAATCTGTATCGTATGAGTACTACAAATTATAATTTTAAACGTATCTTAACTATTAATCTAAGATTTTTAGTAGTTTATATCTTATTTATGTGCTATCTTATCTATGCATGCTAATGGTCTCCCTGCCAAGATTCTATTTTTGGCTACAAATATATAATTCGGTACTCTAAAATCTAATGGTTTTAGCTTTCATCAGAAATTTGAAAATTACATTTGAAAACTTCACCCTACGAATTAGTCCTCTTGTAAGATGAACAAGGCTTTAGACACAAAATAAATAATAGCTTTAGACTGCTTTTTCACCAGATATGTGCTATGCTACATTGCCATGGATGCAATGCTTATTCATTGGTCCACATAGCGAAGCTCTGGTGGAAAGGCTATATTTTTTATATAGAATGATGTGGGTCTATCTGCCAATCTTTACGCTTTCACGCCTAAACCAATGAGTTAATTTTGATGAAATTTGGTACAGATATAGACTAAAACTTTAGAAAGGATATAGGCTATGTTTGGTCGCAATAACCGACATCCACGCGAATGGAGCTGCAGGCTGCAATTGAAAATATATTTTAAAAAATTCTAACGTACCGGTTGCAAGCCATTAACTACTATTTTCATTGCAGAAAATATTATCTAGTTATGATGAACAGGAAAAACCGATGTACAAACATAATGTATCTAGGTATGAAGTATTTTCCTTATATAAGTAGGTAACTATAAATTATTTTATTGTGCGGACTAAATACCTGTATTTTTAACTATAGCTTCTTGAATGTAAGAGTGCCTATTTAGTTTATTTAATTTATCATTCATTGATATTCACATTGTATCATTCATTTATTTGCACACAAACTGATAATTATCTTCACAGGTGACCTTAATACCTGCCTACAATAGTGCCGTAACCTAATAAATCACTACATAATTATAAAACAAAGTCGCTGTCGCTGTCTGTCCGTCCCTGATTTTGAAGCGGTTTTTTTAATAGATAGACTGATTCAAGAGGAAGGTTTATACGTATAATACATGCATAATATCGCAGAAAAACACTGATAAATTTAGAGATATGTAGCGGAAACGGGATCAGAATACCACGCGGGCGGAAAATATGGCGGTACGAAGTTCGCCGGGTCAGCTAGTACCTAATAAACTAATCAATACATTCTCAAGAAAATCACTACACAACATTTTCCGATAAATGAGAATAAGCGGACCTTGGTACTACATGTATTATTATATCTTTTAAAGTAAGTACTCAACATGCGCGGTTCGAGGGGGGGAAGGGTCACGGGGGTTAAGACACCCCTCCTCCCCCATTCGCGGTATTAAAAGGTATTTTCTGAAGGAATTTTCGTACATATAAAAGGGACCCCAAAAAATTTCAGGTCTTGGCCGCACCTGTGCTCAACGGTTTTAATGCTAATTAGTATTCAGTATTGTACGCGTGTGGAGACAGCTAGTAACGTTTATAAATAGAAAATGCGACACCAAAATAATCAAGTTTTATAAAAATGGTTTGCGAGATGATGTAGGAATTATAACGACATGCAACACAAATCACACTCGTGCTGCATGCCGTCCCTGTAAAAACATTCTAGACCTTCTCGAAGGACCCCATATTGTAGTCGCTAAGGAAAACATAGGTGTTGCTAGGGCTGTATACTGCAATCAATCTTTATCTATATTATTAGTATGTTGAAACAAGCATAACAATATGTGCTAATTGTAACTATTTATCATACTAATTAAGTAATATTGCTGCAATAAAGCGACGTGTATTTCCTTTTATACCTATCTATTGATTGCATTGTGTTGTGTTATTACTCATTCTTGTATAGTATTAATATTATTATAATAAAAATATAATTGTGGCGGAATGGTCAGAATTTGTGTCTATCCCATTAGTTCCATTGAGTTGTCCCATCATGGGACAACTGAGACGATTACGTCCCAGTAGTTCCATGGGACAAGTTGAACTAATATTTTATCATATTGTTGTCCCAGTAGTTCCATTGCCGTCATCACCGTACATATGAAAGAGTTGTCCATCATGGAACAACTGAGACGATTACGTCCCAGTAGTTCCATGGGACAAGTGGAACTAATATTTTAATCCCAATTTGTTCACCTGCGAGCCACACCTGCCTCCATGGCCTATGGTCGTATGCAACACCAGGGGCGTTATACTCGTGTTGCCGACCCTGAAGAAACCTTCTAATACCCTACTCTAAGCAACGAACCCATGTTGTAATCGCTTGGGAAAACCACCGCAGAGTTTATTCCACAGCTTGAGTGTGAGTGGGATGAAGTTCCTTTCATACCGCGCAATGCGCACTGTTTCCGGTGGCAATGTGTGAGGATGAATTTCCCTGCCTGTGGCGAAAGGTGCGATGATAGAATGTAGCTGTGGGCATCATGTCCAACAATTCATCTGAGCACTATTGAGAAAGTAGACATCCGGGAATGTGAAAAATTTACCATGTGCAAAATTGGGAAAGTGAAGACCTGGGAATAAAGGCATTTTGTAGGCGGTTAGATTAGGTGTCGATACAAATATCGATTTTCACAACGACTTGACAACCCTAATCCTGCATAATAAAACCACAATAACAACAAATCAATGTAGGTATACTTAATCAAAGCAATAATGTAAGTAGGTATCTACGTCGTTGAGGAAATTGTATTATCTTCAACAACTACATACATTGTAAGATGTATGCCAATGAAGAGGGGTCCCTATAACACGATTCTTATCGGCTTCCCAATGACTCGCTAGCAGCCATGAATATTTTTTACGGATTGACAATTTGTATTTGATGACACAAAGATAGACTAGAAATTAGAAAAGGACATAGGCTATGTTGGGTCATGATAACCAACATTCATGTGGGCAGAGCCGTATGCAATAGCTATATTAAAGGAGGATGGGCGTTTTGGGCCCACTTACAATATTGTCCAATCGAAATGAATTTACCATCGTTGGATAGCTCTTATCAAGAGTATAAAAAACGACTATGGCAGCTAACCTGTATCTATTGTCCGTTTTGTAATATACTCCTCAGAAGTTACATCGAAATAGAATTTAAAAAAAAAAATATCTGGCTTGATCGATTTTGATGATGATACTATTGTTATTAACTCTAAGTGTACATAAGCAGATAAGCATTAAGTTGGCACCGGTTTTGTGAAATTATGTGCTTGATTTTTTTTTATACCACTTAAGTGACAGACAAGCGATTTTCACTTGGCATTACTACTATGCATTTATAATATTAGTGTGAATAATAATAATAAGAAGAAGAAGGGCTTTAGAAGGTTTCTTCAGGGTTGTGTGACGCCCCTGGTGCTGCATACGTCCATATGCCACGGTAACCACTTTCCATCTGGTGGGCCGTGTGCTTGTCTGCCACCTAAGTGGTATAAAATAAAACAAGAAATAAAGTGTATAATTCACTTATTTCTCGAAAATCTTACTTATTGTAATTATTATTATTATATTTATAACATGCAATAATCGAGACCAATAATAATAGAAGTGTATGCAGGATGCTACAAAAAAACAAAAAATACTGCTTTCGGACAGCAAATCGGGACTAGCGCCATAGTTATTCGTAATCCACACAAAAATACCTTTCCAATGGTGTATCATTTATTCCGATTGGAGGGTGGGACCAAGTTCCATACATTTGTGCCCATCATCCTTTTCAGACTTAACTAACACTCCTTAGGTAGGTACCTACGTGTAAATATTCAGAGTGGATTATTAACAGCACCCGAAGAGAAAGTGCTCTAAATACAGGAGAACTGAAGATAGCAAGGAAACATTTCTTTATTTTCAGGAAAAAAAAGAAAAAAACTGCATTGCAGTGCTGTGCCACCATTGTAACATGGTACGTGTCTATAATGGTGACCCTCTTTTCTGAGACTTTGCCTTCAGCTTACCATCGGGCGAGGAGAAGTCAAATTGACGTGTCCTTTATAAAAAAAATCATTAACTTATCTAAACTTTCCGTCCGGGTCCGATTAAAAATTCCACTGTGTACAAACATATTTTTGATTTAAGATATTGATATTACGAAAAGTCAATAACTTCTTATGATAAGAATAAAATACTTTCTTAAAGGCGATTTTATCTATAGGTACAGGGCAGTGGTCTAATCTTGCCCCCCTAGACAAGTGGGAAATAGATGGCTGGTGTATTAGTGGGATTTGACGTATATAATAATATGTCAGTCATCTTCTTCCTCCTAGCGTTAATTCCCAGTCGTATCCGAAGCTTTCACTTCGGAGTCTGGGGTCCGCTTTACCAGACTTAACTGCGGATTTGGCTGGACCTCGATATTTTCCGTGAAGCGACTGCCATCTGACCTCCACAACCCAATGGTAACATTAGACGATATCGAAGCTTTGCAGCTAGACCGTTGTTGTTGAACTTTTTAGGGCTCCAACTATTCGTAACGACTGCCATAGATGTTCGTATGGCAACCGGGACCGACGGCTTAACATGCTCTCCGAGGTACTACTAGACCAATGCAAATACCCATACTCATGCATACAAATATTTGCACTGAGCGGGGATCGAACCCGCGCCTCCTGCGTAGTGGCCGCGTTCACTACCGCTACGCCACGGAGGCTGTCATCGAATGTCACAAACGTCAATTCCCATACATTCTTCATTCTTTTCTACAATATGTCGGCCAACGAAACCCGCGCCACGTATCTTGGACCTAAATCGTAAGACATACGAGGCTCTGGCGCCCGCGGATTGCTTTGTAATAGTCTATGCTTGGTGAATTTGAGTTCGTCTACCGCAGTAGCATCCCGTGCTATCCTCAAAAGACACCCAAGAAATGTGTACTGCGCGTATGGTGCACATTTTGAGCACATTTTAGGTCCAAGATACGTGGCACGGGTTATACTTGTCTAGGGGAGCTATCCATCTTGTCAAATTTCTCGGAATATGTATGTATATGTATATAAGATACTAACCTTCCGCCCGCGGCTCCACCCACGTGGATCTCTTATCTCCGGTTCTACTTAACCGATTGCAATCAAACAAACGTAAGATTTTAAGTCTGACCAAGACCTTTCTAAAAAACCGCATCAAAATGCGTTCAGTAACTAGTTTTTGCGTCTATCGCGAACAAACATTTCTAATTTACAATTAGATTATATAATAGTAATAAGATTTTAAAACATTCTACACAGCGCTATCTAGACCGAAAATTAACTTAACTAACTTGTGTTATGGGATGGGGGATATCTAGAATGTAAATAAAGATAAAAGCAGATATTCGAGATAGAATAATATAGATAACACATATCAATATACAGGCGGAGGATCGGCAAACGTGGCGCATATTGGGAAAGGCCTATGTCCAGCAGTGGACTGCAATAGGCTAATTGATTGATTGATTGGTACAGACATATGTTTTAATACATACATATTATACAATAGAAACACCCAGACTAATACAAACTATCATACAAAATATTTGCACCGGCGGGATTCGAACCTACAATCTCTGACTTAGCATTCGACCGCTACGCCACAGAGGTGTCATAAGTAGCCACGTACATTATAGACAGATTATTTTACCGTTATCATAAAACTCTTATCGCTTGAAACTTATCTTTGACAAAAGCGCTATCTATCGATGTAGGTCATTATACGAATGATTATGACTCCGACCGCTGTTATCAATTGTGTTTATGTATTTAAATTCATTAAGAAAAATACTAAATTAAAATCGATTCGGGAGCTACGATGCCACAGACAGACATACACACAGATACGTCAAATGTGTAACACCCTTAGAGTATACATTGCTATAGAGCGCGCCTTACAAGTATGAACTGCTATCACGGGTATGAATAGTACCGAGGCTCCTGGCTCAACCTCAATCAGTAGCAAAACAATACCCGTCAAAATTACTTCGCAAATAACACAGGTCAACAAATTAAAAAAAAATTTTTGGTGCCGAGGTCTCGTTAGTGGTTTTGTATTAGGTATACATTGGTAATACAAAAAATATTTTTACTGCTTTTTTCCTACGTGTAGTTTTTTGTCTATACTCTGTTTTTTAAATTTGCTATAATCAGTACTGTCGGGAACATGATTTCACGTCTTATTAGTATCTTTCTACAAGTAAATCGATTTTGATATCATGTCTTCATCGCGAAGAAGTTGTCTCAATGATTCAAATGTGTTTTGTTATATTTGTGAAGAATAAACAGCCAAAAAGTTCAGGAAATCTAAACCAGATTCTGTAAAAAGTGCTTATTTTTCGTATTTTAAGTCGCAAATTGTAGACGAAAACAACCCGTGGATACCTCAAATTGTTTGCAAAATGTGCTATGAACGCTTGAGACAGTGGGTCAATGGTAGAAGAAGCCGTATGAGGTTCGAAGTGTCTATGCGATGGAGAAAACAAAAAAAAGCTTCGAATACTGTTACTTCTATTGTGTCAATTTGCGTGGTGTTAATGTTAAAAAAATGATTAATCCAGACACAATCGGCTAGAAAACCTTTACCACATTCAGAGGAAGCACCTGTTCTAATATTATGTTCTACCCGTGAACCATCATTTGAAGAAATCCATAGTAAAATGTCTACCGATAGTGATATCGAAGAAATAGCGTCTGCAGAGCAAAAATCTTTTACCCTAGTAGAATTAAACGATTTAATGAGGGATCTTGAACTACTTAAAGGATCTGCAGAGGTGTTGGCTTCCAGATTAAGAAAATAACTTGTTGGTGACAGGTACCAAAGTGGCATTCTATCGTACTAGAGAGCAAGACTTGCTACCATTTTTTAATTCGGAAAATGATCTTGTCTTTTGTTCGGATGTGCAAGGCCTTTTCAAAATGGGTCTTTCAGAATACGAGCCAAATGAACGGCGTCTCTTTATGGATAGCTCTAAAATAAGCCTTAAGTGTGTTCTTTTACACAATGGTAACCAATGTGGTTCAGTTTCGCTGCTCATTCAACCAAATTAACGGAAGAATATAAAAATATTGCACTTATTCTAGCATGGAAAAGATAAAAGCGGGTATTTTTGATGACCTGCAGATAAGAATATCGATAAAACATACTGATTCCTCAAATTAAATGACCAGTTTGGAACTTCTCCTATGGAATTCTTTTACAGAAGTTACTAAAAACTTTCTTGAAAATCACAAGTCAAGTAACTACTCTGGAATTGTTAAAAACATGCTGGAGAATTTCAAAAACTTACGATGTAACATGTCCATCAAAGTGCATTATCTCTACAGTCACCTGGATCAGTTTCCAGAGAATCTTGGTTCCTATAGCGAGGAACAAGGGGAACGGTTTCACCAGGACCTAAAAACTGTGGATGAGAGGTACCAAGGCCGATGGAACCAGCATATGATGACTGACTAGTGCTGGGGAATGCAAGGTGATTGTCCTGCTACACCTCATTCAAGAAAATCACGCCACAGAATGTTTTTATGCACAATAAGACTTTAATAAATGTTGTTTTTGGTGGAAATTTGTTTTTTTCTGTTCAATTAAAAATCTAGAAAACCACACGTAGAAAATCAATATTTTTGCTATTAATGTAATTAGTATAAGGTCCTAAATTAAAAAAGTGTTACAGCTTCTTGGCACCAAAACCACTGTTGACCAGTGTAATATTTAATTCCATTATGTAAAATCAAAATTTTATACAACGCAAAATGACGCCATTTTTTTGTATTTTGGCTTTAATTTTATCCATGCATATCAAATCGAACAAAAAACTTCATAACAACAAACTACATTAATAAGTGCATCTATTGATATTTTCGGTAATGCATGAAACGTTACTATAGGTGCGCTATACCATCGCAAAGTATCTGCTAACACTCGGCGCCAAAGACCTGAGTGATAGGCGCGCTCTATATAAATAATGTATACTCTAAGTCTAAGGTAACACCCCATTATTGTTGCGTCGGGGATTAAAAATAGCATCTGGCATATTATTATATCCTACCATAGCTATAACTCCGGACACGTATCTTGGACCTAAATCGCAAGACAAACGAGGCTCTGGCGCCCGCGAATTGCTTTGTAATAATCTATGCTTGGTGAATTTGAGTACCGCACCGATTATTTTGTCATAATCAGTAAGTGTGAATAAAAAAATGTCTTGTATATATTAAACTAGCTGACCCGGCGAACTTGGTACCGCCATATTTTCTGATCCGGTTCACGCTGCATATCTTTAAATTTATCAGTGCTTCTCTACAATATTATGCATTATAAGGTTTATATAATCCTTCCTCTTGAATCACTCTATCTATTAAAAAAAACCGCTTCAAAATCCGTTGCGTAGTTTTGAAGATTTAAGCATACATAGGGACGGACATAATTATTATTATTATTATGTAGTGAAGTGACGCTGTAAAAAATTAATAAACGTTTATTCATATTTATGTAGGTATTTGAATTTTAATCTGGATTTGATTTTTTTTTAATTATTTGAATTATCGTATTACACCTAGTCGATGATAAAACTAAAATTTTCGGGGCTCTAAATTAATAACTCCTTTCAACAAACTATCCGGAACTCTTTGCTAATAAAATAACAAACAAAGAAAGAAACAATTAATTTTCGCATTTATTATTTAGTAAAGAATAAACAATCTTACAAAATAATTGGTGTCAAAGTCAAGTTGATTATTTCATAGCGAAATGATAACGTGGGTATCTTTATATTGCGCTAGACTAGAAATAGAAATGTACAAATAGTTTCAACTAAGTAGATAGGTACTCTATGTACACATAACTATGATAATGATAATAATGTGAAATTATTATTTCCCCACCTTTAATTGTTGTAATAACTACTTAATCGTTTCTTTGTCATAAATTTTTATACCTAGTTTTTTTTTAAAGAGGGTTGTTTTTACCCAATTGCCAATGTTTGATAGGTACCTATTTGCAAACCGAATGAAAATTAATGGGTACCGCCTGCTATCAAACCTGTTTTGATCTTTTTATTTATTCCTGTAGCTCCTAAACCTAACCTGAAGAGAAGGATATGGCGGAGGCTTTGTAGATCGTCTTCATACCCTTCCAACCGATATGTATCCATATCTAGGCGCGCAGTATCCACTCCGTGCAATCCGAATGGGATGTATAAGGTTAGAAGGCTAAGGCGGGTCCATTAGTCAACCACACTAACAAAACCACCCAAAATCAAATTTTCTGTATTTTGTACTTTCGGTATTTTGAAAATTCGGAATTTTGAACTTCGGTATTATGAACTTCGGGATTTTTATATATGATATGTAAGCAAAATACTGTTTTAAAATACTAATTATCTATTCTATTACTTCGGCTAGGTGTGTTGTACTTGTAGATTACTATGAAAGTAGGTATATTTAATAAGTAATTTACAATAAAACCCGTCCGAGGTCGATTCTTTTTCCCTATCTTAATCGATTTGATTTAGCATAGTATATGCTTTAAAATTTCATTCAAAACTATTTTTATCGGATTCTATAAAACTATTTTAAATTAATTTTGTCAGGTATTATTTTATTACCTACCTACCCTAGGTACCTACTTAGACTGAGCCCGAAATTTTGGTTGGTGTTGTTTATGTTTTTCAAAGTTATTTTTTGGTTTTTATTTCAATTTAAATCTATTTTAATGTGTCTAAAGGAGACACATACAAAAATTCGGAGTAGATAAGAACTTTACTGAGTTCTTGGTGTTTTCAAGTGTAACCCATGAGAGGTAGCATTGGTTCTTTATAGCTTTTAAGGGAAACAAACGATAGCTTGAATTTAAATCGAGCAGCACCATCTAGTGAGTGGTATTCGCGCAAACTTTTACAGGTTCAGTTTACCTTTCGCGGGTAGGTGCATAAAAATAATGTATTCGTTTAGTTTCATCCTACCCACCAAACGAAAAGTTTAAAATCAATCTTTTTAGTCACATTTAATGCAGTAAAGTTATATTAAAATCTTAATAAACTTTAATTAAAATCTTATAATAACATACTTGAGATTAAAAGCTAAAATTTATACATCTTTGTTGTTATATAAAAGAGCTCACAAACTTTTTATGTTGAATCTAAATTAAGTCTTTTACAAAAAATTCTAAGTAAGTTTTTACGCAGCGCAGGTATCTAAGTAGTTGCGTTGACGGCACAGAATCTCAGTTCTTACAGAGTCAGCACCATGAGAGTAACTCCTCTAGTGTTGCACTCGCCCATAGATCACGGTAACTATTTACCATCAGGTGGGCCGCCAAGTAGTATAAAAAATAAAAATTTAGAAAGCCTCTGTGGCGTCGCAGAAGCATTGAACGCGACCACTACGTAGGTGACCAGGTTCGATTCCCGCTCAGTGCAAATACTTGTATCCATGAATTTGGGGATTTGTATTGGTCTGGATTTTAATGTGTCTAAAGGAGACACATACAAAAATTCGGAGTAGGTAAATAAATGCAACCCATGAAAGGTAGCATTGGTTCTTTATAGTTTATAAGGGAAACAAACGATAGCTTGAATATAAATCGAGCAGCACCATCTAGTGAGTGGTATTCGCGGTCACTTTCGCAGGTTTAGTTTGCCTCTCGCGGGTAGGTGCATAAAAATAATGTATTCGTTTAGTTTAGTCCTACCCATCAAACGAAAAGTTAAAAATCAATCTTTTTAGTTACATTTTATGCAATAAACTAATATTAAAATCTTATATTAACATACTTGAGATTAAAATATAATATTTCTATATTTTTGTTATAACAATAAGCTCACAAACGTCTTAAGTTGAATCAAATTAAGTCTTCCACAATTCTAAGTCAAGTTTTTACGTACCTAAGTGATTAAAAATTTATAAAACTAACTAAGACAGGTAGTTTCCAAGCGCAAATGGTATCAATTATTCAAGGAAAATGTTTATACTGTAATCACTACCAATATCCGTGAACCATCATCTAGTAAGAACAATTAATGTCCAGCAGCCCCCCTAGACAAGTGGCAATTCGTTGCTCGGCGTATGATGGAATAGAATGACAAATGTATAGGATTTGACTTTTTTAACATTCGTTGACGCCTGTCATATACGTCAAATCATACGCCAAGCAACGAATTGCCATTTGTCTAGAGGGGCAGAGTGGGTAAAAGTATTACTATTCTAACAAAATGCTCACCTAAGGTGTGTATAGTTGTCGGCATATAAATCTTGATTCATAATAGCATTTAGGAGTTTGTTTCAGAAAGCTTCTTTGGCGTCGCATAAAGAATGAACGCGACTACTACGTAAAGAACCGGGTTCGATTTCCGCTCAATGCAAATATTTGAATACATGAGTATGAGGATTTGTAATGGTCTGGCTGTGCCTCGGAGAGCAAGTTAAGTCGCTGGTCCCGGTTGTGATACCAACTATAGGTTTATATCATCACGCTACTTCTCAAGGGAGCGGAGCAGTAATCGGCAGATTCTCATACATTATTTGAAAATTAATAAATTATGTGGTGACCACAGGTGAAGCCAGGGGGCTCGTCTAGTTTATTATAAAAAGTCTGTAGTTTAAATTTCGTAGTACTGTTATCTATTATATGATTTCGGCTAGATGTGTTGTAAATTAATAAGTATTAAAAAGTAATTTGAAATAGCATATACATTTTTAACGGATTCTGTCGCAATTCATTTGTCAGGTAGGTATTATTTTATTATTTACTGAGCCCAACGTTGTGGTTGTGTTGTTTTTAATGTTCTTTTTTTCTATTTATTTCAATTTCAATCTATTTTCATGTGTCTAAAGGAGACACATACAAAAATTCGGAGTAGATTAGAACTTCACTGAGTTCTTGGTGTTTTCAAGTGTAACCCATGAAAGGCAGCATAGGTTACTTTATAGTTTATTAGGAAACAAACGATAGCTTGAATTTAAATCGAGCAGCACCATCTAGGGAATGGCATTAGCGCAAACTTTCTCAGGTTTAGTTTACCTTTCGCGGGTAGGTGCATAAAAATAATGTATTCGTTTAGTTTAGTCCTACCCACCAAACGAAAAGTTAAAAATCAATATTTTCAGTTACATTTTATAGAATTAACTTATATTAAAATCTTAAATTAACATACTTAAGATTAAAAGATAAGATTTATACATGTTTGTTATAACAATAAACACAAATAAAATCTTAACTTGAATTAAAATTAAGACTTCGACAATTTCTAAGTCAAGTTTTTACGAACCTAAGTAAGTAATTAAATATTTATAAAACTATCCACGTCAGGTTATTCCCAAGCACGAATGGTAGCAACTAGACAAGGAAAATGTTTATATTATAATCACTACCAACATCTGTGACCATCATGTAGCTAAAACAATAAAATTATGTCTAGTTGAGATAATTTTAAAGCATTTAGTATGCTAAACTAAACAAATTATTTTTAATTGGAAAAAGCGAAATCAATACTCGGGCAGGACTCGAACCCGCGATATTTCCCTTACAGGGGAATGCTCTAACCTGCCCGAGTATTGATTTTCCAATTTAAAATAATTAAGTCTAGTATGGATAAAAGTATTATTATTCTAACGAAACACTACCTAACACATGCCTAACACTCACCTTAAGCGTGTATAGTTACCGACATATTATCTAGACTTTAGTCACGTCACAAAATGTACTTTATTGCGGAGTTCGCGCGTTTTTGGGTGTCTTTTAGGGATAGCACAGAGTGCTACGACGACGGGGGAGCTCAAATCTAGCAATATAGATTATCAAACCAATCTGTGAGCGCCAAGGCTTCGTTTCCCTCGCGACTTACGGTCAAGATACATGCCGGTAACCTCCGGTAACTTCCGGTAACTTCCGGTAACTTCCGGTAACTTCTGGTAACTTCCAGTAACTTCTGGTAACTTCCGGTAACTTCCAGTAACTTCCGGTATCCACCGGTAACTATACAAAAATACTGCTTGTGAGTAAGTATACAAAGGAACAACCGTTATTATGATAATACGAACACCTATGGGGTCCAAACTAACCTCACGCGCTATCCAGTGCACCTGCAGCCAATGAGGTTCTGGCACAGGTTTACCCTGGGCTCCAAAGTAAGGACTATGGAAGTAACCGGGATTGGTGCTCGAATGAACAAAAGACGGGGCACTTGTCGGAATGCACGATGCTTCCCCACGGGAACTCGCCGGTGCTGGCAGGGGAGGCTATTTCGGACTTGAACCGACTAAAACGCAGTCGTAGGTTGCCGGAGGTGAGAATGCCTGAGAAATATCAGTCGCACCCCGGCCAACCCAGGGCCTGCTGTGCTGATCAATGATACACTCCACGGTTGGCTTAGGACCCTTAGGATATACTTGGAGTATCTTCTTTAAGCAAATGGTTTTAGTCGGTTCGATTTCGACGGCCTCTTCACCGTTAGCCGTTGTGAGGCAGTGAGGTGAGTGAGGACCTAGGGAGCCAATGGCGAGGTGCTCCTCAGCTGGCGAGGTAAACCAATGCCTGCCTGCTTACCATAGAGCTAATTGCACCATGAGCTGACAGACTAGATCGAGGTAATTTTTCTTTCTGACCGGCTTCCCTTTCGAAAATTTTCACTCATCACCACTGGCCGGAGCTTTACGCGAGTAGGTATACCTAGGAACACGTGTCTTGGACCTAAATCGCCGAAATGAGACCCTGGCGCGCGCGGATTGTTCTGTAGTAATTTTTTTTTTATACCACTTAGGTGGCAAACAAGCACACGGCCCACCTGATGGAAAGTGGTTACCGTGGCCTATGGACGTATGCAACACCAGGGGCGTCACACTCGTGCTGCCGAAACCTTCTAATGCCCTTCTTGAAGAACCCCATATTGTAGTCTTATCATCATAATCTATGCTATTGCTTGGTGATTTTGAGCACACAGTAGTGTTATCCTCAAAAGACTCCCAAGAAACGTGTACTGCGCGTATAGAGCACATTTTAGGCCCAAGATATTAATAATTATGTCCCGAGTCATAATACCTTCGCCATAGAACCGGTACCAACATTGTTACAACCCGCGCCACGTATCTTGGACCTAAATCGTAAGACATACGTGGCTCTGGCGCCCGCGGATTGCTTTGTAATAGTCTATGCTTGGTGAATTTGAGTTCGTCTACCGCAGTAGCATCCTGCGCTATCCTCAAAAGACACCCAAAAAATGTGTACTGCGCGTATAGGGCACGTTTTGAACACATTTTAGGTCCAAGATACGTGGCGCGGGTTATAAAAAGCCATGAAGGACATGTCCTTGCTTTTGCATTTTTGTCAGTGAAGAGAATAAAACAATTACTTATTTTTTTTTATAATAAATGTAGTTTTGCAAATGTATTCATAAATAAATCAAAAAGATTTGAAAGTCAATATAAGGAAAAACACGCCGGTTTTTTAACCCAAAATACAAGTTACAAACAGGTTATATACTTAGGTATAACATGGTCTGATGAGTGCATTAGATTTAGGAATTTTGTTTAATACTCTGAAAATGTTTTTATATTTTGTTATCCATATTCCGAGCTTTTTCCCATTCAGTTGGAGTCAGTTTTCAATCAAATTATAGGGCTTCGATATTTAATGTGAAGCGACTGCATTACTTTCAAAACTAACTAATAATATCGAAGAGCTTTGTACCTAGTTAGAATATTGAAAAAAGGACGGTGAAGGGTGAGTTGGGAAGCCAGAGCTCACTGGAGAGGTTTTGTGCTGTAGGTATATGGGAAGTCCAAAGACTTGTCCTGCTTGTCTTCTGCGCTATCGGTACAAAATCTCTAACAGGATCGGCAGTACGAATATGACTCCCCTGGTTGCACTCGTCCATAGGCTACTGCTGGCTCTGTTATAATCACGCCATCGGGGAGGGTTAACAGATGGACCCCTTCCTTCATCAGGTATAAATTATTATATCTATCTATCTATCTTCTTTCTTTATATATAAAAATCAATTGCTGTTCGTTAGTCTCGCTAAAACTCGAGAACGGCTAGACCGATTTGGCTAATTTTAGTCTTGAAATATTCGTGGATATCCAGGGAAGGTTTAAACGGGTTAAAAAAATATGGTGGTACAAAGTTCGCCGGGTCAGCTAGTATAATATGAAAGTAATTTTGTGTTGGAATGAGTCATCGTAGTGATGATTTGATCACTGAGACTATTGTCCAAAGACTCAATTGACAAAGAAGATTTTAAACAGACTAACACACACACTCTACAATAAACCTATTAAGGCCAAGCTCTCCGAATATTGCATCACGTTGATCCTATTATGAACTAACAAACACTCATTGTTTATAGTCAAATTAAAATGGCGAGGTTAACAAACTTCTAAAAGTTGGTATAATAGATATCAACTAAATGATCGGGCCAGTCACGAAAGCACCAGTGACTCCCCTGGTGATGAACTCGCCTATAGGCCACGGTAACCACACCATCAGGAGAGCCGTGTGCTTGTCTGCGACCTAAGCAGTATAAAGAAAAACACCCTGCCAGTCAAGATCAATCTGATGCTGAATTTCATTAAAATGTGTCCAGTAAACTGAAAGCACAGTAACAGACAGACTGACAGACAGAGTTATTTTCGCATTTATAATGTTAGTACCTGTCAGTGGATGCCAAGTTTTAATTCTAAAGTCTAATTCTTAAGAATTTCACCAGATCCATGCTACTAAACCGAGTTCTCACATTTTTCTCAATCATATAACGCATGGAGTTGGACATCTCGCCCAGGTAAAAACAGGCCTGCGGGTCAAATGTCAACTTTTTAAAATGTGTATGGGTAGATGGTTCGACTTGATGAGCTCAAATTGAAAAAATATTGAAAAAAGGCAGGTCCAAAACACATTCGAAACCGGTGGGCGGAGAAGCATGTAAGTACAAGAGCAAACTATTGTGTTGTGTCTGCCTACCCCAGAAAGAAAGACTAGATATTTGTATGTATAAATCGGTTCCTATCTTTGAGCACGTGTGAAAACGTTGCCTTATAGGTCACAAGTTACGAGGCAGGTCGAGTCAATTGTTGCTTCAAACTTACGTAACGTTTTAATTGCATTGCATTGCATTGGATGTCTCTTGGGAATTCCCTGCATACTGGTTGGCAATCAAAATTCACCGACAAATTAATAAAAATCCTAATAGTAGAAAATAGATATAATGATTTCTTAAAAAATATAATTTCCCCTTTTCACCGTCCGCGTCACACCGTCGCGTCGCCCCGTCTTGGGTCATGTATAGAAAAATTTGGATAAACTTGGGGCGAGGCTCGATGGCTCAGTCAGTTGTCAGAGAATTCCCCCTGTAAGGGAAAGATCGCGGGTTCGAGTCCCCCCTGACAGCCCCCCAATCGGCGGCCATACGAGCGGCCCCGCACCGCTTTTGTGGCCGCCGATTGGCCGAAATTTCTGCGGTGCGGCGACGCAACGCATCGTGTGCCCCCGCACTGAGCTGTAATCGCTTTACTTATGTTAATCGACTTGAATAGTTAGCATATAAAATGCTTTAAAATTTCATTCAACTGAAGTGACAAATGTTCTAGGATCAAGTATACTCTGGATTCGTCAAGCGCGTACACCCGAAAGGGACGACAACATAGTACTTATGATACCAGTGTTGTTAGTCCCTACCAAATTTTACCCCGCGACTTTTTTAAATCCGTTAGGTGGTATATGAATTTAATGTTTTCTGGCATTAGTGGCATTACATCCTTTAAAAAACACAAATACAAAACAATTTAGGCATCTGGATCTGGATTTGGAAATCTGAAACAACATTTTCATTAATGTGAAGTTTTAAGAATAAATAAGAAATACCCCACATTATGGGTAATTTACCAGTACCTCAACTGGTATCCCTAATAATTCTATAACCCGGACAAATCATAAAGTAGATAAAAATGGCGGACAAGTCTGGCTTTTGTTTCGAGTTCGATAATTTTAACTCACCACTTTATTTGGTTGGTTAATACACGTATTATGGTGATAATAAATCAATATTTTGAGCCATTATTTCTACTTTAAAGAACTTGTTAATATGCTACGGCTCTTAATCTATTAATATCTTTACAAAAAAAGGGATATTTTGTCTAAAAATCGTACTTACGTATGATAGGTTATGTCTTGTGATTTCCGCTCACTACGGCTTTTGCAGCCTAATATATAACATATCACCATGTTGAATACAATGAGTTTTAAGCAACAAACTTATGCCACTTAGTTTCACCACTTAAATTACTGTCTATTATGAAGAATTCTCAGAACAATTTCAACAATTCACGATCACAAAAGATTTGTTGGTCACAACTTTCCACTTGTGACCAACAAAAAAAACAGAAACTCTGACAAAGACAGAGCATATAGTTTTTGTCCTATTCATTCCTTACAGTTTTTGTATGTTGTGTCTCGTTCATACGCGGTATTATTATTTGCGTAGCATATCCAGAGTATACTTGATCCTAGCAAATGTTCAATCACCTACAGCTAGGGTTGCCAACCGTACTTTATAATAAAGTATTGTACTTTATTTCCGGTAGTTGTACTTTATATTTTATGAGAACAATAAAGTACGCGAAAATACTTTATTTCGCATGACTTGATTTTTTTGGTACTTACATATTTTGAAAAGTTTACTCTAGAAGCATTTTTTCGTTAAACGGAATTTATCGATATATCCACTGTACTTAGCACTCACTTTCTGAACGCATTCTAACCTCCAATGTCAACGGTGTCAATTTGTATTGTCAGACTAGCCTTCCACTCGCGGCTCCGCCCGCGTGCATCTCGGATAACGCGACCTTTGCTCATATCTCCGGTTCTTCTTAACCGATTGCGATCAAACAAACGTAAGATTTGAAGTCTGATCAAGCCCTTTCTTAAAAAAAATCCGCATCAAAATCCGTTCAGTACTTTTTGCGTCCAGCGCGAACAAACAGACAAACAGACAGGAAATTAAAAATACATAGATACCTAATAGATGTCAGGTGCCTTGTCACAATTTCTTGTATTGTGCGAAGCGGGAATACGATATACATACATAAATAGCTTTTTAAAATTTGATGTAAAAAAATTAAAAAAAATTAAAAAACCCCCGACCCACAAAGGACATCTATACTATTATATTATATTATATAATTGTAAATTGCAAATGTTTGTCCGCGATGGACGCAAAAACTACTGGACGGATTTTGATGCGGTTTTTTTTGTTAGAAAGGTCTTGGTCAGACTTAAAATCTTACGTATTTTTTATTGCAATCGGTTGAGTAGAACCGAAGATAAGAGAACCACGCGGACGGAGCCGCGGGGAAAGGCTAGTACTATTATATAATTGTAAAGTGGTCGTGTCTGTACATTGGAGATATTTAAAAAAAAATACTTGGGTTATGTTATGTTAACGATACTGAACACGAAAATATTTTTTTTGAATTTCCTGTCTGTTTGTCTGTTTGTCTGTTTGTCTGTTTGTCCGCGATGGACGCAAAAACTACTGGACGGATTTTGATGCGGGTTTTTTTGTTAGAAAGGGCTTGCTCAGACTTAAAATCTTACGTTTGTTTGATCGGAATCGGTTGAGTAGAACCGAAGTTGTGAACAATTATGATAATAAACGGAAAATGGCACGATAGACAGATGGCGCTTTTTATTATTATTGGTCAATTTTTATAGCTTATTACATCCGAGCAAGAATGTCAATTTATAGACTTTATTTTTACATACACAATTAAACTAATACGCGTAAACTAATATGTTTTTAATCATGAAATTAAAATTTGAATTTTTAATATTTAGTTACAGAATCATAACTAGATGGCGTTCTCGCGTTTAAATTCAAGCTATCGTTTGGTTTCAAACTACCGATATACGCGAACCGGTATTTAGTATTACTTTTTTTTATTAATTTCTAATTTGTCAATTTATTTGTGATATAGATTTTGGCACAGTCTTAAGAAGATCCGTTACAAAATAGTTTTTCACGCAAAGACAGATTAGAGCTTGGGGAAGACGAAGTAACTACATATTATAGTTGAGTAGACAGGAAAGGTGCAGGTAGTGCGAGAAGGGCAAAGGAATGGGGACTACAATAGAGAGTCGAGATATCCAGGTAGGAACATTCTTATATACCACTTAAGTGGCAAACAAGCACCCGGCCCACCTGATGGAAAGTGGTTACTGTGGCCTATGGACGTATGCAACTCCAGAGGCGTCACACTCGCCCTTCTTGAAGTACCCCATCCCAATACTATTGTCGTGAGTCGTACGTCGTAGAGACGCGAATACAGAGTGGAGTACTCGTACCTACTACGTGGAGTACAGAGTCAAGTAGGAGCCGAATAGAGAGGCGAGTACAGTGTCTAATCTTTTTTTATATATACTACATACTTAGGTCGCAGACAAGCACACGGCCCTCCTGATGTTAAGAGGTTACCGTGGCCTATGGGCGAGTGCAACACCAGGGGCGTCACACCCGTGCTATGCTGTAAGAACAGAGGGATTCTGTGCCGTCAGCGCAAAAGATAAGTTGGACAAAGCCTTTGGTTTTTCCACTGACAGCACAAAGCACAAGCTCCTCTGCAGTGAGCTCTGGCTACCCTACTCACCGTCGGAAACACAACACGAGGTTATTAAGCCACGGCCTTCTGTATGGCGGAGATACTTCCCCAGTCGGACTGCTCGATTGGGACGAATATACCGTCGTGTACCTACCTCCTCGAGTCGAATAGAGAGGCGAGTACAATGTCTAATCAACGTTCAACGCTCAACTTTCAGCACTATTTACAACACCACGCGATAAACGACATCCACGCGGGCGGAGCCGCGGGCAAAAGCTAGTAATATATAAAAAGTAAAATAATAACTATTACATTATGACCTACCCTAAGTATTAACCCCTTTGGCATTTGTCTCTTTGGGGGACCGCCGTCTGACCGTTGGGCGGAATAGGGCATACCAAGGTACTTTGCGATACCTTAGGGGTTTTTTTAATTTTCATTTTTTTTTTATTGCATTCTTTTTATAGGTAACCGCTTAACCGATCTCAATAACACCTGCTGTATAGTGATGTATAAAGTATGACCTTTCATTTGATACCCAACACGGGTATATTTGAAAATATTAGATTTTGCATTGCCACTTTCACTCCTCATATCTTTCAAATGGCTGAACCGATTTTTATGAAACATAGCTAAGAACACTCTCGACTAAACCATCTTTCAAATAAAAGAAACAGAATCGATATCGGTTCAGCCGTTTAGGAGCTACTATGGCACAGACAAACTGACACACACACACATACATACACACTTCAAACTTAAACACCCGTCTTTTTTGTCGGGGATTAAAAATAAAAAAAATGTTCTGAGGATTTTATTTAATAAAAAAAATATAATATACTGCTGGGCATATTTTGTATGTTCCCGCCACTTTTGTATTCGTAGAGAATGTTTTCAATCATGAATGTGAAGTGGCAGGAAGAAAGTGACTCAAAGTGAGCTCGATCTACTTAAATTTAGTATGGACAATTATTTTTAAAATAATTAAAACGTCTTGTGTGCCGTCAAAGGTACTAAAAATTACAATTTTTACTACTGTAAGTAAAATGTACTCTTTTTTGTAAGTCTGTACTTTATTTTTACCCCTTTTGAAATCAGAAATACTCTATTTCTTCTAAAAAAAGTTGGCAACCCTACCTACAGCTGGTCTTGTTGTCATGTAGAAGTAATTGTAATTAGTACCAATCTAGTTAGTGACTCATACGATACGCATACAATAATAATGCGAATATAAATAATCTAGCTCATGCCTTCAGATGGCATTTAAATGTAACATATCCGGCATCGCACCGAGATTAAATAAAGTTCATTACCAGTTCTTAATATTGACGTTCACGCCTGTAGGTATATCGTCGAAAGGGAAGACAGCGAAGTATTGATAGGTAATGTATTTTTTTTTTCAATGTAAATAATTTTTATTTTTTATTATAGTAAAATTACAATTACTTACATAAATTCTTCTTTCTCCTACCTATTATCCCAGGTCAGTTGGGGTCAGCTCTCCTAGTACTCCTGCGCCACACCGTGCGGTTGCGGGTTGTCTCTTCCTTTGTATTAGAACTAGTCATATCCCTTTCCAACGTCTGTAACCAAGTCATTGTTGGTCGTCCCCGGCCTCTTTTTTCCTCGTCAATGGTCAACACTTTCTTGGTCATGTGGTCATCATCCCGTCTCATCACGTGTCCGTACCAGCGCAGACGGTTTTCGCGTAGTTAGTTTATCTTGTATCGGCGCAACTTTAAACGTACCACGGATATACTCATTTCTGATTTTATCTTCCCTAGTAACTCCGCCTGACCAACGTAACATTTTCATCTCGGTAACATGGACCCTCTGTTCATCCACTTTTATTATTGGCCAGCACTCAGAACCATATATTAGAGCGGGTCTTATTGCTCTCTTGTATACATTGCTCTTGACTTTAATCGGCACACGAGAGTCGCACAGGACACCAGACAGTGATCTCCATTTCAGCCAAGCAGTCTGTATCCTATTCTGCATATCTCTCTCTCTATACAAAATTACTTACATAACTACATTACTAATATAAAAACAATACCTAATATACCTGTATACAAAGCTGCAGGTTCAGGCGTCAAAAAATTCCTCCCCATCGACGTCAACTGAGAGGGTGGCCAGAAGGCTGGCGGTATTAGCACGTTGAATGGCAATGCCAATCCTTTGTGCAAGGAATAAACCAGCCCTCTGGTTACGGGTAGCATCTATAAGGCGTTTGGAAATGTCTTTAAATAAGAGACGGGCACTTGGACCCCATGATCCCAGCGTCTCGACCCCAAACGGCTCAAATATATAATTACCACTTATTATATTGATATTTATTTTGAAAACAGTTTCGTTTCTTACGTTAGCGAATTCCACTACCAACTGGTGATATCCAAGTTCTGTTGTTAAAATATTGAAAAGAGGACGGTGAAGGCGGTGAGTGGGGTATCCAGAGCTCGCTGGAGAGGTTTTGTGCTGTCGTCAGTGGGAAGACCAAAGGCTTGTACTGCTTATCTTCTGTACTGACGGCACAGAATCTCACTGTTCTTACAGGGTCGGCAGCACGAGTGTGACTCCCCTGGTGTTGCCCTCGTCCATAAGCCACGGTCACCGCTTTCCATGAGGTGGGCCGTGTGCTTGGTCTAAGTGGTATAACAAAATAACACGGTTTCGATATTTTGGTTAATTATTGGGTATTTTTTTTTCTAACATTTTGCTAATATTCCTTTTTGAATATTTTTGCACGACATGTTGCTATTCTTGTAATAATTCAATTTGGGATATAATAAACCGTGCGACAAAAAAAAAAGTGGATGATAATGAGTTACTTTAAATACTGAGTGGGCGACTAAAATACTGAGTGGGCGACTAAAATACTGAGTGACCCGTGATACAGAAAGTGTGTTGCTAAATTGTGAAGTTATGAGGATTCGAGTATAGCGCGCCCCAACTTGGATAGGTTAGGTTAGACCGCCTTCGTGGTTATTTTTTTATAACCATCCAGAAATAGTAGCTCACTTAGTATTTTTGTACGCCACATTCAGTAATTTTGACACCCATAAATTGAATAAAATGATTCTTCACTATATCAATCAATCAATCAATTAGCCTATTGCAGTCCACTGCTGGACATAGGCCTCCCCCAATGTGCGCCACCTGCTTTAAAATTTTACTTTGATTCGTCGCCACATCAACTTTTTACGAATAAATAATGCGATATAATTAATATATTGATGTCGAGTCCTACCATATCGCGTATTTACTCCATAACCTAATATCCTAGGTATTAGAACCGGTCCCAGAGGTCGCTGGTCTTTGAAATTATTTATTAAAAATAATTTGTTTATAGCAGTGTTTCCCAAAAGTTTCCCAAAGTCACGACCCGGCACCGAGTCACGATAATAAATAAAATACTAGATCGCCGCATGGTCTCGTCGGTTAAGTACTTCATAACAACGTTTTTCTACATACTTTATATATAACCCGCGCCACGTAACTTGGACCTAAAATGTACTCAAAATGTGTCCTATACGCGCAGTACACATTTCTTGGGTGTCTTTTGAGGATAGCATGGGATGCTACTGCGGTAGACAAACTCAAATTCACCAAGCATAGACTATTACAAAGCAATCCGCGGGCGCCGGAGCCTCGTATGTTTTACGATTTAGGTCCAAGATATGTGGCGCGGGTTATACGAGTATACCTACCACAGGAAGGTTATGCACAGGTTTTTTTATAGGACACGTCAATTTGACCTCACCTCGCATGATAGTAAGCTGAAGGCAAAGTCTTGGCAAAGAGGCTCACCTTTATAGACACGTACCATGTTACAATGGTGGCACTCAATTTGACGGCCTCATCAGATGCTTTTTCACGCCCCGCTTAAAGGACCCGAGGTCCATAAACACCTAGGTTTCATGGCCGTCATGGTAGGGCCATTCTCGGGAGAGCATCTGTAATGGCGGCCACTACCTATTCTTTGCACTGTAGCCCAGATTACATTTACATTTACATTAAAAAACGTTGCCCTATTTGTTAGTTGCCTTTTGCGACACCTAGCCCTAAAGCTACGATTTTTTTTATGTAGATATAGAAACTTTTTATTTACCTTAGATGGACTTGGTGGATTGAAAAATGAAAGATGGGTTACGATGGGGTAATAAGTGGGTCAGGTCTTTAAAAAGTTTGACAAACGCTGGTGTATAGGAGTGGGGCCTAAATGGATTGGTTCATTAGTAGCTAATGCAAAAAATGGCGTGTTAGGAATTACTGTTATATTATTGTAGTATTAAAAATAGCAGTTTGGTGTTTAACTTTTTGCTATCATAAATAGATTAACACTGAATTTCACCAATGTAACTCTATTCAACTTGCTCACGTAAAAGTCAATAGGTAATCCAAATTATGGAAAAGAGGAGTATATGGACCTCGGGTTGAAAATTGCAATCTTTATGCGACCGGGTTTGGTGCTCGGATGAAGTAAATTCACAATCCCGTATTTATAATATTATTAGGTTAGACAATGACTACTTGTTACACACTAGATTAGCTGAACTGAACACAAAAAATATTATCGCTGACCATAACCTAACCGCTTTTGTAACTGTCACACAGATGACATTACAATTACAAAAAAGCGCACTATAATAGCACTAGCACTACTAGTACTATAAGTATATTATAGATGTCAAAGTTTTTTTTCAGACTTAGACCATATACTGTATAGACACAGCTTGCTAAGAAAACGCATCGCCAAAAAAACGGCGTCAAAAACGCGATATAAGTAAGCTAACGTCAATATTATTGTTCTTTTAACTGTCAATGAGTGAATGTTATGGGATATGTCAACCTGTCAACTTATAACGAAGTAGTAGCCATTTTTGACGTTAAGTTGAAATTACAGTTCTGATTTTGTATACAGTATAAAGTTCATTCATTCATTTATCTAAAATAATCTCTGCACCTCATTCCAAATTTAAAATTCAAAATACCACCGCACGTTGGAACCTCTTCACAACTTTTATTGTACACAACAAGGTTAAATAAAAAAAAAGGTAATAAAAAAAGTCTTACCTGAGTCGTATTCTCTTGTAAACCAATCGCCAACCCCTCCAAAACGCTGTGAATAAAAAGCGCCGAAAGCAGTCCAATCACGCTCGAAGCGTTTCTATTACACGGTTCTGTATGACTGACGTGACACAAATCCGAACCTCCGTCATGTCTCTCTCTAAACTCCGCGTCATCTCTCACCAGCAAACTCGACCGTTCTCCTAGGTCCCGTCTTTCGTTAGTATGACTGTGACTATGACTGTTAGTCTTGTACACCAGGTGAGACAGTTCATCAACAAGGTATACGGTGAAGAACCCAATACATAGCATCAGCTCAGAGTATTCTGGTAACTTTTCTCTGGTTTCTGGGAGCATGTGGACTAGGGAAGTCGAGAGGAGAACTCCACCACCGAAGCAGAGAAGGCAGGAGATCAGAAATGGGTGGCTCTGTCTCGTTCTTTCAGAGAAGCAAGTCGGTAACATTCCTGTGAAGAAGCTACCGATGCCGAGAGCCAGCATTGATATAGCTCGAGCGGTGACGACTTCCATTTTGAATTATTACTGTTCGATTTTTGAAATTCCACTTATGTTTCACTTTTTGTTATTATCACCACTTATTTCGTCAACGTTTTTAGTTTGAAACTTTTGTCACCACTTATTGCACTTCCACTTATTCACATTTCAAATTGACGGTATATTGGTATTTTGTCACAAAAAATCCTTGTTCACACACATGTGGCTTGTGATTATTGTCACAACGTTATCAATTTATTTACGCGGATTGATAATAAATAATATTACGTATCTCTTTTGATGGGCACGACCACGCAGTGTGGGCTCCCATACCAAATAAACCTTTGTAATCAGTGTATATTTATACAAACTTAATTGTAACTCCGGCTAAAATACTAAACAACTGTATCTCATTGCAATAAAGTTCAATTTCGAATGATATCGCGTAAATGAGGTGTAAAGTTAATTAGTCTTTAGTTCGACTGACCGATTTATGTTGAGCTTCCGCGTCATGCGGCGTGTTAATATTGTAGGAGTTTTAAAGGAAATCCAAAGGGCCTTGGAAGGTCAATATAAAATGGTCCATCACAAAGAATATTGTACCGATGAGTAAATACTATAATATATTATTCATATTAATATATAAATAGGTGGTATGATTAATTCATGCATCTGTCTGTTACGTCATTTTAACATTGTTAGGGAATAGGGAGTTCAGTATTTTTTTTTTTTTTTTACGGATAAAATGCAAAACTTGAAAGTTAACTGTTAGGTAGGAACCTATTACTTTCTTAAAAGTTCTGAGGACTAGGTATTCACGCCTTCCTATTTGCAGGGTAGGCAGAGACATCAGACCATTATTTACATAAGTCCGTTTCAGCTCAAATCATAAATACTTTATTGATACCCCTGAGAGTGTAGTATAGTGGAAGCCACATTCCAGCCACATTCCAGGTTGGACAAACTTTCAAAAGTGTCGGATTTATGACAATAGGCTCACCTCTTAACATATGAAAATGAAAAAGTTTGTGAGATGTGGGAAAAATACCTACTATCGCAATATTAAACGTGGTACGTGGTACATGTTGTACCACAAAGTTCATATTTGGTTCTCGATCGCACTAAAGTGATTACTGGTTTTGTATCCTTTGCCCAATGATCTTATATAAAATGAAGTAGATGCGTTATTGCGCGAAAATCGTGAAGATCCGAAAACGAGTCAATTGGAACGTTTGCCTTGTAGTAGGTATCGCGTGCCGAGCGGCGCCGGTCGGACGTTGAGCGGAAGAATCAGTGACATAAAAAAATAACGAAAATACTATCGTATGTTTATAGACACTGCACGAACATTTCAATCGATTGGTTAGGTAGGGAAATGTAGATGAATTAAAAATGTGTCTGTGTGCGTTCGGCACAATTTTCTACGTTGATTTGTAAGCATATGACATATCTATTGATATTTCATCTTTGCCTTTGCCTATAATATCCAGGAATGAGTAGTTTAAAGAAACACTTCTTCATCCTAGCGTTATCAGAAGCTTTCATCTCAGAGTCTGGGGTCCGCTTTACCAGTCTTAACTGCGGATTTGGCTAGACCTCGATATTTTCCGTGAAGCGAATACCATCTGACCTCCACAACCCAATGGTGACATTAAGCGATATCGAAGCTTTGCAGCTAGACCGTTGTTTTTGGATTTTTTTTAGGACACCAACCACCCGTCACGACTGCCATAGATGTTCTTATGGCAACCGGGACCGACGGCTTAACATGCTCTCCGAGGCACGACCAGACCAATGCAAATATCCATATTTCATGAACACTAGTGTTCCTTTATCATGTACTAGCTGTTGCCCGCGGCTCCGCCCGCGTGGAATTCGGATTCCGTACAAACTTTTCTTTCGTGCTAAAATTGCCTCGGATACCATCCCCGTCAGCCATCAGGAGTGCCATGTGGAATTCGGACCCACTAAACAGCATGCCGTCGCGGGTCTTCAGTTGCTGGAGTGTAAAATTGCCTAGGGCATTTTCCGCACCCCCCGGCTGACCCTGGGCCATCTACAATTTTAAGATGGCCCTCTCAGAAGTGGGAAGCACGATGTCCCATCGAATTCCGGAAAGGGAGGAGACGGGCGTGAAGGGATGACAGGAGGCCGGACCTATAATCCTCACGTTCGCACTCGGTGACCAGCCCTTCCCTTTCCTGCTCTCTACTGGGCCTCTTCGTAGTCAGAGGGACATGTCAAGCCTTTGAGCAGCCCTCTATAGAGCTGCTCCCGTTGCTGTATGTATTTGCCGTAGGCGGTAGCGCCTCCCCTGGGTGAGGGGCGTTAATGCCTCCGTTACCCACGATGCATCACATGGAGGTTCCAATCCCGCATTCGGATCCCGTTACCGTTGCATCTTGTGTTCAGCTGACCTTCCCTGTCTTCGCTCGTGAAATACTTCGAACACCCGTGGTTGCACCCTTTTAGCCCATGCCCGTAATAATAATTAGTTTTCAAATAATGTACCTATGGTAATTTGAATAGAACGTCCGATTTCAATAATTCAAAAAGTAATCAACAGGTATTGAAACAATCTTAAATACCAAACGATTTATTTAGATAAGAATTACTACCTATGGGTGGCCGCACATGTACGGTTTCCGGAGACGGTTTCCGTCCACGGTTTCCTGATTTGGAATTCCGTGTGCCGAGCGCACACGTCAGGTTTTTTGCATTAGGTTTTTTTATTATTAGTTCGAAGCGAGCAGTGTTGCCAGTGCTAAATTATCAAATGTAACACAAGCTGGCTTAAAAGTTGCATTTTCGGGGGAAAAGTTACGTATTCTTGTTTTTTTATATAGTATTTCTTGTTTTTTACAAATCCTCTCGGTTTATCTCGGGTATCCGCCCAATTTAGGAGCCGGCCTTCCGAGATGCTCCTTGAAATCCCACTGGCCATTGAGGACGAGCCCCAGCTATTTCATCTGGGACTTAATGCAGCTGAGAGCGTCTACCACTATGGGGCTGGGTCGTAAGATAGTCAAAAGTTACGCAAAATGTAACAAAAGTTACAATACAATCTGGCAACCCCGGAAGCGAGACACAATCAGTGTTGCCAATTACTGATGATCTGAATTCCCCACAAACCCAACAGAAAGGCCCCAATATTAGACATTGATAACTACATTACTTCTCTTGAAGTTTCCCTCTATATTCACCACTTGCGATGTTTATTGCGGCTCGTGTACATATATTGCCAATAAAGAGTTAAATAGTACCTTAATGTCGGATATTTTGCTTTAATAATTTATCAATATGTATAGTACTTGCCACTTATTACTTCTGAGTTTAGGTCTAGTGTGAATGTCTAAATGCCCCACATAAGCACAATCCCCACAAATTCCCTAATCGGCTTGAAAGTCCCCACTCTCTTGGGAATTGACAACGCTGGACACAATTTAAGCGCGATTCCGGATGGAAATTTCCTGACGTGTGCGGCGATTAGTACAAAATGTATGCGAGTGCTGCGTTCGGTATGACGTCATTAGGTTTTTTCCATTCTAACCGAACGTCAGGTTTTTTCCGTTCTGCAAAAAGTAAGGACGTGTGCGGCTAGTAGAACATTTTGTATGAAAATGGAGCATTCGGTTTTTCAAATCTGACTTTTTGATCAGGAAACCGTGGACGGAAACCGTGCGTGTGCGGGGAGCCTATAAAGGTATAGATTCCGTGGTCTGACTTTGATCGGCATTTCGGCTTGAATTTATATCGTCGCGCGTTACTTTCATACTGCAATAGATTCTAAAATATTCATTATAATTATACAGTGTAAAGGGCAATTTTGATCTACATTAAATTTACAATGTATCTAACGTATTTAGTCAGATAAGGCTTAACACTATATTGTTAAAAATAGCTTCGAAAATGACACATTTTTTTTTTATAATATGTAAAAGATAAAAATGGTTATTGTGAGCTACCCTTATTAGATAGACATATGTTGTCGCGGACTTTTATGTAGACCTTTTTAAGTTATACATTTCTACAGCACATTATTTTGTTCTATCTTCAATAGTTTTCGCAGCGTACGCGATGTAAGGAATTTTTTAGGTCATTTTTTTTACACCTTGGGTTACATTATTGAAGTTTTATCCAGGATCCCTATTTTTTTTTAAATTAGTTATAGCCTATGTTAGTCAGCGATAGTGCAGCTTTTTAATGGTAAAAGAAGTTTTGAAATCGGTTCAGTAGTTCTTGAGTTTACTCGAATACAAAAATACAAATCTAATATTAGTAAAGAATGTATGGAAATCTGCCCGATTTATTGACATTTATGCTCACTGCTCCGCTCCCTTTAGTAGTAGCGTGATGTTATATAGCCTATGTTACTCCCAGATAGTGTAGCTTTCTATAAGTGAAAGAATTATTGAAATCGGTCCAGTAGTTTCGGAGCCTATTCGTTACAAACAAAAAAACAAAAAACAAACAAACAAACAAACAAAAAAACAAATCTTTCCTCTTTATAATATTAGTATAGATATAGATTCCTACACGATAGACAGCCTTAGCAGAAACACCCCATATTTAGGCACATAGCCTAAGACAGGCTAACGCTTATCTGTATTTTACGCGTTTCTTTGCTACAGAGTGTCGACTGACTCACGGTGAAGTCCCGTGACGCTCAGACGATAGTCTTTAACCAAATGTCGTAATACCTACTGAGGCGGGCGTCACTATCACCCTTCTCAAAGGAAAACCACATAATTACTCCTATCATGAACAATTGTTGCTAGCCACCATTATACTGCCTTGCGTTTAATCGTTTACTACTGAAGAATTAGTTTATTACTGAAATAAAATATAGCATACTTTTTGTGTCTTTGATGCATGATCAGCTTTTTTTAAAGGGCAAAATTCCCCATGGATACGGTTGTGTCCGACTCGAACCGACTAAAACCGTACGCCGTTTTGGGTTATTAGTTGTTGAGGGCGAGATTGCCCCTGGCATACCGCTCACGCGGCACGCCCCGGCTGACCCAGGACCATTGAGATGGCCCGTGGTCCCACCATGATGGCCCCTCGAGTGTGGGACCATGATGTCCTCGTCTTGCTCCTAATAGGGGAAAGGGCGGCTGCGCTCAGTAGTATATTATTGGGAACTCTACCCCACATCGTTCGGCCTGTCCCGGCCAGGCCTCACTCTGTGAGCTATCGTTCCCAATAATATACTATTTTTACAACAGATGAAACGAACGCAAAGCCATTCAACGCTTCAGTCTGTTTAACGCTTTTATGGGTTTCCGTTCAACGATCTACGTTTTTCGATCAACGCAAAGAGAACCAAAAGGCATTTATATAGTTTGCATTTGCGCGTCCACAACTGTAAAACAGAACTCTAGCCCACATCGTTCGTGTGTTCTTGTGATCAGTATGTGTTTAGAGTTGAACGTTGAATGAGAGAGCGCGTTCACGACATTATCATTTAAACTAGATCAACCGATGGGTATGAAACGTTGAATTGAATGAGTTCATCTGCAGTGACAATCATTTCGTGCATCTGTATATTATTGGGAACGATACCTCACAGAGTGAGGCCTGGCCGGGACAGGCCGAACGATGTGGGGTAGAGTTCCCAATAATATACTACTGCGCTCTCCCGCCTTCTTCTTGAACATTACTTGCTCGCATAAGAAGGCTAATATTTGTGTCCTTGGTGCATGCTCAAGCTGTAGAATGAACTCGCTGCTATGGTTTTCCCAATCGACTACAATATGGAGATTTTTATGAAGGGTATAAGAAAGTTCCTAAAGGGTTGGTAGCACGAGTATTATGCGCCATGTGTTTTGTGAATCAGCAGCAGTACTTTCCAGGTAAGATTCATTTGGGACTCAAAAGATCTTGAATCTTGAACATTGTAGGCCCCATACATCCTTGTATTCTTATAATAATCTCTCCTTTCATATATTGCCTAAAATCTACATAATAGTGAACTTAAGATCATCCCAGCGTGTTGACATAAGCTCTGACAAAATATTTTGAATCATTAACTGACCTGAATGCATTTGTTTGAATATCATTTTCATTGTGTTGCGTATACGCAGGTTGGGTGAATAGGTACGTACTGTTTCGGATTACTGTCATAATTATGTATATTATGTATTCGTTCTTAAGTTTTTTATTCTTTTGTTTTTATCAACGTTGCAGGGGGCGTATCCATTGTCATCACCCGTACTCTTTGTCATGGGATGTATGTTGTTGAGTATCAGGTGGAAAACAGCTCTATCTCTTAGTCACCTTGTACAGTCACCCTGTTTTCGGCAAAGTATCCGTTTCGGCTTCAAAGTTTAAATGCTATCACAAAAACGCCCGTACGACCTAATTTTAAGACCCCATTTATAGATGAGATTCTTATTTTGTATGCGAAAGTCTCCTCGAATATCCCCTCTAGACCCCGTAGGGGTAGTTGTGACGGACTCGAACCGACTAAAATAGCACGCCGTCTAGGGTTGTCCTGTTATGGGTATAAGGTTGCTCATAAAGCACATTTTCCTCGCGCTCCGGTTTACAATTGTCGAATTCAGAATTTGCTGAACAAAAACAAAACAAGCAATCTTTAAATTGAAAAAAACCAAAATTTTGAGGTTTTTTGGAGTTATTTGAGGATAAAATACACAGAATTAAAACCTCTATGGTTTGATGTTGTTAAAAAAGCTACATTCTTGACATGATCTAGCAAAGTCATTCTGAAACACAAGTATTGCGAAATGAACGAGTTACTGCAGCAACATGGATGCTCAAACGTGTTTACAGTTCCCGAGGGACTTAAGGAGTTAATGTCTGATATTTCTAGGGAGGTAAGTGACCGTGAAATCTTTGTTGCTGCACACCGCGAGCTGTCCATGGTGCACTTGGTTTCGTGTCCCTTATGTTGCAGTGCAGGAGGAAGGAACCTCCTGCATTAAAGACGATCTAAAAGAAGCGCTTACAGCGCAGTCGCGATAGTAGAATATTATACCTGTCTTTTGCTGTGTTGGTTCCTGGTGAGGTATAATAGGGCCACCCCATCTCTTCCTGTGGGTGTTGTAAAAGGTGACTAAGGGATAGGGTTGTTCTCCATCCGACAGTAAACATACAGCGTATAATAGGGCCACCCCATCTCTTCCTGTGGGTGTTGTAAAAGGTGACTAAGGGATAGGGTTGTTCTCCATCCGACAGTAAACATACTACCCGCTTGACGATAATAGGCTCGCTCCCTATTGCCTGGAACTGAAATTAATTCTTGTCAAATGAGGGTGTTATTACACCTCTGCCTACCGCTTTGGGGAATTACCGGTGTGATTATATGATGTAAAATTAGTGCCTAATTAGACTACACTACCAGAAAACGTTAGCAAATGGTATTTGAACCTTTGATTAGCTGTTATGAAAACAGCAGGCGCTTTCTAGTTTCAAGTGACGCTGAATGTTATAGCAGCTGCTTGAAATTACCGCCTGAAATTATCACTTGAAAGTACCGCTTGAAAATCCCTACTTCCCTACTAATATTATAAATGTGAAAGTAACTCTGTCTGTCTGTCTGTCTGTCTGTCTGTCTCGCTTTCACGCCCAAACCACTGAACCGATTTTGATGAAATTTGGTATAGGAGTAGATTAGACCTCGAGAAAGGACATAGGCTATGTTTGGTCGCGATAACCGACATCCACGCGGGCGGAGCCGCGGGCAAAAGCTAGTATCGTATAAAAACCGCCTGAAAATACTACTTGCACATATCGCTTGATATTACCACTTGAAAATACTTCCACCATATTTTTTACCACTATATTTTAATCAATTAATAATAAGTATTTAATTTTTAGTTCATTTTTGGAAGGCAGCTGTTTTTCCTGTATTACTTTTACTTATATACCTGTTTACCAACAGGTGCTCCGTCTTCAACCCAGATCTCTTCTCGACTTCATAGCGAACTACCTCTCAGCGCTACTGATTACTCGAGAGCATGGCATTATGGCAGTCAAGATTCTTGACGACCTGTGCGACTGCAGACCTTCTGTCTCTGAGCACCTGCTCCAGCTCGGCATGGAACGTGCTCAAGCCGAAACTTTATCACAGATTATAAAGACTGAAATTGAGTCTTCTGAGCCTACGCCAGAGAAAGGTATGATGGAGCTCAGTTATCTATTACATAATCATCATCATCATCATCATCATCAAGCGGTGGTATTAGGTATTATTTCTGTCCCAATCAAGCAGTCAGCTTCTGGAAGTACCTCTGCCCTTCTTCTGTATAATTTTCTTATAACCGTATTCTGTTTAACCGCAGCTATAATAACCAGGTCTTGTGTTTCCGGCGGTGAGTAGGGTAGCTAGAGCTCATTCAAGACAGACAAATTAAGATATTTTTTTGTATAAACTTATTTCCTTATTTTTCCATACATACCGCGGTAGCCTAGTGGTATGGGTAATGGACTGCTGAGACGAGGTCTCGGGTTCGATCCCAGGTTTTACCATGGCACACACCAATGACTTTTCGATGCTATTCGAAGTTATGTGTGTATTTATCGCAGGTTTATAAGTGCCCGGTTAATGGCAATAGGCTCGCCACCTATTACATTGGGACCTAAACATAAACGGCGAAATGTGGGTGCTAGCACCTCTGCCTACCCCTTCGGGGATATAGGCGTGAGTTTATGTTATGTCATTTTTCCAGAAACCGTGAAAGAGTACGACATATTGAAGAAGATACTCACCAGAGTGCCTCTGGACGAAGAGATGTCAGCCAAAGTGTGCCAAGTAGCGAGGAACGCGTATAAAGACTACTGGTATCGGCGAGATGTAATGAAAAAGGTAAGGTTTATATTTTTAAGTAGTTATAATACTTTGGAACCCCTCGCGCCCTCTCCTTCGTCCGCCCTTAGGAGTCCTAATGTGCTAGACAGATAGTTATAAGAATTAACCTCATTTTCAGGGTATGAAGAAGGCAGAAGAAAAACCCTGGGAAATAGCTGCAGCGAACACCTTAGAGCTATATAAAAAGACCAAACCCACGCTCATTGAACTGCACAGAGCTACAGAAAAAATACAAGTAAGATGGCGGTTTCCCAAATGTATCCAAAATCCACGACGACGGTATTCCCGTCCGAATTGAGCAGTCTGACTGGGGAAGTTCCTCCGCCCTACCGAAAACCGTGGCCATAATAACCTCGCGTTATGTTCCCAACGGTGAGTAGGATAGCCAGAGCTCACTGGAGAGTTTTTATGCTGTCAGTGGGAAGACCAAAGGCTTGAACCGTACTGACGGCACAGAAAATTTCTGTTCTTTCAAGGTCGATAGCACGAGTGTGACTACCCTGGTGTAGCACACATCTGTAGGCCATGGTAACCACTTTCCATCAGGTGGGCCGTATGCTTGTCTATTTATATCACCTGACTAGTACAAAAATACGTAGTATTATCTAATCTGTGGCTTGGGGCCTGACCTCCGTAGGGTCTGGACATTCGAGGACTCTATCCCTTTAGCCATAATGGTGTATTTGTTCTAATTCCAGGCTGCTTACAAAGGTTACCATATCCGCAGACATGTGCTCACCCATCTGATCCCGAAGAAACAGAAAAAGTATGGCCGCAAACTGGAGTTGTCGGGGCCTCCTTTGGACGTCGCAGCGTCGCGAGAGATTGATCTTGGACCAGTCGTTGTGAGTTTTCTGACAGTCTTTTATGCTAGCATATGATACGAGCTCCATCAACAGTCTCGAGTTAGTCGCGGTTGGAACTGAGCCATTCATCTCAAAATCAAGAGTTCGCTTACTTCTGCTCTTATTAGTTCGATTTCTTCGACTTATATGGGAGCGGCTGTAGTCTAACCTCCCAACGCCGTCCGGCCTCCACTAGGAGTAATTTACTGTAGTAAGTTACTAATAGTAACTAAAATTAATAGTTTTCCCGTTAACCTCCCCAACTAAGCTAAATGGTTTATGTTGAAGCGGGTTCACATTGGTAGTGTTAGGCCAGGATTCGAACACCGATACTCGCCGACTATAACTAAATATAATCGCCGAATATATAATAGGTTACCGACGCCAATTTTCTGTTCCGTACCACCAGTCAAGCCTTCTGGAATCTGGACTACGATGATAAATTTGCAAATTGACGAATTCAGAAATGTTGAATCCCAAAATGTTGAATTTGCAAAATCTCGAATCTTAAAATGTTGGATTCGCAAAATGTTGAATCGTAAAACATTTAATTTCCTGGAAGTCCTGGAACCATAATATGTAGTAGTAAAGATATTGAGCATACCATTTCAGAACATAAGACACACTATCAAAGAAGATAATGTGAATGAGCTGTTCGAAGATGAGAAGAAGAAGCAGCTGGGCATCCACTACAACCCACTGAAGACCATCACTCACGATGAAGACCAGGACGGCAAGAAGGTGAAGAAAGGGGTCAAACTAGGGGCCAACTTTGCTGACGGTTAGTGGATTGCCTTTCGTTACCTTAACCTATAAATACGGCGGAAGACGTCGTGGAGGGTGATATGCGTGCCAATGGTCTCATGTTATGGACGCACAAGATCGTGCGAAAAAGAGAAGGAAAGGTCGGAAGGCGGACCCTGAGCTCCAAGCTCACCTCAGCCTCGGATGCAATCAGGAGTTACCAATTAGGTGGCAGATAAGCACACAATCCACCTGATAGAAATTGGTTACCGTGGCCTATGGATGTATGCAACACCAGGGGCGTTACACTCGTGCTGTTGACCTTGAAGAAACCTTCTTGAAGAACCATATTGTAGTCGCTTGAAAAAACCACCACAGGGAGTTCATTCCACAGCCAGAGTGTTTGTGGGAAAAAAATCCTTTCATACCATGCAGTGCGCACCGTTTCCGGTCACAATGTGTGAGGATGAATTCCCTACTTATGGCGAGAGAGCGGTGCGATGATAGAAGAATTACGTCTCCATGATGATGATGATAATGAAGCTCGTGTTAAGCTCGTGGTCAGGTACGCTCATGGTTCGGTAACCTCGGCACGATTGCCATTAGATTGGATAACCACTTCGTGGTATTTCATGTAAGCGCTTTCGTGCTTCGGAGGGCACAGTCGTTAGGTCAAGACGGAGGCCTGTATTATTTCTTGAATCTTTTTCAGAAACTGTGACCGTGGACAGAACAGCTCACGCAGATACTGATAGAATGTCACACACATCTGCTACCAGGATTTCTTTCTCAGGGGTAATATTGTATTTTGTGTTTATAAATAAACTAGCTTTTGCCCGCGGCTCCACCCGCGTGAATGTCGGTTATCGCGACCAAACATAGCCTACGTTCTTTCTCAAGGTCTACTCTGCCCCTATACCATATTTCATCAAAATTAGTTCAGTGGTTTAGGCGTGAAAACGTAACAGACAGACAGACAGAGTTACTTACGCATTTATAATATTAGTATGGTTAGTTTCTTATGGATTACGTATCTGCAAAAAAAATCTATTGGTACTATTTTATAATTTTATAGTGGTCGTGTCTGTGCAACGAACATAATTATTTCAAAAAATACTTGGCTTATATTATATTAACGATATCGAAAACAGAAAAAGTTTAATATGTACTGATAACAGAAAACATTATTTACTTCTGACCCCTTATTTGAGTGACAAACCACCGTCTTCTCACGTTATGACTACGTTTGAAACTCGATGTCGTCACTCAGAATAATACCGCTGTTTCATGTAGTCATGTAAAGAGTATTAAACTGGTGGCATACGTACAGGTACCTCCAGAAGTTATCAAAATGCGTGATGATGCCCTCCCCGAGGTACCGGAGGAGAAGGATGCTGAAGCCATGGAGCTGTCCATACCAGCGACTGATGAAGACCTAGATCTAGAAGTACCAGAGGATTTAACAGGTAATCACACTAGCCATACAACACATGAACTGAATAATGGTAATTGCATATGTAGGTATTTTTAACCGGCTTATGAGAAGGTGGACGTTATCTTCGACGAAAAATTAGAATTTACTTATGTCATTTTGCATTCATTGTTTTTTTTTGTTTGTACCATTTATGTGGCAGACAAGCACACGGCCCTCCTGTTGGAAAGTGATTACCGTGGCCTATTAGATGTATGCAATACCCGGGGCGTTACACTGTATCCCTGTTACGAGTTGCCGACCCTGAAGAAACTTTCTAATGTCATTACCTTCGATTTCTCCGTCATTTGTGAACCGATTTTAATCATTCTTTTTTGTTTTCTGAAACCCCTTGAAACTCTTGGCTTAAGGTCCGCTTACTTATTTGATCTTCTCTCCAGGTGAAGGTTTTGATGACTACAATACAGAAAGTGGTGCTCTGTCAGCTCCTGAGACAGCTGATGCTACGGATGTGGAGGATATTACTGAGGAAGGCGAAGAGGAAGAGGAATAATATGCAATCAACATTTTTGTTTATCTGAGAGTTTAATTTAGGCTGTGGAATGAAAATTATTTAGGCGTTTTAGTAGCCTTTTCAGCAAATGTTATAACTAGTAATTCAGAAGATAAATTTTGTTATGTGAAGAAATAAGAAAATTCTTGATTATTTTTTGCAAATATCCAGTTTTGTGCCACTGGACTTTATTTATATTTGTTGCAATTAGTTATTATACTTATTATTATAGTGACTATTTTGGGAGAGTAGATTTGGGTAGCACAATACTAGATTTTTTTTTCTTGAAATATTGAAGCTACTGCGAATACATGTATGTTCAAACAAACTGGTTTTAAGGAAAAAAACAATTTTCTTGTCAATAATTTTTCAAAATGAAATTATTAAAATTACTTGTACATTATTTAAAGCTATTTTATTTTATTGTAATTATTTTTATGTTTAGCTAAGTATTCTTCCAACCATGCGGCAATGCTTGATATTGCTGAATTTTTAAATATGGATGGAACTGTGGGTATTGGCCTGTACTAGATGATAGTGTATCTAAAGAGAACGAAAAATGGGGATTTTCAAAAAGTGTATCTACCAGGAAAGTGTATCTTAAGGGAACAAACTCCTACACGTGGCATGGCATAACATCTTTATATTTTTGAATGACATATCCAAACGAAATTCGACTTTCGATTCTAGTAAGCCGTGATTGCCATGGTTTACTACAATGTATTAAGAACCTAAACGTATTGTGAAGTGCACTCTAGTGAAGCGCTATGGACCATTTACTTGAAAATCATAAAACTGAGTGCAGCCGGCTGGATTTGCCTGAAGGATTAAGGGAATTGATGAGTGACATTTCAAGGGAAGTAAGTAACCTATAATTATTTAAACTCTGTCCTTATGTTAGAGCCTATCAATCTTTATTATTCCAAAACCGTACGCTATCTCGAGTCTCATAGTGAGGATCTGAGTGTAAGGTGGTCCATCCAAAAGTTAATTAGCTCGCACCCCGGGCAATGGAAATGTCCAGTAATTGCATTTTAAAAGACGAAAACCAACGAAAAGAACCTGAAGATGTAGGGATCGTGCTTCTCTCTTAAATTTGAGATGATTGCTTCCTCTTGGGTTGTAGATCCCAGTGGAGTTCTGGAACAATTCCTAATGTATGGTAACATCTTTGGCATGTAGGTTCTCCGAGCTCAACCGCCAGACATCTGTCGGTTCATCGCGAACTATCTATCAGCCCTGATGGTGACGCGAGACGACCTGGCCGTGGCCAGCCAACTGTGCAATTATGTGTGTGAATGTGAATGTCACCCAGAACTACTGAGCGAACTCATGGATTTAGGACTGGATTCAGCCAACGCTGAAATAGCTCAGGATGTTATTATGAAATATTTCAAAAATGAAAATGGTGAGTTTCAAGACCCTGATACTGCAAAAAATGCCATTGAAGTTTAGACTTTCACACACCGACTAAGTCGAAAAGTACAAAGATGCTATTTATAAATATTCACCAGTCAGGCCAGAATATATATAAGTGTCTTATTATTTCAGTGAACGAAGCAAATATTTTGGCTGGTTTATTGGCCAAAACTACAATAGAGGCCAGTATGTATCCAGACATAGTGAATGCAGTACGCGCGGCTTACGCACGGCACCAGGCTCACACTGACCCTATTTATGAGGTTAATTTAAAATTATCTTAATTTTATTCAGAAAGCCTACGTTAGAGCCCCGTCCAGAGAGTCCAGAGCGCCACAGAGGCTGTATATCAACATTTTCGGGACCCAATATCACTTGCTGGTTGGTGTCTCTGCGGGACCCAATCTCACTTGCTGGTTGGTGTCTCTGCCCCAGAGACACCAACCAGCAAGTGAGATTGGGTCCCGAAAATGTTGATATACAGCCTCTGTGGCGCGGCGGTAGAGAACGCGACTGCTACGCAGGGGGCGCGAGTTCGATTCCAGTTCAATGCAAATATTTACTTACTTCCTCTTAGCGTTAATTCCCAGTCGCATCCGAAGCTTTCAGCTCGGAGTCTGGGGTCCGCTTTTGCCAGTCTTAACTACGGATTTGGCTAGACCTCGATATTTTCTGTGAAGCGATTGCCATCTGACCTCCACATCCCAAATGGTAACATTAGGCGATATCGAAGCTTTGCAGCTAGACTGTTTTTGGATTTTTGAGGGCTCCAACTACCCGTAACGACTGCCATAGATGTTCTTATGCAAATATTTACTATGCATTAATATGTCGATTTGCATTGGTCAGTTCCCAGTCCCGGATACGAATACCTATAGCAATCGTTACGTGTAGTTGGAACCCTAAAAAGTCCAACAACTGATCTAACTACAATACTTCGATATCGCCAATGAGTTTTGGAGGTCAGATGGCCGTCGCTTCACGGAAAATGTCGAAGTTCAGCCACAGTTGGAAAAAATTGGACCCTGGACTCCGAGGTCAAAGCTTCGGATGCTACCGGGATTACCGCAAGGGTGAAGAAGAAGAAACGTACAACTCCCCTATTGGTTCGCGCTAATGATAACTCGCTAGCACGCGCTATCTAATGATAGCTGATGTAATGTACTCTGTATTTCACCTTTACCTACATATTGCAGAAGCCACCAGAGGGCAAGTTAGACGAAGTGACGGCAGCAGCGTCTCACACCCTGGAGCTGTACCGCCGAGCACGCCCTACGGATGACCTATGTGGAGAAATGGCCACGAAAATTCAAGTAAGTTGCATTTTACCACCATCAGTCTCGACCTATATTCGTGTAGAACTGTTATAAAATTGGACAATATGTGTTAAATGCCCTCGGAAGAAAATTTTCGGAACTTGGACCGGCTGTCGTGTTCAGCTTTTGGATACTGCCATAAATCGGAGAATATATACGTCTTCCTCTACGCTGCACGTGGAATCATTACTCGCAGATACCTTGGACCAACTCCACTATCACGCAACTTAGACCCAGGCGACGCGACGTGTCCGGGTTAGTCAACGCCACTAACCCGGACCCATCGCCTGGGTCTGAGGTTGCGTGATATTCGATTGATTTGAGCGCAAACCTCAAAGTGAGATTGGCATGGCATACTAATGATACCAATGTCACTCCTGGACCAGTAGAACAAATATGTCCGAAGATACTACCTACAGTATAGCCTGTGTATGGTGGATCAGTAGTGGATACAAATAAATGTGATCATATTTTTACAGGCTTCATATCGAGCTTATGGTGTAAGACGAGGAAGTGCAGCAAAGACTGTGCAGCCAAAGGATTCAAAACCGGTTATAAGGAAATCAGAACCTGAGGTTGCTGAAGTCACATCCCACAAAACAAGTATATCTGAGGATATTAGGGACGCGGTGAGATTTTTAATGTTGGTTTTAAACAAAACTTAGAAAGCAATTAAATAGAGTGTGACTAACAGTATTAGGGCTGCCGCAGACGGGCCACTCCTTTTATATGTATGTATGTGTGCGCGAGAGAAGTGATGGGGAGCATTATTTGCAATCAAATGGGAATAATATAACTTCCAGGTTAAACCAAACTGTAAGTGACGTAATTTTTCTATTTCAGATTGAACTAACGTCCAGTTTGCAACAAAAAAGTAAGTTTCATGACCTAATTCAAACAGCTAAATAGATTATATTTAAGTTTGTGCTAATGATTTCCAGAAGGCCTGAAGTCATCTACGTAGTTCTGTCATCATCTCATCTTACTATAGAGCAATCAATCAATCAATTAGCCTATTGCAGTCCTCTGCTAGACATCTGATGAGCATGCTAGACAACAGATGAAAAGTATCTGATGAGGCCGTCAAACTGAGTGCCACCATTGTAACATGGTACGTGTCTGTAATGGTGACCCTCTTATCAGAGACTTCGCCTTCAGCTTACGAGGCGAAGTCAAATTGACGTGTCCTATATTGAAAAAAAAACAAGCCTGTCCCAATATGCGCCACGTTTGCCGATCCTCCATCTTCCGTATCCAGTCCGTCCCAGCCACCCTTCGCAGGTCGTCAGTCCTCAGAGCACTACCAAACTTTTGTCTTTCACTTTTGATCAATGAATGGTCTGAAATGAACTCACAACCAATGTTTTGGGTCACGTGATGACATTTCCTGCTATTTAATTGGTGGAAATGACCATTTTATTAGCTACTACACAATGGGCAATGAAGGTAGGACACGACGGTATTTCCGTCCTAATCGAGCAGTCTGACTGGGGAAGTACCTACCTCCGCCCTACAAAGTACCGCGGATATAATAACCTCGTGCTGTGTTTCCACAGAGGAGAGGTTTTGTGTTATCAGTGAGAAGACCAAAGGCAAGGCTTGTCCTGCTTGTCTTCTGCGCTGACGGCACAGAATCTCTCCGTTCTTTTAGGGTAAGCAGCACGAGTGTGACTCCCCTGGTCTTGCCCTCATTCATAGGCCACGGTAACCACTTTCCATCTGGTTGGCCGTGTGCTGTTCTGCAACCTAAGTGGTATAAAATACGTACAATGTTGTATGCCGGAGTGTCGACATAGACTTGTTTAGCACGAGTGTTGCTGGGCTAAAGAAGTTATTGTGTAACGATTACTTTTCTTAGTATACAGGGCGTCCCACGGCGATGCCACATGGAGGGAAAGTACCTTAAATCCTTAAGTTAGCTCATTTCGTTTAAAGGAGACATCATTTTATTTTTAAAAAGAAACAAAACTGCATTCAAAGATTTTAAAAATTCGCTTGCCACACCCGGTAATCGAACCGACTAAAATCCGAAAAAGTAACATCCTGTATTTTTATGGCATCAATCGATAGTGTCAATCATAAGGATAAAATCTCTCTAAGAAACATGGTAAATTAAACGAAAGGAAGTCCTTGAAATCTAAAATTATAAATTCAATTTGGCAAAATAAAACACTTTAACTCAAAGTTCATCCATCCATCTGATACCATATTAACAATAAAATTCCATATTTAAACTGCTTTTCTTTTTTTATCGTGCTGAAACCACTGCTGGTCAGCAGTAGTATTTAGGTATGTCGAACTCAAACCGACTAAAACCGCACGCCATCTAAATTAACAGGTTATAAGTTGATCCATAGGGCAATTCTCTTGCCATTTTCGTTGCACAGGGTACACACCGCGTGCAGGTTTCTAATCAAATCAAAATTATCTCTAGTGTTGATACCTTGTAAGAATTTCTCACAAGGTATCAACACATCAAAGATATCTCTAGTGTTGATACCTTGTAAGAATTTCTCACAAGGTATCAACACTAGAGATATCTTTGATGAAATTTATTTATTGAGTACTAAATGAATGAACTTTGTTACCTGTTTAGAATGTAACTTTATTGGGTAACTGCATGAGGTAGGTATGTGTAGGTAGGGTAGGTAGTTATTTTTGGGTGCTTGATTAGAAACCTGCACGCGGTGTACCCTGTGCAACGCAAATGGCAAGAGAATTGCCCTATGGATCAACTTATAACCTGTTAATTTAGACGGCGTGCGGTTTTAGTCGGTTTGAGTTCGACATACCTAAATACTACTGCTGACCAGCAGCGGTGTCAGCACGATAAAAAAAGAAAAGTAGTTTAAATATGGCATTTTATTGTTAATATGGTATCAGATGGATGGATGAACTTTGGATTAAAGTGTTTTATTTTGCCAAATTGAATTTATAATTTTAGATTTCAAGGACTTCCTTTCATTTAATTTACCATGTTTCTTAGAGAGATTTGATCCTTATGATTGACACTATCGATTGATGCCATAAAAATACAGGGTGTTACTCTTTCGGATTTTAGTCGGTTCGATTACCGGGTGTGGCAAGCGAATTTTTAAAAATCTTTAAATGCAGTTTTGTTTCTTTTTAAAAATAAAATGATGTCTCCTTTAAGTAAAATGAGCTAACTTAAGGATTTAAGGTACTTTCCCTCCATGTGGCATCGCCGTGGGACGCCCTGTATAGCAGTATCGTTATGTAAATAATATATGTTTTTCATTTTTCTTTTTAATAATGTTGTGTACATGCCACAATTTATTACTGCTTATTCTAACTTTTTTATATCAATGAAAACTTATAATTGGCCATCACATGATCTTACAATTTATATGTACTCCAAATAGCTGTAAGTTTTCTAAATTGTAAAATAAAATAAATTAAATAAGATTTAATTTTCTTTTCAGGAGTGAACACTGCGTCATCAATTTCCCTCGCGGGTTCCCTCTGTGCTATGCCACAGAACAGACCATACACTGCCCAAGACATTGGATGTCTGATATTTCTTCAAGAAACGGAGAAAGAGAACGCTACTATTGACTATACTACGAAAACTCCCAACGTATCTGAAGTAAGTATAGGTAGCAACCGAATCTCAAGAATTTCAGATAAGAGAATAAGCTTCCGAAATGTATCCCAAGAAGAACTGTTCTATGATCAAACATTTTATGATGACCATGTCGAAGACGCTATTCCTCAAGAAGTGGAAGAAGAACATTATCATGATGTTATATGGACTGAACATTCTGAAGCCACCTACTTCGAGGACGTCACGGAAATGGATGAATTTGATGATGGGGAATTTCAGAAAGATCATGTCAATGATGATGATATCGAGTATATTAATAATATGAATATGAATGTTGATAGTGATAGCGGTGAAGATCACGATACGCAGAAAATTCATTGAGAGAGTGATAATGAATTTGATGAACTTTTAAGAATTGAGTTAAATAAAAAAGAAATCAACTGTATTTTGTGACAATATTACTTTGCTAGCTTGCTAGTTATTGGTACGACAACAATCATGTGCTATAAATGATTTCAATTTAACCGATATTACAGCAGCTTATGTTACCTGTGCATTTGCACAAAATCGGTAATAATCTAATCTATGATATAAAAAATGAATCACTGAATCTGTTGCTGAGCGCAAATCTCGAGAACAGCTGAACCGATTCCGCTAATTCTTTTTTTAGAATATTCCTTGAAGTATGAGAATGGTTCCTATGCAGAGAAAAATTGCCTAAAACTAAACAATCGACTGTTAGACGGTACGAAGTTCGCAGGTTCAGATAGATAAACTATTACAACCATATTGAATTCGGTTTAAAAAGTGAACTTTTTTTTCCCTGATTTTTGAGAGTCAATTATTGTAAATTATCTATTAATAATATAAAAATCATCAAGTATAAAATATTGTTTCACTAATAATATCTCATGATACCTACTCGTTTCTAAAAACTTTTTACATTACGCCGACACTGGTGCATCTTCTGTGGGATAGGATACTACCTACATACTACCTAATTACCTATATAATATTCCTATCTTTCTTAAACTACCTTGGCCCACATCATCACTCTTCTCCCATCGTATTCTCCATCTTCTGTTCTCCTTCATACCTGATTTAAGATTTATCGATAGTCAAAAAAAATAAAAACTTTTATTATGATAAATTTATTTAGTTTTAATCAAAATTGTAGAACGTATACAATTATTTAATAATATATAAATTTTTGGTCAATAATATAGTTTATATTTTTTATTAAAATATATAGTCTAAATTATTAATAAAATTTATAAACTAATAACGTGTGGGATAAAACAGTGCATTATAACTAATTATGTAAATGCTTTGACTTTTTATATAACAAAATATAATTATCTAAAGCCCCCTATTCACTGAACAATAATTCAAAAAAATGAACTAAAAATAACTAAAAAATATATTTATTTAACAAATTTTTACTTCACTACTTATTTTAAGACCCTTAATTTTTTTTCATATGTGTACTTACTTATTTTAAAATTAGAAATTAATATCCAATACTTAAAATATCAATGGAGGCATTTCAAAATTATTAATAAAATACTTAAATTTAATTTAACAACACATTGTAACAATACAAAAATATACAACGTCGAGAACTATGACGCACAAATAAATAAAATATGAACACCGATCTATTATATCCAAAAATTACATTAAATTATCAGAGTATTATTATTTATTACTATTACTAATACTAAAATAACTTTGAGGCCCTGCGCAGACGACAGACTATCCGTGACGCACTTTTTAGTCTGTGAAAATAGAACCTATGCAATTATAAGCAGTAACGCACACGACGCGCAAAAAGTCCGGCGCACAAAAAATCCGTGTAATTCGGGCAGACCGCACCGCGCCGCGCCGCGGCGCGCCGCTCCGCACAAAAAGTGTGTGAAAAAAATTGAACGTTTGCTTCAACGCGCGCTAACGCAGACGGCGCACACTTTAGTCGACAATCTGCATTTGCTAGGGGTGGAACTGTCCCTTCAGTAATCTTTCCGAAAGTATAGGATGTACCCAAAATTCTCTATTTCTTCTTCTTTTTTAACCGACTTCAAAAAAGGAGGTTCTCAATTCGTACCCAATTTTTTTTGTTTTTTTTTATTATTTTTATTTTTTTGTATATTTGTTACGCGATTGTGAAGCCAATTCTAGACAGATTTAGAAAATTCTTTTTGTGTTCGTAAGTAGATTATTCCGAAGTGGTCCCATTTAAATTTCGTAAAGATCTGATGATGGGTTTCCGAGATTAGACCAAGGAACTCTTCAAAAAGTACCAGGAAATCAGCCGCGATTGCTGCAATGGCATATTATTGCAATGTTTCTGCCATTACACATCAAAACATCACGCCTGAGTCCTTTGATGGGGTACGCAGAAGTGCTCAGAATATTCAGCTATATTTCCGGTGTATATGCATTGATTTTAAAAATTCTTTTTGAATAATGATTTAATTTTTTTTTTGTAGCGTGGCCGGTTCGATCTGTATTGCAGCGTCAGCAGCGCATGTACAGTCAGGTCACTATACATGCGATGTACAGTCGTGAGACTGTACAAACTCACTAAAAAGAGAAAAATAAATTCATTTTTAACAAAAAAGTTTAACCGACTTCAAGAAACGAAAAAGAGGCACTGAAAAGCGAAAAATAACTTAATTTACAGGCTTACTGATTTATTAGAAGTCCGTGCCCGCCAACTTTGTTTGTTGTGTCTGAACTACTATGATGCAATCAATTGAAATATGGCCTCTCTTGGGCTAGCGACTTCTAGTAAATCAGTAAGTCTGTAAATTAGGTTATTTTTCGCTTTTCAGTGCCTCTTTTTCGTTTCTTGAAGTCGGTTAAACTTTTTTGATAAAAATGAATTTATCTGTACTTCATGTACTTACAAAATAATACTTCGCGATCTCTGCACGATTTCCATAGCGTCTACGTCCCTACAGCTCTGCCGACAAAATGATCGAAGATGTGCATCGTGTGCGTTGAGTCTGTGAAAAATCCGCGACCGACTTTTTGCGCGCCATGCAGACTTTTTGTGCGCCGCAGACTCGATCGCACAAAAAGTGTGCCGTCTGCGCAGGGCCTGAATATCCCATAGCATAGTAGACAAACCAGCTATTTTGCCTTCTTTTTGACAGCGAACATCGTTGACAGCTCCACACAATTTTTTCAAGCTTTTTCTTATATTTTTCTAATTTTTTCAATGTTTCTTTATTATTTTCTTTGACAATAATGTGGGTACGTCAATATGCCTTTGTAATTTACATTTGCAATTATAGAAATACTGAAGATTCCAAAAATAAGCAAATTTAAGTTATATTATTGAATAATATAAACATAATAGTACATTATGGTACAAGTGAGCAACGTTGGTGATTACCGCCGAGGCGCCATTGAGACCCGAGCCGCCAGGCGAGGGTCTTAAGACAGCCGAGGACGGTAATCAATAATATAATCATCATGCTCACACGTGCCATACGACGTTTTACAACACACTTGCGAATAAAATAATACTACAAATACTAAATAAACAATACTACAAATTAATTCGTTTTCCTATGCGCGCGCATTTAACAATGGCGGTCGACCATATTTTAAAAAAAATGAGGTTTGAACTTAACTTTTTTTTACTCTGTTTTTTTTCTGTACTTAGAGAAAAAAAAAGTTAAATTTGAGCGAAAATTTTGTTTATTACACAAGTATTATAAGTTGAAATTATTTATTTAAATACGAAAATGCATCAAATGACCATACAATAGGCGTATTAATTTATTCGTACTATTAAACACGTTATTTTTTGTATCAAAACTTTTTTAAGAACATAGACAATTATAGACACTTCCTATAAAATTTAAAAAAGAATCTATAACTCACTTTTGTGAATAATAGCAATGAAAAAGTCACAGTTTTATAATAGGTATCATTCCGTGCTTAATTGCGGTAAAATAATATCACTGTTATGAGCAGGTGTGTTGTAAAATTATTTAATCTCTACTTTTGTGCACTTTATATGTCTCTTTAGCTAAATTTGAGTTTCAAAAATATAGACAAAGAATAATTTGTTACTTATTTAGCAAATGCAGTATTACTACCAACGACAATCCTGGAAAGTATTTTTTATTATTCTGGTTTGTGTGTTTGTACACCTACTTCTTTGCATGCTATCAGTTTTGTAAATGCTATTGGGCTATCAAAGTTCTTTATTTTATTCCTGTAAGTCCCGTATTCTAGAACGACACTCAGTCCTGAATCTCAATTCATCGAAGGACAGCAGCATCAGCATGACTGGCATCGACAAAATCGAGATTACTCTTCAACCAAAGAAATCGCTGCAAAAAGGTGTCGCGACCAAAACGTCATGTAGTAGATATATTTCATTAACTATTGGTCGATGAGAAGCGAAAAGATATATTATGTCTAAGCCGATAAAGCTGATTTTACAGATTGTCTGTACAATATGTCCTCAGAAAAACCAAGATTTAGAACTAAATATATCATTCTAGAATATAATCGGGCCTAAGAATATAATCTTAACTATATTATATTTAATTACGGTAGTTTTTAGTATCAGTGCTAAGCTACAGTTAGTAGAAATCACAGCAAAACGCAACGAACTCAGCTAAAAATAGATTTTATTTATTGTGATTGGAATTATGCTTAAATATTACTTAGGAAACCGAAATATCGATAGACTAGCGGAACGATCCCTAAAAATAAATAAAAATAAATTGTTCGATCAAACTTCCTAAAATAATGTTATGTACAAGTTTCGTTAAATTATGCAGTGTTGCCATATTGATAACAAAACATACCTAATTGGTAATAAAGAAATCTTTAATATTTTATTACAGATAATATATTATGAATTTATAAGATTATCTTGAGCGATCATGTTTCAAGAGATCTCGTAACTTACACTTTGGTATTTTCCAAATAGTTTTTTTTTTTTTAATCTAAAGCCGGCCATGCACTGTGCGATGAGTGCATGTATTGTCAGCATTGTCATGGGTCCTAATGGGGTTCTTACGTGGTAAACTATTTCTCTCAAATAGTGTCGACTCCTCCACCCAGCATTTTATTACCGTATTCACTTAGCACCTGAAAATAAATAAGAAAATAATTTTGGTCAAATGGTGCTAACACTAAGCGCGGATGCCAAATTGGATGGATGACCGCTTAATGGTTATTCAATCTGGGCGCTTCCGTGTTTCGGCGCTTCAGAAAGTATATGATCTTCGGTCCCGGCCTAAGTCCCGGCGACTACAACATGGGGTTCTTGAAGAAGGAAATTAGAAGGTTTCTTCAGGGTCGGCAGCACGAGTGTGACGCCCCTGGTGTTGCATACGTCCATAGGCCACGGTAACCACTTTCCATCAGGTGGGCCGTGTGCTTGTCTGCCAACTAAGTGGTATGAAAAAAAATATCGTCAGGTTAACACGGTGGCTTAAATTTTTTTTTATTAAGAATATTAACAACCGATATTACTAATTTTTCCGTTAACCCCTCCTACTAAGCTAAATTGCTTGTGCTAGGAGTGGGTTCACGTCGGTAGTGTAATAGCCAGGATTCGAACCCGGGACCTCTCGATTGTAAGGCCGACTCCTTAACCACTAAGCTACAGACGCGAAGCTTCATGGGCAAACTGAACAGCTCTGTCGCCCAAGACAGATGTGTAGAAACATTTGGATCAGCGTCGGGCGAGGATCGGTGGCTCAGTGCTCAGAGCAATATACGGCCCTTTCCAATAACATACCTACAGTTACAGGTAAAGGTAGAGGTAGTTCCTTTGTCAAATCCTATTGTTATTTTGCTACTATTAATTAGGTTACCACAAAGATTGATGACGTTTTTATCCTTTCTAATGTCAAAACTGGCAGTAGATAGGTTATTGGGAACGGCCGTAGTCTGTAGTGACTATACCTTGTAAACGAAGATGTAGTGGTGTCTGTTGGAGAGCGAGTGCGGTCGTTGTGCGCGCAAATGACGCACCACGCGCGGCACGTCGGCTGAGCCAGGCAATGCGCGCGCGCAGATGTCCAGCGCCAGCAGCGCCGCCGAGCGACCCGCGCCCGACGCGCACACTACCGTGCACGGCCGCGTGCCTGAGGGACACGTACAGCATAGTTAAGCATTTAGACGCTTCAGAGAACCGTCTTCGTACCCTAGTACCGCTCAGTGCAAATATTTGTATGCATGAATATAAATATTTGCATTGGTCTGGGTGCTTCTATGTATAATATGTAAGTATGTATTTACAAAAAAAAATGTATATCCGCATTCTAGATTCCATAATACAAGCTAATTAAGCTTACCATGGGTCTAGATAGCGTTGTGTAGAATGTTGTAGAATTAAAAAAAAAAAAAAAAAAAAAAAAAGCTAGTTAAACTATGCTTAGTTTGGGTCTAGATAGCGTTGTGTAGAATGTCCTACAATATTTATTTATTTATTTACTTATTTATTTAGTCGGCCGGTCGAGACAAAATCTATGCGTGGGGAATACGAGACCCGGGTTTAATCGCATGTGACTGCGGAGCCCCCGTGCAGTCCATGGCGCACTTGGTATCGTGTACCCTATGTCCTACCTCCTGCACTAAAGAAGACCTAAACAAAGCCACTGACCGCGCAGTCGAAATGGCAGAATATTGCTCTCGAATAATTTAGAGCAGTGGAAAAGAGGATCATTGACACGAAAGAAGAACAGCATTTATCTTGACCCCAAATCATTTTGAGTTCCTTCCCCGCCGTAACACCCCGTGTTTTCATCAAAAGGCACCCAAAAAATGCGTACAGTACCCCTAGCACGAAAAACTATCGTAATCGTATCGTAAAGGTAACGAGAGCACGGGGTATTGCGATTGGCAGGTTTCACTCGCACACACGCTCACAGCAGGCAGGCGGCCAATCGCAGTGCTCCGTGCTCTCGTTACGTTTACGATAGTTGTTCGTGCTCACCCCACTGAGCATTTAAAATAAATTTTGTGATGAAACTGGGATCAAGATAAAATTATTGGTTAAGATGGGAAAAAACGAAATCAAGCTCAGGCGGGACTCGAACCCGCGATCTTTCCCTTACAGGGGGAATGCTCTGACCACTGAGCCACTAGGTTGATCTAAATTTTCCCATACATCCGTCTTGGGGCGACGGTGGTCAGGTCAGTGGTCAGAACGTTCTCCCTATAAGATAAAGTTCGTGGGTTCGAGTCCCGCCTGAGCGTGACTTCGCTTTTTCCTATCTTATTCAACTTATATAGTCTTTTGTAATCATTCAAGATAATATACTTACCGGGAACTATATAACACATGTGCATACAGTAGGTATATAGGTACAGAATAAAAAAATATAGTGTGTCAAGTTGATATGAGTGTGATAAAAAATATACAAGAAACTCGAAGTTCACATCATAGGTGTATACACATTTATAATATTTTAGTGCAAAAGTAGTGCAATTTCCATTATATGGTGCTCATAAACTTGAGTATTCACTACTAATAAGCATTTTTCAGAAAAATAAACTCTAAAATTTCTATCGAGCGCGAGCGTTCTGACGAGCATTCGTGCTCGGTTCGTTTTTCAGTCCGACAAATTTAAAAATGGCGAATGCTCGATGTTCTGTTACAAGTGAATGCAAGTCAAGTCTATCAGCAGCTGTAAAAGTGAGAAGTAGAATAGTTACTATTAAACTACCCAAAAAAAAAAAACAACTTTATGCGTCAATTAAGCAGATCAGATATTTATAGGTACAAAGAATAGAAGAACTTAAGCATTTTGGATCGCTTGATCAGTGAAGATATGAAACAGACTGTATATACTCCATGTCATTCATTTATCATAGCTATTACCACTTTAACCTCAAAACTGTACGAATCCCAATGCCCAGTTTCTTAAGAATAATTAGATACAGTGCATGTAGGTGTGTGAGTGAGTATGTATAAATGTGCAAGTGCCGATGTATGCATATGGGGCAAATGCGGGCGTGTGCTGTCCTATCTACGGCCATTACTACCTTCAAGACCTGGAAATTCGACCACTATCCGAAACTGTGATCATACCTTCAACTTCAGATGCAGCCTTCATTCTCCCGAGAGTGCCGTTATTGGGCGTGACCCTCCGCATTTGTTCCTCAGCCCTGGCAGGCGAGTACACGTTCACTCCGATACCTGAACCGCTCTCGTCACTCCGTAGTTTAGTCAGATTACCGAATGACGTGCGGTTTTGATCACCGTATATAACTTCCACGCCTGTAAAATCGTAAGCTACTTATTACAATTTCAAGGTCAATTCTGGATGTTAATTAAGATATTTTAGCTCCTTCAATATATTCCCAATCTCTTCTTTCCTATCCGATATAATACGTGTAGGGTTCCCTAGTTCCCTGCCTGCCTACTAGCATGCACTTTGATTTTCTCGCTACCTTCCTATGGCTCTAACAATAATTGTCCTGGTTATAACAAGTCGAAACTTCTTGAAAATATAGCAAATTGTTGCGCCCGTTACTTCTCCACCAGCGCCTAGGAAGCGGTATTAAATTTAGTTTAAGTAGAATTAACATCAAAACGATGTAATTGTATGCACTATTTTCAGTAAGAAAGAAATTAAAATTGAAACTTGGGAGATGCGCGCCATATTGGCGTGTGCCGTCTCTTGGGTGCGCATATCGCATATCCTTCGTAAGGGAATTGTGCGGTTGGGAATGCCGATCGAACAGCTTTTCTTACAGCACAATCATTAAGAAATTATCCCCATAGATTGCAAAGAAGTCCACGATTCAGTAGCTCTTTTCACTGTCGTACTAAAAACACGGAATTCTTTCAAACGTTCCTCTGTATTCCTACGTTTCCGAGTCCTTTGAGAAAACTTTGATAGATGCTTTTTTAGGTGCCCCACCTGAAAAAGCATCCATCAAGGTTTTCAAAAATTCTAACTTATTGAGGCCACCATTTCTTAGTGGGTACCGAAATGTCAAGTTTGTAGGTCCAACTGATTAGGGTCTGCGTTGATGAATCAGTCAGTCGGGATAAATAATTATACGAGTATGTATACACCTGTAATGACGACTTACCTTCATGTAAACCATTTGATCGGTGCCCACCTTATAGAAAAAGGATGACCTAGGAAAAGTCAGGTAGTAGTAAAACCTAGTAGTGTAATTATAATAAAAAGCCTAAGCGGTGTAGCGGTAGCGAGTTCAGCTGCTATGTATGAGGTCCCAGGTTCGAATACAGCGTGGGAAATGGGCTCTTTTGGTAGGGAATCTCAGTTGAGACGCTTTCAACTGCATACCTATATTTTTTTAAAATTACAAGTAGAGGAAGCTCGTGATGTATGGTCTAGCTAGATTATGGACTGTTATCATCGCCTACCCCGGAAGGGTATATATTGAACTCTTATAGCAGCACCGAATCTCAACAGTTAATCTGTCCATGTTTGCGAATTTCTATGTACAATATTTATAATTATGTATTTACAAAAATAAATGTACAGTGTTTATCCGCCACTTCGAACCCATCTTAGGATTGTCACTAATAGCATTGCATAAAGCTCCGCTCCAGCAGCTGAGCGGAGATTTTTATGCAATCCTATTGGTTAATCTTCCCCGCTCCGCGTCAATGGAACCGCAGCCTCAATCATTGCAAATCAAAACAATTTAGAACGATTTGACATTATTGAAGGGACAGTGGCAGCCTCCTTCAGTTCAGCTTGTTGATTTTACCATACATACTTCACGAGTTTCCTCTATTGTCGGTAAACCTTTCCCATTAGAATGTTCATTTACCAGTATTATTTACAAAAAGTAATATATAGGTACCTATACGAGTACAAGTACATTAATCCGCATTTTACAACCTATCTCTCCTTAATTTACATCTAAATAGCGCTTTGTTCCAAGAATATTTATATATTTACAATGAAAACTAAGCAATCCACATACCTTCTTCATCATACTCCTTAGCTGCCTGCGAGATCTTCATATAGCTTCTCATTTCACACAAGAAGTCAATAACAGAGTCATAATCATCAGGAACTCCTTTCGCTGGCCAGAAGTACCAGAGATGGGTGATCTCTCTCCAGGTCCTGGTCGTCAGGTTGATGAGCTGGACGCTGGAAATAGCGTACTTGTCACGCTGTTCTCGCTTCTTCAGAATGATCTTGAAGTCACCGAAAATGCGTTTGTTGTCCGTTATCTCTGAGGGTGGGAGGTACTCGAAGCATTTTTCCTGGAAATTATTGGGAAAAACTTTACTAACGATCAATGCTATGTAGGTATATCTGGAGATCAACGAGCCCTACCAAGATATTCAGAACACAAGTCAATCTTATCTACCAATTTTTTTTTTATCGTGCGAAAAATCCTCACGGATACCCCCGCCGGAGCCGGTGGAAAAGGTTATGTCGCCCTCGAACCGACTAAAACGCACGCTGTCTGTGGGCCGTCGATTACCGGAGGTGAGATTATCGTAGACATATCCCTCGCACCCCTGCCGATCCTTATCTACCAACTTTTACACCTGCGAAAAAACAGCTGAAGCTCTAGCATCTCTTTCGGGAGGTCAGATGTCATTTGCTCCCATAATAACCAAATTGTCATATAAAAAGGGTTAAGAGTAGACAAAAATGGAACTCGAGCTCTATAGAGCTCCACTACCACTTTAATTGTAGCTTTGTAGGTAATTGAGAGATCGTGATAATGAAGAGCCAAAGCTTGCTCTTTGGAGTCTAGGGTCCACGTGCCGATTTCTCCATGATTGGATTGCCTTCTGAGCTACATATACGTATTCCCCGAAGGGGTTGACAGACGTATTAACAGCCACATTTTGCCAACTGTGATTTGTGATCTGTCGGATGGAGAACAGCCCAATCCCTTAGTCACCTTCTACGACACCCACAGGAAGAGGTGAGGTGGCCCTATTCTACTTCACCGGAAACCAACACGACACGGCCTTTTGACCCTCTCAAACATAAAGTCAACTCCTTATTCAAGAAGTGACCGGATGCGGATGGCTGAGGACCTGGTACTATGACGCATATTAGGAGAGACCTATGTCCAGCAGTGGACTGTATAGACCAATTGATTGAAACTGAAAAGAAACTAGTTATTTTAATTTTTTTTTTTTCCCTCCTAGCGTTAATTCCCAGTCGCATCCGAAGCTTTCAGTTGGGAGTGTGGGGTCCGCTTAACCAGTCTTAACTACAGATTTGACTAGACCTCGATATTTTCCGTGAAGCGATTGTCATCTGACCTCCACAACCCAATGTTAACATTAGGCGATATCGAAGTTTTGCAGCTAGACCGTTGTTTTTGGACTTTTTAGGGCACCAACTACCCGTAACGACTGCCATAGTTGTTTTTATGGCATCCGGGACCGACGGCTTAACGTGCTCTCCGAGGCACGACCAGACCAATGCAAATATCCATATTTTATGCACACAAATATTTGCACTGAGCGGGGATCGAACCCGCGCCTCCTGCGTAGCGGCCGCGTTCACTACCGCTACGCCACGGAGGCTGTCATTTTAATAAAAGAATATAAAGTCACTTACAACTCCGTTCTCCATATACTCAGTGAGCATCACGATGAGTCTGGAGTTCTGTTCCCAGATCATGCGCCAGAAGTCCACCACGGTGTTGGACAGAGGCGCTTGGCACGCGATGTAGTAGTTCCGGATGTTGCCTGGACCCTATAAACATATATCCTGTACTAGCTGCTACCTGCAGTTCTGCCTGATTAAAGTATTGATCCAGTTCTCACCACATATACGAACATTATGCCGGGAATAAAAAGTATCATGTGCTGTTGCAGACCATACAGTCTGCATTATAATTATCTTTGTGTCGAATTACACCCAGATCTGTTGAGCTGTTTTGTAGTGAAAGAGTAACGAACATCTATCCATACATTCACCCTCACAAACTTTCGCATTTATACTATTACTAACAACTGTTCTACATGATACATGTATGACGATAGAATCCGTTAAAAAATGGTTTTATTTCAATTACTAACTGTTGACCGCGACAACACCCATATGAAATACATAATATCCTATTTCCACGGTTACCGGAGCTGGCAGGGAAAATTATGTCGGATTTGAACCGACTAAAACGCACTCCGCTGTCTATCGATCATTGGATAACGGAGGTGAGATTGTCTGAGACATATTATCTCTCGCACCCCGGCCGACCTAGGGCCATCTCTTTCGAGCTGATCCTCTTAGGTTGTGGGGACTACGGAGTCCCCACCTAACCCCCGGCAAAAGTTACCTATTATTGGATATAATTCTATCTCTGTGTCAAATTCCATCCAAAGCCGTTCAGACACTTTTGCGTTAATAAGAACAATCATCCACACACACTTACCCACCTACATCTTATCCATTCTCACAAACTTTCACATTTATATTATTTAGTAGGATGGTCAGCTCGAACATGGTTGGCTGAAAAAAAAATGAAAAGATTACATACCGTGATAAAGTTAGCATTAATATACTCCGTTGTGGGGTCATTGCCCATCCTCTTCAACGGGACCCTGGTCTCCGGCAGCGGGAGGACATTGGAGTATCTGTTCTTGTCTTCGCACCCTGGAGGCACTTCGTCAGGCCTGACCGTCACGGAGGGGATCTCTGCGAATTCCGCCGTCATGGACTCGATGTCTAAGGCAAAATTGGCTAACGCTGCGTACTGCATTGGATGAGAGGTCACCTGGAAGTGAAATAAAGAATTCGATCATCGTACTGAGAGCCTTTTCTCAACTCAATTGGGGTTTGTTTTCCAGTCTAACTGTGATGCAGCTGAACTTCCATATTTTCCGTGAAGCGACTTCCATCTGACCTCCACAACCATTGGCGATATCAAAGTTCTGTAGTTAGACTAGTCGGACTTTTGAGCGCTCCAACTACCCGTAACGATTGCCATAGATATTCGTATGACAACAGGCACATAAACGGCCCTACGGAGACCTAACAGGACCAAATCAGCCTCACCTGCAAAACGGGTGCTCTGATTAACCGACGCGACGTGACTCCGGTCCTCTCGGGGTTACGAGGTCAAATGGTAGTCGCTGCTATAAAATCCGTATAAGTCAAAACAAAAGGAAGAGAAGGAAAATGCAGATCCTGCTCTCTGAGTTAAAACGCTCTGATCTAACGGAAAAGAACAATAAAATGATGATGATGATGATGATGATGATGATGATGTATAATTTACTAATTAGAAAGGCCGTGTCTAGGTCGCTTAACGACTACTGTACTCCATGAGCGCTGGCCTGGGGTGACACGTGTAGCCGTCTATAGCCCTAGCAGAATCAGAAAAAAGTAAGCCGTATCTTTTTATTACCAGTTTCTTCTCTCAGAGACTTTTCCTATTACCTTACGTATTCGGCTGTAAATGCATGGCGTGTGCTAGATCCTCCTCCACCTCTAATCAAATTGACATTCTCAATCTCCTTTCTTAAAGCCGAGTAATAATACTGTACCTCATCATCATACGCAGGGTTCCCGTAGCTCCGCTTGCTGGCCCTCAAGCGGTGATTGCCTTTCCTGTGGCCGACGCTGACGCTGTCCAGGCTGTACGCGTCCAGGGAGACAGGGGTGCAGCGCTGGGCGTACACGCCTCGTCGGCCCCGGCGACGGACCACCAGCTGAAAGCATCCATATGATAACAACCAATGATATTATATACTACTAGCTGTCCCGGCGAACTTCGTATCGCCATATTCTTTTCAACCTGCGTGAATTTTTGATCCCGTTCCCGCTGCACCTATTTTCTCATCTTTAAACCTTCCCTGGATATCCACGAATATTTCAAGACTAAAATTAGCCAAATCGGTTCAGCCGTTCTTGAGTTATAAACTAACAACGAAAAGTGGCATTGATTTTTATATAATATAGATAGACATGTTGTCCACACTCTAAAATGGCGATAAAAAATAATGACTTTGGTCATCATTATAAGCACCACTCAGAATCGTGATTGTACAGAATTAAATTCATGAAATAAACGTGATAATGCATTTAATTTTAACTGATTTATTTAAGCTTCTTTCATCGCTTTTGTTCTAAATTCGATTGCTTAGCAAATCCATACTAATATTATAAAAAATGCGAAAATAACTCTATCTGTCTGTCTGTTACGCTTTCTCGCCTAAACCACTGAACCGATTTTGATGAAATTTGGTACAGGGGTAATTTAGACCTTGGAAAAAGGACATAGGCTATGTTCGGTAGTGATAACCGACATCCACGCGGGCGGAGCCGCGTGCAACAGCTAATATAAAATATAACAATGTTTATATAACGAATTTGCATGCTCTAAATATTTTTTTATCGACAGCCGAATGTACAACTATACGTACAATACATACATACATACATACAAAGCTCTTATTTTATAATATATGTGCCAAATGATTATAAACAAAGTTATCGACCGGACGCTGTCTGAGAAGATGCTGTATCATCACATTCGTCACACTGTTAGACAAAGCTCGTTCATTCATATTATAAAGTCTATTGCTCAGATAAAGTTTACAATGTTACTAGCTGACCCGGCAAACGTTGTATTGCCACTATTAAAAAGGGGGTTATTTTTCAATATCATAGCAATTAGCATAATAAAACAAAGAAAATTGCAAAAAAGGAAAAAAACAGTCAAGTGCGAATCGGACTCTCGTTCCGAGGGTTCCGTAAAAAATGCTGATTTAAAAAGGATTACTGATCGATTTTTGGGCAGCTTGACTGACACGCAAAGTGATCAATTTGGTATAGACCTATGACCATCTTGGGACCATGGTGGTACCATCCCATCAAGCATTCACTTTTTCCATTCTAAACAGGTCTTAATGCGTTAAGAACGGTCACCCATCCAAATATGTACTAACTTAACAAGTATGACTTAACTTGAATGTACTTAACTACGAGTCCTTCTAAAAAAATAACATTTAATAAGTATAAATAAATAAATAAATAAATAAATAAATATTGTAGGACATTCTACACAACGCTATCTAGACCCAAAGTAAGCATAGCTTAACTAGCTTGTGTTATGGAATCTAGAATGCGGATAAACATACTTAGATACATTTTTTTTTCGTAAATACATACATATTATACATAGAAACACCCAGACCAATGCAAATACTCATATTCATGCACACAAATATTTGCACTGAGCGGGGATCGAACCCGCGCCTCCTGCGTAGCGGCCGCGTTCACTACTGCTACGCCACAGAGGCAGAAAAACTTAAACGTAATTTATTGCCGAAACTGGTCCTCTCCTTGTCCCAATCTTTCTCATAAGCACCAATCTTCCTCATAAGTGTTCTAAATTCTAAAGCACCTGATAACGCGTTCGGAGAAGTTATAGTCAGGTAATAGGCCTGGTAGGTACTCGACTCCGGTCACACAGTCGCCCGTCTCGTGAAAATATCGCGGCCCCAAGGGCTTCGGTCCACTTGAGAACTTAATTTACGAGGCCCTGTAAAGTGCGCGTGTCCGTTAACATACGAGACGTTATTGACATAGTTAGTGCAACCCTTCAAAAAAATAATTAGAAATATGAGGTAGTGAAGGATATAAAATCTAAAAGATTTTAATGATAAAAGCAATTTGTATGCTATTTCTATCAATTTAAATTTGAAACAATGACTCCCGTGATCAGTTCTTTACCAATAGAGCTTCAGATGCAATTTCACGCCTTGCTTAAAGGACCCGGACTGACCCGGGACTGTAGTTTGAAGAAGGAAACAAGTGTATGTACATGTACAGATAAAGAAATACCTAACATCTAAGATTTACTTTTATTTACAATCCTTTTAGTATAAATTATTTACTCAAAAAGGGGCTATAAAACAAATAAATAAAAAATAATTCTAGGACATTCTGCATAGCGCTATCCAGACCCGTAGTAAGCAAAGTTTAACCTAACGTATTATGGGTTTTAGACTGTTTTAGACTGCGGATATATTTTATAGACTGCGGATATAAAACTGTTTACATGATTGATGATGATTTATCGATGTGAACCCATTTTTATAATTTTATTTTGTGACACATGACGTGACACATAAGGTAATCTGTAGCATTATTATCGTTTTAGTCCAGCAGATTATTTAACGAAAAGCTTGTTTTTATAAGTTTTTTCATAGAGTAACGATTCTGAGCACATTTTTTTTTTTAAATTAGACTTACCTACTATTTTTTGTTCTGTGTCTGTGGTGAGGTGAGTGTGACACATCCATTACGGAATTGACGTATGAACTATATCGCAATGGAAACGCACACAAAAGGTCCGTCATCAAGCTGGCTTTGTTTATAATTTGCATTGTAAAAACATCCTCGACTGCGCGATACTGGTGACACCTACACTTACTAGGAACATAGGTTAAATAAGTACGGCCAGCAAAATAATTCGGGTTACTAAATATTTAATTAAACTAGCCTTCCGCCCGCGGCTCCGCCCGCGTGCATCTCGGGTAACGCGACCTTTGCTCATATCTTCGGTTCTACTCAACCGATTGCGATCAAACAAACGTAAGATTTTAAGTCTGACTAAGCCCTTTCTAACAAAAAAAACCGCATCAAAATCCGTCCAGTGGTTTTTGCGTCCATCGCGAACAAACAGACAAACAGACAGGAAATGAAAAAAAAATATTTTCGTGTTCAGTATCGTTAACATAACATAACCCAAGTATTTTTTTTTAAATATCTCCAATGTACAGACACGACCACTTTACAATTATATAATAGTATAGATAGATAGATTACAAGCTGTTGTCCGCGACTTCGCCCTCATGGAAATTTGATCCTGTTCTCGCGAAGAATGGGAACCTACTCCCGGGGTTACAAGTAGCCTGTATATGTTATTCCAGACTATTCTATCCCTGTACCACAGTCAAATCCGTTCAGCTGTGTAGCTGTGTTACTTGGATAAAGCTTTTGACTGCTGCGTCAGAGGTTTGATTCTCACTCAATGAAAATATTTGTACGCAGAGGACTTTATCGACTGGCGTCTATCTGGGTGTTTTATCTTTACTAAAAGCTGTGCTTCGTGTGACGAATATTTACCTAGAAACTGTACAACTAGATGTTATGAAGTTAGATATGTATAGATGTTATGAACTAGATGTTAGAGTTAATCAAAATTTGTGGTAAGTAATGCCTACCATTTGCATTAGTATAATACACTATCATTTTATTATTAATTAACATAGTCGAATAATAATATTTTAGCATCAATTTTTTGGAACTTTTTTGCACCCCGTACACCATTCAACTCGCAATAATCCTGGTCCCATGGCGACGGCGGGAGCTTGCGCCTGCGCAGCTCACTAGCGCAGTGACGTATCACCCGTCAACCAGCGCGTGCGCACCCAAACGAACATCGTTTATTACCCCTTTTGTTCCGATTTTAAATTTGTATATTGTTTACAACTTTTATTTTTTTTTATTTTCAATTAAGTTTTTAATTTTGTTTTTTTTTTAATTACTTTTTAAATACGCGATGTACGTTATGGTTGCCGCTGAGTCGTTATTTTTAAAGTGTGATTAGAAGGGCGAGGCAGTACCTATAGGTAAGCATTCTTATCTTTTTCTTTTTTAAACGGTTTATGTATAATAGTAACTATGTATAATAGTAACAATTTGGTACCAGTATACTTGAAGGAACTCAAATATGGGAAGATTTATTCTTTTAGAAATTGTTTCAAGGCGTAGCCACTACCACGCTAATGCCTCTTGCTTTAATATGCTACAACTCGTAGCTAGCAAGAAGGATATCTTCTGTAGACTAGCAGAGATGCCAAACGATTGAGAAGATTTCTCACCTAGAAAATCCATTCAATAAATAAGTTATAAGGAACTGTAGGAGCCCAGCAAATAGAGCTCCAACTTGGGATCAAATTGAACGACAGCTTAGCTTGACTTTATTCAGCATCAAAATGGTATCCATTCAAGAAAAAATCAAGTCAAAATTAATAGCTTTTTATTTATTTATTTATTTATTTATTCATTTAACCAACTTATACTTACAGCTAACTAGTCATATCTTATTAAATTTCATAACTTCTTTTCTTTGCACATTCGGTTTTAATTGATGTATGTACAGTCAGCATCAAATCGATTTTTACTTGCAAGTACTCAAGTACTTAGTAGTTTTTCTCACACATCAACACCGCCGTGTTCGATCGATGCAAAGTACTTTACTATCGATAGATCGATCTAATGCTGATTGTACCTACACGATTCACTTGATCATAGAATGCTCTTTGAAATAAGCTCATTCACTTGAGCTTTTACCAACTGATATTGGTTGATTTAAATAGAAGCTAGGCGTGAAGCTTTGCTGTTTAACGATAGATATTATACAGCCCAGACTAGGCTTTTGATGCATTTCAACGATGCGAGTCAACAATAGTGCCCGGAATACGGCAATAGGGTCAACCCCTATTACTTGGCCTATTAGACCTAGTTCAATGATTGGTGAAATGTGGGTTAATTCACCTTTACCTAACCCTGCGGGGATAAAGGCGTGATTGTACGTTGTATGTATGTATGTTAAGTATAAAAAAGGGCACCAGCTTGCAGGCGAGGTTAGCTTGGTCCTCCCAGATCATGGTAGAGTACCGTACACCTTATTGCAAGATAATCATTCTCACTTTATTTATCGATTTTACATAACATAACATAAACTCACGCCCTGAAGGGGTAGGCAGAGGTGCTAGCACCCACATTTCGCCGTTTATGTTTAGGTCCCAATGTATTAGGTGGCGAGCCTGTTGCCATTAACCGGGCACTTATAAACCTGCGATAAATACACACATAACTTCGAAAAGCATCGAAAAGTCATTGGTGTTGGTAAAACCTGGGATCGAACCCGAGATCTCGTCTCAGCAGTCCATTACCACTACCGCGGTCCCCGGAGGTTTAGGCAGAAGTGAATTAACACCCACATTTCATCAATCATTGTATTAGGTCCCACGTAATAGGGGGTGAGCCTATTTGTTCCGGGCACTGTTGTTGACTCGAGCCATGTGTCTGAGGCTGAGCCTGGGCTGTATATATCCGTCTGATGTTAAACAGCCCTATCCTTTAGTCGCCTTGTACGACAACGCATGGGAGGATATAGGGTGGCTCAAATTCTACTCTGCCCGGAACCACGCGGTTAATTTTAATTATATAAAAAACAATTAGTTACTATTTTTTCCTAGACCAAATGTATGTTCCTCCCCCAAAAGTACCAGGAGCACATAACTCCCAAAGCGTTCACCAAACTTGTGACCGACATAAATATCTAACGGGCGTCCAAGTATGCCAATTCTCGTTACAGACGATAACCGTATCTCGGTGTCGGGTGACCACATTAGACCGCCTCGAGTTGCAAACCAAGGAATTTTTATCGTCAAACACTATACAAGACCACTTCCGATGAGATATTAGGACACCTTACTGCAGATATTTGTGTAGGTGTGTGGCATTTTGACGGTTGAAAACGTTGGTGCAGTGAGAGTTCTTTGTTTTTATGTGCGCCTGGTACTTTGTTTTATTATTTATTTATTATTCTAGACACTATTATGTCTACTAATAATAGTACGTAAGTACCTACTATTGTTTATTATGTGCTACGAGTCAAAATAAAATTTGTGTAACAATTCAGGGCTGGGAAGAACAGATTAATAGAATATTAATAGGTATCCATTAAATAATGGTAAAAACTTTAATGGTATTAACTCGTAATGCGTAAATTATGCATATTTTAAAAAGTATTTCGGCTTGTCAACTATAGTGCCCGGAATACGGTAATAGGCTCACCCCCTATTACGTGGGACCTAATACAATGATTGATGAAATGCATATCTACGGATGCAAATAGTACTTAACAAGAATTTGAGACAGTCCATTTTAGTGGAGTCATTTAGCCTCCCTAGTTAGTTATAGACCTCTCCTTTATGAGAATCGACAAGCTATTACATTTTTTTTTTAATTTATAATGAATGATAAGATTGGGAATACACGTTCCTAATCTTAGTCATTCATAAGAGGCAGTTTTAAAGTAGCGCCTCGCACAAAAAATCACTTAAAGATAAACGCTTGTGGTAGATTACACTAAATAGTGTTGTGAGAAAAGTAATGTCGTAAGGAAGGTATTAAAGTGGACGATTACAAGGTGAAAGGTACATTATATTTTCTGAAGTTTACGTGAATATCATTCATTAAAATAAAACCGCTTTATAACGGATTCTATCGCGACTATACTGGGTATTAAGAGGGGTGTGAAAAGGCATCTGATGAGGCCGTCAAGCTGAGTGCCACCATTGTAACATGATACGTGTCTGTAATGGTGACCCTCTTTCCAAGACTTTGCCCTCAGCTTACCATCAGGCAAGGCGAAGTCAAATTGACGTGTCCTATATAAAATAAAATAAAAAATAAAAAATTATAGTCGTTTCGGATAAAAAGATTTTGGACACAGTTTCGTTAGCAAAATCGTCTGAAAGTATTAAGTTGGCGGATTTTTTTAAAATAAATGTACTAGCTGACCCGGCGAACTTCGTACCGCCATATTTTCCGCCCGGGTGGTATTCTGATCCCGATTTCTCAGTGTTTCTTTACAATATTATGCATGTATTATACGTATAAACCTTCTTCTTGAATCACTCTATCTATTAAAGAAAACCGCTTCAAAATCCGTTGCGTATTTTTGAAGATTTAGGCATACATAGGGACGGACAGACAGTGACACCGACTTTGTTTTATAATATGTAGTGATGGAAATAATGTACACGTGAAAGGCATACTGTATGGGGTTGTAAAAAAAAAAGGTTTCTTTTGGCCAAAATAATACTTCCAGACGATTTTGCTAACGAAACTGTGCCCAAAATCTTAGTAAACGAAATGACTATAAAATCACCCAGTATAACAACTACCATCTCTAATCACCCCACCATCATAGCTGCTGAAAAGTATCCGTATCCGCTAAAAGTAAATATTAACAAATAAATCGCGATAGGATCCGTTGAAAAGTGGTTTTCTATCAATGTGTAAAGGAAGACTTAAAGCTGGGTCCACATTTGTATCATTTGCCCGATCCGATCACCGTATCCGTATCGGCGACGCGTATCATAATCGCATATGTGGACGGGAGATGATACGCGTATCACTGATATATACATTGTCATCATGATACGCCTCGCCGATACGGATACGGTGATCGGATCGGGCAAATGATACAAATTGGACCCAGCATAAGAGAAAATGGATGAATGAATGAAGGCTTAGATGAATCTTGTATCTACCACAAATAGGGCACGAGGGCAGGAAAATGATAATGAAGAATGAAAATTAACCATGACTGTTAATGTATTTCAGGATATCGTGTTCAGCGCGTCATTCAGCGGCTGCACTTTATCAAAGGTAATTAAAAATGTAAATCCCCTTTTCCTAAACATTCTATAGTAACTAGTAACTATTTTCCTTTAATAATTGCATCATAATTTTATGCAACTATTGTTATTTTTATGGGTAAAAAGAGTTACATACCTACATAATCCCTTACTCATGTAATGCCTTATATTTATGCTTACCTTACGTTAGGTTTCAGGATCTCTCTTCCTCTTAGCGTTAATTCCCAGTCGCATCCGAAGCTATCAGCTCGGAGTCTGGGGTCCGCTTTACCAGTCTTAACTACGGATTTGGCTAGACCTCGATATTTTCCGTGAAGCGATTGTCATCTGACCTCCACAACCCAATGTTACCATTAGGCGATATCGAAGCTTTGCAGCTAGACCGTTGTTTTTGGATTTTTTAGGGCTCCAACTACCCGTAACGACTACCATAGATGTTCTTATGGCAACCGGGACCGACGGCTTAACGTGCTCTCCGAGGCACGACCAGACCAATGCAAATACTCGTATTTCATGCACACCAATATTTGCACTGAGCGGGGATCGAACCCGCGCCTCCTGCGTAGCGGCCGCGTTCACTACCGCTACGCCACGGAGGTTTCGGGATAGCACACTATAATTAAACCTTTGTTAACAATAAGCCTATTGTAGTTTTCCTTCTCTCGCAGTGATATCGTCTGCTTAAGGTGATTACATACGCGAATGACTTTGACCATACAAATGCTCAATGTCATTCGCTCATATTTGAACCGTAAAAATCAGTAAAACTAGTTTTAATAGATAACTTTATAGGCGACGATTACTAACTAAGAAGAGCACGTCATGCTAATACACTTATTTAACATAGGTACATGTGAAATTTTAGATTATTTGGATACGTATTGTAGAAAATATTTGGTTTCATAAGAAAGAGTAGAGTGATATTCAGAGCCTCTTTTCAACTATTTCCTCCTTTTTTATTTAATTTATGAAAAGATCAAGTTTCTCTGCATATCCTGTAGTATGCAGGCATGTGAATTCCAGATCTGTAGGTTTCATAGTTAGAAAGAAAAACGGTTTCAAAAATACCGATTTTTCGATGCTGATCTGATTCGGGGCCTTAAATACGCCTCTTACGACACCCTTCGGATGAGATTAGGTGGTGATACCTACTTGTATTCATTCCAAAAAGAGATTAATCTGTATATTTCTGCCTACATCATTATGCCCAAATTATGGTCGCGTGGTTGAGTAGTCAAACGGCAGTCGCTCCCATTAAAGCTGCATGACTCTAAAGGAGAACTTGTAAACGGACCCCGGGCTCTAAGTTTAAAGCCTCAGATGCAACCGGGGACGACATTCAGATGATATTATTATCTAGATACAGGAGTTTATACTGCTTTTATAAGAGCAACTGCCATCTGACCTCCCAACCTAGAGAGGAAAACCTGCGCACACCTCGTCCGTCATACATACATACAGTTACACCTTTTTCCCAGTGGGGTAGACAGAGACCACAGTTTTCCACTTGCTACGATCCTGGTAAACATCTTTCACTTCTTCTACTTTCCTAATTGTTTTCATACATTATTTTAAATTGGAAAAAGGGAAATCAATACTCGGGCAGGACTCGAACCCGCGATCTTTCCCTTACAGGGGGAATGCTCTGGCCACTGAGCCACCGAGCTTCGCCCGTGATTGATCCAAATTTTCCAATACATCCATCTTAGGGCGATGGTGGGAGCAATCTACCGATATTCGTACGAACTATCGGAATCAATGAATGATGTTGCAATCATTTTTAAACATTGATTTTTGATAACTCCGCCCAACCAATTGAGATAATTTTAAAGTAGTATGCTAAACTAAACAAATTATTTTAAATTGGAAAAAGCGAAATCAATACTCGGGCAGGAGTCGAACCCGCGATCTTTCCCTTACAGGGGGAATGCTCTGACCACTGAGCCACCGAGCTTTTTTCATACATGCTCGCCGGTTTCGGGTACTCTTGGCATGTCCTTCAAGCAGTATGAATACCAGATTGCAGATGAGCAAGACTTAGGCACCAAAGACCTTAATGGGCCCTAAAATAACCACGCCACTATTTTAGTACAATTAATAATAATATATGTATAACTAGCTGACCCGGCGAACTTCGTACCGCCATATTTTCCGCCCGCGTGGTATTCTGATCCCGATTTATCAGTGTTTCTCTACAAAAATATGCATGTATTATACATATATAAACCTTCCTCTTGAATCACTCTATCTATTAAAAAAAACCGCTTCGAAATCCGTTGCGTGGTTTTGAAGATTTAAGCATACATAGGGACGGACAGACAGCGACATCGACTTTGTTTTATAATATGTAGTGATGATGATAGCGATAGTGAAGTGATGACGACTGATATTTCCTTTCAGGTGATCCGGTTTCTTCAACGGCTAAAATCTACAACGTTCTCCAAAGTAGTGAACGTAATTTATCGTGAGTCAATCCTATAGATATTATGCTCATTACTTTGGATATGTTGTACGAACATTCAACGAATGAAGACGGCTGTGGAACTGGTGGCAACGGTTGCTGAAGGTGACAGAAGTAATTATTGGAGAATATTAAAAACGAGAAGAATTTTTTGATATAATGTTATGTTTTTATGCATACCTATTGTTAAATATTTGTCTTGTTGAACTATGTATTGCTAGGTGAATAAAAAATATTTTCTTTCTTTCTTTTCTTTCTTTCTTTCTTTTCTTTCTTTCTTATGGTATTAATATTATTGTTTGTGTTTCGGTCTCGGCTTACTTCATAGGTAAGGACACGTGACTCTTATGGTGTTTCCACAGAGTGGTTAAAGAATTTTGCGAAGTTCACTAATAAATTACTAATTTTTAGTTTATGCATTTCAGAACGTTATACATTTGTTTCAGAAAATTTTAAATTTGCAAAATAAAAGGTATTAAAAGTTTCCTTGTTATTAAATGGAGAAAAGCCTTTGGAAATTTTGAATACGCCTGTGTGCAAGCACCATTATTTTGAAAGATTTTAAATATTTACTGTGATTTTTTTCTTTTTTTTTTTCTTTGTGTGATATTTTTTCTTATAATTTTAAGATCTTTATACGATGAAGAATAGGGATGTGACATTGAAGGAAAAGAATCGATTAAATAAAAATCGATTTTTTCTTTACTCAATATAAATCGATTTTTTAAAAATCGATTTTTTTTAAATAAATAATCGATTTCTGTGAAAAAATCGATTTTTTTCCTAATTTTTAAAAATCTGCATGCTTTTCGTATTCTAATAATAAACCTACTGACATTACGAAATCATCAGATTAAAAATAAAATAAAATAATATGATTAATAAAATTAATAACCAATTCAAAACTAAATCTCAAAGAAAATGTTCTTTTAAACTTTCAAGGTATTTCAATTCATTCTTCCTTTCTTTCTTCTTTCTATTATTATAAATGCGAAAGTAACTCTGTCTGTCTGTCTGTCTGTCTGTCCGACTGTCTGTCTGCTTAGAGTATACATTATAAATAGCAATGTATACTCTAAGGTCTGTCTTTTACGCTTTCACGCCTAAACCACTTAACCGATTTTGATGAAATTTGGTATAGAGGTAGATTACACCTTGAGAACGGATATAGGCTTTTTGGTTATCGTTTGGTCGCGATAACCGACATCCACGCGGGCGGAGCCGCAGGCAAAAGCTAGTTTCTTATAAATGTAGAAATTGATTTCCGCAAAACTATTTTTTTTTACTGGCAACACTAAAAGAAACGACGACCCACTAACCGTCCGTAACACCACTGTGTCACACTGGCACTGGTGTGACGGTTAGGGAAGAAAATTATAATCGTCACACTATTCGCTGTCATTGTTATAATGACACAGGCAGCGGTGTAACTGTTAGTTGGTCGTCAAAGAAACATCAACAAAGTCAATTTTGTCTGTATCATATTTTCATTATCACAACAATATGAACAAACTTCTTCGTAACTCTTTTAGAAAATTATAAATTAAATAAAACTATAAACTGAACAGATAATAGTACTAGCGTAACCATAGTGTGTGTGAGTGATTCGAGAACCTAGAAGTCATATATTATACAAAGTGTTCATAAATGTTACGAAAATTTCGCATTTATAAAAATCGATTTAAACGCGTTAGTTAAAAAAATCGATTTTTTAAAAATCGATTAATATTACTATAAAAATCGCTAATAAAAAATCGATTATTAGAAAAAAATAATCGATTTTTTTAAAAATCGATTATTTTTTAACATCCCTATGAAGAAGAAGTCTTTAGGCGTAGAACTAGCATAAAATTTACATAAGTCTCATTCGAACAGCCTCAGCAGTGGTCACGGGGACTCGAATTGTCCGATATTTTTTCGACGTCTACTTTTCTCAAGTGGTTGCTCAACCGTAATGTTGAGGTTCATGTCGTCGAGTAGCCTCGTTAATAGCTAATTTTTTGCCTTTTAAATGTGGTCACGGTACATTTACTACTTATTTTAATAAAATAAACAATAAACTCACCAGTAATCCAATGAGTAGTATCAGAGCAACGACACCAATCGTGCTGACAGCGATCGCGATAGCCGCTCCAGATCCGGTATCCTCGGCCTCAAACACCCTGTGAGGCGAGGCTTCCGTGGTCATATCACTTGCAATCCTCGTTGGATCTTCATTGGTGGGTTTCATCGTAAATGGCATATCCGTTGTAGTCTCAACCACCGTTGTATCGTGAATTTTCGCGCTTCGTTGCGTAGTCGTTTCTTCAATTACTTCAGTTGTAGGTGGTTCTGTTTTTCGCATTTCTGTTGTCGTTTTTATTGTTACAGGTATTGTAGTTGCAGATTCTGTAGTGGTTCCGAAACTTGTTTTTGTTGATTCTGGAGTGACTTCGTTACTGCTGCTGTTTTCATCAGTCTTTGTCTGCTGTTTGGACGAACTTTCTGTAGTTCTGAATGGTGAAATTGTTGGAGGTATTGTACGTTCCTTTTCAGTGTTTATTTCTGTGTGTACTTCTATGACGATTGTTGTTGTGTCTTCAACAGCTTCAGTAGTTACTATTGAGGAAGGATCTTCAGTAGTTGTGGTCTCAGAAGTTGTAGTAGTAACATGCTCAGTAGTATCTGATTGCGTAGTAATCTCTACGGTTGTCGGTGAGTCGGTGATTTCTTCTGTGACCGGATCAGTGGTAACATCTACAGTAGTTGAAGTTTCAGTAGGAACTGAAGTGATTTCTGTTGGCGTTTCAGTAGTTTCAGCTGAAAATCTAGTGGTGTTTTCTAAAACTTGCGATGATACTTCTATTGGGGATGTTGTCTCAATAAAAGTAGTTGTTGTTTCATCTTCCTTGTCCGTAGCTGTATATTTTGGCCGGTAGGTTGTAATAGGAGTATCTTCTGTAGTTGTAAAACGCGTTCTTGTTGGGAAAACCGGGTGCCATGTGCTAGGAACAATAGGCTCAGTAGTATCTGTTTCTGAATCAGAAGTTGTTACTGCTTCCTCAGTTGGTACATAAGAGAATCTGATAGTAGTTATTTCATAACTAGTAACAGGTTTTGTGTTAGGTTTTTCATTAGTTACCGTTTGGTTTACTTCTGAGCTGGCGGCACTTTCATCTGGGGGAGTAGTAATTTCTGCTGGTAGTTTTGTAATCGATTTAAACTCAGTTGACCGTGCCGCTTCAACTAATGGCATTGTTACTTTCTCTATATCATTATTGTCAGTTGTTTCATTCGTTTGAACTACAGGTATCCAAGATGATTGAGTTTGTTTCTCCGGCTCTGTTACAACCGTACTAGATTCTTCTACGCTGTTTTGTGCTGAAAGATTACTTTCATTAGAAAATGCCTCTGATGTTTTCTCCGTTTTTGTTACGACTTCAGTTATAGGACTTGACGGAGGTATAGTGATTGGTTGCCAAGATTTCTTGTTTTGAACAACATCTGTGACTCTTGTGGGGATGACATCGTTGATGATAGGGTTAGGTAAAGTAGATGTTGTAGTCACCAAGCTTGTTCCTTTTGTTTTGTCTGAAATCAATCATATTCATGATAAGTTAGAGAGATTTAAAGTCTAATATTGTAACGTATTATTTCTAAAATTGATACTTTGTGTATTTTGTTTCATATTTTACAGATGAACCAGTAAGTTCAAGTTTTGTTGATGTACATTTTGATAATGGAGGTTATTAATTTCAATTTGTTTAACAAAATAGATAGAATAGTACTGAATGAAACTGGTCATTGTAAATACTAAATTAAGTTTGGTTACTCACCCGAAAATTCACCAACGCTTTGTAGTTCATTTTCATCGACACTCTTTATTGGTGATCCCGTTTTATTCGTTGCAGAAGATGATGGTAGACGCAGGCTTGCCAGAGCCCACGCGGTAGGTGGCATCGCACTCTCAGCATCCATATCCGTTGACGGTGCTGTAGATGTCCCAAACTTTGTCGAACCTCGCTTAGATAAACTTGGAACCAAATTTTCTGATATAGATTGAGAATGAACCACCTTTTTGGGTCCCTCTATGTCACTTTGCAAAACTGGATCTATATCTGAAGATACTGTCGTTAATATAGTTTTAACTGGCTTGTGAAAGAACGGGCTTGATAGACGAGGTCGAGTGGTAGTACTTGCTGTTTTGTTCAAATTCTCAGAAGAAAAAGGTGAGGCAACTGTAGAAGACGCTCTTGTGATATTTCGTCGAGGCCACATCCACACACGTTTATTTTTAGGAGTAGTTTTTAATTTTGCGAATTGTAACTTGGGTGTTGGTCGTGGACTTGAACTTGATGAGTTTATAACAGGTTTTGATGTTACACTGTTAGGAGAATCTTTATTCCCATTAAGATTCAGTCGTTTAGAATAGCTTCTATTTCTAAAATTGTTAAGATATGTTTTTAATTTTTCAGTTGTTGATACAGGAACCTGCGTTGATAACCCAATTGGATTTATAGTATTGTGTATAGGTAACGCGCTCGACACCGGAAAGTAGCTAGAAGAGACAGTAGATAAAGCCTCAAGGGTTGAATCGTAACGTGCTGCTCTTGTGGCTACAGGTAGAATTTGTTCGGTAGCATTCACAGATGCTAATTCTTCTTCTTCTACTGAAGTACTAGGTGTCGGTGCAGATGGTAATGTATCGTTATCACAATCATAGTCTGAATTATTAATTGCATAGGTCTCGGTAGACAGTACAGACGACATTTCATAATATATACTTGTACCATGAACATCAGATAACTCTTTGTTTGCGCTACCAGCACCATCATTATCTAAGAGGCGGATTTCTTTGGTATTTTTAATAAATACTGATGATTTGTTACCTGGAATACTATCATTACCTATACTCTTCAAGCCTACATTCTCTTTGATAACTTTCTGAATATCTGTTGCGTTAGTTGGCGCTGATTTCGTTTTTATTGTGTCTAAGTTTTTAATAATACTTCTGGAAACCTGCCGAAACTTACTATCGAAGAAGTCGTTTTTTGGCGTAGTAAGATCTATGTCATAATTAAAAAATTCTGATTTAAAAGAGTTATAAGTGGGTTCTGTAAAACTATATGTAGACTGATGTGGAAATAGACTTGAGAATCCACCGTAAGTTGTGTGTTTATCTTTTTTATTAGAGCTATCAAAATCAGAATCATGTGAATAATCTCCAAAACTAGGTATGCTGAAGAAATTGTCAAAAGTAGAACTAAATCTTTCGGAGGCTTCTTTCTCCTCATCGCTATCTTCCTCATCGTATTCTTCTTCACTTGACTCGTCTTGTATTATTGCAATAGGAGTTGTGCTACTGGTAAGATTTGGCATTTTAGTTTTCTTATAAATTCGCATGCTATCAACTATTTCAGCTGGCTTTTTTACTTCTTGTGTTGGAGTAACTACAACTAATTGTGGAGGTTCTGTGGATTTGACCCGGCGACGAGGACCTTCTGTACTTGTTTTGGTTGCAGAGTTAAATTTCACGTTTCCTCTTCCTCGATCTTTGTATTTAGCATTTTCTTCAGAGGTTGATACTTTGGGTTTTATCTTAGAGTTTAGTTCGTTGAGAGACACATCGGGCGTTTTAGGTTTATTCTTTACGGCTAACTGTTCATCTCCGACTGCAGTCGTGTTGCGGGGTATGGCGTTTCCGTAAACTGTCGTGCGGCTCAACAGTAGTAAAGTTACTACTAATGCTGCGCCTGTAAATGATAAAATACCAATTAATTTAAGTAATGTATTTTTTATCGATTTAAAAATTTAAGATTTTGTACTATTTTGTATTGTCAGTTTATTTTATTTTTTTTATTCTTTTATGTTCACTGGTTCTACAAATATGTATGTACGTAACTGAATGTTATTTTACTTCGATTAACTAATGAAATGTTTCTCTATACTTATTGTATTCTACAAAATTTTGAAGCAAGTTATCAACCTATAAATTCAAATCGAAAAGCAAAATCCAGGACGGGACTTGAACTCGATCACTTTCTATGAGTACTCTGTGCATCTGAATTGCTTTGATACAGCTTTACCTCGGCTTTTCAGAATTTTTTTAATATGTACATCTTAGGGCGACGCTAGAGCCATCTACTGAAATTCTTACGAACTAACGGAAACAATGAATGTTGTCGAAAGATCTAACAATCGTTGGACACATTTATTGTTAGATATGGCATGTCCAAGTACTAAGTGGACAATGTATTGCCTCTAGAAAGGTTGCCCGCATGTCATAAACGTCAAGTCTAGGGAAGGCTTCAATTCAGTCCTGGATGTTGTCTTATGAATTTCATTTTATAAATCCTTTAAGAAATTTTCAATTTTGTAATTTTATTTGTTTGTATGTTTTATACAATAAATTATTGCTATTATTTATTGATTGTGGTTTTAATATGACACTTACCCAAACATATTCTGACTGGAGACTCCATACTTATAACATCTTGTCGTAGATTCAGTGGGTCGAACAGTTCTTCATCTCGCTCCGCTCATATCTCGTCCTGGAAATAACAAAGAAGACAATTAGCTTTATCTATGTAGCGCAGCAATATCATTATACTGCTAAACCAGAAGTCGTGGGTTCGCTTCCCACTCATTGTAAATATAGGTATATGTAGATATGGACAAGTATATTTTTGGATAATTTTTAATGGAATTGTTCTTACTGGTCTTACTGCCATACTTCGATATCGCGAATGGGTTGTGGCAGTCAGATGGCAGTCGCTTCACGAAAAATATCAAAGTTGTAGGCTGGAAAGCTGACTCCAACCGAGTTGTGCAAAAGGCTCAGGGGATTAACACCGTGTACTAAACCACAATGTTCCCTTATAACTGTTCTTCATTAGGTATCTTGTTAATTTTACACAATCTAGAAACTCTTCAAAATCTCGGGAGGTTGTAAACGCATCCTAATTAAATTAGAACCTCCGCTGCGAGAAGAAACTTTCCCCTAGGAGGTATACAATAGTATGCAGAGAAAGTGCCTGATCTAATAATGGTCTGGTAATGAAGCCTATTGTATTGTTAGTGCAGCCCAATTGTAACGTGGTAATGTTCCTTCATTAACGTTGTGAGTAATGTCGTCGCCTGTTGCAGTGATGCATTAATCTAAAGATACTACATATTGCTAAGCATTTGTAACAGGCGTTATTGTATTTAGGTGGATTTAAACCGAACGAAAATAGCGCTAGAGCAGGTGCGGTCCAAGGGAGGGGGGGAGGGGTCACAGGGGACATGACCCCCCTCCCCAAAACCATGCACGTCATATTGAAAGTCCCAGTACGAGGGGAGGGGGGGTTAAATTTCTTAAGGAATTTCGGAAGTGACCCCCCCCCCCCCCCCAAACTTCAAGCTGCTAGAGCTAGAAGAAGAGGATTCTTTCTTAATATTTCAGTGTAAACTAAACTTTATTTTCAGCGTTTACATAAGAAAGAACAAAAATCGAATGTTCTGTCACTGTTTACACTAGAGGGCATAGGGCATAGATAGAGCTTTCGTTGGTATAGAAATAATGCTATTGTTCTAGCTCTAGCTTTATCTTCGTATGGTCTAAATCCACCTAAAAAATCAACCTTTAGAACCATATCATTATAGAACGTCATACCATATTCTGTCCTCCGTGAATATACGACTGATACTGCAAAAATTGCCATTTACTTATTGTTAGACTATAAAGACAAACAAATACTTTGACTTGACTCGAGTTAACCAAAAACGGCTACGTGGTTAAACTCTACGCCGTAAAAGTAGGAGCAAGGGGAATTCCAGCTAAATCCCTGTACAACTTACAATTACAATTACAAATATAAATACAAACAATTAGAACTTATTTCTTATTTATCTTAATGGCAAATACAAAAACTGTAATTGTGAGACTGACCTAAAGACCTCGGATTGCCAAGAGCTTCAGTAAGCTCTTTACTAAATCGAATATCAAAAACGGCATTGATAGGATCTTACCAAATTTGGATAGATAGGGGGGGGGAACACTACTAACGGTGGAGGTGAGCGCTGATGCATCACAAGGTGGCCACCCTAAACCTACATCTGGGTCGCAAGTCCTAGTCGCCGTCACGGTGTTCCTCTCTGTATCACGCTATGGACCCGGCGACCGCACGGTGAATCCATGGAGTGCTGAGAATTGGATCTCTGTTACACTGTTAAAGTATAAAAGTAAATGAGAGTTTTTTATACCCCTTAGGCCGCAGACAAGCACACGGCTCACGATGAAACTAGTTACCGTGGCTTATGGACGAGTGCAACACCAGGGGAGTCACACTTGTGCTGCCGACCCTGTAAGAACAAAGAGATTCTGCGCCATCAGAGCAGAAGACAAGCAGTACTAGACTTTGGTCTTCCCACTGACAGTAGTAAACCTCTCCAGTGGGCTCAGGCTACACTACTCACCGCCGGGAACACAAAAAGAGGTTAATATAGCCGCGGTATTCTGTAGGGCGGAGGTGCTTCCCCAGTCGGACCCCACGATTTGGACGGAAATCCGTCGTATCCTATCTCCTCCTTTAGAGTGGATAAAGTCTATTTAATGCCATTTTTTTGCTGTGGTTGATAATTAGAAGAATAGGGGTCCAGACATACGGCAACGTACCACCGGTACACGGTGAATATTCCACACATAGGCAGAAAGCGCTTCAGCGATACCTTCATAACGCGTACTGCTAAGGAGAGGGACGCCCTGTCTGTCTCTGTGTTTCCGAAAAGATTTAATCGGGGAGTCTTCAAGTCTAGAGTGACTGTGTGTGAGGTTACTTCTATCCAAGCGAGCTCAACCTTCGGCCACATCATCACTTTCCATCAGGTGAGGTAGTGGTCAAACGCGAGCGTATCAACTATAAAAAATCAAAGACTTTGCAAAGAGCAAAGGGTGTTACCACATTCCTCAACCCCATTTGAAACCGTAACCTATCTTATCAATCCATCCATCTACAGCGCCTAGCAAATAACATAAAATTGGTCATTCTGAAACCGTATTTTCTGTTCGGAAGTTATTAAGGCAACCTACTGAACCATACCCGTATCTAGATGATATTTTGACAGGTCTTTGTGATTTTGTAAGGTTTAAATCTCATTAGGCAAATAAAATAGCACTTTGCATTACACATCGATTGCCAGCCCAGCCGAACATTTGCATGGTTTTTTTTATATTGCAGCGATTCCGCTTTTATAAGAGGAATGCAAACGTGGATATTATTATGGCTTTTTTTTAATGTTGGAGAATTTAATTCCTGAAGGATTGGTGAAAAATTGCCTCCATTCTTCTGTTAGGATTTGGATGAAATTTTGGTAACAGGGAGGGGTTTCTTAGGGGAAATTTTGCAACCACCCAAAATCATCCAGCCGTGTTTGAATGAGCGATTAAAATATAAGCAGGGAGTGAAATAAACAGTCTAACTTTGATATTTAGAACATTAGGATATTGCCAAGCGTATTTTGTTTCTGCGATAGTTTACATTGATTTATATTGTTACTATCTCATTGATACTGTAGTAATTACTCTCCCATCAAAATTCTGTAGCGTACTGTTTGCCTTGTGTGTTCGGCCCTTATTTGGTCATTACAGTTGCTTTATGAGTTGTGATAATTATGTATGTGGGTCAGGGCGCGGCGCGGCCGAGAACAGAATGTAATTGTGAAGATGGTGGACATGACTTCATTGCGTTTCGAATGCTAACCTTAGTTCAGCCTTATACAGACGCTCTCCTGTTGTGCGTATGCAAATTAAGATCGATTGCGAAATATTTGGCTTTTGTTCATTATACATAATGATGATAAGAGCATGGATGGGATCATAAGGGGTAAAATTTTGAACAAACGCCGATATAAGAAGAGTAGGTAGTTTCTAGTCTCACCAGATGCATAAAAATTTGAAATTGCATGTTTCTTACTTAGAAAAATTAAATGACGAACCTCCATGCAATTTTCATTATAGGGGTAGGTATAAGGGATGAATAGGTGCATGGAGGTATGAAATTTCCATTTTTCATAATAGCTTAAAATGAATAGTTTGGAATGGAATCAGACAGGCAGGAGGATAAACAATTTTATATAAGTAGACATATTATAGGTAGGTACAATTTCGATCTTTATTTGCGGAGATGAAAATGCTGCGGTGCGAGGAACTCTCGTATCCAGGGCAGCCTATATGACCGTGGTGCGGCCACGTCTTGTGGCAACAGCCAGGCTACGTGGGCAACAAATACCTGGCAATGGCGCCCCCGCCTGGTTCAGATTTTTCATTTCGTGCTCTTTTGATTCCATCGCTAAAGCTCAGGATTCTAATATTTGAATCCTTCGCTTGCCCGGTCATCATAATTGACCATGCAGTAACTTTGCACTCTCGTCTAACAAATAACTATTTATTATTTAAATATTGAATAGGTACACTAGCAAAACAGTTAGGTACTGCTGTCTTACCTACAATGTATGTAAATACAGTGTAGATCATCTAGGTGTCCTACATTCACTGATAGGGGGCTGTATGTACTGTAATGTGCTTTCTAATGAATATCTTGCAACGATTGAATATGATGGGGTCTAATAGCAGGTTGTAGTGTGGGCGTATAAAACTGACACCTAACAGACCTAACTGCATATCTATATTAATTACAGTCTTGATTGACTGACTGATCAATTGAGTAAGACAAATAAGACTGACTGAAGTCAGTCAAGAATTTATCAATGCAGAGGCGCTGGTGCTACGATCTTAAAATTTTGGCAATTGATTCCTTTTTACCGAACTTCATCCCACGCATGCTCAAGCTATGGAATGGAAGCCCTGCTGTGGTTTTTCCAATAGACTACAGTATGGGGTTCTTCAAGAAGGGCTTCAAAACGTTTCATCAGGATTGAAAGAACGAGTTTAACGCCCCTGGTCTCGTATACGTCCATAGACCACGGTGATCACTTTCTATCACATGCCATCTGACCTCCACAACCAATTGGCCCTATCGAAATTCAGCAGTTACATATTTAGAACATCATTGTTTTTAAAATCCCAGGCGTCAATCGTCCATGAACTATGAACTATAACTATGAATAACAGAAATAAAGTCATTAAATCTGTTTGTTTAACACACATTACGTTGCAAAGCTTAATTTTATTACATCACAAAGAACCATTGTGTATAAAGATAACATTACTTAACGTGGAAACAAACCTAAAACCTACTTAATAAAGCACTCTGTCATGTTTAATGAGCTACTGGTTTAAAAACTTCAATAAATCGTGACTGAATCGAAAGTACAAAAAATGGCCAAGTGCGAGCCGGACTCTCCCACGAGGGTTCCGTACAATTATCTAGCTCCCCTATAATCACGTTTACACTTATATATTTACACTTAAGTATTTATTTTGTTTTATCTTTACTTTGTTAAGCGGTCGGTCTCGGTTGCCATGAGAACATCTAAGGCAGTCGTTACAGGTACCTTGTTGGAGCCCTAAAAAGTCCAACAACAACAGTCTAGCTGCAAAAGCTTCGATATCGCCTAATATTACCATTGGGTTGTGGAGGTCAGATGGCAATCACTTCACGGAAAATATCGAAGGTCAGCCAAATCGGCTGGTAAAGCGGACCCCATACTCCGAGCTGAAAACTTCGGATGCGACTGGGAATTAACGCTAGGATGAAGAAGATCTTTAGTATTTGTTGTTATAGCTGCAACAGAAAGACACATGATATATGAAAATTTCGATTGTCTAGCTATCACAGTTCATGAGATACAGCCAGCCTCCCTAGACCAGTGGCAATTCGTTGCTCGGCGTATAATGGAATAGAATGACGAATGTATGGGTTTTGACGTATATGACAGGCGTCAACGAATGTCAAAAACGTCAAATCCTCTACATTTGTCATTCTATTCCATCATACGCCGAACAACGAATTGCCACTTGTCTAGAGGGGCAGGTGGCAGACAGAAAGACTGACAGATGGACAGTGCAATCTTGGTAATGGTTCCGTTTTTGCTCTTTAAGTACGGAACCCTAATAACTTAGTATTTTATTAATCGTTCCAAATCCATAACTTTCGTATCTAACACTTTTTACAGAAGAAAAATAAAAGTAAGTTAAACATAAATGGCAATGTATAGCAAAATGTTCAATGTAATGGTGTCGGTGTGAGTGGTAGCTCAAAGCACGAAGATCGTGACAGAATGCGCATGAGTTGATCGTTCCCTAGTGTTGGGACACGCTCTTATTTCAAATTTATCGACATTAATAATTGTAGAGAAGCGTAATTAAAGTAATCATGTAGATATTTTAATTAGTAAAATTTACATAAAACCTAATTTATCGTGTAATTAATAAAAAAAAGAAAATGAACGTGAGACAATGGTTGCCTAATTTTTATTGATATTATTCAGATTTTTGATAACAATCTTATACGAAGAGAAGCAAAAAGTAGAAAGGTGGACTCTGGTAAACAGAATCAATAACACGATCATGAAAAAAAACAAATTAGATAATATTCTGAAAGGAACTCAAAATTATGTAGGTATACAAGATCAATTCAAAGAACTAAATCATTTAAACAAACTGAAGTTCGCTCGCGCTTAATTTTTAATGGGATTACATTGAAAATTAAGCGCGAGTGAACTTCAGCTTGTAAACCGGAAACCATAATTTTTTTCGGAATATAAAAAGCCTACACTAATATCTGATATCTGATATAATCATCGAAATGCAAAAGTAAAGCGAATGCGACATAAAAATAAAGCAAACAACACTATCGATAAATAATCAAGTTGTGAAGGTATGTCCCCAACGTATGAAATTACACCGACATAAAGCAAGCGTTGGTGTCGCACGCCTCGAATCTTAACTAGAGGCGTACACGGTACACTCGCACAAAAAACAGTTTCCCAGAATTTAATCGTTGTTCTGTAAAGATTAATTTGGTATTCTGATTGAGTGCGTTTATGTTATGATCGGTAATGTTATGTTTATTTACATGGTATAAAAATAAACTCTTCGCTGTCTGTATGCTTTGATCGTCTGATATACGCATCGGATTTTGATGTGGTTCCATTATAGTTTTTATGTTTCGGGACTTATCGCGATTAATTATTATTTGGAACTTACTTGTGCCGACGTTTCGGGTGCGTTGCAGCACCCGTGGTCACGACTTGACTGGTCTGCGAGCGTCGAGAGGTGCGCGGGATTAATTTGTGTGCCTACCCTCCACTACTTATTTGTGAATGGTAAGGCTGGCGACACACAACACTCACTACGTCAGTTTTTAATGGCACTGTGTTTTTGGGTTTGAGTAATTTAATCACTGGATTCCACGTCCCAGACAGCCTGAATCCATCTTCCCTATTGAAATTTTTATATTTTCTGATTTCAATAGCTTCACGCACAATCCGTGGATAATAGTGGCGATCAGTGGAGAGGACTCTAGGCTGATGAAACTCAATCCAGTGATTGGCCCCCGACTCAAGATGTTCTGCTACTGCCGATTTATTGTGCTGACGGTTTTTCACAGCCGCGATATGTTCTCTGACCCTTTCCGCAATGGTTCGCTTTGTTTGGCCTATGTAGGAACTACCGCAGCTGCAATCCACTTTGTAGACACCTGGTATTTGTAGAAGTATGACGTCCTTCGATGTTCGCACATATTTCGCTACTTTGGCGCACGGTTTGAAGATAGTCTTAATGGAAAACTTCCGTAAGCAGGATCCGATCTTGTCCGTTATACCTTTCACATATGGCATGTACGCCGGTTGGCGGTCAACACCCGGTAACATCTTCCTCGGTACACGTCGCGGCTTTCTAGAACTCGTAACATACCCGTTCACTTGAAGAACCTCCTGAACATGATCTAACTCCTGCTGCAGGTGTTCAGGGTCACACAGGTCATTTGCTCGCTTGATGAGCGTCGAGCGTACTGATTTCAAATGAAGTGGGTGATGATGCGAGGAGGCGTGCAGGTATCTGTCTGTGTGAGTGGGTTTACGGTACACAGTGTGGGCCAAAGAGCCATCGGTTCGCACCATTAGCTTGATGTCCAGGAAAGACAATGTCCTGTTGTTCTCAATCTCATACGTAAACTGTGTCTTCACATGTAATGAGTTGAGATACTCAGTAAAGCGAACCACTTGCTCACTGTTGCCTTTAAAGATGCAGAAAACATCATCTACATACCTTTTCCATAGCCTGATCTGATAGCCTGATGTGGTTCCATTATATAATCCAGACTATTTTTCCAATAATTTCTGGCCGCTTTCATCACTTATCACCTCATCTCTTTCCCAACGATTTCCGGTTGTCGAACCCCCGGGCTCTAAAGTGAATTTGGAGCCCCGGAGTTCGATCGAAAAAAAAATGGAACAAATCCCTTAGAAAAAATGAAATTATTTCTAAGGGATTTGTTCCATTTTTTTTTTTTGTTTTTTGTTGGTTTGTCGACATTTATGACAACCCAAGAGGAAAACCTATACCAGAGCCTTGATTAGCAGGTGGAACGATTTGCAGGGGGGTAGGATAGGGCCCTGTGCCCCTCGCTTTCCAATTTTATAAGATATGCTATTGCATAGGTACTCTATTACGTACTACATTTTCCGTCCGAAACCGTAATGGGTCAGATAGTGTGAGATAAAAAGATAAAAATCTTCTTAGTGCTTTGTGAGTTAATTTTATGTTCGTTAAGTATAGCTTGGCTTGTGTTAATAGAAGCATTTCATTTTTTTTACACTAATTATGTAAGTAATTAAATATTAATCATAATTAATATGAAATCCAAAAGATGTACCTCGCACGTGATTGGTTGCTAAGTGATATTTGTTTTAGGAGTGTTATCTGTTAAAATGATGACGAACTAGCTGTTGCCCACAGCTTCCCGTGGATGTGCTTTATCGCGACCAAACATAGCCTATGTCCTTTGCCAAGGTCTAATCTATCTCTTCACCAAATTTCATCAAAATCGGTTTAATTGTTAGGCGTGAAAGCGGAACAGACAGGCAGGCACATAGTTACGTTTACAATCATTTAAAATATAGTATGGATTAGTTGAGGTACTGGTAGCGCTACCCGATCTATAAGCCACATGCTCAATCATCTAATAGACGCAACCTTACCCTTGGCTTTTGTAACCCAGTAGGTAGTTGCCCTTTAGCGCGTACTGTAGAACTTTTTGCCCCTGTACGAAGAGGCAAAAAAATTAAACATTTTGTAAAACACTTTTGTCCACACATGTACTGTAACATTATTTAACTAACGTACCACGATAATAGTCCACATGCCCTTTTACAAAATGGTTGTATAACTGCCTGTGGTTGCAACAGTGCACTCAAGGACTTAGAAATCCGACTCAATCTTAGCAGAGGTAATCTATGGCCCCAACTGAGAGACTAATGATATTTTCGTCACAACAGTAGGCAGTGCGTTTAAGTTTTAATGGTTTTTTTACTTACCTTGCCCCTAGTTAGTAACACAAACAAACACAGAATAAGCACGTCTTTGAATACCAACATACTGCAATACTAGAGTAGGTATGGGCATAAGTATTAATTAATTTTATCGATATAAAATTATATCGATTCGAATTGGAGCACTTATTTATACGTCGACGTCAGTTGAAAGAGACAGGTGACAAGAGAATGAAGAGTGCAAAGAGAAGAATGGGTAAGACGAAATGACTCATTTAATTTTCTAGTGGCATTTTCAGAGCTTGTGGCTAAATGGTAAGCAATAGGTTAGAAATGAAATGCAAGGTTAAGAAATTATAGATGGGTCAGTTTCAGTGTAGGTGACTATAATATTACACATTGAGAACCCTATGTGCTTACGAGAGCACGTTGTCGGTCGTTAATATCTGCCCCCCCCTAAACAAGTGGTAGGTAATTCGTTGCTCGGCGTATCATGGAATAGATTAACAAATGACGTATAGGATTTGACGTTTTGGATATTCGTTGACGCCTGTCATATACGTCAAATCCCATAGATTTGGCATTCTATTCTACAAAACGCCGGCCGACGAATTGCCACTTGTCTAGAGGGGCAGACAATAAAAGGAAATAAATTGCGATAGAATGTATTAAAAGTAGTTTTATTTCAATGTCTGATTTAGTAAGTTTTTGAATTATGTACAGCCGGAGATACGGTTGCACTTTTTAACATATAATTGTAAAAGTGCAACCGTATCTTCTTTGTCGACTGTACCTATAGCTAACACATATTTTTGGACTTAATTCAATCTGTTTAATGTTCTTTTATATAAAAACAAGTTAACAAGACAAAACTAGGTTAATTAGCTTACCTCAATCTCGTACAACAGGACATGCACTAATCAGTGAATGCGAACGAGAACGAAGAATGACATGTGTCATACAACGAGATACATTTTTGACATCGTGCTAGTACTTCTATAACAGCTGCAAATCTTGCAGCTGTTTGAAGATCACGAGTGTTCGATTAAGTTCTCGAATATTCGATACCGGGGAAAATCGAATCACGAAGAACGATGTTTGTCGATAGACGATACATTTAATAATGAATCATATAAAATAGAATCCACATCGTATCAAAATTATTATTTTGTATAAGTTTCACTAATCGATAATTGCGGAACGAAACTCACGATTGCGGATGGCAATCGATATTAATTCGATGTGTTAATAGTGCAACTACAACTATAGGCATAATCGGCAAAGAATATAAGTTTACACCTTTATGTACATATACAATTTTATATGAACGGTGGTGGATGAGCGGGGTCACGCGTAAAGATCGCGGGAGGAACTCTCGCATCCGCGGCAGCCTTCATGTCCGTGGCATCGCAGATAAAATGCAAGAGAGACAGTGTTGGGAGGCTTTGCTCTACTGTTTCGACGCTAGCCAGAGGGGTTAGTTCAGGGTTTTATTTCTAGTTTGTCTTCTCTCGCTGTGATATCGTTTGTGTATTTTTCCGTTAGTCGCCTCTTACGACACCCTTCGAATGAGATGGGGTGTTGACACTTGTGTTCTTTCTCCAGCATCATACGGATATTGTACGGATGAAGACTACAGAATCTCACTAATGTGCCATTATACTTTGGAGATACCCAATTTCCACCAGTGCGAGGCAGAGGCGGCTCTCCAGCAGCTACTGTGGCACTTCTTCTTCTTCTATCGTGGCGATGGCGCCTTTACTCTCAAATGGTGTTCTCCCAGTGTGCTGCTACCTGGATAGCGCTCTCGGAGGCGCACATGAGGTCCTCCGGTGTAGATGTGTGTGGGCATGTAGCACACGTCAGCAGGTGGGCAATTGTCTGTGGTGTAACTCTGCATTCATATCTGAGGTCTGCCACACCTGAGAACCCACACCTAGCCCGGCATTCTTTGTGTGTGTGACTGTGGCACTAGAAGTTACCCACCTAAATAGCGCTATAGTAGGTATCTCCTAAAATATAATTCTGTAAATTCAAGTCACGAACAATAGCTAGTAACACAGAGCGTGCGCCTGCGCCGCTTGCTCTTAATAGAGAGCGACATAATTTTCCAGTCATGCACACGAAACATAACTGTGTGTATGCGTTGCATCAAATTGCCCGTACACAAAGATACTTATTGTACACCATTTATACATAAACTAACCTCTTTAACTAACAGTTTTAGTGAAGGGATGCAACTTGACGCTAAGTCGTGAGAGAAACGAAGCCCTGGCACGTGCGAATTGGTTTGTTAAACATAATTTGTGATTGATCGATTTGAGTTCCTCCGCTGCCGTAGTATCCTATGCTATCCTCAAAAGACACCTAAAAACTACTAATACTGCCATAAAGAGTACATTTATACAAGGGATGTGTTCTCTATCCGACAGTATACATACAGCCCATGGGTTGCCCAGTTGACACTAATAAACTGCTGGTGAAATAAGCGGGTGTTAATACACTTGGCTTGTCAATTACCACTTTGCCTGATTCGGAAATCGAACTCTGTCACACTCAAACTACGAGTAAGAACAAATTATGCTACAAGATTTGCTGGTTGCTTGTTGCTTGTTGCGCATACTAATAATAGTACCGTATATGCTCTTGCTCTCGTATTACTATAAAGTCTTATTATTTTGTGCTATTATTATCAAAAGTAAATTTTGAAATAGAATAAAAATAATTTTGTATTTGTATTGTGCCTTTGTGCTTTGTGCCTTTAAATTGAACAACGCAATCCGTAGATACACCTGAAACGTACCAATTAAACTAATTTTGGGGCTACGAAATATCGGCCCCGTGCTGCGAATCGAACCGAAGGCAAATTACTATTGAGTTTTGTATTTATAAAAGGAACTGCTCTCGACAGGTTGCAGCGACGTGCGGTCCGCATTATTGAAAATCTTGAGGTCATCAACACCCTCGAGCCTTTACAGATGCGTAGAGATGTAGCGTCCTTCGCGGTATTTTACGGAATTCGAAATTCCTTACCAGTTCACGTGTTTCCCTCTTCCTACAGTCCCTTAAGCGTGGCGTGAAAAAGCAACTGATGAGGCCGTCAAGCTGAGTGTCACCACACCACTCACCATTATAACATGGTATCCATGTTTGTAAGTCTTCTTCCTCTTAGCGTTAATTCCCAGTCGCATCCGAAGCTTTCAGCTCGGAGTCTGGGGTCCGCTTTTACCAGTCTTAACCACGGATTTGGCTAGACCTCGATATTTTCCGTGAAGCGATTGTCATCTGACCTCCACAACCCAATGTTAACATTAGGCGATATCGAAGCTTTGCAGTTAGACCGTTGTTTTTGGATTTTTGAGGGCTCCAACTACCCGTAACGACTGCCATAGATGTTCTCATGGCAACCGGGACCGACGGCTTAACGTGCTCTCCGAGGCACGACCAGACCAATGCAAATACTCATATTTAATTCACACAAATATTTGCACTGAGCGGGGATCGAACTCGCGCCTCCTGCGTAGCGGCCGCGTTCACTACCGCTACGCCACGGAGGCTGTAGGCTGTTTGTAAGTATTTATGAAAAAAATCTAAGGTAGATACAATAAGGCTCCCACAGTCTCTAGTCGCCCCAAGACTGATTTGTACAGGAGAATTTGCAACGGTAGCTCAGTGGACAGAGCATTCTCCCTGTAAGGGACAGTTCGCGGGTTCAAGTCCCGCGTCAGCAATTCACTTTTTCGAACGCAGAGAGCGCATACCTAATAGAAACTCTATAATGTCCTAGAATACTTATTTATATTATTATTTATTTATGTAGAGTTATAGAAAGTGTGAATAGGATTCAAATAAATATTCTTGCACAATTTGTCTGAAAATTAGCTAGGACTAATAGGCATTTAAATCAGACACTTTCGACATTATTGCGAACAGTTGTCAAAAGAGTCATGATTTAGCAATTTAGTACGCAGTTATAGGCATAGCACTGTAGATTAAATGATGACACTTTAGTTCTATGATCAGAATTTTAACCAACAAACCTATACCGTCTTTAGTTAGTGCCTTTTACAGTCCACTGCTGGACATAGGCCTCTCCTAATATTTTGGACTGTAAATTAAATGGGGTATTATGCAACGTTTTTCGGAGATACGTAGACGTCAAAAATTCTGATCCCGACATTTCAGTTGCTTTTCAACCGTTCTTGGGATCTCATCACTTACGTTGAATTGTTGGTATTACTATTTAAGCAGAATGAGCTCATAGTGTTACTAAGTGTAGTTGTAACTTGTGACGTGTGAGTAACTTAAATAAAATGTTTTTCTTTCTTTCTTTCTTTCTTTCTTTCTTTCTTTCTTTCTTTCTTTCTTTCTTTCTTTCTTTCTTTCTTTCTTTCTTTCTTTCTTTCTTTCTTTCTTTCTTTCTTTCTTTCTTTCTTTCTTTCTTTCTTTCTTTCTTTCTTTCTTTCTTTCTTTCTTTCTTTCTTTCTTTCTTTCTTTCTTTCTTTCTTTCTTTCTTTCTTTCTTTCTTTCTTTCTTTCTTTCTTTCTTTCTTTCTTTCTTTCTTTCTTTCTTTCTTTCTTTCTTTCTTTCTTTCTTTCTCTTTCTTTCTTTCTTCTCTTTCTTTCTTTCTTTCTTTCTTTCTTTCTTTCTTTCTTTCTTTCTTTCTTTCTTTCTTTCTTTCTTTCTTTCTTTCTTTCTTTCTTTCTTTCTTTCATTCTTTCTTTCTTTCTTTCTTTCTTTCTTTCTTTCTTTCTTTCTTTCTTTCTTTCTTTCTTTCTTTCTTTCTTTCTTTCTTTCTTTCTTTCTTTCTTTCTTTCTTTCTTTCTTTCTTTCTTTCTTTCTTTCTTGTATTTACCTTTTTATTAAGTTTAAATAAGCGGAAGAGCCGGACGGCGGACCCTGAGCTCCGAGGTCACCTTAGCCTCAGATGCAATCAGGAGAATACGTCTCCATGAAGATGATGATGAAGCGAATGACTGAATACCAGGCTGGTGATGCATTTTAACCATCTTTTCTGATATTTTTTCAATAGTCTCACGGATCATCCTACGTAGGAAAATGTTCTTTAGCGAATATAATTCATCAAATCTTAGGTAGTGGACCAACCAGAACCCCTGTTGCACGTGTTCACATACAACAGACTTTGTTGAGCGAACAGTAACTGTTTAATATTAGTTAGGTAGGTACTTATGTGTTCTTAGAAGCTTAACTTGGCTTGTCATATTTTAGTAACTTTTCTTTTTAGTTTTTCTTCATGAATAATAAGTTTGATACATCAAGATTGAATCTAAGGCTTTCTCCCTTAATTTTTTTATTACACTTTCTTTTTGTACTAACATTAAATCTATCAAAAGTGCACTTTTACTACCGATGTTATTAACATACGTAAACTTCCAAAATGACCATGTAAATGCTAATTAGTTCGCCGCTGCCCACCGCATGCGCCTGCGCGCTCTGTTAAGCGCTAATTACAATATCGTACTCACTTTTACTCAAACGTCTAAACTACATACAAATTAGGCGAAAGTAAATCCTCTTTGTGTATGTAGGAGCACCATGTTTCAAGAAAATATGCGGACTTTTTTGTTGCACTCCATTAGAAAAATTAATTACTATTAAATTTTGTGCGTTTGGGTGTATAAAAAGCACCTTTTCAAATAAATTTAATAACTTAAATTAATTAATTAAAATTTATTTATTTATTCCACATACCTACTACCATCATTACAGTTTGTTACCATTATTTGTGTATGCGTCAATATATGCCATATCGGTAACTAATTTAGTGCTGTCAATATAATTACTTCGACAAGGTAAAACAAACAAAGATTCATATTCACTACTCGGGTAAAAAAGTTAGACAGAAAGAATTTAAAACAATCTGATCGGGGAAGTACTTCACCCTGCAAAAAGCAAAAAAAGCTTCCTTTCAAACAGATATTGTTCAGGCATAGGCAAACACTGAGCGCGGTAATCGAAACTGCAACCTTCCACGCAGAACTCAAACGCTCTACCGCTACTGCCACTGACAGAGGAGCTCAACACGCAACATAAAAGAAAATGTTCTGCGTTTTTCTTAAGCATGGTGACTCTACGTACTACTTACATTAATACGCGTAAACAATTATACGTTAAAATTCAAGGTCACTGCCAGTCGAATACGTTATTAAACGAAATTCATCTGTTTGGGAATGCACACTAATTAGTACAATGGACTTCATTCAGAGAATATGACTGTCATATTATAAGAGATTTGTTTTTTTTTTGTTTATATGCATACTATGATGATGTCCATGGCTATATTCGATTATCGCACTGCTCGCCACTCACCACAGGCCACAGGCAGAGAATAATTCAGCCTCACACGTTGTGGAAACGGTGCGCACAGGTATGAGAGGAATTTCATCTCATACACGCTTATGCCGTGGAGTAAACACCCTGCTGTGGTTTTTGCAATCAAATACGATACGGGGATTTTCAAGAAGGGAATTAGAAGGTTTTTACAGGGATAGCAGCACGAGTGTAATGCACCTGGTATTGTACAGTGTACACGTTCATAGGCCATGGTCCTATCTGGTGGGTCATGTCATGTATGACAAACAAGTTGTCAGCCATGTCAAAAAGAACAGCTACCTATGGCTAACAGATTTATAAGACACTTGGTTTTTAATTATTTTTTATATATATAGATATAGGACACGTCAATTTGACTTCACCTCGCCTGATGGTAAGCTGAAGGCAAAGTCTCTGAAAAGAGGGTCACCATTACAGACACGTGCCATGTTACAATGGTGGCACTCAGCTTGACGTCCTCATCAGATGCTTTTTCAAGCCCCGCTTAAAGGAAAGGCTTAAATGGTGTATGAAGGCCTATAATGATCTTTGAGGCCTTTATAGGTCCACAAAAGCCTAGATACAATAACTTATATCGCATCGCAAGCCAGTTCACAAAACATTATACCCCATTACAGTTGCTTATTACTTTTTGAATTTACTTCCTCCATAAAAAATCTTTCACCTGTTCTTACCTCCATAAAAAGCATCTCTATTTTCAACTTATTAGGTTATAATAACATTAAAATACATTATGCCTACAAATATGTTGTTTTATACCCCCCAACAACCAACATTAACGCTGTTAAAGTCCATAAGGATTAAAATCAAATGCACTGTTACATTAAAATAGCAGTCGATAAAAGCCATTTCAAGTATAAGGGTGCATATAAAAAAGACACTTATGACATTTTTATTAATTTTTGCTCGTACTATGAGGTTGATACCCATCTACATAGCGAATAATTCAATGTTTAACTGTTGTACTTTAAACATAGCACATAATTGCACTTATATAAGTGTATAGTTACCGCTATATATTATGACTCCAGCCCCCCTAGACAAGTGGCAATTCGTTGCTCGGCGTATGATGGAATAGAATAAAAAATATAGGATTTGACGTTTTTGACATTCGTTGACGCCTGTCATATACGTCAAATCCATATATTTGACATTCTATTCCATCATACGCCGAGCAACGAATTGGCACTTGTCAAAGTACGCGATTTTGGGTGTCTTTTGACGATAACGCTGGGTGCTATGGCAAGGGGCTGTCGATTAATCACGTGAGGCTCAACACTTTCGGGAAAAATCACGAAATATCACCAGGGGGGAGGGAGGGGTATATCTACAGGGGTACAGCCCCCAAGGTAGAGAAGCTCAAATTCACCAATCGTAGATTATACCAAACCAATTCACGCGCGCCAGGGCTTCATTTCTCTCGCGACTTGGGGTCAAGATAATAATATGTATCAAATAACTACACTAGTTATATAACATGTAAGAAATACATAACTTTCTTATTGTTAATTTAATTATTGGGCATATTTGGAACCGGATCTGTTTCAAAGAAAATAATTCGTGCTTGTTTGCATAATCAATTGCATTTGTATAACCCGCGCCACGTATCTTGGTTCTAAATCGTAAGACATACGAAAAGACTCTGGCACCTACAGATTGCTTTATAATAGTCTATGCTTGGTGAATTTGAGTTCGTCTACCGCAGTAGCATCCCGTGCTATCCTCAAAAGACACCCAAGAAATGTGTACTGCGCGTATAGGGCACATTTTAGGTCCAAGATACGTGGCGTGGGTTATACCTATTGAGACGGTTGTTGCTCGCTTAAAAGCCGCAGGTAAGTACAAGCCGAACCAAAAGGAGAAGATGGAGTAAGCGGACTGCGACGTGCGAGGAGACAAATTATTACTGTTATTCCACTAACAGATATTTGTTTTTCAATCACGCTTTAAAGACAGAACGGATCTAGCTGAAGGATACGTGAAAAAAGACATAATATAATAGATTTATTATCACTATCAATACACTGCCTCTGTGGCGTAGCGGTAGTGAACGCGGCTGCTACGCAGGAGGCGCGGGTTCGATCCCCGCTCAGTGCCAATATTTGTATGCATGAATATAAATATTTGCATTGGTCTGGGTGTTTCTATGTATAATATGTATGTATTTACAAAAAAAAAAAATATCTAAGTATGTATATCCGCATTCTAGATTCCATAACACAAGCTAATTAAGCTTACCATGGGTCTAGATAGCGTTGTGTAGAATGTTGTAGAAAAAAAAAAAATATTATAAAACAAAGTCGCTGTCGCTGTCTGTCCGTCCCTATGTATGCAACTAAAAAACTACGCAACGGATTTTGAAGCGGTTTTTTTTAATAGATAGAGTGATTCCAGAGGAAGGTTTATACGTATAATACATGCATAATATTGTAGAGAAACACTGATAAATTTAGAGATATGCAGCGCGACGGGATCAAAAAATATGGCGGTACGAAGTTCGCCGGGTCAGCTAGTAATATAATTAACAACACATAGGCTTTTATCTCGGGAATAGGTTCAAATGAGTACTGGACAGCCACCGTGGCGTAGCGGTAGTGAAGGCGGCCGCTACGCAGGAGGCGCGGGTTCGATCCCCGCTCAGTGCAAATATTTGTGTTCATGAAATATGGGTATTTGCATTGGCCTAGTCGTGCCTCGGAGAGCACGTTAAGCCGTCGGTCCCGGTTGCCATAAGAACATCTATGGCAGTCGTTACGGGTAGTTGGAGCCCTAAAAATCCAAAAACAACGGTCTAGCTGCAAAGCTTCGATATCGCCTAATGTTACCATTGGGTTGTGGAGGTCAGATTATGGCAATTGCTTCACGGAAAAATATCGAGGTCTAGCCAAATTAAAAATTAAAAGACTGGTAAAGCGGACCCCAGACTCCGAGCTGAAAGCTTCGGATGCGACTGGGAATTAACGCTAAGATGAAGTAGGTTCAAATGAGTAGTGGGATGGGAACGTGATCAAAACTTCACGCGGCCGGAGCCGCGGGCGGAAGGCTAGTAGATATTACTATATATCTCTGCCTACCTACAAACACGTCAGTATATGGTGATAGCGATTAGACAGCTACAAATTAGTAACTAATCGGTGGGCGTACCGTTCTCTGATTACATTCTGTTGCAATGAGATGATACTATGAAACATACCTAGTTGTAAACATAATCGTTCTCTGAGTGTTTTCCCAATTCAGTTGGGGTCAGCATTCAGTCAAACTACGAATCGGCTGAACTTTGATTTTTCTATGCAGCGACTGACATCTGCAATTCTAAAAAGGCCACTTATGGCCACCATTAGAATCGTATTAAGGTTGATTTACATCAGGCCCCTCTAGACAAGTAGCAATTCGTTGCTCGGCGTATGATGGAATAGAATGCCAAATGTATGGGATTTGACGTATATGACTTTGCCACTTGTCTAGGGAATTTTGCCATTGAGCGAATGCTCAATGTGGGATACATGGGTTATTGAACGTTCGCTCGTCTGATGTATTCTACGTCAACTTCTATTAGTGTAAACAGTGACAGAATATTCGTTCGTAGTTCTTTCTGATGTAAACGCTGGAAACAAGGTTTCGTTTACACTACAATATTAAGAACTAGCCTTCCGCCCGCGGCTCCGCCCGCGTGCATCTCGGTTAACGCAACCTTTGCTGATATCTTCGGTTCTACTAAACCGATTGCGATCAAACAAACGTAAGATTTTAAGTCTGAGCAAGCCCTTTCTAACAAAAAACCGCATCAAAATCCGTTCAGTAGTTTTTGCGTCCGTCGCGAACAAACAGACAAACAGACAGGAAATTCAAAAAAAATATTTTCGTGTTCAGTATCGTTAACGTAACGTATCCCAAGTATTTTTTTTTAAATATCTCCAATGTACAGACACGACCATTTTACAATTATACTGGGTGGCGCAAAAGTAAAGACCCTATTTGGTTCGGCTATAACATTTTTTCTAAATTAGAAAACTAGATTTAGGTTTTTTTAAATGTATATTTGTACCATTAAATTTCGTACCATTAGGATTTAAAGATGATGTCTTTTAAATGGTGACCTCCAGAGTTGATACATTTGAGCCCTATTTATGACATTTTGCATAACTTGCCGTAACACTACCTGCGATATGTTCGTTATTTCTTGACGAATGTTTTCTTTTAGAGCTGCGAGAGTCTGTGGCTTGTTCACATACACCCGAGATTTCAAAAAACCCCAAAGAAAGAAGTCTGGACTGGTCAGATCGGGTGATCTTGCAGGCCAAGGCAAATCGCCAAAACGAGAGATAACTCGGCCTGGAAAAGCGTTTGACACAATTATTCCACGTTCTTGGGGAGTAAAACGGTCCATGTTTATTTTCAGTGTATTTTACATTTGTTCACTACACAATTTTCAACAACAGAATGACAGAAAATTTCATATAAAAAAAATAAAGGTATTTTCTTTGGTGCCACTACTTTTGCGCCACCCGTTATAATAGTATAGATAGAAGAATGCTCTTATTCTAGTTCTAGCTCTCTGTTCGTTTGGTTTAAATCCACCTTAGGATAATATTTGGTCATGCGACGTTTTTAGACGAAATTAGAACCTGCTCAGCCCCTCTAGACAAGTGGCAATTCGTTGCTCGGCGTTTGATGGAATAGAATGTCAAATGTGTGGGATTTGACGTATATGACAGGCGTCAACGAATGTCAAAAACGTCAAATCCTATACATTTGTCATTTTATTCCATCAAACGCCGAGCAACGAATTGCCACTTGTCTAGGGGGGCAGTAAATTTTGTGATTCTGTTTGACAATCTCGATCAAGTTTGTAGCAACGTGGTGTTCGACACTGAACGCATGCGCACAGTAGTGTTTAAGATTTACGATAGTAAAACTACTTCCACTCAGACAGTCACACACAAAAGATAGTATAAAACAAACGATGTTTACTGTCAAGCCACAGACTGCCATAAGCCACAACAATACCAGAGAAAGTGATGGCTTAGAATATTTGCGGCTTTGTTCAACATGAACCATTCATTGTGCACCGGTGAACCACAGGTCTTTCAACCCTAGCCTGCGCAATGGCCTGAAATAATACGAGATTTATTACAATCATAACTACGTTTTATCGACTGTTTCCATGGTCAATTGCGTGCGATCGTGAGGGAATAGATTCGATTCTTTGGAAGTTTTTGATAAGAAATTGTTAGTTTCTGATTGTACTGTTTTCCTTAGAAGTATCTTGACATATTCTAAGGTACGTATAGGTTACCTTAAAATCCTGATAAAATAAAGGGCTACATCCCGTTTGGTAAACGTAGCAAAACTAATAGTGGTGTTTGACGAACCTTTTGCAGCAATAGTAAAGTCGGGTAGAAAAAACATCCAGTGCATTGAATCTCATTATAATCCTGACAAAATAAAGAGCTTGTATAAATTCTCTTTGAGCTGAAAATTGATCTTAAATACATCGTTATAAAAGAAATATCGAAAAGAAACGATCAAACGAAACGAACTAAACAAAACATAAAATAGTTAATATTAAACTTATAAATATTCCTTTATTAAAAATACTACTGGGTGTGGGTGTTAATACACCTCTGCCTACCCCTTCGGGTATTTTCAGGCGTGAGTACGTGTACATGTAGGTAAGCACTGCTAATACTATGGATATGAAAAATTGTGAAGATATTTGGATGTTTGTTGCTCAAACGGCTTAGATAGATTACAATCTGGAATTTCTGGCTACATTTGCCTGGAAAAAATCCCATGGGTTGCAGGAATGGCATCAAAATTCCATGCGGGGGAAGCCGCAGGCAGTCGCTAGTAATAACATAAACAAACATCACGTAAAACTAACTTCTGTTTACTTATTGTAATAACTAATAAGCCACGCAATGCCAAAGGTTTGATATTCGTACAGCTGTCACTCAAGGCCGACTGACGTCGATCTGTGCCATACAATATAAAAAAAAACACGCGGATCTATTGTTCAGTGAGAAAATAAATATAATGACAAAATGGACAACATTATTAGCTGTTGAGAGCGTGAATCACAGTTTAGAAATTCTCTAACAAGGCATAATTTTTAAGGAAAAAGTAAGATCTCATTGTATATTAGCTCATAGATATAAAGTAGGAACAGCGGTTTAGGACTTTGTTTATATATTATACCTACCTACTAGATAGAAAAAAGGTAATACATCTCAGGCGATATTTTTTACCTTACAGGCCCGTAAGAACTGTATTCGTTTTTTTTTATCTTATTTCAAACCATCCAGGAGCCCATTGAAATATGTACACAAAATGTCATCCAAATTCAATCAACCTTAAAGGAGAAGTTAGGTGACAAACACGTACAGAAGAACTATCTATAGATCTATTAAGATATAAAAACCAAATCTTAACTTAATTTACACAATAAATCACAATAAACGCATAGACAACAGCCACTCTTAGCCTTAATCTGAACCATTCAGACCTGTCAACAACAATAGGAGTACAGTCAATGAAATAAAGACCAAGGGAAAGTGACACGTCAGACTCATGGAACTAATAAAGAAATGACGAATTGTGGGCATGCATACTTGCGCAAGCGCACACAGAACGCTCAAAGGCGGCCCATGAGAGTTAGACGAGGAATGTGGAATTTGTGAGATGAAGACAAACCTGTTACAGAACGATAATATTTTGATTTGATGAGCGTTTATTTTTGTAGACATTGGCAGCTCGACTATTAATAGAAGTTTTTAAAATAAAAATAACATTTTTGTAATGAATGTAAATATATTGTAAGTATTATGTAACTGAATGTCTTTATCATTATGTTCAGATAGTTTACGCGACTATTACTCATTGATTGACTAAGGGATAGGACTGTTTAACATCAGACAGATATTATAAACAGCCCAGACTCAGCCTCAGATGCATAGCTCGATTCAATAATAGTGCCCGGAATACTGATTGCAGTACTGGCTCACCCCCTATTACGTGGGAACTACGCCACTTCGCCTTATAAGGCGTAACTTATGCTACTTTGAGAGCCCTTAAAAATGTGCAAAAAAATCTCAAATCTAACTTCAGATCTTAAATCTTACTTCTTTAAAAACAAGTTGTAAGACCAGGGTAAAAAAGTCTTCTATTAAATTACAGCTACTCATCAAAAGTCATAAAATCCCTCTATTTCGTAATAGCTACTATACAAGGTAACTAATTAAATACGACATAATGATATCTATTCGGACACATAGTAAGTTGCCGCAATTACTATTCGGTTTGACGAACAAAAAGAAGCGACGAGCCTACTAATTTGCCAGTGGACGATTCGTACAATTTGAATCGATTTCAATGAGGCGTTCGACACGTACTTGCATAATAGATAGAGTACTGTTAGGGAATGCCACAGGGCACTTACATAAGCCATTGATAATCGTGTCAATCGGTAGGTCAACTCAATTCGATGAGTAGTCAATCTATATTTATAAAAACTAATTGTGAATTACGTAATTTTTTTGTTGACTTAGAAAACAATCGGATAGTGAATAATTATTTTTAGAAAAGAAAAACCGGTGTATGGAGCTCCACCGAGACCCTCATCAAACCAATCTCAGTTTGAAAGTTTGATTGACGGGCGAGGCTCTAGCACACGCTTTCCTCTCGGAACGGTAGTCGCTCCCATAAAAGCTGCATAAGCCAAATATAAGAGCACAGTAAGAGGAGTCTTAAATAACATTACTGAAACATTGTTCGGTGGTCACCTGTGGCGAAGATGCCAAAAAACTGTGCATGTAATATTAGAAGAGTTAACTCAATTTTCCATGAATGTATCAACAAAGCTAGATTTTCATAAAAATAGGACCAATCTGGATAACCTATTTATTTAAATCAGTATATAAACGACAGAGTGTTGAACTCTGTAACAAATGTTTTCATTTTTGGATGTAAGAGCAAAATAAAAAATACCTATTTGCATAATTTTAACATTGTAAATATCACATCACTTGCAATTGTAACTTTAATATTTATAGGCCTTTTGATGTTATGGGAATAACAAATTGATATAGTGCCCATAACTACAAATGGTACTATTTATTTAAGTGAATGACAGCTATTTTGGCCAATGAAACATCTTGACGACAATCACAAGGCTTGAATATCGTACTAATGTGCTTTTACGTGCGGTAATTTGAACACTTGAAGACACTTAAGAGAAGTAAGTGTCGCAATATGCAAACATTGTCATAGTTAAGAAAATAATGGGTAGAAAGTAAATGTCTTTTATGTAAGTATTAGTAATTACAAGGGAATAATGTTCTTAATATCGTCTAGTTTGCTAGCGCCAAGAGAAAATGTGTAATAAAGCAAAAATTGAAGCAGCAGCTCTTGAAGCCACCTCGACTTGGAGCAGGTGCACCTTGCAAGTGAGATTCACTTGAGGCCCAAAGATCTTGAAAAATACAAGTGCCAATTCATTTGTCTGCCCGTCAGTATCGGACCAGTCAAGCTACCTAATTCGACAGCTCATGATCAACTGTCTTGTTCACAGCAATAAACTTTGGTGTAATTTTGAGAAATTACCTTTATTGCAGATATAATTTGATTCATTCAAGATTTTCATCATAATCTATTGCACATTGATATCTGAATACATTTAATACCAGATACCTACTATAGCAACCAATTATTTACAAGCTCTAATTAATAAACATAAAAGATCTTTGCCATTCAAAGATGTCTAAATAGTAATCTAGCATTAAAAATGTCATAATATGTCGACACGAACGTATGCATAACACAGGATTACCAAACGAGACATTATCTGCAACGTCTGTGAGATGACGATGAACTAAAATGGCTTTTAGAGCTCACTTTCTCAATAGCTGGGGTAATGACTGGAAAAATAATGCTTTGTAATATTTAAAGTGCTTATATGCAGTATTGTTTACTAGTTACGATGATCTATGAAAGAATTGCAATGTTTCTGCTGTAGACATGAGCTAGAAACAAGTAAATAAACGCTGATCAAAAAAATACGAATTTGAAAAAAAAGGTCAGGTCAGTATACTCGAAACCGGCGGGCTTGCATAAAAGGATAATGATATAATAGTAGAGGAAGCTCGTGAAGTGTGTAAGGATAGAGTCGAATGGCGGGCTGTTGTCTTTGACGACAGGAAAATAAGCGTGAGCATAAGAGAATGTAGAAGTAAGTAAGTAGTAGTAAGAGAGAAGTAAATAAAAAACGATTCTACTAAACTGAATATTTGGTATCGCAACAGTTATTCACCAACCATCAGTCAACTGTCTCCTGAGATACAGGTTAATAACTTAGTTCAGGAGACAACGACTCCATATACCAGTGTGATTTATGGTTTAATAAATTTTCATAATCTAGCTATGTAAGTTTTTGTATCTCTCTTATAGAGGACGTTAAAAAAACACAACTTATGCCTATACAAATAATGTTAAAAAAAAATTCTAATACTGCAGAGAAAGTTATTACAGAAAGAAAATTGCGAAAAACTATTGAAACTTGCAAAGAATGTCAGTATTCTACGCGGGTGGAGCTACGAGCAATAACTAGTAGTTTAAAAATAGATTCACAACAACAGTCACTAAGCTTATAACAACAATAGACATAACTGTGTCTAAAACACAAAATTGTCATGAACATTTTTCTATAATTATCATTGAAACGTGAAATTATGTGGAACAGAAATTAAGTCGAACGAAACAGTCGTTTATCACGACAATGTGTGTCCATAGGTGACTGATTGCAGTGCAAATGCACGTGTTCTGGGAACGATTGGGAACAGGGGCCTGATAATAACTGTCACTCACGAATGTATTGTTGGGTAGGGTTGAGCCACTGTCTACAGGGAGATACGATTATTTTATTTGGTGGTAGTTTCAACTTACGCTTACGCTTTTTTCTATCAGTGGCAGGCAGAGACAATACATCACCCCATCATCTATTCAAATGAATGCTCAGACAGGACTTGAACCCGCGACACCAGTCCGACGACCACTGAGCCACTATCTATGTATAACAGAAAAGTCTATAGTACTGGGTGGCGCAAAAGTAAAGACCCTATTTGGTTCGGCTATAACATTTTTTCTAAATTAGAAAACTAGATTTAGGTTTTTTTTAATGTATATTTGTACCATTAAATTTCGTACCATTAGGATTTAAAGATGATGTCTTTTAAATGGTGACCTCCAGAGTTGATACACATTTGAGCCCTATTTATGACATTTTGCATAACTTGCCGTAACACTTCCTGCGATATGTTCGTTATTTCTTGACGAATGTTTTCTTTTAGAGCTGCGAGAGTCTGTGGCTTGTTCACATACACCCGAGATTTCAAAAAACCCCAAAGAAAGAAGTCTGGACTGGTCAGATCGGGTGATCTTGCAGGCCAAGGCAAATCGCCAAAACGAGAGATAACTCGGCCTGGAAAAGCGTCCCTCACTAAGTCCATAGTGTCGCGCGCTGTGTGTGCCGTAGCGCCGTCTTGTTGAAACCAGATGTGCTCCAGCCCCAATTCGTCCAAACTGGGTATCAAAAACTCACGTAACATGGTTCTGTAGCGTTCTCCAGTGACAGTTATCGCATTGCCTCCAGCGTCTTCGAAAAAATAGGGTCCGATCACTCTGTCAACACAGATGCCACACCATACAGTAACTTTTAGTGGGTGTAGAGGTGTTTCTTGAATAATGCGCGGATTATCAGTGCCCCAGAACCGAGTATTCTGCTTATTGACATGCCCTGAGAGATGGAAATGCGCTTCGTCACTCATAACCAATTTTGAAGGAAAATCATCCTCTTCAAGGTTGAGGTTTATGACGCGCTGGCAGTAATCTAGACGAGCTCGGTGGTCAGCAGGCAGCAGCTGATGAGTCATTTGAGTTTTATACGGGAACATCTTTAAGTCTTTCACCAAAATACGCTGCAGGGTCCGTCTGGAAATGCCCAATTGCGTGGCACGTCGCCTCGTTGATGTTTCTGGACACTCTTCCACATCTTCGCGCACAGCATCGATATTTTCAGCTGAACGGCCTGTTCTTGGTCTCCCAGACTTAGGTCTATCCAATGTTGAGCCAGTTGCTTCAAGGCGTGTGGCAAAGCGTCGAATTGTGCGACCAATCGGTGCCGGACGGTGGGGAAATCGTCGACGAAATTCACGTTGTGTTCTTATCACTGATGAATTATTCCGTAAGAACATTGACACAATTATTCCACGTTCTTGGGGAGTAAAACGGTCCATGTTTATTTTCAGTGTATTTTACATTTGTTCACTACACAATTTTCAACAACAGAATGACAGAAAATGTCATATAAAAAAAATAAAGGTATTTTCTTTAGTGCCAGTACTTTTGCGCCACCCAGTATAATTTCATCATCATCGTAGCGTGTTTTCCGGTTGCATCTAAGGCTTTCATCCTGGACCCCAGAGACCATTTGCTCTTTTCCTCCTTCAGGTTTCGTCTATGTGAGCGACTGTCATCTGACCTCTGAAGGCTTGCACCAGAGCCTCAATTTTCAATCAGCAGATGAAGAGATTCCGCCCCGACTGTTATTATGGGGTCGCATACGCCCTAAAATAAATCTCATATTCAAATCGATTAACATTGAAAGGGTGAAACGCTTAGATGGGACTTGGACCTCTGATCAGTCACTTACAAAGGAAATGCTCTGACCCACTAAGCTACTAAGCCACGTCTTGAGCATTCCAAATTCTCATATTTACTAATACAACTATATTGGGGCTAAGAGCGGAAACACACGATGCGTTGCGGCGGCGGCGCGACGCCGGAGCGGTGTCGCTGCGTCGTTTTACATAGAAATATCTGTAGCATGTCACACGATGCGCTGCGTCGCCGCACCGGACTTGGAACCACCGAGACGAGGCGGGGAGGGGTGAATGCGTTGCGCGCGCCGCACCGCCGCCGCCGCGTAGTTGTTTAGGGGCTGTCCATGTCCATTAATCACGTGATGTTATTTAGCAATTTTCTAACCCCCCTCCCCCATGGTGATACGTGGTAAGGTTTTAGACACCCCCCCCCCCCTCTAGCCAAAATCACGTGTATTTTTTTATTTATTATTGAATGCTAGAAAACTAAGAATCGTGACAAAAATCACGAGTTATAAAGGTGCGTACAAATGATATAGCATAACATGTTATATAACATTATTATATAACAATTGTTATGTAACCATGTTATATAACAATATAACAATTGTTTTGTTACGTAATAATGTTATATAACAATGTTATATAACAATGGTATATAACAATGGTATATAACAATAGTATATAACAATTGTATATAACAATGATATATGACATGTTTCAGTACTGTAGACACTGAAGTTAGTACAATGTTGCAAAGTTATAAAACAATGTTAAATAATGTGAACGTGTTATATAACACAAGTTATACAACATGTTACATGATCAAAAATAAATACACGTGATATCTCAATATACCCCTACCTCCCCCCTGGTGATATTTCGTGATTTTTCCGATTTGTTGAGCTTCACGTGATTAATGGACAGCCCCTTATGATTTATTAACAGACTGTACAACGCAGCTGGGGCGCACGCGGCGCCGCTGCGTCATAACAACGCAGCGGCGTCGCACCGCTCGTGTGCCCGCTACTGCGGCAAAATTTCTGCGGTGCGTCGCCGCAACGCATCGTGTGTTTCCGCTCTAGGCAACGCGGCAACGAACGTTGGGAGCCATCTGCCGATAGCAGTCATACGAACTGTCGGATACAATTTTATTATTGATGTTACCATCATTTTCATTATACACTACACTTTACAATAAAAAAAAACTAATATTAATGATAAATCTTTGATAACTTTGTGCTGGTCTTTACAGGAACTAAAATAAGGCATTTCTGCACATATACATATTCCGATTATAGGCATACCTAATACAAATTCTAATAGGTGGCGCTCACGGGTGGCACTGCAATATAATATTTTTTTACGGTTTTTTTTTTTTTTCAGAAATGAAGTGTTAAGAGCAGTTAAGAGAAACTGGTTAGTTTTTCAGCTAGAGAGGAAATTAATGCACATCAATGGATGTAGACACAATCACATCACAATCAATCACAGTTTGATTTATTGAATTTCGAACCGCATTCTTTAAACACACATTATTTAAATGATAATGGAATAGCCGTTCAACACGACAGCTTTTATCCAAAAGTGACAGCAGGCGAGTGCACGTGTACTGGGAATAATGGGAAAACATGGGACTGATAATGACTGTCACTCACGAATGTTGTGTACCGTAGGGTTCACAACATCCATGAATATTTTGTTTAATTTTCAAGGCAAAATGTCTAAGTTGTATAAATTCCCGGAGGAGATGTGCAGGGGGCACACACCTCTTTGATAATATACAGATGGAGTACCTATTACATACGCTCACGCCAACTTCCCTTCAGGGACAGTTCATGCCAACTCATGACAACAGCCCGCCATTTGATTCTATTCTTACATTCTTACTTCACGAGCTTCCTCTAATGTCATTCATAATGAACTCGTATTGGTAAAGCAGGTAAAGTACCTATAGTAGTAGTTACGTCCGTACGTTTTGGGAGAACACCATGACAAAGTTGGTTAAAAATTTAGTTACCAGAATACCTCTTATGACATTTATGAGATCGAGTTGAGATCGGAACTGAATTGTTTCCATATTTCTACTACCCTCAGGAATCTAATGAGACTCAACATGAATGTGGTACAGCTTCGCGACAACCCTGTGACTGCTCTCAGAGCGGGTCTCGGTCCAGCGCATCTTTACGCTTTCTCCAGAGCAGACCATTCCGCACCGACACGAATACCGCAGCACACATACTAGCAGACTGAAGGATAGTTCATATAATGTATGGGATCGCACTAAGACCGTAGGAGGTCAAGACCTCAAGCTGGTGTCTCTGCAGGCACATGCTGTAAGAACGTTTCGAACGGTCGAACAGACTCGACGGCTGAATCCATGGTGAGATTACAATTTCGCATGCTGTAAATTTGGTGATGTAAGCACAAGTCAACAGTGATAATGTGCTCGACAACGTGACGTCTTAACGCTAAGAGGAAGAAGAACATGACGTCACCAAATTTACAGCATGCGAAATTAAATCGCCGCGTGGTTCCCAGCAGAGTAGAATTTGGGCCACCCCTTCTCCTCCTATGCGGTGTCGTATTAAGGAATAGGGCTGTTTAACATCAGACATATATAAAACAGCCTAGACTCAGCCTCAGATACGTGACTCGAGCCAACAATAGTGCCCGGAATACGGCAATAGGCTCACCCCCTATTACGTGGGACCTAATACAATGATTGGTGAAATCCGCATTTCACCAATCATTGTAGAATCAGAAATCATTGTTGAATTAACATTCAACTCTGCCTAACCCTCTAGGGATAAAAGCGTGATTGTATATATGTATGAAATTGAATTGAAGTGTTCTTACAGCATGTTGTGCCTGCTGATGATTGACGAACGAAGCTGTGTTGGAAACCGCACACCGTCTTGGTTCATTAATTGTCCAGAGTGAGGTCACCTCTGGTTGCTCCACCAATTCTGAGGGCATATCCCTCGCGCTGGGCTTCAAAGTGCAAAGTTTAGACACAAACACAACCAGGATTGGCACTCCAATGAAAAGAATTTTGAACAGAATGAGACTACAAGTGCTACTGTGCAAATTTGACACAGTCAAATTAGAACCATAATTTATAAGACATAAGGTATATTATCATAATAGGCACTTCTCAAATGCTGTTTATGTAACGTAAGTGAATGATTAATGGGTTGTATTGTAAGTGTAATCCAGTCATATGAGTAGTGATTACGGAGCGAGAGAAACGAGATCATCGGAAATAAATTACTTAGCACTTAAAGTGCCATATTGTGATGTAACATAGTGCTTAAACTTATTGAGATTAAAAAAATACATCAGTACAGTCAGCATCAGATATACTTTCATAAGTAGGTACTCAAAATAATCTTAATACCTTGGATGTCCCCCCTTCTATGTATAGATGATGATAATATGGCTAATATCACTCTTTAAGTATTTGCCAGTGTCAAGTAATTTGATCAATTAAATAAATATGCTGCCGGCTGCAGTGTTTTCGTCATTTAATCATAGTCAAAGTCAAGTAGTCACGTCAAAGTTCTAGTACGTAAAACATTCATTAAAAAATATAGTTACCTTTTGTGTTATTTATTTCTCCAATAGCATCCTGAAACAAAGAAAAAAAAATATTAAAAATATATCCAAGCTTGAAATATTCACACGGTGTGTTTACCCTTAATTCACCCACAAGGGACAAATATGTCACGGAATTATGAAAGTAATATTTCATACCCGTAAATACATTAACCATACACACATACATAACTACCTACCTTAGGTATAGTAGGGGAGCCCATGATGCTAAATGTCTAAACTAACTTTTATAATGTCGCCGAACTCTAATAGAATTGGCAGATTAGATGAGAGAAAGAGTAACGGTCCTATGTTTCCATTTTTAGCGGTGGGCTAGCATAGCATCATAATAAATACACACATATGTCATACATTTTTTATAGCTTTGGCTTTTTTTAAATTTTTTCTGGTACCTCTAAAATAAAACTTAAAAAACCCCTCTCGACTCTCGATTTACCTATTTGAACCGCGCTCGATGAAATCCAGACGTCGCGTCGTCGTTTCTTGCAAGCATTGCTACACACTTACGCCTTTACGTTACGCTCAAATCGTGAGAATAGCAAAATTGACACTAAACTTGTTAATTAGTAAATAACCCCCTTATGTTAATCTGATGAGCACGCGTAAATCTAATGGTCGAAATATTTTTAGCGCACCACCCTATATTAAAGGCGCATACTGGCTGGAAGTACTTGTCAATATGCAAGGTATGCTCCCTTATATTAATCTAGTGGACTGCATCATCTTCATAATATCATCTTCATGTAGACGCATTTTCCTGATTGCATCCGTGGCCAAGATGACTTCGGAGCTCAGGGTCCGCCTTCTGGCTCTTCCTCCTCCACTCCGCACTTCTAGTGGACTCCAGTAACTCCCAAAATGCCTTCTTGGGCTCTCCTACTATTACATGTTCATCGCGTGTACTAAAACAAAGTCAATAATCGGGACATACACCCTATGATTAACCAGTTGGAACTGACCTACCTTTTTGTATCACATACACATAATCACGTGTCATGTTATGCTAGTTATTAATCACCACATTATATAATGGGAATTTAATCGCTTAGTATTAAGATATAAGGTGTATATTAGAATGAAATTTGATGTACAAGCTTTGACAGATACAGGGTGGTCATTAAAGGTGACCGACCTATTTTTTGTCTGTGGTCAACGACATTGAATTATGGATTAATAACACTTACACGTAATTGTTAGTGAGTAAATGGGTATTGAGCTTTTTAGATCAATAGGAGATATTGATTAAAGGAATGAAAATTATATTAAGGAATAGAAAATGAAGAAACTCTATAGTAGTTATAGCAATTCGAATTTGTTTAAAAACGTCTATTTGCGAATTGTACGAATTTTATATTAAAAAATATCAAAATAGTATAAAAGAGAATAACTAAAAAGCGAATTAACTCAGTTGTTCAGAAAACAAAAAACCCGACTGCAAAGTAAAAACACAACTTAACTGATTTGTTGGAATCATAATAGAATCATAAGAATCATTTGAAATAGTTGTAATCGCGTAACAAACATACGAAAAAAAATACCGCTAAAATTGAAAACCGTGAGTTGCGTAACCAACGACCACACAGCCACTTTGGCCAACCCCGGCGGTGATTACAACTAGTCATGTTCTCTAGGCAATATTCAATTACCTGTACCGCGACATATTATTATATAAATTTCTATACGATTACTCTTCCGTATCATAATTGCAAATATATTGCAGTTAATATCAGAAGCATAACATAACATTATTTTTATCTACTCACATACCTACTGAAATGTAAACAAAAAAAAATTATAAACAAAACTTTAATGACGGTCTTTACGCACAGAAATATTAAAAAATTACATTATAATACAGCTCTTCTATGGTGTCATAATGTAACATTTTTCCTACCCTACTCTCAAATGTGCGCCATATAGCTCCCGATCCTCCGATATTAGTGGATAGGGGCCAACCTAAAAAATGTGTCATTCCGTTGGTCAAACCCCGTGGTTAACACTGTTGACTACTAGGAATGTTTTGCACTACTGGTTAACATTGTTAGCGAACGCAACATTTTATTCCCATTTATTCACACTTTTGCTGTCGGGGCTCATTCCCGCTGATCAATACTATTAATTAACAACTGGGAATGTTTTTTTCCAGTGTTAAAAATCCTGTAGATACCAACCATCATCAATACAGAAATGATATCTTCAGTTATCCAATTGAAATCTCTAAAGTCTTAAGTACAATTTATGTCCGTGAACTGTAACATTTCACATGATCCACTGTGCCCCGGTGTCCCTTCGCCCAGCATACTCACCATGGAATCTTGATATTTTATGAATGCCAAAAAATAGTTCTGAAATAGTTTTAAATAGTTGCGAAAGGAAAAAAATAGTTCTCTCATACTTACGAAATTACAGCCATATTTCTATGAGTATGCTGGGCGAAGGTTTCGTCCAGCATACTCACCTCCGTTTGGGGAATCTGCGTACGCTTCAAACATAATTCATACTTCAAAAAATAGTTCATAAATAGTTCATAATGGTGTCCAAAAAGAAAAAATAGTGCTCTAATAACTCCGGAGTTATAGGCCTTGTTCACTGAGTATGCTGGGCGTAGGTTCTACGCCCAGCATACTCACCTCACTGCGCAAATACCGAACGAGCTATAGGTACAATTTATGTCTCAAAAAATAGTTCTTGAAATAGTTGTCAATATCAGTCTAATTTTCGCTTGACTTTTGACCTAGAAAACCATTAAATTTGGTTGTAAACTTCTACATACTAACGTTAAATGAGGTACAGTCGTCCACACATGTTTTTATAATAATTATAAAAATATTAAACATTCTAATGGTGGGCGTTGTGATTGGGAATAATATTGTGGTATTATCTCACATTCAAAAACAGTCAAAAAAAATATATTAGCATTTAGCTAGTAAGTATATATTTTTTAATAATAATAAAATAAATGAAACTGTAAGCGTAAATAAATCCTATTACTTCATTGCTTGTAGGGTGAACTATTTGCCAAAAAAATTGTCTGGACACTAAAGTCTATTGCAGCCTGCCGAGAAGGCGACGGCCTAAGAATACATTGTCGCCTTTTTTTTACTAATCAAGGATTTTATTACTAATCAAGTTATTTTGAATCTTATTTCAGTGACTTTAGAATTCATTTTACTTTATTTCGTCAAACGATGCCGCGGCAGGCCGCGACGTGCCACATTCCGTTTGACTGCCTCTTTGTCGGTAGTGAAGGCGGCCGCTAAGCTGGAGGCGCGGGTTCGATTCCTGCTCAGTGCAAATATTTGTATGCATGAATATGAATATTTGCATTGGTCTGGTTTCTATCCTACTAATATTATAAACGTGAAAGTTTGTAAGTATGTGAGGATGTTTGTTACTCTTTCACGTAAAAACTATTGAATGGATGTTGATGAAACTTTACGATAATATAGCTTGTACATCAGAATAACGTATTGGCTATATTAAGCGATGAACGGGATCAGAATTTCACGCGGGCGGAGCTGCGGGCAACAGCTGCTGTATAATATGTATTATATTTACAAAAAAAATTGTATCAAGTCCCAGTCGCCGTCACGGTGTTCCTCTCTGTATCACGCTATGGACCCGGCGACCGCACGGTGAATCCATGGAGTGCTGAGAATCGGATCTATTTATAGGCTTTCTAGAACCCATAACACAGGCTAGTTAAGCTATACTTACTTTGGGTCTGGATAGCGTTGTGTAGATTGTCGTATAATATACACCGTGGTTAAACAATTGAACAAATTTTCATCAAACATAGCTAAGAACACTCCCGACTAATTCGCCTTTCAAACAAAAAAAACAAAATCGGTTCGGGAGCTACGATGTACACAGACATACACACAGACACGTCACACTTCCGTCCGTTTATGCATCGGGCGTTAAAAATTGTTATACCTAGTACAAAATGTACCTAAGTTATTAGAAAGTTTTGTATCCGACTGTACAAAAATCGAATGTATGTAGAAGTTTACAACCAAATTTAATGGTTTTCTAGGTCAAAATTCAAGCGAAAATTAGACTGATATTGACAACTATTTCAAGAACTATTTTTTGAGACATAAATTGTACCTATAGCTCGTTCGGTATTTGCGCAGTGAGGTGAGTATGCTGGGCGTAGAACCTACGCCCAGCATACTCAGTGAACAAGGCCTATAACTCCGGAGTTATTAGAGCACTATTTTTTCTTTTTGGACACCATTATGAACTATTTATGAACTATTTTTTGAAGTATGAATTATGTTTGAAGCGTACGCAGATTCCCCAAACGGAGGTGAGTATGCTGGACGAAACCTTCGCCCAGCATACTCATAGAACTATGGCTGTAATTTCGTAAGTATAAGAGAACTATTTTTTTCCTTTCGCAACTATTTAAAACTATTTCAGAACTATTTTTTGGCATCCATGAAATATCAAGATTCCATGGTGAGTATGCTGGGCGAAGGGACACTGTGCCCCGCCGTGGTGCGCGAGCGCCGCTCCCAGCCTCACGTTCACTGCATTACCTAACACAAATCTAAAGATTCTAATTTACGTTCGTCATTGACTATTTTAAATGTTTCTCAGGGCATTGTTTCGTTCAATACAGTAGTGGATGTGTGGGACGCTACCCAATCTCCTCACCTCTCAAAATAACCACATCTGCAAGCCGGTACCACCTTCTGATTGAAGGACGAGGATCGCTCAGTGTTGGAAGGTCAAAAGGCAGTCGCTGTACAAGCTGAGGGGTCGCGACTCGCGCTCTGCTCCAATTTACGGGTGTGATTTAGCTGTCGCCAAATTAATAGAGTTTTTCCGCAGAACAGTAGATCTATCGCCGAAATGTAGTCTCGAAGCCCGCGAAGAATGAATATAGTTCTTCATGTATACTTAATCAAAAAAGAAACCAAACATGAAGACTTACTAACTTCTAGTCTGTGTCGTAATCCTTGTCGTGTGTCCAATCGGTGTCATATCCTGCGGTAATAACTGATATAATTGGCGACAGATCTACCATTCTGCGAGTATTTGACGACAAAATATAAATTTTGCTGACAAAAATATTTCTCTACCTTTACCTACAAGGTATTATGAAGGGGCGAGTCACTACACCAAAATAATAAAAAAAGGGGCGAGTGAAGCATTTTAATCGCAAGGGTCGAGATTCAGGGGGCGAGCGAGGCCTAAGCCAAATGATCGTAGAGATTAAATAAATGCTCGGCTGTTTAATGTATGCTGCACTACTCTGTATTTAGTTAATAGATTACCTTCAATGCTAGCGTATAACAATAGGTATAACCTTTAATTTATAAGTGGTTTGTGAATTAGACCCAAACAGTTCGATACAACTATCTTAATGCCATCTTGACCTACTGACATTCAAGTAGACTAAGTAACTTATTTTTATCTTGATTTATGGTAGCGTGGCATTTGCTGCTGCAGCTTAGTATTTTGAGATAGAGCAAAATATTGAAACAATAACACTGGTATCTTGATGAACGGGGTGTCGGACTTGAGATCGTGAGGAAGTGGGCTCAAATCCCACCGGGCAGATCTTTAATGTTGACATAAACCCCCAGTTCAACTGTCATGTCAACATTAAATACTCCTAGTCAATTCAGTCCTAGTCATAGTAATGCTAGACAAATAAACTCAGTACAATTTTTTATTTCCAACTTATTATAACATTCATTTGTTTTATTGTTTTACTCAACTTATAGCCGTCAATTTTAGTATTTTATATGAAATAACTGGTAATAATTTCAGTAATTGTTATACTTTCTTTAAAAACCTTACTAAGTACCTGGAGCCTGTTGGAAGGCTCAGGTCCTGGTCTTACAGTTGATTGACAATTCCCCTTGGAAAAATCCTTTCACAGGTTCGAATCCTGTGTGTTGACTTTTCCGATATCATTAATTTATTCGTTCTATACCGTATCTATCTAAAATTATCCACTTCCTTATCAGAACTAATGGTTCTTCTTTCATCAACTCGCTAGTGTCAAATTCGCTAACGCGCGCGAGTTGGCACTTTTTGTTTTAATGATATTTTTTGTTGTTAACTCGCTCGATTGCGAAAACCTAACATGTTACCTACCTACCCTTTTATTGATTAAATCTAAAAGAGACTTCAACAGTTAAACTAAGTGGAAACCCCAAAAACACTGTCACTACACCGCACACAATGTAATTTGTATTCTGACCCCGCAACAGTGTCAATGTCGAACTCAGCTCGTGGCAGCAACAGGTAAACGGCTTGAGAGGTGAACGTCGCCATAATAATGTTGAGTCTTCATGATACAATGACCTTTATCTACTAGTAACTATGGAGGTTGTCGAACATAGGCCAGCAATAGGAGAGGAACATAGGAAGTAGGACAGTTTCCATCCTCTCCTACAACAACTAACAAACATCCAAACATAGGAAGTACCTATATTTGGATTGGGTACTCCCATGACTAAAGAGGCGCCAGAAGAGTTGGTGCTATTAATGTTGACTTTTTGTACTCTGTCAGTGAGGCAAGACCTAAGTAAGCTAAGTGAGCTGTTTGAAACACCATAATAACTTTATTTTACCAACAAAGTCTCGTGATCAACACAATCAAAAGCTTTTGATAGATGAATACAATAGTGGCTACCTATTTTACAGAACTTGCTCGTACAAAGAGTTTGCGGGATTAATCTCTTCCCGGGCAGGTGGGGTCGCCAGCCATGTTGATCAGGACACTGTGCGGTATGAAAGGAACTTCATCCCTCGCACACTCAAGCTGTGGAATGAACTCCCCGCGATGGTTTTCCCAAGCGACTACAATATGGGGTTCTTCAAGAAGGGCATTAAAAGGTTTCTTCAGGGTCGGCAGCACGAGTGCATTTCCAACAATAGGTCGGGTAGACATCGTGTTGTCCATTCGGTACGATTTGGATATAATCGCTACGACGACGTACCCTAGAATAAAGGTTAACAAGGAGTATCTTAAAATAACTTTTTTATCGATTGAACGTTATCAAAACAAGCAACAGGTACGCTTTAACACAGTCGTTTATATGTCAACTGAGTATAACCCTTGTGCTGGCCCTTGTCGGCAATATATCTTGACCCCAGTCACGTCACAAATTGTATTTTTAATGCGTAGTCTGTGTTTTTTGGGTATCTTTTGAGTGTGGGGTGTCAATCAATCAATTAGCCTATTGCAGCCCACTGCTGAACATAGACCTCTCCCAATATGCGCCACGTCTGCCGATCCTCCGCCTTCTGCATCCAGTCTATACCAGTCCCCTTTTTAAGGTCGGCAATCCATCTGGCTTGGGGGCGTTACACCCTTCATAAAAATGTTACCTCCACTAAATGTCGGCAATGAAAGCTCCGTTAGGACAGGTATCATATTATGTTGTATCTATACCGTCAAAGCACGAAGTTGTCGACCTTCATAACTCCAGTGTGCACAATCCCAGCTTCCGCACACTGAATTGCTCTTAATATTTACCTCGTACAATATGATGCATGGCTCGAGTCAACAATAGTGCCCGGAATACGGCAATAAGCTCACCTCCTATTACGTGGGACCTAATACAATGATTAGTAAAATTTGGGTGTTAATTCACTTCTGCCTAACTATTATTATATTTTTTTTTTAGATAACACAATAATAATATGTAGGTATGTTCAATGTGAATGGTTAACTCCCCGGTGGCGTAGTGGTATGATTTCAAAGCATGAAGTCTTAGTCAAGATTGAAAAACGGATTCGGACGGGACTTGAACCCACGACCAGTTTCTTACAGCGGGTCCGGGGTATGCTTTGACCACTGAGCTACCGAATCAATAACTGTTTCAAATTCTCTTAATACAACCGTCGTCGTCAGTCCATCTGATTGGGGGGCGTCCCACCTTCCGTTTTACTTCTAGCGGTCTCTACTCTAGGACTCGTCTACTCCACCGGCCATCAGTCCTTCGACAGATGTGGCTAGCCCACTGCCACTTCAGCTTGCTTATTCTGCGAGCTATGCCGGTAACTTAGGTTCTATGTCGCATTTAGTTTATTTTTATTTTAACACTTTAATAACAGTTTCCTAATTTTCAATTTAGTTTTTCATTATTATTGTATTCAATTCATTAAATTATTGTACAGCTTAATAAAATAGATAATGAAACTCAGTGTGTGTCCGTACTCGCAACCATTCACAACCGCTCCTAACCAATTACTAGTTGGTATACTAGCACGAAATATTTCACAACTGTCCGTGTTTGGTGCAAACTTGTGATTGCAGTACGAAGGGCTTTCGCACAGAACTAATTATATTTAATTGATTAGTTATGGTTTGGTAATATTTCTGTCCGCAAATATTGTATTTCTATAGGCACCAATAAAGATCTATATGTGGTAAGAGTAGTTATGCTTTTCTAAGCTTAAATGGGCCGTTTCGACTGAAGAAATACTTTGGGTAAAATGTAGATTGTGGATTCCGATGCGATGGTTGCGGATGCGACCGGGATTAACTCAAGGATGATGACGTACAGTCGACAAAAGAGATATGGTTGCACTTTTTCATATAAAGTTGTATGTAAAGGTGCAACCGTATCACCTTTGTCGACTGCACCTTGTAAGAACACTAGTGAAAGGGTTGGTAGATCAGACCAGCCCGTAACAGCAAGGAAAGGTTTCAAAGTGCTATTTTCTTATCTACCTCCTTCTGGGATGCCATCTAATATATAAAATTCTTCTGTCACGGGGTGCGTAATCGAACTCCTCCGAAACGGCTCGACCGATTTTGATGAAATTTTTTGTGCTTATCCGGTATCTATGAGAATCGGCCAACATCTATTTTTCATCCCCCTAAGTGATAAGGGTGCAGCGGGAACGGGATTTGAATAAAGAAAGATACGAAGTTCGCCGGGGCAGCTAGTGATAATTATGTAAAAATATGTATGTATAACAAAAAAGTGTGCAATGTCTATATGTAGGTATATAGTTAAACATATTTGCTTGATTGGTTTGCGCGTACGCTTTTCCTGAAGAAAATGCACTCGCGTCGTAGCGTGCGCGCAGAGAAATCTTTGAGTTATGCATATTGAACGCATATGGCTTTCTATGTCTTGTATTGGTTTTGATGCTGCCGATGAAGAAAATTCAGTACCGTTTAGTTATTTTTAACTTTCGAAGGTTATACATCAATAGATTTTTCTTTAAAGTCCGGAAATCCCTGTGTATAGCCCCCACTGCTGCCAGCAGGGGTGATTATGTCGGGAACAAACCGAATAAAACCACACGCCATCTTGGATCATTTGTTCCCGGAGGTAAATTTGCCACTGGTATATTCCTCGTACTCCGGCTGACCCAGGCCTATTGAGATGATCCCCTCGAGTGTGGGACTACTGTGTCTCCATCTTGTTCTGGATATGGGGAGGTGCATATCGCGCTGCCGCCTCTGCCTGCTTCTCTTAGGGTAACATAAAAAGAGTACCTACTACATAAAAAAAATGTCGAAAGTAATTAGAGTGAGCCACCTTTATTCCTTAGGGGTATGAAGAATCTTTTCTCAGATCTACCAAAAAAAAATAACAATCAGACAAGCGGTAGCATTTTAATTATTATAAAACGAAATGTAAAGAAACGAATTTTAAATATAAGAAGACTATTATCATCATCATCATAACTTTATGCCTGGTTAATCGAACCTACATTACTCCTATATCTACATCTCTGATTACCTCTCTACGTTAGGGTTGCCTTACGTCCCCGTACGCCGGGACATGTCCCCGTTTGAGGCCTGGTGTCCCGGCGTCCCGGCCAATAAGCAAATTGTCCCGGTTAAACATTTTTAGTATTATATTAGAGAGCTGGACTTGGTTGGTAAACAGTAATATACCTACAATAAACGCGACTAAGTAGCTAGGCTATTAATACGTAGATAGAACGACGAAAGCGCTGTTATTTTTCCATACATGAAGATGTTAATGAGTAATAAAGACCCCGGGGCCAATGATTTTACGAGAAAAACGCGATGAAGGACAGATGGCGCTCATACTTCCAACGACATGCTGAATAAGCAGCAAGAGGTGCATCCACCAGATCTCTTTCCGAAACAAGGACTAGTGCCACCGATAACGCCTGCAGAAGTACAGACTCGGCCTCGACGAAGTCCCCATCGAGGCTTGGAAGGCAATGGGTGCATTAGGTGCTCGTGGTGTGAGCATTCGAACAAATCAGTATAACCGCGTACTTCTCACCGTGAGATACTGAGCCAGTGGAGACTGAGCTTCATTACGCCAGTATTCAAAGGTAAGGGATCGGTGCAGGAGTGTGGTAGTAATCGCGGTATAAAGATAATGTCCCACACCATGAAGCTCTATGAGCAGATAATCAACTCCCGGACCCGACAGGAGAGTACACTCTCGGAGTGTCAGTATGGGTTTCGTCCCGGGCACGGGATCATGGATCCGGTGTTCGCCCTAAGGATTGTGGTGGGGAAATACAGGGCGAAGAAGACGCCCCTGCACTGCCTAGTGCCTATTCTTAGACATGCTGAAGACCTTCGGCTGTGTTCCTCGCGCGGTGATCTGGTGGGTACTGTGGGCTAAGGGAGTTCCAGAGACCTACATTGACACCATCCAAGATATGTATCATGATTCTGGTTCCGTGGTTCGGAGTGCTTTTGGTGACTCAAAAGTCTTCCCCATCACCATCGGAGTACACCAAGGATCCGTCCTTAGTCCTTACTTGTTCAGCTCGGTATTAGACATCTTGTTGGACAGTATCAGAAAACCACATAAGCAGCCTCCGTGGTTGCTCATGTATGCTGATGATATTGCGCTGAAGGACGCGGACAGGAGCAGATTGATGCAACACGTGAAAGTGTGGAAGGAAGCGCTTGAGAACGGTGGTATGAAGCTAAATGTAGCGATGACAGAGAGTTTAACGTTAAACTCGACAGATTTCACACCGGTCCGCATAGGCGATGATGTAACTGGGATCTGTACTTCATGTGACCAGTGAAATCGACTACGACATCAGGGCACGCATTGCTTCCGGTGGGCCAGGTGGTGAGAAATGACTGGCGTCACGGGTGATCCCAGAATGCCAGTCAGGTTGAAGGGGCAGGTCTATAAGACGATCATTAAGCCTGTCCTCTTATATGGTTGTGAGAGCAAGAGCGTAAGCATGTAAGAGCTGCATGTCACGAAGATAAAAATGCTGCGTGAGGAACTCTTGCAGCCGCGGCAGCCTTCATGTCCATGACATCGCAGATAAAATGCAAGAGAGCCGCCTTCGCTGGTGCGGCCACGTCTTGCGGTAACCGCCAGGATACGTGGGTAGCAAATGCCTGACAATGGCGCCCCCGCCGGGTCCAGGTAGAAGGGATAGGCCCAAGAAGTCCTTGACGTCGTGGAGAGTGATATGCGTGCAAATGCTCTCACTACCATGGACGCCCAAGATCGTGTCAAGTGGAGGAGGAAAAGCCGGAAGGCGGACCCTGAGCTCCGGGGTCATCTTGGATGCAATCGGGAGAAAGCGTCTACATGAAGATGATGTTTAACTTAATGTTGATTTCGTCAAAATATTTAGAAGTTAATTCTGATAATTTTTCGTCTTTCAGAAAACATAGCTTGTTTAACGCTTGTTTAATGGCAGTGTTAAAAGTTGTTGTAATAAAAGTTCCTATTTTTCTACCTTTACTAATTTTTCTTCAAATGTCCCGGTCTGGGTCCCCACACTTATGGCAACCCTACTCTACGTTAATACTGTCGTGAGTATAACTCCGGACACGTATCTTGGACCTAAATTGCAAGACAAACGAGGCTCTGGCGCCCGCGGATTGCTTTGTAATAATGCTTGGTGAATTTGAGTTCGTCCACCGCAGTAGCACCCCGTGCTATCATCAAAAGACACCCAAGAAATGTGTACTGCGCGTATAGAGCACATTTTAGGTCCAAGTTACGTGTCCGGAGTTATATGTATATGTATGACAATTATGACGAACCATACAATAAAGTACATAGCCTTGGTGACCGGGTCTGCAGCTGACCGTGAAATTAAACATCACATGGCCGATGCGAACTAAACCTGCGCGGTACGGCGATAGAGCGTGCGATCACTCAGTTAGTTTAATTTTCTATTGAATTACCATTTGCATGACATTTTATTTAAGCATGAATGTATGGAAATTAAATTAGTAATTGTCTACTCTTAAACATTTCAACACAATGTAAAAATTGTTCAGAAATAAATAAATGACAAAAATAAATGACAAATAAATGACAAAGTTAAAGGTCGCAGGTTTGGTTCCCAAATAAATTATGTATGAATATTATAGGTCTAGGGACAGCCTCCATGGCGTAGCGGTAGAGAACGCAGCCGCTAAGCAGGAGGCGCGGGTTCGATCCCCGCTCAGTGCAAATATTTGTGTTCATGAAATACATTATAATATTTGCATTGGTCTGGTCGTGCCTCGGAGAGCACGTTAAGCCGTCGGTCCCGGTTGCCATAAGAACATTATGGCAGTCGTTACGGGTAGTTGGAGTCCTCAAAAATCCAAAAAAAAAAACAACGGTCTAACTGCAAAACTTCGATATCGCCTAATGTTAACATTGGGTTGTGGAGGTCAGATGACAATCGCTTCACGGAAAATATCGAGGTCTAGCCAAATCCGTGGTTAAGACTGGTAAAAGCGGACCCTAGACTCCGAGCTGAAAGCTTCGCATGCGACTGGGAATTAACGCTAAGAGGAAGATTATAGGATTATTTACATTAGTAGGGAAGAACTTGTACATTACGCATTCTAGAACCCATAGTATATTACAATCTATGCTTAGTATAAGCCTTTACAGAAGATTCAATGGCAGTAAAGAAAACTCGTGATACTCGAACGGTATGTAAGGAGAGAAACAAAATGGTGTACTGAAGGGTGAATTTAGAGGATGGAATTATGGGATAACTGAAAATAGGTATTCTGCTTATAAAAATATAATCTCGTATCCACACCTACAGTTTAATGTAATCTCATTAAAATCTCAGTTTAGTCACATGACTATCGCATAAGAACATCAAACTTGACCTATAAAGGGAAAAAATAATTCGAACTACGTTTCGTTCGCATTACAATATCAATAACAAAGACTAACAATTTGCACATTTTTCAACATTCGGTCACAATTCAATATATTTAATTACATTTCAGTTAATGTTAGATGTTGAAAACTTAATTACGAGAATACCTTTTGTGACCTTTGTGAAAACGAAATTACATTAGAACTCGTATTTTTATTACAAGATTTGATCTTCTGTTGTCTCTGCCTACCCCTGAGGTAATATAGCGTAAGTTTACAGTGTACCTATGTAAATGTTACTACTTATTTAGTACTCGCTGTGCAGTTGATTGCCTGCTTCAATTGTCTATTGTGTTCAGAATTTCAAACAACATGTTATTTGGCGGCTGATTCTGCAAGCAATTGGTTATTATACCTTGAGACACGTATCTTGGACCTAAGTCGAGAGCCAAACGAGGCTCTGGCGCGCGCTGATTGTTTTGTAATAATCTATGCTTGGTGAATTTGAGCTTGACCACTGCAGCACCCTGTGCTATCCTCAAAAGACACCAAGGAAACGCTTACTGTGCGTATAAAGCAAATTATGAGCACATTTTTCGTCCAAGATATATGTCTAATTATACTGTTGATTGATGGCACTTGGTGGAACTTGTTGTTTCACATATTGATAACACACTTGTACTTTGCCACGATATTTATTATTGACCTAACCGGTGTCGCCTTGTCGTGTTAAACACACCAACGAACGCCAAGACTTTAACAATGATTGTAATGTTCATAACCGTCAATGTAAACCTTTGAGAATGCCGTAAGGTGAACCCGATTAGGTCAATAATAAATATCGTGTAATAAGTACAAAAGTGTGTTATCAATATGTGTAGCAAGATATTTCCCGAAGTATACTTGTGTAAGAGTTTTTTTAAAAGAATGTAATTGAAGCAACAGGGAAGTACTTAAGTGTTACTTATTCGATTCGCATAATGATCCCACGCACACTCAAGCTGTGGAATGAACTCCCCGCGGTGGTTTTCCCAAGCGACTACAATATGGGGTTCTTCAAGAGGGGCATTAGAAGGTTTCTTCAGGGTCGGCAGCGCGAGTGTGGCGCCCCTGGTGTTGCATACGTCCATAGGCCAAGGTGACCGCTTCCCATCAGGTGGGCCGTGTGCTTGTCTGCCAACTAAGTGGTATAATTTATTTTTTTTAAAACCCATGTCAATTATTTGTTTTCAATAGTTTGTTGCCTTGACCTATCTGAGTGCAATAGAATCTTTCTACGCAATTTCCACTAACTTCAAGACGCCCAGAATTTCGCAGACGAGGGGGAAGGCAGGAGGATGTTTGTATATTTTGGTCTGGTAGGTAGGTAACGCATGCGTTAATGCCCGTTAATATTATTGTATAGTGCTATCTAAGAAAGATTTTGTCTCTGCCCACCCCAATGGAATAAGACGTGATTGGACATAGCTATAGCTGCTTCATCTCACAACCTCATATCTCCACCACATAAAATGCAGTTACGTTAGAAAACGTGGACATTGATCACGTAATCTATGTAATGAGCTTTCCATGCGCGGGAGTTGATGAGGTGTCAGTGAAAACGTCATTACATACCATACTTTACGATTTCACTGTGACGTCACAGATGCTGTAGACTTCTTCACTATGGAGCAACCAGTAAAAATTACCCTCTTTTTCTTTTCCTATGTCGGTTGATACAAAGTAATCGCTAATCATAAATTTAATGTCGTAGGGACCTAACCATAATAGTCAATATCAAGGGTCAAGGCATTGGGCGGTCAGATGGCAGTCGCTGACGCAAAAGTCAAGATAAGCCAAATCTATCAATTAGCGGTAGCCTATCGCAGTCCACTGCTGGTCACAGGCCTCTCCCGATGTTGGGTGTTGGGAGGCTTTAGCCTACTGTTTCCACGCTGGCCAGACGGGTTGGCACAGAGTTTCATTTCGAGTTTTCCTTCTCTTGCAGTGATATCGTCTGCGTATTTTTTCGTTAGTCGCCTTCTACGACACCCTTCGCATGAGATGGGGTGGTGATACTTGTATTCCTTCTTCGTCACCATAAGGAGAAGCCAAATCAATAGAAAGAGGAATCTAGTCTTGAATTGGAGGAATTGTCACTTTGCTAAGTAAAAATTTAATTTGAAATACTACCAAATACTAAAATTTTAAAGCTGAAAAGGCATTTTATTTAACCCACGTTGAATTCCCACCCTAAATGTGGGCTTCTCCTATTTTTTACAAGGCCGCAAGGCTTAAACCATCACAAACTGAGAGTGTGACGCCCCTGGTGTTGCATACGTCCATAGGCCACGGTAACCACTTTCCATCAGGTGGACCGTGTGCTTGTCTGCCACCTAAGTGGTATAAAAAAGAACTTTAGCGCTAAGCCTTCAATACACTACTTAATATATCGAGTCTCACACTGAATGAATTTGACACAGAGGTCAAACGGCGAGCTCTGCGCACACGCACCGGCCGATATTTATAGAACAGTGCCAGACGGTCAAATGGTAAATGTACTGTGAATGGTCGGATGGTTCACTAGTCTATAGATGTGTACAGTCACCGATAAAAGTGGCACGATATTGACAAAAATTGCAAAGGTATACATGAAACACAAGACCAAATAAATTGATGTAATGTTCAGAGGGGTTATTCCCAACCCCTCTGAACATTACATCAATTTATTTGGTCAGAGGGGTTATTCGGGTGGCGGCCGTTGGGAATAACCATACATACGGGTTACGAAGGGGTTAGAGTTTTTCATGATTTGTTTTTTTATTTTAAGCGCTCGCACTGGGTTGATATCGTAGAAGGCGGCATGATAATGGTGTCACTACCATAGGTGCCTAAGAAACCGGAAAGCGGACTCCAGACTCCGAGGTGGGCACCTCAGATGCGACCGGGTCTAACGTGAAGATGATGATTTGCTTATGAATATTTAAGTATGATAGGATTTTTAGGGTAATAATTATGCGAGATTAGGTCTTTTGTTGTTGATAGGTTATTATCGTTCGTATTATATTTCGTATGAATGTCGGTAGATGGCTTCACCGTCGCCCTTAAGACGGTTGTATGAGGAATTTGGATCGACTTCGTACGTGTATCGGTGGCTTTGTGGTCAGAGCGTTCCCCCTGTAAGGGAAAGATCGCGAGTTCGAGTCCCGTCCGAGGTCGATTCTCTTTTCTCTTTCTTAATCGATTTGAACAATTAGCATAATTAAATGCTTCAAAATTTCATTAAATAGGTTATTAGTGAATTAAACTTAGCTTTTCAGTAGTAACCTGAAAAATCTGAAAAAACAGTGGTACTAACTATACCTACCTATATAACTACTGTTTTTTTTTTCGGGTTTTTCCCTTAAGGTATACCTATATTCGTATTATTTCTGTGTTTCTGTTAAACTGCGCCCTGATATGGTAAGATAGAATTGACTTAGAGCAATAGATTTAGAGTTAAAGTGATCTGTAAATTGGATAAAGATAAGCTACTTTTCTCGCGGACTGTACCATATGGATGAACTCGTGTGAGACATTATTTTCTACTCAATTGGATACACAAAACGGTGCCACAGAATTGTTGATCACAAAATGTTGTATACAAGATGGTGTCCTTCAGGGACCGATTTTGGGTCCAACAGCATTATTCCAATGTTACCTGTTTATTACATTTTGTTTATGTTTTTATCTCAGGGTTAGGTAGGCTGAAGTGAATCATATTTTTGGACGGACGTTGCCATGTCCCCGTTTTACGCAATCCATTCAGTTATACTTGACTAACCTCTAAACCTTAGGTTATAAGTTTTTTGTGTTTAATCATAAATATGACAAGTAGCTTTTATGTGCCTATCGAAACTGCATTGTTTTTAATAAAGTATACATATTCATAACTTAAAGTCATCCAGAGGTCAATTCTTAACTCTTAATTAATTAACTAAAATAATATAATTAACAAACATAATTCGTTTTATCTTTACTAAAACAAAGAAACATCTTACAAATAATTTCTCGAAAAGAAAATAACTTATCTCTCACAAGCACTCACTTTAATTATCAACCTAAAACTCTGAGAAATAAAACTCATTATACTATACAAGATACTTATTGTTATGACGTTTAGTTTTTATGATTGAAGGCAAAAAAAACGTGAGGTCCCATGACCATTGTGTAAACTATATCAAGGTGTTTAATAGACCAATTACATGAGTAAGAATAGATTGTTCAATGACAAATTAAGTAATATAACATTGATTCTGTGGATACAAGATGCGATGTCTATAGTTAGATGTAAGAAAGAGACGTTTTTTTTTTCTCTGACGTTTTATTTGTACCGTTTTAATCATCTAACAGAAAAACTGACTGAATAAACTGTGATGGAAGAAAAACATCGTGTGAATTAGTCATTAGGACAAAAGACTGAATTCTGAAGACAAAAGGCTGTGAACCGAGACCACCAGGACATACGAAGTCAAGTCAACCTCGCCTGTAAGCTGGATACCTGCTGATTAACGAACGAGGCCTTGGCATAAGCTTGGTAGGTCAAAACCTTGTACAAACGATTAAACCAAACCAGAAAGAAGATGAGTAAGGAGACCCCAGACTTCGACAAAAAAACGACCAATGCATTCGGAAGCAACTCTACGGATATAAGAATGGAGTAGCAGTAAAATAATTGAAACTGTACCATCTGTAACTCACTATAGGAGACTGTCTGAAACTGAATCTACCAATAGTCAGTAACTTTGTCACGGTCAAATTGCAAAAAAATCTATTTTCGATATGATTTAAGTAGATTAAATAATGTAGTTGTTACGATTCGAATTGATTAGTCTAGGTTTGCTTCTGTTGAAATACAATTCGTTTATTACTAAATTGTACAACAAACAAATTCAGCAAAACTATGATTTCGAAACCTTGTAGTTAGGGTATACGTCTGCTGTCATCGTGGGGTCTGCTATCAAGACTTTCGGGGCTAAGCTAACTTTAATAGCCGATGTGCCTAATGAAATGACGAACGCGGAGGACAGAAGCAGTCGCTAAAGTCCAGACCAAAAATAACTTAAAAAGTTATTTATTCCACTACAAAGACAATAATAGTAAAATGTTCTAATGACAATAGACCGAGATGAGATCAAACAAATAGACATCAGATAATTGTTAGTTAGGTAATCAAGGCGAGAGTGGTTACACCGGTCTATGCGCGGGTAATTAGTTTTCTCCGCCATCTTGTAGTTCTAACTAACCTTCAACCTTTCGTGGAACCTGGGAATTCTTGATGATTTGTTCATCATCGCGTCCGCGAAGTTGACTTAATCAATTAATCTGTCGCAGTCCACTGCTGGACATAGGCCTCTCCCAATTTTGGCAGTCTTTGGCTTGCTGTTTCCACGCTGACCAGACAGGTTGATACAGGGTTTCATTTCGAGTTTTCCTACTCTCGCAGTGATGTCGTCTGCATATTTTGCCGCTAGTCGCCTTTTATGACACCCTTCATATGAGATAAGGTGGCGACACTTGTATTTTGTATTTCTTCGTCACCACACGGATACGTAAATTTTCAGAAAATTGCCCGAACCCGAAACATAGTGAATTGGGAGTTCAAAGCAGTACAGTCAATTTCCAAAGAAGAAACATGAAAAACAAATATTAAAACTCATAAAATTACATATTTGAGTAAGTTCCTAGATAATTTATATTTAGAATTAGACCCGTTAGGCGACACTAAAATCGAGTTACAGTATTTTTTTACAACTTTTTCCTGTACGAAACCGGGACGAGCGGTAAGTAATTCAAAGCTTATAATCTAAACTGCCACGGTTGTTCTGTTGTCTGTAGTACAACATAATAAGATTATACAAGCGAATTAGCTCACTTGAAAGCGTATAATGAGATTATTAAATGTAAAAGCGGTGGATTAAATATCGATAAACTCTGGCTCATGTTGCGTAGGAGGTTTCATCATTAAACATTATTAGATAATCAATCTTTAGTGTTTAAGTGACAATCAGGAAGCAGAGTAGGCTCTCAAAGCCGTCATTGCGTTATTGGGTCACCAACTCACCATGCACCCCGTGCCTCGTGCCTCGGAGAGCACGTTAAACCGTCGGTCCCGGTTACCATACGAACATCTATGGCAGTAGTTACGGGTAGTTCGAGCCCTAAAAAGTTCAACAACTGGTCTAGCTGCAAAGCTTTAATATCGCTTAATAGGTCAGGTAGCAGTCGTTTCACGAAATATATCGAAGTCCAGGCAAATCCGCAATTAGACTGGTAAAACGGAACCCTGATTGCCTCTGTGTCGTAGCGGTAGTGAATACGGCTGCTACGTAGGAGGCGCGGATTTGATCCCCGTTCAGTGCAAATATTTGTATGCATGATTATAAATATTTGCATTGGTCTGGGTGTTTTTATGTATATGTATTTACAAAAAGTATGTTTACAAGCTAGTTTTTTTTTATCTGGATTTTTTTTGGGTTTTTGTCAAATTGTTAATCTGCATTTTCCAGATTTAAAAAAAAAACTAGCTTGTGTTATGGCTTCTGAGCTATGCTTTCTTTGGGTCTAGATAGCGTTGTGTAGAATGTCCTTCAATATTTATATTTAAAAAAATACTTTATTTAGTTTCAGAGCTAGTCGGTAACTTGCAATGGTGTTAAACCAACATCAATGGCGACTGTACAATCTGTACATTATAACGAACAGAGCGGTGGGAGTAGCACTCAAACCGGTTCGATTCCCGGCCGACGACTGGCCTACTGAACCCGAAACCGACACATGATTCATGTACAAGGATGTTATTGTCCATGGCTTAACTGTCTTTTTATTATAATTGTTTTTGAACACTATGGACGTGAAAGACATGCAAATTTGTATGAAAGTTTGGCACATTTTTAGTGACGCATTCACCCAATTTGTTTTGAAAAGTGCATTTGTGTTTGAGAAAGTATCGGTGGAAGATTTGAAAGATGCAATACGAGGTTAATGTCAAAGTCAGACCATTTAAACGCCAATTACAAAATGTCTAAGATTTAAACTAAAGAATTACGCTAACAATTTCCAGTGAATCAGAGTCGAAGCGAAGCAACACTAAAAAATGTTAAATTGTAGGTATATTTTCACTTTTAGTTCAGCTTTTTTTTTGTATGACTTTTTCTGTTCTCTTTTTCTCATCTATTACAATTTACAAGGCGTAATAACTTTAGTTAGACAGCATTTATGCACTTTTTCAATAACCGATCGAGTGCTTGTTACCTTGGTTTACAAAAACAACACTGGATGCCCATAACCTGTGACCTGTGACCTGTGACAGATGTCAAAAAAATAGTCTCCAGACAGTTGTTACCTTCGTCATTAAAAAAAAACTCTACCCATAACCTGTGACAGATGTCAAATAAACGTCAAAAAAGTCGCTCCTCTGTCAACACCTTCACGGAATACTGCTCTTGGAGTCTTGTTGCTTATTGATTTCGTACCAAAGTACGGTCCGCTGAACAACTTTAAAGATAAAAAATAACATTTTCATCACAGCTTCTTACTTTAATTGGGAGACTCCGATCCACGCGAGTGGCTCGCCATTGTGTGTAACGTTTTTTACTTTTTTTGTTTTGCTGAACAAATACTTGTTATAAGAAATCTTGGCCAGTATTATCTTTTTGTTAATCCTCTGTTGCATATTCTTGTTATGAATTATTTTGTAGATGTTATGTTATTTCATCTGTATATCATTAAAGGTAGCGATGCATTGCGTTCACATGTCGCAAGCCAAATTGCTTAGTCCCTAGTTTCTCTTTTAATTTTAACCATGTTGGTTTTATGGTTTTTTGTCTAAATAGACTCCCATCAATGTCATTGTACCCTAATTAATTAATAATATTCTTAAAGTACAACTATAATCCAAACAAAACAAGCTCTGAAGTGTTTAGTATTTTTAAAATCTGAACTCTTCGAACTGTTTGCTGCTATCGACAGACGACAACAGCATCTGAGGAAGATTCAGATAGGATCGATTGGATGAAACTCTCGTCCACTCTACTCTACTTTGAAACTAACATTAGAAAGTCTACGGTCATAATAAAAAAAACTTATCAACTTTTATCGCGATTTATTTGATTATTTACTTTTAACCCGATATTTTGGCTACTTTTAAGCAGCCATGGTCGCGGGGTGACTAGACAACTACCATCTCAAATCACCCCGCGACCGCGCTCTAGACACGCGCTGCTGAAAAGTAGCCGAAACGTCGGGCTAAAAGTAAATACATAATAACAAATTAATCGTGATAGAGTCCGTTAAAGAGTGGTTTTATTTCGATGACTCTCACTCTCTCTACCTTGATCATTTTCGGTACACATACATACATTCAATCACGCCTTTATCCCCGAAGGGTTAGGCAGAGGTGAACACCCACATTTCACCAGTCATTGTGTTAGCTCCCACGTCCGGGCAATATTGTTGACTCGAGCCATGCATCTGAGGCTGAGTCTGGGCTGTATATATCTGTCTGATGTTAAACAGCCCTATACCTTAGTCGCCTTGTACGACACCGCATGGGAAGAGATCGGGTGGCCCAAATTCTACTCTGCCGGGAACCACGCGGCGGATTTCGGTACACAATGCATCATATTAGAGTTCTTCCCGGTTGCTTCCGAGGCTTTCACCTCGGAGCCCAGGAACCACTTCCTTCTCCTCTTGAATTGGTATATTCGGGTTTTACAGAAGCGACATCCGCATGACCTCCCTACCCTAAGTGGAAAGCTTGTGCCAGAACCTCGTCCATCAACCAGCAGATGTACCATCTTACACGTGAGGATGACTTGTCTCCGAAGGTCTTGAAGGCCTATACCTGAAGAGTCAACATTTTTGATAGTCGAAGATTAGATTATAATACTCTACCAGTGATTTTTTCAGACTCTGTGCTGCTTTCTATGCTACTGAGGCAGCACGCACAAGGCCCACCTGAAGGTAAGCGGTCACCGTGGTATATGAACGCTTGCAGCACCGTACATGTCACGCATAGCCATTACCTGCAGAGAGAAAATGCAATGTCAAAAACTTCAATTATATTTTTAAATAATAAAAATAAAAATAAAAATCATTTATTTTCAGACGTGACATCCATAGTGTTAGTGAGTGACAATATGACTTATAGACTAAGTTAGTAATAATTAAATAAATCAATCAAAAGTTGATAGGCTCACCGAACCTTTTTAACATGTAGCTCGGTGAACCTACCAACCAGGACCGAATCAAGGCGTTCACCAACCATCCTCAGGACTCCGTTCGAGCTCCGCCGCACCCTATATACCAGCGAGGCAACCTTCTTTCGCATTACTGCGTAAAAGTCGTCTACGCTAGCATCGGCAAACATACCTGAAGCGCTACAGCAGCGTGGAAGCCGGAACATAGCCCTGAAGACGTTATTGTATTGAACACGTAGGGCACTGTAGGATTTTTGTGTAAAGCTGGCCCACAAGCTGCCGGCGTAAAATACCTGGCAATATGCTTTAAAGAGCGTGATCTTAACCTCTGCTGTACACCGAGCAAACCTATGTGCCAGCATATTACCACGCACCGACAATGCCCTACGCTCCCTCTCTATATCTAGGTCATCACACATATTTTCAGTGACAATATGTCCCAAGTATTTAAAATGTGTCACACGGCTCAACGCAACTGCATCTAGTGTGAGTGGAGGTACTGTGTAAGGCTCCTTGTTTTGACCTTTAAATAATTTTACAAAAATTTTTTTATCGCCATGAACGTAATCGCATGCAGTTCATCAGAATCGTACCTTAAGCGTTACTTTGTAACTTAATGAGCAAAGATATTTAAGTTGGAATATATGCAATGCGTCGCCGCGTCCGTCGTGGGCGTGTGAAGCAGGCACGTGCCTCTCAATGAAGCTCGGGGCTTACGCTAAAACAATAGAGGAGGTGGGAAGTTGTGGAGTTTGTACTCCAACGTGCATTATGTGCGTCTTGGCTTATAGAGTACCGAGGCGGCATATGGTGTGTTCTTTAAAAAGTTTTGACTATAGACCCATCTTAGACGGTGACATCCGGCTCCACGGACCAATGCTATGGATCACGTTTAATGAATTCCGCAGGTTAAAAGTCCCATCTGAGCATTTCAACTTTTTTCGATCTTATTCGACACGTTTGGTGCAGTCAGAAGTCAAGATTGATTAATATGAATACTAGGTAGTTCTCTAATTAATGTCTAATAATAATATAATCAAAGCACTCTTTGGAGTTTTCAATAGAGTTCAGAACATGATAGGACCACCATTTTAAAAACCACTTTGGCTTTTAAAAAGCTATCGAAATGTTAGATAATTATACCTAGTGAAAATAACATTCGCTACAGAATCTGCCAAAAATTAATTTTAATTCAACGTATTTTTAATAGCAATAACAATTAATGTAACATTGCGCCATGGCCCAATGGAGGAGGCAATAACACAGTAAAAAATAATAATATAGATTCAGTTTTGTTGTTTATTGACCCTGAAGGTCGTCACTCACTTGTGAAACGAGATAAAAAGTGCGAAGGGAGCTCAATGCTGCGGACGTTGCAGTTATGCGTCGATAATTTAAAATTGTTAATTACTCCGCAGAATCTATTTCACGTCGTTTGCATCAAGCTTATTTAGGGCAGAAAGAATTAATTAGATCATGACTGTGGTGTTGAGGAACGATTCTGTCTGAATTTTACACGGTTTTATTAGGTTTGACCTTAGAGTATCCATTACTATAGTATAGACTAGTATAGAGCAAGTCTAACACTATGGTCCATTGTGCCGAGTGTAAGCAGTTTTTTATCTGTGGTATAAAGCGCCTATAGTGATGTTTCATGTACATATTACCAAAATTATCGATAGTTGGTTATGTTGTGAATTTAGTGTGACGCATGCGTGGATGAATGGATAAAATTAAAACCAAGATACAAATATTAGTATCATTGAATGAATTACAGAAATTAAAATCCCACAAATCTAACATATCAACAGACAGAGTCGTATATAATATTACGTCGTTGCGCTTGCCAAAACCTCTATGTGTTTTTGGTCAAGTTTTCAGGAGAGACAATAAGCTGTTTTATTAAATAACTAGCTTTTGCCCGCGGCTCCGCCCGCGTGGATGTCGGTTATCGCGACCAAATATAGCCTACTAGCTTTTGCCCGCGGCTCCGCCCGCGTGGATGTCGGTTATCGCGACCAAACATAGCCTATGTCCTTTCTCAAGGTCTAATCTACCCCTATACCAAATTTCATCAAAATCAGTTCAGCGGTTTAGTCGTAAAAGCGAGACAGACAGACAGACAGACAGACAGACAGACAGACAGAGTTACTTTCGCATTTATAATATTAGTAGGGATTGATGAGCGTATCAAAAAACTAAAAATGCAGTATGATGCCAAAAAATATTTTGAATGAACTGAGATATAAGTGAAAATCATAAACGGTACTGTCCATCCACAATAAATTGTTTTTCCCATTTTGATACACATATCAGAATTGTCTTCCTAGTGCCATTTCTTACAAGTGAAAAATGTACACATATCAGATTTGTTATGGAACTCAATAGGATTTATTTAGCCGATAAATACTGACTGGTGGCAAGGTACATTTGATGTAAATAACAAACGATGTAAATAAATACGTACTATAAACTTGATAAGGCATACAAGTAACAAAAAAGAACAATACTGAGTTAAGCTCGCCTTTGTACATCAAAATGTATCAGTTGCTAGTCGGTGCACATGTTAAACAACGGACAAGGCTCTGGTGCCGACTTTGCTCTCGGAGTTGGGAACTAATCGCTGATCGTTCCCAGTATAGCCGATAATATGACAATCAGAAAAGAAGAGCAATTCCCGAGTTCCAAGCACATTATGGTACCAATTAGTTATACAATTTAGTCCCTCTAGTCTCAGTAGTCCGGTTGCTAGTCCGGTTGATTCGCATCCGAGCCCTTCACCTCGGAGTCCGGGATACGCTTTTCCAGTCTAATTGCGACGCGGCTAAGCTTCGATATTTTCCGTAAAGTGCCATCTGACCTCCACAATCCTTTGGTGAATCTTTGATATCGAAGTACTGCTGCTAGATCAGTTGTCGATCTTTTACTACGTCACGTGACCATAGAAGTTTGTGTGGTGAAATGTGTGTGTTAAGTGTTATATAATACACCTTGCCCTACACCTTCGTGAGCGTTCGAGGACGACTGTATCGGGAACACATATTAGGTACACAGGCAAATATCGCTCAGTCAGCGATGGAGGTAAGTCACAAACTTGTGTCTGAAATCGAGACTACTCTCACTAGAGTATCCGATTGGGGACGACTAACCCTAGGCCAATTCAACTCGGCTAAGACACAAGTATGTGCATTCACCGCTAAGAAAACCCCATTTATTGTAGCGCCGCAATTTTCTAGACACACCGTTTACCATCTCTTCGAGTATAGGGATCCTCGGTGTTGGTATCTTCAGCGACGATCAACGCCGTAGTCACTTGAAAGACTAAGTCAAGCTGGTATCAAAGAAACCAGGAGTGCTCAACAGGACGAGGCAGTACATCACTGCGGGGCAAAGACTTCTTCTTTATAACGCGCCCGTTCGGCCCCACATGGAGTACTGCTGTCACGTTTTTACCTAGACCCTTTCAACTTGGCGCAAAGACGGACGCTGAGGATCGTCGACGATCCCATACTCACAGGCGGGGTGGTAGTCCCTCTCAACCTCAGAACGAACTTCCTTGCTGTGGGTGTTTTACCGCCGATGGTTTGTGTTCAGAAGAATTGTTCGACATAATGCCTAGAATTTCGTTACTTTTCATCGCCGCACCGCTCGCCATACGAGTAGACAGTGAATTCATTCTCACACATTACGACCGGAAACGGTGCGCACTGTGCGGTATGAAAGGAACTTCATCCCACGTACGCTCAAGCAGTGGAATGATCTCCCTGTTGTTTTTCCACGCGACTTCAATATATGTATGGGGTTCTTCAAGAAGGTCTTTATAAGGTTTCTACAGGGTCAGCAGCACGAGTATGACGCCCCTGGTTCAAAGGCCACTAACACTAACTACTTTCTAAAAGGAGGGCTGTGTGCTAAAAGCCATCCCAGAAATACCAGCAGTATTCCACGAAGGAGCGAATTTGTGTCTTGTACAGAAGACACCGCTGCTCCGATGTGTAAAAACGTCTCACTTTGTTCAGGACTTCAACCTTACGCGAGGCTGTTTTGATGATACTCTAAGTGTAGTTTTTGTTCAGTTTGCAGCGAACATCCAAACCGAGGATACTGAGATTTTCCTACTGTAGCAGTGGCGTGCTCTGAAGAGTGGAAGGAAAGAAGATATCTTTGCACTGAACTTCTTGGTCTTCTTGGCACTGAACTCGATCAGGTTCTCAGAGCCCCATTCGGAAATGTGCTTCAGGATCCGGTCGAGCTCAGTGACAAGAAGCTGCCTTTGTTCCACAATATCAGACTGCTCGGCCACAGGATGTCCATGATAACTCAAGTGTAAGGTTAGCATCTGCATAGCATAGCGTCTGCATAGCAATTAATGCTGTCAGTGGACAGCATACGTTTATATGCAGAAGAAAGAATGGATGATAAGACGGACCCCTTCGGCATGCCAGCATTTACCTGCAAGAACTCCGAAGTTCGTCCATCTCTAAAGGCGCAAATACGGCACACCTGCAGGAAGTTAGCCACCCAGTCGTACAGTTTGGGAGGACTGTGCGACTGGGTGGCCAGAGGCTGGTAGACGGGAAGGAAGGCGCCAGATTCTATAGAAAGCTTTGGCGATGTCAAGACTAATTTGCCAGTGACCCCAAAACTGAGAACAGCAATATTATTGTACAAAATTTAGTCACCTGTCTCGTTTTATTTCCTATTATAAGATTATTTACGTTGTTACAAAGGTAGAACACCAATTTTACAACCAACAAACCGAAGAGAAACAAGCTGTCAAATTATCTATGTGCAAACCAATTCTGACATGTGCAATATGAGGGTGAAAAACTTTTGATGTGGACACCAATAACCAATTTTGCAGGGTCAGAAGTGCACATCCATATTTTGTCAAATCTATTTCTAGAAGGAATTAACACTTGTTTGTTTTTTCAGCCGATGCGCAATTTTTTTTTAAGGCCGTCTAGCGAATAATTTTTTTTTCGAAAAAATGCACATAACGACTTTGGCAGGCGCACTGAAGTATGGATAAGCATATAAAGTTTTGACGCACTTTGGAAGAGGCCAGTGGTTAATTGAAATATAAAGTTTTGCATAAGCATTTACCTACGTGGAGGTAAAGTTCTGGTACTGCATCGTCATTCAGTTTGCAAAGCCCTTTCTTAGTTACTTATTTGAAATCAAGCTTAAAATAGATAGAACAGATGAAACTTCGAATATTCGGCTCCCAATCAGGCCTCTTTATAGCTTTTAGCTTTCACTCATGCATCTATTATTATGCATCTTAGTATTTTTGTAAACCTAACAAAAATAATAGTGCATAATATATAAAAGTAAAATGAGCAGATTTATTTGTTTACGCAGTAAATACTCTATACTACATATAAGAAAATAAACCTACAATAAAAGTCTATTGCAAAAAGAAAATTATCGTAACCGAAAGTGCATGTGCTACATCACTATTCATTTAAAAGAAAATATGGCCGGTGACAGCCGTCAGCTGTAACCCGCCCCGCGTTTCTCGCATCCCCCTAGGAGACCCGTATAAATTTTATGAAAACAAATAAATTAGTCATATAATACTACTCACGGGTGATATGAAATGTTATCATTCTTTTTATTTTTCTTCCGGGAATCGTTTTGAGAGCCTGGCAATGCAGAGTTCACCATTATTACCACAAAATGAAATAAACTGTTATTTGCGAAATCACTTTGGCAGATATTGTTTTGCTACTGATTGCAGTTGTCAAAAATTCTAGGCACTGTTCACACCTGTGATAGCAGTTCATACTTGCTAAGACGCGCTCTACAGGTACTAATAGATACTCTAAGGGTTTGACAGTATGTTTGGTTATGTGCAATGAAAACTTGGAACGCGATTTTGAAGCCAGTCAAAAATTTAATATAATTTTAATAACAATATGAGAGTATAGAACAGATAATAGTAGTAATATAACAAAACTGTAAAAATTGTCTCGTTGTGGTTGATAATTAGCAGAATTCCTGAAATGAGCTCTTTCATCTCATGCACATCACAGAATAATGCAGAATAAACCACAAAATGACAATATCTACAGAATAACACCACAGAATTCAATGTTAAGCCCATAACATCGTTAGACACGGAAGCGTAAATTACCAGACAGTCTCATGAGCTGTGGCCTATCGATTCGATATAATCGATCGCGGCAAAAACTGTGGCAATAGAGCCAAGGTGTGCGCAATAAAAAGTTCAAATTGTTCTTAAAATAGAATAGGGTATGTTACTTATGTAATACGTGTGTATTACACATTTGAATGCTATTGAATAACACTATACATACTACAACGCTGCTTACAAGACCTTTAAGTCAAGTCTTATTTTGTATTATTATATTATCTTAGTTGGAATTATTGTAAATGGTCTCTATTGAATCTCTCTGTTCTTACAGGGTGGACAGCACGAGTGTGTCTTCCCTGTTGTTGCCCTCACCCATAGGCGACGGTAACCACATACCATCAGGAGGGCCGTGTGCTTGTCAGTTGTCTGCGACCTAAGTAGTATAAAAAATGGTGAAGAGATGATGCTGATGAAGAGTTGATAATGATAATGACGACGAAAATGGTGGAGACTCTACTAGTGGTTCCTAGGGAGATTTGGAACCAATACTTAAAATCACAATTCAAAGTAATATGCCACTTTATTTACTACTTTTGTGTGCGTTGCCTAAGACATTATGTCTAAAAATTCACCATTTTTGTACATAAAACTCGAATTCACACCAATTTCGGAAAATAAAATAATACCGCAATGCACACTTTTCACGTTGCTTGGCGCCAAAACTCATACTACAACATACGGTTTAATATCGAAATCATACATGTAAGCTTCTTTGTACAATTAATAAGCAATAAATAATTACTTTTAATTGTATGTTTATGAACATACAATTAGCCAACATGTTACACCCACACAAAGATATTAATCTGTGTGGATGAACTTTTTACACACTTACGAATATGTTTCTGTAAATATGAATGCCGTTATACGATGATTCTATTCGACTACTGACCCATAGAATCATTTTTTTTTTCGGTGCATAGACAAGATGTTCTATAATTGGTTTGCCGCAATTGTTTTTTTTTTTTTACCAATCCGGATTCGGTGTTTCGATACTGGTCGGACTAACAGTTTTTTTATGAGTAATCATTTCTTTCGACGCCACAATTAGCACACAATGCGTATAATTTGCGGCTGTTTGTATTATTTTTTTTTTTTTTTTTTTGGTATCAGACAGTTATATGATACAGTAATTGTGAGTAAGTAGTGATCGGAGTACTTACCTATTGTAGGAGTATTGAGTGCTGAAGAATGAAAAATTGAGAGACTTTACCTCCTGGACCCCCGCGGAAGTACCTCCGCCCTACAGAATACCACAGGCAGGTATAAAAACTTCGTGTTGTGTTCCCAACGGTGAGTAGGGCAGCCAGAGCTCACTGGAGAGGTTTTGTGCTGTCAGTGAGAAGACCAAAGGTTTGTCCTGCTCGTCTTCTGTACTGACGGCACAGAATCACTCTGTTCTTAAAGGTACGGCAGCACGAGTGTGACTCTCCTGGTGTTGCACTCGTCCATAGGCAACGGTAACCACTTTCCATCAGGTGGGCCGTGTGTTTGTCTGCGACCTAAGTGGTATAAAAAAATAGTACATGTACAACATCGCCTTCGAACCGAACATTTTACTGTTTTCTAAGATTGACGCTGGGCGTCAATCTGAAAGGCTGATCAATGTAAAATAAATAATCGGCTGTTAAATTTTTTTTCAAATAGCAATTGGTTTGCTAAAAGCTTAGATAAATAGTCTAATTTGATCATTGTGTCGGTTAAAATAGCTGGTTAACCAACACGATGATCAAATGATACTATTTAACCATGATTCAAGCAACCCAATTGCTACTTGACAAGAGATTTAACAGCCGATTAGTTAATTCGACGTTGATCAGCCTTTCGGAAAGGGCGATAATTAAGCTTTGCGAAAGGGCAAATCAGACAGGGTGGGCTTTAGTAGCGGAAGCTCATGACGGCAATTGCTCAATTTACAAGCTAGGTAAACATTTTTTCATCCCACCATCTCGGAAAGAGTACTTTTTTTCTTCGATATCTGAGTGTAAAAGTCGCTTTTATCCTCTAGAGTGGAAAGTAAATTTGAATTTAGAACATCGTGTGTACTAGGTTTGTGAACTCAAAACATCATTAAACCTATTTATTTCTACCTCTATGGTGCCGATTTATCATACAACTTTTTTTTAATTTATGAAAAACTCAACTCGGAACCTCCTTGGTGTACCTACTTTTTTTTTTAAATTTGCTTTGCGCGCATAATTTTTTTTTTCACGTCACGGTTGAACATTGTTGTTGAATTTTATTTGTTGATATTTTATTATTAGTATTATTACACATAATTATTATACAGCCTCCGTGGCGTAGTGGTAGTGAACGTGGCCGCAACGCAGGAGGCGCGGGTCCGATCCCCGCTCAGTGCAAATATTTGTATGCATAAAAAGTTCAACAACAACAGTCTAGCTGCAATGCTTCGATATCGCCTAATGTCACCATTGGGTTGTGGAGGTCACATGGCAGTCGCTTTACGAAAAATATCGAGGTCCAGCCAAATCCGCAGTTAAGACTGGTAAAGCGGACCCCGAACTCCGAGGTGAGAGCTTCGGATGCGACTGGGAATTAACGCTAGGAAGAAGAAGCATTTCATTATTTCCTCGCTGAGGTGGGATGAAAAGTTACGTGTTGCACTCGAGTGCAAAGATTTTACACCTTGTGCTCTTTTGATTCCCTCGCTAACGCTCAAGATTCTAATTTATGAATCACTCGCTATGCTCGTGATTCAAATTTAGAATCTTTCGCTTGCTCGGTCATCAAAACTGAGCACGCGGTTAAAAAGCAACTTTGCACTCTTGTATAACAAATAACTATTAATTGTCCTGGAGAATCGAGTTAGAAACCTCATGTGTAGAAGTTGTGTGTGTGTGTGTGTTTTTTTTTTTGGAATATTTCCATAATGTTCTCCATTCGAGCCGAATTTGAAGAAACTTTGGACACTGATATTCAGCAACAGGAAAACAGCGAATTTTATTGAATATCATTTTATAACAGGTTTTGCTGAACAGATTAACGAATAGTAAAAACAAGCTTTTGAAATGCATAATAAATTATCTGTGAAGGCTTCATAGATACACAAAACGTGACTATCACCACAGAATAAGTAAGTAATTGCTATCACGGATATCTGTGGTGACTATGCTATATACCTAGAATCTAGACCGTTGGAAAGTGTTTCTGTAGCGAATCCTGGATGTCAATTCCGGTACTGATTACTTACCTATATTATCATTATGAATTTTAAACGAAACTGAACCAAATATAAGAAACATTTTGTAGCTGTCATACAGATAAAAGAAGTACGAAAAAGATATTCTTTAAAGTGACAAAATGCTTTAATTTATTTATCTAGTTTCGTTTATGCCTACCGTTTCAAATTCGAAATTCTAAATTCATTCCCGCCTCAGCCAGGAAATGTGACTTTTTTTTTAAACTGCTTTATAACATGCAGTATAGGTACATAGATTCATTGTTACTGACCCCCCGGATGAATTGAGAGCAGTTCAAGCAAGAGTGATGGATGATTGAATGATTTCTTTCATAAAAGCGGTACGTCAATATTATAAATACTATGATTGAATCACGTATGTTCGAGACGAGCTTTTAGATTCAAGCAATCAAATAATATCAATGGTAGATTGAAACTAGGAGCTGTGAGTTGAAATTGAACTTCACATTTTAATGTGATTATATCAATACAAGCTCCGCTATATCTTGTTAGACAGCCAATATATTATCTGCGACCCGTCTCGGCATCTCACGGGTGCTACTTGACTTCCTATTCTTCTGCATTCAAACTTTCCTTAGAGAAGAAAAGAAGTCCTTTTCATAATGCTATGCTTTCCTTAAAGAAGCACTCCGCTCTTCAGCAAATGAGTCACTGACGTCTGAACTCTGAGAGGAAAATTTGCTCCAGAACTTCGTTCATCAAACAAGTATGCCGTCTTACAAATGAGGTTGGCTTAAGCCCTTTTAAATCTTGGTACGTACAATCAACACAGGAGGTACGGTTGCACCAGGGTTGCACATTTACTTACAACTAGTATAAATGTGAAGATGCAGCCAATGATGTATTATTTTTATAGATACGTCATACACGAAGATGGCGGCTTTCAAAAATGGCGCAAACACAACATGTTGGATGCAGCCGTATCTCTTTGTCGACTGTACACCTAATGAGGATTTTTTTTCCCAAAAATATTTACGCATTACGCACTGTCAAATAAATATTCTAAGACAGTGCTATCTAGAACCAGTTTAGGCATCCAATCTTGAACTTAAACTAAAAATAAGCTCTTGTACATACATGTCACTAAGCGAATGGCTTCTCTTCCAAATTACCCACAGATTAAATAGTACGCACAATGGTTTGCCTTGAATATAATTTATGGTTTTTGATCTTAATGTCAGTGGTACTTGCAACCATACTTCCTTCTCTCGCGGCCTTAAGATGTTTCCTCTATTTAAATTTAATATTCTTGCAATTACAGAATTATAACATACTGCTCAGATAAACTATAGTAAAAAAGGCCTTGTTTGTGCTTATATTGCAGAAAATTGTATTAGGTACATCCCAGTCTAAACTTTAATTGGGGCACAGACTTTTTTTTTATATAGGACATGTCAATTTGACTTCACCTCGCCTGGTGGTAAGCTGAAGGCAAAGTCTCGGAAAAGAGGGTCACCCTTATAGACACGCACACAAGTTACAATGGAATGGTGGCATTCAGTTTGACGGCCTCATCAGATGCTTTTTCGAGCCCCACTTAAAGGACCCGGAACTGTAGGAAGACACAAGAAACACGTACCTACTGGTAAGGTACATCATCATCTAGACAACGGTTGCATATAAAGTATGTATTTTGAAGCCCAGGTTGCAGTCTTCTACTCTTACTCTTGATAGGGCTCTATTCTCCCAAGCCTGTGAGGAATGTCTACGCCACAGCCTCGTCCGTTGACTAGACGTAGGCGTACCCAGCTACCAAGTGAGGATGGCTCGGGCCCCACTTAGGTCTTCCGGCCTGAATCCTTTTCAGAGGAAAAAGATTCAGATTTTAAAGGCTTAATAAGGTGCGGATAGACTACACCGAAAATAATAAGTTAAGTTGTGTTAGGTATATAGTAAACTGCGTGTTTTATTATGTTAAGTAATAGAGTGAATGCGTTCGTCTGAAAGATATTTAAAAATAGAATGCGCTGAGCATAAAGAATTTTTTATAGGTGACCACCCACACACAGAAGACGGAATTGGCGTGAATTTAAAAGTGAATAATAATGTTTTTGTTTTTTTTAATTGTTTTCACGTTTAGTTTCACTAAATTATTCTGAAAGTAAGAGTACCTAGCGCATGACAAAAATCTCTAAAAGAGACAACACAGTTCATGTCTATATTTAAATGATCTAGACTAGGATTATATGGCGGGAAATATACGTGCAAGCAAGTAATCCCAATTATTGTAAGCATCCAGCAGGTTAGTTTTACTTTTAATATCATACTTAAGCTTCTTTTGCGAACAGAAACCATTTCATTTTATTGAATAGTTATCATTTGAATTTGCTAGATAATTACAGAGCGAGCTACGGCATATGACGCCGTTTTCCGTAATACTGGTAATACTAACATTATAGAAACATAGATCAGACGACAGCGCGTGATTGAAGTCAATGATATATTATAAACTATAGATATGTTGTCCACACTCTAAAATGGCGACAAAAAAATGATGACTTTTGGTCATCATTTTATGCACCAATCAGAATCGCGACAGTGCGCCACCGGCGCCACCCAAAAAAAAACGTTCTTAATAATAAATTTGTAATAATAAAATATAATTCAATTAATTAATATAAATAATTATTTATTTCATATTAATTAATAACATTGTCGTATTTTTAGTAAGGAGCTAATATTTTGTGTTTGTGCCATTTTTGAAAGCCGCCATCTTATACATCATTGATTGAAGTAGTATGTTTTTCGTCCTTAGTAACAGTGCAAATAGCCTCATATAGTTAAGGTATATTGACCCAAAGTCGCGAGAAAATCGATGCATTGGTTAGCGCAGATTGCTTTGATATCTATAAGTGTTGAGTTTGAGTTCCTCCGCTGTCGTAGCACCTCAAAATACACCCATAAAACGCATACTGCGCATGAAGAGTACAGTTTTTCCGATTAGATGACTTCTACTTACCCCCCCCCCCCCTCCTCTCCCCCCGACTTAACCAGCATCCGTACAAATTTAATTAAGTCCGATCGAGGCACTTATATCGCGTTTATCAGCGTGGCACGGGCCGGCACGGGCCGGCACGGGCGGCGTCTGGTGATAGCGCTGCTGTAGCGCAGGTCAGGGATTGAATCACTATTTCACGTTTGGAATGTTATTAGATAAAAACTGATTATAATTTTTGTATGCCAACAAGTTGATTGTAATTATTAATTGTAATAGTAATTTATGCAGACAATTGGAAAGGTTATAGATATAATATGAGAACGGCGTGGTTTGTCAGAAAACGTATTGTCTAGAATTAAAAAGGTATGCTGTGATTGATACGTTTATTGACTGATATTGATATTATTTTGACATTTAGTTCTTCTTCTTCATCTTAACGTTAATCCCAGTCGCATTCAAAGCTTATAACTCGGAGTCTGGGGTCCGCTTTTTTCAGTCTAATTTCGGGTTTGGCTGAAATTATATTAATATAACTAGCCGACCTTCGGTTAGGTATAATAATATAAGCGGCTTCGCCCATAGCTCATTTCGAAACCCCGTCCCCGTGTCACCCCTTTCAGTCATGGATAGGCCTGCTATTTATTAATTTCCAAATAAAGTATGGACAGCTGTAGGATTTCTTGACTATTACCGCTAGTACCGTGATGTTTAACCTATAACCTTCGTCTCGAGATTTCTTTGAGCCCTATACATTTTGATAGGGCTCCCGCAAGCTCTAAATCTTACAAATGAAATTGAAAACACATAACGAATCATTCCACAAGTCTATAAGAAGAATCCAAAGCCTTGAGTGTAAAACACACATGCGGATTGTTGAGTGTAACGCATACTTAAGCTGTGATGATATTCATCTGGGAAAACCATTGTGTGTTAATTGCTATGCAAGAATAATTATTATTAACACTATTATTTTGTAATAAGTGCCTTATTAACTGGTTTGTGATGTACTATGATATATTATGTGTGCCTTGATTATGCGTACTTTACTGATATGGTCGCATATTGTACTAGTCTCTTACTAAATGATGCCCGCGGCTCCGCCCGCGCGAATTTCTGGTCCCGCATCCCATGGGAACCTCTTCCAGGGATAAAACTAGACTATGTGTTATTCCCGACTGTAGAAAATATCCCTGTACAAAATTTCAGCCAAAGCCATTCAGGCGTATGAGCTTAATTGAGTGACAAACATCCAAACAGCTTCACAAATATTCTCGTTTATAATATTAGTGGAAAAGTGTCATAATAGTAGTAAGTAAATATGTCGTATTTGTATTATTACGTACTTTAAAGTACCTATATAAAAAATACAGGTTTTCTTATGTGTATTTGCGAGCGATTTCACCCTAAATGTGATCACGAGTGGATGTGAGTCTGAGTGAGACTTTACTTTTACCGGCTCTACCGTTCTAGAAACTGAGCTTTTTAATTTATTCTTCCAGCTTACTACATTGTATGGACACGTGTCTTTCAAAGCAGCTACACCATAGACCTTAAATCAACATAACGCATACCAATGACACGTTCTTTTTATCCAAGACTTTTATGCTCAAGTCTTCTATACATCGATGATGCGTATCAACTTCGCGGATTTCACCAATTAATTATGAACTGAGATTAATTAAACCTTTAGTTAATCTTAAACCTAGTCCTGCTAGAGATACTTCTGCTTATTGTAAGCTACGTTACCATGGATGCGTTTAATATCCACCAATCATATTCATTGGTCCACATAGCTTAGCCCTGGTGGAAAAGGGTTTAGCTAAGGTATGCATCTGGGCTATGGATGGAGAATAGATTCTAATCCTACTAATATTATAAATGTGAAAGTTTGTGAGAATGGATGTGTGGATGTGTGGATGTTTGTTACTCTTTCACGCATAAACGGCTGGACCGATTTGGTTGAAATTTGGTATGTATATAGGTTATACCCTGGATTAACATATAGGCTATATATCAGCGATGAACGGGATCAGAATTCCACGCGGGCGGAGCCGCGGGCAACAGCTAGTTTTGAATATTTGTAGGAAGGTTCATAGCACATCTTACTCGCTAAGCTACATAGCATAGCACAGTGGAAACGGTCACATAGTTTCACAGCTTAGCTTTGACATCCTTGTAGTATAGCTGCATAGCACATCACACCGGTGGAAAGGCAGTCTTAGCTACCTGTTACTTCTTACACCCGTATTCACAAACAATACTTCGCTATGCGTACCACCGAAACTGTGCAAAGAACGACAAATTCTCAGTGCGTTCGTTTTAGCAAGCCTTTTTATTCATTGATAACACTTAAGTAATACTTCGTTGAGGGAACGCACTGCGTTAGATACTGCTTCGTGATGTTTGTGAATTAATTTTACCGGCCCTATGCGCTCAAGCACACTATGAGACCTCACAGTATCGTTTGTGAATACGGGTGTTATTCTGTGACTATAATTTATTTATCAAATGACCTTGTTTCGAACAAATTTTGCAACACAACAATATTTCTTAATAAAACACGTCCACAATGAATGAATTACTTCAGAACATCAACAATCATACTTATTATTATAATCGTATAATTGAAGCCACGTGCTTTGAGTAATGAGTGCGTCTCATCGGTGTTGAACACCCGTTATGAGCAAATCTCTGTCTTATTGCCCTTGACATAAAATTGATTATTGTCTATATAAATAGGGATGTGTTCTAGTGCGCAATATATGACGCGCAACATGTTGGGCAATCTTGCTAGAGGAAAGGATATAAAGTGTATAGGGTCCCATCAAGATCATTTAGGCAAAGTATATACCTGCAAACCCACAGATATACGAGGTAGATTAGATCCCGGGATCTAAAGTACGCTTGGACAAGATGCAATGCACCGCACCGAATCCGCGCCGACTACGACTCCGCGGAAGATCGCACCGAAAATCCAGCCGCCATAATCCCATTCTGCATTCTAGCAACGCAAAAGCGCAAAAGTACCTCAATAGGCAGAATACTCGTATTTCTCTTAACAACGAACTTTGTCCAAATCTCGTCATCAGTGTTCACTTTTTCGTTTTAAACTAGTACAAGTTCAAAAGACCTTGTATATCCAACACAAACTACACCAACTGTGCTAACACTATCAATAACTGCTATATATATGACTTCTCATAAAAAACTGGTAAAACTCGCTCCAACCACGCTAGGTATGCTCAAGTCTTCAAGATGTGTGTTTCCGTGTCACAGGCAGCTAAACGGTACGGACGGAAGTCAAAGCGATACGCTCACCACCGCATCACTCGATATCTCGGCCGTCGCGAATCGATTCGTAGATGCTGCCTTATGCAACACTAGTTACTCAATCAATCATCATCATCACTAACTCTTTGCATTATTGTAAAACATTAAATATGGTAATTTTGTAAAGCCTATTGCAATAAAAATTAGGTAGTTCCTTATTGCTTAAGCGAAATTATGTACAAAGGTCACTTCATAGTGGTAAGCGTTGAAAGCTTAGTGGTTGAGGAGTTAGCCTACGATCGAAAGGTCCTGCCTGCGGCCCTGGAGAGATTAGCTGGAATACTAATAAATAATTTATGTTACTAGTAGGTGCTCTTCAAAAAACATAAAAATATGCAAATGGTAGTCCATATCTTTGGATCGCACCTCAGCCATTGTGACATGGTACGTGTCTGTAATGGTGACCCTCTTTTCAGAGACTTTGCCTTCAGCTTACCATCAGGCGAGGCGAAGTCAAATTGACGAGTCCTATATAATAAAAAAAAAGCTTTTTATTATCTAGCGGGATGCAGTCAATTGACGGACAAAATATACAAAAAATTGGTAAATAACAAGGAGAATAAAGGCTCTGTCGTATGCAATGATAATGTCGTACCGTCTGGCTTAGATATCGAATTCTTTCCTCTGTTTGTTCTATCACATTTACGTTCAATTACGCACCATTTACACGCACCCACGCAAATTAAGACTGATTGATTGATTGCTTGGTAAATATATACCCACTTAAGTGTACGATGCATGTACGGATGAATTTACTAACCCGATTTTCTTGTAGATTCGAATTGAAAAAGGCAACATACAGACTGTGAGTAGTCAGATTCCTGTCCTAGCAGGTTCATCTATATATATAAAAATGAAACCCGTTTTCCGTTGTCACGACATAGCATGAAAACGGCTGGACCAATTTCGATAATTCTTTTTTTAGAATATTCCTTGAGGTACGGGGATGGTTCTTACGGAGAGAAAAAATGAAAAAAAAAAAGAATTGACTGTTAGGCGGTACGAAGTTCGCGGGGTCAGCTAGTATTAAATACAAATCCATTTTATATTCGTGTTATGCGGTATGTATGCACAAATCTTGTTGTGTACGCTCGTTGCTCAAATGTTACCATTTTTGCACCCTTGCAATATAGGGTTGGACATTGGCTAGAGCCAATGGTGGTGCTTAAATATGTAATGCCTACTTTTAGTAGGCTTACGAATAACGAAAGAGGAAAATTATGGGAAAATTATAGACGCAGTCATGAGAAGTGCTTGCAACAGAGCTACTCAGATTCACTTTATGAAAATCTGTAGAGCTATGCTATTCGCAACTTATTTTCCAATCACTACCGACAACGATGGCCTCGACCATTGAAAGCAGTGGTAGCTCCATTAAAGAGCTTACAGAATAGCTCTACAGATTTTGATAAAATGAATCCGATTAGCTCTGTTGCAAGCACTTCTCATGACTGCGTCTTTAATTTTCCTCTTTAAAGCCTACTGAAAGTAGGCATTCCCCAATAACATTTAAGCACAACGCCATACACAAATTGCGACACACATTATGCATGAATGTCGAAATATCCTTAATTCCTTATATGGTCAAATTTAGTGGCGAAATTATTGCTAGCAATGGCTAAAACCTCAGAATCTGTGACGTAAATAAACTCACTTGATTACACAGTGAGTGAATAAAACGTAACAGCCGTGAATGGTACCATAATAGAATACGCCTATTGAGAATTTACAATAGAATACTTACTTATTCTGTGTCAATAGCGTCCCAGGCAGGGGTCCTCAACCGTTGACTATATTTCGCCTTTTGCGAAATAGAACGATAGTTTTGCAATGATGTATTTTTATTTTATAAATAGTTGGTATTTATAAAACAAAACTACTACCTACTGTCGGGTTAAATCGAGATTTATTATTTGTTAATTTTGTCTTTACATTTTAGACTTTAACCAACTTTACGGGGGATTTTTAGCAGCCATGGGATCACAAGGAGACTATGATATTGATCTTCAAGCTGGGACAAGCATGATGACAATCTTCTACCGCAAAACGAGAGATGAGGCTTTGTAGGCATTTTCACAGAATATAAAGAGTACATCTTCAGTACATTAGTGACGAAACACATATCCAATGACGTCATACAAAACGTTGACGTGATTGGGCATCAATTTCAACAGGGAACCAGCCTAAAAATAAAATGTCAGTGACTGGGTAATCACTTCGTGAATGATGCCGAAAAAAAAAATGTTCTTCATATTATAGTGCAAAAGCCACAGTGTTTAGAATAAAATACTCTTTATTATACACCAGTAATATAAACAGATAACATATTTTAATTTAAAAAAATAGTTCAATGGCACTTCCTTTTGAGTTTATATATTTCTGTGGTTATCTTAAAGTACTGTTAGACGATGATTCACACGCCGATCGACATGATTCAGTACTCTTGGAGTAATTTTATTTTAAAAATAATTCGTCAGTTGACGAGACATTTTCTAAGTATGTTTCGATATTATCCATTATACGTTCATCAGTGTAATAACGGAGAAAGAATAAAATAAATGTACCACCACCTCATCTCGTCCAAAGGGTTTCGTAAGAGAAGATTTAGGGGAAAATATGCAGACATATCACTGTGAGAGAAAAGAAGCTTGAAATAAAACCCTGTACCAACCCGTCTGGCCAGCGTGAAAACAGTAGCACAGTAGGCCAAAGCCTCCCAACATTGATAGGCCTAGCCTAGGTATGTCCAGCACTGTGCACTGCGATGGTATTTATCTGTCTGATGTTATACAACCCTATCCCTTAGTCACCTTTTTCTACACCGGATGGGAGGACATAGGGTGGCCCAAATTCTACTCTGCCGGGAACCACGCGGTTATTGTACATAAAAAATATACCTATTGCTTGCCATCATGCTGGAGGTAGATATCTAATATGAACAAGAATCAAACGCATGTAGGATACGGTTAGTTGACTGTCAAATCTAATCAGTTTCTTTAAACTTTACTGTTAGCGGTTGGATGTCGTAATTTTTTACGATCTCTTACAATTCTTTACTTAAATAAGCTCAGTTAAACATTTTAATTTTCTTTGAAACTAGACAAATCGGATAGTAATATCGAGGGTATAGTGCTCAAACCCAATAAGTATGAAATTTTAACTTTCGAGTTATTCAATGTTAAAGGTTCAAAGACGAATATACCCATGATTTTCACATAATATCGTCACAATAAGTATTTGTGGTAAAAGTATATTTAGTTAACTTATTACTATAACAATTTTAAATTGTCCATTGTTCATCATTCTTAAATTAATAGAAAATTAGATACATGAGGTAGTGACTTATTGGGTTTTACCCCAAAGAGAGACATAAAATTAAACATTAATTGTATTTAATTTCTTAGGATTAATTAAGTTAAATTATTGAAAAAATAAATAAAAATCACTCTGTCACTTTTGCGGGCTGGTTGTTTGGTATAATATTATGTCTTCATATTTTTTCACACTGGGACAGGCTGTTGATCCAAAACAATCTGCGTACCGCGCTTGCGTAAGGGCGCGCGCCTCGTGCTATCCCAACATGAGTCACTTTAAGGTGGAGTACAACAGAGCCACAAATTTCTGCAAGAGGGCTTAATATGTCAGAGCGCACAGCACGGTTTGGTCAAGTGCTAATGGCGCATCCCATGGGCAGCCATGGCTACTGGCGACTGGCCAAAGCTGTGCAAGCCAACTACTGTCAGCCTTCCCTGCGTAGCGCGATGTCCGTAAAGTACTGCAATCACTCGATATCTAGAAAATCAGCGGGCCGGGTCTTATTCCAGCGATGGTTCTTCTAAAACGTGCAACGGAGTTGTCTCCAATGCTTACGCGGCTGTACCGACTCTCCTTAATCTCGGATACAGTGTCATCGGTTTGGAAAGAAGTGAATGTACAGTACAGCCGATTCCCAAGAAGCGGGATCGCCCATACCCAGCCAACTATCGTCCCATCAGCGTCAACATACAGCTCATGCGTCACGGATGATGCGTAAAGGATCACTCCTTAATTAATGACAGGAAATACATTTTTAGGCCGAAGTGGTTAACAGGTGATCTTCTGGCGTACGTTACCCATCTTTAGGGTGAGGCTTTGGACAAGCATGACGAGTCACTGGCAATTTCGATAGAATCTAGCTCAAATCGTTTCTTTCCAAGCTACCAACCTTTGGTCTGCCTGCTAGACTGTGCGCCTGGGTTGCTAGCTTCCTACAGGAGCACCGTATTCGCGTCCTTTGTGATGGACAAATTTTGGAGATTTTGCAGGTAAATGCTGGCGTACCGCAGGGGTCCGCCACTTACTTTATCACCCACTCTGTTTCTTCTGCATGTCAACGACATGCTGTCCATCAGCAGCATTCATTGCTATGCAGACGATAGCACCTTACACGGGAATTATCACGAACATCCTGCGGTGAAGCAGTCCGATATCGCGGAAAAAAGGCAGCTTATCGCCACTGAGCATGCCGGGTCTTGAACCACATTTCCCAATGGGGCTCTGAGAATGAGACGCAGAAATAAGACGCAGACATGAGCGTTTACAGCAATGGTATCTTCTTTCCTTCCCCTTCCCGCTCTTCAGAACACGCCTCTGCTACTGCAGGAAAATCTCAATATCCTCGGTATGGATGTTCTCTGCAAACTAAAGAACAAAAACTACATTGAAAGTATCATCAAAACAGCCTTGCATAAACTCGGAGTCCTGAACAAAGTGAGACGTTTTTTCACACCGGAGTAGCGGTGTCTTCTGTACAAGATACAAGTGCGCTCCTGCGCGTAATACTGCTCGCATCTCTGAGATAGCAGTACTTAGGTACTAGACGCGACGTGCGTTCCGCATTATTGAGAATCCTGAGGTCATGAAAACCTTCGACGATGTGCAGATGCGCAGAGATGTTGCATCCTTGGCAGTGTTAACTGTCTCTACCATGGTGAATGTTCTGATGAGCTCTTCCAATTAGTACCACCCTCTCCTTTCCTACACAGGACAACACATGCAGGACTTAAATATAACCCGCATACGGTGCAGAATATTCCATAAAGAACCAAGCGGTTCGGCGACTCCTTCTCTTGTCCATTAACCTGGAATTCCTTACCAGTACACGTGTTTCTCGCTTTCTATAGTCCCTGTCCCTTGCCCTTGCAGGGCGTGGAAAAGCATCTGATGAGGCCGTCAAACTGAGTGCATGGTACGTGTCTATAATGGTGACCCTCGTTTCCGAGACTTTCTCTTCAGCTTACCATCAAGCGAGGTGAAGTCAAATTGACGTGTGCTATATAAAAAAAGAGTTCACCACTAGTCGCAATCCACCCAAATTACGCGTGCGGTGTGAGTGGCATGAGTGAAGTTGTATGTACTTATTTTGATTTATTGGGTTATTCCTCAAACAATATTGGAAGAATCTTAAGGGAGTAAATCTATTTAACTATACAGTTCTGTTTTTGTTTTTGAAATTATCGAACAATGAAATCCGATAAATTAGTTTGCTTTATTTCAGATTTTATTTTTGGTAACTTTCTTAACTATTAAAGTAAAGGTAAGACCCGTTAAATGGAAATAATGGTTTCAGCCTCTTCTTTTTATTTTGTTTAATAATCATATGGATAAAGGTAAAACCAGATAAATAGAAATACTGGTTTTCACCATGCATGTTATAAAGCGATTTAGTAAAACTTTTTATACACTAAATGAAAATAAATACATTTATTTGGTTTAAGCGTGACATAAAAATATTTTTTCTCCCAATAAATCTACTTAGTGTGTTCTAGTTTACAGTTTTGAAAAAAAATACCTTGGTTTATTGGGTTATTACACCAAGTAACTTGAGTTCTACCGCGAATTCCGCTTATTGGATAATACCATTAGAAAGAGCGTAAAAAATCGATTAAGATGGACCAAAAAAGTCAATTTTCGATTTTTGCCTACTTATTGGGTTTTAACACTGGACCCTCGATATTGTTTATAAGCTGATGATAGACTTTAGCAACGTCTTCCATTAGCGCGGGTTTGGGAGGACTAGCGGGTTTGGGGCTGCCTGTCACCCTAGCAGAAGCACACCTTATCCAGGTAAAGATGGGGACACTGTAGTCCCACTCCCGAGGGGCCTTCGATGGCCCTGGGTTATCCAACCGCCGAACGCCGAGGCATAGTGTGTTATTACTATAAGAATTTTCTGTTACGTTACGTTTCATTTCATACAAGACTATGCTTTGCAACAATGTATGAAAATAACGTTTGTTTTTTCTGTTGAAACATAATCGGAACATTCTTTGGCTCCAGTGATGCACAAACGAATTACTATAGTGGCGCTTTATGTTATTCAAAGATCTCTCTTTTGATTTTTATATCGTGACTACAAAATATCAGTATATCTTTCATAACTGATTGATACTTTAAAAACTAAGATTATCCCAGAAAATGGATCCCAGGCTTCCAGATGAAAGCCTAGTAGCATTCGAGCGAGACTCATTGCGAAGATGATTTGTTTAATTTAATACGCACGCCTTCTGCTTCCAGGATATATGGATAGAACAGTTTGCCATTTACTTCTATCAATGGCAAGGTCGGAAGCACTCTAAACCGGACGGCTTTAGAATGTTTCTGACCTACATTACTAATTTCTTCAATTATAAACTGTCTATAAACATAGTAACAACTTTTCTGAACTAATCCGAATTAAACTTGAAAACCAGGTAGCCTGATCCCTAAGAAAGCCCACTTATATTCATCGTAACACCCTTATTTCAACAACTATGATTTTGGCGCCACGTAGATAATAGTGGGCTAGCCTATTGCCGTCAATGAGCACCTTTTCCAACACTTTAGTTTAACGTTAGTTTAAATCACAAAACTGTGTACCTAAGTAATTTGCGGTTTACAGTAATGAAAGTGCAAATTTTGTTTTATCATCCAAAACCAGTTCACATTTACATTCCGTCAGTGGTCATCTAGAATTGATACACATTCCACATACTTGGGATCGGAAAAAACGAGTCATAGTAATAAAAATAATCCAGTTTTCATGAAGATAATTATAATTGGCGATTTGGTCTAGAATTACTGCTAGGAACGAGCTCACCAGTTCCAGCTACGCATAAAATTATATCGAATCTTCTTCTTCATCCTAGCGTTAATCCCAGTCGCATCCAAAGCTTTCACCTCGGAGTTTGGGGTCCGCTTTTTCCAGTCTAACTGCGACATTTTCCGTGAGCGACTGCCATCTGCCCTCCACAACCAATGGGCGATATCGAAGCATTGCAGTCATACCAGTTGTTGAACTTTTTAGATCTCCGACTACCCGTAACAACGCACATATTCATGCATAGAACTATTTGCACTGTGCGGGGATCGAACCCGAACCTCCTGCGTAGCGGCGCGTTCATTACAGCCACGTCACAAACGGTACAATGCTACCATGATTTTCTTAAAATTCGTTTTGATATTACTTGTTCGAACAACGTAGCTGTAAACGTTAATTAATTCAGAAAATTTGATGTTGAACAGGTTTTATGACGTGTTTTGCAGAATTTGTAATTCGAAACACTAAATAAGTAATGTTAAATGTTGTTTACTTGTTAAGGATAAATGTTTTGATATTATAGCAAAATCATTTCGATTAATTGACAAACATATTATATATTTAAAATATATACTAATAACCGATATTACTTTTATTCCCTTATAAATTACTGAAGTCAAACGTTCTAAAATGTAATCTCTCATTAGAGTTATAGAGTCCAAACTCAAAGTGTGGTTATAATCGATTAAATAAGAGAAGCTCAGTGGTCAGAGCATTCCCCCTGTAAGGGAAAGATCGCGGGTTCGAGTCCCGCCCGAGGTCGATTCTCTTTTCTCTTACTTAATCAATTTGAATAGTTAGCATAATAAATGCTTCAAAATTTCATTCAAGTCTGGATATAAGATAATTAAGATAAATGCTTCTGATGTACACTATACATGAGTTTTTTTTCAATGAGCATAGAAATTCGCAATCGATACTATTTTGGATGATTATATTTTGTTAACTGAAATGATTATTTTATCATAACATGTTTCAAAGTCTTTGCTGTATTTATTGTGAATTGCGCGAAATTTTCACATGCCAACTTTGGTGAAATACGATAAACTGCTAACTGTAATAACAATACCTAACAATAATAACTGTATATTATATCACCCAAATTGTACCGTAATTCATGCAAATACACTTATAATTCACACTATAATAATATAGTCATAATATTGTAAAACATATTTCGATACTAAGAAGAACTGATCCCAAATGTTTTGGACCCCTGCTCGAGTAGTATCGTCAGTGTTGCCAACTTAGCCACTTTGTAGCTAGATCTAGCTATTTTTGGAGGGTAGACAGCTACATTTTAATAAAACTTGTGGCTAAACTTTTTAGCCACTTTTTTCTAGCTATTTTTCACACAACAAATTAGAGGACAACGCACAAACTAATTTATTATTTATTGGTACCCAATTCATATCGAGTACTGAATTGTTATAAATTACCTATCTTTTTGTTAGTTTTCTATTATTTTAATTTTATTTCTTATATCTCAGTAACGATAATAAGGAGTTCCACTGTAAATAAGGAATAATTTCCATAACATCTTCATGTAACTTTTGAAATTTAGTATTTTCCCACAGAAATGTCATTTTTCTTCACAATATATAAAAAATAAAAATAGACTATTCAATCAATATAAATTCATTATTATTATTTAAAAAATCGCATTTTTAGACTTGTGCATTTTCGTTTGAAAATGAGGTCTCTTTTTTGTTTAAGCATCAAATATAAATAGGTATACTAGCTGACCCGGCGAACTCCATATCGTCATATTTTCCGTCCGCATGGTATTCAGATCCCGTTCCCGCTGTGCTTTCTATTCAAATTTCCATGTTAAATTCTGATCCCGTTCCCGCTGCACCTTCTATTTAATTTTCTTATTCAAACCTTAGCCACATAATAACCAACACAAAACAAAAAGAATTATCCAATTTGAGAGATTGAATAAAAGTGAAAAAAGAAACTTTTTGTAACAGTTATGAACAAAAACCAAAATATAGGTTTTTCCAATTTTTCTGAAAAACGGTAAGGTAATGTGAAAAACTTTTCATACAAAAGTTGTAGACCTTGTTATTATCTACAACTTTTGTATTTAACTTTTTTCGATAGGAGGTTTAGTTTCGCTGCAAAACGAGTATAATCATCGATTTAGAAAGGAAAAAGAGATCATTTTTCACGCTTAATGCACGCCATTTCACCCCCGTACTTCATAATGAGTTTAATTTATTTTTCCTATTGTTTTACTATATTTCCTTTCGTTTAGAACCGGTCTCATGCTGATCTGAACGGTGGCGATTTAATTTTATGTTTTATAAACCGCCCTAGCCACTTCTAGCTACTTTTTAGGATAAGAAAAAGTAGCAATCTAGCTACTTTTAGAATTTTTTTAGCCACAATGTAAGGCTAGCAGTTGGCAACACTGAGTATCGTACGCATAAGTTATAAGTACCAATAGGTAGGTTACTCAAATATTGCTTTTAGCAATTTTATTATTACTATTACAAGTTATTATTATTAACTCCATTTTGCTTACAATAGCATACCTCTTCGAAACTAGATCTATACCTACTTAATATTTCGGTGAATATTTCTTGCGCAATTGTTTTGTTGCAATGGCTAACATGGTTTTAGGGCACAATGCACTCGAGATATGGACAATCTATTTCGTTTTACCTCGGGCGTTATATTCTATTGTTCCTTTAAATGTGTGAAGGTTTTAGCAGTTTTAGTTCAAGACGTGTAACTATTTTTAGTAGGTTAGGTACAGAGTAGAAATTATCTGGCTTTAGTGTAGCAATAGCCTGCTGTTTATCATCTTCTTGGAGACGTATTTTCCCTGATTGCATCTGTGGCCAAGATGACCTCGAGACTCAACGATCTTGGGCGTCCATAGCAGTGAGATCATGTTTTGCACGCATGCACCCTTCACGACGTTAAGCCAGGTCTTCTTGGGTCTACCCCTTCTACCTGGACCCGGTGTGGGTACCATTGTCAGGCATTTGCTACCCACGTAGACTGGCGCTCCAATGAAGGCGGCTCTCTTGGATTTTATCTGGGATGTCACGGACATGAAGGCATCCGCGGAAGCGAGAGTTCCTCACGCAATCTTTACGCGAGACGCCGCACGTCCAGCGCAACATTTTCATTGGATTATTTTGGCTTTTGTAAGAGTGACTGCCGTCTAGCCTCCCAAACCTGAGATAAAAGCCAAAGCCAGAGCCACAGTTAAGATTTTTTTTCTATAATTCTTTACTGCAACGTAATAACGTGATACTCGATTCTGAACTAGTTGTCCTCGTCAAAAGTCATTAACATTAATTTGTGTGTTCATGTGTCTGCACGTATGTGTCAGGATATCTACCAAAAGACTGAACACATCCAATTAACCCGATTTTTCGGAACTAGTCCAATAAGTAACCGGGTAACCGTGTGAGCTACTTTCATAGTAGACTGTTACCAAAAACCTTCGTATGGAGCAACCTTTGTACTGCATAGGGGCTGTCCATTAATCACGTGAGGCTCAACAGGGGGGCGGGGTTCGGAAAAAATCACGAAATATCACCAGGGGGGAGGGAGGGGTATATTGAGATATAATGTGTATTTATTCTCTTCTAACTCGCGATTTTTGTCACGATTCTTAGTTTTCTAGCATTAAATAGGTAATAAATAAAAAAAATACACGTGATTTTGGCTAGGGGGGGGGGGTTAGTCTGAAACCTCATCACGTATCACCATGGGGGAGGGGTGGTTAGAAAATTGCTAAAAGAACATCACGTGATTAATGGACAGCCCCCCCCCCCCCCCTCCTAACCGAATGAATGCTAATTGAATGCTAGAAAACTAAGAATCTGACAAAAATTGCGAATTATAAGAAAAAATTAATATCTAAAAATAAATGTGATATCTCAATATACCCCTCCCTCCCCCTGGTGATATTTCGTGATTTTTTCTGAACCTCCCCCCCCCCCCCCTTGTAGTGCCTCATGTGATTAATGGACAATGGACAGCCCCCTACTACACAATGTTGATTTTTTCCGCAAGTTCACAGTCCACTTTTTATCAGGTGGGTCGTGTGCGCGTACTACTAACTACTACCACCTAAGGGCGCATTCACACGGGATACGTCTTTGACGATTCGTTATAAAACACGATACGCCTTGACGGATAGATGTTCACATTGAATACGGAATCGTGATTTTCACGATTCGTCAAAATATCCGAATTGATGTTCACATTTGTTTCGTGATTGAGTTCAGTTCAGAGTTCAGCGCAACAGCGGATCCGCCATAAAGCATTCACGATTCGAGATTTTCAAAAGCCGATACGTGATTTTTAACGAATCATGATTTTTAAAAGACGTATCCATATCCGTCGTTTTTCACGATTCGTGAAGCGTGTGAACATGGGTATTTAAAAAGCATTGCTCCCGTCAAAAAAATAACGAATCGTGAAAAAAAAACGACTCGTGAAAAAACACGATTCGTCTTCGTGTGAACGAGCTCTAAGTGGTACAAAAAAAATAGATTTCGTAATTCTAACGTTCCTATTAGGTTTTAAAATAATAATTAAGCTCAAAAAAGTTCTCACGCTAACACCAACTAACTAACATTGGCCGCAGAGCAGTGCTGCTGCAACTCTGTGAGAAAAAAAATGAAGGAAACAGCTTCCGTTTCCTTTGGCGGTTATACACTTCGTATTTCACAACATGGCGCTGCAGTCTACAAGCCCGGATATAATATAACACAGATAATAATTATTATTGCGATTGCACATGACTCTTGAAAATTATTGGACAGTCAAATTGATTGCTTCCTGTGCTGAGAGATAGCATTGCAAGTGCGCAAATGGCCAGAAATGGTTAGTTAAATAGGCCTATGAAGGATTGCAACGACTGGAGTTACCAATTTTGAGAGATATTAAAGAACAGTAAGGTTTTGAAGAGTCAAACAAACCGCAGGAAAGGTAACATTAAGTGAGAGAGACGAATAAAAACAAAATGTTGCCATAATCTTTGTTATTGTTTGTTATTTTTGTAGTTGCTCTATTTATAAAATTAAAGACGATCTGGTGTCAAGTAATCTAGATAATTAACTGCTTACGCTAATAAGAGATTGTATCTAAACCCACCGAGTTTATTGCCGGAGTCTTCGCAGGAGCGGTGGTCAGGCTTACCTAAAGTGCCCGGAAAAAAGGTGAAAACACTGAAAGCTGCAACCGGGAACCATGCTAAGATGATGATTGTATATTACAGAATAGCCCTACAGTACAACACGATGTGCAATGTGCATGTGAGAATAATCGACGAATCCAACTCGTTCGTGTCAGTTCGTTTGGTGGTACAGTTGTTACGAAATAACTTTTTATTTCATTTACCAAAACAGTTACGGTAACAGCTGTGTTTACACGTTTTGTACTAGCGACGCCCGCCTCTAACAATAGTTGCTCATGGGAATTTGTATGGGCGTTTCTCTGTAAACTGGGCAACTCATTGTCTCGGGCTAATTTTGACTAAAAAATAAAAGATCGTGAATATTTCGTAAATAATTCCAAAAAATAATACCTTAATCTACCGCTGCTCAACATTAAAAATCAATTAAAATAAATTTTATTATATTAAAAACGTTTTTATAGTGCCTCAAAACCAGTCCCCTGGCATGTCACCAAAGCAGTGTAGTTACTTCAAACTAAATTATTCGAGACAGTATCTATTGGAATTAATGAAATTATTGCATTATTAAATCAATATTGTTTGATTGTTACTGAGACTTATTTATTTTTCATAAATGTTATTTTACAATTTAAAAAAAGGCAATGAAACTTTGTCTTCGCATTTTGTGAACAGTTCCCCTGTCTATATTTTAAATTATGTGCCACGTAGTCTAAAGGTTAAACAACGCCTATTCTGTGTATAATGAAACGCGACAAGTCTGAAGTTTGCGCAGTTGCTGCCATAACGACCCGGACGCCATCTTATTTAGCAGTGTGCAAGCGTCTTTCCGTGGAGGCCGCGTTGTAACCTGACAGCCAACAGTCCCCTGGTAAGGATTTTTTTTACTTCTATTTATGTTTTTTAATGATTCCTTCAAATATTTAAATTGTTACAATAAATGCATATTTCCTGTGTGCAGCAAAATGCCATAGTTTAATTACATTTTGTTCTACGTCTCAATAAGATCAAATTTAACAGTCCCCTGGCAACAGTCCCCTGTCACTTTACAAGACAGGGGACTGTTTCTGCATCCAGGGGACTGTCTAACGGGCCATTCAAGTATTAAGTAAGCACTATAAGGGCGGGACTGACGGGAGGGGAGGTCTTTGCTTTGCATATTTTTGACAAAATGTTTGATATTTGTAAGTTAATCTATGTATGTTGAATACAGTGTCAATAAAATTTATTTAAAAGAATATTCCAAAACTCATTGCTTATTTCTAGACTTATAACTGCTGCTCATGAATTACGTAAGCACGGGGGAAGGGGTAAGAGGTTTGCTTACTTTTGCTGTCGAGGGGGAGGAGTGGGTTAATAATTTAAAAAATCTGCTTACGTCATACGTGAACAGCCCCTAAATTATATTTTTTATTGTTTTAGATTAGACAATGGCGCCAAAGAAAAGAAAAGCCACTAAAGAAGAGATCCTACAAAACAAAGGCAAGCAGAGCGAAAGCAATATACGGAGATTAAAAATGATCCTCAGAAAAGGGAAGAACTTAGAGAAAAGAACGTCTTAAGTAAGCGACGTCCAATACCGAAGTCATCTGGAAGACAAGGTGAAGCTGGCATCAAAGAAACTTGGGGTGCTCAACATGGCGAAGCAGTACTTCACTGCGGGGCAACGACTCCTCCTTTATAAGGCACAGGTTCGGCCCCACATGGAGTACTGCTGTCACCTTTTTGCCTACGTGCCAGCTTGACCCTTTCGACTCGGTGCAAAGACGGGCGTTGAGGCTCGTCAGCAATCCCATACTCACAGGCAATGTGGAACCTCTCAGTCTCAGGAGAGACTTTGCCTCACTGTGTGTGTTCTACCGCCTATACAATGGTTTGTGCTCAGATGAATTGTTTGACATGATGCCCACAGCTACATTCTATCATCGCACTTCACGCCATAGGCGGGGAATTCATCCTCACACATTGCGACCAGAAATAGTGCGCACGGTGCGGTATGAAAGGAACTTCATCCCTCGCACACTCAAGCTGTGGAATGAACTCCCCGCGATGGTTTTCCCAAGCGACTACAATATGGGGTTCTTCAAGAAGGGCATTAGAAGTTTTCTTCAGGGTCGGCAGCTCGAGTGTGACGCCCCTAGTGTTGCATACGTCCATAGGCCACGGTATCCACTTTCCATCATGTAGGCCGTGTGCTTGTCTGCCACCTAAGTGGTATAAAAAAAGAAAAGAAAAGGGAACTAGAAAGTTTGTGGAGAATATGACTCAACGAGAACACCGAGATGCTAAGAAGAAGTGGAAAGAGCATTGCACCAAGTACCGCAAGAAGAAAAAAGTATTAGCAATTATTAAAGAAAATACTCCAGATTCTGATGTATCTGATTCATGTCAAATGGTAACACCTAAAGTTGCTGAAAGAATTAATAAAAATAAAGAAAAGATGATTAGATATAAAATTAAAAAGAAAAAAGATGAAGAAATTAAAGAACTGCAAAAGAAAAGGCTAACATACAAAAAAAGTTTATCGCTATTAAAAAGAGTGTAAATCCAAAGCCTAAAGATACACCAAATACAAAGTTCAAAGCTCTAAAGTGTATAATAATAATAAAAACGTTTAATTTAACTACTAAAATTGTATTTTTTATTTAAGTTCACAGTCCCCTGACTTTGGCAACAGTCCCCTGTATATTTTTTTCAGAAAATACCTAATATTTTCTAAAGTAATGGGAATATTGGTGGTTCATCTTCTGTATATTAATATATAGACAAATACTTGTTCCCTAAAGCAAAATTATTATATTATGAGCAAAAAAGTAGCTGAGACAGTTTCATTGAAGGAGTTGCCCAGTTTACAGAGAAACGCCCGTATACTGAATACCAGCAAACAAATTGTGCAATGTTCCACATTATGTGTTGCAGCACAATCGATTACAAGCAAGTTGCACAATGCAATAGATACGATACCTCTTATTTCTTTGTGGTATAATGTCTATGATTATTATGCCTCTCTAGTTTCTGTTAATTGATTAGCTTCGGGTTAATTGAAGACTAAATCTTGAAGAACTGTTAAATGTTATAAAAGAAAGAGTTCGGTTCGAAAACGATGTTGTAGGTACATGTACTATTTTGTTTATACCACTTAGGTCGCAGACAAACACACGGCCCACCTGATGGAAAGTGGTTACCGTTGCCTATGGACGAGTGCAACACCAGAAGAGTCACACTCGTGCTGCCGTACCTTTAAGAACAGAGTGATTCTGTGCCGTCAGCGAAGAAGATGAGCAGGACGAGCCTTTGGTCTTCCCACTGACAGCACAAAACCTCTCCAGTGAGCTTTGGCTGCCCTACTCACCGCTGGAAACACAACACGAGGTTATTATATTATACCTGTGGTATTCCGTAGGGCGGAGGTACTTCCCCAGTCGGACTGTTCGATTGGGACGGGAATGCCGTCGTATCCTACCTCCACTACTAAGTAGGTACTACTACTAAAATGGTCAGCCTTCAATCAACGACATCTAGTGAGGACATACCGAATTACTACGCAATAAAAGTCTGCATCGCGATAATAAAGTTCTCATTCAGGTTCAGAGAACATGCTGTATATTACTGTTCCCCGAATGTAACCTATAGGTTTTGGCCACAATTTGATATCTACTAACAACTTGATTTCGTTTATTTTTAGTTCTTTTTTTGGTAGTACGAGTATGAATTGTTTCACACGAATAAAACAATGTTTTCGACACTGGAAGACAATAAACTTAACTAGACATGTCAAAGTAACCTTCACTTTCAAGAACCTTGCTACTTGAGCAGTTTCAGAAAGAAAAAATAAAATGAAGAAGTAGGTAGGTACTTTTCTCTGAGTTTAATAGGTAGGTAGATACTTACTTGGAAAGCTGTTCGTGTAACAAGAAGAACAGGTTTGCATGCACGTGGGCCACGGACTGGCTGTTTCTAATTATACACACACAATAGACCATTAATTGTAGGTTCATATTGATATTTCATATTCAGAAACTACTTGGACTAGCGAATAGTTTAAGTGACTGATGCATCATTGGACTGATGGATAGGGCTGTTCTGTTGAAATTTAATGACTTCTATGTGTAGGTACTGCTAGACTGGATGTACTGTTCGAAACAAAGATTTTGGTAGGGTTAGTTCGCCGGTTAGCGACCACTTAGCGGAGTTTTCACGTAAGACGTGTAAAAAAAATAGGCTATCTATTTTCAAAATAGTTGATGATAGTTTAAATTGGTCTTGCTCGTGACTCGTGTCGATTGTACCTACATCTACAAGTCGGTACACCTGCTGATTGAAGGAAAATCTGGTGCAAGTTTTCCTTTCGAGATTAGAAGGTTAGATAGGGGAAAGGAGTGCGGACCCCTGGCGAGTTTTGTTTATAGCCATACCCCCTAGCACCTAGACAAGTGACTGTTCGTTGGCCAGCGTATTTTAGAATAGAATGACGAATGTAAGGGATTTGACGCTTATGACAAATGTACGTTGACGACTCTCATATACGTGGCTAGAGGGACAGGCAGGATAAAGAGAGATAGATTTTCTTAGATAGGAATATTTAGGTAAATGAAATATTGCTCGAGAGTCTCGAGACATAGGTATAATGTATCTTGGACCTAAAATATGCTCAAAATGTGCTCTATACCAACAGTACACGTTTCACGTTTGGGTGTCTTTTGAGACACATCAAAATTGTTTACGTTTAGTTAAGTGCCTCCTAACCCAATGAAGTATGGAGATGTGGGTACTTTTCTGGTCAAGTAAAGTGCTGTAAAACATCGAAATCCTTATCGGTAAATAAAATAATTCCCGTATAGACGCGTGCATTTAATTGAATAACGGAACCGATGTCCGGAACTGCGTGCACGGAGCGTGACAGTATTGGATGCGGCGTGGGCGCACAACGCGGTACACTTTTGTGTACAGTCAGCTGCAGAGAGAAGGCACCACCACCAACGATGTCTTTTTATTGTGCCAAAAAATTTAAGTGTTGTTCCAGCCAGACTAGAATCTATCACTGTACCAAATTTCAGCCTGATCCGTTCAGCCGGTAGGGCGTGGTTGAACAACAAACATCATCATAAAGTTTCACATTTATATACCAACTAGCTGTTGCCCGTGACTCCGCCCGCATGGATGTCGGTTATGGCGGCCAAACATAGCTTATTTCCTTTCCCAAGGTCTAATCTATCTCTCTACCAAAGTTCATCAAAATCGGATAATTGGATTAGCTATGAAAATGTAACAGACAGACCGAAAGGCAAACAGACAGAGTTACTACACAAGTATATATTATGATGTTTTAGCGTTTTGCATTCTATCAAACTCCTAATTCATATTTTTGTCAAATGCAAAATGATTTGATTTGAAAAAAAAACCCCCTAGACAAGTGACAATTACGTTGACGACCGTCATATTACGTCATATCCCATACATTTGTCATTCGATTCTACAATATGCAGCTGACTGTACCATCTGCGAGATCTGCGACTGGTGTTAATGCAACTAGCACAGCTGAAACTTGCTCAAGACGCTCTTTAACTGCGTTTTAACACGCTTTTATTGGTTTAATCTAAATCTTTAGTGTGTTTGTTAGTTTGATTAAACAACACAGCAGGTGTAACCGTGAAGCACAGCTAGTTAACTAATAAGTAATACATACATATACATACATACAGTCACGCTTCTTTCCCAGTGGGGTAGGCAGAGACCACAGTTTTCCACTTGCTACGATCCTGGCATACATCTTTCTCTTCTTCTACCTACTTTCATAATACCTACATATTATTATTATTTATTTAGACCCTAAGTAAGCATAGCTTAACTAGCTTGTGTTATGGGTTCTAGTATAGGGACACTTAGGTGCATATTTTTTGTAAATAATAAGTCTATATCTATCTAGGTATATCTATCTATCTATCTATACTATTATATAATTGCAAAGTGGTCGTGTCTGTACATTGGAGATATTTAAAAAAAATTACTTGGGTTATGTTATGTTAACGATACTGAACACGAAAATATTTTTTTTGAATTTCCTGTCTGTTTGTCTGTTTGTCCGCGATGGACGCAAAAACTACTGGACGGATTTTGATGCGGTTTTTTTTGTTAGAAAGGGCTTACTCAGACTTAAAATCTTACGTTTGTTTGATCGCAATCGGTTGAGTATATAGAACTGAAGATATGAGCAAAGGTCGCGTTAACCGAGATGCACGCGGGCGGAGTCGCGGGCGGAAGGCTAGTACATAATATAACATAGAAACACCTAGACCAATGCCAATATTCATATTTATGCATACAAATATTTACAATAAGCGGGAACCGAACCCGTGCCTCCTGCGTAGCAGTCGAACGGTCTACCGCTACGCCAAAGAGGCCGTATGTTTATATGCATAAAAAATACTACATACAGAAATGGAATTTATCTAATTTCAATGGGCGTTTCAATACTCTCGATAGAAATATAACCATCCGTGGACTAGATAAGTAGCGGATACACTAACGTTTAATGAGCAGTTTTCCAGTAGGTATTTATAGCGTTCCTAAAGACAAGCTAGATGGCGCAGCCGGCACTTTTGATAAGTAGAGTGTGGTGTCACATCTAGTGTTCCCTAATTTATGGAAAAAATGTTCTTCGGGTTTGTAATGATTTACTTTACATAAATGTTTTGACATTTTTTTTGGTAAAATTATTTTAAATATAATATTATTTTAAATTACAGACAGTGACGCGAAAAGAATTAAGCGTTTTATCATATTTTATCTATTGTAATATAGGTAAATGAAATTAAACTTTGGCAACATCGCACAAATAAACCACAGAGTACATTAATAAATTACCAAAAGCTATGCTAGCGCCATCTCTTGAAGATTTAAAAATCAACTGATTATTATACCTACTGGAAAACTGCTCATTAAAATAATTGTACCTAGTCGCTCATTGATTATTTACGTTTTTTACTATACAAATTTAGAATTACACAATGTGGTAATTTTGCATGTCAACATTTGGACAATACAAACAATACGTATATTCTAAATAAGCAACTTGTTATAATATAACACTTCATATGCAACAGTATGCACAACAAATTCACACATCTAACCTTCATCTAACCGATTCTTGTTTAGTTGGTTATACTTTATTATTAAATCTAGTCAAGTCATCATCATCATCATCATCATGTTAATGAAGTACCCGGTTGTATTTCACGGAAGCGACTATCGTCTTTCCTTCCAACCCCGAAAGGGAAGCCTGCGCCAGAGTCTTGTACCTACAGGCTTGCACGTGAGTTAGCTAGGGCCGCGAGTATCTAAGTGGGTCCATCACATAATTATTATATTGATTGCCTTATTGGAACATGATGTAAACTTGGACTTATAGATACTTACCTGCCTACTTGATGACAGGTAGAGTCAGCCCTAAAGTCTTTACATTGAGATTTACGTGAGTCTTCACCTACTTGTTGGCGAAATGGGAGTGTTAATATACCTCTGCCTTACCCCTTCGCGAATTGACAGGCGTGAAAGTAGGCATGAATGGAATCGTTTTTTTAATCTACATAAGAAAAACTTGTCATTTTTTATTTTGGTTTATTATTCACGTGGGAATTAATTTGGAATGTATTAAGATAATACTGATATCGATTGCACAACTATGTAAGGAATTTTACCTATTTAAATTAATAATATCTACCTACCAACCTAATAAATCTATGAATTTGTCTATTTAGTTTTGAAGTCCACAAACGTATCTCTTGTGGTCCTGATAAGTGAATCTCTTGTGGTACCGATAAGCGACTCACAAAGGCTCTATCTATTAGTTTAGATGTCCGATTTCCTCCAGGGCTTGCGGGATAGATAGGTAAGTGGGCACAATGCAACCAGTATAGGTACCCAAGTTTTTTTTTAACTTTAAGGACACTTCAATTTTAATTTATTTGTTTAGATTTCTTACACCTGTTACCCTGGTCACTCTCATTTAACTAGGTAGGTACTTAAAAGAAACTCGCGAAGAAAGTGTAGAGAAATAAATAAATCGATACCTCCTACGTAAACTGTTGTAACTTCAAAACTGTGATTTTACAGGAGAGCGTTTCAAAGGTACTATTGGCAATAAAAACCGCAGTTTTCAACTAATCTTTATAAAATTCAACATGTAACTTCAGTTAATAATACTTTAGCGTTTACCTCACGGTATTATTCAAAAATTCCAAAAGTTTTAGAGATTTTGTTGTTACAACATTTTACCGCGGTATATGACCTTTACAAATTGTTGTATCAGTCACTTACAATAATGAACACCGGAACACATGAGTCGCATTTAGTTGTATGTACCAGATACAACAATTTACGCCGAAATGCAAGAGGAAAAAAAGTGTGGTATGTTTTATTTTTACCACTTAGGTGGCAGACAAGCACACGGCCCACGTGATGGTAAGTGGTTACCGTGGCCTATGGACGTATGCAACACCAGCGGCGTCACATTCGCACTGCCGACCCTGAAGAAACTTTCTAATGCCCATTCTTGAAGAGACCCAGAGATCCGATTCTCAGTACTCCATGGATTCACCGTGCGGTCGCCGTGTCCTTATGGACCCGTGATACAGAGCAAACCGTGACGGCGATTGGGACTTGCGACCCAGATGTAGGTTTAGGGTGGCCATTTTGTGATGCATCAGCGCTCACCTCCACCGTCAGTAGTGTACCCCCTACCTATCCAAATTTGGTAAGATCTTATCAATGCCGCTTTGGATATTCGATTTAGTAAAGAGCTTACTGAAGCTCTTGGCAATCCGAGGTCTTTAAGTTGTACAGGGATTTAGCTTGAATTCGTCTTGGTCCTACTTCTACGGCGTAGAGTTTAATCACGTAGCCATTTTTGGTTAACTCGTTAGTCAGGTCAAAGTATTTGTTCGTCTGTATAGCGTGGTCTTTAGGTATGTTAGTTTTCCACGGTACTGTGAGTTCTACAAGCAATGCTCGCCTATGCGATCGTGAAAAAAGCAATATGTCGGGTCTGGATGACGAGGTACAGACATCCTCCTTTTATAGTGCTTTTCATAGGTGTAGTCTACAAGTATTGTCCAGTCAACGGCAGCTATCAATTTATCAATCAATTGTAGTCACTTGGGAAAACCACCGCAGGGAGTTCATTCCACAGGTTGAGTGTGCGAGGGCTGTAGTTCCTTTCATACCGCACAGTGCGCACTGTTTCCGGACGCAATGTGTGACGATGAATTCCCTGCTTGTGGCGAGAGATGCGATGATAGAATGTAGCTGTTGGTATCATGTCAAATAGTTCATTTGAGCACAAACCATTGTATAGGCGGTAGAACACACAGTGAGGCAAAGTCTCTTCTGAGACTGAAAGGTTCCACATGACCTGCGAGTATGGGATGGTCAACGAGCCTCAATGCTCGTCTTTGTACCGAGTCGAAGGGGTTGACCACTTCAAGCTGGCACGTAGGCGCTCCGACAAAACGGTGATTGCAGTACTCCAAGTGGGGCCGAACCTGTGCCTTATGTAGGCGGAGTCGTTGCCCCACAGTTAAGTATTCACCCTGTTGAGCACTCCAAGCTTCTTTGATGCCAGCTTCACCTTGTCTTCCAATTGACTACGGTATTGGACGTCGCTGGAGATATTGATATTAAGGATCCCAATACGCAAGGAAATAGTAAGCAGTGTGCCCAGGAATATTGCGGTGCTACAATATATGGGATTTTGTTAACGGTGAATACACATACTTGTGTCTTAGAGGGGTTGAATTGGACTAAATTTAGTCTGTCCCAATCGGATACTCTAGATAACGTAGTCTCGATTTCAGACACAAGTTGTTCGCGGCTTTCCTCCATCTCGGACTGAGGGATATTTGCACGGTCCGTGTAACAAGCGTCTCCGGTACTGTCGTCCGCATAGTGATGAATGGAGTCATCCAACAGCATGTCATTGATATGCAGCAGTAACAGGGTCGAGACAACACGGAACTTTGTGGGACATCGGCGTTTTATGTCCATGCGGTCCGAGCAACTGCTATCAACGACGGCTTGGATACTTCTGTTGGACAAAAAGCTGGCAATCCATTCCCATAATCCCTTGGTCCATAAGAGCTTTGCAAGAAGACCTCTGTGCTAGACCCGATCAAAGGCCTTTCCGATATCGAGACTAACCACCAGTGCTTCACCTCAAGTCTCGATAGCTTGCGCGCAACGGTTTGTGAGATACATAAGAAGGGTACTGTTAAGCGACGGTGGCGGAAGCCGTACTGTCGGTTACTCAGTAGATCATACAGTTCAAAGTACCCCAGGAGCTATGTATTAATGATACGCTCCGTCGTCTTCGAGAGGAGGGAGGAGATTAGCGGAACAGACAGACAGACCGACCAAAGACATTTAAATTAAGTTATTGTTAATGGTACCTGATTTACATGAATACCCATTTAGTAAAAACTTGTTATTTTGAATAAGATGATGATGATTGATGAAAAAGATGAAGAAGACAAGATGATAAGATGGTTAAGTTAACATAATAAATGCTTCAAAATTTCATTCAACTTGTTATTTTTGTTTTTTTTTGGGTTCAAAATGTTTATTCACTTGTTATTTTGACGTTACAAACAGACACTTTAATTTTATTTATTTCTATAGATTTTTGATAACCGCAAATGTTACTTACAACTTACACAATGTCAGTGATAAGCGAAGTAGATTGTTGTATGTGTTACTTAGTAACCATAAAATTGTTAATTTTACCACGTAAAACATTGTAAGTCATCTTGCCATGTGCTTCAGTATAACTAATTCCGAAGTAAAATGTTGTATGTATTACTTACAACAAAATACGTGTAAATTCAGCAACGTATATTGTTGTATGTAATCAATACCACATTTTATGTAAGCAATATTTGAAATACGAAAAATATGTGCTAGTAGTATTACGTAATAAATATCAAATCAACATAAAAAATACGCGCGTGACATGCAACCTACACCGAGTTCCAGCGTAGTCTGTTTTATGTCACACATACGCGGGGTGAGCGCGCTCGTCAGACTCACACCGCCCGCCGTAAACTATTGCAAGTAATAAATACCACAATATACGCCGGGATAGTTCGGAACATACGATGTTATACTTCTGAAAACTACCGAAATTAATAGATTTTTGGATTTGATCTAATTGTTACAGGATACTATACATAATATTAGACACTTTTACATGAAAAACACAAAATAGCAATTTTGTTGGTTACAACAACTTACGTGGGAGGTATCGAAATAATACATAGCAAATCATTTATATGTATTATCTAATGTATGTATTTAGTTGTATAACGGGAAGCCGGTAGGAATAGTGTTATATGGACAAGTGCCACTGAATCAGTCAATATAAGACAAAGACATTAATTACTGTGGCAATGGTGCTTTTAAAGATCACAAAAGGCACATTTTTTAAGTGAATTATGACAACAGACACTAAATTGAGACAACTTCTGTAAATGTTGTTAACAACTTTTAACTTTCAAGGTAAGGAACTATACGTTCTAGCTCTCAACGCCACTCTAAACAGTCTAAACTATTCTCAAAAGAACTCCAAACCGGTACAAACATCTCGATGTCGCATCGTATCACAACAACAAAAAACTCTCCAAAAAAAAAATTAATTCCACTGAATCAATTCAAAATATAGCATTTTGTGCGTATTTAAAACTATTATTCAAACACGTGTTTACCTTTTATTATGTCTTAGATCCGGATATGTCAGCACTAAGAAAAAAAAAACAACTTGCACGAACACAACACAGTTTAGGAACACTATAAAAGTTTTTGTTTATAACACTTTTTCGAAAACGGGGCGTGGAACGTGTTTCGTTCGGTATCCTTCGCAACGCGTGTGTTGGACGACGCGCTCGAAGTCCGACTGGCTCGCAGCTCGTTTCCCGCCTTCGACAAGACGCACAGAGTCCGAGTACTGCGAGATAATTGTTGCATTCTGCCATCGGTATTAGAAAACGAATAAATCACACAGATACGGTGTATTTGCTAATGCTGTTGTTCGACTGAATCGCTTAAATTTGCAACATCAGCTACGTCTGACCGCACTTCGCTAGGTTTTCTGAATAATAACCATAAAATAGTCGATTGAGATGTTTGAATTTGAACGAATTCAAATCTGTGTTATAAATGCGAATACGATCCGCATTTCTTTCATACCACGGAAGAAATTTCACCACGCTCAAGCTGTGGAATGGACTCCCTGCTGTGGTTTTTACGAACGACTACAATATATGCGCTTCTTCAAGAAAGGCATTAGAAGGTTTCTACAGGGTTGGTAGCACGAGTGTGACGCCCCCCGTCCATAGGCTACGGTAACCACTTTCCATCAGGTGGACCGTGTTTTGGCTTGCCACTTAGTGGCATACTAAAAAAATGTGAGTAGGTATCCCTAACAGTGTTGCCAACCCCTACATTGCCCCAAACTGTAGATATACTTGAAAAAAACTATAGAAACCTGTAAATCTCAAATTAAAAAACTGTAAATCTACATCTTTATCTATTTATTGTATTAAATGTAATACACATGCTATTAAGATGGAATTAAAAACCAGAAAAATCGTGTAATTATCAAAGGTTTAATAAAATTTAATGTCAAAAAGTGTCAGACAATCTAGTCTAATAAAACTGGCTAAAAAAAAATAAAAAAAATAAAAAAAAATATAATAGCTCTGAATAAATCTTCTTGATTTTCATTCTCATCTCTATAATTGCTAAAATCGTACATATCTTTATCAATTTTTTTGTAATGATCATTTGTGACATTGAACTCATATTTTTTTTTTCTGATTTGTGTGCTTGGTCCCTTGTGGTCGTGAAAATTTTATTTCTTAGCTTGGTTTTCATAAAATGAATGCTCGAAAACAAGTGTTCTACCGTAGCAGTACAGCGGCAAACATAGAAGTTTTCAGTTTTCATAGTCATTTTAATATCTGATTTACAGATAATTAACCACCGAAACATAAAGCCCGAGCACCGAAGATATATGTAATGTACGATCGACCCCTAATAACGCCATTCATTAAATCGGTTGACCATTACCACAGTATTTCACAGGGATTCCAAAGAAGAGTACCTATAGGGTTTAATGAACCCGAGTTTCAGTGTACGGTACTGACTTTGTAGCTCGCTAGCATCTTAAATAAAAAACTGTAGATTTGGAGGCCTAAACTAAAAACTGAGAGGATTTCCAAAAAACTGTAGATCTACAGTTAAAACTGTAGGGTTGGCTACACTGATCCCTAAGCTCTGTTCCAACTGTACCATTAATGGTAGGTACTACTGGGAATCTTTGTCCCACTAGTACCATTAATTTTAATAATTCAATACTAGGTATACAATTCAATAAAAACCTTGGTTGACTGGTAGAGAATGCCTGTGGCATTAAGTTCGCCTATGTACTTGTGCATGAAGTTTTATAAATAAATAAATAAAAAAAATGAATGGTACTGCTATTTCTGTTTGGTACCTTTTCATGTCTAGAAGACAAATAGATTGATTATTGATGTTAAAAATTGTCATATAGAAGGCTTGTTATGTGAAGAGCATAGGAAGAGAAATCAATTTAACATGGAACATGGCCTACTTGTACACCGAAGGGCATACCTCAAAGATATTATATATAAAAAGAAGTAGATTCGTTATTGCGCGAAAATCGTGAAGATTCGAAAACGAGTCAATTGGAACGTTTGCCTCTAGTACCGCGTGCCGAGCGGCGCCGGCCGGACGTTGAGCGGAAGCATCAGTGACTTATAAAAATAACGAAAATGCCATCGTATGTTTATAGACACTGCACGAACTATTACTCTAAAGTTAATACATCGAAAGGGAGTTCATATCACATGGAAATAATACATATTTCGACTGATAAAGACCAAATTTCTGACTTTCATAATATTCAAGTTAAAATTGTTAAAAAGAGACAGTATGATATAATTTGGTGCGTGAGCGACAAGGACGTGTGTGATCCGAACATAGATTAAAGTACAGATGAGAATATCGTAGGCATTAAACTCACTACATACTACCTCCCAATTTTAATTTGTTGTTTTTTATAATTGCCTACTAATACTATGTGGTTCAAGTAAGTTAATAAGTGCGAACTTCACTTCACTGGCAAGTATCTACTTAGGTAAGTACCTACTTGTTAAAATTTGTAGGTACTATTGGCAGCAACAAAATAATGAAATAGAATAAACATACCTAGCTTTTTTATACTTAACTAGCTGCCCCGGCGAACTTCGTACCGCCATATTTTCGGCCCGCGTGGTATTCAAATCCCGTTCCCGCTGCACCCTTATCACTTAGGGGGATGAAAAATAGATGTTGGCCGATTCTCATAGATACCGGATAAGCACAAAAAATTTCATCAAAATCGGTCGAGCCGTTTCGGAGGAGTTCGATTACGCACCCCGTGACAGAAGAATTTTATATATTAGAAGATACAATAACAATGACAAACAAACATCTTTGTCTAAACAAAATTACGCAATTATCTCAAACTTCACTTTACTGGCAAGTACCTACTTAGGTACTTGTTAAAATTGTACTACTGACAGCAACAAAATAATGAAATTTAAAAATTATACCTAGCTTTTTCATAATACATTAACAAAGTTAAACAAACATCTTTGTCTAAACAAAATTAGGCAATAACCTCAATTCAGAGAGCTCTGTACCTTCTTTTTCAATAATTTTGTTAGCCTATGTCACCGACTAGCAACCGCACTGTGATTGGTACATTGTTATCATTAAAGTCCAAGTGACAAACAATAGCTGTCTTCTTCTTTTATATTGTATTTTTCATGTCCTCTCTTTTCAATCCATTGGTTATGTAGGGAAGTGTAGATGAATTAAAAATGTGTGTGTGTGAGTTCGGCACATTTTTCTACGTTGATTTGTAAGCATATGCCATGTCTATGTTATGAAATGTCTTTGGCATACCTACATAACTTAACACGCCTATGTTAATATGTTTAGTCTCTATCATCGCAAGTAGGCTTTTATCTTTGGCTAAGCGTTATAGTTTATGGCTGTTACGAGAGCGACTGCCATCTGCCTCCTCTTTCTTGAACGTTAGTACCTAACTTAATTATTAGGTACTTTCTCTAACTCCTCCAACTAAACTAAATTTTGTTAGTTCACGTCGGTCCAGGATTTGAACCCGGACATCTCGATCACATCCTTAATCACTAAACTACCGACGCTACAGTACTCATACTGCACAAAGTATAGCCACATATAGCTCTTCCCCTTATTAGGAATCCTAGAATGGAAAGGTGAGATAGCCACTGGAATATCCCTCGCACTACGGCTGACCCAGTCCTCCTCAGGTGTGGAACCAAGATGTCCACCTTTTTCTCCGGATAGGGAAAGCACACATCACGCCGGTAACTCCGCTTGCTTCTACTAGGGTGACAGGCGGCTCCACCTATTGGCCCCAGACCGAACGTAGCAACCGAAAACAACTGAAAATTTAGCATAGCTGAACGGATTTTCAGTGGTGAAATCCAGCCTTAATTATCCTAATAAATAGAACCAGTAACGGAACCCGCACTCGCACTGAGTACTTTGTAAATTTATATAGTTACTTCAGCTCATTTGATGAATACACGTTTTTGTATGCGCTCACTATTTTTTGTCAGGATTAAAAGGTCAATAAAAAAGTAACAACTCGTTATCAAGAATTAATTTATTCACAATCCATTTAAGAATATTTGTACGAACTAATGTAATAATAAATAAACGCTTGGTCAGATCTATCATACAATGGCAATAAATTAAAAAAATATTCATGCATAATATGCAGTGACGTGAAGTGTATAATAAAGCGACTTGGTATAAATACAATGACTTTTATGTATAATACTAAAAGGTTACTAACTTGCTGTCAATTGTGAACTGCCACGTCGGAGGTGGCGGGTTCGATTCTCACTAAATATAAATCTTTGTATGCATCAATATATCTATTTGTTTTGGTCTAGGTGTTTCTATATATAATATTTATATATTTACAACAAAATGCATATTATGTGTATCTGCAAACAAATGTATTCTAGAACCCATAACACAAACTAGTTAAGCTATACTTACTTTGGATCTAGATAGCGTTGTTTAAAATGTAGTATCTGCATCCCGTACCCCTCCCCATTCCTGCCTTAGCCCCCAACAATGTTTATTTTAAACAGTTTGTCTAGTATTATATATAAAAGTCATAATATGTATATAACAATGTTAATAAATTAGTTGTATAATTCATTGTATAAAATTACATACTTATCAAATTCACACAAATTAATAATAATTATCTAAAATAAATTAGTAGACATCCATCAATTTTTACATACGAAAGAGTTTATACAGTGTAGACTCAATTGATACCGATAATGAATTAAAGATACAACCTCACGTTAATTATCACACTAAGTGTATAATCGACTCTTATGTATCATAGCACTGAGTGTATAATATTGGATTCCAGTTTATAATGCTGTCCAGTGTATAGTGGCGCCCAATATATAACGATGCCCAGTTTATTATAGCACCTAGTGTATCATAGCGTCAAGTGTATAATAATTCATAACAAGATATAGTGTGATTGAAACGATATGAGTAAATGCATGGATGCATAATATAGACTCATTTAAATGCCCACGGGTATTAAAAAGCGACCAACAACAAACTGCATGTGAAATTAATATTGAAATTGTCGCAATTAAGATAGAGACATTCCTCTTGTGTCTATTTTCGTATAATCACTTTAAATTTCTAAAATTTCTACAAGAATATTATAGCATAACTATAAAAATACGGTTGTTTCTTATAGTTGCATGTAAAGTGTATTTTTCCTAACACCGTGTGTGTATTCAAATATTAAATATATATTATAGCAAAAATATACCTTAAGTTGGTGGTATAGATTGTAAATTTCTATACCCATCATTTATCATCAATTTTGAATTACTTACTAGACAAAATATCGACAATATTATCATCATTCCTATACCACCATTTATCACTGAGTTCATAAAATTTTCACAATGATTAAAAATATACAATTGTACAATAGTAGCAAAATATACTGCAAAAGTGTCATTAATTAAACAGATCATTATTTTTAATAGGGCAACATTTCCTAAGTTATTTCACTGGGCAATCTTAGGCCGTTATACACCAATAACTTTATAAAAAAAAACGTTATGACATACAGTACGAAACAAATATTGTGATGTATCTGTCGTAGGCATTTTGTATGAATCTGCCGTTTACAAACGGCGTCGTCATTTTACAAACGCTCGCTGTTATGTAATAACGCTCGCTGTTATGTAATATGCCAAAGGCAAAATGACAACTCGTTAATTAGATAAAATCGGGACTTTAGGGCACCCCGACTCGGATAGGTTAGGTTAGAAGGGGATGGCGGGGTCGTTTGAGCGAGCGAAGCGAGCGAATAGACCCCGCTATCCCCTTCGTGGTTATTTTTTTATAAACCACCCAGAAGTAGTTTGGTTAGGTGCCATTTGAGTTTTCGGCATATTACATAACAGCGAGCGTTTGTAAAATGACGACGCCGTTTGTAAACGGCGGATTCATATAAAATGCCTGCGACATATCGACCGCCATGTACTTTCTTATGAATATTCATCTGTTCTCTCAATACTTCTAAGGCGCCCATTACACTCTCATGCAAGCGTCAATCATGCCATCAATCATGAATTACGTTTCAATGATGGTTATACTGTCGACATACATTCATTCATCAGTCATTGCATTAGACGATAGGTTATTCGTCAATCACGGCCGTGACTGTGGTTAAACTGACAGCAAAACCTACTGTGTAATGGACGCCTAAACTACCTATTAATTCGATAATATAATAAAACAGAATACATAAATAATTTTCCACAAAATTGTCAACAGAACGGCTCCAAAGCAGTTAATTAAAATTAATAAAAACAATCAAAATCTTAAATTAAATTTGTACTTTGGCAAACTTCAATCTTAGCCAGCCTAACATCCAACAAAAAGATATTATCCCTCTATTGTCGTCGAATGTACAATCACGGAACGAAGCAATAATAGATTGAATTAGGCGGTTGGCACACTGTCTCGAATCATGCACCGTAGCGCGGGAGTGTATGTTTTTACTATAAAAAAAAAATTACGCGTGAACGCATCTTCAGAGCAACGTTCTACGTGTGTTTTCAATATAAAGAGAGCCACTTAGAAGCAACGTAAGTAAGACTACGGCAACATACTACGACTACGTTGAATGATGCGAGGTAGTGTGCCAATCGCTCAAATACAAAAAAAAATTTTTTTTTTTCTGCAGTAATTAAATTACCAGATTCTAAAATTAGATACAGAAATTAAACCTATAAAAATTATGTGAAAATGCCGAAAAAGGGGCTGTTGTTATCCAACAGTAAACAAGCCCATGGAAAAGCGCCAGCTTGCCGGTTGTAGGGTCACCCCCTATTATGTGTAACCGAAAATCTTAGATAAATGTGGGTGTATACACCTATGCCTTCGCAGATTTCAAAAATCAGCAGCGCGGAGTAGCAATCATGGATTTCCGTCCGCGAGCGGATACGTCTCCACGACGCAGTTTCAATGAACGAACTCTTTGTCTTCCTCGTTTGTCTCCCAGGGAGCCACCGGGGAAGACAAGACAAAGTCTATATTTGTAACATCTGCCGCAGACATATCTATATTCTATTCCAAAAGGACACAAAATGTGTAATAAATATTATCAAAATTTGTTATCAAATTTATATTCAGTCTATTACGATAATAATATAGGCACATTATTATTATTATGTGTTAGTATTAGTTAATAATTATGTACTATTAAAATTGTCGTGCAAACTGAACTGTTCGAGATATAAGACACTGTACCAGGACTGCAGAATCATTTGAAGATATACTACAGTACCAATATTATTAGCAGGCAATAATAGTAAATAAGTGGTAACTTCCTTAGCATTCATAAATTCCTGGTACTTGAGGCTAGATCTATTACGCATCGAGGCATTTGTCTCGATATTACTAAAATAATGGTAATCTCTTCACTAATCATGTCTTCTTGGTACTTTTTCAGGAGAAGCAACTATCTAACTAGACATTAAGGTCTAGGTTTAAAATTACGCACGTATCGAATCGACTTGTAATAGAACCTTCTTACCTTTTATAAGCGCCTGGTAGTACTTCATTCTCACTTCTACATTTATATATTCTGCTATCTGTATTGACTAAACACAAAAAATGTCTGTATGTCATGTACTTTGAAATCATCCAACCAGCATCCAACCAATGAGGATTGTCTAAGTTCGAACATTCTAGAACAACGCTCAGTCTTGAAGCCACTCTCACAATGACATTAGAACTGTCATCTAAAATGCAATCTGTCCTCAGATCTAGTTATAAACCGAGATTCAGGACTGAGTATCGTTCTCTAATACGGGCCTTATAGACTACTAAAATAAGTTTCTGTAGAGAACTGGCTTCAGTGATCGATGCAGGTAACCTGTAAGCACAAATCTACAAACATGTATTGATTTTTTTTATATAGGACACATCAATTTGTCTTCGCCTCGCCTGATGGTAAGCTGAAAGCAAAGTCTTGGAAAAATAGGGTTACCATTATAGACACATTATAGAAGACAATAAGTGTTTGCAGATTTTTACTGAAGTAATAACTTCCAATTCATAGTCATTACTAAAGGAGCGTGTAGAAGCTACGTTGCGATCCTTTATCGCGATCCAGTATCTTAATCCAATAATATCGGCACGAATCACTTTTACGCATCAATATCGATCAATATTAACAGAATCACGATATTAACTATCTAAATACGCTCTATAACATTTATGAATACCTAGTACTTCAGGCGAAAGGTACAAAAAAGGTCGATATCTAGTATCTTCAAGGCTTTCTAAGAGTAGAAGGTAAGCACAGCAGCATGGTTCCCCCTGACCAGTAGTGTCCTGTCAGCGGCCGTGGCTATGGCGTGAAGCCACGCCTGGTACAGGGGAGGGGGCACTATGCCCCTTCTCCGGGGCATGGGTAACGTCACGCAGACTAGTCTAGCCCCCCGGGATTGTGCGGAGATAAGTTCTCGTAGACGTAAGTGGCGGTATGTCCGGTCTTGTGCCGCGATTAGGTCTGCTTCTGTGATACCGCCTTCTAGAAAGAAAATAATTGGTAATTGAAAAAAAAAACATTTTTAATGGATTCTATCGCGATTTATTTAGTGTTGTTTTGTTAACACCCCACTCTGACAGTTGAAAAGTAGCAGAAGTTTCGGGCTAAGTATAAATAATAATAAAAAATCTATACTGAATATTATAAAGCTGAAAATTTTTTTTGTTTGTTTTGTTGAACGCGATAATCTCAGGAACAGAGATCGAATTGAAAAATTATTTTTGTGTTGAATATCCCGTTCATCGAGGATGCTTATAAGCAATCACGATGCTACTCAAGGGAGCGGAGCAATAACCATAAATATCACAAGTCCAAAAAGTCCCATACATTATTTGAAAATTAATGAGTTGAATATGTTTTAATGAAATGATATGAAGTTTTCTGCACTGCCTTCGTTTGACTGGTAGAGAATGCCTATAGCATTCCGCTTATGTACTTGTGCACCCATATACTTATAATTTAAATGTGAAAATAACTCTGTCTATCTGTCTTTTACGCTTTCACGCTTAAACCACTGAACTGATTGTGATGAAATTTGGTACAGAGATAGAGTAGACCTTGGGAAAGGACATAGGTAATATTTGTTTGCGATAACCGACATCCACGCGGGTGGAGTCGCGAGCAACGACTAGTAAAGTCTATAAATAAATAAGAAATATAACATACCTGGGTCGTTGTCGTCTGGGCTGCGGAAGGGCTGTATGAGCTTGTCGAAGTAGGCGAGTGTGGAATCACGCGGCCGCCGCGTGATGTCCGGGATCATCTTCAGCGCAGAATAGTCTATCCGGAACTTGGATAGCAGAGATGCCATGCTGCACACAAATAATATGTGGTTAACCGATTAACAAAGAGAAAAGACTTCGGGCGAGATTCGAACCCGCGATCTACAGGGGGAATGCTCTGACCGCTAAGCCAACGAAGCCCGCACGAAGCCGATTCAAATTCCTCTATACTTTCCGTCTTTGCGGCGATTGAACAATCAGCATAATAAATGCTTCAAAATTTCATTCAATATGTGGTTAGTCAAGAAGGGCATTAGAAGGTACATACAGAGTCGACAGTGTGACTTAACTTATTCTAGCAAATAGCCTAACATAGTCTGAAGGAACAGCTTGTTATATTCTTCTTAGTTGTATAAAACATGTTAGTCTGTAAGATAATTAATATAATTTGTGTAAAATGACAGAATTGTTAGGTGCCAAAATCCTAAAAAAAATTGCTCGTCGCGCATGAGCAGATTATATAGAGACAAACTGCATAGAAACCTACTTGATCTAGCTGAAGTTGTATCTTAATAGAAAAAAAGTTACATTATGATACAGGTGACCATAGAAGAGCTGTATTATAATGTAAATTTTTAATTTTTTTTCGATTTTCTGTGCGTAAAGTCTATCATTGAAGTTTTGTTTTTAATTTTTTTATGTGTACATTTCAGTATGCGATTAGATAAAATAATAAATAATAGTACACTATCTATATCTATCTAGCTATCTAGACCCAAAGTAGACTTACTTTCTCTCCTCCAGTTCGAGTTCGGTATTCTTGTTGGCCAATGTGAACACGCGTAGCGGACAAGACGACCAGGCGCGGCGAGTCGATAGAATGTACGGCAGTAGTAGTGTCAAACCTGTATGCGAAACACATATTTAGTACAATTGCTAAATCGTAAACTCACAAAAGATAAACCAACTACCAACTAGTTGTTACTTTAGACACCTTTTCAAAAAATTATAGCAATCGTTTTTATTATAGAAAAAAAACATCGATCAGGCGCTTAGGCTTCCCATAAATCGATAAAATAAAACTATTTTTACGGATTTTTTGACGATTTCTTTGAGGTTATTCTCACTATGTCGACCCCACTGGGGATAACCAGAAGTTCATTTCAAAAAAATGTCTAATTATCCGTTATCAATCAATCAATCAATTAGCCCATCGCAGTCCACTGCTGGACATAGGCCTCCCGCAATGTTCGGAGGCTTCGGCCTACCGTTTCCACGGTGGCCAGACGGGTTGGTAAAGGGTTGTATTTCGAGTTTTCCATCTCTCACAATTATCCGTTAAAGGGGCCGTTCAAGTATTACCTAAACACTATGGGGAGGTGGGGAGGTCTTTGTTTTGCTTTTTTTGGATGACATGGGGGGTAGGGGAGTCTAGATGACGATTACGTCATACGTAGTTAATTACTTTTTTACACGAATGGCAACCCTCACATTGTCTGTTTGAAAACGAAACGCATTTTCGGGGATTCCCGCAAATAATGCAATCTAATCTCTATCCTAAATCGATTTTCTTATTTTTTAAATTATAATTATAACATTATAATTATAATTTAAAAAATAATTATAACATTATAATTATAATTTAAAAAATAATTATAACATTATAATTATAATAATTACAATATTTAAAAAATACATTTATAACTGAAAAATGTTAACGTAAGCATGGGAGGGAGGGGGTAAGAGCTTTGCTTACTTTTGCTGACAAGCACCCCCCTTGGGGGTAAATAATTGTAATAAATCTGCTTACGTAATATTTGAACGACCCCATAGACAGTTAAATAGTTCAATGTAAACTTCTGATAGTATCATGCAAAACCACAGTTTGACATAGGAAGGGATGGCAGGTAGGTGTGTGGTGGTACCTCCGTCGTCGTACAGCCACCACACGTCGACGGAGCCGGCCTGCCGCTTGGTGAACTGCTCCACCGACGTGAACGACGACGCACGACGCGCCGCAGAGGCGCCCAGGGCACGCCGGACCGCGTTACCGAAGTTCATTCGCTTGACGACACTGGGGACGGATATACACACCATTAGATAGAGCAACACCACCTTCTACACCTCGGGATTTATATCTTGGACTTAAAATGTGCTCAAAATGTAGGATAGCACGAATATGCTTAAAATAGTGACGTACGTACGACGTGACGTAGGTCCAAGATACGAGTAGATATGTGTCCTGAAGTACACTCACCACTAGTCACGTTAAGACTAGGAGAATAATGCCCCAGAAAACCGAATTCGTGCGTTGGTTTGTCTGGTATGAAGACAGATCCACACCAGACCTATATGTATACTCTATTATAAGCTAAGCACATCAATCAATCAATCAATCAATTAACCTATTGCAGTCCACTGCTGGACTAAAATAGAAAAATCTGATAATAAAATAAAGGCAACATGGAATATTATTAACAAAGAAACCTGTAAGACAAGGTCACGTGATCGATCCTTCTAGTTGGAAGTGGATGGTGAGCACATTAATACTGATGCTGCAGTGGCCAATGCATTCGAATCTTTTTTCACAAATGTTGCAACTACAACTACAAGTAAATTAAATTCTTCAAAAAATGCAGCTGCTTCTCTTCTCAAATCTAGTGTTGATAAATGTAGTGTTAACTTTAATTTTTAGTATATTGACTCTGAAACCATATTTAAAACTTTTAAGCAACTGAATATAAAAAAGACTGAGGATCTTTGGGGCATTTCAACCAATATAATAAAACCAATAATGCCCGCTATTGCGCCTTATCTTGCATTCATATTCAATAAATGTATAGATGAAAACCAGTTTCCTACTCTTATGAAGTACAGTAAAATCATTCCGTTATTCAAAGCAGGGGAAAAAAGTGATCCATCCAATTTTCGACCCATCTCTATACTCCCAGCCCTTAGTAAAATTTTTGAAAAAATAATTTTTAATCAACTGCTTTCACATTTTACATTTAATAAATTACTTCATGAGAAACAGTTTGGGTTCACTAAAGGCAGAAACACGACGGATGCAGGAGTTGCACTCGTCAAACATATATTTGATGCATGGGAGAAGAAGCAGGATGCCATTGGTATTTTTTGTGATTTATCAAAAGCTTTTGATTGTGTTGATCATGAGACTTTGTTATTGAAATTTGGTTATTATGGTGTTTCTAATGGCTCACTTAGCTTAATAAAGTCTTACCTCAATGGCAGAGTACAAAAAGTCAACATTAATGGCACCGACTCTTCCGGCGCCCCTTTAGTCATGGGAGTACCCCAGGGCTCGATATTAGGACCCCTTTTATTCTTGATATATGTAAATGATCTTCCTTACTTCACTAAAAATCTTTGTGAAATAGTATTGTTTGCAGATGACACATCATTAATTTTTAAAACTGATAGACAAAAAGTAGTACTTGACGATGTGAATAATACCCTTTCCGAAATATTGCATTGGTTCACAAGTAACAACTTGTTACTCAATGCAAAAAAAAACAAAATGTGTAAAGTTTACTATGCCCAATGTAAGACAGATAGATACTCATATTGTAATGAACAATGAATCAATTCAAGTAGTTAATACCACAGTTTTTCTGGGAATAACTCTAGATAGTAAACTGCAATGGGGTTCTCATATCACAGCCTTGGCAGGAAAACTTAGCTCAGCTGCCTATGCGGTTAGAAAGATAAGGTCACTAACTGATGAGGAAACGGCACGATTAGTTTATTTTAGCTACTTTCATAACGTTATGTCATATGGTCTGTTGCTGTGGGGCTCAGCTGCCGATATTGAGACTGTTTTCATATTACAGAAACGCGCGATACGAGCAATCTACGGCCTCAGACCCCGTGACTCGCTGAGAGAAACATTTAAAGAAATTAATATATTAACGGTTGCTTGTCAATATATTTACGATAATATTTTATACATACGAAAGAACTTAAATCTTTAAAAAAAAAACTCGGACACACATGATTATAATACGAGAAATAAAGATAAGCTAGCAGTGCCAATACTCAGGCTTCATAAGGTTGGTAATTCATTTGTAGGCAACAGTATAAAAATATTCAATAAAATTCCTCAGGATTTGGTTGACATGCCACTTAATATTTTTAAAATAAACGTGAAAAAAAGTCTAATGGAAAAAGCTTATTATAAAGTAGAAGAATATCTTAATGATAAAAATGCATGGTCAACCTAATCACTTTCTTGCCCGCACATTGTAAATTGTATAAAAACCGTATTAAAAAATAAATAAATAAATAAAAAGGATAATTGAGTTCTCTGAGTTTCTTGCTGGTATCTTCTCAGTAGAACCAACTACCGAACCAGCGAAAGAATCATTTTCAAATGGTTTACTTTAATTTATTTAATATTTTATTTTTTGTTCACATACTTCTTGACACAATTGTAATATTTTGACGTTCATTATGTGCTCTATATGTGCCTAAAGTGAATAAACGAAATTGATTCTTTGATTCTTTGATTCTTGGACATAGGCCTTTCACAATATGCGTCACGTTTGCCGATCCTCCGCCTTCAGCTAAGCACATGTCTACTACGAATTTTGTTCGTAGTGATTTTTAAAGTACCTAGTTTACATTGTGTCAGTCCTGAATGAGGCGTAAATGAATTTTGAATTACAAATTTGGCAGAAACTACATGAACTAATGAATTTTGATATTTAACTGTAAACCTATTATTGCCACATATCTATAAACCACATGTATACAAAATGAAGAGCAAACAAAATGTCTTACGTTTCCTTATCATCAGCTTTCGGCGGTTGGTCCTTGTTAATGGGTTTGGCGGAAGGGTCCGCGATGACGGCGCGGTTCAGCTGCGGAGAACCCATCGATAGATCGGACAAACTGCTGCCTAAATCAGATGAACCACAATATGGTGTTATTTATATGAAGTATTGCTATGAAATAATGCCTGTATTAGTGAATATATAAGTGTGTGACAATACGTATAATGGTCGGACACAAACTGCACTTAACACAATGTTATTGGGTTTCAGTTATAAAGAAAGAAAATAAATGTTCTTATTGCGGCACACTTGCACATTCATTAAAAGGGTAATAAACCTGGTAAACATCAAAAGAGATTATATTATTATAAAAACATTCGATTTTTCATTGCCACTTTCACTACTCATCTCTTCCAAATGGCTAAACCGATTTTTCTGAAACATAGCCAAGAACACTCTCGACTAAACTGATCTCAAAATAAGAGGCCCACTATGAAATTTGTCTTTTGGACGTAACTAGTGATGTAACCACACCACTCGGTACACGATACTCAAGATAAATCGATTCAAGTTTGTATGCGAATTTGATCGATTAGAATATGTATTGTACATATTGTATTGTAAATAAATAAATAAATAAATATTGTAGGACATTCTACACAACGCTATCTAGATTCTAATTAGAAAATTTAATCTAAACTTTGATATTGTCGGTATTTTGAAACAATACAATACTGCGAAAAGTCAATTTTCTTTCATTTAACATTTTCATTACAATAAAATTCACTCAATTACCAATAGAAATCGCGTAAAAGTAGTAAATCATTTTCTTGATACTGTCTGAAGTTTACGCGTATATCACTCATTGAAATGAAACCACTTTATAACGGATTCTATCGCGATTTATTTGTCACTATTTACTTTTAACCCTACGTCTCGGCTACTTTCTAGCAGCCATGGTCCCGGGGTGACTAAAGATGATATTTGAAGCTTAGGAATTTAAAAAAAAACTTAGTTATCGGCAAACACAACAAAGTCTTGTGACTTTGTTGTGTTTGCTGTTAACTGAGTTTTGGGATAATATCATATTTGTCGATGAGACTTGGCTGAACTCAAATCATACCGTGCCGCAGTCGTGGACGGATGATACCAAGGCCTCTTACTCAAAAGTGCCAATAGGAAAAGGTGGACGCTTAATAATCTGCCACGCCGGGTCAGCTGGTGGCGGTTTTGTGAATGATGCCTTGCTCGCATTTGAGTTTCAAAAGAATATCACAGAGTGGTTTACTAACCTGTTTACAAACCTCCCTGAACAGTGCATAATTATTATGTACAATGGCACCGTAACCACTCAGTTCAAATAGATAAGGCACCTACTCAAGCAAACAAAAAGGCCGATTTAGTAGCATGGATACAAAGACCAGGCGTTGAAGCTGATACGAAATAGTTAAGAGCTGAATTGCTGCAACTGGTTAAAGAAATTAAACTTGCAAAATTAAAATATAAAAAATATATCGTGATCGATTTATTTTTTCCTTAACCAATTATTCTCTTGTCTATGGACAGTATGAAAAAATTGTTATGGACAGCACTGAGCGGAGTGGGCGGTACCCATCAATGAAAAATGTCATTCTACGTTTGAAAAATGTCATTGTTTTACGTTCTCAAAATTGAGAACTTCATGGACTTGAACTGTCCAAGCGGGCTTCTTATTTAGCGATTACTTTAACCCATGCTTCAAACAAGAGACGATTCCGGTAGACGTCAATAGCCTTGCATGGAATTTTGTGCACGCAAAACATAACTTTAATCCCTTGCAATAAAGTGCAAATTCGTCCTCAACACAAAAGACAAGAACATCACAATACACAAATATACAGAACCATTACTCACCTCTCGAGTGCGTGTTGAGGCTCTCGGTAGATTTCGACTCCTTATTATCCCCTTTAGAACCTGAACAAAAGCTGACATGTATGGTGATGGAACCTCGCACCTATTGTTATGTACATAAGGGTTATATTCCAACAAATGGAGTATGTTTCATAAGACACATATAGTTCGAGAGTGATTTACTGCATTATTCTTTTTTTTTAATGAAAAATGCGATTGAAAAAGTTATTAAATCTTAGGCACATAAAGCTAGATAAAAGAAATGAGCTCGATGAGAAATTAGGGTATGATTGGTCAAGTCTGAAAAATGTTTCGATTCGTCAAAGGAGTTTGTAGTACATAAACACAAATTAAGCACATATATTATAATAAAAATGCCGGTTTTATGTGTATTTTGATTAATAAATTAAAAAGGCATGTATTTAATGCGGCGAAAAATTTATCCGAATTTGGAAAAATAAATTAAAGCGGAGAAAATAGTATAATAGGTTGGCAGCTAGTGAGGGATAATTTTAAATAGAAAGTAGCAACATTATTATAATCAGTTTTAAACATTGTTTTAATTTATAGAAGCTGTAGAAAAATGAAATGGTAACCCCGCTAGCCCCGCTATGTGGGGCTCCTATTTCATAATATTGTATTGAAGAAATAGAATTTGATGAAACTTAGAAATCAAAAAGATTAGGTTTTAAAATAACACATAATAAGCGAATGTACATAAATAAATAAGTATAAATAAGCAATGAATGTAACAAATATGTTTATTCTTACGCGAGAAAGCGGATAGATCGTTGATATTGACATCTGCCAGATAGGCGAGCAGGTCATCGTCTAGGGCTTCGCTGGTGTATTGCCCGCCTTCTACGCGTAGTAAGGCTATGGCCATATGCACGTCTAAGGCTTTGCTGAAAAAAAATAGTGATTGATAGTGATGTGTAGTCGAAAATATAGAAGTCCAGCCAAATGTCTGCCAAAGTCTGGGGGGGTCAACTTTACCAGTCTAACTGCAGACTGGTAAAATTAACATATAATTAACTGGGATTAACGCTAGGATAAAGAAGAAGAGTGATGTATAGTCAGCGGCGAATACGACGGAGACTAATAAATTCACAGTCGGTGCACCTACTAATTGAGAGACAAGAGACGGAGACAAGGCTCTGGTACACACGGCGTCAGACCTCGGTTTACAGGCCACACCAACATAAAGGAAGTGTGCGTGACAGCAATACTATTAATACATTGCTTAAAGATGTGTGTCATAACAAGTAAACCAATCAGGGCCTTTGACGCACTCACACAATTGCTATTTTACTTACATAAAATGCACCAAGGTTATAATATCATATTCTAAACTAATTTTATGAAATGTATGCAGCATTTTGTTTCTATAACTAATAGGAGTTATCAAATTTAGTCACTATACTATCTGTTCTCATAGTCGAGATGGATAAGAATGCAAGTAAGTAAGTTAGGACCTCACCGTTGTCGCCGGTCGTTGGTTCGGAACTTAACAACGGAATTCTCTTTTTGTCATTCGTGCATCTTTATGTCAGTCAATTTAATAGACATAACATTTTATTTTATGTTCCAATATCTTTTTAGAAGTTTATAATTATTATACTTATGTGTTTTTTATATTTTTTATTAAAGATCAAATATTTTTATCTGATACTTAATTAATTATTATCTATAAATAATTAATTATACCCATACTTAAGAAAAATATCATGCTTATAATAGTAAATATATTATTGCATTGCAACAATAAGTTAATTATTTTATTTTCCTTTCCTTTTATCCATTAAGAATAAATAGTATCATCAAGGAAATATACAAAAAATATATTAAATTATATTATATATATGAATTTTATACACTTAGTTTCCTGTAAATAAACTAGACCAATCGGACTTCAATATATTGAGGAACAAAAAGTGCACCTCGCTCGAGGACCGAACCCGGTATTGATTCTATTGGTTCAGCTGCATATTTAAACCATTCAGCTATATCTACTTATTCGTTTTTCGCTAAATATGCTATTATAACTTGGTGCAGTGGCTATCATCAATACCTATATTTCATGTAAGTAAAATAGCGAATGTGTGAGTGCGTCAAGGGCCCTGATTGGTTTACTTGTTATGACACACATCTTTAAGCAATGTATTAATAGTATTGCTGTCACGCACACTTCCTTCATGTTGGTGTGGCCTGTAAACCGAGGTCTGGCGCCGTGTGTACAGGCTTTCTTCTCAGGGTTGGGAGATAAGACGGCAGTCAAAAGCTGCATTTTTTTTTATTAGGAACGCGGTAAGCCATATTCGTTGCGACTGTACTTAACTTTATTATTCTTCTTCTTATGTCAGTCTTCCTTCAAAAACCAATCCAAATTTTTTGATAAAGTAAAAATAGGAGCTCAAAGCGCTATTAGTATCAAATTTAACAATAATTACACTCACTGCATAACTTCAACGTAGTCGGATATCTCGCTCTGTTGGCACGTCTGCCAGTTCTCTTTGAATCCCATCAGTAGGATGTTTGGCTTCAGCTTGCCTATACCACTCGCCTGGCAATAAAAAAAGTTCATTATAAAAATAATCTTCTATAACTAAGCGGCTTGTAAGGACCACTATGTCTGAATCGATAGCATATTGTAATAGGGTCAATCTTCAGCTAATCTTACTATGAAAATTGATGGACATAACGTATTAAAAACCCCTTTGGTTTTTTTTTTTTATATAGGACACGTCAATTTGACTTCGCCTTGCCTGATGGTAAGCTGAGGGCAAAGTCTTGGAAAGAGGATCACCATTATAGACACGTACCATGCTACAATGGTGGCACTCAGCTTGACGGCCTCATCAGATGCTTTTTCACACCCCGCTTAAAGGACCCGGGACTGTAGGAGGAGTCTCTTTGCATATAGGCATGTTATGTCGTAGCCATTTGTCTATATTCAGCTAACTAAACACCTAGGCCGTTCATTAAACATCGGCATTTAATCAAATAATGGCTGTAGAACTCTTCGTGCAGTATCTAATTCACTAGCACGATAGTTATGGCGGAGTTCTCGCAGTGATTTCCACCTTACCCTTCTAACTTGATATATCGATGTTAGGGCGCGCAGTGCCCAAGATATCGCTAGCTTTCGTAGTGTTTAATGAGTGGTTTCGGCGTGAAAATAAGTTGACAGTTTAATCACCATCCGTAGTTTAATAACCATCCGGGTATACGTGGGGATTTTGCGCACGAGAAATTAAAATAAAAACAAAAAACCCGACTGATACTTACTAAAAAGATCGGAACAAGTTTGATAGCAGGCGGTACCCATTATTCATCATGACACTCGCCGGCCTAAGAGGAATCGATTGACGTGTGAATCGGCTCAGGCTATTGGTCTATATAGTGCTTCAAAGAACATACAAACATACATACATAGGCTAATAAACACATTACCACTCTTTTGCGTCCCACAGTCGGGTATAAAGAAAGTGGTAGCAGTAAGTAAACCAACAGTCCCTTACCTGTACGAGCGCGCTGGCGCCGTCGCGGAAGGCCACGTCGTCGACGACGGCGTAGAAGGCCTTGATCTTGCGCCGCCCGAACCACTGGTAGGCGCGCGACACCAGCGCCTCGCGACCGCGGTGCGATACCTGGCCCTGGGGACACGGGACGAGAGTTACAGGTCGGACATGTACACGGGACGAGAGTTACAGGTCGGACATGTACACGGGACGAGAGTTACAGGTCGGACATGTACACGGGACGAGAGTTACAGGTCGGACATGTACACGGGACGAGAGTTACAGGTCGGACATGTACACGGGACGAGAGTTACAGGTCGGACATGTACACGGGACGAGAGTTACAGGTCGGACATGTACACGGGACGAGAGTTACAGGTCGGACATGTACACGGGACGAGAGTTACAGGTCGGACATGTACACGGGACGAGAGTTACAGGTCGGACATGTACACGGGACGAGAGTTACAGGTCGGACATGTACACGGGACGAGAGTTACAGGTCGGACATGTACACGGGACGAGAGTTACAGGTCGGACATGTACACGGGACGAGAGTTACAGGTCGGACATGTACACGGGACGAGAGTTACAGGTCGGACATGTACACGGGACGAGAGTTACAGGTCGGACATGTACACGGGACGAGAGTTACAGGTCGGACATGTACACGGGACGAGAGTTACAGGTCGGACATGTACACGGGACGAGTTACAGGTCGGACATGTACATGGGACGAGAGTTACAGGTCGGACATGTACACGGGACGAGAGTTACAGGTCGGACATGTACACGGGACGAGAGTTACAGGTCGGACATGTACACGGGACGAGTTACAGGTCGGACATGTACATGGGACGAGAGTTACAGGTCGGACATGTACACGGGACGAGAGTTACAGGTCGGACATGTACATGGGACGAGAGTTACAGGTCGGACATGTACACGGGACGAGAGTTACAGGTCGGACATGTACACGGGACGAGAGTTACAGGTCGGACATGTACACGGGACGAGAGTTAAAGGTCAGACATGTACACGGGACGAGAGTTACAGGTCAGACATGTACACGGGACGAGAGTTAAAGGTCTGACATGTAAACGGGACGAGAGTTAAAGATCGGACATGTACACAGGACGCGAGTTAAAGATCGGACATAATTATACACAGGACGCGAGTTAAAGGTCGAACATATACACAGGACGCGAGTTAAATATGGTAAGTATACACAGGATGCGAGTTAAAGATCGGTGGGGTGAGCACGAACAACTATCGTACTCGTATCATGAACGTAACGAGAGCACGGAGCATTGCGATTGGCCGCCTGCCTGAAGCCTGCCAATCGCAATGCTCCGTACTATCGTTACGTTCACAATACGATTACGATAGTTGTTCATGCTCACCCCACGGATATATACACAGGATGCGAGTTATAGATCGAACCACCTTTTATGGTTCCTTTTTATTATTACTATTTAATCAAACATAAATATTATAATGATACCTGCATGATATGTCCACACAGCATGAGGGAGTGTCCCTTAGTCAGTAGATACGAGAAGTCTGTAAGTATGGGCCGCTCGCCGGGGAATCCCGTCAGCACTAAGATTTGAGGCCTGAGAATAACAATCAAGGGTTTATACTTAGTAAACAACAGCCCACTTCTGTTAGTAGTACATGGTAAGTGGTTATCATTACCCATAAAGACTAAATACATGTAATTTCAAAGCAATTAGTGTGTTAACTTTAACGGAAAAAGTCAAAATCTAGGACGGGACTCACAATTCACGGCCAATCCAATTCTAAGAGGAACACTCTGGCAAACTGAGCTACCTGGAGCTATCCTAAGTATCAGAGATTCTCGTCTACATATGTCTTAAGGTGACATTGTAGTTGGAGTCATCTCCAAGTCATTCCAATTGACTATTTCGAATTTAAATTTATCACATACCTGTAGTTCTTGACATGCTCGGTGACCCTATTGAGTAGGTAGACGCCGGTGAGCGCTGTCTTATATGTCTGCGCCTGAGTCGTTGAGCCCCAGTTCACATCTGAGAACCGACCCGATCGAGCGTATTGTTATTATGAGTTTGAATACAGTCTATAATCCATTCAGTTAGGTACTTAACTATAGGTAAACGATCTTGAAGCGGCTTCTTATAAAAACACATTTTAAACAAATAAACTAGGCTAACTAACTGACTAACTAGTGGTTCGATTTCGCATTATAGGCTTTAAAATGAGTTTCTAAACAGACAAATATTTTTAAACTGACTTTTTAAATCTATCTAATATATAAAATTCTCGTGTCACAAATGTGCGTAATCGAACTCCTCCGAAACGGCTTGACCGATTTTGATGAAATTTTTTTTGCTTATCCGGTATCTATGAGAATCGGCCAACATCTATTTTTCATCCCCCTAAATGTTAAGGGTGGTCCACCCCTTAATTTTTTTATTTTATTTTTCAGACAAAATTTTTTGTTTTTATTTTTTTATGATACCTCATACAAAAATACATGCAACCCTAAATTTTCACCCCTCTACGATCAACCCTTATTTTTTATTTGGTAATTAAAAAGTTTTATCTAATCTAATAATATATAAAATTCTTCTGTCACGGGGTGCGTAATCGAACTCCTCCGAAACGGCTCGACCGATTTTGATGAAATTTTTTGTGCTTATCCGGTATCTATGAGAATCGGCCAACATCTATTTTTCATCCCCCTAAGTGATAAGGGTGCAGCGGGAACGGGATTTGAATACCACGCGGGCCGAAAATATGGCGGTACGAAGTAGTCTAATATATAAAAATCAATGCCACTTTTCGTTGCTTTTTTTTTTTCACTTTTCGTTGTTAGTTTATAACTCACGAACGGCTGAACCGATTTGGCTAATTTTAGTCTTGAAATGTTCGTGGATGTCCAGGGAAGGTTTATACGGTGAGAAAACGGGAAAAATATGGCGGTACGAAGTTCGCCGGGACAGCTAGTAAATCATATTAAAAAGACACATCAACATAATTTTCGTTTAGTTGTTAAGTACATAACCGATCTTTATTATGTCTCACGTACCAGGTTTCCTGTAGGACACGAGCAGGTACAGCGCCAGCAGTGCCCCGAAGGTGACGAGCGCCGTGCTCCACGACACCACGAACATGATGGCCACGCATAGCACCGCGCCCAGCAGCGACAGCCACATGTTGTAGAACTGGTAGATAGATAGATAAACTCGATTTACAAACAGAAAAGAGAATTAATTTCGGGCGGGATGCGAACCCGCAAACTTTTCCTTACTTTCAAGTCCTTACTTACTCTTAAGTCAATTCTCTTTTCTCTTTGTAAATCGATTTGAACAATCAGCATAATAAATGCTTCAAAATTTAATTCAATAGATAGATAAACTCTTCAAATCGATCAAGAAAGGGAAAAAGAATCGACCACGGACGGGACGCGAACCCGCGATCTTTCCCTTACAAGGGGAACGCTCTGACCACTAAGCCACCGAGACACGTACGAAATCGATCCAAATTCCCTTATACAGCCGTCTTAAGGGCGAGGGTGAAGCCATCTACCGACATTCAAACGAACTATCGGAATCAATGAATGATGTTACAATCATTTTTAAACATTGATTTTTGATGACTCCGCCCAAACAACTGAATGAAATTTTGAAGCATTTACTATGCTAACTGTTCAAATCGATTAAATTGATTTGAACAGTTAGCATAGTAAATGCTTCAACATTTCATTCAGAAAACTCTTTGTTATATACCAACGAAAATATAGTGGAAATGTACAATTTGTTGTAAAATCTAAGGCTGTTGTAGTCCCCATAGACAAGTGGCAATTCGTTAGCCGGCGTATTGTAGAATAGAACGATGAGTGTATGGGATTTGACGTTTATGACAGTCGTCAACGTATGTCATAAATGTCAAAATAAGTGGCATATACGTCAAATCCCTTTTTTTTTATTTTGCGAAAAATCCCCACGGATACCTCCCCCGCCGGAACCGGAGGAGGAGGTTATGTCGGACTCGAACCGACTAAAACGCACGCCGACTATGAGCCGTCGGTTGCCGGAGGTGAGATTGTCGTAGCCATATCCCTCGCACCCCGGCCGACCCAGGGCCATATCTCTATACGTCAAATCCCATTCATTCATCAGTCTATTCTACACATTGCCACTTGTCTAGGGGGGAGGGGGGAGGTACGTCGTCTTGAAGAGGGAGAGAATCTGACAAAAATTGGATTGTTTGTACAACGTGTATTATACAGTCGACAAGAAAATACGGTTGCACCTTTACATACATCTTAATATGAAAAATTGCAACCGTAGCTGCTGTGTCGACTGTACATTGGACTGGCTGTTTGATACCTTTCTAGAGTAGATAAAACCGTTTATATATCAAATATTAAAACTATGATTTCGATTTTAACTTTTTTCTTGTCCCTCTTTTAAGAGCAGTTCTAGTTACTTTTTAAACAGTAAGAATTACCCTGAACGTAGGTCTCCACCCGACCGGTTTCGCCAAACTCGCATGGAACGTCGAAAAGTTGATGAGCGCGTACGCAGCCAGGAAGAAGTTTGATATCAGAGGCGCTATCTGGTTCAGACCACCTACGGATCATTCACAAAAATGTATTATACATATTTGTCATGGCAATATAACATTAACACCTGTACGAATTAAAGGCACGGCCGACATGAAGTCACAATAATAACTTCACGAATAGCAGTATAACATGGGTGTACCCAGCTTTCTTTAAGGCAAGGGACAAAAAACTTGATTGTTTCTTAGAGAGATTTGATTCTCATAATTAACACTATCGATTGATTCTATAAAAATACAGGATGTTATTTTTGTGGGTGCTAGCACCTCTGCCTACCCCTTCGGGGATACAGGCGTGAGTTTATGTTATGTTATGTTGTTATGTTATTTTTTCGGATTTTAGTCGGTTCGATTACCGTGCAGGGCAAGCGAATTTTCAAAAATCTACGAATGCAGTTTTGTTTCTTTTTAAAAATAAAGGAATTTTTCCTTTGACTGAAATTAGCTATCTCCAGTATTTAAAGTATTTTCCCTCCAGGTAAGGTTAAAATCTGCCACCCTGGATACAACAGCCCGCCATTTGCTAGCTTAGTGTGTAAGGGCTGCTTATTTGGTACATAAATCGTTTTGAGGTGTCGCCAATGGTACCCGTTAATGGTATGTAAGTTTACTACTAAAACACTCACCCATGAGTATGAAGGCGAATGCGATGATGAAGGTAAGCACGTATCCGCGCACCGGCTCGTTGTTGGGCCCGTAGCCTTTCGCGAAGAACTCCAAGTACGGGTACAGCTTGTCTTGACATAGCGCCTACATCACAAACATACACACTAAGTTAAATGCCAAAACCAGTTGAATGAATAAAATATACTAAGAATTTAAACAGGAAAAAGTTAATATTCAAGATGGGACTTGAATCCCAGATCAATTAAAGGGGGAATAGTTTGATCAACTGATTTATTTGGACAAGCCCTGGATATTCGAAATTCTCCTATACATAATATCTTGTCGCCGCCGTAAGACATGCATAGGTAGGGTTGCCATACGTCCCCGTACGCCGGGACATGTCCCCGTTTGAAGCCTAGTGTCCCGGCGTCCCGGCCGATAAGCAAATTGTCCCGGTTTAAAAAAATATAGTTTTATATTTGAGGGCTGGACTTGGTAAACAATCAATCAATTAGCCACCGTCGCAGGTCGACAGTCCGCCTGGCTAGGGGGTGTCTCCCTTTCCGTTTTCCTTCTCGCGCTCTACACTCTAGGACTCGTCTGCTCCAACGGTCATCAGTCCTTTGACAGATGTGGCCAGCCCACTGCTACTTCAGCTTGATTATTTTGCGAGCTATGTCGGTAGCTTTGGTTCTATGTCGGATGACCTCGTTACGAATTCTATCCTTCAAAGAAAGCTCGCTCCATAGCCCGTTGCGCAACTTTTAGGTCGTGGACTAACCCTACCTTCAATGGCCACGTTTCGGCACCGTAAGCTAAAACAGGAAGGACGTACCTACTGGCGAAAAATCTGTTTTGAGGCATTGCGGTAAAGACAATCAAAGACCCGACGTTACACCGAGGCCGACTTGTTGAGAAGCTCCATTCAGGCTGTGCAGCATTTCGCTCATTTGCTCCAGTGACTCCGCAACTATGACAATGTCGTCGGCGAACCGAATATGTGAGATGTACTCACCATTGATGTTGATAATTCTGGTCTATCCAATCCAGAGTCTTGAAGACGTCCTCCAACGCGTATAGTATGCGCACTCCACGCTGGAGGCTAATGGGTTTCGTTGTCTGGTCTTGGAGCTGGACAGACATTGTGGCAGTGTCATACAAGCATTTCTGCACTTCGATCCAATCGACACGACATCGCTGCAGAGCATCCAACACTGCCCAGGTATCGATAGAGTCGAAGGATTTTTCGTAGTCCACAAATGCCATACACAGCGGCTGCTTGTAATCTGGCGTCTTTTCTACAATCTGCCGAACAGTACGGATGTGGTCCACGGTGCTATAGCCTTTTCGAAATCCGGCTTGCTCAGGTGGCTGAAACTCGTCGAGCTTACCCGCGAGGCGATTTGTGACGACTCTCGAGAATGGCTTGTAGACATGGCTCAGCACTGCAATTCACTAAGCGAGCATAGCGATGCGAGTCGCAACGATGTGCTCGATAGAGATTGTCATTGGTCGGATTGGGTCACTTCACTGGAGATCGGCCAATGACAATCTCTATCGATCACAACGTTGCGACTAGCATCGTTGTACTTGCTTAGTGAATTGCACAGCAGGAGTGAGATGGGCCTGTAGTTCTTCAGTAAGGTCTTATCACCCTTTTTGAAGAACAGTACCATCGCACTCCCACTCCATGCCCTAAGTGTTGGCCTTTGCTGGATGATGGAATTAAACTCGCTAGATCTTTCAGGATTGGAGCGCCAGATGCTTTCCTGAAAGCAGGTGGCGCTCAGTCGTAATTTCGTCATCACCAGAGCACCTGTTGTTCTTCAGTTGCCTGAGAGCCGCCTCTTCCTCGTACTGTTAGACATCTGTTATCTTCTCGGTGTAATAGCGCGTGAGTGGGGCTCTGTGGTCTTCATGGCTGTGTCCCGTCGGTTTACTCATCCGTGATGCATACAGCAGCTGTCCATAGAATTTCTCGATCTCTTCGAGTATCTCGTTCTTTGAGACAATCGTTTTGCCTTCCTCAATTTGAGTTTCGTCAGATGGGGCCTCCCCAACTGCTGAGCGAACCCTTTCGACCCCCTATTGCGCTCGATTGCCTCCTGGATGGTGCAGGCGTTGGAGCGTCGGCGGTCGTGTCGTATCAGGTCGTATTGGTAAACAGTAATATAACTACAATAAACGCGACTAACTAGCTAGGCTATTCATACGTGGATAGAACGACATTTTTCCGTACATGTATAAGTTAATGTTGATTTCGTCAAAATATTTTGTAAAATTATCACAATTAACTTTTCGCCTTCGTAGCGAAAAGCCCCAACGAAAGAAAGCCCGACTGGCGGGTCGTTGCCCGCTGGCATTGAATAGCAGTGTTTAAAGTTGTTTTAAACCTTTAAAGTTACCTACTGTTGTAATAAAAGTGCCTATTTTTATACCTTCACTAGTTTTTCTTCAAATGTCCCGGTCTGCGTCCCCACACTTATGGCAACCCTATGCATAGGAGAATTTCGAATGGGGCCATCGACCGAATTTTTACGAACTACCAGAAGCAAATCCAAACTAATATTATAAATGCGAAAGTAACTCTGTCTGTCTGTCTTTCTGTCTGTCTTTGCTTCACGCCTAAACTACTGAACCGATTTGTGTGAAATTTGGTACAGACATAGTTTGGAACTTGAGAAAGGACATAGGATAGTTTTTATTACAAAAAATAAAATAAAAAATAAAATTTATGCCGGACATACAGCGCCATCTATTGGTCAAGAGTCGGCATCAATTCAGTACTGAGTATAAGGGTAGATTGAACCTCGAGAAAGGACATAGGCTATGTTTGGTCGCGATAACCGACATCCACGCGGGCGGAGCCGCGGGCAACCGCTAGTATATTAATAAAGTTACAAGAGTATTCCTCCTATAAAGGTACTGGTCTCGGGTTCATGCCTTTGCCCTTTCAGAATATTGACATTTACCTTTATAATCATACATAATGTATCACACCTTTATCCCCGAAGGGTCAGGCAGATATATATAGCCCAGACTCAGTCTCAGATGCATGACTCGAGTCAACAATAGTGCCCGGAATACGGCAATAGGCTCACTGCCTATTACGTGGGCCGAATACAATGATTGAAGAAATGTGGGTGTTCACAAATCTCTGCCTAACCCTCTGGGAATAAGTGCGTGATTGTATGTATGTAATAAAAGCGGTTCACCAATAAAAGCATTAAGTTACGTGTGTGTTACCTGGAAGACCTTGGGCGCGGACACGAGCGAGGCGAGCGCGGAGGACAGCGTGGCGGCGAAGCAGCCGCCGTAGATCAGCGGACCGAAGCCTGACACTAGGCGGATCACCTGACGAGCGGATTGGTTTAGAGACGACGATCTCCGACGTGTAGAGGTTATACTATATAATAAGCGTTGGTAGCTTAGTGATTAAGGAGCCGGCCTTACAATCTAGAGGTCCCAGGTTCGAATCCTGGCCATTACACTACCGACGTGAACCCACAAGCACAAGCAATTTAGCTTAGTTGGAGGGGTTATATAGAATATTAGTAATTTCGGTTGCTTTTTTTCTTATAAAAAAAAAACATACTTTCGACTGTTGAGCCAGAGATCTTGCCAAAGATATTGCAAGAGGTAGGACACGACGATATATCTGTCTCAATCGAGCAATTCGACTGGGGAAGTGCCTCCGCCCTACAGAATACCGCGGCTAAATAACCTCGTGTTGTGTTCCCGGCGGTGAGTAGGGTAGCCAGAGCTCACTGGAGAGGTTTTGTGCTGTCAGTGGGAAGACCAAAGGCTTGTCATTCTTATCTTTTGCACTGAAGGCACAGAATCTCTCTGTTGTTACAGGGTCGGCAACACGAGTGTGACTCCCCTGGTGTTGCACTCGCCCATAGGCCACGGTAACCACTTACCATCAGGTGGGCCGTGTGTTTATCTGCGACCTAAGTGGTATAAAAAAAAGATCGATTCATACTCATGTATATTTGCAAGATACACATGCAGATATTGGCAAATATGTGTATTTGCATTATTTCAGGAATTTCTATGTTCAAAGCTGCGGGCAGCAATATAAATAAACGGCGACAATATGGGTTTTTATTAATTCAGATATTGATAGTTGGCACATTCAGCTACAGGAAACCAAAATGTAAAAATTGATAGTTGCACAAAATATAGCTATATATAGAAATAAAGTAATATACTAATTGATAGCATAATAATTGTATGCGTGTCGCGTTTGCGAACGGATACCGTACAAATTCGTTTTGTAGTCTAATTATATATATAGATCGATTGCAATTTAGACTTATTTGTGATGAAAATAAAGTCTATTTTCATTTGCAGATATAATTTAATAGAATCAGCTACTTACTCGGACAACGTGGTTAATGACCCTAACCATTTTTTTTAGGTTACCTGAAGTTATGTTCAAGTAACACAATTTTAGTGCCACCAGTGTTTCATAGGGGCCCCACTAAAATTTTCAAGGCCAGAGCCAACACTAACTGCTGGACGGACGAGGTTCTGGTGAAAGTTTTCCTCTCAGGTTTGACAGGATAGGGAGCACTCGTTTTCACAAAAGCCATGATATGCCAGATCAAATAAAAGTAGGATTGCGGACTCTGGGCTCCAAACAACACGCTTTCGATGGAACCGGGACCGATAGAAAGAAAGAAAGAAAGAAAGAAAGAAAGAAAGAAAACACACTTTAATTTTTTTTCTAAAGCACCAATATAATTATTAGAGTTACCAGAATACAATAAAATAAACTCGTGGCTATGTTCAAAACGGTTAAAAAATCTGCATGAAACGCGAGACAGCGTGCGGTTTTAATCAGTTCGAGTCCGACATAACCGCCCCCGCTGGGCAACAATTTCCACACGACAGAGTATGGTGAGAAGAATGGCCAGCTATTATAAAATACAAGAATATTTAGACGATAAACTAGTTTGGAAATGAGCTGTTCACTCATGCATGCTACTCAAGCAAACGATTGTATTAAGACTAAGACTAAGCAGTTTTTTGTAAATAGAACAAAAAAAAGGCCGTTGAGTTTCTTGCCAGTCTTCTCAGGCTGTGGCCGCGTTTCGAACCGGCGGCGGTGGTCCATTTGCTAAGCTAGTATACAGAGTATATTTTTGAAACGGGGCAGTTAGGGGAAATACCTTAACCTTCTTGTTACAGCAAAACGTTCTTAGGAGACCTTCCCTAAGTTTTTGAGATATTTTGAACTCCATTCACAGATTTTGCAAAATCTTAGTTATCAAAAAAAAATACAAAAAGTCCAAAAACTTTATTTTTGTGCCAATCGATTCTATTTCATGTGAGGATCAAAAGACTCTATGGAACCACTTTAGCTTTGAGTGCTAGGAAAGACAGAAATCGGCAAAAACGTTTCCCATACATTTCATACGGAAATACGATAAATCAACTAAAAACATGTAAAATTTTGAACTTTGTAAGAAAAAAATTCATTTTATTTAAACATGTTTGAAATTAGTTATTGAAATGAATTGCTCAAAATGACTTCCATTTTCCCGAATACATAAGTTTATTATACTACAGAATACTCACATCATTGCTATTCTGCAGGCCATAGGGGCAGGTCTTGTTGGCCACGCAGTCAGCCACAGTGCCGTTGACTAGCGCGGCCACGTCACCGGACGCGTCGCGTACGACCGTCCAGCCGGCCACTAGCGCGATCAGCAGGTACGACAGCGTGGTCAGCAGGATGGCCAGCAGAGTGCCTTTGGGGATGGACTTGGAGGGGTCCTGGAATAATAATTAGTAGTAGATGATGTCCACAGATGGCGTGCAGGCGTGATTAGGAGTCCTGAGTGTAAGATATTCGCGTAGTTTCGTATCAAATATTTTATAGTTTTTGGAACAATGTAAAATGCTGTCTAAAACTAAGAATATCCTGATACTTTTCACTGAGTTCACCTTAGACCCTCTGCAATTGCGTAGAGACATTGCCTGTGGTAGTATGTACAGCTTCTAATACGACGAGTGATCTGCCCCCCCTCCCCCCTCCGCTCCCCTATACGACATACGTTAACGACTGTCATATACGTGCGAACGGGCTGATGAGCTATTAATCCTATCCTCTCCTTTCCTATCTAAAACAACACGTGCTAGACTGCATTGTCACTGGAATTTGGGACCGCGGTTCGAGTCCCGAAAGATCCAAACCGTCTCGAACCAAGCTGTTCGTATTTCCTTTCATTGTCACGTATTTCGAATCGGACTTTTTTCTTCCTATAATTCTGATTTTTGTTAAGCGTGAAGAATAGAGTATAACAATATAGCCAATTATTAAAAGGGAAAAAGTTTTAAACACTCACTTTCAAGTCCCCAGAAATGTTAGCACCAGCCAATATCCCAGTCGCAGCGGGGAAGAATATCGAGAACACGGAGAAGAAATTGTGATGCACTCCTTCAAAGAACCTGTAGTCGGGGCCCATGTTGTTGTGTAGTACTGTCACTGGAAATAAAGACTAGTCGTTAATATACCTCGCGACACGTATCTTGGACTTAAATCTTGAGACAGATTTTGAGTTCGTTCACCGCAGTAGCACCCCGTGGTATCGTCAAAAGACACCCAAGAAACGTGTACTGTGCGTATACTCGTAGAGCACATTTTAGGGCCAAGATATATGTCTCGAGCAATAACACAATGAAATCCAACATTCCGCTTTCATTGTCATTTTAGCAATGACATTAAAAGCGGAATCAGATTAAGGTCACAGCACACATATCAACTTAGCCTTGCAATTCTGTAAGCGCACTACAACGAGCGCAACGTTGCGGCAGCGGTGATAGAGATTTTCATAGATAGAGATATCAAAGTTCTGTAAACCATTTAACTGAAAAAAAAAGGAAAAAATGAAACTTTCAGAAAACTTACTATTATACCCAACGAATCCCTGAGCCAGTTCCACGTCACTCTTGGGCCCGATGATGCTGCCGATGCAGAAGTCTGCTATCGCGGCCAGCAGGATGATCAGCAGCACTATCTGCGCCTTCGCCTCCCACTCCATGCCCACTATCACTATCCCCGTGAGCAGGACTATTGTGATGCAGCCGTAGATCGCCTGATCCTGCAAGGTGAATCAGTGGAACATGTTTAGTTTAGTAAGTCAAAGTATTTATTGCATTCATGTGTGTTACAGATGTTAAGTATAGCTTATGGTCTCAACATGAAGCCCGGTTTGGGCATAGCAAATTTTAATTATATAACAGCAAATAGTGGTAACATCAAAAATAACTTTAACGTTTACTTTAACGAATGTTAAAGATGATGTGCAAAGTCACGCGGAAGGATCGCGACGTTGTTCTGAATGGATCTTCAGAAAATTCTGTTTTATTGCGTAGAGGAAGCTTGTAAAGTATGTAAGTAGTACAGAAGTAGATTATCTTTACGTTTCCTGGAGGAAAAGGCCAAGTGTATTCAAGTACATATATATGCACGAGTATATACGTATATAGGTTAGGTAACTAGGTAAATAACGCGCAGTTTGCGGCGAAATAGAAAACAAGGGCCATCACACAACTAGTGGCTAAAAATTAGGACTGTTCTACATACGAAAAAACATAAATCCTATGCAAAGATATGGCAATATCCTCATCCCCTATTACGTGTGGATTAACTGCCGAAACACGAGCGTGCTCATTTGTTAAAAGAGCAGTATAATTATTATTATACACAACACGTATTTTTAGAATTTCCCTAGCGACGAAATCACTACGCCTACGTAAATAATTTCGTCTAATGCGTTGGTGTGGCACTACCTACTTCTTTTAATATCAGTGTCCATTTCATAACAAATATGATTAATTACATAGAACATAATTTTCTTTATACGTGTAATTATTATTTATTTTTACATTCAGGGTGAGGCGAGAGATATGCAAGAGGCTATGTCACCCCCGGCAACTGATGGCCCGAAACGGCCCAGTGGTTTTGGTCGGTTCGAGTCCGATATAACCACGCACGTAAAAAAAAACAAAAAAGTGTGAGATTACATACTCCATAGTGAATATGTTTAAATACTTTGTAACGAATAATTTTAGCGTTAGCATTTAGCATGCTAACTATTCAAATCGCTCTAAGATAGAAAAAGCGATACAGCTTAGGCGGGACTCGGCCGTTTGAGCGGAGTCATCAAAAATCAATGTTTAAAAATGATTGCAACTTGCAAATTGCTTTCGATAGTTCGTTCGAGTATAGGAAGATGGCTCTCACCGTCGCCGTTAAGACAGATGTATGAAAATTTGGATCAGCTTTGGGCGAGGTTTGGTGGCTCAGTGGTCAGAGTATTCCCCCTGTAAGGGAAAGATCGCGGGTTCGAGTCCCACCTGAGGTCGATTTTCTTTTTTCTTTCTAAATCGATTTGAATAGTTGGCATAATGAATGCTTCAAAATTTCATTCAACTGTTTGGGCGGAGTCATCAAAAATTAATGTTTAAAAATGCTTGTAACATCATTCATAGGTTCCGATAGCTCGTATGAGTATCGATAGATGGCTCCACCGTCGCCCCAAAGACGGGTGTATAGAGGAATTTGGATCGGCTTCGTGCGGGCCTCGGTAGCTTAGTGGTCAGAGCATTCCCCCTGTGAAGGAATGATCTGGTGAATGTTCTGATGAGCTCTTCCAATTAATCCCACCCTCTCCTTTCCTATATAGGACAACACGTGCAGGGCTTAGATGCCACCCGCATACGGTGCAGAATATTGCATCGAGAACCAAGCGGTTCGGCGACTCCTTCTTCTGCCGCACCATTAAGTCTTGGAATTCCTTACCAGTTCACGTGTTTCCCTCCTCCTATAGTCCCGGGTTCTTTAAGCGGGGCGTGAAAAAGCATCTGATGAGGCCGTCAAGCTGAGTGCCACCATTGTAACATGATACGTGTCTGTAATGGTGACCCTCTTTTCAGAGACTTTGCCTTCAGCTTACCATCAGGCGAGGCGAAGTCAAATTGACGTGTCATATATAAAAAAATTAAAAAAAAAAGCTCACGGGCTCGAATCCCGCCTAAGCTGAATTCTATCTTAATACGATTTGATTAGTCGTATAGAAAAAAAAAACACGAACTTACCCAACTCTTGCTGATCATGTAAGCCGACTCAGGTATAAGCGTGATGAGCGACTCGCCAAACCCGACGACATACATAGCACACGCCACGGCGTTGGCCATCGAGAATATCAGCCCGATGGAGCCGCCGAACTCGGGGCCAAGAGAGCGAGATATCATGTAGTATGTGCCTCCTGGATTAATATAAAAATCATTATGACTATAACTCGAGACATCTATCTTGGACCTAAATTTCGAGACAAACGAGGATCTGACGCGCGCAGAATATTCTGTAAATAAATCTATGCTTGGTGCATTTGAGCTCGTCCACCACCGTAGCACCTCGTACTATCCTCGAAAGACATTCAAGAAACATGTACTGCGCATATAGAGCACATTTTGGGCACATTTTAGGTTCAAGGTATGTCCCGAGCAATACCACAGAGGACTGAATATGCTTAGATAACGAAGATGCCCCAGTGAAATTTCTCTTTAGCAAAACGCGTCACCAAATGCGGTAGCGATGATCGATTCATTCGAAAAACAATCGATTTACTCGATAGTGAAATGTATTCGAATACATTCGATTCTGACGTCACACTGAAAGATTGAAACATTTGATAGTATGGAAGGCTCATGACTTGAATGCCTTGCAACAACTCCACCATCATTACCTTCTCCATACTAAATACGCACTTACAATTTTTCCCGCCTTCCGGTTTTCAAATTCAAATTAATTCGAATTCAAATTAATTTCGGCTTCGCACTGGCAGGGGTTGTAATAGTTGGACTCGAACCGGCTTCAACCACACGTCATCTCGGGTCTCAAATGTCGGGGTGTAAGGCAGCCCAATAAGGTATTTCCATTACACCACGGCCGACCCTAGGCGTTCTCCGGTTCAAGTTGACACCCTCCTGTGTGGGAACCACGACGGTGTTCCCATCTTGCCCCAGGAAGCCCCGCCCCAGCCTGCTTTCGCTAGGGTGACAGACGGCCTCTCCTGTCACGCCAGGCTTTCGCTTATAGAGGAAGGAGGTCTTTGAGCAACCTCCTGCAGGAGGTCGCTCAAAGACCACCTTCCTCTATATGCATTGTACCTACTCAACATAGTGACAACGTCTCCACACAGAATACAATTCAAAACAAAAGTAACAGTAGCCGTACCTCCTTTAATGACTCCGTTGGTACTGATGGCGGACATAGAGAGCGCTGTGATGGTGGTCACTACCGACGTAGTGAGGATCAGGACCATGGACTGCGCTGCCGGGAAATTATATTATTCACTACATTCCTATCAAATGAATTAACAATGGCAAATGGAAAAAATGGAGAATGGTAAATCGCCCAGGTGGAATTCGAACCCGCGACCACTCCCAACCGTGCCCCACCTGAAGCGTTTCAAAGTCTTCTATTTTTTTATTCAATTTCTATCGAATGTCTTAATTCTTTTGGTCCGTTGTGACAGTAAAGATTGTAGACAAAGCCCTTTTTAAGGCCTGACTAGCAAGGCTATCTTGTAAGAATGGAATCTGGTTTTCAATACTAAATTGTATTGACGAGCAAGGTGGTACCTATTTAAAATTATTCCTTTTTAAAGGTCGGGTAAAAACAATATGCTGGTCAAATGATTGTATAATACCTGGCTACACCTTCCAATAAATATATGCATTAGTATAATAATAAAAATACTGAGTTTATAATTAAAAATAGTCGGATCTATTACGACTACTACTGATGGCCTGTGCCAGCCTGCAATTTTATATGACAAATAGAAATGAACTTTACAAAATGCAGATAAAACTCGTCAGAACCAAATCTATGGTGTGGTATGATCATTATTGTAATTTAAATTTTATTTTCATTCTTTAAAGGTTTACTACTAGTGCCAAACAGCTCCTGTCTATATGTAAGTTCCAAGTTTAGGATTCTACTTTCACTTCACAAGGCATCGTACAAAACTGACCTCCGCGTACCAGTTACTTGGTATTTTTAGACACAAGTCGTGCATACATTGTGACTAGTTTGTGTTCCTACGAGTATAACTTCGTTGTCCGTCTTGTTGCGATTCTCCCGCTTCTGACTGCTCTGAAAAAAATATCCTATTCCCAATTACAGATTTATCACCATCATCCGAGTGTCCAACTTGTGCTTTAGAGACTGGTATCCCAGAGGAAAGCCTATATCCTCGTTCATCAATCAGTAGATGTACCGCCTTGCAAATGAAGTTGGCCATAGCCATGACCCATATACACCCAACAACATGGGTAATGAATGGTAACTTTCCTTTACTTTTTAACAGTGCCTAAAACAGGAAAATGGTGTAATCGTGCTGGGTTTTGGATGCTATTTTTTCGGAATTATTTCAGGTAAAGTTACAATTTTAATTAAAAATGTATTAAATTGTGTAAGCCTATGCCTTAGAAAGTACACATGATATTTTTTTTTTGGTAATGTAGAGTACATTAGCAAAAAATATCGTAACTTTACCTTTTCAACTTTAGAAGGTAAAGCCGTGTTTTCCAGCACGAATAGCCAAAATTATTGTGTTCTATAACACAATACGTAAAGATACTAACCCACGCCAGCCTGCCCCACGACCCAGGATAGCCTGAGGAACAGCATCACGCCCCAAATGTTGAGCAGGCAGCGCATCAGCACGCCCTTGATCCAACCGAACTTCATGTTCGCACTCGCGATCCCAGGGTCCGCCATGTCCTTCTCTAAGGTTTGACCTGGCTGGAAGAGATGGAAATTGAGTCATTTGTGATAGAGAATTAAAAAAAAAATAGTTTAGTTTCAGTTCTAAGTATGGGGACCCCAAATGCTTTTTTTATATTTTTGTGTGAAATTCTTAATGCGGTGCACAGAATACATCTACTTACTAAGTTTTAACAGCATAGGCCTTTTAGTTTCGGAGAAAAGTGACTGTGACATACGGACGAACAGACAGACAGACGGACGGACAGACATGACGAATCTATAAGGGTTCCGTTTTTTGCCATTTAGCTACGGAACCCTAAAAAATGCGTGGATACGTATTTTAAATAGAAACTGCTAGTACCCCTAAAAAAGAAAATGCTAGTATAGTGATCAATCTAATGAACCCAGCGCAAAGTGAGTTTTAGGGTATCTTTGGTGGGGCGTGCGGGGCACGACGACGACGAAGGCGCGCCTACCAACCAATTACATTACATTATTCTAAACTAATCACGGGCACGGGTTCGGGTCATTGGTTGATCAGTCCTATTATTATGTATCCTATTTGTATAATCGTAAAGTGCCTGTAGGTACATTGGAGATATTAAAAAAAACTTGGGTTATGTTATGTTAACGATACTGAACACGAAAATATTTTTTTAATTCCCTGTCTGTTTGTTTGTTCGCGATGAACACAAAAACTACTTAACGGATTTTGATGCGGTTTTTTGTTAGAAAGGGCTTGGTCAGACTTATAAAATCTTACGTTTGTTTGATCGCAATCGGTTGAGTAGAACCGGAGATATGAGCATTGAGCAAAGGTCGCGTTAACCGAGATTCATGCGGGCGGAGCCGCGGTCGGAAGGCTAGTTATGATATAACTATTATTATTGTAAATATACTGAAAAAAAAATTGTCCGTTTGTCTATTTTGTTCACGATGGACGCAAAGACTACTGAACGGATTTTGATGCAGACCAGACTTATATCTTACGTTTGTTCTATCGATATTGGTTGAGCAAATCTAGAAATATGACCCAAAGTCCTGAAAACCGACATTCACGCGTGTGGAGCTGCATTCATCCATATTCATTTCTCAATAACATTGCATGCCATAATGGCACACAGCTAGTGGCGTTATATTTTTGGTGTGATTGATATATCCCATGTACTCAACAAAACGTGTTTACAAACTACGAATGCGTCATACCCCACCCACCAAATGCACATCGCCCACGAACTATCAAGTGCTATGCAGGTATTTAGTCCATGAGTAAGAGGGCATAGATCACGACCCATGGTGTTTAATGAACGAACACCTACGGGGCTCGTAATCACTTGAACTTAGGTTAATTAGTCCACATCTGTTGTGCTAGACTGGATGTTGTTTATTCCCCTCGGGAAGCTAGGTTTTAAAGGTGAGTGGAATATACCATGGAGGGGGAAAGAATTAACAGGGTGTAAGCAATTACTTATGTGAACATTTCCGGAGTTTTCACCCTGTTCTAAATTAATAATAGATACATTGTCGCTTCACCCAGAAATCGCAACATAATTTTAACGGATTTTAAAAAGTAGTAGGTTCTCTTTCCGACCCGTATTATGTTTTTCTATTTACAACTATACTTGCTTAGATGTAATTGGGTAGGTATACTTAAGCGACAATGACGGCTGAGAAGAAAATATCTAAGTATTTGATCTTCGATCGGCTCAATCCCGATTCTCCCTTTTACCGAAGTGTTTAATGCAATCCTGGGGTCATTTTTTTTTTAATTTTTCGATGCCACTTACACTCTTTTATCATTCAACCCTCAAAAACCCATAACTTTATAACCTAGTTTCCCCAGGGACACGACACGTGGGTAGCTAAGTTAAATACCTAGTAGAGTGGGTGCATTATCATTCTATACACCCACCCAACCTAGTCTCTCAGGGAAAATAACGCGTGGATGGATTACATTAAGGGCCGGCTACGCCGAGCGCACGACTCAAAATCTGTCAAAATAAGACGCAAACGTGCACGCACACATCGCCGAGGTGCACAGTGGGCTGCAAGATGCTTTTTGCAAGTCAAAATAATGTAGAAAATTGTCTTACGAATACTGAAAAAGCTATTTTATTACTTATGATTAGAGTGCATTTTCAGTAATACGATTTATTGAGACGAATTTCGTCTGTCAAATTATATTTCTTTTCCTTTTCTTGCTTGTATATTCATCCCTTTCATTTCGTGCATGACGTCATTGGCATGTCTTTTGTTTTGGCATCATGACATGACGTTGTTTGAATTTTTTACAAAGATTTGAGATATTGAACAAAATAAGGTTGGTAACATACCTACACCTAAATATTGATATAAATATTAAAAATGTTCGTAAAATTAAAATGCCCACGCGTAGAAAGATTATAATTATCATAGTAGAGAGATGATGAATATCTCATACTCTAAATAAATAGTTTCTTAAAGAACTAAATTGTCCTACCTTACTTTTATACTCTTTTATCATGAGCAAAACATTGCCATAAACAGCTTTTGCCATGAAGGTATTTTTAAGCCACTCCGAGACATCACATTTTATGGCGATATTGTGCAAAACTGTTGCATAATGTTGCCCAACAACGACAATTATCAACGCGAGACTTTGTTTTCTTTGAACTGGAAACATCGCACTTGTCACGTAATGTTCCCGAACTATAGAGCCGTTCAACAAACAAACAAACATTCCTATCAGACGTCTTCACTTCGATTTCGGACTGTTCGTTCCACTGTTATGTTCCACTAATTCAGCAACATGTGCTCAGGTAGGAGTCAGTCAAAGTTTCTAATGTCAATTAAAGAAAGCTAATGTTTCAATTATTATATGTAATAATAAAAGGCAGATTTAGGCTTTAGGTTATAGACTTTACTCCAACTGATAAAGCCAAGAGTTTTTCAATCAAAGTTGAGATATAGGGTATGTTGGGGTCAATTAAAACATACAACTTATATTTTATATCTTATGTATTATCTTACAATATTTTACAATTCATAGTAGGTATATTAAAAAAATAAAACCAGACTTAAAAAAACGAAAATTAAACTGATTTAATGAACAGATTTATTTCAGAAGACAAAATTAAATATAGGAGTAAGTTTTTTTTTGTTGAATTCTGTGACAAGAACGGAAACAAAGTCCCGTAAAAACCTGATTTTCTATTAGAGTTGTGTTCTTCTCCTTCTTAATTAGCGTAATCCAAAACTTTCGCGAAGCGATTGTCATCTGACCTCCACAACCCAAAGCGATATTGGGCGATATAGAAGCATTGCAACTAAACCAGTTGTCGGACTTTTTAGGGCTCGAAGTATTCCTAAAGACTACTACTACTTAGATATTTTCTTGTTTAATATTAGCGTAATTTTTCAGTAGTCGGGTATTAATTTTTACCCGACTGCGCCAGCGAGGGTAATGTGTTTCGCGCGTATATGTATGTATGTAGTTTTCTCGTATCATTTGATGCATTATCGTATTTATTTAAATACGATAATGCATCAAATGACCATACAATAGGCGTATTAATTTATTCGTACTATTAAACACGTTCTTTTTTATTTGAAAACTCTTTTAAGAACATAGACACTTCCTATAAAATTTAAAAAAGAATTTATAACTCACTTGTATGTCTATAACTTACTTGCCTAATTGCGGTAAAATAATAGCACTTTTATGAGCAGGTGTGTTGTAAAATATATTATGTGTTGACAGAAAACATTTTTATTCAAATTTATCGAGTAGGGTATCAAAATGAAGAGAAAAAGGAGATTACAAAAGTATATAGATGTCATATCTTAACTAAAAAGGTTAAAATAAAATTGATTATTAAAAAATAAAAAACCTGACTGCTGTCCAAAAGATCGAAACAAGCTTAATAGCAGGCGGTACGGTACCCATTACATTTCTTTCGGTTTATGATTGGCAAACAAAGAAAACTACATACATAAATACATTACCCTCGCTGACGCAGTCGGGTAAAAAGGCATCCCTACAATTTACCAAGTCACTATGCCATAGCGGGCCCTCTACATTCCGCTCGATCGTGTGTCATGTATTGCGTCCAGCCCCTCTAGACAAGTAGAAATTCGTTGCTCGGCGTATGATGGAATAGAATGCCAAATGTATGGGATTTGACGTATATGACAGGCGTCAACGAAAGTCAAAAACGTCAAATCCTATACATTTGTCATTCTCCTTCCATCATACCTATTCCATCATACGCAGAGCAACGAATTGCCACTTGTCTAGGGGGGCAGGACCTACTTCCTTGTCAGTGTAGTACAACTTACAGTCCCAGAGTGCGTAATCACGGCTTTCCTGGTCGAATTCTCTACATGGGCATGCTGCAGACTCGCAAGCTTAGCTGGTGTAAGCGTTGCCTAAAGCAGCCATGGCCCGTTAGTAGTCGTGAAAAAAGAAAAAAAAAGATATAACAAGAATAAAAAGAAAGTATCCACGAAACGTATTTTAGCTAGGTATATACCAAACTGTTTGGTCCAACCTTTTTGAGCAACCTTTTTGAGAAAGCATATTGAGCCGGTATGTGTAACATAATATATAGACCACGAACTTACGACGAACACCCACAATATAACCCAAGTACTTACTTAAGTTTTCTTTATTAATTTCTAAAATGTACGGAACCAGCTACTTCATGATACTTACATGTTTTTAGGATCTTATGTTTATAAAATACATGTATACATGTATGACTACGAACTTATTGTCTAATATAATTTCCTTACAACAACTGACAGCCTCCGTGGCGTAGCGGTAGTGACCACGGCCGCTGCGCAGGAGGCGCGAGTACGATCCCCGCTCAGTGCAAATATTTGTGTTCATGAAATATGGGTATTTGCATTGGTGTGGTCGTGCCTCGGAGAGCACGTTAAGCCGTCGGTCCCGGTTGCCATAAGAACATCTAGTGCAGTCGTTACGGGTAGTTGGCGCCCTAAAAAATCCAAAAAAACAACAGTCTAGCTGCAAAGCTTCAATATCGCCTAATGATACCATTGGGATGTGGAGGTCAGATGGCAATCGCTTCACAGAAAATATCGAGGTCTAGCCAAATCCGTAGCTAAAACTGGTAAAGCGGACCCCAGACTCCGAGCTGAAAAAGCTTCGGATGCGACTGAGAATTACAACAGGACCCAAAAATATTGTCTTTAAAAAAATATTTTGGATTGGTATATCCCCAACTTTTTAGTTTGACATTTTAGGCGCTTGTGGTTAGACACTAAATCGAACCACTATGTTATAAATGTACCAACGAATTCGTGAAACGGCCAAAATCGGAACTACGTTTGTCACTGTCAAATGCATACTATTTTATTGAACATCTAAATAAATTTGACAACACTGAGAAGACAGTGTCGCCACTTTTGACTTCACATTTTTGTTGGTATGCCTATTGTGTATGTGTGAACTGTCATCACGCATCAAAGAGACGTGCTCTCTCTCTGAAAGCCCGTGGGCGACTGACGTACGAAGGAATCTACACAGATCGCTGCAAAATTGTATGGGAAATTTGCACACATAGTTATTTTTATTGATATGCGACATCATAACAGTTATTTATAATTAATAAAATGTATTCAGCGGCAAGTATAGCTCTTTATCTACTTATATACATATTTATTTCTTAAGAAAATTATAACTTCACACGAAAACTGTGCCAGGCAAATGACACAGTTTTACGCGTTTTTCAATAACTTTGGAGTCTTTTTTTGGATTAATTTCTAAATTTATCATCAAATAAGTTATTTCGGCCCCTTCAAGAACTCTTTGACTTTCAAACCGACTCCAGTTCATCGCTAATATCATACATTTTCTGTCATGATTTCCTTCGGGTTCGAGCGCTGTTTCGCGTAGCCTGTCCTTAATGTGTATATTTTACGGATAGATATCGACAGTTGAAAGGCTAAAGGGTGGGTGTAAGTAGGGTTGCCAACTCTTTTTTCGAGAAAAAAAGTATATTTAGGTCTGAGAAGAAAATTGAACAGTATTCTGGAAAATAGAACAGTATTTTATAATTACATAAATTAATTTTAACAAAAAAGTTTAACCGACTTCAAGAAACGAAAAAGAGGCATTAAAAAGCGAAAAATAACTGCGGTGCCTAGCCCGAGAGGCTTTTAATTTATTTTTCTCTTTTTAGTGAGTTATAATCGATCCATCGTCCATTCTTTGCTTAGGTTCCTATCATCAGCAGCTTAAAATCACGAGCAGATAATTTTTAAATGCAAATACTGAAATTAAATTATGTTAAAACAGCAGAAACAGTGTTTTGCCATCATTTTGAGGATTTCCCTAGATCCTGTTATCCAATCCTAACTCCCTTGATCCTGTCATCCTATATATTCTGGCTCCCTGAATCAAAACAAAGATCATAAAAATCCGTTTCATAAAATACGGTTTTACATACAACGGTTTGTCACCTATTTTGCCCCCTTAGGTCTGTCTGTCTTAAAAGAAAGCATGGTTTCGTAAACATCTAAAATGGTAATATGGTTCCCATCTTTTTTTTTTATGGATAAATTAAACATAACATAACATAAACTCACGCCTATATCCCCGAAGGGGTAGGCAGAGGTGCTAGCACCCACATTTAGCCGTTTATGTTTAGGTCCCAATGTAATAGGTGGCGAGCCTATTGCCATTAACCGGGCACTTATAAACTTGCGATAAATACACACATAACTTCGGAAAGCATCGAAAAGTCATTGGTGTGTGCCACCCTAAAAATGGATAAATTAAAAGATTTAATATATGGCTGGTAAATAGAAGATAGCTGTAAACTGTATTATTTTCTATATTATGATTTTTTATCATTTAATAAATTTTGGATTATCATCAACACCTAAACTTTTAAAATAATTGCAAATTGGTGCCCAATTAATTAAAATTGTATCAATTGCTGCACATTTTTGTAGTGTTATGCATTTTGATGCTGAAAACAGTATTTTGGATACTGTTTGTTTGTTGAACAGTAAACAGTATAATTGGGTGTAAAACAGTATAATACTGTTTTAAACAGTATGGTTGGCAACCCTAGGTGTAAGTGACAGTGATAGTTTTTTATACAGTAACGCTTATGAATGTCAGGATTTGCGTTTCTCAGTGCCTACAGAAAATCGGACCTACTGGGAAAGTACCACTTATTATCGATTTAATAGCAAAATACTGCATTTCGTTATGTAAGAGTGTCGAGGGATTAAAGTAGGCATTAACTATGGAAGTGGACGACTACAAGGGAAGAGGAAGATCTAATGGGAGATGGATTGACTGTCTGAAAGATTATATGACTAGGAAGGGAGTGAGTGTTGAGATGACTGCAACCGAGACGAATGGAAAAAATCACGCTATCAAGAATAGCCGTGGTCGTATGCCACTTTTTCCTAGAATGTAACGTAATGTGACCACGGCTATTCTTCTTTTCTTGTTTAATACTTTATAGAGCGCGATTTTTCAGTAGTCGGGTTTTAGTTTTTAACTTAATTTTTATTTATATTATTTTGAGGCAAGCAACACCCAATAATTTATACATATTTGAAATTTGCTAATTGAGCCCTTTAATTCGATACCAAACGCGGTCTATTTATCTCAAGTTTATTTTTAATGCAGTGCTTTATGACCGCTAGAGGGCGCCACATTAGATTTAGTGACACGTGATATAGGCTATAACCAGCGGACGATCAAGACGCTTCTAACGATACCTCAATGGTCCAGATCTAATAAGTAATTGAAGAGCTATGAGGGAAAAACGAACATACATACATACATAGCCTGTCAAAATCATAAGATCATAACCCTCCTTTGGCTTCGCCGTAGTCGGGTAAAAAGCACACATGTTGCGCCCAACCCAAATAAATATGGGAAATGGCAGGAGGATGAAGAAGAGTGTGTCAGTTTTTTACCTTTTTCCTTCTTTTTTGGTAACACACGAAAATTACTTTTTGCAAACATTCATTAAACCGTGTTTGGTATTGAAAAAAATCATCCACTAGGTATATTTAGAAGGCAGGTACTAGGATATCATGTTTACTAAGAGGTCTCCCGTGTCACGCGCCGTCTCAATACGACGTGACCAATTAATTGATGGTGGGCAATTACTGCGATTAGTAACTTGAGCCTTCAATGCTGTGAGGTTAAAGTTCATGACATCGCACCGTTATGATACTAAGTAGGTACCTAAATAGGTACTTAGACTAGGTTTATACAACGAACAGCCCCCCTAGACAAGTGACTATTCGTTGTCCGGCTGGCGTATTAAAATGACAAATGTGTGGGATTTGACATATATGACAGTCCTCAACATTATGTCATAAACGTCAAATCTCATATATTTGTCATTCTATTCTACAATACGCCGGCCAACGAATCGCCATAAGTCTGGAGGGGGGGGGGGGCAGATAGGCAGGCAGAATGGGCTGGAAGAGCCCGAGATGCATGGCAAATTCGCTCCGGCCGCCAGGTTCGATCGCACAGTTCGATTAATCGAACTATGAGGAATTTTATGTCCTTATGGTTCGATTGAAAAGTCGAACTGTGCAGCGTTTGCTATTTTAAGTAAACGTGGTTCGATTAATCGAACTATGAGGAATTTTATGTCCTTATGGTTCGATTAAAATTAATAATTGAAACGTGTTTCGATTAAAATGTTAAAATCAATAATTTAAACGTGCTACTGTATTAGAAAAGTAATTGCTATTTAATAAATATATTTTATTTAAATAAAGATCCTTTCCACGCCATACGTTCCAGGAAAAATCCCACATGCATATCGCCATGAGCAAGCATCATATTCGTTGAAATTATGAACTCATTCCGTCTTCGTGGTTCTTTTTCTCGCTTCTCTAACAATCCTCCTATCATTTTGATGATATAATACTCAGAATCTCGATGCAAACTGGTCAATATGGTCATCCAATTTGGCCCTTTTTTTCCCTATAAGAGCATTGAACATTTTTTTTATGCCACCCTTCGAGACAATTTGTTGTCCGGTGTAGCTCTCCATAAACAGACCACTTTGTTTTTTTTACCCATCGAACTACAAGGAATTACAGATCGCCGTAGTTCGATTGATCGAACAACAAGGACTTAAAAATTCCTGGTAGTTCGATTAAACCAAATTGATCGAACTACAAGGAATTACAAATCTTCGTAGTTCGATTGATCGAACCACAAGGAAATAAAATATCTCGTAGTTCGATTGATCGAACTATACGATCGAACCTGGCGGCCGGAAGGGGCAAATTTGAGATAAGAATGATTTGAAGCAATTAGTATGCAAACTTTTCCTATTTTAAATCGGAATAGTCAACATCCAGGACGGGACTTGGACATGCGACAGTTCTTTCTAGGGGTAATATTCTGCCAGCTGAACTACGCGAACCTGTCCTAGATAGCTGAAATTCTCATCTATGTACGTTTTAGGGTTAGGGTGTTTAAAGGGTTTGCCGGCCAACCCTGGCCAACCCTGTCAGTGCCAGTCCGACTCTGCCCATGTACACTAGCACAAACAAACATTCAATTAGGTATATTATGAAACCGCGGAAATAATTCGCAACTAGTTAGATAAGGTGTTAGTTTTAATGACTCTATTAAAGTATTAAACGTCATAATGTTTGAATTTTATCATCAAAATATGTAAAAATAATGAAGAAAAATAGCAGTTACTTCAATTATTTCAAAATAGTATTACATTTTAACATCCTAATTAAAATTTTGAGTCACTCCAAAGTGAAGATATTACATTTTAACATTAAGCAAGATCCTAATTAAATTTTTGAGATACTCTTAATTTTTGCAAAAAGCTAAGACAATACGGAATCATGGCGGATGTATGACGCACAGAATTTTCTGATGTGCACAAGTATAGCCATGACAGCTACACTAATAAGGGGTCATTTTGTGGTAATCAGGTGGCAAATATTCGGAGCAACACTTATTGGACCCTCCACACGCACCAGCTTTACCACAGTTTTGTGTGCAGGCCGATTTGTACAAGGAATATGGATGAAAATGATACAGTTACGCGCGTGTACAAACCGTCCGGGCACAGTCAAAACTGTGGTGAATCTTGTACGTGTGGTAGGCCTATATGAATACCCTAACTGCCGTCTGAACCAGAGCTTCGGCGCTGCTCAAACAGCAGGAGTAACGACTTGCATGTAAGATTTGCTTAGCCCCTAAGAAACATAATACATATGTACTGATAAAATACGCCCAGTATATGATGTATCGTCCCAACTTCCCCAACGTCTCTTTTGTCGCTGGAAAGACAATATAAAAAGAGCTGCCGGTCCAGAGTGGATGAGGATAACGAAAGATAGATATAGATAGAAGTCTTTAGAGGTAGCCTTTGTCGAAGGACAAGCTGTTGATTAAAAACCAAACCGATCGTCAACTTATATGTTCAACACTGTAATTTGTAAACAGCAATAAAGGCTTATTTATCCCTACTAATATTATAAATGCGAAAGTAACTCTGTCTGTCTGTCTGTCTGTCTGTCTCACTTTTACGACTAAACCGCTGAACCGATTTTGATGAAATTTGGTATAGAGGTAGGTTAGACCTTGAGAAAGGACATAGGCTATGTTTGGTCGCGATAACCGACATCCACGCGGGCGGAGCCGCGGGCAAAAGCTAGTTTATTATATATCTTTAATAAGGAAACAATCACAAATACTGATTATTGTATACAGTTATTACTACATATATATTTACAATACATGGTTATTTATAGCTAATATCAATTATCGCGGTTACGGCTTCGCGGTTACCGCAATATACACATAAAATAACAATATGTGAGCAAAAATACACATATTATATTAAAAACAGCTAATGCATTACATCTATGATAAGTCCATGAAGGTCACATTACGCTGAATGGAATTGCGGTTATGAAATTAGCACGGTTAGCACCTGTATGAAACAAAAACTGTCGATTGAATGAAATTTAAAAAATCAGTATTCAAATAGAATGGAATGGAAAAAGTAAATCGCCCAGGCGGGACTCGAACCCGCAACCAGTCCCTTATAGGGGGAACGCTCTGACCACTAAGCTACCGGGCCTCGCCTGAAGCGTTCCATATTCTCCTACTACCGTCTTGGGGCGCCGACGGTGGCAGCCATTTACGGATCGTTTGTTGTCGTTTTTGATATCGGGGAGATTCAGGTTAGATCGATAGGCGAATTGAATCGAAGGGGTAGGAGGGCGGTCCCCACTGGGGACAATCCGTTATCCGAGGGCTTGGAGACAGGTCGGATTTAAACGAACTGAGGGCAAGAAAATTTGTACTACAAATATGCTATTTTTGACAGTTGGACGATTGAGATTTGATCAAGACTGAATTTTGAACGGATTTTTATAATGGCCAATTCGCCTACCGATTTAATCTCAATCTCCCACTAATATCAAAAATCATCACGATGTCACTATTTTTTCTTGGCAATTATGTTACAAGAGATTTTTGACGTTTGGGAGATTGAGATTAGATTGAGATTCAGTTTTGAATAGATTTTTATTACGAGATTTGGCCTTCTGATTGGTTTATCTTGACTTTTTTGGTAGTGTCTGTCTGATTCGAGTCTAAATATAAACTTAATAAATAAAAGCTTGTCAAGTAGGTACACTCCCCGTACCCTACCCCATTAATTATGATGGATCAGCTCATCAAAACATACTGATGTCAAAAGACAGTGTTCTTTTACGACCACTTTATTAAGGCTAACATTTGGCATTATTTGATGATCATTTTAGTAGGGGCAGGCCGGCCATTTGGGATTATATGAAAGTAACGCCAATGGGGCATATATACCAGAATACGTTAGACACTTACCTTCCTAGATAAGGAAGCGTTGTGGAGCTCATCTAGAGTTGGTCGCGGAGCAGCGTGGAGAGATAAAACGTTTCTGTAGTTGTCCAACCTTGGGAGGGCTTCTCTTGTGAAATGTCTGTAGAGAACGGGAACTTTAAGTATCAACTAAGTTGTTAATGATTATGATAGTAACAGTCAAGCTAACACAGTTTAATAGCCATAAAGGAGTATTACTCGGTCTTTGGTCTAGCCAAATCTGTAGTTAAGACTGGTAAAGCGGACCCCAGACTCCGAGCTGAAAAGCTTCGGATGCGACTGGGAATTAACGCTAGGATGAAGCAGAAGAAAGGAGTATTACTCGAACCTAGTTAAAATAAAATTAAGCAAGTTGTGCTTGACTGTACGAGTTTTTAATTTCAAGGTGATTCGAGAACAAATAATTCTCCGGGGACATTGGTAAAAGGGGGAATCGAGAAAAGCTCGTGGAACACCTCACTACGTGTTCAACGGGCTTATTCGATTTGATTCACTTTGATCACCTAGGTTGTGCCTAAGTGTTGCATGAGAACTTTGTCGTACCCATAGTTCACCTAGATGTTCCACGGTAACTATCATGGACTCATAGTTCACCTAGGTGTTCCACGACATAAATCATAAAAAGCAGCGACTAATCCGCGTAATAAATACTTAGATGAGTATTAATGAGTGTACTGCTTATGAATGAGAGTGTGCTGCTTTCTTATTCACCTGAAACTTTTGCCATATTTGGTGTCGGTCGCTGTGAGAGGGTCGTCGCTATCCATCCCGGAGCCCTCTGAGTCCTCAGTGACGTGGGATTCGGTTTGGTCATCTTCCATCTGCGAACAAACATCATTTTCTCATATTATTTGGAGGGAAAACGCAGTCAGGTAAAGGTTAACCACGTAGAATTTTATTCCAGTAAAATTGGTGATATTTTTAAGTAAATAGTAGGTCAGAACACCAGCTGCGGTCTTGTATAAAAGATCAACTGTTGCTGACCTTGCCCACGTGGAATTTCGATTCAGTTCCCGATAAAATAAAGATATAGCCTATGTGTTATTGCAGACTGTAATCTATACCTGTACCCAATAAGAGCCGTTCAACCGTTAGAGTGTAGTTGGATAACAAACATCCAAATATCTTCAGAAACTTTCCTATCCCTACCACTGGGTCACCACTACATACTAGAAAATATTAATGACTTGTAAAAAATTTAGATGGCGTTAGGTGTATCAATTTACAATTAGAATTCTAAATGAACAAGAATTGAGTACTATAAATGTTGTTTTTTAATAAAACTAAAATACATTAGCTATTACTAAGTAAAGTACGCTGAAACACGGGTTATTTCGTTGCCATCTAGTGACGGGCTATAATATTTAAAAATAACCCGCAAAATAACCCGACTTAAGGTGGTCTCATTTTTTTGTATGGGATGGGGTATCAGTACTTTAGTATTATGTTATCTGTGTCCCTGCTAATATTACAAATGCGAAAGTAACTCTGTCTGTCTGTCTGTCTCACTTTTACGACTAAAACGCTGAACCGATTTTGATGAAATTTGGTATAGAGGTAGGTTAGACTTTGAGAAAGGACATAGGCTATGTTTGGTCGCGATAACCGACATCCACGCGGGCGGAGCCGCGGGCAAAAGCTAGTTTAATATATTAGTAGGAAGTAGGATAGGGGATAGAATTAGTAGGATATAATGTCTGTAGAGGAAAATACGTAAATGATGGCTAATGAACCATTGTGGACGTCACGGAGAAAGTAACCAAGAGGGATTCTTCATTATTAGAGTACGCACGAAAGCGTAATGTTCAACTAATCCCACGCGAAGCCTACGCGTTTGTTTTGCTATCGTTCAGTGGATGTATTCCTATCTAGTACACCTGGCTTTACAGGTCAGTTAACTTCGATAAAGGACATCTAGTCAATAATATGTATGCTTGCATTATCGCTATCATATCTAATCTCTATGTAGCATCCGTCGTCCTTACTAATGTAGCTCTCGCCAGCAGATTTGCAGTTTTTTGTCAACTAGTAACTAGGTAAATCAATGCTTGTACGTACGTGGGTACATCGTCTACATCTATACTATTATACTGGGTGGCGCAAAAGTAAAGACCCTATTTGGTTCGGCTATAACATTTTTTCTAAATTAGAAAACTAGATTTAGGTTTTTTTAAATGTATATTTGTACCATTAAATTTCGTACCATTAGGATTTAAAGATGATGTCTTTTAAATGGTGACCTCCAGAGTTGATACACATTTGAGCCCTATTTATGACATTTTGCATAACTTGCCGTAACACTTCCTGCGATATGTTCGTTATTTCTTGACGAATGTTTTCTTTTAGAGCTGCGAGAGTCTGTGGCTTGTTCACATACACCCGAGATTTCAAAAAACCCCAAAGAAAGAAGTCTGGACTGGTCAGATCGGGTGATCTTGCAGGCCAAGGCAAATCGCCAAAACGAGAGATAACTCGGCCTGGAAAAGCGTCCCTCACTAAGTCCATAGTGTCGCGCGCTGTGTGTGCCGTAGCGCCGTCTTGTTGAAACCAGATGTGCTCCAGCCCCAATTCGTCCAAACTGGGTATCAAAAACTCACGTAACATGGTTCTGTAGCGTTCTCCAGTGACAGTTATCGCATTGCCTCTAGCGTCTTCGAAAAAATAGGGTCCGATCACTCTGTCAACACAGATGCCACACCATACAGTAACTTTTAGTGGGTGTAGAGGTGTTTCTTGAATAATGCGCGGATTATCAGTGCCCCAGAACCGAGTATTCTGCTTATTGACATGCCCTGAGAGATGGAAATGCGCTTCGTCACTCATAACCAATTTTGAAGGAAAATCATCCTCTTCAAGGTTGAGGTTTATGACGCGCTGGCAGTAATCTAGACGAGCTCGGTGGTCAGCAGGCAGCAGCTGATGAGTCATTTGAGTTTTATACGGGAACATCTTTAAGTCTTTCACCAAAATACGCTGCAGGGTCCATCTGGAAATGCCCAATTGCGTGGCACGTCGCCTCGTTGATGTTTCTGGACACTCTTCCACATCTTCGCGCACAGCATCGATATTTTCAGCTGAACGGCCTGTTCTTGGTCTCCCAGACTTAGGTCTATCCAATGTTGAGCCAGTTGCTTCAAGGCGTGTGGCAAAGCGTCGAATTGTGCGACCAATCGGTGCCGGACTATGGGGAAATCGTCGACGAAATTCACGTTGTGTTCTTATCACTGATGAATTATTCCGTAAGAACATTGACACAATTATTCCACGTTCTTGGGGAGTAAAACGGTCCATGTTTATTTTCAGTGTATTTTACATTTGTTCACTACACAATTTTCAACAACAGAATGACAGAAAATGTCATATAAAAAAAATAAAGGTATTTTCTTTAGTGCCAGTACTTTTGCGCCACCCAGTATAATTGTAAAGTGGTCGTGTCTGTACATTGGAGATATTTAAAAAAAAATACTTGGGTTATGTTATGTTATCGATACTGAACACGAAAATATTTTTTTTGAATTTCCTGTCTGTTTGTCTGTTTGTCTGTTTGTCCGCGATGGACGCAAAAACTACTGGACGGATTTTGATGCGGTTTTTTTTGTTAGAAAGGGCTTGATCAGACTTAAAATCTTACGTTTGTTTCATCGCAATCGGTTGAGTAGAACCGGAGTTGTGAACAATATTGATATTACACGGAATATGAGCGGCAATATAGATGGCGCTTTATAATATTATTGGTCAATTTTTATAGCTTATTACATCCGGGCAAGTATGTAAATATATAGATTTTATTTTTACACACACAATTGTGTAAACCAATACGTTTTTAATCATGAAATTAAAATTTGAATTTTAATGATTTAGTACCAGAATCATAACTAGATGGCGTTCTCGCGTTTAAATTCAAGCTATCATTTGGTTTCAAACTCCCGATATACCCGAACCGGTATTTTATACTCAATTTTTTAATTTTTTAATTTCTTTTTTGTCATTGTGAAATAGATGTCGGTACAGTCTTAAGATCCGTTACAAAATCGTTTTTTACGCAAAGATAAGTAAGAGCTTGGTGAAGTTTATAGTTGAGTAGACAAGAGATACAACGGGAAAGGAGAAGGAGAGGGTGGAAGAAGGGCAAAGGTATGGGGATGGGGACTAGAGACTAGAGAGTCGAGTAGATATCCAGGTAGAAAGATTATTTTATACCACTTAAGTGGCAAACAAGCACACGGCGCACCAGATAGAAAGTGGTTACTGTGGCCTATGGACGTATGCAACACCAGGGTGTCACACTCGCCTTTCTTGAAGTACCCCATCCCATACTGTAATAGTGAAGTCGAGTATAGTGGCATCGAGTAGAGAGGCGAATACAGAGTGAAGTATTACGTCGAGTAGAGAGTGGAATACAGAGTGAAGTAGACAGCCGAATAGAGAGGTGAGCACAGTATCTAACCTTTTTTTTATATATACTACTCAGGTCGCAGACAAGCACACGGCCCACCTGATGGTAAGAGGTTACCGTGGCCTATGGGCGAGTGCAACACCAGGGGCGTCACACTCGTGCTGTGCTGTAAGAACAGAGATATTCTGTGCCGTCAGCGCAGAAGATAAGTAGGACAAAGCCTTTGGTTTTCCCACTGACAGTACAAAATCTCTCCAATGAGCTCTGGCTACCCTACTCACCGTCGGAAACATAACACGAGGTTATTAAGCCACGATCTTCTGAAGGGCGGAGGTACTTCCCCAGTCGGACTGCTCGATTGGGACGGATATACCGTCGTGTCCTACCTCCTCTAAAAAATAAAGGTCCTCTAATCAGCGTTCAACGCGCAATTCTCTACACAAAATTGATAACACCACGCGATTAACGACATCCACGCGGGCGGAGCCGCGGGCAACAGCTAGTTACGTATATAAATCACAAATGCGTGAGATGTTTAACGAAGGAAATTTTTTTTTTTTTTTTTTATACCACTAAGTTGGCAGACAAGCACACGGCCCACCTGATGGGAAGCGGTCACCGTGGCCTATGGACGCATGCAACACCAGGGGCGTCACACTCGCGCTGCCGACCCTGAAGAAACCTTCTAATGCCCTTCTTGAAGAACCCCATATTGTAGTCGCTTGGAAAAACCACCGCAGGGAGTTCATTCCACAGCCTGAGTGTGCGTGGGATGAAATGCCTTTCAAACCGCACAGTGCGTACCGTTTCCGGACGCAATGTGTGAGGATGATTTCCCTGCCTGTGGCGAGAGGTGCGATGATAGAATGTAGCTGTTGGCATCATGTCAAACAGTTCTTCTGAGCACAAACCATTGTATAGACGGTAAAACACACACAGTGAGGCAAAGTCTCTTCTGAGACTGAGAGGTTCCACATTGCCTGCGAGTATGGGATTGCCGACGAGCCTCAACGCCCGTCTTTGTACCGAGTCAAAGGGCTCAAGCTGGCATGCAGGTGCCCCAGCAAAAAGGTGACAGCAGTACTCCATGTGGGGCCGAACCTGCGCCTTATAAAGCATGAGTCGTTGCCCCGCAGTGAAGTACTGCTTCGCCCTGTTGAGCACCCCAAGCTTCTTTGATGCCAGCTTCACCTTGTCTTCTAAATGACTACGGTATTGGACGTCGCTGGAGATATCGATACCAAGAATCCCGATACTCGAGGAAATGGTAAGCGGTGTGCCCAGGAATTGCGGTGCTACAATGAATGGAGTTTTCTTAGCGGTGAATACACATACTTGTGTCTTAGAGGGGTTGAATTGGACTAAATTTAGTCTGCCCCAATCGGATACTCTAGATAACGTAGTCTCGATTTCAGACACAAGTTGTTCGCGACTTTCCTCTACTTCGTGCTGAGGGATATTTGCACGGCCCGAGTAACAAGCGTCTCCAGTACTGTCGTCCGCATAGCAATGAATGGAGTCATCCGACAGCATGTCATTGATATGCAGCAGAAACAGGGTTGGAGACAACACGGAGCCTTGTGGGACACCAGCGTTTATGTCCATGCGATCCGAGCAGCTGCCGTCAACGACGGCTTGGATACTTCTGTTGGACAAAAAGCTGGCAATCCATACGCATAATCCCTCGGGGAGTCCATAAGATGGTAGTTTTGCAAGAAGACCTCTGTGCCAGACCCGATCAAAGGCTTTTGCTATATCGAGGCTAACCGCCAGTGCCTCACCTCGAGTCTCGATGGCTTGCGCCCAACGGTTTGTGAGATACACAAGAAGGTCACCGGTTGAGCGACGGTGGCGAAAGCCGTACTGTCGGTCGCTCAGGAGATCGTTACCTTCAAGGTATCCCAGAAGCTGTGTATTAATGACACGCTCCATCACCTTCGAGAGGAGGGAGGTGATAGCAATAGGCCTGTAATTGGACGGGTCTGTCCTATCACCTTTTTTGGGCACAGGATGCACGTATGCGGTCTTCCATGAAGCTGGAACTCGTCCCGCAGAGAGTGAAAGCGCAAAAAGTCGTGTAAGTACAGGGCACAACTCGGGAGCACAGCGCTTAAGCACCAACGCCGGTATGCCATCCGGCCCACTCGACTTTCGAACATCTAGGGAATTAAGTACCCGCCGAACCATCCGTTGCGTGATTTTTACTTCATGCATTGAGGTTCCGCACCAGGGGATAATAGGTGGATCGGCATTCCCATCGTTCATAGTCGAGTTTGACGCAAAGAGATTACCTAAAAGATCGGCTTTCTCCTTGGCGCCATGGGCCAGACTACCGTCGGGTTTCAGCAGCGGCGGAAGGCAGGACCGGCAGAAGTTTCCCTCGGCAGCTTTGGCGAGCGACCAAAATGCGCGACTACCAGATGGGTACCGCGCAAGCCGCTCACCAATTCTGCCGATGAATTCTGACTTAGCCCTGGCGGTTGCCTTCTTACTAGACCTCGAGGCGGCATTCAATTTCCGTTTCACTTCAGAGATGTTCGGGTCCTTGCTGGCAAGGGCCGTGGTCCATGCCTTATAAGCAGATTGTTTGCGAGTTCTCGCTTCTCTGCAGGACTTATTAAACCACGGCCGCTTACTCGCTCCTGTCGCGACCCAACGGTTGGGGATATAGCATTCCATGCCCGCTAGGATCGCGTCAGCGACTGCTGTTGCACAGGAGCTTGGATCTTCTGAAGTGAAGCAAAGCTGCCTCCACGGGTACGACGCGAAGAATTCTCGCAGTCCGTCCCAGTCTGCCGACTTGTAGTGCCAAACATGCCGCCACTGGGGTGGCCGCGGTGGTTCAGGCCGCGCGAGAGTCACTTGCGCCTGGATGAGGCTGTGGTCCGAAGTACCGAGAGGTGCTTCCACAGTTATGGAGTATTCATCCGGACGCGTAGTCAGCAGAAGGTCTAGTATAGAGCTTCTGTGGGTCTCAATATCTGGCGTTCTAGTAACAGAATGCACCAGTTGAGAGAACCCATAGGTCAGGGCGAAGTCATGAGCAGCTCTTCCCGCAAAATTAGTCACGGGAGACCCCAGCCACTCCACGTGGTGAGCGTTGAAGTCCCCCAAGAATACCAAGTCCGCGGAGGGATACTGCTCAATTACCCTGTCAGCCGACCGTTGCAGGTGCTCATACAGTTGAGTCGTGCCCCAGTCACCGCTATGAGACCTGTAGAGGCACGCATAGATACGGGTGTGGCCACCGTGATCTATACGCACCCATAGAGTGGACAGGTCTCCGTCTTCAAGGCCGTTAAGACGGCGGCAGCAAATGTCATCCCGGACGTACAAGCATACCCCGGCTTTACTCAGAAATTTGTGCTCGAGTTTGTAGCCGGGGTACATTAGGTAGGCTGTATCGGCCGGGCATGAAATCTGCGTCTCCGTTAAGAAGAACAGGGTCGGTTGTGTTGTTTCGAGGTGGTGGTGGACCTCGTTCAGGTTGGAGTGTAGGCCCCTGATGTTGCAAAAGTCCACTTTAATCGTGGACGTCGGCGCCGCTGTGTAAACCTTTTTTCTGTTCTTTTTTCTGGCCATATTTATAGAAGGGGGGGGGGGGGGAAGGTAAAGAGAGTTTTTGTGCCGTCAGCGTAAAAGACAAAGCAAGGCTCCATGCCACCACTGACGAGCTAAGGTTTTGTGACTGGCTGGCGCGGCGGGCGGAAGGGCCCCCGGTCCCCTCCCAGATACTGTAGCCGGGTCCACCCCGGTCTCCTCCTCCGGCACGACTACAGCACCGGGAACTTTACACAGGCTGCTGGATCAGCCTCCTGGGGCGGAGATTAAGTATTCCCCAGGTTCGGGAACCGTACAGCCTGCGGGCGGCCAGCGGATAACCGTTTCACCGGGTCTCCCTGACCGCCGCGCCAACATTTCACGCCCATACCAGTCAGCGGTGTTAACCCAAGCCTTTGGTCTTCCCGCTGACAACACAAGACCCCTCCAGTGAGCTCTGGCGACCCTACTCACCACGGAAAACACAACTCAAGGTTGCTAAACCGCGATCTTCTGTAGGGCGGAGGTACTACCCCAGTCGGACTGCTCGATTTGAGACGGGAGATACCGTCGTGTCCTACCTCCTCAAATAGAGTAAAATGGGGTGAATAGGGATAAAATGGTTGTTAGATTTTTTAAATAATTTCTCTCCCGAATTCCAAGTATCTAAACAGATATTATTGATAACTCTGCTCATTATTACATTGAACTAATCCATAATTTCACTTGAAAGAAAATAACTACAGAATTTAGCTGACCATTTCATCCCTACCGGACACCCTAGTGAATAGGGCTCAATGGGTGACTATTGAGCCCTATTCACCCCATAGTACCGGAATTTCTAAACTCAGACTAGTCATAAAAATTAAAGGACCTGAAATAAACGCCAAAGCTTTTGGTTTACAGGTCGCAAAAATCCTTCGTTCTAATTGATAAAAAGGATCATTTTTGCGATCCGCAAACCCAAAATTTCCCACCATCACTCACACACAGGACCTGATTCTGTTATGTGCACTCCAAATATACAAAATTTTATAACCCCATTAAATGTCTATTCATAGTGATTTACAACCACAATAGCACCAATGTAAGTTCATAAAGAGAGCACTGAAACAACACTGGTCTATAAAAAGCGTCGCAAAAATGTTATACCTATTTTGCAAATCGGTCTATTTGAACGTCAGAGTTCTAAATAGTTAGCACTTAGCTTTATAGTTTCTGCAGTTTCTATAGGTACTTCTTTTGACATTTACAGGTAAATAGTAGGGTATACCTGATGGTAAAAAGACCTTGCCTCACCTTTGGTCGGAGTAGGGATTGCAATTCGAATACTTCGAAATTCGAAAAATTCGAATTATTCGAATTTTTGGGCCAATTTATAAATTCGAATTTTAAAACCAAGTATTCGAATTATTCGAATTTCGGTTACTATCATGAAAAACTACTACGCAATAGTAGGCTAGACACTCTCACCATGCACAGACGCCAAAATAAAAGGCCCCCAGTTCCCGATGGTCCTGCTATTCCCAGCCATGGTAGCGGGAAGCTACCGAAACCATCTAATGCTGGCAGGTTATAACTGCAGTACACTACGACTAGACGAGCACCTCATCGAACTCGAGGTAGACTAATTCGCATAAACTGGCACATATTGAGAGTGTCAGAGATCTGAAGAAAGGGGAGGACACGACAACCCTTGAGTCAGGCGACCTGTTTTATTTTAGAGAAGGTGATCAGCTCTCCCAGGGAGGAGTCGGCTTTCTGGTAAAAAGGACCTCATCAGCAGCGTTGTTGAAGTCGTCTGTACCTTGTCCAGAAAATCACGAACAGTCGTTCGCTGAAGGTGATACAGGTATATGCGCCGACCTCGTCTTACCCCAAAGAAGCTGCCGAGGTGGTATATGAGGATATTGCTAAGGCAATTAATCACACCGCCAAGGCCACTTACAAAGTTGTTATGGGGGACTTCAATGCCGAAGTGGGAGTACAAGAACGCAGCGAGACGAAAATTTGACGTTTTGGAGTGGAGAGCAGAAATCGCATAGGGCAAATGCTAGTCAGCTTTCTCGAGTTACAGGGGCTCTTCTTATGAATAGGTTCTTTAAGAAAAAACCCCACAAGAAATGGACTTGGCAACACCGGGACTCTGCGATAAAGAACGAGATAGACTTTTTCATAACGGACAGTAAGCACATATTTAGAGATGTCTCTGTGCTCAACAAGTTTAAAACTGGAGGCGATCACCGACTTATCCGAGGCTCTCTAAATATCAACATCAAGGCTGAAAGATTCCGAATGATAAGATAAACCCTGCGACCCACGCCGTTCCAAGTAGCTCTAGGGTCCGAAAAGTCCAACTAGAACTTTAAAATCTTTTCGCAATGCTGGAAACCTCTAGCAGCATTGACGAGAAGGCCAGTATAGTGGTCAAAACATTGCAGGAAGTGTCTGGAAAGTTGTTTCCCGGAAAACGCAGACAGCAAGAGTCCAAGCTCGCTCTGTGACTCTCGAACTTATGAGGAAGAGGCATGAACAACCATCCACACAGTCATCTTCATCGGATAGGAGAGCCTTAAACCAACAAATCAAAAAGCTGATACGACGCGACCTCCGACACTCCAACACTCGCACTATTCCGGAGGCAATTGAGTGAAAGTGAAAGAACGAAACTTAAAACTGGGGATGGCAAAACGATTACCTCTAAGTTCGAGATACTTGAAGAGATCGAGAAATTTTATGGACAGCTATATGCATCACGGATAAGTAAACCGATGTGACACAGCTATGACGACCACAGCTCCCCACTCACGCGCCATTACACCGAGGAGACACCAGATATCGAGCGGTGCGAGGTAGAGGTGACTCTCCGGCAACTGAAGAAAAACAAGTGCCCTGGTGATGACGGAATTACTACTAAGCTATTGAAAGCAGGTGGCGCTCCAATCTTGAAAGAGCTAGCGAGTCTCTTTATTTCCGTCACCCAGAAAGGGCTAACACCTAGGGCATGGAGCGGGAGTGCGGTGGTACTGTTCTTCAAAAAAGGTGATAAGTCCTTGCCATGTAAGTGTACAATAAAGAATAAATATAAGAATTACAGGCCCATCTCACTCCTGAGCCATGTCTACAAGTTGTTCTCGAGGGTCGTCACAAATCGCCTCGCGGGTAATCTCGACGAGTTCCAGCCACCTGAGCAAACCGGGTTTCGAAAAGGCTATAGTACCGTGGACCAGATCCATACTGTTCGGTAGATTGTAGAAAAGAATCAGGAGTACAATCGCCCATGTGTATGGCGTTTGTGGACTACGAAAAAGCCTTCGACTCTATCGAAACGTGGGCAGTGCTGGATGCCCTGCAGCGGTGTTGTGTCGATTGGCGATACATCGAGGTGCTGAGATGCTTATATGACACTACCACAATGTCCGTCCAACTTCAAGACCAGAAGACGAAACCCTTACTTTTATTAAGTTCAGATTGAGACTGTGATTTTAAATGTTTAGAAGATTTACTTTTATTAAATTGAGAATGAGTATGAATGAGGGAATGCTCACTTAATAAGATACCAAGATACCAAGCAAATATAATTAAGTAAAGTTTATTAAACGCAAATTGTATAAAAATGGGCTGCCTTTTTTTTTCTTATTGATCAGTGTAGGTATGCTCACTAAAAAATCCAAATGTAATAAAATATGCTCCTTTGCAAAAAAAAACTTGGTAAAATTCGAATAATTCGAATAATTCGAATTTAGGTCAAGTGGAATTCGAATAATTCGAATTTAGGTCAAGTGGAATTCGAATAATTCGAAATTGAAAATTTTTCGAATTTTGCAATCCCTAGGTCGGAGGCATGGTCTTGTAGACAGAGAAGAGCAGTGGAAACAGCAGAACGAGTATGTGAAAAGAAGAAAGGAAGATAAGGTAAGAAATATCTCCGAATCTCTGAATGTTTAAAATACATTCGGCTATATTTTATACATACGAAGACTGCCTCAATAAATAATATAATCAAAGACGTTACCGTTAGCTCTAGTGAGGACTGAGGAGCTAACGGTAACATGAGTAAGTATCTAAATACATACATCGAAAAAATTTAGTACTTAGGTAAGTACTCGTACATATTTAAAATGTAATAATATTTAAAATTAGGTATATTCAATGAAGAGGACATAGTTTTTATGGGTGAGTACAATATTTATGTTCTAACCTCATAAAATATTAAAATACAAGTCACGAACGTAATTTGTGTCAATATTCAAATTCTTGTGAAAAGAATTTCAGGGCCGTATTCATTACAAGTGGAAGGGACTCGAACCTCGAACAGCGAGGGCCATACGTTGTACGAGCATTTATTTAGTAATATTATACTTATACTTATACTTCAATATTCGAAGGCGTTAAAGTAAACAGTGATTTGTAGGGTAGAACACTGGCTGACTTAACTAAACTTCTGCTAGGTACGTATTTAATAGCAGAATGCCTTGTATATGGTTTGTAAGAGTAGCAGGTATCACACTTATCGTCCTACCTTTTGCCCATTATTTTCTTTTCACTCTACTGCAGGTGCAAATATTAGAGGAATATGGGCAAGAAAGAAACAGTAGGTATATGTACAGTGTCCAACGTAAAAAAGAAAATGTTTTACAAGATTAAACGACAAGTCCTTAAAATAATAATTAAGTAACTCTACAGATCACTAATAGTTGGTAACAATAACACATTGACACATAGTAGTTCATTTAATTTAAAAAAAACATATAATGGTTTGGAATCTATTAAGACTGGTCTGTCAATTTGCTGACCTTCTTATCAGTAGGTATACATCTACCAGTGGCCAGTGGGGAGGGGTCCACATAACTCGATTTCTGCCGGCTTTTTTTATACTACTTAGGTGGCAGAACCTGAAGAAACCTTCTATTGCCCTTCTTGAAGAACCCCATATAGTAGTCGCTTGGGAAAACCACAATCATTACACAGCTTGAGTGTGCATGGGATGAAGTTCCTTTAAAACCGCACAGTGCGCACGTTTCCGGACGCAATGTGTGAGGATGAATCCCCTGCCTGTGGCGAGAGGTGCGATGATAGAAAGCTTATTAGATCGAGGCTTCCCTTTCGCAAATTTCACCTTCGTCACTGACATCTATCTAATCTGTCAGCTACTGGCTACTGATTGACAGATGAGGCTCTGGCCCAGGCTTCCTTCTCGGGGTTGGGAAATCAGATGCCAGTTGGTACCATAAGAGCCGTATAAGCCAAACCAAAAGGAGGAGAACGAATTAGCTGATCCCAGTCTCCGATGACAAAGCCTCTGATAACACAATTCCTAATACCGTGTCCCATGCCAATTTGCATTCAAGAAACGCATTACGCTAAACATAAACCGCTTTTAACTGAACGAAACTGTGCATGACTGTATAACAGTATTGGCGCGATGCTAGCAGGAAATAAATTGGTATCTATTTGTGTCTTAAGATTGAGTTCCCATTGAAGCGGAGATGAGCGGAGCAGAGCGGAATTGTGCAGCGATTACTTGTCTACGCTCCGCATGGTAAGGATGATACGAATGGGATGCAGAGTAGATGTGAGCATAATGATGTTCCTTAAAGAAGATATTCATCATCATCCTCATAGCGATTTTCCCGATGCGTCCAAAATTTGCTATTTGGAGCCGAAGCTATGGAGGTCCGCTTATTATTTCTGATTGGTTCTGTCGGGTTTTCCGAGAGCGACCTTCCAACCGTCAGAAGAAAGCCTGCGCCGAAGCCTCGTCTCATGTTTAGCAGGTGTACAGCACCGACTTACTGGTGAAATAGACTTGGGCCTCAAGAATGTTGGGAAGCTAAAGAAGCGGAGAATACCCCGGTTTAGAGTGTAGTGTAGAGTGATGGTAGAGTGTAAAAAAAGTAGTGTGAAGTCGAGACAGGTATTGCTTCCCTAACTAAAATGCATCTCGATTCGTCTCCGTTACATAATATCATTGTTCTATGTTATATTGTTCCGTTCGTCTCAACTGGAAGAAATGGATGCCCCATCACTTTACTCACACACTCCGTTCCGCTCTACTATGCTAGTCACCGCATCTTTACCATCGCCTAAACTTAACTGTACCCTACTGCACATATATTATTATTTTGCCATGCTATACGATAGCCTTAGGTTAAACTCTATGAAGTATAAGTTGAATTATGTCTTATAAATATTTCAGAAACTATTACCATTGCTCGATATTAAATAGATGTTCAATGGCCAGAACCTCAATTAATTCAGCTGCTAAACATTGATGCAGTAAAAAAACATCGAAAGAGTTTATAGAATCATAGCATTTCTAGCAAATACAAGCCGAACGGCCCTGATCTATTTGTAGGTAACTTTAGCACGCACTGCATCGCGCTATGAAAGTTTTCAGTGATTGATTAATATGTAAATATACTCACAATATCAACCGCCGTTGAAATACGTGATGCTAGTTATGACTAGGAACGCCAAGTTGTTTTAACATCGATAAATGTATCAATACTATATATTTTCCTTCCTTGCTTCTAGTGCTCAGAATACAGAACAAATGGAATGGAAACTTAGGAAAACGATCAATAAAATTTTAATTCCCACTTTACTCCACAATTTCAATTGTACTTAAAGTTGAACCAGCTGCTTGCTAAACTATTTTTACATACATGCATTCATATACTCTTTTTTTTTATCGTGCGAAAAATCCCCACGGATACCTCCCCCGCCGGAATCAGAGGAGGTTATGTAGGACTCGAACCGACTAAAACGCACGCCGTCTCTGGGCCGTCGGTTGCCGGAGGTGAGATTTTCGTAGCCATATCCCTCGCACCCCGGCCGACCCAGGGCCACATCTTTCGATCCGGCCCTCATCCGGTGTGGGGACCACGGAGTCCCCAACTCGCCCCCGGGTATGGGTGCATTCATATTATTACTCTTGCCTATTTCCCTCCGGAATAGACAGAGACAACAGCCCATTTTGTTTCTACGAGTAGGTATTCTTACATACGGTACCTACTTCATAAGTTTCTTCTGTCATATAACCTATAATACGAGTATTTTATAAATGATCAATTAAAATTACCTGTGATCGATTAAGAGTTTTAACTGTTACATTATATTGATGGTGCTCATAAAGCCATGGCATGTGCTATGTATGGCACCTAGATAACAACTTACTAAAAGTCACGTGAACCCATTCACTCATTCACAATGAGCTATTAAATGTAAATTGATTCGAAATACTTCGTTACTCTTGTAGCATGGCGAATTAGACTACGATCAGTAGCGGAACGCTATGTTATGATGCAAAAGTCGCAACTAATTTTAATATCTTGAGCATAATATACAAATAACAAATACTGACTGGCCCGGAAAACATTGTTTTGCCACATAAATTATTCAACAATGGCGTCTTAGTAATAGAGTTCCGTATTTAGTATTTACCCTTTGGGTACGGCATCCTAAAAAATAGGACGCACCTACATTACGTACAGGATTCCTGAATCATACCTATCAAGCTAATTTTCCGTGAATAGTTTTTGACTTCTACAATGAGACCAGTCCCTCTAGACAAGTGGCAATTCGTTGGCCGGCGTATGCTTTTCTCTCAGGCTTGAGAGGTCAGACAGCAGTCGCTTCTATAATACCAAAACAATCTGATAGAAGGAGGCGAAAATGAGTGGATTCCGGTTTCCTAATGCGCGAGCTTTGGATACAACCGTGATAAGAACTCGCATGAATAACTCTAAGGAGAGGCAGACTGCACTTAAACTTTATACACACTAGCTGTAACCCGCGGCTCCGCCCACGCATACAGAAGTCTACGCACTTCTGATCCCGATCCCGCTGTTGAACCTCTCCAATAGCGTGATGATTTATATAGCCACACTCACAAAGAATGTGGCTTTCTATTGGTAATTTTCAAATTCGGTTCAGTAGATCCAGAGATTACCCCTCAACAAAATGTCACAAACTTTACCCCTTTATAATAATAAGTCAGTTCAGTCTTAATCTACCCTTATTTATATATTTGACCTATTGTAAGATATTGACGTAGTTTAGAACGAGATGATAGCCACCTATTTTTAATGAAAAGACCTTAGAACGCCTCACATATGACGTATTATAACAATTCGGTTTTAGATTTATCATACAAATAAATAAATCCATCAGTCCGAAACTATAAAATAAACATGTAGATACAGAAGGCCGGTTTCGTTCGACCTTGATTGTTACTATGCTTCCTAACTGCAGCGTTAGGGCTGCCATCCTCCGGGGCGATGCGGCTCCCCCTTTTCGAAGGCAAGATGGAGACAGCGTGGTTCTCATATCCGAAGGGGGGCCAACTTAAAACCGGATAAGGCCTGGGATACAAGGGACGTGCTTTATGGGGAACCTTGCACCCCGGCATCTGATCGAATACCCGATACGGCATTTTAGTTGATTCGAGTCCAATATAACCGGCCCGGGGAGTATCCGAGGCAAAAAGGGTCGCCATACTTTTTAAATGAGTAATCATAGATTAGCTAAGCTACTCTGTGGAAGGTGACTGTTATTCGCCGCAAGAAGAATCAGAAAGCTGTTGGAAAAGGTCTGGAATACGATGGATCCACGCAGCGTACGCATGCTTATTGACCTCTATACCCGTGTCCTATTCACTGGGATCCCAAGCCAATGGAGACAATTCTTAAATAATTACCCAATGCAATGCACCTACATTAGGAATTTTTTTAAGAATTATGACCTGCATTGGGAAAAAGAGTGGTTGAGTGCCATGCCATGACTCCAACAAAATGCTTTAAATACATTTTCTTAAAGGTGTTATTTGTTTACCAATTTTCATAATATTTGGCGGGAACATTCATTCCAGATATTATGAATAAAGCCTTAAAGAGGTTAAAAGTAGGGTTTCTAAACAAGATGTTATGAAGAATGTCGATACCTGCTGAGAATTTTCCACCTGACGACACCCCTGAAAGAAAAATTGAAAGTTTACTCGAACTAGACGCGTAGATACAATACTGAATAAGAAAATTGAAAGTAACCATATCCATTTTACGATTTGTCTATGGCTAAAACACTCGAGATGCACGCAGACGCAATATAAGTCTTGTCTATCACAAACTAAGATACAAATTCCTTTGTACCTGATAATCCTAGTCTAAAATTAGCTGCCGCCTCCTCATAGCGAATAAACTGAATGGTCTGAAGTTATTTTTGTCCTCTTTAATAGGATGTTCCTTTTATGTGAATCAGTGGACGGTACTCATTGAAGATGAGTGTTAAGATGATAATGTGAAACGTGACTCAGGGATGAAAAGTTGGAGGAATGTCCATTGGTCATGAATCTTGAGAATACGGGAAAGAAACACTTGGCCAAATCTCAAATAGTTATGAGTTCATACGAAATAAATGGTCTGGTACACAATTGCAGTCCACGAATCAGCCAAGTGCCGCGAATTCCGTGTGATTATATTACACGGAATTCGTGGCTCTCTTTTGTTCTAAAAATCAAACGTCTCCCACACAATTACAATCACAAGTCACCAATATGGCAATGTGTAATTTATGATCAGAATTTACATTACCTAATGCTATAATTATGTGCTATCCACATCCATAAATGCAATTTTAACTATGTTTGTCTCTCTGTCTGTTACGCTTTCACGTTCAAACCACTGAAACGATTTTGATGAGATTTGGTACAGGGGTAGAGTGTAGAGGGAATGGACATAGAATATATTTTTGGTCGCGATAACCGACATCCACGCAGGCGGAGCGGATAAACCTATAGGCCAATTCTGGTAATAAAAAGATATTCAAAATTCAGCGTCGATCTAACTTCGGTCTCCCAATTGTCAAAAGCGATCACAAGTGTGGGTGTCTAAAATATCTATTATGAAAATTGAAATTCTGGTTCGCAAAGATTAATGCAGGCTGCACGAATATGCACAAATACAAAGCCTAAAATTGAGACCCAAGCCTACCTTAAGACCCAACCTCAAACCAAGAGGAAAACCTGCACCAGGTTTTCCTCGCTGTTCGACAGGTGTACCAGCTGGAAGGTGAGGTAAGCTTGGGCCTAGAAGGGCTCAGGCGCAAAACGTCTCTTTCGCAAAATTGTTAGAGTTAACAGAAGTCATTATTGTCCTCGTAGCGATTTCCCCAGTTCCTAAAGCTTGCAATTAGGAGCAATGGTAGGACGTCTTTTCTGGAAACGAATGCCTTCTGAAACCGAAAGGAAGGCGTGCACCAGAGTCTCGTTCATTGTTTAGCAGGTGTACCGACTAGCATGTGATGCACAGATTAATTAGTTATGTACTATGTGATGTTGGCAGTGGCGATATCAATTTTGTATAGAATTTTGGTTGTTCTGAATTCAAATACTGTATAGGTACTTAACTTTTTTTTAAATTATTATTGTAGGTTAATTTCAGTTCATTCAGTTAATTCAGGATGCATTCAATTTTAGAAACTCTTTGCAGGGTAAGTCGGCAGGAATCAGGTTATACGAACCCCTCGCCACTGGAGGTTGGATTGGGCCTCAAGGATATTGGTGGGGCTCTTTATACCCAATATCTATCCAGAGAATAGTATATATTTAATCGTTTAGTAGGCTGTTATACATTTGCATAACAAATACCAGGAGACAAAGAGAAGCATAACATATTTGAATAGCTAATAGCACGCATATTAGTCATGCTACTTCACTATGCATCATTTACTTACAAAGGCCTAATTTCATGATTTAAGTATAGTGTTATTCAGGCGATTTTCGTTTTCCTACCCATTTGTTTAGTTTAGAGACTGCATATTTACTGATTTCAAAAACATATTTGCATAATTTGCTCATTTGAACGAAATAAATCATTGTTATCCTACTTTCTACTAATAACTCCAGCGTCTTTCAAATAAAACCTAGGTTTTATTTAGACTAAAATACGATCGACCTTATTACTCGGGAGCATAAATATAAATATCTCTAGTTATTATGTATTGTTTTATTTACGCACGCGTATAATATTGATTTGCGATTTTTGCCGGGGCAATTCAATTATAGAGATGTTGACATTTTATTTTTATTTTTGAAAAATTACCACATTTTAAGAATATGAGTATAATGAACTGCTAAAGATCTTCTTCTTCACATATTGAATAAATCACTTGTACTTTTCCACAATTATATAATATTGTGGAGTATTTATATAATTGTGGAAAAGTACAAGTGATTTATTCAATATGTGTAGCAAGTTCCACCAAGTGCCATCAATCTCCAGTATAAAACAATCTTCTTCTTCGTCGAGTCAATGGCTCATAAAATTTCATCGATTTTGCTGGCCCAATATTAATTGGCCACGTCTACAGCATTGTCCGTTGCCTTACTCAGGTCCTCGATAGTACAGGTGGAAGGGCACAGTGGGCAAAAGAGCAAATGCAGGGAAAGGAGTCCCGCAGTCGCACGACGCTTGCGACTGGTCTAAATAGCCCGATTTTACCAAATTTACCTTGCAGCGTCCAAGATTTGTGATATGAAAACTCCATTTCTCGCTCGAAGTACTGGAAAACCTCCATACAAAATCGTTACAAGCAGGTGAAGTCACGCACGAGCTTGTGGCGTGCTTATAGTGCAAGAGAATATCGCATTTATCTCGGTCTTCGTTAGGTTTATAATACGAGTACATACACCTAACGAAGTACTAATAATACATACACGTGGTATGATTTGAATTTGAAATTTAATAAGGAATCTAGAAATTTATATTTTGACCTACTTGGGAACTAAAAATAATGAAAAGTCCTAGTTTAGTTGGGCAATATCTTATTTTACCGTGCATATTTTTTAATAAAGACTAGACTAGGCCAGACCGCAGTTAGACTGGTAAAGCGGACCCCAGACTCCGAGGTGAAAGCTTCGGGTGCGACTGGGATTAACGCTAGGATCATCGATATATATATTGCTACACGCACTATGGCCCAAGAAAGAGGCTAAGTGCGGATAAAAGAGTCCCCTTTCCATTCCATATATTGCTAGGACGAAGACTTTTGATATAAATTGGAACTAATAATAAAAGCAGTATTGTGAAGATTCGAACGACCATATCAACATCCCAATTATTACTGAGAACTATTCGATATCGTGTAGCCATACTAGCATTATTTGTGATTACGTAGCCATAATAATCATTAATTTATCATATAAACAGGAAAGGGAACAAGGTAAACGACATTGGATTCTTGCTTAGTTGTTTTGAATAGGAGCCGACATAGCACTCTGAACTTTATAGGTCACTCTGAAGACATTCTGTCGCGCTTTCAGTGCCAGCGCAATATCCTGCCACCCAGACTCAGTACTCTCTATTTTAGATACTATTACCGTGCCGTAAACAAGTGGCAATTCGATTAATAAATGTACCTACGGGATTTGACATGTACGTATTGTAGGTACGTCAGTCGTCAAATTATGTCATAAACGTCAAAATACGTGTCATATACGTCAAATCCTGAATCTCGTGGAGGGTGGACACACGGAAACAAAGTTACTGTCGTGGCTAACGTGGCTCTGGTAGAATATCTTGAAAAAATTGCAATTGGCGTTTCGCCATTAATAATTTTATAAACATTTCCAATTTACTTGACATTGGCGAAATTGCGGCGATTTGCTGCAAAAGCCATTAAGAAGAAGAACGATTGCCACTCGTCTAGAGTGGCAGATAGGCATAGGTATACCGAGTGTTATTTGAAAGCTTACAGCTTGAAGTACTTATTAACCAACATGGTCCACAGTCATGCCCAAACGTTCGCAGTTCTATTACTACTAAGATTAATGTAAGACACACAACCCATACCTGACCTCCTTCCCTTTAAAGTCGGGAACGGAAGGCGGAAACGGTTAACCGATCAAATAATAGACTTGTCGTTGTATTGAGCAATTGATCTTTGAACTCGTCACGATCTTCGTTTTTCTTTGTAGAGACTATAATAGAGGACATAGCGAAAAAGGGTATTTAATCCTTTTTGGCTCAAATAGGTATGAAAGTTTGTCATTTTTTAGGATAACCTGATGGAATTTGGTACTAAGAGTAGGGCTTGAAAAATAACAGAGGCTGTTTAGTGGAAATAACCGACATCACGCGGTCGGAGCCGCAGGCAACAACTAGAAATCTAAATATTTGGCGATAGATATAACATTCTGCTGATAATAATCGATATATTTGGCTACAGATTCACCATGACAACAAACATTGCTGACAAAAAAAATCCCTCAAAAAGCTACTGATATCATCAAGCTCTTCTACATTCCCGAGTTGGTCAGTAGACTAATCGAGAATTCTGTAGGAATTCAGCGATTTAGCTATTATATAGCCATGCACAAAAATACATCACAAGTACAGCGAAAATAGTACCAGTGAGGCACCGGAGTCACATGTCGCAATAAAAGTATCTGCGAAATAACATATTATGCGTCTCACATAAATATGTTATGTTTGAAAATTTCACGGTAGGAGTAGGCACTGAGGTAAACTACTATATCAATGAGGCACTGAGGTAAACATACCTACATATCAATGTACTGAATGTACGTATCCAAAGAAAATTACGGTTAATAGAAGAAAAATAACTCTTGCGTACTAAATACGAACCTATTACGTACGCAGTGGACATAATATTTTGCATCCAACATGCTCGCAACAAAAGTACGAAATAATACATTAAGCGTCTCACATACGTTTTGTTAGTAAATTTTACGGTAGGTGCTGGTACATATGCAAAGAAAATCACGGTTAAAAGAAGAAAAATCACTCTTACGTACACAATAGAAATAGACATTTGCATTCATCATGTAGATAGCTTGAACCAGTTGAACGATGGCTTGAACAAGATAAATTGCGCATTGAGGAATTTATTTTACGCTTGAATCACGAGGATTGAAAGATGGAGTTTATGCCGTCGTAACCTGGTTCGGAATAAGAACAGTATTTATATTGAGTGCAATTTTATATGAAATTTATGGACCAATTTCTATGAATCTTGGTAAACTGCTTAGTGAGCTTGACAACATCAACAACGGAAGCTTCAAATTTCAAAAGATCAGCTACATTTTCCAAATAATAATATCGATATCATTTCTTTGACTTATTGTGTCGTAAAGCTCTGAAAACACTCTAATTATCAAATACCCTACTATATTATCATGCTAGTGTAATTTATAAGCGAGATGTGGACTTCCCATAAGAGTGACTAGACCCGGTCCTACGAGACGGCCAGATATTTGGGGCCAATGTTTTCATTATTCAATGGTGGACCGCAAAGAACCAGTCCTAGCAGATACAACTGGATTTACGCTTATGCTTCCTCAATGGTCTAGTCGTCTAGCAACCCAGCAGTTAAACTACTTATGTCTAGATATGAACCAAACTATTGCATCCGTAGTTCTATACCACTTGTCTCCGTTGTGTACAATTATGTAATGATATACGAGAATTAAGACAATTTACCGGCATAAAAAGAAACTGACATCAGTTCTGTCTCGTGTCTTAATATACGATGTCCTCGTACTCATGTTGTCTGTGTCACAATCACGCAAAAACAGCTGAATGGATGGTCATAGGCAGGGGCCGGAAACAGTAGTCGATGCGCACTGTGCAGTATGACAGGACTTTTATCCCACACACGCTCTAGCTGTGGAATTAACTCCCTGGTTTTACCAAGCGACTACACTATGGGGTTCTTCAAGAAGGGTATTTTAGGTTTCTACATGGTCGGTCGGCAGCACGAGTGTGACGCCCGTGGTGTTGCACAAATGCATAGACCACGGTAACCACCTTGTATCAAGTCGGTCGTGTGCTTTTATGCCACGTAAGCGGCATAAAAGATGGATTTAGATGAAATTCTGCACACCCGGGAATATTTAGCTCTGAGTCGTGGCTCGTGGCACGGTTTTCTGTGGTAGGTAGTAGAAACACATTGTGAGCGATCGTAAGAACTCATAATCCATAGTGTCCTATCGTCCACTTAATCCGTCCATTTCTTAACGGGGCCTAAGACAGGCGAGTCGAGGCTATAGGAAGCCTACCGCCGTCCGTGCACTTATTCAATTTACCGCTATTATGATTTATTGGTGGGCACAAGTAGGCGCCTATGACCTAGACCGCGGGACTGCTTGGCTGCTAGTGTGACACAGACGTGAAGGCACGTCCTAGACCACACCTGCCAGTGCCGAAGAGTCTAATAGCACGATTATAATCGTCTGAACTGAGATGTATGAATCAACACGTTTATTGCTTATTGTTTTGTTTATGAGAAGAAAATACGTTAGATACAACCGAATTTAAATGGATGAGGATGAGAATAGCCAATTAATTAAATATTCCATCAGTTAAATACCTACCGCTTCAACGATTTAGCGTTGTAGAACTGGACTTCACAATAATATCTTTTGAAAATGAATATAAAACCTGTTTCCAAGATACCAGTTTCCAACAATACGAGAATTCCTCGTTTAATAGTAGGTATAAGATTGAGCTTAGTGCGATGTGATTGGAAGAAGACCTATCAGACGATTGGATTATTCACACTGAATGGTGATAGGACTTCATCTCGTTAAACTAATTATCTAATTTCGCGTTAATAATCTGTTACTAGGTATTTGAGCAACTGTATTGCATTATGTATCTATGAAATGTAAAAATTACGGCCCGCCTCCTGGCTCCTGGACGGTAAGCAATGGTGCAACCAATATTAGATACCGAAGTTCTACTTCCTCTTCTCTCACGCAGTACCCTGCTCACAGCGATGGTGCAGTACACGAGCGCGTGTACTATCACCACCTCCTTCTGCGAGCAAGTAAAGCTCTAGAAGACGGCGGGGCGGTTCCGGAGAAGACTCAGGTCTCTCCCGAGACTCCCGACTCATATAACCCGCGATGAGCGGAAGCGACTCGGGCGTCGGTGGTCGCTCAACGACCTACGTCCTCCTTGAGCGCGGACTTGCGGGGACAGGTGGAGCTGCCTGTCACCCTAGCAGAAGCCGTCCGAGGCGGCGGCGCAAGCGTGCCTCTTCGGGGGTTATATATCCGCGGGTAAAATGGGGTCACCGTGGTTCCCACACCCGAGGAGGCCATTTCAAAACCGGATGAGGGGGAGATATCCGAGGTGATTGCCGCACTATAAAAAAAGGGTGTATGGACCCCTACTAAGCCAACTTCACCTTCAAGCCGGCAAAACTGATCATTGCGTCAGTCAAACTCTCGCGCAGGCTTTCCCCTCAGTTGAGGGGTTGCAGCATAATACGCACATCCGAATCTTTGGGCCCGCACGAAATACAGCTTTTATATAGGTACCATGGCGTTACTTCGCGTTTCTTTTTTATTGATTTGAATTCGAACTGGATCCAATTGAGGGATAAATGCATTTCATGGTATGTACATATCGCTCGTAACTTCGGTCAGTGATTCAGATGTATGAGTCATGGTAGGCCACCATAATACAGGATTGTATTCTAAAAAAACCAGCTTTGTACACAGTGGTCTGATAACATCTGAGCATGTTGAGTAAATAGGAATCTGTAATTCAGACCTACATACGTTTTATCTCATTGTGTATTGTTACAAAACACCATGCGTCCATTGTAGAACTGATTTATCTCTACTTAAACCATTCATGGATAATTTTATTGTACACAACATGTTGTGGTATTGTCCAGTACAATTTACAATTAAGCTAAACTTATAGTTTGTCCTGTGTACAGTCTGTAGTATTGTGAGTTCAGTATTAATTGATTGCAAGATCCGAGGTCAGATGAAATAATTACGTTTGAGTCCGGAACAAATTACATTGATAAGACATTTCATTTATCAGACTTACTACTCGGAGAGGTGGATATTTTCATGGTATGTGGTTTAGCCTTAAATACTGTTTACATTATAAAAAGTAAAGCTTAATAGTTAATTCATATTTATATATTATATTTATTAATAAAATTTAATAATAAAAATTTTGTGGCGACACTATGAGAGACACAAATATACTAGGCTCACAAAAACATCAAAAGGCTAAATAATGTTTCTGGTCAGAGCCAATGCCTGACGACTTAACACAATTTTTTATTACTAAACATAGACTACATTTTATCCGAGGAATAAATGCCTGTGATACTGATCCAGTTGCCGCAACTAGATCAGCATTTTATGGAGGCAGAACTGCAGACAACAGCTAGTAGAATAATAAACTTATCTCCATACCTGAAATCTGGTGGCAGACGGCTGATCCTTGAAACGAGAAGGCTTTTCCACATCGCGGAAACTACTCTTGGTGACGTTGTTGGGAGAGTTTATGCTGATAGCACCTCCACCATTCAATTCATCTGGTAGTAACCGGTCCCTTTCCCCAGGGTCCTTCATACGGAACTGTATTCCCACTTCTACATCCTCACACTTCGATGGAACATCCGTAGGGTACTGAATATTACCGTTCGTAGCAGCCATAGACTTCGCAGAACTTATTTTTCTAAATCTTCCGATAATAACATCTTCTTCGTCAGTAACGGGTGCATTTAGAACCTCCGACGGAACGTTTAGATGAACCTCTGGTTTCACAGGGCTCATCTCAATATCTTTTTGGTGCGAAGCCATTTTTATTACTTCAAGTTACGACTGTTACGAGTAATTACGCTAACGGTTCAGTCTAATGTACTAACACATAGCTTCAGTTTTTGATAAATGTCTGCTTATGAAAACTCTTTAAGCGCACTCTTTAAAATTTGGTTCTCAAAAGACGAAACTTATACAACTTCAAAAAAGCCATAAACTGTATACTTTTATGTGAGAAATATTTAAAAAATTTAATATTAAGAAAAACACGCGTACGCCACTCCGGAGCTGTATCAAACAAACTCCCACTTTGGTATCCTTTTGACAACTAAACTTGATTTGTGAATGAATACGACAGATGCGATACATACATGACATCTCGAGTGAAGTTTACCAACCGTGACAATCATGCCAGTTATATTCTCGGCTTTTATATTTTCTTTGATAATTTTATGCTTATTTCATTCTATAAATTTATAATTTAGGTTGTCATTTGAATTGAAATGTAACTGCCACTAAAGTATTATCAAAATAATCAATAAGTCCAGTGCCGCCATCTCTGTATCTGTAAACTGTATACTTAATTACTTAAAAAATGGCGCGGAAACCAAAAGCGCGAGTATTTAAACCAACAGCTATTATAATAGGTACTCTTACCATTTGCATACTATTTTTATGGCTCTATTTTGGTTGTGTTTAACTAAATACAACCAAAATAGAGTACATATGGTATTGAGATTATTATTATAATGAGCAGTTTTCCAGCAGGTAAAATAATCAGTTGGTTTTTAAAATCTCAGGAGATGGCGCTAGCATAGCTTTTGGTAATTTTAATGTACTCTGTGGTTTGTTTGTAGTATTTTTTCATGACATTTGCGATGTTGCCAAAGTATAATTTCATTTACCCATATTATAATAGATAAAATATAATAAAACGCCTAATTCTTTTCGCGTCACTGTCAGATATTTAAAATAATAGTAAGTATTATAAATAATTTAATGATAAAAAATTATAAAACCGAAGAACATTTTTTCCATAAATTAGGGAACACTAGATGTGGCACCACACTCTTCTTACCAAAAGTGCCGGCTGCGCCATCTAGCGCGTCTTTAGGAAGGCTATAAATACCTACTAGAAAAATGCTCCTGATGATTTAAAAACCAACTGATTAAGTAATATACCTACTGGAAAACTGTTCATTCCGCCAATGTCCCGTAGTAGAGCTACTAACGCAGGACATAAAGTGGCCCAGAATTTGACCGGTTGACTCGTGTTTTTATTTACTGCCCGCAAATTAGAAAAGTTGATCTGTTCATTTTAAAATTTTGTCAGCTCAATGAGCAGTTTTCCAGTAGGTATTTATAACGTTCCTAAAGACAAGCTAGATGGCGCAGCCGGCACTTTTGGTAAGTAGAGTGTGGTCTCACATCTAGTGTTCTCTAATTTATGGAAAAAATGTTCTTCGGTTTTGTAATGATTTACTTTACATAAATGTTTTGACATTTTTTTTTTGATAAAATTATTTTAAATATAATATTATTTTAAATTACAGACAGTGACGCGAAAAGAATTAAGCGTTAAGGTAACTGTACCAATGCTCGACAGTGTACCAATGCTAGACACTTTCGAACAAAACCCAGTATTTTGAGAAAATTATCCATTTGTTTTATAAGACTATTGACTTAAAAGATGCCTTATGGTATCTATAAGATATGTTCAAATATTCGCAACACCATCCGAAGTAAATTTAGAAAGACTGTTGACAGCAAATAATGTGACTCCGTGAACACGGTCGTGTTATTTCTTAAGATTTTTGCCAAGGGTACTGATTTTTATAGGTGTGATTTTTTTGTTTATAAGTTATGATTATTACTAATTTTAGTATAAACGTTATAAATATTGAAGTTATTGACATACTTGGACCAGTGGGACAATGATGTCTAGCATTGGTGTTTTCGACCAAGTGCATAATAATTTAATTTAAAGTAAAAGTATGATAGATTTTAAAGATTTTATGGGCAAAAGTTAATGTCTAATTGTTGCTGTAACAGTTAAAAAAGAATGTAACGACCATGCTGTAATTAATTTGTTAAATTTTTTAGATTGAAATTTTATTTTTCCTTAAAGTGTCGAGCATTGGTACAGTTACCTTATATCATATTTTATCTATTGTAATATGGATAAATGAAATTAATCTTTGGCAACATCGCACAAATAAACCACAGAGTCTAGGATCAAGTATACTCTGGATATGCTACGCAAATAATAATACCGCGTATGAACGAGACACAACATACAAAAACTGTAAGGAATGAATAGGACAAAAACTATATGCTCTGTCTTTGTCAGAGTTTCTGTTTTTTTTGTTGGTCACAAGTGGAAAGTTGTGACCAACAAATCTTTTGTGATCGTGAATTGTTGAAATTGTTCTGAGAATTCTTCATAATAGACAGTAATTTAAGTGGTGAAACTAAGTGGCATAAGTTTGTTGCTTAAAACTCATTGTATTCAACATGGTGATATGTTATATATTAGGCTGCAAAAGCCGTAGTGAGCGGAAATCACAAGACATAACCTATCATACGTAAGTACGATTTTTAGACAAAATATCCCTTTTTTTGTAAAGATATTAATAGATTAAGAGCCGTAGCATATTAACAAGTTCTTTAAAGTAGAAATAATGGCTCAAAATATTGATTTATTATCACCATAATACGTGTATTAACCAACCAAATAAAGTGGTGAGTTAAAATTATCGAACTCGAAACAAAAGCCAGACTTGTCCGCCATTTTTATCTACTTTATGATTTGTCCGGGTTATAGAATTATTAGGGATACCAGTTGAGGTACTGGTAAATTACCCATAATGTGGGGTATTTCTTATTTATTCTTAAAACTTCACATTAATGAAAATGTTGTTTCAGATTTCCAAATCCAGATCCAGATGCCTAAATTGTTTTGTATTTGTGTTTTTTAAAGGATGTAATGCCACTAATGCCAGAAAACATTAAATTCATATACCACCTAACGGATTTAAAAAAGTCGCGGGGTAAAATTTGGTAGGGACTAACAACACTGGTATCATAAGTACTATGTTGTCGTCCCTTTCGGGTGTACGCGCTTGACGAATCCAGAGTATACTTGATCCTAGCACAGAGTACATTAAAATTACCAAAAGCTATGCTAGCGCCATCTCTTGATGATTTAAAAATCAACTGATTATTATACCTACTGGAAAACTGCTCATTCAATTAAATTTTTTGGTATGGCAAGCTATGCCGAAGTTGTCGATAATATCGTTAGCTTTGTGTCAACGAAACGGAACCGATTGAAAAAACAAAAATGGTCAGATACTTTAAGGGTCCGTTTGACCACAATCACGGCGTGAAACCATGGTTAAACTGACAGCAAAACCTACCGTGTAATAGGCACCTTTATACTTTCACAATACTTAAACTAGGTAACTATTTGTGATTTTACAAGGCGAATCGACTCGAAATCGAATCTTTTTAGATTAGCAGAATGGTCTGGAAGACTGAAATCATTAAAAATGGTAAATCTACCAATTTCTCGTTTAAAATTGGTAATAGTTGTCGGTCTATGGCCTTCGCCTAACCAGACCTGATGATCAGCTGACGCCAAGTCGGTCTATGGCCTTCGCCTAACCAGACTCGGCGATCAGCTGATTGTAGACCGAACGTGAGTAGCAGCTGATTGGAGATCAGCTGAGGGGTCAATGACCCGAGAGGTAGGTACTGATCAGCTGACCCGTAAGGTAGGGATCAGCTGAGGGGTCACTGACCCGTGAGGTAGGTACTGCCCTAGTAGTTAGCTATGCCAGCTGGCTGATGCCTCTAGACCGGCTGGGTTCAAGAAGTGAACCCTGTCCGTTGCTAGAGAGCTCTGTCTGTTTGGACCGGAAGGGGAACCGTAGCCAAAGTGAAAGCCAGAGCATGGAACTGATTGTTTTATTGAGCAAAAAGGGCTACTAATATACAATAATTCGTCTTTCTATATCCATACAATTAAGCGAGCTTACAAACTATCTACACCAATCACAGTTTAGTATTCTATTTACATAAGGAATCTTAAATCTATTATATACAATACAGTGCACAAATACGCCGCGTGGGGCGCTTATCTTTCGCTATAAATATAAACTGGGTGCGCAGAGGTGCGCCAGCTATAAATATACGAAGACCGTGTTACGCGCCGCACTCGACGAGACTCTTCACTGCGTACGGACGTGTTTGGGGCTCCGCATTTCGGCACTGCTGTTATCGTATGATAATGTTGCTCTTGTAGGTAAAGTGAGTAAGTAGGTATTATGTATGTTCCTACATTACCCCCCTCTAAGAAAAACGTACGTTTGGTCTTACTACTCTTCCTGTACGAGTCATATAGGGGTCTTGCTGATTGTTACTCACATTTGTAGATTTCTCGGAATTTGCAGTCGGCGAGTTCTTAGAATTGGATGCACTCGATGTCGTAGGTTCCTGACGTATAATTGTTGCAGGCCTCGTACCCGGGGATTGCGGTACGTTGGCTGCAGGCGTCTCATCATTATGTAATATGTATGCTGGTTTCAGTCTGTCTATGGATATGCATGTTTGACGATTTGGTAGTTGAATTGTGAATAACTTGCCGTTTTGACTTCGTTTGATAACTTTGTATGGGCCGTCATATGGTGGGATCAATGGTCGTCGTACTGTATCATTTCTCAGGAACACATGAGTACAAGTTTCGAGTTCTTTGTATATGAAGGGTTGCTTAGATGAGTGTGATATTTGCTTCGGTGCTAGTGACGTCATCGTTTCAGTGAGTTGGCGAACGAATTCTGCGTCATCAATGTTTGGCTTGGTAGGCACAAAGAAATCCGACGGAATTCGAATTGTAGACCCATAAGTCATTAGTGCGGGACTTACAGATGTGTCTTGACATAGTGCTGTGCGTAGTCCTAGTAGTACTGTAGGTAATTCCTCACTCCAGTTGGTACCTGCTGATCTGGCCATCAGCGAAGCTTTCAAACATCTGTGTCTTCTTTCTAGGAATCCGTTTGCTTGTGGGTGGAATGGAGTTGTGCGTATACGATTAATACCTAGTCGTTGCATTAGTGTGCGAAATAATGATGATTCGAACTGTCTGCCTTGATCAGTTGTGATTCGTAGGGGACAACCGAATCGTGAGATCCATCCGTCGTATACTGCCTTCGTTACTGTTTCAGCGGTGATGTCACGAGTAGGTATAGCTTCAATCCATTTCGTGCATCGATCTATCATTGTGACTATGTATCGATATTCGTTTGATATGCATAAAGGTCCGACGATGTCTAGGTGTACGTGTTCGAAACGCGATGATTCTTGAAACTCACCAAGGGGACTGCTAACGTGTCTTTGAACCTTCGAGCGTTGACAACCAATGCATGATTTTGCCCAGGTGGTTACATCTTTATTCATAGAAGGCCAGAAGAATTTGGATGTGATTAGTTTTCTAGTTGCGCGAACGCCCGGATGACTTAGTTCGTGTTGAGCTTTGAACGCTATTTCACGAAAAGTCACTGGTAGGTATGGTCGAATGTTTGTCGTTGATACTTCACACCATATGGATATCGGTTGTTGACCTCCAGGGAGATTTACGAGAGCGAATGTGAGGTTTGATTGTTGTTTGCAGGCTTCTAATTCGGTGTCATTTTGTTGATCTGTTGCTAATTTGTTGTAGTCGATTGTGTTGTTTAATATTTCGATCTCCGTGATTCGTGATAAGGCGTCCGCGGCTGTGTTGTACTCGCCTTGAATGAATTTGATACTTGTGCAGAATTGACTTATGAAATGAAGTTGTCTTTCTCTTCTTGGAGTGTCACTGTTGTTGGCTGATCTCGTGAGTGCGAAGGTTAGAGGTTTGTGATCAGTATATATTGTGAGTTCATTACCCTCTATCAGTCGTCGTAAGCTTTTCACAGCGGTATACATAGCTAGTAATTCGCGATCGTATACGCTGTACCTTCGTTGTGTGTCACTCATGTTTTTGGAGAAGAATGCGAGTGGTTTCCATATTCCGTCAATTTTCTGTTGTAGTACCGCGCCGATGCCTGTGTCTGAAGCGTCGGTGAGTAGGCATAGCGGTGCGTTAGGTATCGGATGGGTTAATGAGGTTGCATCGAGAATACTTTGTTGACATAATTGAAATGATTTTTCGGCTTCGGGTGTCCATTGTATGGGTGATTTATCGTTCTTCTTGGCATTGTGTAGGTATTTATTAAGTAGGTGCTGATGGTTAGCTTGATGGGGTAGGCAGCTTCGATAGAAGTTGATCATACCCAGAAATCTTCTTAACTCTTGTACTGTAGTTGGTTTTGGATATTGGAGTATGACTTGAATGCATGAAATAAAAAATAAAATAAAATAAATGCGTTCGTCTGTGGGTTTGATTCCGTCTGATGAAACTTCGTAACCGAGGAATTGGACTTTTTTCTTGCTGAATTCGCACTTATCGATGTTGAGTGTGACGCCATATTGATTTAAGCGCTCGAGCACTCTTTTTACGTTGCGTTTGTGTTCTTCTTCGTTGTCGTCTGAGTATATGAGTAGGTCGTCTATGTAGCAGTAGCATATGTCATCGAGGCCGCGTAGTACTTCGTGCATGAATCTTTGAAATGAAGCACTACTGTTTACTAAACCGAAGGTCATAACTTTGAAGGTAAAGCTTCCGAATGGGGTGGTTATAGCTGTCTTAGGGATGTCTTCTTTTTCGATAGGTATACTGTAATATGCCATTTTCATATCGAGCTTCGAGAATAATACTTTTCCGTGCAGTTGGTAGGTGAAATCTTGTATTCTAGGTATCGGGTATCTGTCGGGGATTGTGACAGCATTTAATCTTCTATAGTCGCCACATACACGTAAAGAACCATCTTTTTTCTTTACCACGTGCAGTGGACTGGCCCATGGACTGTTAGCGGGTTCGCATATACCCATTTCCATTAACTTTTCAAATTCTAATTTGGCAGCTTTGTACTTGTCTGGTGGTAATGGTCGCGGTCGGGAGTATATAGGTGAACCTTTAGTTTCTATTCGGTGAGTGACGCTATGTTTTGCAGTTGACTTGATTGCCATCGGACGTAATATGTCTGGGAATTGCTTCAAGATATCGTGATATGCGTGATTTTGGTTGATAATATAGACTGATTCTTCTGTGTTCTGTATCTTTATAGTGTTCACGGTGAGGTCTGTGACACTATCGATGAGTTTCTTTTGATGCAAGTCGACTAGTAATTTGTGTTTTACTAGGAAATCTGCGCCTAATATTGAAGTCTTCACATCGGCAACTATAAATGTCCATTTGTAACTTCTACGTAAACCTAAGTTGAGTTCTAATGTACGCTCTCCATAGGTTCGTATTTGTGTGCCGTTTGCAGCAAATAATTTATAATTGTCTTCTATAGGTTGTGAATATTTCTTGTTTCTTGCGGCTAACACTGAAATATCAGCTCCAGTGTCAATAAGGAATTTTTCTTTATTGTTTCTGTCTATTATACATAGGCGGTGGCCTTGGTTAACATCGACGCCCGCCACAGTCGATGTATTGCTTAGTTTTCCTGTTGCTTCGTATTATTGTTTGAATTTGTATTCGTATTTCTTTTAGCGCATGGTTCTTCGCATTTACGAGCATTATTACCGAACTTGAGGTGGTAATAGCATAACCAATCCGGATCGCCTGGCTGTCGACGTGTTGAACGCGAGTGTGAACGCGCCCTTATGTTGCGCCTATCGTCAAAGCGCTCGTTGCTACGTGGCTGGCGATGCGGGTTTTGCGTCGGTCGAAATTGGTTCGAACGTAATTCTGCTACTTCGAGGGATAGTTTCTCTATTTGTTTCGTAATTAAGTCGAGTTGTAGTTTTTCGACTGCAGTAGATGTAGTAGTTGTGGTAGCTTCGTTCTGAGATGGATTTGATACGGGAATCGAAGTAGTGATAGCGGCGGCTGTAGCGGGTTCGAAGTGCTCTATCATCTTGTCAGCCATAGCAGATAGGGTTTCTAGTGATGACTCTGTATTTATTGATAGTATGCCACGTATTTGAGTAGGTAAATGATTCAACCATATGACTTGGAGTGCTTCGTCGGTTAATAGCTTCCCACTTAATTCTCTCATTTTTCGTAACAGCTGACTAGGTTTAGAATCGCCAAGTTCTAGGCCACTAAGTAGCTTTTGAAGCTGACGATGATCTGATTCTTGGTATGTCGATATGAGTCTGTCCTTCAATTTGGTGTATTTGCCATTAGCGGGTGGGTTGAGGATGATATCTGCTACTTGTTCTAGATCATTGCAACCTAGCAGTGGCATAACTAGGTTGAATTTCTGTTCTTCACCTATTTTGCTTGCCGCGATGGCCGCTTCGAACTGAGCGAACCATAATCGAGGATTCTGACGCCAGAACGGTGGTAGGCGTGCGGGAAGAGATATCATGGCGACATCGCTGGCTGGTTTGATATCACTACCTGATGGTAGCGATGGTGGTGCTGTGCCGCCTTCTGTAGACATGATGTCTGTAGGTAGGTACACTAGGTACGACAATCAGCTGTGCGTGCAGTAGTGCGCTGTGATACCGTAGGTACGTAGGTATCAGCTGTTCGGGTCGTCGGGGGTCACCAATGTCGGTCTATGGCCTTCGCCTAACCAGACCTGATGATCAGCTGACGCCAAGTCGGTCTATGGCCTTCGCCTAACCAGACTCGGCGATCAGCTGATTGTAGACCGAACGTGAGTAGCAGCTGATTGGAGATCAGCTGAGGGGTCAATGACCCGAGAGGTAGGTACTGATCAGCTGACCCGTAAGGTAGGGATCAGCTGAGGGGTCACTGACCCGTGAGGTAGGTACTGCCCTAGTAGTTAGCTATGCCAGCTGGCTGATGCCTCTAGACCGGCTGGGTTCAAGAAGTGAACCCTGTCCGTTGCTAGAGAGCTCTGTCTGTTTGGACCGGAAGGGGAACCGTAGCCAAAGTGAAAGCCAGAGCATGGAACTGATTGTTTTATTGAGCAAAAAGGGCTACTAATATACAATAATTCGTCTTTCTATATCCATACAATTAAGCGAGCTTACAAACTATCTACACCAATCACAGTTTAGTATTCTATTTACATAAGGAATCTTAAATCTATTATATACAATACAGTGCACAAATACGCCGCGTGGGGCGCTTATCTTTCGCTATAAATATAAACTGGGTGCGCAGAGGTGCGCCAGCTATAAATATACGAAGACCGTGTTACGCGCCGCACTCGACGAGACTCTTCACTGCGTACGGACGTGTTTGGGGCTCCGCATTTCGGCACTGCTGTTATCGTATGATAATGTTGCTCTTGTAGGTAAAGTGAGTAAGTAGGTATTATGTATGTTCCTACATTACCCCCCTCTAAGAAAAACGTACGTTTGGTCTTACTACTCTTCCTGTACGAGTCATATAGGGGTCTTGCTGATTGTTACTCACATTTGTAGATTTCTCGGAATTTGCAGTCGGCGAGTTCTTAGAATTGGATGCACTCGATGTCGTAGGTTCCTGACGTATAATTGTTGCAGGCCTCGTACCCGGGGATTGCGGTACGTTGGCTGCAGGCGTCTCATCATTATGTAATATGTATGCTGGTTTCAGTCTGTCTATGGATATGCATGTTTGACGATTTGGTAGTTGAATTGTGAATAACTTGCCGTTTTGACTTCGTTTGATAACTTTGTATGGGCCGTCATATGGTGGGATCAATGGTCGTCGTACTGTATCATTTCTCAGGAACACATGAGTACAAGTTTCGAGTTCTTTGTATATGAAGGGTTGCTTAGATGAGTGTGATATTTGCTTCGGTGCTAGTGACGTCATCGTTTCAGTGAGTTGGCGAACGAATTCTGCGTCATCAATGTTTGGCTTGGTAGGCACAAAGAAATCCGACGGAATTCGAATTGTAGACCCATAAGTCATTAGTGCGGGACTTACAGATGTGTCTTGACATAGTGCTGTGCGTAGTCCTAGTAGTACTGTAGGTAATTCCTCACTCCAGTTGGTACCTGCTGATCTGGCCATCAGCGAAGCTTTCAAACATCTGTGTCTTCTTTCTAGGAATCCGTTTGCTTGTGGGTGGAATGGAGTTGTGCGTATACGATTAATACCTAGTCGTTGCATTAGTGTGCGAAATAATGATGATTCGAACTGTCTGCCTTGATCAGTTGTGATTCGTAGGGGACAACCGAATCGTGAGATCCATCCGTCGTATACTGCCTTCGTTACTGTTTCAGCGGTGATGTCACGAGTAGGTATAGCTTCAATCCATTTCGTGCATCGATCTATCATTGTGACTATGTATCGATATTCGTTTGATATGCATAAAGGTCCGACGATGTCTAGGTGTACGTGTTCGAAACGCGATGATTCTTGAAACTCACCAAGGGGACTGCTAACGTGTCTTTGAACCTTCGAGCGTTGACAACCAATGCATGATTTTGCCCAGGTGGTTACATCTTTATTCATAGAAGGCCAGAAGAATTTGGATGTGATTAGTTTTCTAGTTGCGCGAACGCCCGGATGACTTAGTTCGTGTTGAGCTTTGAACGCTATTTCACGAAAAGTCACTGGTAGGTATGGTCGAATGTTTGTCGTTGATACTTCACACCATATGGATATCGGTTGTTGACCTCCAGGGAGATTTACGAGAGCGAATGTGAGGTTTGATTGTTGTTTGCAGGCTTCTAATTCGGTGTCATTTTGTTGATCTGTTGCTAATTTGTTGTAGTCGATTGTGTTGTTTAATATTTCGATCTCCGTGATTCGTGATAAGGCGTCCGCGGCTGTGTTGTACTCGCCTTGAATGAATTTGATACTTGTGCAGAATTGACTTATGAAATGAAGTTGTCTTTCTCTTCTTGGAGTGTCACTGTTGTTGGCTGATCTCGTGAGTGCGAAGGTTAGAGGTTTGTGATCAGTATATATTGTGAGTTCATTACCCTCTATCAGTCGTCGTAAGCTTTTCACAGCGGTATACATAGCTAGTAATTCGCGATCGTATACGCTGTACCTTCGTTGTGTGTCACTCATGTTTTTGGAGAAGAATGCGAGTGGTTTCCATATTCCGTCAATTTTCTGTTGTAGTACCGCGCCGATGCCTGTGTCTGAAGCGTCGGTGAGTAGGCATAGCGGTGCGTTAGGTATCGGATGGGTTAATGAGGTTGCATCGAGAATACTTTGTTGACATAATTGAAATGATTTTTCGGCTTCGGGTGTCCATTGTATGGGTGATTTATCGTTCTTCTTGGCATTGTGTAGGTATTTATTAAGTAGGTGCTGATGGTTAGCTTGATGGGGTAGGCAGCTTCGATAGAAGTTGATCATACCCAGAAATCTTCTTAACTCTTGTACTGTAGTTGGTTTTGGATATTGGAGTATGACTTGAATGCATGAAATAAAAAATAAAATAAAATAAATGCGTTCGTCTGTGGGTTTGATTCCGTCTGATGAAACTTCGTAACCGAGGAATTGGACTTTTTTCTTGCTGAATTCGCACTTATCGATGTTGAGTGTGACGCCATATTGATTTAAGCGCTCGAGCACTCTTTTTACGTTGCGTTTGTGTTCTTCTTCGTTGTCGTCTGAGTATATGAGTAGGTCGTCTATGTAGCAGTAGCATATGTCATCGAGGCCGCGTAGTACTTCGTGCATGAATCTTTGAAATGAAGCACTACTGTTTACTAAACCGAAGGTCATAACTTTGAAGGTAAAGCTTCCGAATGGGGTGGTTATAGCTGTCTTAGGGATGTCTTCTTTTTCGATAGGTATACTGTAATATGCCATTTTCATATCGAGCTTCGAGAATAATACTTTTCCGTGCAGTTGGTAGGTGAAATCTTGTATTCTAGGTATCGGGTATCTGTCGGGGATTGTGACAGCATTTAATCTTCTATAGTCGCCACATACACGTAAAGAACCATCTTTTTTCTTTACCACGTGCAGTGGACTGGCCCATGGACTGTTAGCGGGTTCGCATATACCCATTTCCATTAACTTTTCAAATTCTAATTTGGCAGCTTTGTACTTGTCTGGTGGTAATGGTCGCGGTCGGGAGTATATAGGTGAACCTTTAGTTTCTATTCGGTGAGTGACGCTATGTTTTGCAGTTGACTTGATTGCCATCGGACGTAATATGTCTGGGAATTGCTTCAAGATATCGTGATATGCGTGATTTTGGTTGATAATATAGACTGATTCTTCTGTGTTCTGTATCTTTATAGTGTTCACGGTGAGGTCTGTGACACTATCGATGAGTTTCTTTTGATGCAAGTCGACTAGTAATTTGTGTTTTACTAGGAAATCTGCGCCTAATATTGAAGTCTTCACATCGGCAACTATAAATGTCCATTTGTAACTTCTACGTAAACCTAAGTTGAGTTCTAATGTACGCTCTCCATAGGTTCGTATTTGTGTGCCGTTTGCAGCAAATAATTTATAATTGTCTTCTATAGGTTGTGAATATTTCTTGTTTCTTGCGGCTAACACTGAAATATCAGCTCCAGTGTCAATAAGGAATTTTTCTTTATTGTTTCTGTCTATTATACATAGGCGGTGGCCTTGGTTAACATCGACGCCCGCCACAGTCGATGTATTGCTTAGTTTTCCTGTTGCTTCGTATTATTGTTTGAATTTGTATTCGTATTTCTTTTAGCGCATGGTTCTTCGCATTTACGAGCATTATTACCGAACTTGAGGTGGTAATAGCATAACCAATCCGGATCGCCTGGCTGTCGACGTGTTGAACGCGAGTGTGAACGCGCCCTTATGTTGCGCCTATCGTCAAAGCGCTCGTTGCTACGTGGCTGGCGATGCGGGTTTTGCGTCGGTCGAAATTGGTTCGAACGTAATTCTGCTACTTCGAGGGATAGTTTCTCTATTTGTTTCGTAATTAAGTCGAGTTGTAGTTTTTCGACTGCAGTAGATGTAGTAGTTGTGGTAGCTTCGTTCTGAGATGGATTTGATACGGGAATCGAAGTAGTGATAGCGGCGGCTGTAGCGGGTTCGAAGTGCTCTATCATCTTGTCAGCCATAGCAGATAGGGTTTCTAGTGATGACTCTGTATTTATTGATAGTATGCCACGTATTTGAGTAGGTAAATGATTCAACCATATGACTTGGAGTGCTTCGTCGGTTAATAGCTTCCCACTTAATTCTCTCATTTTTCGTAACAGCTGACTAGGTTTAGAATCGCCAAGTTCTAGGCCACTAAGTAGCTTTTGAAGCTGACGATGATCTGATTCTTGGTATGTCGATATGAGTCTGTCCTTCAATTTGGTGTATTTGCCATTAGCGGGTGGGTTGAGGATGATATCTGCTACTTGTTCTAGATCATTGCAACCTAGCAGTGGCATAACTAGGTTGAATTTCTGTTCTTCACCTATTTTGCTTGCCGCGATGGCCGCTTCGAACTGAGCGAACCATAATCGAGGATTCTGACGCCAGAACGGTGGTAGGCGTGCGGGAAGAGATATCATGGCGACATCGCTGGCTGGTTTGATATCACTACCTGATGGTAGCGATGGTGGTGCTGTGCCGCCTTCTGTAGACATGATGTCTGTAGGTAGGTACACTAGGTACGACAATCAGCTGTGCGTGCAGTAGTGCGCTGTGATACCGTAGGTACGTAGGTATCAGCTGTTCGGGTCGTCGGGGGTCACCAATGTCGGTCTATGGCCTTCGCCTAACCAGACCTGATGATCAGCTGACGCCAAGTCGGTCTATGGCCTTCGCCTAACCAGACTCGGCGATCAGCTGATTGTAGACCGAACGTGAGTAGCAGCTGATTGGGGATCAGCTGAGGGGTCAATGACCCGAGAGGTAGGTACTGATCAGCTGACCCGTAAGGTAGGGATCAGCTGAGGGGTCACTGACCCGTGAGGTAGGTACTGCCCTAGTAGTTAGCTATGCCAGCTGGCTGATGCCTCTAGACCGGCTGGGTTCAAGAAGTGAACCCTGTCCGTTGCTAGAGAGCTCTGTCTGTTTGGACCGGAAGGGGAACCGTAGCCAAAGTGAAAGCCAGAGCATGGAACTGATTGTTTTATTGAGCAAAAAGGGCTACTAATATACAATAATTCGTCTTTCTATATCCATACAATTAAGCGAGCTTACAAACTATCTACACCAATCACAGTTTAGTATTCTATTTACATAAGGAATCTTAAATCTATTATATACAATACAGTGCACAAATACGCCGCGTGGGGCGCTTATCTTTCGCTATAAATATAAACTGGGTGCGCAGAGGTGCGCCAGCTATAAATATACGAAGACCGTGTTACGCGCCGCACTCGACGAGACTCTTCACTGCGTACGGACGTGTTTGGGGCTCCGCATTTCGGCACTGCTGTTATCGTATGATAATGTTGCTCTTGTAGGTAAAGTGAGTAAGTAGGTATTATGTATGTTCCTACATAGTAATAGGTGTGACAACACTGATCAGTGATCTGTCAAGCTTTGCTGTCAACAGTGTCAACTGTCAACAGTGTCAAAGCAAAGCAATAAAAAACTTGATGCGGTTGGTTGTGGGTTGTGTTGACTGTGTTGTTTTGTTAAGTTAAATAAAAAATGGGGTTTGATAATGGTCAAATACATTTAGAAAATGCAAACGGAATTTATTTTGCCGGTCAAACAGTCCGTGGCCGAATCGAGTTTACACAAAGGAAACCTAAAACTATACATGGTGAGTAGTCTCAAATATGGTAGTCAAAACAGGCACCTGTTTAATATTCAGCCAAAACTATTTGTATTCAGTTGCCATGCCGATAAAAAATCTAGCATCTTAACCTTCTTTAACATGCTCTTTTCAGAGACTTTGCCTTCAGCTTACCATCAGGCGAGGCGAAGTCAAATTGACGTGTCCTATATAAAAAAAAAAAAAAAAAAAAAAAAACATGTTACCTATGTGTACAAACTATTAAGTTTGTCATTAGACTATTGTAATCACTAACATTTTCATTGATTAATGAATTACTTATAAAATATATGCAAAAAAAGAATAATAGGGAGTGACTGTAACGTTAGGCATCAACTGTACTCATGTTCATTTAGATGACAAACTAGCCCGCATCAAATTTTGATCCTGTTCTCGTAACCCCTAGGAACTTATTCCAGGGATAAGAAAGTACCGTATATGTTATTCAAGACAGTACATAATCTATCCCTGTACATTTTTTTTTATCGTGTGAAAAATCCCCACGGATACCTCCCCCTCCAGAGCGGGAGGAGAAGGTCCAATCCCTGTACCAATGTATTTTTAAGTATAATATAATGATCATTTTGATAGAATTTATTAATAGTTTTCTGAAAATGTACATTTTTTATGATACGAATTAAATTAAACTAAAATCTATTAAAACTAAAAAAAAGGAACTAAATTAATTAAAACTAATTAAATTAAAATAACTTAATAAAATTTGATAGAATTAGATTTAAAAAGTCAGTTTTATTTCTCTAGTCTAATAGAACATAGCAAATGGTCTCTCAGCCAGAGAAAGAGGTGTGACCAGTAACTTTATTTACTATAACCAATAGAATTCAATTATGTTAGATTTATAATAAGTATCACAAAACTGAATCTAAAATTTTACTTGATTGATGTTATTCAAATCAAGTATCTCTCCACATAGGTCAGGCAGTAATATGTGTGAATGAGATAATTTCCATTGTTTACATTTCCAGTGAGATTTGCAAGGCAATAGATAAGGACTTTAATAGTTCTCTCAGTGTCAGAAGTTTAAACAAAAAATCAGTGCTACAGTTGATTACACACTAAGGATATATTAATCATACTTACTCTGCTTACAAAATAAATTTGGGAACGGAACGTAAGTGTGAGTGAGAAAGTAGACGGAAGAGTGAAAGAGATGCATGGAGGGTGGGGTGAAAGGTGGCGTGACGGAAGGAAGGAACTGGAACAGAAGAGAGAGGAGAGAACGACGTTAAGGTGTGCGAGTGCAAATTTAAAAGTAATTAGAAATAATTAAAAGATTCTGTATCATATTGTGTGCGCGAGTGATAATACGAATAAACTACGTTTATCTAAGCTGTGTCCGTGTCATTTCAAGCCCAGATCCCAAACACACTACATAAATGTATAAGTTATCGACTTTTTGTAACCAATAGAATTACACAAGTTAAGGCTTTGGGTGTAGTTGTGGTGTAGGGTGAAAATTTTCAAAAAGAATGCCAGTTGAAAAATATCATCCCTGTTATAGAACAACCATAGCAATTTCATATGGAATTCTTTAAATTTTAGATACCAAATTATTTTTAAAATTTTACCAAAATTACCGAGTTAGAGTTGTATTATGGGATCTACAATGCAGATACTTAGATATTTTTTGTTATACATACATATTATACATAGAAACACTCAGACCAATGCAAATAAATACATATTCATGTATTCAATTATTTGCACTGAGCGGCAATTGAACCCGCACCCCCACTTAGCAGTCGAACACTCTACCACATCGCCACAGAAGCTGTCCAAACACTGTGCTGTGACATAAGAATGTTAATGTCCTGTTGTGTCTGTAATGTAGCTTTGTTTTTTTTTATATTTAGTTATTCAATACAGCTGTGATGACTCTCTCAACCTTGACTTTTTTAACATAGCCGCTATTTAACTATACATATATTAAGTTTTTTTATACTGAAGATAGTAAACAAATGCAGTCTGTGGTGTAGAGGTATTTCCGCTCAGTGCAAAACTCCAGACTATACAAATAGACGATATTCATGCATCCCGCATGAATATCGTCTATTTGTATAGTCTGGATGTTTCATACCTTTTCTACTTTGTAGGTAGGTACTGATATTATAAATATCAAAGTTTGTGTACATACATGTTTGTTATTCACTCAATAATGACTGAACAGACTTGACAGCCTCCGTGGCGTAGCGGTAGTGAACGCGGCCACTACGCAGGAGGCGCGGGTTCGATCCCCGCTCAGTGCAAATATTTGTGTGCATTAAATATGGGTATGTGCATTGGTCTGGTCGTGCCTCGGAGAGCACGTTAAGTCGTCGGTCCCGGTTGCCATAAGAACATCTATGGCAGTCGTTACGGGTAGTTGGTGCCCTAAAAAGTCCAAAAAAGCAACGGTCTAGCTGCAAAGCTTCGATATCGCCTAATGTTAACATTGGGTCGTGGAGGTCAGATGGCAATCGCTTCACGGAAAATATCGAGGTCTAGCCAAATCTGTAGCTATGACTGGTAAAAGCGGACCCCAGACTCCGAGCTGAAAGCTTCGGATGCGACTGGGAATTAACGTTGGGAGGAAGAAGAATGACTGAACAGATGTTTTTGAAAATTGGCACAGAATTTATAGTCTGGAATGAATGGCTCTGTGCAAAGCTTATGCGTTACATAGGCTTGGAAGCTTATATGTGAAAGGAAAGGAAAGTCTGTTCTTTGCACTGACTAACAGGTTTTTTTATACCAATTAAGTGGCAGTCAAGCACACGACCCACCTGATGGAAATAGTTACCATGGCCTAAGCAGGTGAAGCTGACTTGGGTCCCAAAGGTTTTATTGGTTGGGCTCTTTAGACTCCTTCCAAAATCATCATTGTCTGCCAGGGTATGATAGATAAAAAAAGTTGTTTTAGAAATCTTCATTATTCTAGCAATAATCCGGTAGGTACTGGTAAACCTGTAATCGGAATATGGGTCCGCTTTTCTTGTCGAACTGCGGGTTTGGCTTTGTCCGACTGCCGAACTGTCCGAGGCACGATCAGACTAATGCAAATATCTATATTCATGCACAAAAATATTTATTTACACTGAGCACTGAGCAGGGATCGAACTTGCGCCTCCTGCGTCACGCACACAGAAACTGTCGAATGTCACGCTACAAATGCTGTTTTAGGAATATGTGTAAGTTTCAAAGGGTACTGCAAGGTACATTGGACAACCAAAAGGCATCGACGTCAAAACAATCGAACTGTTACCACGACAGTAAACCATGACTCCTATGAAGAATTCTTTAACTCGGAGACTTTTGTTTGTGGCAGTCCCGCTGGTGAGTATTACCATTATATTATTTGCTATTGAGATAGAGAATAGGTAACCCAACATGTTAAAGTAAAAATTATTTAACACAACAAACGGCTGTTCTACATCCTACAGAAAACGTACAGCCCATGACAAAGTGCCTGCTTGACGATAAGCTCGCCCCTTATTGCGTGGAACCTAAATTTAGTTAACGAAGTGATACACTTCTGCCAACCCTTGCGGGAATTAAGCCGTGTATGTATCTAGGTACAACAAATTTTACAATTGAGTATGAAATTCACGCTTCCTAACGAAATGATACACTTCTGCCAACCCTTGCGGGAATTTAAAGCCGTGTATGTATCTAGGTACAACAAAATACAATTGAGTATGAAATTCACGCTTCCTAGTTTCCTGTGTGTTATAGAATTCATTTATTGTGACTATATATGCCTCTTTATTATATACTAGCTTTTGCCCGCGGCTCTGCCCGCGTGGATGTCGGTTATCGCGACCAAACATAGCCTATGTCCTTTCTCAAGGTCTAACCTACCTCTATACCAAATTTCATCAAAATCGGTTCAGCGGTTTAGTCGTAAAAGTGAGACAGACAGACAGACAGACAGACAGAGTTACTTTCGCATTTATAATATTAGTAGGGATCTCGAGAAATTATGGAATTGCCTATATATTGGTCTTTAAACTGTCATTGTCATTTACATTAATATTAGAGCTATTATTAGATACATATAATATATAGAATTAAGTTTCGTGATCATGGTGCTTGCAACAACGCCGAAATATCGGAAACTTCAAATAATACATGGTAGGTAAATATAGGTTGAACGACATTGGTCAAATCTGATATTCGTCAAATCGGCATTTATCCAATGTGACAATGGTCAAAGCTGTAGTTCGTCAAATCGTCTGTTTAGCTCTAATAATAATTGCCTATGAATTTTGAACTCTTCATAAACATTTTTCAAATCTAAATATTTCTTCCAGCCGAATATCACTTGCAACCAGGTCACTACAAGTACGACTTTGACTACACGCTGCCAACCACGATTCCATCGTCTTTCGAAGCCCGTCACGGGCACATCCGATACCGCGTCAAAGTGAAAATGCTCACCACCGGTTTTCTGTCGATGAATAAGGAGAAAAGGGTCGCCATGATAGTGACTGTGCCAGTGAATCTGAATCTAGTTCCATACTGCAGGGTAAGAAAAAGAATCTATATTTTTTGGAGTAAAACACAAATACAGAGGCACACTTGACTGGGGAGTAAGCTGGAGAATGCGTAACGAGAGCGTTACGAAAAGTGTAATTAGCAAGCACATGCTGTAAGAACGTTTCGAACGAACTCGAAAGCTGTAGGCACATGCTGTAACTTGCATCTCGAATGATCGAAGTGAGCTCGATAGCTGAATCCGCGGTGAGATGTCAATTTCGCATTTGTCGTCGCAGTTGTCGAGCATGGGTATGATCTTATGTTTATGTGCTCGACAACGTGATATCGCCAAAACAGCATGCGATATTGAAATCTCACCGCGAATCCAGCTTTCGAGTTCGTTAGATCGTTCGAAACGTTCTTACAGCATGTGCCTATAGGTGAGGCGAACGGGAGAGAGATATAAGTTAGTGACACGTTACTGTACGGACAAGAGAGGTGCACATTTTTTTTTTCACTCTGTCCCTCACAAGCAGTTACGATGGAGCTAAAGGTGTTTTACTTCAATCGTGTGGTTTAAAGTCTTGACGCTTGTAACAGTACCGAAATATCGGACATCAAAACAAGACAAGTGAAAAGCCCGATAAATCGAATAGTCATCGTCATCATAATTAGCGGTGTGTCTCGGGGCCCCCTTCCGAATTTTGCATAAATCTAGATCACTCCTCAAAGTAATCTACAATAAATGTAATATAATAGATTTAAAAAATCTGTAGAAGACGCCATATTTAAAACTTAGTCAGTTATTAGGTAGTAAACAAGTCTAAACGCCAGACTTTATCATTGTTACTTTATCACGTGACATTCGCGGAACGAAGCGTGCACCAATGTCACACTCAATGTGGCAGCGAAATATTGTGTTGTGCTAAAGCGCTGCGCATACGCTATGTCGGGATCGGGACATAAATCTTGGACCTGAAATGTCCTCAAAATGTGTTCTATAGGCGCAGTACGCGTTTCTTGAGTGCCTTTTGAGGATAGCACGGTGGTGGACGAGCTCAAATTCACAAAGCATAGATTGTTACAAAACAATTCGCGGGCTGTAGGGACTCGTTTGTTTCGCGATTTAGGTCTAAGATACGTGTCCCGTCCCGATGTATACAACGGGCCGGTATATTTTTCCGTGACCTATATTATGCACTTTGATTGTATAATCAAAGATTGTGCAAGGAGATTCCCAAAACTGGAAAAAAATGTCAGTAATGTAAACGAAAAAACTGGCTTGTAGTTGCCTTGAATCGAACAGGTTTCGCTACCCAATATTGAGAATGCATCTTTTTTTTTTTCTTTTCACCCAACTGCCAAAGGTTATCATTTTACGCAACTGCCTAAAAAGAGTGTAATGTTTACAGGTAGGTATAGGAGATTTTTTGTCGTAGGTATATGTAGCCTCTATATTTGCTCTGTGGCCCGAACACTGAACAGTTTTGGGTACCTATAATATGATATGAGGCATCGTAAAAATCCTTACACCATTCCAAGCGAGTGGTTATATTTTTGGCATTAGCTCATTACTATGGACGCCTAAGATCGTGCGAAGTGGAGAAGGAAGAGCCGAAAGGCGGACCCTGAGCTCCGAGTCCACTTCGACCTTGGATGCAATCAGGAAAATAAGTTTTCATGATGATGATGATGATGATGTTTCCGCTGTCGTGCTTCTAAATAAAAAACGTCAGGGTCAAACCAACCGCCGATGGCGCCCATGTGCATTAAGTTCGCAGCAATCGCGCCCTCTCAGACGTAATCGACCGGTCCGTCTCGCCGTCTGCGTCTGAACTGTGCCATTCATAACATTAACGAACGACCTTGGAATGATTTGCCGATTAAAGTATGTTTTGAAGCGAAATTGATGCATTATAATCACCAAATTAAAAATTTAAAAAACCGACTTCAACCGATTTTTGTTGATATTTCATAAATTGCTTGACCGATTTTGATAAAATTTACCTGGGAAGTATAACCTATCAAACAAAAAAATAATTTTGCAAATCGGTCCAGGCGTCTTTGAGTAATCGGTGAACATACATACATATCTACCTCAAAAGTAAACCAAAACCAAATTAAAAATCAACGCTTATACACCGGAAATATAGCTGAATATTCTGAACACTTCTGCATACCCTTTCAAAGGATTCAGGCGTGATGTTATGATGTGTAATGGCAGAGACATTGCAATAATATGCGATTGCAGCATTCGCGGCTGATTTCCTGGTATTTTTTGAAGAGTTCCTTGGTCTAATCTCGGAAACCCATCATCAGATTTTTACGAAATTTAAATGGGACCATTTCGGAATAATCTACTTTCGAACAAAAAAAGAATTTTGCAAATCCGTCTACGCATGGCGGAGCTATGAGCGAACAAACATAAAAAAAAAAAAAAAAAAAAAACATAGAAACATCCGAATTGAGAACCTCCTCCTTTTTTGAAGTCGGTTAAAAATAATTACAATAGCTGCACTAGTATATTTTTTTAATATTTATTACTGAGATAGTAAATAAATACATAGTATCTTTATGGTGAAGTGTAACAAAATGACGGTATATTTTATTGTTAGATCGAGCAGCCGTAAGTGCCGTAACCTTCAGTCACCTCCTATGAAATATACGGGAAAAGATGGGGTACCCCTATAGCCTAATAAACGAATAACTTGTGGATGGAAAAAACGGCTGCAGAAATTTTGACTCTAAAACAAAGTTCTTACTTTGTTTGGACTAGTTAGGAGATAAACATACTAAAAGTCCTGACCCCTCCGAGGTGAGCCCGAGGGGGGGGGGGGGGGGGAGGGGGAAGAATACATATCCCACACGAATGGGTTTGATGAAATAAATTTTTGTGTAGAACACATTTTTTTTAATTCGACCACCTTTAGAAGCTCATAGCTAGGCAATGATTGGCTAGGCGAATAGATTCAAAGTGCAAAAGACAAAGTTGTAGAGAATTTAATTAGCTTTTATTATGCCATACAACACAATTTCGTACAAAGCACCGTTTCCGAGAAATAAGCAAAAAACCAAAAAACGGGACCTTCTTTCCCCTCTCCCCCCTCGGGCTCACCTCGGAGGGGTCAGGACTTTTAGTATGTTTATCTCCTAACTAGTCCGAACAAAGTTCTTAAGTAAAAATTTCTGCAGCCGACTTTTCCATCCACACCCCTCTTGTGAGCATTCATTTACTAGACTACCTACTATTATGTTCCGTAATCTCGTCCTCATTAGTTTACTATGTAGTTTGCACTTTGCACAACTTGCTGCTCACAATTTAAAGTATTATAAATAAAATCTCCTTTTATCTATGATATACTTTATGCTTATATGTCAGACACCTGTCTCTTCATTGTACTTTTTTGTGCGCGCGCTGCTCGCACCGTCTTTTTTTTTCCTTCGATTATAAAATAATATTTTACGTTTATATCATGGGAAAAAATAAGCGAAAGAGACGAGAGGAGGCGTTGGAACAACGACTGAGTGAACTGGAGTCGCAGCTTTGTGGGTGGAGTCGTCACGACCGTACCGGTAAGTAAGGACTCTACGTTACATATAGTGAACTCAAGAATTTTCACGAGAGGTGACCATGAAATCATGTGCTATGTATGGTCTACCCAGGTTGTAACACCACAGTAGAGCTTTCACGAGAGGTTAGCCGTGGCATACCTGTCACCTTGTATAGGTCTTGAGAGTTTTCACGAGAGGTTGACCTCGAACAAAATTAGATGCTTTCTAATCTACCCAGGTTGTAACACCACAATCGAGCTTTCACGAGAGGTTAGCCGTGGCATACCTATCACCTAGCAGTAATTTAGCTCTCAAGATTTTTTCATGAGAAGTCGACAACGAGAACACTAGATTCATAATATACCGGGTTGTAATACCACAATAGAGCTTTCACGAGAGGTTAGCCGTGGCATGCCTGTTACCTAGTATTAGGAATTTGACTACATCCTCAGAGCTTTCACGAGAGGTCAGCCTTGGATTTAAGTGTAGTCTTGCAGCTCGCTTGCTAATACTGTCCGTCTTTGTTTAGACGACGCAAATCGCCTCAACCAAGCTCGCTCCAGCCAAGCTCGCTCCAGCCAAGCTCGCTCCAGCCAGGATCGCTCCAGCCGAGCCTGCTCCAGCCGAGCTCGTTCTAGGAGTCGGTCGCCTCATGAACATGAATTTCGCAGCTCTTCGAGAAAGAGACAGACATCACGTCTGCGTCACCACTCACCTCAGCGTCCAGTTTCACCTACCACTGGTAGTTATAACGTCGCAGTAATTGATCCTGGTGGAACAGATGTTGAGGTAGTTCCGGCACCTACAGAGATAACAAAGGATTTACCGTCTCACATAGAAGATCTACTTGGGCATGAGGGCGCTCCGCTTACTAGTAATTCCATAGAGTTACACGAGAGTTTGGCCACTCGTTGGACAGCTATTCTACGCAATGGCTTGGAAACTGAAATTAAAACACAATTGATAAAAAAATATGATCCCCCTAAGAATTTATCATATTTAGTCCCACCAAGGCTTAATGAGGAAGTAGCAGCTGCCATGAACGAGAACAACATTAAACGGGACAAGAGAATAGTTCAAAATCAACTTACGTTAACATCTTCTATCTCAACCGTAGGAAAGGTACTCAACAATATGATAGCCTTACATGGGGACGAAGCTCATATCCAGGCTTTAAGTGATGCAGCAAGATTATTATGTGATTTGTTTCACGAGAATACAATCACTCGCAGATCTTTAATTCTACCCGGCCTCAATAAAGATATGAAGGAGCTGATGGAGCAAACCCTCATTTCAGAATATTTATTTGGCGACAAACTTCAAGAAAAAGTAAACACTATAAAAGCTGTAAAGAAGTCTGGACAAGAATTAAAGAATGTTCAACCGCCTAGAGTATCCACTAAACTCAAGCCTTTAAACTATCGACGCCCACAACGACCAATGCCACGTCCGAGTGGGCAGAAGCCGAAGCCGAAACAAACATCTCAAACAACCAAGCCGACGATCCACCCCAAGTACTCACCACAACAGCGCTACCGTCGTCCCCCACGCCGGAATCAACACTAAGTCAGGTACAAACAGGCAGACTTCAATATTTTTTAAGTGAATGGTATAATATTACTAACAATCACATTATACTCGAGTGGGTAAAGGGTTACTCCATACCTTTTTCTAATATGCCTTCCCAAGCAGTTATCCCACGAAACGACCATTTCAATCAGAAAGAGGCTGAGCTTATTTCGGTTGAAGTAGATAAACTACTACTCCTAGGTGCTATACAAAAGTGTTCACCTACTGATGGTCAGTTTTTATCTGGGATTTTTCTGCATCCTAAGCCAGACGGCACATGGAGGTTTATTTTGAACTTGGAAAATCTCAATAAATTTGTTGTTACCTCTCATTTCAAATTAGAAGATTGGAGAACCGCCACAAAACTTTTGACCCCACTATGCTATATGGCCACAATAGATTTGAAAAATGCATATTATTTAATACCGATTCAGGAGTCTCATAGGAAATACCTACGATTCACGTTCGAGAATACATTGTATCAGTTTTCATGTCTCCCATTTGGACTCAGTTCAGCGCCATATGTGTTCACTAAGATTATGAAGCCTGTCGTGTGTCATTTGAGGTCACAGGGCCTATTGTCTGTTGTCTATTTAGATGACATCCTTTGTCTGGCCGACTCATACGAGAAATGCTTACAAAATGTGGCTATTACTCGGAAATTGCTACATGATTTGGGCTTCATAATTAACATTGAAAAGAGCAAAATGATCCCAAAACAAACGTGTCAATATCTAGGATTTATATTAGATTCTATTAATTTCTCCATCTCACTCCCATTGAAAAAGATTGCATCTATTTCCAAACTTTTAAGAGAAGTTAAATCTAAAGAGAGATGTAAAATATTAGACTTTTGTCAAGTGTTAGGTACACTAATAGCCGCATGTCCAGCAGTGGAATACGGCTGGTTGTATACCAAAATTATGGAATACCATAAAACTGCAGCTTTAAAGGCTAATAATAATAATTATGGAGCATATTTCTTTATATCTAAAGTAGTTCATTTAGATATAGACTGGTGGCTCTCCCACATCCAAAATCAAAGTAAAATAAAACAATATAGATTTTGTTTAGAAATATTTTCAGATGCTTCACGAATTGGTTGGGGATTAGTATGTAATGGTGTCAAGAATCATGGACATTGGACTGATAGTGATGAGTCTTTTCACATAAATTATCTAGAACTACTGGCAGCTTTTATAGGTCTCAAAACATATGCCTCTAATCTCAGATCATGTGATATTCTACTTAGAATTGATAACACAACTGCCATAGCCTATATTAACAGGATGGGCGGAACTCGTTTCCAACATTTGAACAGCTTGGCACGAAAAATATGGCAGTGGTGTGAAGAAAGGCAACTATGGATATATGCATCATACATTAGCTCCAAAGAAAACACCATTGCTGATGCTGAATCAAGGCGTCCCCGTTCAGAAACAGAATGGGAACTTTGTGATGCCGCTTATAGATCCATTGTGGATAACCTGGGTGAGCCCCAGATTGACTTATTTGCAAATAAAATTAATAAAAAATGCAAAGTCTATATTTCATGGTTTCCTGATCCTCATGCTGACTCCATAGATGCCTTTACCTCTCAATGGCTAGGGAAGTTCTTCTATGCTTTTCCGCCATTTACACTCATAAGTAGAATGTTGCAAAAAATTAGATTTGATAGAGCACTCGGAATGAAACCATGTCCTGACTTACTAATGTCTCCTTCTAGGGACCCGCATCCTTTACACAGGAGCCTTATCCTGATTGCCGCCATATTATCAGGAGCGCGTTCTTAAGAAAAGGAGTGCCTTCTTCATCATTAGAGATAATGCTAGCATCATTATCGGATAAAACAAGATTACAATATGAGTCTGCTCTAAATCAATGGATTTTGTTCTGTCAGAACCAAGACATGAACCCGTTATCAGACTCAGTACCACCGGTGCTATCATTCTTAACATTTAAGTATAAGGAAGGACTATCTTATAGCTCACTTAATACCATGAGGTCAGCGCTTTCTCTAGTGTTAGGGACTCACATTGGAACAGATGATAGAATTACAAGATTTTTCAAAGGTGTATTTAGATTAAGACCAAAGACACCTAAGTATGATGTGGTTTGGGATCCTAGTATTGTTTTGAACTACTTGTCTAGGTTATATCCTAATAAAGATCTTAACTTTGAGCAACTTACTAAAAAAATGGTTGCATTGTTAGCTCTTGTGACTGCTCAAAGAATTCAAACTTTGTCCCATATCCGTATAGATAATATAAGTTTCAATGAAGATAATATTAACATTAAAATTCCAAAATTAATTAAGACTTCTGCACCTGGCAGAAATCAACCGAATTTAATACTCCCCTTTTTTAGAGATAATCCTAGTATTTGTCCTGCAACAACTCTACTGCATTACATAGAACGTACCCAAATTTTAAGGGAAACTTGTAATACATTATTTATTACAACAAGAAAGCCTTATCATGCTGCCTCTACAACCTCTATTAGTAGGTGGGTAAAACAAGTGCTATCTGATAGTGGAGTGAACACTTCCAAATTTACGGCTCACAGCACCAGACATGCTTCTACCTCAAAGGCCTTCATGAAAGGTTTAAATATTGAGGTCATAAGAAAAACTGCAGGTTGGACTGCAAATTCTTCGGTCTTTGCTTCTTTTTATAATAGGCCAATTATTTCTGACCCAAATAATTTTGCAAAATCTGTATGTTCAACAGACTAATTATCTTTGTTTAATAATTTCATATTTTAAATTACTTTGGTGTATGATATCATCCAAGTCAAAGCTGATTCTATGTTGGTCTAACACTTAAGTGTAAATTGTCAAAGGGCACAGATATGCCCTAGCCAAGTTTAGTTTTTTTGTATTAAACATGTTTAGTCACAATAAATAAATTTGAAGTCACAACTTTCTACTTTGAACATCTACATAGTAAACTAATGAGGACGAGATTACGGAACATAATTATTAGATCGGACTAACTTACCTAGTGACGTCCGATCCCCAATTATGTGAAGTAATCTCGTCCTCATTACAGACCCAACTAGGGTTGCCACCTGTACTATATTATATAGTATTGTACTATATTTTAGGCCATTGTACTATATAATATATAAAAATAATATAGTACGCAAATGTACTATATTTTCACGCTGTTCGTTTCACGTCGCGCTTTTCGAACGAAATTTAAGGTCATTCGGACGGTTCACTCGAGTGATTATTGACTTAAGGGAATGCTTCCTTTTTCTTTCATTACAAGGAGTGATATAAAATAGAATATTTTATTGCTCCTCCATGATCGTAGGACTTGCTGTGTAACAGCGAACAGCATTCAGTCATTGTTTTTCCCAGTCACAAGTGGTGTTAAACAGGGTTAAGTGCTCGCGTCTACACTTTCGTCCGTGGAGATTTAGTGCAGGCAAACATGCATGCAGGCATACAGGCAAGCATACATACAGGCAAGCATGCATGCAGGCATACATTAGTTGTGCCGTTGTGGTCTTCTCCGGTGCTACGGGAAGTGCAGTCCTTCTGCCCTTGCGTAACGAAGTTCGGGCCACCCATCGTATTCATGACTTTCGGATAAATAACTATCGTGTTTTTAAATACTCGGAGTTTCGTTTCTTAGGAACTATAATATTCGAAATTTTGAAAATCGGTTGAAAATCGAAAATAAATATTTCGGAATTGTTGGGAATCCAATTATACGAGTAATGGTACACCCTTTCTCGTTCATTTGGATAACCAGAAGCAAAAGGTAATAATAAATATGCATGGAAAATAAATAACAAATGAAAAAATAGATGGCAAATAAATGTGTACTATATTTTTCCCTAAATTTTACAAAAGTACTATATTTTTATGACTTGAATGGACTTGAACAGAAAAAATACTATTTTTTCTTCAAGAAAAGGTGGCAACCCTAGACCCAACCCTTCCCATGTGTCATTAATAGATCCGAATAAGGTCTATCTATGACATTACCTGCTAGATAGTACCCCTTCTGAAAGTTGTGGATAATCCATAGACTTAGATGGATAATCTTTGAATCAATGAAGAGACAGGTGTCTGACATATAAGCATAAAGTATATCATAGATAAAAGGAGATTTTATTTATAATACTTTAAATTGTGAGCAGCAAGTTGTGCAAAGTGCAAACTACATAGTAAACTAATGAGGACGAGATTACTTCACATAATTGGGGATCGGACGTCACTAGGTAAGTTAGTCCGATCTAATAATTCTACTCCACCGGGAAACAATACACTTTTATTGTAATGTCTTAAAGTTTGTATATTTCCTTTACCCATTTTATAAACTAGCCTACCGGTATCGGGTACAGGTTAGGGTTCCAGAGAGAGGAACCTGCTCATAATACATCCGCGGTGCCGTATCGAAAAGTGCGCTTTTTGTTTCAAGCCCTTGACCCAACTGCGCTTCTTGAGATGTATTTATTCTCTTATTTATATTATATTATTTTGCCGTGTTGGTTCCTGGTAGAGTAGAATGGGCCACCCCATCTCTTCCTGTGGGTGTCGTAGAAGGCGACTAAGAGATAGGGCTGTTCTCCATCTGACAGTAAACATACAGCCCATTGTCCGCTTGACGGCAATAGGCTCGCCCCTTATTGGGACCGAAAATCATAGTTGACGAAATGCGGGTGATAATACACCTCCCTTCGGGGATTTAGAGGCGTGAGTATAGTATGTATGTATTTATATTATTGTTATCAGGAGCCTATAGCAATGAAGATGATAAACTCGTACTGCTGCTGGTGCATCGCTGCGGGCTCGTCCGAGATCCAGGTGAAGATGCCGGTGTCAGGGTACTGCTCCGGACAGACCATCCCAATAGAAGTCAACATCTCGAACCTTAGTCGGGTCACCATCAAGGAGATTGACTTTGTCATTATACGGGTATGTATCTACTATAACTGGCCCTCGATTCTGCTAAAGCAAAACCACTGTCATGCCACAGTCTCTGCAAAAATTGGCATTAAATTTTAGACTTTATTGCGAAATAGCATTAAAGCCCAAAATTAAATGACAATATTTTCATTACACGCTTTCGTTCACTCTACAAAAAGCCATTTAAGGCCCCGAATCAGATCAGCATCGAAAAATCGGTATTTTTGAAACCGTTTTTCTTTTTAACTATAAAACCTACAGATCTGGAATTCACATGCCTGCATACTACAGGATATGCAGCGTAACTTCATCTTTTCATAAATTAAATAAAAAAGGAGGAGATAGTTGAAAAGAGGCTCTGAACATCACTCTACTCTTTCTTATGAAACCAAATATTTTCTACAATATGTATCCAAATAATCTAAAATTTCACATGTATGTTAAATAAGTGTATTAGCATGACGTGATCTTCTTAGTTAGTAACCGTCGCCTATAAAGTTATCTATTAAAATTAGTTTTACTGATTTTTACGGTTCAAATATGAGCGAATGACCTTGAGCATTTGTATGGTCAAAGTCATTCGCGTATGTAATCACCTTAATTGTAAACTTTAACAGCATTACTTTAAAGGATAAAATCAAATGGAATTTCTCACAGTCTTTGTGGTGTGACAGTGGTTGTGCTTTAGTAGAATCGAGGCCCTGGTATAGTACCTACTATAGCAACTATAATAGGTATCACCACGACCGCTGCCCCGCACATTGTAACCCAACCGCATTGTAAGAACTACTATGTGAAGGTCGATCCAAAAATAACTTTGATTTTTATGCAAATATTGTAATGTACCTAGTTATTTGGCAGATTAGAATGCTGAGCACGAAAAACATTCGAATTCGTAACGTAAACGTATCGAAAGAAAGGAGCATTGCGATTGGCAGGCTTCATACACACACACAGGTTCACAGTAGTCAGGCGGCCAATCGCAATGCTCCGTTCTGTCGACACGTTTATAGTATCCTCTTTAATCCCTTTACTCCCACGTATTTAAAAGAACGTTTCGTGTTCCTCAATGACACACATTCAAGATCCTTGAGGTCGTCAGAATCGTTGGTATTGGCAGTACCTAGGCATTCCACGAATTTTTATGACAAATCTTTCACTGTACAGGCGGTACGGCTATGGAATGCACTGCCATTACCGATTAAGCGGGCACAATCACTGGCTATCTTCAAAAGGATGGTGAAAGAGCACTACCTGGGCCTATAGGCTCCCACATTCCATGTTTGCGCTATGTAATTTCTGTGTAAATTTGTAATAAACTTATAGGTATTATGTATAGTATGTAATGTATGTCTGAATAATTTATAATATGTATGATTATAATATATTTATTATTTATTTATCGTATTTATGTTTGCTCCTTTGTAGGTATATCTACCTATTACATTTAAGTGTTTGTAATCCATTATAAGAGTACAATCTGTCCTTTGCTATTACACAAATTTAACTACCCAATATACAAAATAGTTTATTTATTATTCATATCCATCCAAAGGTTGCCTGTAAGATATTGCTTTTAGCGATAAGGCCACCATTTGTACATTACCTAATTATGTTTGCCATTTATTTTATGTATACTTTTCTTTTTTGTTTGGTGTACAATAAAGTTTATTTCTATTTCTATTTCTATTCTATTCCGAATTCGAATATTTCTCGTGCTCGGGGTACTGGTTGCTATAACCTACATTATATCTATAAAAATAAATAAGATAAAGAGTCTGTACATCAATATTTACTACGAATATGTCCATGGTTTACTTCTTTCATAAGAAAAGTACTTACCGAAATTATTAGTATATCCCTCCAGCTAAGCTAAATTGATTCTGCTAGGAGTGATTTCACATAAGTGTTAATCTTAATCTTTAGGATATAAGATTCGTTGCAACATCATCCCCGGGCGTCAGGACCGAAACAGACACCATAGTGGAACTGAAGGAGGGTCCCGTCGGAGCGGGTACCGTCCCCAACTGGAACCTGGAGATGCTTATCCCGCCTGTAGAGGCGTACAACTTCGACGGCTGCCGGTACATCGATATCAACTACACTTTTAAGGTACATCTCTATTCTTCTTCCTACTTCTTCTTCATTCTAGCGTTAATCCCGGTCGCTTCCGAAGTTTTCCGAGTCCGGGGTCCGCTTTTCCCCGGGTTTTGCCTGAATTTCAATATTTTCCCGAATTTTCCGTGACTCTGTCTGTTGTTCCAGATTTCATCACAATCGGTTCAGTAGGTTAGGTACCTACTGAACCTATTTTAATGAAATCTGGAACAGAGATTAATTTCTAAATTAGTAAGAAAGTTCTTCGGAGTCATTATTGTAGGCATTATTGTGATAGGCAATTACGGGACCCTACATCGCGCGAGGTACGAGTGGTACGATACTTATTGAAACTTTTTATATTTGAAACGGGATCAGGGTTCCACGAAGATGGAACCAGGAGTAATAGCTAATTACGAACATCTTTTTTTCTCAGGTAACCGCTAGAACCAGTGGTTGTCACGAAAACAACGAAGACGCTCAGCGCGTTCTCATCGGCAACGTCCCTCTGGTTGGCTTCCAGGATAACATCCCAGGGGCTACGGTTTACCCGGGCCCGGTTGTCAACCCACCCCCCTATCCACAGAACCCGCCTTACCCCAACCCAGAGAACCCGCCTTACCCTTACCCACAGAATCCGCCTTTTCCCCACCCAGAAAATCCCCCTTACCCGACTAACAAACCAGACCCTGATTTGGCTCTGACGGATACTAAGGCTGATCTACCACCGCCTTACCCTGGGTTTAAACCAAAAGACAGCTCTGGGCCACAAGATACTGGGAACTTTGACTTTATTGAGGGTAACACTGGGGCTAGTGCACCTTTATTGACGCCAGGCATCACAGTACCTTCTGTGAGTATTTTTATAATAATGATTTTTATTATGTACTAGCTGACCCCGCGAACTTCGTACCGCTTTTTTTTTAATTTTTCTCGCCGTAAGAACAATCCTCGTACTTCAGGGAATATTCTAAAAAAAGAATTAGCGAAATCGGTTCAGCCGTTCTCGAGATTTGCACTCAGCAACACATTTAGGGATTCAGTTTATATAATAGATAGATTATGACAGTAACTACTGCTTACTTTTGCATTTTTCTGTAATGTTAGTCAAAATAAACAAAACAAGAAGTTTATTTTCTTAGCCATCGTAGTTAAAATTCAAAAACAGTCATTTCAAAATCATAGCGAGTGCATAATACGCAAGTATAAATAACCCGCTATAGTCTCTCCAGGGAATAAGCTTACTTTTGACAGTTCATTTTACGTCAAATAGTTATGTACCAATACGTTACCTATTCGATTTCAAATAACAATCGACTTTGTTTATTAAAAAAATTTCAATCGATTTTACACGCATTTTTTACGGCTTCTGCCGTAATTTATTTTGCATATTATATTTCTGACGTAGGAATAGTAACCGTTAGAAATAGTTTTGTTTCAATTTCAATGTGTAATAATCGTTACGCGATTATTATACATTCGACGAAATCAAAAAATATATTTTTGAACGAAGTATAATGTATGACCTAATTGTCAAAATGTATTATTGCAGCTGCAGCCCACTAGTCCGGCCCCAGATCCTTACGGGAACGCTTCGGCGCCAAACCCTTACGGAAACGCTTCAGCGCCTCCAAGTTAGACCCTCAGTTACTGATGATGATATAAGTAAGTATTGCACTTGAAATATTAATGGGGTGTTATTTATCTGTCGCCAATATGATATAGGGATTGTGAGCAAAATAGTAGATCTACCGCCAAAATGCACTCTCGAGCGATGACGACGGGACCCGTATTTCTTCGTACACTAATCATAAAAGTAACCTAATACGAAGAGATAGGCGGAGGTGTCTGTGAGACCTCCGCCAATATCGGTTCTACTCATTACAAATTCGGTCACTAGTTTTCTGGTTCCGTTTTTTTTTTCAACATAGGTATATTAGGGCGCCCGCATTAGTGACATGCATGAGCCAACACAGACGGTAATGGTGAGGTTGATGCGAGGATATGCCAGGTCCTAACCGACTAAACCCCAGGAAAAACGAACCCCGATTGGCCTTAGCCGCTAACGTTAGCAATCCCGAAACGTTGTTTGGGGTTCAAATTCTAGGTCCCTTCGAGTCGCTTAGGTAGTATGCTATCTTATATGCTTGAACTTTAAGAACTTATTTCATTTACAGGAACGTTCGTAGTAACCGAACACACCTCAGCCTATCCGGCGTACGTACTAACGTAAACACTAAGCAGAATCTTATTAGTCTTATAAGTGAAACTAGAATTACTCGAGCCTTATGAAACGTCGTATTGTGCCTATGAGAAATGTATAAACGAAATATTTATAGGATATGTAAACAAAATATGTACAAGTTATAGGTGCCTTGCTGCCAAGTTTTATATAACTACCGTCACATAGAACAAACTACTTACCTATATTCAATTTGTCTATGGAAATGTTATTTTTTTTAGACTTAGCATTATTGTGCGTTACTTAATCGATTTTATATAACAATCGATTTTATTTATGAAGAAGTTTTAATCGATTTAATTTATAATTGCTCGACTTTTCGTATTTTTTATAAACGTATTTTTGTTATGCAATACATAATTATTAGAATACCGACAGAAAATAATTATGGAATTACATCATTATTTTATCGATTTACCTTACGTAAAAAAGTACCTATTTTTTATTTGTTTATTAAATATTTTTTTAGCAAGAATTTTTAAGGTGTTCTCTCGCCGCACCAGGTACAAGCATTTAAAGCATTTTGCTTAGATTATTTATTAGACAATAATGAAAGTTATTGGCTATATATATTATATTTCTATAGTAATTGTTTTGTAAGAAACAATTTAGATATAAGTGATTCATTATGTGTCTATATTACTTATTAAGAAAATTGCATTGCATTGAATGCATTTTGATATTGCAATTTTTAACCTGCTAACATTAAATGTAGTAGTTTATAAAGATGTTTAGACTTTTGGATGTTTGTTACTCAGTTACACGACACAAAGAGATCTTTAAGAGAAATTTTATACTTTATAAATATAGACTTGAGCTCCAAAATGAAATGAAAAAGAAGTCATTAAATTACTACATTCACTCTACAAGATGCCATTTAATTTTAAACTCTGACAATACATGACAGTGAAGTCTAAAGGTCCAACCCCACCAAACGGACGGCATCGGCCCGGATTTTACAATCTTTAAACAAAATTAAATCTTATTATCACAGTGTTTGAAGTTTATATTACCAAGTCACGCACAACAGCTTGACAGCGACATGCGGCGGCATGACGCACGTCAAGCTGTCATGCGTGACTTGGTAATATAAACTTTAAATGCTGTGTTATAAGATTTATTTTGTTTAAAGATTGTAAAATCCGTTCCGATGCCGTCCGTTTGGTGGGGTTGGACCTTAAATCGCATTTTTTGCAGTGTCAGTGATATATGACAGTGGTTTTGCTATGCCATAAAAAATAGCGTAACCGGGGCCGTTGCTATTGGTATGTTGTGTACTCATAGAGTAAAATATTATAATAAATAGTAAATATTATTATCGTATGTATTTTTACATTTTTGGTGCTTACAAATGCATTTTTTACAATATTCTTAAGTATCTTATTATTATTAGTACAACCAGTAATGGGTGTAGGTAGTTCGTCGTGTACGTTCTAACATTCAATATATGGTAAAAAAACAATCGCAACGCATTCCCGCTCATACGTTTAAAAACACAAGGGCGCGAATACTTTGTGATTTTTTTGACAAACGACGAATTGACATAATGGCTACTGATTGCCGATACCGTTAACCTGTTTCTTTATAAAAGAACCCTTACATTAAATCGCATTTTTTGCAGTGTCAGTGATATATGACAGTGGTTTTGCTATGCCATAAAAAATAGCATAACCGGGGCCGTTGCTATTGGTACGTTGTGTACTCATAGAGTAAATATTATCATCTACGTATTTTTATATTTTTGGTGCTTACAAATGCATTTTTTTTACAATATTCTTAAGTATCTTATTATTATTAGTACAACCAGTAATGGGTGACTATTGACTTAATGTTAGTACTTACAGTTAGTAACTCGACTCGAAAGGTGTACGCCTTTTCATATAAAGCCGTATGAAAAGGTATGTACTTATCTCCTTGGCCGACTGTATTTGTTTATAAACATTATTCCAAATCTTGATCTTTTTTATAATAATTTATGTGATAATAAATATATTATTGTGATATTTTTTTAGACTTTGGGTTTAAAGCAGTCGTTAAACAATAATGAAAGTTCTGTATCTACCTCTTTTTGATATACAATTAATAGAATAGGCGAAGTTTTAACACACAGATTTTATATACGCACAGATTGAGAACGTAAGAAGAGCAGTGGGGTGAGCACGAACAACTATCGTAATCGTATCGTGAACGTAACGATAGCACGGAGCATTGCGATTGGCAGGCTTCAGACAGGCGGCCAATCGCAATGCTCCGTGCTCTCGTTACGTTCACGATACGATTACGATAGTTGTTCGTGCTCACCCCACTGGTGTCCGTTTTGTTGAGTGTTTCTCTCTCCATCAACTGACAGTTTGATACGAAACAAAGTGGTTAAAACCATTTATATTCTTTAGATACTTAGTTTGCTTTGGTTGTGTGCTGCATTTTGTTGGAACGGGCGCTGACGCAGGCCACTGCTCTGTGAGATAAGATCTAATCTTATTTGACAAACAAACATCATCTCTGTAAGCGAGACGTTACTTAGCTTTGCGCTAGCCAATAGGTACATACTAGCGTCTACCCGCTTTTTTAGTCATAAGAAATGTTGGCCATTTACAATCAAATTGTATTTTTATAGCGTTTATTAAAGTTTATTGTAACTGTGAACTATTATACCATTTAAATGTCATGTATGAAATACACAAATATATTATGCGAAAAAAAAATTGTTTTTGTTGCTGCCCTATAACTTTTCGGTAAAAAGCTCGGAATCCCTGTCCTCAATCTAATACTAGCTGTTGCTCGCGGCTCCGCCCGCGTGGAATTCGGATTCCGTTCAAACTTTTTTGTGCGGAAATTCCTTCAGATACCACCCCCGATGATGTGGTATCGAGGGAATTTCCGCACAAAAAAGTCCATTTCAACAAAAACCGCACGCCGTCTCGAGTCTTCAGATGCCGGGGTGTAAGCCCCTTCGCTGAGTTTAGCGGGCGCACGGTGCGGACGTCCGCTTCGTGTGCTTGTTTCATTTTATTTAATGCGCGCGCATCCGCGACCCGCACCCGCTTAACGGAGCGAAGGCGCTAAGATTGCCTAAAGCATATCCCGCGCTTCCCGCCTTATCCTGGGCCATCTATGGTTTTAAGATGCCACTCTCAGAAGTGGGAAGCACGGTGTCCCAGCCCTGTCGAACCCCGGAAAGGGGGAGATGGGCGTGAAGAGGTGACAGGCGCACCGGTAACCCCCACGCCTGCGCTCGGTGACCGGCCCGCCCCCCTTGCCTCTCTCCACTGTGCCCTCTGGTAGTCAGAGGGATATGTGGGAAGTATTCGAGCAGCCCTGGTTCAACAGGGTTGGTTCCGTTGCGACCAGTGAAAATAAATAAATATGTAATTGCCGTAGGAGGAAGCGTCTCCTATGGACGAGCGGCGCTGCCGTCTCCGTTGCCCGTGGAAACGATGCACGCGATGTAGGGAATATTTAGGTAATTTTTTTTACACCTTGGGTTACATTATTGGGGTTTAAGTAAGGATCCTTATTATTTTTAAAAATATAGTTGTCTATGTATGTATGTTAGTCAATGAAAATGTAGCTTTCTAATGCTGAAAAAATTTTTGAAATCGGTCCTGTAGTTTTTGAGTTTAATCGTTACATACAGAAATACAAATCTGTCCTCTTTTTTAGATATTATTATTATATAATTAATCGAGTGTTGATTCGATTAATATCGCTCATATAGTCTGTAATCGCCGGTCGCCCGTTGCCCATCTCTATCAAAAGTTCACTTACTCTGTGGTAACCGGTTGTATAGGCTGTGTTGTTTTTATTTAGTTTTAATATAAAAATGGGGTTTGATGATGGTCAAGTACATTTAGATAATGCAAACGAAGTTTTTTTTGCCGGTCAAGCAGTCCGTGGCCGAATGGTGTTTGACCAAACGAAACCTAAAACTATACATGGTGAGTAGTCTTAATTAAATAGCCAAAAGAAAGAGGCTCCTGTTGGATTGTATTACGTATAGTTTGGACAACGAAATAAATATGGTTCAGTAAAAAGGGCGGCAAATTTGAAATATCAACAGGTTGCAACGCTGATTAGACACCGAAATAACGGAGTAAATAGATGAGCAGTCACCAGGCTCTGATGGACTCTATAAATAACATCCGATATGCGATCCGTATTAACATCGTCCTCAATCCTCAATGCCCATATTTAAAAATAATTAATTAAAAATAATTTACTATAAATTGGTGTACATGTTGAAAAACAATAAACATTAATTTATATTATACAAGTGGCCAGTAATAAAAATAATTATTAATTAATACACTTTTAAAGTTTTCGGAAAATTGTTTATGAGTCTCATCATAAAGACGACATCTGTAATTTTTTTTTTCGTTTCTAAAAATGATTTGTTCATCTTTCGTTGGTCAAACTATAACGGGACGCCATGAAAAAGACTTAGAAAATTATCGTTCACCTTAAAAAAGTAAAATTTCGCCTTATCATACCTTCGGGAGCTGGTGGAATGTGGGAGTATAAGAGTGGGGAATCACGAGTGCACACTACCCAGGTCATTGACCTTGACCTTTCGGGTCATTGCCATTAGGGTTCACATTCAATGAACCCGTGGTCGTTGAATTGGACGGTGCGTGACCTGGCCTCGGTAACCTGGACCTTGATCTTGACCGCTGTGTCATTGACCTTGACCTTGGTGACGTCGGTGCCGCCATGAAAAAGACTTAGAAAACTTTCGAACAAAAAAGACCCCTAACTGGTAAAGCACTCCCACATGCTACAATGCTTGAATCAAAATATTTCAACTAATTAATCATAGTCTGCCGGAGTATGATAAATAAAAAACATTGTTTTAGGAATATGCATAAGTTTCAAAGGGTACTGCAAGGTGCATTGGACAACCACAAGGCGTCGACGTCGTTTTAATCGAACTGTTACCGACACAGTACACCATGACTCCTATGAAGAATTCTTTAATTCGGAAACTTATGTTTGTGGCAGTCCCGCTGGTGAGTATTACTTTCTTATAACACACTTCTGCATTGGAGATGTGAGTGATGTGACTGTGGTGCACCTCTGCAGTCGATGGATCACCGCCTTTCATACCCGCTGTGCCCCTATACCTATACAATTGCCGACCTGAATGAGGGTGCGGTCAATATCGCCGAATTTTGAGCGGACGTATCTTCATAGGGTATCGAGCACATATTTTAGGTCTCGAGGTACACTTTATAACCGTTATACAAATCTCAATCTTAAATCTTTCTTCTAGCCGAACATCACTTGCAACCAGGTCATTACGAGTACAACTTTGACCACACGCTGCCAACCACCATTCCTTCGTCTTTCGAAGCCAATCACGGGCACATCCGATACCGCATCAAAGTGGTTATGGTCACCATCGGTCTTCTGTCGTTGGATAAGCAAATAAGGGTCCCCATTACAGTGACTGCGCCAGTGAATCTGAATCTAAATCCGTACTGCAGGGTAAGCGAGAGACTTTTTTATATATTTTCGGTACGTAATCGTGACGCTGTGTAGGTACTTTTTATAATTTCTTGTTTTGAGCACCGGTCAGTAATATAAAATCACACAAATCACAAATGGAGAGTGGTTACCATGGCCTATGGACGAGTGCAACTCCAGGGGAATTATTCTCGTGCTGCCGACCCTATAAGAACAAAGAAATTTTGTGCCGTCAGCACAGAAAACAAGCAGGACAAGCCTTTGGTCCTCCCATTGACAACAAAACTTCTCCAGTGAGCTCTGTCTACCCGGCTCACCGCCGGGAACACAACACGAGGTTATATAGCCGCTTTCTTCTGTAGGGCTGGCGGGTAATACCGTCGTGTATGTATTTATTATTGTTATCAGGAACCTATACAACTTAAAATGATAAACTCGTACTGCTGCTGGTGCGTCGCTGCGGGCTCGTCCGAGATCCAGGTGAAGACGCCGGTGTCAGGGTACTGCTCCGGACAGACTATCCCGATAGAAGTCAACATCTCGAACCTTAGTCGGGTCACCATCAAGGAGATCAACTTTGCCATTATACGGGTATGTATCTACTACTAAGTTAACATGTAACCAAACAACTCGGTGATAAAACATATAGCAGAAAATAGGTATAGTTAATGATAAAAGTAGCTTCAATTATAGCCAATCAAAAGCTGGACATACGCTTCGCTCAATGTGTGTAATTGCACTCGATCCTCTGTCTTCCGCATCTAGTTCAAACTTGTAACAAATAATCAACTTAAATTAAATTGAAACATTTTAAATTAAACACGATATATTTATTACAAAACAATCCGCGCGCGCCAGGGCCTCGTTTGTCTCGCGATTTAGTTCCAAGATACATATCTCGAGGTACAATCAACAAAATAGATACGGTTGCAATTTTTCATATAAAGTTAAAAGTGTCACACTATCTCCTTTGTCGACTATACCTATAGCTATTATAACTTGTAGTGCAACTTGATAATAAGGACGTTGATGGTGGTCTGGTGCGATGGTGATGCTGCAGATGCGAAGGTGCCCTTAGCAACCTGTTTTCCGCTTATAAAACTGTTTCTCTCGGTCTTCTTTTTATACTATGACTTGGTACCTATAGGTACTCAATTGCAAAAATCACGTTGTGAAGGATGATCCAAAAAAAAACTTTGATACTTGAGCCTAACGCATATATTGTATTTGTAGGTAATGAAGTTATGAAGCAGATCAGCTTGCCATATACAGGGCGTCCCACGGCGATGCCACATGGAGGGAAAGTACCTTAAATCCTTAAGTTAGCTCATTTTGTTTAAAGGAGACTTCATTTTATTTTTAAAAAGAAACAAAACTGCATTCAAAGATTTTTAAAAATTCGCTTGCCACACCCGGTAATCGAACCGACTAAAAGCCGAAAAAGTAACATCCTGTATTTTTATGGCATCAATCGATAGTGTCAATCATAAGGATCAAATCTCTCTAAGAAACATGGTAAATTAAACGAAAGGAAGTCCTTGAAATCTAAAATTATAAATTCAATTTGGCAAAATAAAACACTTTAACTCAAAGTTCATCCATCCATCTGATACCATATTAACAATAAAATTACATATTTAATCTACTTTTCTTTTTTTATCGTGCTGACACCGCTGCTGGTCAGCAGTAGTATTTAGGTATGTCGAACTCAAACCGACTAAAACCGCACGCCATCTAAATTAACAGGTTATAAGTTGATCCATAGGGCAATTCTCATGCCATTTTCGTTGCACAGTGTACACCGCGTGCAGGTTTCTAATCAAGCACCCAAAAATAACTACCTACCCTACCTACACATACCTCATGCAGTTACCCAATAAAGTTACATTCTAAACAGGTAACAAAGTTCATTCATTTAGTACTCATTTTACTAAATAAATTTCATCGAAGACATCTCTAGTGTTGATACCTTGTGAGAAATTCTTACAAGGTATCAACACTAGAGATATCTTTGATGTGTTGATACCTTGTAAGAAATTCTTACAAGGTATCAATCTAAAATTATAAATTCAATTTTGTCAATCATAAGGATTAAATCTCTCTAAGAAACATGGTAAATTAAACGAAAGGAAGTCCTTGGAATCTAAAATTATAAATTCAATTTGGCTAAAACACTTTAACTCAAAGTTCATTCATCCATCTGATACCATATTAACAATAAAATTCCATATTTAAACTGCTTTTCTTTTTTTATCGTGCTGACACCGCTGCTGGTCAGCAGTAGTATTTAGGTATGTCGAACTCAAACCGACTAAAACCGCACGCCGTCTAAATTAACAGGTTATAAGTTGATCTATAGGGCAATTCTCTTGCCATTTTCGTTGCACAGGGTACACCGCGTACAGGTTTCTAATCAAATCAAAGATATCTCTAGTGTTGATACCTTGTAAGAATTTCTTACAAGGTATCAACACATCAAAGATATCTCTAGTGTTGATACCTTGTAAGAATTTCTCACAAGGTATCAACACTAGAGATATCTTTGATGAAATTTATTTAGTAAAATGAGTACTAAATGAATTAACTTTGTTACCTGTTTAGAATGTAACTGTATTGGGTAACTGCATGAGGTATGTGTAGGTAGGGTAGGTAGTTATTTTTGGGTGCTTGATTAGAAACCTGCACGCGGTGTACCTACCTACCCTGTGCAACGAAAATGGCAAGAGAATTGCCCTATGGATCAACTTATAACCTGTTAATTTAGACGGCGTGCGGTTTTAGTCGGTTTGAGTTCGACATACCTAAATACTACTGCTGACCAGCAGCGGTGTCAGCACGATAAAAAAAGAAAAGTTGTTTAAATATGGAATTTTATTGTTAATATGGTATCAGATGGATGGATGAACTTTGGATTAAAGTGTTTTATTTTGCCAAATTGAATTTATAATTTTAGATTTCAAGGACTTCCTTTCATTTAATTTACCATGTTTCTTAGAGAGATTTGATCCTTATGATTGACACTATCGATTGATGCCATAAAAATACAGGGTGTTACTTTTTCGGATTTTAGTCGGTTCGATTACCGGGTGTGGCAAGCGAATTTCTAAAAATCTTTAAATGCAGTTTGTTTCTTTTTAAAAATAAAATGATGTCTCCTTTAAGTAAAATGAGCTAACTTAAGGATTTAAGGTACTTTCCCTCCATGTGGCATTGCCGTGGGACACCCTGTATACCTACATACACTACGAATATACGGCTTACGTCTTTATACCCCTCCAGCTAAGCTAAATTGCTTGTGTTAGGGGTGGGTCCACGGTAGAGCGACGAACAGGATTCGAACCTGGGTCTTTCCCATTAAATAAGGAAACCATTTAACCACTAAGCTACTGATATAAATTTAGCCTCAAATATAAGTTAATTTTAATCGAAAACTTTAGGATGTAAGATTCATTGCAACATCATCTCCGGGCATCAGGACTGAAACCCACACCATAGTGGAACTGAAGGAGGGTCCCGTCGCTGCGGGTACCGTCCCTAACTGGAACCTGGAGATGCTTATCCCGCCTGTGGAGGCGTACAGCTTCGACGGCTGCCGATACATCGATGTCAACTACACCTTTAAGGTACACACGCACTTGTTCAAACTTTTTATCTTTGGAACGGGATCAGGATTCCACGCAAGTGGAAACGGGGATAACAGCTAGTTACGATTTTTTTTTTCTCAGGTAACCACTAAAACCGGTGCTTGTCACGAAAACGGCGAAGACGCTCAGCGCATTCTCATCGGCAATATCCCTCTGATTGGCTTCCAGGATAACATCCCAGGGGCTAGAATTTACCCGGGCCCGGTTATCAACCCACCCCAACCTTATCCCTATCCACAGAACCCGCCTCATCCCAACCCAGGCAATCCCCCTTACCCTTACCCTGAGAACCAACCTTGCCCGGCAAACAAACCAGATGCTGACGTGGCTCCGACGGATACTAAAGCTGATCCACCACCACCTTACCCTGGGTTTAACCCAAATGTGAGCTCTGGATCACAAGATACTGAGAACTTTGACTTTATTGACGGTAACACTAGGACAAGTGCACCTTTATTGATGCCAGGTGCCACAATACCTTCTGTGAGTATTTTTATAATACTAGGTACAACTTTAATGCTAGAGTTTGGCCAACGGAAGATGAACAAATCAGGATTTTTTCAAAACATTTATATATGGCAACAGTTTTTTTCTGTCAGTTAGTATTCTTGATACTCATGTAATGTTATCATTTTCGGATAGCTCTCAAAGTGCATTGATTACTTTTTTATATTGGCCAATTTGAATATTTATACGAGAAAATTATTATGTTTAAGTATAAGGTATTGACTCCGATGTTTTTAAAATAACTTTAAACCGCATACCTGATTTATTACTCAAAATTGTTTGTAATAAAGAGCACAAACACGTCGATCTCCAGTGACGTCACCCTGTCTGACCAATGACAATCTCGAACAAGGTTGTTGCAACGTTGTGCTCGACGCTGAACGCTTAGAGAATTGCACAGCAGACTCTACCGTATAATTTTTACAGATATTAATCTATGCAGACATATTATGACAGTAAAAACTATCTTAGTCCATTAGCTACTGCTTACTGTAGATTTTTTTTACACATTTCTCTAATGTTGATCGAAATAAATGAAGCAAGTAAGCCAAACTGGCAATATAATTCATAGCATTCATTTAGAAATCAAAGCGAGTATGCGTATAACTCGCTAATTGTATGACCCAATAAAATTGTCAAATGTGTTGATTGCAGCCCACGAGTCCGGCCCCAAATCCTTATGGGAACGCTTCGGCGCCAAACCCTTACGGAAACGCGTCAGCGCCTCCAAGTTAGACTCTCAGTTACTGATGATGATATAAGTAAGTTTCGCACTTGAAATATTAATTAAGGATCTGTCGCTATAATAATAAGGTTTGTCTGCATTAATACCTACCATATTTCATTTACAGGAATGTTCGTAGTAACCGAACACACCTCAGCCTATCCGGCGTACTAACATAAACACTAAGCAGAATCTATTAGTTTTATACATGTGTTATAACTTATAAGTGAAACTACAATAACTCGAACATCGTATTGTGCCTATGAGCAATGTATAAACGAAATATATGTACAGGTTATATAAACATACAGATATATAAACAAAATATGTACATGTTACAGGTGCCATTTTGCCATTTTTTCTAATGCAAAGTTTTATATACCTACCGTCACATAGAACAAACTTTTTCAAATAGTCATTGAATTGTTTCATTTTAGACTTAGCATTCTTGTGCGTTATTTAATCGATTTTATTTATGAAGAAGTTTCAATCGATTATACACATTGTCCACCCACAAGGTGGACGGACGACCTTATTAAGGCCGCGGGAACGCGCTGGATGCGAGCCGCTTCCAACCGGTCTTATTGGAGATCTATAGGGGAGGCCTATGTCCAGCAGTGGACTTCCTGTAGCTGAAATGATGATGAATGATGATGATACACATTGTTATATTATTTTTGCTGGACATTTCATATTTATTTTATTTATTGGAATAATAATTACCAACAATTAATTGTTATGAAATAATTATAGGAAGATTATACATATTTCATGGATTTACATTACGATAAAAAGTAGGTACCCTATTTTTATCGTAACGACATTTTTTAAATTGTGTTCTTGAAGATGTTCTCTCGCCGCACCATGTACAAGCATTTACAGCATTTTTACTTAGATTGTTATTAGACAATAATGAAAGTTATTTGATTCATAATATCTATTATATTTCTATAGTTTTATTATTGTATTCGATAGGTACGAAATCAATAGATTAGTTTATAATGGTTCTTAGAGCTGTTTTGTAAGTAATTGTTTAGATTTAAGTGATTCTTTACATATTAAGAAAATCGCATTGCATTAAATGCCTTTTGATATTGCAATTTTTAACTTATTATACTAACATTATAAATGTAGTACTTACTGTACTTAGGTACTGAGAAGTTTGCATGTTTGTTACTTAATTACGCGTAAACCGTTCCACAGATTTGTATGATTACCTGGATTAACACATTTTTGTGTCATCTAGTCTTTCTATATATAATTCTACTGTACGTATGTAGGTCACTGCATTCCTCCTAAACGGCATCCAGGATGCCACCCAAACTTATACAAAAAAAATCATTCAAATAGGTCCAGCCGTTTAGGAGGAGTTCACTTACAAAAAATATCATGCAGGACAACGTCTGCTCGGTATAATTATAAATAAGTAACATTTTAATAATGAAAGTACTTGGCAATTACTATTTTGGTAAATGTTTAATCCAACACACAAGTTACACATTAGTCTTACAGGGATAAAATTACAGATATCAGACTTATTGTAATACACAATCACTATCTCGTCCATACCACGTTAACAGTTCGCTAGTTCTCCTAGTTGTGTTCCCGGTAGCGCGCCGGGGGCCGCCTAGTGCGTATGGCGTCCCGTTGCGCGGCGCTGCTTGTTGCGGCCGCGCAGTCCTCACGCCCCGAGTTTTGGCGGGACGGTTGCTCATTGGCGCAACCGCCGCCCGCCGGATGCGGCGTTAATGTTGCCCGCGTTATACTCTCCCCCTCCAAGACTATTACTCGCCCCGAGTCTGGCTTGGCCTTGGTAACGCGGGGTCTACCCCTTCGTCTCTTCGGCATAACGGGACGTGCCGAATCCCATGAAGTGTCTAAAACCGTCAAGTCGGAGCTATGATATTTCCCTATTATGTTGTTTGAGAGGTCCGACAGAACGAAGGTAGTGGGACTTACCGTCCGTTCAATGCGATAAGGACCATCGCGCCTAGGCAAAAACTTACGAGTGATACCTTTAGTGGCATTACTTAGGTCGTGCGACTTGAGCAACACTAAATCTCCTACATTTATCATAGGCTCTTTTTGTCGGGAGTCATCAGCTATTTCTTTACGACTATCCTGGTGTTTTTCCACACGTTCCCTAATATCTGCGAGTGACGCAATAAAGGTTCGTAAATATGGGGTCACCTGGGGGACAAAGTTTTCCTTATCTAATATACTCCGTAGATCGTTGTGTACATCAAATGGGGTCCGCAGCTCACGCGCGAAAGTAAGGTAGGCGGGTGACTTACCTGTGGTGGAGCACACCGCGCTGTTCATAGCGAACCTCACGCTGGCTAAGTGTTTTGGCCAGTCGGTATGAGCCGATTTGACTAGTATGGCTAGCTGTACCTTGAGGTCCCTATTTTTACGCTCTGCGGGATTAGCCTCTGGGTGATACAATGGGATGAGCTCCTGCTTGACACCCATCAGGTGCATGCACTGTTGCATCACGGCCGACACGAACTGAGTGCCGTTGTCAGAGACGACCCGCCGCGGCAGTCCGTACCGAAGGAAGTATTCCTCTAAGAGCACTCGAGAGCAAGCCTCGGAGGTGGCTTCTACGAGTGAAAAGATTTCTACCCACCTTGTGGCTACGTCTTCTATGAGTAGAATCCACCTCTCCCCCTGGTCTTCAGGTGGAAGTGGACCAAATAGGTCTATAGCTAAGACCTCGCCTCGCTGTTGGAGGACGGGAGTCTGCAACAATCCCGAGGGTTTCTGGTTGGTGGGTTTGTAGCGGAGGCACTCAGCACACTTCTTCAGGTGATCAGTAACAAAACGGCGCATGCCAGCAAAAAAGTACCTCTCCCTTAGTCTTTGAAGTGTCCGCTCCACCCCTTGATGACCTGCAGTGGGAGAATCGTGTAATTCCCTTAGGATATCGTCTCGCATGCAGGTCGGTACCACCAACTGAGCATCCTCCGCATCGGAGTCAGGATCATAGCGGTAGAGAACTCCTTGTGACAATACGTACCCCCTCTCCAGCCAGCGGCTAGAATTAAGCTGATCGGAGTTCTCCAAATCAAGAATAATCTTCGATAATTCCGGGTCGGCCAGCTGAGCAGCTCGTAATTCGGTTGGGCTACTGGAGGGGAGATTAATGATAACAGGACACAAACCATGCTCCTCCAACTCCTCATCTTGATTACCTGGCGGGCGGCTCAGCGTGTCCGCGACTACGTTGGCCTTACCTGGAGTGTACTCATAGGTAATGTTGAATGATTGTAGCTTGAGTGCCCAACGGACCAACCTCCCGGAGGGTGACTTCACAGTGAGAAGCCACCTTAATGGCTGATGATCGCTTCTAACTATTACCTCATGCCCGTCTATATATCCTCTAAAGCGCTCTGCAGCCCACACGACAGCCAGGGCCTCGCGCTCCGTGGTACTGTAGTTTCTCTCAGCAGAGGTCAGCAGGCGGCTCGCATACTCTATAGGACGTTCATCTACACCTTCGCCTTGTAATAGCACTGCGCCTATGGCATAAGCGCTAGCGTCAGTTCTAAGTATGAACGGCTGGTCGTAGCTTACCTGTATTAAAATAGGGGCCCCACGTTGGGCGCCAGTTTAATATTAACTATCAGGCTGGTGGCACTTGGAATGAAAGTACTTGGCAATTACTATTTTGGTAAATGTTTAATCCAACACACAAGTTACACATTAGTCTTACAGGGATAAAATTACAGATATCAGACTTATTGTAATACTCAATCACTATCTCGTCCATACCACGTTAACAGTTCGCTAGTTCTCCTAGTTGTGTTCCCGGTAGCGCGCCGGGGGCCGCCTAGTGCGTATGGCGTCCCGTTGCGCGGCGCTGCTGCCCGCGTTATAACATTAATATAAAGTCTACTCGCTCTTTTAGTCATAACTAGTCATAATTATAATAATATTTAATATAAGTGTTGATCATTTACAATCAAATTCTATTTTTTTACGTTTATTAAAGATTTATTGTGTTGTGAACTATACGATTTAAATGTCAATTGTATGAAATACACAAATATTTTATGTTAATAAAAGTTTATTTTTGTGCCTCCCTATAACTTTTCATACATTGCCGATTATTTGATGTACCTATTTATTACCTAACCGCGATCCAACTGGCCCTCGATTCTGCTGAAGTAAAACCACTGTCGTACCACAATCACAGCAACAATTGGTACTATATTTTAGACTTTATTGCTATATGTTTTAAGTCCAAAACGGTGCGCACTGTGCGGTATGAAAGGAACTTCATCCCTCGCACACTCAAGCTGTGGAATGAACTCCCCGCGATGGTTTTCCCAAGCGACTACAATATGGGGTTCTTCAAGAAGGGCATTAGAAGGTTTCTTCAGGGTCGGCAGCACGAGTGTGACGCCCCTGGTGTTGCATACGTCCATAGGCCACGGTAACCACTTTCCATCAGGTGGGCCGTGTGCTTGTCTGCCACCTAAGTGGTATAAAAAAAAAAATGACTTTTTGTAGACTGAATGAAACAGTGTAATGAAATTCTTTTCGATTTTAAGTCTATAGCAATACAGTCTAAAATTTAATGTCATTTTTTGCAGTGACTGTGTGTGTGACTGTACGACAGTGGTTCTGTTTTAGCAGAATCGAGGGCCTGAACTGCAATGTTCAACTGGTCATACCCCTCTGATACATTTTCACTGTGAACTGGAAGCCACAAATGTATATAGGGCCTTCTACACGCCCCAATTATTTCCTATATAGTTTTCAATAATATCAGTAGGTAGGTATTGCACCAATAAAGATAACCGAAATAAGTTCAAAATTTCAGTATCAATAATAAAAATGCATGGTTTTTGCTATAAACTAATGAATCCGTTATAAATGGTTGATTTCAGAACGTGGTAGAAAATAGAAAATAGGTATCATGATATTTACACTCATTGCAATAAAACCACTTAAGTAGCTCACTTTAGCGTTGTCACGAACGATACCTTTAACATCTGGATGTACGCCAAAGAGTATAGTAATATGTAGCCTCAGGACATCCTTAGAGTATCTTTCATCACCATCACATACATCGAGTGATTATTCGATTAATATCGCCCTTTATAGTCTGTGATTGCCCATCTCGGCCATCTCTATTGTCAAAAGTTCAAAACAAAACATTAAACTTCAAAACATTTCATAGGTAATTCAAGGGTAATTCATTTTCTTTTTCATTTGATCTTTTTTACCGCTCGGCAACCGGTTGGATTGGTGTGGTTTGTCTAGTCGTCTAGTCGTCTACTATCGGTCAACCAACCCATGCTATAAAATCTTGTATAAAATCATTCATCATTGTATAAAATCTATAAGGTGTATTTTGTGAAGTGCGGTTATCGTGCTGTGATATTGTGAATTTAAAAAAATGGGGTATGATGCAGGTCAAATACTTTTGGATAGTGATAATGGTGCTTATTATGCCGGTCAAACTCTCTACGGCCGACTTATTTTTGATCAAGGAAAGCCTAAAACTATACATGGTAAGCCATTAAAAATACACTGAATGAGCTCATTCATATTCAGCATACATTTGATTGCCTGTTGCGTGGCGAATTTGCGAATAAATAAATATACTTAATTATAGTTTAACCACCTACCCAATGACCGTATTATTAACAATATACACATCATTTTATGTACTAAAAAAGTTATTGAATTAAAAAAGTGCAGGTAGTGCTTATTTATTTTTCATGATACTAATTTTCCAGATTTAAATAACAAAACTCTGGTAAAAATATACCTACATAATGTCAGGTACATGTAAATTAACATTAAAAAAAAAAACAAATAAATAACAATTTTTCTACTATTTACATACAGTAAAATGATTCTATAAAATGTTGATCTTAGAATGATGAATAAATGAAGAGATCCAAATATAATACAAAAAAAGAGAACAGAACTACAATATTGGACTTTGTAAATAATTTAGTTTACAATAAAGTACCTACCTAACTACTGATCTTAGAAAAAAAAACCAATTCAGAGCTGCAGTAGATCAAATTATACTACAATAAGCTTCTTTTGATTTTTCTATAACAAAAATATCCTTGACAAAAAAAAATTATTAAAAAAAAAAGTTATTCATAAATACACTTACTAAAATAATAAATACAATTACTTACATACATATTCTTATTACATAATAATGTCCACTTGCCAATCTGAGGCCTTAGTCACAGTCATAGATTTTTATTCTCTATAATAACGACATAATTGTTTCTTATTGATGATGTCAATAATAAATTCTTCTTTAGCTAAGTTTACCACCACATCCAAGGCACTGGTGGCGCTTTCACCTCACAACCCAGGGTTCTCTATTGCAGTGACATTGCATTGACATACATTGGTATGTCACTGCACAATAAAGTACCTAATTATTACTATAATATAATAATTCACTCTATCACTCACTAATAATAATAATAATTCACTCTTCGCCATTGGGCGAAGAGTGAACATTATCTAAAGGGAAACTGGTGGTAAAAGCTTACCTCAATCAAGTTTCTCATTCACATTTCCCTCGGCTTGTCATGGCCCCATCGCCACTGATATTTACGTATTTTTGTTCCAGGTATATACATAAGTTTCAAAGGGTTCTGCAAAGTCCATTGGACAACCACAGAGACTCGCAAAGTCAATGATGAAGATGTAACAGAGACGATAGACCATGATTCTTATGAAGAGTACTTTAATAGAAAGGCTTTTGTTGTCGGTGGCCCTAATGGTGAGTAATACTTTCTCTTACACTCCCGTGGTCAGTGCTGGCTTTACCAACAAGCTAAGTAGGCTGCAGCCTTGGACAGTGGATAAGTGTGCTTATCTTCTAGCAATCTACTTTATAGAAAGTGGTTACCAAGGCCTATGGACGAGTGCAACACCAGGGGAGTCACACTCGTGCTGCTGACCCGGTAAGAACAGAGATTCTGTACTGTCAGCGCAGAAGACAACCAGGATAAGTGTTTGGTCTTCCTGCTGACAGCACAAACCTTACCAGTGCATTTTAGGGGTGGCAAAGACCTAGCTTTGACTTTGGGTGACCAAACTCAAATCTAGGTGAAAGTCAGGAGGTGGATAACGGAACTTATTGTTGAGGAAACTTCAATCTTTTGCGCAACAAAAGTGCGGAAATCCCCACGAATAGCACCCGGCATTTCGGACTCAAACCGACTAAAATCGCACGCCCGTCGCGCGTTCTCAAATACCGTGATGTTCCGGGATTCGATAAGTTTACAAGTTAATAGTTTTTCTAAATTCCACTATGTGTTGCATACCCAAACATATTATGTACACTGAAGGAACTCGTGAGCCCCTCCGAGAACGCAATAGCAGCACACTGGGCAGACAAAATTTTATAACACAGAAGAAGAAGAAGAATTCCACTATCAAGATTGCGAATGTCATAAATCACAGTCCTAATTTCCTAAATGTGTTGTGTGTGTATTCCATCTGTAGGTACAGTGTACACCTACGCGTACACGCAATCGTTATCTGAAGCGATTCGTTTTTAAAAATAGACTCAACATAGCACTCTTATTCTTGTACACACTAACACGTGCGATTCTTTTTGTCTCTATTATACGACTTAGTTTTTTTTGTGTCTCAACACTCAACGCAGGCATAGGTTGAAGTATGTACCCATTAACAAGGTTTCATATATAGCTATATAGCATATAGCTTATAGGTAAAGTCTGTGAGGAAATAACACGAGGAAGGAAAACTCATGTAGTTACCTACATATGGGTCTTGATTGCTCTATTAGCATCTATTAGGTATATTATGGTATGGAATAATCTTAAAAATTTAATTGAGGTAGGTAGAGGTCATTCTCGTCCGGATCACTGTGAAAGCTAGACGTTATACACTCTAATAATAATCAGTAATTATTCGATACTAGTCTTTCTGTTTAAGTAAAAAGAGTTCATTTGTGCTTGTATCTTGAATTACGCTTATGACAATTTAGACTGGAGTGGTGTTAATTGATTTATAGTATACGGAAAAAAATCAGATAAAATGAATCATACACCAACATCAAGTCAGTTAATAAGATTTTCTTCACAACCTGATCTACCTATGGATTCATATGAACAGGACGTCATACGGAATATTAACATAAAAAAGAAGAGGAAATATCCTGAAGAGGAAAATATGATGGAGCTAAAACAGGATCTCATGAAGTCGCTTAAAGAAATGATTGATCTTCAGATGGCTGAGATAAAACAACAAAACAGTCAAATACTTGAAGCTAACACAGAGATCATACAGCTACTAAAAATGAATGCCTCAAACTATAAGGAAATCTCTAACAAAATGCAAACTCTTGAAACTGAGCAGAAGTCAGCATTGGAACGTATAGAAAATCTAGAAAATCAACTGAATAGTATGCAGAAGCAGCAAATTAAACAAAATGTAGAAATTAGAAATATTCCTCGAGATGATAATGAAAGTGTAAATGCGATAGTAAGGGATATATACAAAACCTTAGAAATCGAGCTTACCCAAAGCCCCAAAAATATTTATCGCAGAGGCAGAACTAATGGTCCCATTATAATAGAATATCATGACATCAAGAACAAGGAATCATTGTTAAAAGCTGCCAAAAAATATAACCATGAAAATAAGGATCGACCACTATCCACAGAAACCTTAGGCCTGCCTGGAGTTGTCTCTCGGATCTACATATCGGAGTCGCTCACGCCACTTACACAGAAAATACTCACAGCTGCTCGAGAACTGGTCAAATGTGGTAAATACAAGTATTGTTGGACATCACGAGGGAACGTTCTACTGCGCAAAGGAGAAGGAGAGCCTGCTGTGGTTGTTAAAACACTAGGTCAAATCAAAACTCTTGCCTTGGATTGACTATCTACTGGGAAAAATTGCTCTTCCTTATGGTATCAAATCACTTATTACAGACCCTTAACTAACAACCGATTCTATTACGTAAAAACATACCTTAAAATACATTATTATTCTAGCACTATAGCACCAACAGTATTCATATTTAGTAATTTATGTATGTCATTATTTATATCTCCTCACGAAACCAAATTTTTATCATATTTATATTATTCTGGCAAACCAACGTATTATTCTAACCACTTGTCTGTCTTTCATGGTTCAAACTCATTAACTCGGGAGACTCTTATTCTTGACCAATCACAGCATATCATATTATATTACAAATGGTATTGGTATGGCTAATAACTTGCATGACGTAGTTGCTGACGTTGATAGCGTTATCAACGCCGGTGACTCATTTTTGGTTGAGAATCCAGAAGCTTTCTCTGAGTATGAACTTGCTAGTGGACCTTCTCTTAAAATAGCTGTGCAGAATATACGAAGTATAAATAGAAACCTAGAGGCTTTTAGGGTATATCTGGGAAGTAGTGACTTGAGTTATGACATGATCATTCTTACAGAATGCTGGCTTCCTGACTTGATATCTATACCGGAAATCGATGGATATAGTCGCTACTTTACACGAGATCATATCAATCAAAATAGTGGGGTGGTTGTTTATGTGAATAATAACATATCGGATGTTATGGTAACCGAACCAATCATTGCAGATGCAGACTGTCTAGTTGTGAAACTGGGTAATAGCCACGCATTTGTTTGTGTCTATAGATCACCATCTTTTCGTGTAATCACTAACTTCCTCAATACACTGGACCAACTTCTATGGGATCTTAGGCATGTGCCTAATATTTATCTGACAGGGGACCTAAACATTGATATTGCCATAAATAATATGGATTCTAGATCTAATAACTTCTTAGATGTTCTTGCTACCCACTGTATGTTACCAAGTCATCTTATAAATACTCGTGCAGATAAATGCTACGATCACTGTATTCTTAAAACGACTTCTAAAACTCTGACCTTAGTTTGTGATTCATGTATTACTGATCATAGATGTGTTTGTTTCTTTATACCAGTGGATAATCCGTGTAATAACAACCGCAAAAAAATGCCGATACCGTCAATTAATTATGAAAAGATATATAATATGACTAAACTAATAGACTGGACTAATATATTGTTAGAAACAGATCCAAACATAGCTACAGCAAAATTTATTACCATTATAAAAGACATTATTCAAGAAAGTACTTTCCTAAAGCCAATTCCTAACAGAAAACAAATTTTGCAGCCTTGGGTAACTCCAGGATTGCTACGTTGCATGAGATTTAGGGATGTCCTACATAGAAGACATTTAAAGTCACCTGCCAACCATGATCTTGAACTCACATATCTGCGCTATAGAAATCATTGCAACAAAATTCTACACAATCTCAAAAATGAATATGATAAATTAGATTTAAATGAAAGCAAAAGTGATATAAAAAGAACTTGGGACGTGATAAAACGTGTATGCAATTTAAACAAAACAAATAAACCTCAAGATCAGCATGAGTTATTAAAAATAAAATCAACACCTCAAGAATCAATTAATTTCATCAATGATTCCTTTGTTAGGGTAGGTGGGAATCTATCAAAACAAATTTTTCAAAAATTAAAAATGTCAGAGCAAGATATTGTGCAAAATTTTAAAGTTAAAAAATCTCCTGTAAAGTCGTTGGTGTTATTGGATACGGACGAGCTGGAAGTATCTAATATTGTCAAGTCATTAAAAAATAGCAAATCTTCTGGATGGGACGGTATATCTTCCATGTTATTAAAAAAATGTATTAATGTTCTCGCAAAGCCCTTAACCCATATATTCAATGTATCATTATCTTCAGGTATTTTTCCAAATATGCTGAAAAAATCTATTGTTGTACCAGTCTTTAAATCAGGGGATAAAAATAACATCACAAACTACCGCCCAATCTCCCTCTTACCCACGATTGCGAAAGTACTTGAAAAAATTGTTAATGTGCGCCTGGTTAACTATTTGGAACATAATGATATTCTCTCACGTAACCAGTTCGGTTTTAGGAAAAAAAAATCTACAACCGATGCCATCGAAACTTTGGTAGCTGAGGTAGCACAGAATTTAGATCGTAAAAAGAAATGCATTGGGATTTTCCTCGATCTCGCCAAGGCGTTCGACACGGTTTCTGTTCCTCTACTGATACGTAAGCTTGAGTCCATAGGTATACGAGGTGTTCCGCTTGAATTCTTTAAGGACTACCTTCGTAATAGATTCCAAACCGTAAAATTGGGGGATTATATTAGTTCCAAATTACAAGTTGACTTTGGCGTGCCCCAAGGTTCAGTGCTAGGGCCTACATTGTTCCTTATCTATGTAAATAATCTCTGTAATATGCAATTAGAAAATGCTAAAATAGTTACATTTGCAGATGATACTGTAATACTCTTCCAAAACACATCATGGGAAAACGTAAAATTATCAGCAGAATCAGGTCTTCGCAGTGTAATACAATGGCTTGATCACAGTTTGCTGACGTTAAATCTTGATAAAACCAAATATATAACATTCAGTATAAGGTCAAATACACAACCCCTCCCGGATTTCTCATTAAAGGCGCATTCCTTTGATTGTGTAGACGCCACCAGATGTGGCTGTTATACTATGTGTGCAACTGACAGTGTCCGATACTTGGGCATAGAAATAGACAAAAACTTAAATTGGAAGGAACATATAAATAAGCTTAGAACTAGAATAAGAAAACTTATACCCATTTTCAAAAAATTGAAACACTTAAAAGACAGCAAAACGAATAAAATTGTCTATCTGACTTTATGCCAATCAATAGCTGCATATGGTATATCGGTGTGGGGCGGCGCTAGAAAAAGTACACTCATAACAATGGAAAGGGCATTGCGTTGCGTCATAAAGGTAATCAACTTCAAACCATACAGATATCCTACCACCGACCTGTACAAGGAATTTGGCGTCCTAAATATACGTCAACTCTTCATCAAAGCCATAGTTCTAAAACAACACGCGTTTCCGAATCTTACCATCACATCTGCAAGGAGACAACATGAAGTATACAGGGTCCCTGCGTGCAAAACTACCTTTGCCCAGTGTTTCTTCTATTTCTTGGCCCCATTTCTGTACAACCGCTTAAGTAAAAATTATTGTCTCAAAGATCTAACAGGTTTTGCTTGTAGGGGAGTTCTGAATGAGTACCTGGGTGGTTTGGATTTTGAACAGACAGAATCACTAATACAAGTTTGCCAATAAACTGTATATACTAATTAAAAAAATATATATTATATTACATAAAACCTTTATATTATTCTTTATATTTATATTATTTATATCACAACTTATAAAGTTTGCATTGACACTAAATAAGTTAATTATATATCTACTCAAAATACAATAAACTAAATCTACAGTGAATTATGTGACACATTTATATATACTCGTATACATTTAACATTTATACATAAATTTCATTATATACACAATATATTAAACATAAATACTAAAAATAGTATTCTTACATATATACTAAACTATAATAAATTATATATCGTCTTTATTTTTCAAACATATATATGTATATTTATATTATGGTAGGTATACTTACATGAATAATACCTGATACCTAAAAAGGAAATATAAAAAATGTCATAGTTTATAGTCTAAGGATTGTGTCCTTGTTTACTAGTGTATAATTTCTAATTTAAATCTAAATAAACTGTGAAGAACTATTTATCTTAATCTTACACATATACTATGTGTTTATGATGGACTCATCGCTCGTATTGTCCTATTCAAATCACTGTGCACATTAAATTATAGTCCTTATTTCAACTAACCCAAAGCGGATATTGATCCATATGAGAATCTTACCTCGCCGTAACACAGTTGCGACTAGCACGGGAGGTAAAGATCTTATTTTCTCGACTTACCGCCGACTATAAAATAATTATAAAATTAATTAGTTGAATAATTCTTTCGGCGATCGCTTATAAGTTTTAATTTAGCCTAGAGTGTGTTAGTTTGAGTTTAAGTCTAGGTACTGTCGACCAAAAAGCTACATGTGTGAAATGTGTGGAAATAAATAAATAAAAAAAAGATAAGTAGGTAAGTAGGTATATGCAATGCTTCTTGTGAAGTCCGCTTATTATGAGAAGTTTGCCAGTTCGTTTCCATGTCATTATAAAGCGGATTTCTGTGTGTAGGTATCATAGTATTCTCATAGGATGAAATTGTATTGTATCTAGTACCTAATAATTGTATATTTTTGTTACCTACCTCTTTGTGTAAAATAAATAAAATAAAAATAAAAAAAAAAAAAAAAAAAAAAAAGAGGTAGTGTTTAATGAATGGTCTGCCCGGTCAGGATCGACCGAGGCGTAAGTAGGTATATCAATCAGCAAAAGCCAGATCAAAAGTATCCGTAAACGTCGAGCATGCCCTACAGAATACCGCAACTAAATAACCTCGTGTTGTGTTCCCGGCGGTGAGTAGGGTAGCCAGAGTTCACTGGAGAGGTTTTGTGCAGTCAGTGGGAAGACCAAAGGCTTGTCCTACTTATCTTCTGCGCTAACAGAACCGAATCTCTCTGTTTTTACAGGGTTGCCAGCACGAGAGTGACTCTCCTGGTGTTGCACTCGTCCATAGGCCACGGTAACACTCAGGTGGGCCGTGTGCTTGTCAGTGACCTAAGTATCATAAAGAAGAGCATGTTATCATCATCCTAGCGTTAGTACCGGTCGCATCCGAGGCCATCGCCTCGGAGTTCGGGATTCGCTTAAATATGATGTATTTGTTCGGCTATATTTGGATGCGACTGCCGTCTGGCCTCGTAGTCTGAGATGTGTTTAGTGGCCACACTGGCCATCCACTAACAGGGATGTTCAGGTCGCCTATACAGGCTTTCGTCTTAACCAAAGATCATTGAGTGTCGGGACGACGGCCTTCTACCTTCTAATGTGCCCTCCGAAGCACGGAAGCGCTCAGGTGAAATACCATTAAGCGGTCACCTATCCAAATGGCCAAGTGGGTGACAGGCGCCTGCCTCCTACCCGAGGAAAGGTGGGGACACCGTAGTTCCATATCCGAGGGGCTATGCGATGTCCCTGTGGGTTAACCGGGGAGTGAGGGACACGCCAGAGGCTTCCTCACCCTCGGCAACTGATGACCCGAGATGGAGTGACGTAAAAAAAGGAACCGCATTGAGAAAGAGGTGTGTGTGACTGTATGTGTGCAGTACCTACCTAGTATAAACAGCCAGTCAGTCGATGACCTAAGGCGAGCCTATGATTGAAATATAAATATTTAATTTCACCATTCTGTCCAAGGTCAGCTAAAAAGAAACGGAACGTACTACAAAAAATTTGCATTACAATTAGGTAAAGTGTGAAGGTGCTAGGCGAGATGTTAAAACCCGTTTTATTATCTTAATAGTATAACTACTTATGTCAGTGAATTAAATAAGAAATTAACATTGTTAATGATAAGATAAACTTGTTTTATAGACCATTGAAAATGATACCACTGCCGTTTGTGATTGGGCAGTTGATAGCCCCAGACTGCCAAGAATGAACTTCCCGAACATGATATAGTTACCGGCATAACCCATGGGCGTACCCAGCTTTCTTTAAGTCAAAGGACAAAGGGACAAAGTGAACGATGGGGCGGGGATATTGTCGTGAGTTTTTAAAATTATTAACTTCGGCCAGAGCAGGGTGGGGCAAACGCCCCACTTGCCTCTCTTCCCTGGGTACGCCCATGCAAATAATATATGCATGACACAAGACATGGGGTAAAGATATTCTCTCTAACCCCATGTCTCGACAGAAACGAGACCTTGGCGCGCGCGAATTGGTTTAATATAATCTGTGATTCGGGGATTTGGGGTCCTCCGCCGCTGTAGCAACCCATGGTATCCTCAAAAGACACCTAAAAATACGCACTTGTGCATATAGATAGAGCACAAGTACGTCATCATTTCAGCCATAGGAAGTCCACTGCTGGACATAGGCCTCCCCTAGATCTCCAATAAGACCGGTTGGAAGGGGCTCATCTATACTTCTATACTTTACTTATAATATTATAAAGAGGAAAGATTTGTTTTTTTTTTTGTTTGTAACGAATAGGCTCCGAAACTACTGGACCGATTTCAATAATTCTTTCACCTATAGAAAGCTACACTATCTGGGAGTAACATAGGCTATATAACATCACGCTACTACTAAAGGGAGCGGAGCAGTGAGCATAAATGTCAATAAATCGGGCAGATTTCCATACATTCTTTACTAATATTAGATTTGTATTTTTGTATTCGAGTAAACTCAAGAACTAATGAACCGATTTCAAAAATTCTTTTACCATTAGAAAGCTGCACTATCACTGACTAACATAGGCTATAATTAATTTTCAAAAAAATAGGGATCCTGGATAAAACTTCAATAATGTAACCCAAGGTGTAAAAAAAATGACCTAAAAATTCCTTACATCGCGTACGCTGCGAAAACTATTGAACATAGTACAAAATAATGTACTGTAGAAATGTATAACTTAAACAGGTCTACATAAAAGTCCGCGACAGCATATGTCTATCTAATAAGGGTAGCTCACAATAACCATTTTTATCTTTTACAAATTATAAAAAAATATGTGTCATTTTCGAAGCTATTTTTAACAATATAGTGTTAAGCCTTATCTGACTAAATACGTTAGATACATTGTACATTTAATGTAGATCAAAATTGCCCTTTACACTGTATAATTATAATGAATATTTTAGAATCTATTGCAGTATGAAAGTAACGCGCGACGATATAAATTCAAGCCGAAATGCCGATCAAAGTCAGACCACGGAATCTATACCTTTATATTAATTCTTATCTAAATAAATCGTTTGGTATCTAAGATTGTTTCAATACCTGTTATTACGAAATTATAATGTCAATAAATCCGGTAAATTACCATACATTATTTGAAAACTAATTATAATTACGGGCAGGGGCTAAAAGGGTGCAACCACGGGTGTTCGAAGTATTTCACGTTCACGAGCGAAGACAGGGAAGGTCAGCTGAACACAAGATGCAACGGTAACGGGATCCGAATGCGGGATTGGAACCTCCATGTGATGCATCCTGGGTAACGGAGGCATTAACGCCCCTCACCCAGGGGAGGCGCTACCGCCTACGGCAAATACATACAGCAACGGGAGCAGCTCTATAGAGGGCTGCTCAAAGGCTTCCCACATGTCCCTCTGACTACGAGGAGGCCCAGTAGAGAGCAGGAAAGGGAAGGGCTGGTCACCGAGCGCGGACGTGAGGATTATAGGTCCGGCCTCCTGTCATCCCTTCACGCCCGTCTCCTCCCTTTCCGGAATTCGATGGGACATCGTGCTTCCCACTTCTGAGAGGGCCATCTTAAAATTGTAGATGGCCCAGGGTCAGCCGGGGGGTGCGGAAAATGCCCTAGGCAATTTTACACTCCAGCAACTGAAGACCCGCGACGGCATGCTGTTTAGTGGGTCCGAATTCCACATGGCACTCCTGATGGCTGACGGGGATGGTATCCGAGGCAATTTTAGCACGAAAGAAAAGTTTGTACGGAATCCGAATTCCACGCGGGTGGAGCCGCGGGCAACAGCTATAATACATATATGCAGGTAACTTTACTCGATGTGAGCTCTCTTGTCTGGGTGAGATTTGAAGCACTTGAGATTGTCAATTAAGAAATATTCAGAAAATCCCAATCACACTCCTATCTGAGAATTGGAATCCGGAAACCTTTTTAGATTGGCTACTAAGGCATATCCCACGCACTCCGGGGAACCAGGGCTGGTAAAGAAGCTCTCGCTACATACAAATATAGACTCGCTAACTCGCTATATAAACATACTTTTTTCCGCGGTAACTTTAAATGCCTGAACAGATTTGTATGTAGGGACCCAGACACTGGTTTTGAACTTTTTGTTTATTTTTTGACCTCGCGTTTTTTATTCTTTGTTTTTTTTTTGAACTAGGTATAACAAGTCAATTTCAAGCAAACCATAGAGACACAGCATAATCGTTTTTGTCCATCTCAACTTTGCTAAGCGCTTGTAAGCTACTAAGCTTTTGTTTCGAAGTTCGCCATCGCATATTAGCACAGCGGGTGACCTTGTACCGAACACTAGTATTCGTAAATATCGACCTTGGTTCGATCCAATCTGCGGCCAAAGCAATTTGAGCCTTATTTAGTGCTTGAAGGAAGTAATGGGTTGAATTTTGGTTATAAGAACGGCTATCCCTATGTGGAATAAGTAAAATAAAACTACGCAAAAATATGTCAAGTTCATTTTATTTGCATTCTAGAACCCATATATGGGTGTAAACAGTGCTGTGTGAATTTCCTAGAATATTTAGCAAGTATTATAATTACCAAATTTGAGTTGGTTCTAAAAAGGTTGAGTGTTCACTAAATCCAGGAAAGGCATCGGATAGAATAGGATAGAGGAAGGGGTTTTTTCAGTCTAACATATTAGGCGCAGAGTCTTTTGCCGTCAATCGGGTAGGTGCTTTCATCAGAGGGCAGGGTAGGGCTACTAAGACTTTAATCAAAAAATCCATTTAACACATTTTGCTCTGACTCTGACATAATATTCATCTGAGAACTTCATCAGTCAGTACAAAAACTGTTGTTTACCGATTCCAACGAATTTAGATTTTATGTTTTAAATGGTTTCTGCATGAGTACGTACTTAAGATTAGTTACACTAATCGCGTCATAATTTTATTTTTAATATTTTGTAAACATGAGCAACTGAACGCGCGGCTGAAAAACACCGGCCAAGTGAGTCGGACTCGCGCACGAAGTGTTATGTGTGAACTTCGTCTCAGCGAAAGCATGCTAGTCAGTTTTGTCGCAATTGCCATAAGTGAGGGGTAATCAACGAATAGTCGCGTGCAATATATCGTCGTCTTTCACTTGGTGTGTACCCCGCATTATCGGTCACGAACTAATTGTATTAAGGCGAGGTTCTAGTGAGACGAGTAGGTATTTTACGTCACTTCAAACCCTGCAACACATGCGCAATCGACGCAACATGTCACGCCAATGTATAGAAAAATCAGTAGATACATTCTTAAAATAAAATTCAAAAACGTATTATAAAAATTACAAACTATGTATTTTTTTTTTTTTCATTTTTCGTTTTCACTCAAAATTACATATCTCATTAAGTCATTATCAAAGTAACGATAAATGCCGATTGAACTACCTAACAAATGACAAGATCTAACCGTGTTGAATTGGATCGGTTCAATTTTGGCATGTGGTGTCTTTCACTCTCGCTCCCATTGAACGCGCAATGAAAGGTCTGAACACTGATTGAACATTAATTCGGGTTCGGTTATTTTGTCTCGTATGCTGCAGGCTGCAGCCCACGAATATAAAAGTATCATGTTCATAACATTGCTTTTGAATCTTGTAAAAGTACTGTGTTTAATAAAGAACTAGCTTTTGCCCGCGGCTCCGCCCGCGTGGATGTCGGTTATCGCGACCAAACATAGCCTATGTCCTTTCTCAAGGTCTAATCTACCCCTATACCAAATTTCATCAAAATCGGTTCAGCGGTTTAATCGTAAAAGCGAGACAGACAGACAGACAGACAGACAGACAGACAGAGTTACTTTCGCATTTATAATATTAGTAGGGATAATTCGGAACGGACTAAGATTCGGACTAGGCGCCATACTAGTAACTTATATTCAGCTCAAAAATACTGGTTACTGACACACATAGCTATTGAAGGTAGGATCAGGTTTCATACAAAAACTGGCATTGTCCAAACATACAAATAAATATTGTTATTCCCATGCATGTGGGAGATTTAAATTAATGAGGAGAACTTCTTTACTAAATTTAAACAAATATATGGGATATACTTACCTACTTTAGACAATAACAATATTATGTATAATTTAAATAACGGGCCTGTCCAGATCGAATGGCAAGAGGCCGGACGGCTTAACTCTCGTGCCGTGGAGGGGGGTAAATGCTTGGTTTGGGACGCGACCTGCGTCAGTACTGTGGCTGCGAGTCACCTGGGCCGCACGGCTCTTTCCCCTGAGGCTGCGGCCGAAGATGCAGCTAGCAAAAAGCACCAGAAGTATGCAGCCTTAGAACCGCAATATATTGTGGTACCAGTCGCGGTCGAGACCATGGGCAGTTGGGGCATGGAAGCCAAAAAAATTGTTGTAGATAAAGGCCGAAGAATTAGGGAGAAAACTGGTGACTCTCGCTCTGGTTCGTACCTGGTGCAAAGGTTGACTATTGCGATCCAGCGTGGAAACGCGGCCAGTGTTCTGGGCTCCTTTACACCAGATACGACCCGGGCGGGTTATTAGGCTAACAATGGTTCTGTTAGCTGGTTGACAATTTTAAATTTGTGTAGTTAATATATCAATTAGCCTATTGCAGTCCACTGCTGTACATAGGCCTCTCCCAACATGCGCCACGTCTGCCGATCCTCCGCCTTCCGCATCTAGTCCGTCCCAGCCACCCTTCGCAGATCGTCAGTCCACCTGGCCTGGGGGTGTCCCACCTTTCGCTTTCCTTCTCCACTACACTCTAGGACCCGTCTGCTCCAGCGGCCATCAGTCCTTCGACAGATGTGGCCAGCCTACTACCATTTCAGCCTGCTGATTCTGCGAGCTATGTCGATAACCTTAGTTCTATGTCGGATGATCTCGTTGCGAATTTTATCCTTCAAAGAAACTCCAAGCATAGCTCGCTCCATAGCCCGCTACGCAACCTTCAGGTCGTGGACTAACCCCACCTTCAGTGGCTACATTTCGGCACTGTAAGTCATATAATAACAGGTAGGATGCACTGGTCGAAAACCTTTGTTTTGAGGCATTGCGGTAGGGGTGCGGAGAAAACCCGACGTAGTTAATGTAATATAATTTCAAATTTTATAAAACGCTTATTAATTGTGCATAAATAGTTTGAAATCTGGAAAAGACAGTGAGTCCTGAAATACTGGCTGTAAATATCTATTATAGGTCCAAAAATAATTGAAATAATACTATTTATTTTCGGTATCTGAATATCCAAGACGCGCAGTGGCGTGCACTTTTAATCAGTTCGAGTATATAAGCGGTAGGTTTATGTCCATTCATGGGTATCCGCGAGGATTCCCGCACGATAAAGAAAGAACAGATTTATACTTTGGATGAAATATAGGCTACATTTTATCCCTGTATAGGTTCCTCTAGCTAGTTTTTATAATGATTATCGCATAGGGATTAAAAAGACCGATGGCAAGCTACTTTCGACCTTAATGGCATTGCTTAATAAATACGTTTTTTAACATCTATAAATGACGCTGATCAACAATATGAAAAAAAAAAACTGGATTCTAGTTGCCGTCAATAAGGTCGAAAAGGGCTTGCACATATTTTTGGAGGTTCTGGGTTATGGTCAATGTAAAAAATAGGCGCAAGCCATTTTCGACCTTATCGGCAACTAGTACCCAACTTTTTTTTCATATTCGTGATCAGCGGCATCTATAGTTGTTAAAAAACATATTTTTTAAGAAATGTCGTTAAGATCGGAAGTAGCTTGCATTCGGTTTTATTAATCTCTTTGCGATAATAATTATAAAAACTAGTAAAAGGACCCTTTTAATTGGTAGACGAGCACATGGTCCATACGATGGGAAGTGGTTACCGAGGCCTATGGATGTATGTAACGCCCTCTTAGTTTGAAATAGTACATTAATTTAGGTATCCCGAAATAGATTCTTGGGGTAGCGGGAACAGGATCTCTATTATTTCATTATAGTGGAGCCATGGCCAATGTCTAGTTATAATATTTATTAGTTATAATATATAATATTTACATAAAAATAGAAATAATAGTAAAATCCGTTACAATTCGTTTGTCTAAGTAATTTAAGTTCAAATTGTAATTTATTTTTTATTCTTATTCACATTAAGTGGTATAGCTTCATTTTCTTTTTTACATCTAGGTTTTTATTTTATCAGAAAAAGAATTAATCGTGATAGATTATGTATTTCAGATGTAATTTATTATTCACTAGCTGACCCGGCGAACTACGTACCGCCATATTTGCCGCCCGCGTAGTATTCCGATCCCGCTGTACCTTCTATTCAAATTTCCATGTTAGATTCTAATCCCGTTCCCGCTGCACCGTCCCCGACCCGTGAACAATGTGAACATGCCACATAAATAATTGACCATGGGAAAAACATGGCTTTTCTAGATACAGACCCGTTCCCGCTGTACCTTCTATTCAAATTTCAATGTTAGATTCTGATCCCGTTCCCGCTGCACCGTCCCCGACCCGTGAACAATATGAACATGCCACATATAATTGACCATGGGAAAAACATGGCTTTTCTAGATTCAGACCCGTTCCCGTTGTACCTTCTATTCAAACTTCCATGTTAGAAGATTCTGATCCCGTTCCCGCTGCACCGTCCCCGACCCATGAACATGCCACATATAATTGACCATGGGAAAACATGGATTTTCTAGATTCAGTGTGGTCTTTTAAGGATTGTCCTTTGTGATTTGTTTATGGTCATGGCCAATGCAAGACGGATCGAAAATTGAAGTATTTTAAATTCAAGCGGCATGTCGGTTGGGATCATCGGGATCCTTGGAATGAGAACATCCTCACCTTCTAATTTTCCTTTGAGTGAAAAAAAAAAAAAAAAAAAAAAAATTTAAAAGTATATTATGTCCTTCCTGGTTCTAAGCTACCTCCCCACCAATTTTCAGCCAAATCAGTTCAGCCGTTCTTGACTTATAAGTGTTGTAACAAACACGACTTTCTTTTATATATATAGATTATCGTATAGGGGAAATTTTATGTGGTAGGTATGCCACACTGAATTTTTCTCTGAAATATTAATATTATCAAACCATTTATGTCAAACTGGGACATCATTCGTGAAACTCGCGACTAGTGTGAAACTTGTGAAAGGGATAAATATATTATTAAGTTTAAGTTTACGGGATAAATAAATTATTAGTTTAGAATTTTTACGTTCTTTCATGCTTCGTCGTCTACTCGTTGAGTCGTTTCTAAGGTTTCCAGTTTTTATGTATCAACTATTTATGTTTTTTGATAACATTTCATACATTGTCTAGGCATTGTATAGAATACCGGCCGAAGTTAACCTACTTCTATTTTTTATACTATGATCGATATTGTATGTATACGTAATGACGTGCGGGGTGCGGCGCGAGGGGGGTTCGCCGAAAAAACCAGCACACGTCCAACCTCGAACGCGCCTCAGCGGCGACTGACTGATGGCCGCGACAGCTGGAATACAGCAATTTTGATGATTTTTGCGGTTTATAGAAAAAAATAATACCTGCTTGATAAAATATAATTTTACCATTCGCTAGATATTTTTATGCTCTATTTTTTAATACAAACTTCGGCATGATTTGATAATGGTGTCTTAGTGAGAAACGTCTTTGAAATAGAGATTTGGAGCGTTTTAGACCCATGTTTGACGCTAATTTCTATCGAGCCAATTATCATGAATCGTGTTTCTATTTTTACAATAAACTTGAGGGTTTAGTCTATTTTATGAATATGCTTTTTATTTGACGCAATTTGCTATATTACTTGATATCCATACGTTTAAAAATGTTAAAAACTACTGCAACCCGGCCTTAAGCTCAATTCTCAAGAGTAGGCAGGGCAGAGTAATTTACAAGAGTAGGCAATATTTAAATTAAACGTTAAGTGGTCTAGATTAGAAGTGAATCACCGAGAAACAGACATCCTTTACGTGCCATATAATCGTCTAATCCGCTTGACAACAACTGGAGTGTTAAAAATGTCTTCAAAATAGACCTTATGTCGTCAAACTTAGGACTTAGAATGGCGATTTTCTTACAAGACCAAATTCAAATCTAACCTACTCAAAATGCGAAGAGTGTTTGTGTCCATACTGTGGTTCGTACATTCTGTACTTACATTTTAATATTTGCATGGAGACCAGCTGTTTTGTATGAGTTATGCCATACGGCGAAAGCGCGATCTAGTAGAATATAGATTAATATACTGTGTTGGCGCTACAAGTTAGAACTTTGTAACTAAAAAACTGGAATAAATAAAAGATAATAAGACGCCAGGGAAAACATTAATTCGGAAAATATCGAAGTCCAGCCAAATCCGCAGTATGACTGGTAAAGCGGACCCCAGACAAAACTTCGGATGTGACTGGGAATTAACCCTCCAGGAACAGAAAGTTGAATTCCGAAAATGTTGAAATCCCAAAATGATTACTTTCCCAAAATTACTTTCTGTACCTGAATGGAATTAACGCTAGGATGAAGAGAAGACGCCAGGGCTCGTAACCTACTGGCGCCTATATTTAGTTCCGTTACAGTTAAGTTAATTTCCGCATGCTTCCGTACCTGCACAGTTCCATAGCAACCCCGAGAGGTAAGCCTCATCCGTTACTCAAAGCAGCAGGGGTACCAGCTCGCAGGCTTTAACCCCAAAGATCTTGGTGGGATCCTTTGATTCTATAATGTCACAATATTCTCACCGACTAGAGAAAATATGTGTTGTTATGTTACTCTCGGTGTAGGCACTCGCCCGCCGTTTATTTTTGTATGTCGATCTTTTATTTGTAAAAGATTTTAGATTATAATCTTTCTAAACTGTTTGATTGTTTATATTATGCGAAAACGCAAACGCAAAGCAATGGTTTAGTTTAGAGGCGAAACTTTTGGTCAATTTACGGCAATTTTATTTGCAATTACTTTTACGTATACCTAGCTGGTTTTACATGCTAAGCCTTCTTTCAAATAATGAAATAATACCAAATAAACCTAGATAGAATCCGTCAAAGAGGTGTATCCAGTTTTAGCACGCTGCACGAACCGAATAGTAACTGCGCGAATAGCACCTAGCCTAGTCCATGAGAGGCTACTAATACTTTAATATCAATTTGTTTGTTTAAATTTTGTTTCAGACGATCATCACTTGGCCCCAGGCCACTATGAATTCAACTTCGACTTCGCACTCCCCGTCAACATTCCCTCGTCCTTTGAAGGCAGCGAGGGTCACATCCGGTACCGCGTCAAAGCCGTCATGGTTACCTCAGGAATATTCTCGTCGAATAAAGAGAAAATGGTCGCTATCAGAGTGTTGAAGCCGGTAGATTTGAATCTGATTCCTACATGCAAGGTAAAAAGGTTTTTTAACTATATTAAGGCATTTTTAAACATGTTTTTATTTTTTGTACCACTTAGGTGGTAGATAAGCACACGGCCTTCCTGATGGTGTGATGAATGCGGTTACCGTGGCTTATGGATGTGTGCAACACCAGGGGCGTTACACTCGCGCTGTCGATCCCGTCCAGGGACGTTACACTCATAAAGTGGGCCCTACGTTACAACTATGATTAAACTCACTCAAGTCACTAAACTAACATCTTCGGAGCCCAAGCCAACCTACTGATTGACGTACGAGGATCAGTCGTAGGGTTTTCTCTGCATTGGGAGGTCAGCACCCCCGCAAAAAGCAAGATAATCCGAATCAATAGAAAGGCTAGGAGCTCCAAAGTTCAAGTTTTGAATTCAACCAGCACTAACTCTGTGGTACTAGCTAGGACTAACTGTAGACAGCTATCTAGACTTATAATTATTGTACATTAGTATGCCGCGCAATGAACTGTAAGTACTGTAACATAACTCCGAATCCAATGTCGTGTGCACATGTGTGGCGCACAGTTCTATAATGATCGAGACCGACATTAGTCGCTGACCTTGGCTATTTTGTACGTTAAGTATTGTTATCAAATTCAATGTTTGATCATCGAGAGTCTGCGAATATTGCAAATACATACTCGTAGCTCGTAGATGACACGACGACGGCTGCGGTTCAGACTTAATACAGTAATGAGATGGATTGGTTTCTTCGTCACCTCAGTCGCATCCGAAGATTTCACCTTGGAGTCTGGGGTCCCCTTTTTTCAGGAGGTTTAGCTGAACTTCGATATTTTCCGTGAAGCGACTTCTGATCTGCACAACTGATTGGCGATATCAAAGCATTGCAGTTAAACCACCGTCAATGTATGTACACACACATCGGCCCATCTGATCGGAAGTGGTTACCGTGGCCTATAGACGTATGCAGCACCAGGGGCGTCACATTCGTGCTGCCGACCCTGGAGAAACCTAATGCCCTTCTTGAAGAACCCCATATTGTAGTTGCTTGGGAAAACCACCGCAGGGAGTTCATTCCACAACTTCCTTTCATACCGCACAGTGCGTACCGTTTCCGGGCGCAATGTGTGAGGATGAATACCCTGCCTGTGGCGAGTGGTGTGAAAGCTTAACAGACAGACATAGTAATATTAGTACGGATAGATGTATTACAGTTGTTTTACAGGAACCTGTAGAAATCGAGATGATAAACTCGTACTGCTGCTGGTGCGTGTCTTCGGGTTCCTCAGAGATCCGCGTGAAGATGCCGGTGGGGGGGTACTGCCCCGGCCAGACCATTCCGATGGAAGTCAACATCTCGAACCTGAGTGGTGTCGACATCGATGACGTCAAGTTTACCATTAGAAGGGTAATTTTTTTACTTTTTTATGGGTTGTATTTAACGCGGCCACAAATTAATCCGAAAAGCAGGTAGTAAAAATAATAGGTTGGCAGCTATAGTGAAGAATCATTTGATTCAATTTATGGGTGTCAAAATTACTGAATGTGGCGTACTCGCGTACAAAAATACTAAGTGAGCCACTATTTATGGATGGTTATAAAAAAATAACCACGAAGGCTAAAGCGGGAGCTCCGCTCCCGCGTTAGCTCCCGCGTTAGCCTTCTAACCTAACCTATCCAAGTTGGGGCGGGCTATACTCGAATCCTCATAACTTCACAATTTAGCAACACACTTTCTGTATCACGGGACGGGTCACTCAGTATTTTAGTCGCCCACTCAGTATTTTAGTCGCCCACTCAGTATTTTAGTCGCCCACTCAGTATTTTAGTCGCCCACTCAGTATTTAAAGTAACTCATTATCAGTCGTCCATTTATTATTTTTGTCGCACGGTTTATTATACCTCTTTTTTTTACATAGGACACGTCAATTTGACTTCACCTCGCATCGTAAAAGGCAAAGTCTCGGAAAAGAGAGTCACCATTATAGACACGTAACATGTTACAATGGTGGCACTCAGCTTGAGGGTCTCATCAGATTATGTCCTAACGTGTGCCATAGCAGACGTGTATGGACAATGGACTGCAATAGGCTCACGTCGTGGTCACCATTTTTATTTATTCGACTCAATATAGCAATGTCTTATATACTAAACTAGCTGTCCGGGCGAATTTCGTACCGCCATATTTTTCCCGTTCCCGCTGCACCTATTTTCTCATCCTTTAAACCTTCCCTGGACACCCACGAATATTTCAAGACTAAAATTAGCCAAATCAGTTCAGCCGTTCTTCGAGTTATAAAATAACAACGAAAAGTGGCATTGATTTTTATATATTAGAGATAACAGTTCTTATATATGTACTACTATTTGTGGAGTGTAAGCGGTGCTTGTGGTCATGTCCTATGTTCTCGCTGACTTGCACTATTCTTCTTATGGCAAAGGACGTGATTTCATCTAATATATAAAATTCTCGTGTCACAGTTTTCGTTGCCATACTCCTCCGAAACGGCTGGACCGATTTTTACGAAATTTTTTGTGCTTATCCGGTATCTATGAGAATCGGCCAACATCTATTTTTCATCCCCCTAAGTGATAAGGGTGCAGCGGGAACGGGATTTGAATACCACGCGGGCCGAAAATATGGCGGTACGAAGTTCGCCGGGGCAGCTAGTAACTTATAAAACATAACATTCTGTTTACGCATTTTAATTTCCTTATAGAAATCATGCTCCTTGGTGTGACACAAAAGAGAAAAAACAACATGACTAATACCGGAAAACGATTAAGTATATATTATGTACTCTCTTTGTAATAAATATGTGATCTCTTTTGACGTATTTGGTATGCTGTTATTACGGATTTGTATATTCTATCGATATAATCAGAATTCCGGGAACAATCCCTAATGCCATGGAACCACGAGTAACTAAAATTACCCATGGACCCGGTAATGGGTCGACCCATCGGGACCACGGGTAAACACTGCTCCTGCCTGCCATAGGCTTATTGACCTACCTACTTTTCTTTTGAACTAAAACTTATAACACTCCATTTTTTAGGAAATACGTTTCGAAGCGACCCAACAGCCGGGGGATCGAACCGACACGTTCATAGTGGCGAGCGACAACAAGGGCCCCGCGCGTGCCGGGACCACCCCCACCTGGAACTTGGAGCTGAAGGTCCCGGATATGGAAATACATAACCTTGACGCGTGCCGGTACATCCGTGTCACCTATACTTTGACGGTACGACACTTTCACGTATATTTTAGTGTGTTTTTATAGTCTCATCGAGAAGTACAGTTATCGGCATATTATGATGACCTGTAGGACAATCTACACAACGTTAACTAGACCCAAAGTAAGCATAGCTTAACTAGCTTGTGTTATGGGTTCTAGAATACGGATAAACATATTTAGATTTTTTTTTTGTAATTTTACTATCTATGATAAATGATTTGGCGCGCTTTCACCGCCGTTTCACAACGCGCTTTCAGCAAAAGAGACCTATAAATGCGTACTACAGAATATAGAGTATATGTTGTGATGTGACTGGGGTCATCATATACGCCGATAACGAAAAGGACCTGCGCTGCGTCCTTTCGTGCAAATAATACTGAGTTAATTTCGTGCAGATAATTTGCAACCGCGGTAGCCTAGTGGTATGGGTAATGGACTGCTGAGACGAGGTCTCGGGTTCGATCCCAGGTTTTACCATGGCACACACCAATGACTTTTCGATGCTTTTCGAAGTTATGTGTGTATTTATCGCAGGTTTATAAGTGCCCGGTTAATGGCAATAGGCTCGCCACCTATTACATTGGGACCTAAACATAAACGGCGAAATGTGGGTGCTAGCACCTCTGCCTATCCCTTCGGGGATATAGGCGTGAGTTTATGTTATGTTTATAATTTGCACAAAATCGTGCAACAAAAAATTCATACGATCTGCACGACCGACGCGACGTGCCCGGTTATTTTTTTTTTGCATATTCATATATTCTTTATTATACACACAAACAGGGTAAGGATATTTTTTTTAACAAATTCTGTTTTTTAATACCTACCAATGCCTTTTTCATTTTCACAGATAAAGGTTTCAGTCAGCGGTTGCCATGAAGACGATGAAGAAAATCATCGCATGGTGTTCGGCAATGTGCCTCTAGTTGGCTTCCAAGACCAATTGCCGAACTTACAAATTGCCCAATTGCCCAAATATAACCCGGGGCAAAATGTGCCCGATCCAAGCTACTATCCTGCCCCACCTATTGTCCAACAGCCCCGACCTAATGTGGTTCCGATTAACGAAAGTTACCCTCAAAATAACCCTTACCCAGGGAACCAACCTTTCCCCAACCAAGGAAATCAACCTTTCCCCTATCCTGGGAATCAACCATTCCCTAATCAAGGAAACCAACCTTACCCCAACGCAGGGAATCAGCCTTATCCGAGTGCAGGGAATCCACCTTTCCCCAATGCAGGAAATCTACCTTTCCCCAATGCAGGAAATCTACCTTACCCCAACGCAGGAAACCAGCCTTACCCCAACCCAGGAAACCAGCCTTACCCCAACCAACCTTTCCCGAATGTGTCTCCATACCCGAATACCAATCAGGGTTCATCTTATCCTGCCGGGAACGTGCCTCAACCGGGTATTGTCCCCGGTTTCGCAGTTCCGAGTTACCCCGGTGCAGATAGTGGAGTTCCAGGTAACTCGGTTCCACTCAGGACTGGGAACTTCGGCTTCGTAGCAGGCGGGGATGGACCAAGTGCACCTTTGTTGCCACCTAACACCAGTGTAAGTAATTTCAGTCTTCTTCTTCAGAGTTAATCCTAGTCGCATCCGAAGCTTTCACGTCGGAGTCTGGGGTCCGCTTTACCAGTCTAACTGCGGATTTGGCTGGACTTCCATATTTTTCGTGAAGTGGCTGCCATCTGACCTCCACAACCCAATGGCGTCATTGGGCGATATCGAAGCATTGCAGCTAGACCAGTTTCTGAACTTTTTAGGGCTCCAACTACCCGTAACGACTGCCATAGATGTTCGTATGGCAATCGGGACCGACAACTTAACGTGCTCTCCGAGGCAAGACCAGTGTAATTATTTTGTAATCATTAAATAAGATAATATCTATGAGCTAGGCCTGGGGGTGACAGGTATAGCCGCCTATCACCCTAGCAGAAGCAGGTCGTTTTTGGGTAAGAATGGGAACACTGTAGTCCCTTACCCGAGGGGGCCTTTAATGACTCTGAGTCAGTCTGGGCGTGGGAGGGGTATACCAGAGGCTACTTAACCCCCCACTTGCGAGGGGAGGGGCGAGTCAAACCCCATACATTCGTCATTCTAGTCTACAATACGCTGGCCAGCGAATTGCCACTTGTCTAGGGATTTCCGGATGCTAGTACTAATAAATTAAACTTTCAATTATAATTGTTACAGCCGTCAAGCCCTTCCGCACCTCAACCTTAGACAACAGTCACACCAGGCGATGACATGAGTGAGTATGCCAGGCTCTTAGCCGTGTCTATTCAGTATAATACTAGCTGAACTTCATACCGCATAACAGTCGATTCTTTATTTATTTTTTTATTTTTCTCTCCGTAAGAACCATCCTCGTACTTCAAGGAATATTCTAAAAAAAGAATCAGCGAAATCGGTTGAGCCGTTCTCGAGATTTGCGCTTAGCAACACATTTAGGGATTCATTTTTCTAAGGCGGAGGTCAGCCACAAGTTTTTTCTTTTTAATATTTCATTGCGGAGTTCAGCAACCACATGACTATATAGCTCCATCGTAACTGCACTGCAATTCACTAAGCGAGCACAACGATGCGAGTCGCAACGTTGTGCTCGATAGAGATTGTCATTGGTCGGATTGGCTCACGTCACTGGAGATCGACCAATGACAATCTCTATCGAACACAACGTTGCGACTCGCATCGTTGTACTTGCTTAGTGAATTGCACAGTGGAAATGCCGCAGTGGAGTTTGTTGCGCCGTTTCTTCTCCATTAGCGCTTAGGAAGCGGTGGTAAACTTAGTTTTAAGGAGTTTTTGACGTCAAAAAGCTGTAACTGTGTTGCACTATTTTGAGAAATAAAGACTTTGACTTTGACTTTGCACAGCTGAGGACTAAAATTCTCGTAATAAAAATTTGTTCAAAATTCAGTCTAGATCTGATCTCAATCTCCCAAATGTCAAAATGGTATTTTTATAACAATTTTTAAGAGAGAACATTGACATCGTGCTCGTCTTTAACATTAAATTGGCTCTTTTTATTGAAAACGTGATTATTTTTGTCATCAGGGACATTGAGAATAGACTGAATTTTGAATATAATTTTTAAGAGCATTGACCTTCTGATCTTAACACAAACTAATATACTGCTTTTCAGGCAGTTTCAAACTCCGGAATCATTTTTATATGAACAACCTGAGGAGGATCTTCACAAGACAATACTTGATTACAGCTACCTCCTTAAAACGTCGTACATGCACAAAGTTTATTAGTACCCTTCATGTTTAAAGAGGAATATTATCTATCTATTGTTCTATATTTAAGATCAAAAAATGATTTTATTATTACATAAGACTGTTATATTCAAACTTATATACAACGCAGGGCCATTAATCTGAGTGACATCTAGTTTTAAACGCAATTGTTACGTGAAAAGACGGTGGATTACAATTTGTTAACATAAAAGCGAGAAATGGTGTAAAACTAGACCAATTTAAATGTGTCGGCTTTTACGAACGCGCGTAGTTATGAGACGGTTTGTCACTCAGAATAAAGCGCCAGGACAAGGTAGTCTCTGATTTTTTGATAGACTAATAGAGCCTAAAACTACATAATATACATCCTTATATGAACGTTAATATGTGATTGTTATGAAAAAGCTAGATGATGATTGGAAAGCCTTTCAACTGAATGTTGAGATTTTGTTTGAATGCAATTCATTGGGTTGCAATGTGCTGATAGAGTTCGAATTTAATTAAGCGCCTTCATTTTGAAATTTAGTCTAAGATGTGACGTTGGCTACTATAAGATGTAATGATTGTTAAGATGAGATATTATGATTGTTAAGATAAGATGACATGTAATGATTGTTAAGATAAGATGACATGTAATGATTGTTAAGATAAGATGACATGTAATGATTGTTAAGATAAGATGTAAAGAGTATATGAAGTATAGAGGAATTTGAGTTGGCTTCGTGCGGTCTCGGTGGCTTAGTGGTCAGAGCATTCCCCCTGTAAGGGAAAGATCGCGGGTTCGAGTCTCGCCCGAGGTCGATTCTCTTTTCTCTTTCTAAATCGATTGGAATAAGATATAATGGTTGTTAAGATAAGATGTAATGATTGTTGAGATATTTAATTACATATATTATAATATTTCTATTATCTACATTGGTTACCCTATACAGAAGAATGCTTATAATTTTACTTTTGATACGGAATTTTTAATTTTTTATAATTCCTTTATTTGTAATAATAATGTAAGCTATGATTATAAAATTGATGATACAAGCTAGACTTAAGTGACGTGTACCTACTACTTATAATATATTCTATTGTATCTTTTTCCTTGCTGTGTATTTCACATTGTTGACTTGTAACGGTCACCAGCACAAGTTACAGCCGTCCATAGGCCAGTTTCATCAGATAGACCGTGTACAGGTCGCAGAATGACCTCCGTCCCCGCAGAGCGCGGGCCTGGGGGTGACGGGTGGGGCCGCCTGTGATCCTAGCAGAAGCAGGCCGCGGTGGCGGCGCGCATTGCGTGTCTCCCCATACCCGGGGGCGAGTTGGGGACTCCGTGGTCCCCACACCGGATGAGGGCCAGATCGAGAGATGTGGCCCTCGGTCGGCCGGGGTGCGAGGGATATGCCTACGACAATCTCACTTCCGGCAACTGACGGCCCACAGACGGCGTGCGTTTTAGTCGGTTCGAGTCCGACATAACCTCCTCCTCCAGTTCCGGCGGGGGAGGTATCCGTGGGGATTTTTCGCCCGATAAAAAAAAAAGATAGGCCGTGTATTTGTTTGCCACTTTGGTGGTAAAGTAACAGTTTTCTTCTTTAAAAATGACTATATTGAATAAAGCACTTGTACTTTGCCACAATTAATTTATTTTTTGTTGCCTAACCGGTTTCGCCTTACAGCATTCTCAAAGGTTTACAATGGTTTAAATTCGTGCTTCCGTGTTCATCTTTAGTATTTTAAATATTAGCGTATTATAGTAGTAAGACCTAGTCAACACAAAACCTGTAGTCCATTCGGTTAGGTACTAAATTAAACTTAAATAAACAATCTTGATGTGTCTTTTTATTATATTTTATTTAAAAACTCACGTTTATTAATACATATTTATCTGTTTAGAAACTAATTTTAAAGACTAAAAACCGAAATTGAACCACTAGTTAGTCAATAAGTTAGCATTTTGTTTAATGTGTTTTTATAAAAAGTCGCTACCTTTAGTTATGTACCTAACTGAATGGAATATATTTTTGTTGTTTCCGAGTAAGTTCATATGTGCCTACGTACAATTATAATGCAATTACTATTAGTTATATTATAAGTACATGTTTATTCTGTCAGATATAAAATGACTATGCTATTATACTCTATAGGAATTGATAAGGGTATGTACCCGTGAAACATCTATGTGTTTTGAAGAGAGCTTTAGGTTCTTAAAGGGTCGGCATTACGAGTGGGACGCCCCTGGTGTTACACACGTCCATAGTCCATGGTAACAGTTTCTCAGCAGGTTGACCGTGTGCTTCAGGGCCGGATCTAGGGGGGGGGCAAGCCGGGGCACGTGCCCCGGGCGGCAGTATTAGGGGGCGGCAAAATCAAACTTTGCAGATGAAAGGCCGCCTTCGGGGGCGGCCTTTGTGGGCGCCCAGTGTGGATGGCGCTCAGTGTGGATGATGACGACGACTCGAGGTCACTTGGGTAGAACAGAGCCAAGAAGTAACAAAACCGCCCCGGGACCCGACGGCGTTCCAGGACGAGAGTGGGTCCTTGCTCTAGTCGAAGATCTCCAAGTTTCAAACTGACAGAGCTTCTTAACGCATGTTTGTAGCGTAGCCAATTTCTGCAATGGTGGAAGACGAGGTAAATGGTCCCCGTTCGAAAGGGCGCCCGGTGGACTCACCGTTCGCCTGCCAACCCATAGTGTTGCTGGACGAGGTGCGCAAACTCTTCGAAAGAGTTATAGGGAAGTGCCTAATCGGACACCTCTCCAGGTTGTGGCCGGAGATGGCGAATGGCCAATATTGCTTCAGCCAGAGGCGCTACACCGTAGATGCCATCATGCGCATGAGGGCTCTGGTGAAGGATGCGGTTGCCCGGGGCGTGGTAATGTTAACGGTGTCCTTGGACATCGAGCCTCGAGAAAGCCAGCTCCACCAGGACATCATGGTGGAGTAGAAGGAACGACTTGGACGACCGAGCGCAGGGCAAGCCGTGTTATCGGCGGTAAGACCCATCATGGAGGACTGGCTAGAGAGGCGACACAAACGGAGCCTGCCGTACGGGCTATTACAGGTGATCTCCAGGAGAGGAAGTTTCGTGGACCACCTGTTTCGGATCAGAAAGGAGTCCACGTCTGTATGTCGTCTCTCGTCACTGTGATGCGAGCGAGGACTCAAGGCTCACGCTGGTGAGGTGCCCGGTGTGGAAGGCACTTACACGGGCCCTCAGAGAAGGAGTCCTTTCACTTAGCGCTTCAGAGCGTGGGATGCCACCAAGTGTTGTGTCGCACCCCCCCCCCCCCCCCCCCAGGATTCAAGGGCATTTACGCACGGCAAAAAAGTAGCCGGGGGCGGCATTTTCAGTTTTTGCCCCGCCAAAAAAAAATTGAAGATCCGGGGCTGGTGTGCTTGTCTGCCACCTAAGTGGCATAAAAACGAACTATTTTTGTGAACAGTAAAAAATATGAAAAATGGGCAGGTCAGAAGTATTCGAAACCGGTGGGCTTACATAAAAGCTCGTGAAGTTATGTAAGGATAGAGTCAAATAGCAGACTGATGTCTCTGCCTACCACAGAGGGAAATAGGCGTGAGCATATGTTTGTACCTATGTAAAATATGTTTTACACAAGTTCCAAAGGGCTTCTACAATTGGTGGCCTTAGCATGATGTGACAAAGTAAAGTTTGTAACTAATACAGCGAAAATATTAATAAGAGTATACTTGAAAAAAAAAAGGAACTTATTTACACAATAATATGACAAGTGAAAACAGTGATTTTTATGGCACAATTTTTCTAAAACCCTTTTCAAATCCGAATCCCGTCAATACAACTCTGCGTACCCTTTTGGGAATTTACAGGCGTTAATATAATATGTATACAGAGTGTCCCAAAATTCAAGGACAAGGCGATAGAGGGTGGCCCACTATATCTGTTGTCGACTTATCCTTAAATTTAAAGAACATCCGTGTATACGTACACTAAAAAAGTGTGTTATTTAGATGTAAAGCCAGTGACAACCTACTACGGACTAATATATTATTATATTTAGTATTTTAAGTACAAGACAAGTAGTTGTAAAATTTTACACACCTATGCGATGTATTGATGTATACGGTTTACTCAATGATATTATATACAATACAAAGTTAGATAAATATGTCTCTAGCGCGCCCCTAGCGAAGAGTTGAAAACGTCCCAATTAATCATGTAAGTACCACAAAGTTTCTGTCTTCGGATTCGATTGCAAAATAAATGCATCATTATATCGATTGCCCGAAACTTTTGTCTGCAACTGCGTATGTTTTATATGATTATAGTGTTGATTTTAAATGTCATCCATAGAGGTGCAGTCACTTTTTTTTTAATTGCGGAAATTCCTTCAAAAAATACCTTTTTAGAAGACTTTTCAATTAGTCGTGCAAGATTTGAGGGAAGAGGTCACGTCCCCTGCGACACTCCCCCCACCCTCGGACCGCGCATGCATGCATAAATAATCTATACATATAAAACAGAAACACCACTCACTGATTATTCACGAACTTTTATTGAAATTGGGCAGGTGTGTACAGGTGTAGACATCCGCTAAGAACGGTTTTATGAAATCCCACCCCTATGGTGATTTCACTCCACGCGCACGAAGTCGCTTGCGGCCGCTAGTCTTGTATATAATATCATTGCTAGTTCCCTATATGAATATTGTTAAGATTAGATTACTTGATGGCTGCCTAAGTTTACTAAATATCGTCCGCCCGTATCTAGTTATAAGTATACGTATAGTACCTGCCCAACTTTTGGATTGGCATGTCGCCTCGTAGTCGGGAAGAAGAGCGAGGGTTCGTCTAAGTTCGACTTTCTTCGGTTTTATAGCGTCCTCTCTGTCGCACAGCACGTGTCTATAGTTTGATATATTTATAGAGTAGTAAAACCGTTAACCGTAAGTTATTTTTATCCATACTCATATAACTGCGAAAGTAACTTTGTGTTACGCTTTGGCGCCAAAATCACTGAACCTATTTTGATGGCATTGACATAGAATAGAGCTTGGTAAGAGGACAGGCTGGCTATGTTTGGTAGCAATAATCGACATTCTCACGGGTGATATTTTATAAATACAATGGGGTTTAGCTACTCTATAACAGATTTATCAAACTGTAAGTCCGATATGCGAAAGAGAACACGTCGTTCTACATAACGTGGCATAAAAAGTCGGGGAGGTACAAGTGTTGATATTTACAGTAAAATGCATTATTTTAGAAACTATATTGATGTTAACTATTATACTTACTGTTTTTGTGACGTTTATTTTATAAAATACTCGAATATTATGAACGATGTATATGAAGTCGTGTACTATGAATGAATCTATCGAATTAAAGACAAGTTACGAATTATAACGTTGCTTTTCTTTGACAAGTACCCCTATTTCGAACTTTCCGTTTTTTTTAATAGAAAATCAGTCACTCGGGAGTGGTTATTTCGGACTCGAACCGACCACATATATCCATGATATCTGTGGTCGTCTCACACCCCGGCTAACCCTAGGCCAGGGGTGGCGGACCTTTATACATCAACGTGCTATCATCATCATCAAATAAGTTTGACTCATGGGTTTGACTTGTGCCGCTTGCCATTAGTTTGCCATCCCTGCCCTAGGCCATCTAAGGTTTTGAAAAGGTAACATCGTACCCCGCAGACTTATTAGCTAACTTTTCGCGACCAGCGAGCGAGCGATGAGCAGTAAGAACGAGATCACTGAGCGATGGATCGCGATACGTCAAAAAAATTGGTATTACGTAAGGATTTGCGATCAGATCGCCTTAACAAATTATATGCTGCGGAACTGAAAAAAAAAGCGATAGTTTTGTTTCTAAGACTAATTTATGTGTTTCTTGATTTACCACTGGTTTTTTACAATGAAAATTTCTGTATTTATTATTTTCACAATGGCGGCCATTAAAAAAGGACCTTTTGAGTGATCGCGATGACATTTCTTATCGCGCCTTTTTCGCTGATCGCTTTCTGTCAAATGTGATACGTAATACCAATTTGTCGTTTTTGTGCGATTACCGCGCAAATTTTGCTATCGCGAGTTAGGTAGCTAATAAGCCTGCCGGAAGGGGAAGGATGTGGGTCTGGTGCCATTTTGGACACACAATATCCACAAATCCGCAATGCAGCTTTGTTTTAGACATCCCTACTAATATTATAAATGTGAAAGTAACGATTTTGTAGCGAGATGCCTACTATAGGCCTTTGTTGACTATTTCACGTTTTCATACAATTAGTAGCATACTCTGTCTGTCTGTCTGTCTCGCTTTCACGCCCAAACCACTGAACCGATTTTGATGAAATTTGGTATAGGGGTAGATTAGACCTTGAGAAAGGACATAGGCTATATTTGGTCGCGATAACCGACATCCACGCGGGCGGAGCCGCGGGGAAAAGCTAGTGTATCTATATATGTTAGGGTCTATCTGTAAAGTTAAAACAATTATATCATCAAAGCAACAATCGTATATTCAAAAGTAGGTAAATGACATTGTAAAAAATCTTCATAATCTAAATATCATATCAATATAATATAAAAATTAAATAAAACTATAACAATAATGAAAAAATATCAAATTTTAAATGTTATTTCCGACTATAAACGTATAAAATTAAAAGTACGATAGCTCCCTTTGATTGGAAACGTCGAGAAAAAGAGTAAATGTTCGGCAAAGTTCGACTTGGTCCCCTCTATCAAACAATGCAATGTCTATAGCTTAATATTTTATATGTTAGGGTCTATCTGTGAAGTAAAACAATTATATCATCAAAGCAACAATCGTTTCAAAAGTAGGTAAATGACATCTTAAAAAATCTTCATAATCTAAATATCATATCAATATAATATAAAAATAAAATAAAACTATAACAATAATGAAAAAATATCAAATTTTAAATGTTATTTCCGATACGTTTATAGTATAAAATTAAAAGTACGATAGCTCCCTTTGATTGGACACGTCGAGAAAAAGAGTAAATGTTCGGCAAAGTTCGATTTGGTCGTCTCTATCAAACAATGCAATGTCTATAGCTTAATATTTTATTCTACGGCTACACTACCCAGGCGCGATCGCAGCTTGAAGTTTGGGGGGGGAGGTCACTTTGGAAATTCCTTAAGAAATTTAACCCCCCCCCCCCTCCCCTCGTACTGGGACTTTTCAATATGAAGTGCATGGTTGGGGGGGGGTCATGTCCCCTGTGACCCCCCCTCCCCCCTCGGACCGCGCTTAACACTACCTTATCATCTACCAGACCCTCGATTCCGCTAAAACAAAACCACTGTCATACCACAGCCACTGCAAAAAATGGTATTAAACTTTAGACTTTATCGCTATAGATTTAAAGTCCAAAATTAAATGAAAATAATTTCATTACACTCTTTCATTTACTCTACAAAAAGCCATTTAATTTAAGACTTTAACTTCATTACTTTATAGACTAAAATGAAATGGATTTTTTTACAGTGTTCGTGGTATGACAGTGGAATTGCTTTAGCAGAATCGAGACTGTTACCGCGATAATTATGGCATTAAATTAACGTCTAAATTTCTAGGGGAAGTGGTGGGGCTACACTACAGTTTACCTACATGTCAATAAATTAGTCGGTAAACCGTACCTGCACCTGGCGTTGTTAAAATTATGGCCGTAATTATTGACATGTCACGGTAATGAGCCGTAACATTAGTGTAGATAAAATCGAAGCTATAGTTTTCATATGCTATGCACAAGAACGGTTTTAACTACTCTATATGGGTATTAAACTGACAGACCGATGTACGATAAATAGCACGCTATACAATCCCGAAGCGAACCGATCTTCGCCGAACACACTCTTGTTTCCAATGTGTTAGTTCTAAAGCTAGGTAGGCACTGTACTAGTCATTCAATTGTGTTAGTAGGTCTAAAAATTAAACGCGTTACAAAAACATAAATCATTGAAATCTATTTTAACGGATTCTACGATTTATTTAGTGTTATTTTGTTATTTACACTGAGCCCGACGTTTCCGGTGTTTCTCAGCAGACATGGTTTTGTAAATAATAAAATAAATCCCAAGAAATCGCTTTAAAATCCGTTAAAATAGTTTTATTTCAATATGAAATATTCAGGTAAACTTCCAACACAACCATATCAAAATAAATCATTATTTTATCAAAATAACATATTCAAATTATGTGGTTAGTATGTACGTAGATAAACATGTATTAAATTAATTAAAAAAAACATTAACATGGCGTATTATCACTTGTCTGTTCTCCATTATTATTTAAATGAAGTTGTTTAAATACGGTTTATCAAAAACATAAGACACTTATTATATTTTAATTTTACATTATTATATTAAAATGAAGTAGATAAGTATGTTATCTATCACAATAAAGCTGCGATACATATTCATGATTCATACAAATATTTGCACTGAGCGGGAATAGAATCCGCAACCTCTGACTTAAAAACGAACGTACTATCGCTATACAATACACAGGTAGGCTCCTAAAACAGGCATTGCATTTTACTTCAGTCTCCAAAATCCCTCCCCTCCCCCCGTCCCCTCCCAAAGAGAAAATATTATTCTATTTTTTCATCGATTTACAAAGAGAATCGTCCTCCTAAATGCTTCAAAATTTCATTCATTTCTATTTTTTTTTTCAATAAACAGCTTATTATCATCAATAGTAGGCTAATTAGCCCAATTTCAACGGACCATTTAGGCTCTAGTTCCGTATATTATCTACCTCATTATAATATAACATTATAGAGTAAATAGATTCTTTGAAGTACAAACGCACACAACCGTTTTTGTACTTATCTTAATTGCTAATATACAAAACTAGGAAATATAATGCATATATCATTGTTCTTAAGTTTACACGAGTTTTACTCATACATGGAAATACGTAGGTATATTTATTAAGGTGTATAGTATAAATCTAATTGCACTGTCTGTCGTTACAAATGACTCAGACGAAGCGCGACAGGTTAAACTACAGGATATAAAATCAACCCCTAGGCAAGTGACAATTCGTCGGCTGGCGTATTGTAAAAAAAAAAAAAATTGTATGAGATTTGACGTATGTGACAGTCCTCAACGTATGTCATAAACGTCAAAATACTTGTCATGTACGGCAAATCCCATACATTCGTCATTCTATAATACACCGGCCCACGAATAATAATTGCCACTTGTCTAGGGGAGAAAGGAGAAATAGGTACATAAAACACGCTGTGATTTTCAATATAGCACCGCGATAGACACCAACTCATATTGAGTAGGTCTGTCAAAATGTTCAGCCCCCCTAAACAGGGGGGTATTTGACGTAGGACGAATGTATGGGATTTGACGTATGTGACACGTAGTTTGACGTATATGACATACGTTGACGACTGTCATATACGTCAAATCCCATACATTCGTCATTCTATTCTACAATGCGCAAGCGCAGATCTTTCTAATCCCCTGAGTTCAGTTGTGAACTACTGTCCGAAATTGAATCGCAATTGAATAGCTTATACGATGTACAAAATCTTTCAAAACTGCATCTTCTATCGACTGTGTAGGGATCAAAAGGTCCACCACATATTTTCCACACTCACACACACTTTCTCTTGATTTTATATTCTGTAGAGTACCTATACAAAACTTAACATTTCATATAATATTCAGAATCTTATTTCAAATTACATTATTAAGGCTGCTTAAGTAAATTCCTAGTAATATAGGCCGCAATCAATATACTTCTTAAACATTTTAATAAAAAAAGTTAGCACCTTGGACGAGACTTGAATGTGCGACAGCTAAAGATATAACTGCGCAGGTTTAGGCTGCCTTTTCACAAAAGATGTGCCTACGCCGCAGTGAGAATGGGGATGGCGCGCGCCAAGACCTCGTTTCAAGATATATCTATGTAAATATAACTCCTTTGTCACCTATGCATACATCTAAGGAAGGTATTATATATTTATATTTGTTACTTTATTATGGAATCAAAGTAACTTTAAAACCAACAACCTGGCTCTTGATTCTGCTAAAGCAAAACCAATGTCGAGACTGCAAAATTGTAGACTTAATCAGCCTTATTACAAAACACAGACTAACTCTAAACCCAGGTCTAAATCGTCTTTGGACCATGGTCTACAAAAAGTGTTTTAGTACTAAACCTAGGACTATCTCTGGTCTAAAGATAAACCTGCGTGACCCCTAGTTTAACGTTGGTCTAAAGTATAAATCACAATAATAATACATCAGACTTGACTTGACATACGTCATATTTTGGCATAGGTACTTTTTTTTCGGAAGTCCAATTTTCGGCTCTCTTTTTCTTTTCTCGTTCCAACTCGTAAAATAACTTGCAATAGGTATATTATGTATACTAAACTAAATTTAAAAGTGGGTATAAAAATTGGAAAATTTTAGAACAGAACGCGCGAACTCCGGCAAACTACGTTTCGTTCCATTTAACGTCTTATAACAATGATAACAATATTATAACAATGATTGCTAAATAATAGCATAATAATGATAATTATATCATAAAATAAAGTATAACTATTATTCATGCAATTGAATTTAATGAAAGTATTTATGATTAAATATTTTTTTCAGCATTTTTAGTCAATATTATTTATTAGTGATTTCAGAAATTTTAGAAACGAAACGTTGCGACCGAATGATATCATAATGAACGAACAATAGTTGGAGTTATCTGTGGTTGTTATTTAGGCCAAGGTCTAAACCAGGTACTAAGTAGTCTCCGGATTATTCAGCTTTTGTAATAAGGAGAGGTGTAAACCATGGTCTTGAGATTAAGCCTGGACTCTGTAGTCCGAACTACAGAGTCCAGGCTTAATCTCAAGACTTTAAAGTCATTCAGTCTTATTACAAAAAACAGAACAAAGTCTGGTTTAGACCCGAGTCTAAACCAGACTTTGTTCTGTTTTTTTGTAATAAGACTGAATGACTAAGAATGAAGACTTTAAAGTCTAAAATTAAATGGCTTTTTGTGTAGTGAATGAAAAAGTGTAAAGAAATTCTTTAAATTTAATCTTTGCAATTTTTTTTTGTCTTTTTTGCAGTGTCTGTTTTATGACAGTGGCTTTGCTTTAATAGAATCGAGGGCCTGACCAAACGTTAAGCTATTTAATTATTGTATTGTCTTCTTCGAGTATATAGGCATTCGAGAGCACCCTTATATAGTAAGGCGTGATTTATTAAGTATAATATCTACTACATAATAGATTAAATATTTTGTATATAATATAATTTTTTCAAAATGTAAGGAAATATTGTTACAACTGACTTAACAACTGCTACATACTTATTTTATTTATTATTCGATCAAATTCACTGAAACAAAAATTCAAAAAATTTGAGGTTCTATTCACCATGGCAGTGTTAATTATTATAATTAAATGCCATAACTATTACTTAAGTATTTCAACTTTCGTTCTATGATCACGGCCAGTGCAGTGCAATCAAATCACGGAAATACAATAAATTCTACTAAATATCATTGTAATGTAACTTATCGTAAAATGTGCACTTCAGATCATGGCCACAAGTCAAAGTATAATGAAAATATGCTATTTTCATACTTGTCTCAGAGGGAGAGAAGAGTCAGAGGAGGTAGGTACGTACACACAGCCAAATAAATAGCTATGCAGGTTCACAAGTTTATTGGTAATGTGGCCTGTTAACTCTTTAATCACGTGCGTACATAGCGTGAAGGGTGGGATAATGTATGGACAGGAACAATTGCCTGCTATAGATGAACCAAGGATTCCGTGAAATGGCTAATATCGAAACCGCGTATTACAATTTTTAATGCACACCAAAGACAATTTAGCACGATTGGACAGTATTAGGTCAATTGATTTGTTATTGTACGGTGACACCATCCTTCAATTCGCGAAATTGTTGGTTTGATCCAGTGTAGCCGAACTATCGATACTATCGATAGTACATTGGGTATTGAAAAACGATACTATCGATAGTATTACTTTGTGTCGATAGTATTATACTATCGATAGTACTATACTATCGATAGTATCGACAATATCGATAGTATCGATACTATCGATTGTCATTGCAATGTTCAGCATCAATAGTATTGATACTATCGATAGTACATTGGGTATTGAAAAACGATACTATCGATAGTATTACTGTGTGTCGATAGTATTTATACTAATGGTGCTATCGGCAGCACCGTTCAATAGCACCGTATCGATAGTCTAACAATAGTCGAGCGGCAACACTAGTTTGATCACAAGTTAATCAGTCATTTGGCTAAAAATCAAAACAGAATGTTATAGTGACATTTCTCATCTGGTTTTATAGCATTTTATACAGTTTTCGTTTCACGATTTAGGCTGCCGTCAGACGGACTGCACCGCAGCGACTGCACGCGGTCGATATATTTAACTGCATACAGTTGCTATATTCAACTGCATACAGTTGTCTGCAGTCGGATCTGACTTCATGCAGTTGAAGCCAAGCATGTTTATGCCCTTGTTCTGCACCTTGACTAACTGCACAGCACACTAACTGTATGCGTTAGCGGTGGACAGCACGCGGCGACACTACACTACTTTAGCCGACCGCACGAAGTTGAAAGCACGACTGTATGCAGTTGATATTGACTTCACACGACTGCAGCCGACTGCGTGCAGTTGATATCATGACTGTATGAAGTCGAACGTGCAGTTGGCATGCAGTTAAATATATCGACCGCGCGCAGTCGCTGCGATGCAGTCCGTCTGATGGCAGCCAGTAGGTACTGGTTGCTTATAGCATTTTATACAGATTTCGTTTGACGATTAAGGGTATGACTTGGTCATTAAATACACATATAAGCGAATATCTTCTCTAATAAGAAATCTAAGGCAGGAAACATATAGGCTACATTAGACTGCCAAGCAATATATAATATAAAGTGCACTTAATCGAGCGCGGGTGGCGCAGACGGAGCAAATCCTTGGCCATTCTGTGGCACACCAGGATTATTGCCCGGAAAACCACCTTGGAATGGGTTACCCGGATAAGGCGGTAAGTTCCCACCCTGAGGTTGGCTAACAGTAGGGTATCCAGGGGGAGAGGCACCAGGCATGAAGTTAGACGGGGGATAAGGTAGAACTCCTGCACCAGGCATTACATTAGTTGTTGGATAAGGTGGGTGAAAATGGAAACCAATATTTGGATCCTGCTTCTCTGAAGGATAAGGTGCATTACCGCCTGGGTATGGCGGTGGATTATTGATATTGTTCTGACTTCGATTTAAACTGTTTTGGGAGCCTGGATACGGATATGGAGCAGGAGATAAGTTCTGGTTCAAGTTGTTCTGACTTCGGTTTAGGCTATTGTGTGAGCCTTCGTACGGTACTGGATAGGGTCCAGCGGTTAAATTGTTCTGACTTCGGTTTAAACTGTTTTGGGACCCGTTGATAGGTGGGATGGGTATAGGACCGGGAGGTAAGCTGTCGGCCATGGGGTGTCTGTACGCGGCCGTGAGGGTCTCCTTGAGAGGTACAAGCCCTAGACATATCTCAGCTTCGTCTTGCATGTCGTCATTACATCCCGACAATACGATGGTTGCCTGAAAAAAAAAGTATTTTTCAACAACAGTAAATAGCCAAACAAGAGTGTCCTTCCCGCTTTGGCAGTTAAGCTATGTCCGAAACGAAGTACATATTTTTAAAAATGGCCGCCTCACAGGTGGGGCTAGTACTATTGTCTGTTCTGTGGTTGAGGCTAATAAAAATAAATTAAACCAGGTATGATAAATAAACAATCTGGCAAGGGTCAACCTAGGCCAATTCGTATGTTTTTCAGATCGAGGATATTTTAAGAAAAGGCCAGGTGAAGATTATTGCTTGGGACATATATCTCGGACCTAAAATGTGCTCAAAGTGTTCTCTATACGAGCAATACACGTATTTTCGGTGACTGTTGAGGATAGCTCGGGGTGCTACGGCAGTGGACGAGCTCAAATTCAGTAAGTAGAGATTATTACAAAACAATCTGCCCGCGCCAGAGCCTCATTTGTCTCGAGATTTAGGTCCAAGATACGTGGCCCTATTATACCCGCAACCGTCGAGCATGTATAAAAACAATTACGAAAGTAGAAACAGTAAAAATTGCAATTATTGCAAGTGGAAATATGGGCTATGTCTACTTCAATGATAAACAGGCGCGACTATTACCCAACCTCAGACTAAAATAATAATATAGACGGAACGTATAGAACCAGCGTGTGAAGCCACATAAAGTGATACTAAAGTAGCACCATTTCGCCCGCACTCGTGCGTGCACACAAAGAGTGCGAGTGAGATGGTGCTACTTTGGTATCACTTTATGTAGCTTCATACGCTGGTTCTATACGTTCCGTCTACATTATTCTTTTAGTCTGAGTACCCAACTAACAATAAAGAAGAAAAGAAAGAAAAATAAATTTTGAAAGAAAGAAAAGTTTTCTGCACAGATATGCATGATAAGCCATACAAAAAAATAATATAAGACACAAGAGCAAACAATAAAAATACACTGGTCAGGCACCAGAACGGAGCATGGTGTCGCACACAGCCATACAGAACAACGGCCAAAAGAAATACTCACTTTAAAGAAGTACCCAAGGTCGATAATGCCGCAGTGTTCCAGATATGGCACAATGAAGTCCGGCACGATCACCTCGCAGGTGAAGTTGCACTTTTCGCCGACGAGCACCGCGCCCTTGTCCACGGACATGAGCGTGGTCCCCGGGACCACGTGCTCGGACGGAGGCTGCTGACTGCGGTACAGTTCCCTCTGCAATCATAAGAGACCGGATTGCATGTATTTATGTATCCGTGTTGATGCATGGAAAAACCTGATCTAAAATTTGCGGTATGAAAGGAACTTCATCCCTCGCACACTCGAGCTGTGGAATGAACTCCTTGCGGTGGTTTTCCCAAGCGTCTACAATATGGGGTACTTCAAGAAGGGTATTAGAAGGTTTCTTCAGGGTCGGCAGCACGAGTGTGACGCCCCTGGTGTTGCATACGTCCATAGGCCATGGTAACCACTTTCCATCAGAACTTGTCTGCCACCTAAGTGGTATAAAAAAATAAAAATAAAAAAAACCTACATGTGGATTGTAGAGGTCACATGCTATTCGCTTCATGGAAAATATCGAAGTTCAGGCAATTCATAGTCAGACGCAGGTTAAACGCCGAAAATGGAGCTGGATTGGTCATACGCTCCGAAGGGACTATGATCACATACCAAGGCTAGCCTTAGACTGGAATCCCCAAGGAAAGCGTAAGCGTGGCCGTCCCAAACAGACTTGGAGACGGAGTATCATTGCAGAGGCGCAAGGCATAGGAAAGACTTGGAGCGAAACAAAACGCAATGCTCAAGACCGACAGGGTTGGCGGGCGGGCCTGGGGGTGATGGGTGGGGCCGCCTGTCACCCTAGCAGAAGCAGGCCACGGCGGCGGCGCACATTGCGTGCCACCCCATACCCGGGGGCGAGTTGGGGACTCTGTGGTCCCCACACCGGAAGAGGGTCAGATCGAGAGATAGGGCCCTGGGTCGGCCGGGTGCGAGGGATATGGCTATGACAATCTCACCTCCGGCAACTGACGGCCCACAGACGGCGTGCGTTTTAGTCGGTTCGAGTCCGACATAACCTCCTCCTCCGGCCCCGGCGGGGGAGGTATCCGTGGGTATTTTTCGCATGATAAAAAAAAAAAAAAAAAAAAAGAACAGGGTTGGCGGTGCACTGGGGACGCCCTCTGCCCCATCTAGGGGACACAGGACCTTAAGTCAGTAAGTCATAGTTCGACTCAATGTCGACCCTGCGTTGGCAAAAGGTTCGGAACATGATGCACCATCATCAGTGAAATTGTATCTACGGAAGGAGCAGTGCTTTAAATTTTCACCTCGCTGACTTGCATTGCGTTGCGTACTGTCGTGGGTTCGAACCCCACACAAATCATTCGTTTCTTTAACTTTATAGGAAAAACTCGTTGTGTTCGCGACTTCGTCTGCGTGATTTTAATCGTTTTCCGAGTCATCTTAATTATTTTTCTAAAATAAAAGTAGCCTGAATTGCGCCATTTATCATCAGTTATCTGCCAGTGAAAGGCACATCAATATCGGCTTAGCCGTTTCATAGATTAGTTGAATCAAACACTCAGACAAACAAAAATATCCTAACATTGATGTGCAATCATTAGAGACTGTAATTTTAATATCACAGACACTCTAATTGTATTTATTTGTATACATAGATATGTATACACCGTATCATGTCAACAACATCTACCGAACAGAATGGGATCAAACCATTCAGACAGATTAACGCATGATCTATTTGTATTCCCAAGGCCTTACAGTGTGTGTATGTGGCCTTGTATTAATTCAGCCAAACATAGGCGTGGCGCCATGTTAACATCGAGTCGGTACATGTGCACTTGGAGAAATAAGCTACAGTGCAAATATGAAACACGAGAAATTACGATAAGTTTTTATTATTCTTATGCTGTGCTATTATACCTATAATTGTATAGTAGTCGTGTCTGTATATTGGAGTTATGAAAAAAAAAGACTTGGGTTATGTTAGACTGGATGCAGAAGGCGGAGGATCCGGAGCAATGGTACACATTGGGAGAAGCATAGTGCACAAAAGTGCACTGAACAACAATTTTTTTTTTTTATAAATTCTTGTCTTTTGTTCGTGATGGACGCAAAAACTACAAAACGGATTTTTTAGAAACGTCTTGGTTCGACTTATAATCCTACGTTTGTTTGATTGCAAATTATTTAAAGTACGAGTAGAACCGGTGATATGACCAAAACTCGCGATAACCGACATCAATGCGGGCGGAGCCGCGGGCAAACGGAACCTAGCATAGGGCAAAAAACCTATGCTAGGTTTTTTTTTTATAAACTCACACATACATAAATGTACTATCGTAATTAAAAGTGCATTAGCACCGTAATGTTTATAATCGCTTGTCCGGTTAAACGCGTATCTATGTGTATGTAATGTTTAACGCATACATTTATACGTCACACAGTATCGATATGAGAAAATATAAATGTGTGTGATGCGAAACAAAGAAAACGTTATGCTCGCCTTTTCATACTATTATGTTCGAAGCATGCATCTATATAAAGTAATGCAAAAATTCGTTATTCTACGTAAGGCAGTGCGTAGCCTGGTCGGTAACGAGGCTGCTATGGATAGTGTTGAAATCGGATGTTGTGGGTTCGGATCTTAGTTTTTCCACTTTTTGTTGTTTTGTTTTCATGAAATTTTAGGAACAAGTTAACAGAATTAGAAATAATTATTTACAAATAGAAAAATATTATACTTAATTTACAATAGATTATAAATAAAACAATAGTTTAAAAAAAAAAGTTTATTAAAAGAATTATCCAATGTTAATTTGTGGTTATAATAATTTCATCCAAAAAATATACTTTTATAATAAAATTAATATTGCATATTGAGGTTATAGCTTAATTATTCATTTTCTCGAAAGTTTTTTTTTCGGAAAAGAGGATTGAAACTTAACCTCAACCATACAGTCTTATACTAATTACAGGCCAGCACGTCCCTTGATAGGCTCAGTAGTCTCAATAGGCTCAACTGAAATTAAATAACAAAAATATTTAAACAGAATAGCTTAGCACGGAGTAACAATATCACGAGAGCTTTCACTTTAAATTGAGCCTAACTATTTTATATAAAATATAATATATAATAACAATAACTTTTATCTCTCTTTGCACCATTAAACCCCATATATTCTCAATCGGGTTCAAATCAAGGGATCGTGCTGGCCAAGGAAATTCAGTGGCGAGGAGTATTCATAACACGATTCCTGCCGGCTTGCTCTGCAAAGGGAAGTCATGGTAGAGATGCTTAAGTTTAATGCATTATTACATGTATTACACCTAAAATTCTGTACCTATCTAAAATTTAAGAGAATTTCATACAAAATTACCATGGTTGTTCTTTGGGATTTGCCACCGGCTTCCCTTTTGAACATTTTCACCCTTCGCCACAGCAAGGAATAACTTTACGTTCACTAAACCATTCGCGAAGTATGGTGGCACCTAATAGAAAGTGATTACCGTGGCCTTTGGACGTATGCAACACCAGGGGCGTCACACTCATGCTGCCGACCCTGAAGAAACCTTCTAATGCCCTTAAACCTTCATCTATATCTGGATAGACATTTCGCACTGTGGGCAACATTATATCTTCTAACACTTTCACATAATTTGCACTATTTGCACGCGTAGATATTGGGTCTAATTCACCCGGCCCTTGCGCTCTAATCCACCCCCACATAATTTACACTTAGATTCAGTGTTCGGTACTATGTTGTTTTCACACCACCGTATTTTATCCTTATGCCATAAATGTAATCTTCCTTTTTGAGATGATTTAAACGTTTTTTCATCAGAAAATATTGTTGATTCCCAGTTAAAGTAAATACTCTTCGTTATTCGTTTCATATTCTGCTACCATATAACGCCGCTTCAGCAGGTCTTCCACTTCTCCTCCAACTCTGCAACTCTTCTTCCTCAAATTGTTTCACGCAACGACTCCCAGTATTTCTCTAAAAAAACAACAACCATATTACACAATTGCAACCAATGAACAAAATTGCACTACAACAATATTAATTAATTAATTAACTTACAGATAAGCCCGTCTCATTAGAAATTTGAGATATATTCAGACCATTCGAATATGGCCACAATATTAGCTTTTGCTTCAATACTTATATTTGACATATTGATTTATTAAAAAAGAAATGTAATCGCTCGAACAGTAATTAACACAAACAGTCGTAACCATAGATGATATAATATATAAATAGGGTAGTCGTAACTGACTTCACCAACCAACAACTTCACTCATAGCCAATGAATCCATTTTATTTCAAATGCACCCTCAAATAATTATTTTCTCGCTAAGTTTAAAATTCTACCTAAGAAACATTTTTATATTCGTATCAACATTTATATATCATAACTTTTAAATATAAAACACAAAAAGTTATATTAGTTCCGGTAGGTTCGAACCATCACCGACAGATTTCATACTATTCATCAAGCCGCACATTAAACCACTCAGCTACGGGGCGGCTTACGTATGATATTGAAATTAACAATATCAATCAACGAGTGAACAATATTAATGTGTGTGTATGTGTGTGTGTGAATTATCTTCAAAGATTAAGGTCATAACTTCAAAAGTTTAGTAAGAGTACTGTACGACGTAGTGTTGACGTGTATGTGTGTGTGAATTGTCTTCAAAGAATAAGGTCATAAGTACGACTATTGTTGACGTGCTATAGTTGCGTCAGATTGGTACTGCACTTATGATCGCGATAGTACATAAATATCTACTGTCACAGAGGTTATTTTGCATACACATTTCAGCTGCTACAGTTTTGACTCTATATGACGCAGTACGGCTATTGCCGTTTACTGGGTAGTGAGTCTAAAGGTCAAGGTTAATCTCAAGGTCACTTTCAGTTGACCTATGACCTTGAGGTTATCATAATTGAACTCTTTAGTTGTTATTGTGTAAGATAACAAATTCAATTGATAAAATGTTTAGACTAATTTCGCCTCTATTTGACCTATGACGTAATATTATGTCCATCGAGTTGCTGATAACCGCTACAGATGAATTGCACAATGCACATCCGTCTTAACTCCCTAGGCCAGGGATGGCGATCCAATAGCATGGCACGCGTGTCAAAGATGGCACGCGGTGCATTCTTTTTTATCAGACCTTGAATTTATTTTTCATTTTGAATTTAGCTGACCATTTAATTTCAATTCAGCCCTTTTTACCTGGTATACATAGGAACACCTAGCTAGACCAATGCAAATATACATTATATTCTTGCATACAAATATCAGCACTGAGCGGGAATGGAACCCGCGTCCCCTGCGTAGCAGTCAAACGTTCTACCGCTACACCACTGAGACAGAGACCGCATTTGAACTCAATAAGGTCGAAAATAGCTTGCACTAGTTTTTTATGGTAGGATTACAAAAAACAGATGCAAGCAATTGTTTCATTGATCAATCTTTTAAATGACTGGGCCAATTTTACCGACCCTTTCACTGGCAGATAGCAGATGTTATAAAGAGAAAGTTAGAGCAGTTAATATTCCCGGCATATAACTTGGCAACAATTTGCAAGACAAACGAGCCTCTGGCGCGCGCGTATTGTTTTAATATAATCTATGATTGGTGGATTTGAGGTCCTCCGCCGCAGCACCTCAAGCTATCCTCAAAAGACACCCAATACGCGCATACTGCGCATAAAGAGTACATTTTGTGACGTGTTTGTTGCCAAGAAATATGCCGGCAGCCGCCAACTATACCTACTTTTATTTTAACAAAATTATTAGTGTTCCGCGAACTTACCGTCGCTATTTCAAATGTCATCTTCGAAATTTCAACGCTGCTGTTGTTGTCGACTTCAACCGCTACGGGTATGGTCTGCCCGGGGCAGTAGCCCGTCACCGGCAACCGGAGCCGGACGGTTACGGCGTCTGACGAGCAGCACCAGTTGCAAGGGTTCAGCTCTTCCAACTCCAAGTCAATTGGGTCCTGTAAGTAAATAAGAATAAATAAGTCCCGCCCGAGGTCGATTCTCTTTTCTCTTTGTAAATCGATTTGGACAATCAGCATAATAAATGCATCAAAATATCAGTAAATAAGATTTAGAGGGTTGGCACTGACTGATCGCAAGACATGGGAAAGGAATTTTATTTGTCAAATATGAATAGACCTTATCACTGTTGAGTTGACATAAAATTAAAATTTAAATGATATATAACCACTACTGGCTTTGATTTTGTGGCTACATTGATAGTCATTACAATTTCAATTTTATATTAATGACAATAAGGTCTAAGTTTTATCTTAATTGACAAGTAAAATTCTTTGGCCATGCAATGGTGTCAGTAAGCATTATAATGTATTATTGTTGGCGACTAGACAAGTTAGCCTAATGTAAAGTATCTTTTACATGAAGACTGTCACCAAGAATGGTTTAAAAAAACTCACTTTCAAGGCAGGATTGCCAGTATTCAAATCCAACGGTGAGACCACAGTAAACTCTGTTCTCAACTCCTCTCTTCTCATGCCAGGGTATACCAGGGCAGCGGTGATGCTGTAGCTTATACTGCCTTTTTGGCCCTTGAAGGTAGATGGGCACATAAACGGTATTTGAAATTTGAAAGGAAATTCATGGTGGTTTGGCGGCAGCTGCGATGTAACTGTAAGTGTAGAAGACGTAATATATTATACAAATACTAGGGGAGCCCTCCATATTTCGAGACGAAAGTAGGCTAAGCATATCTAAGAGCTGGAATTTTCGAAAATTTTTTTTTTTTTTTTTTTTTTTTTTTTTTTTTCCTTTCTGCAGTGTGAAGGAATAACAAATATTTACAAACTTTTGCCATTTTAGTATTAGTAACTATTTATTAATCTGTGGTATTAGTGGGAAGTTACAAGTGAGTAGTGATTTAATTATGAACAAAATCTTTGGATGACTGTAGGTAGATATATTATATTGTTTTTTTTCACAAACACAGAACATCCAACCATTTTTTTTCAATACCATCTTCACTTTTTTTTAAAATTTATGCGGGGTCCGGCAGTCCAGCTGCATCTCGCATCATTTTAGACCCTGCTGCATCCCACAACATCTTGCAGATCCACAATTTATGGTTGCCTGTAAGAAATTGCCACAGAACGATAAGGCAGTCATTCATATGTGGCAAATGTATTGTATTTCTCATTATGTACCTACTGTCATATTCTTGGTGTACAATGAAGACGTTTATTATTATTATCAAACACATTGCTTTCAGCGGTGGCAGTTTCAATAAATTGGCACTGGCTGATGCTAGTGGATTCGCATTTCGAATCAGCAAGATATTGTGAGATCCCGCAGGGCCAAAAATGTTGAGGGATCCCGCTGGGTTGTGAGACCCCGCAATGCAGGATTGCAATCCCTACTTACTGCTTCTGCCAGGGTTTCCACCTGCCAGAGTTTCTGTATAGTTGAAGTATTCTTCATGCCCTTGGTATTTTATTTCTCTGGAACGTCGCACGCCATTAACTGACTCATACTCCATATAAGTCCACAACACATTGGCCTCACCATGGAATTGAATGTATAGTGCTAAAATAAATTAAAAAAATTATATTCCATATTCTTACTAAAATAACATGATTAAAACTTTACTTTAAAAGTAAACAATGTGCAGCAAGAAGTTAAATCTATACCTGTGTGGAACTATTATAAAATGTGTCTCAAGAAGCACCCAAACCCTTCAGAACTTTAGTAGTATTTACTAGATGTAAGTACAAACAAATATTTAAAAGGCTTACAAGAGTAGAAGTATTGAATGAGACATTGCCATAATAGGTAAACAAAATTCTTCAAGGAATAAATTACTCAGTAAATCCATACAACATAGTTGACAGTTCACAGTTGACCATCTGATTGTAGATTGGATATAAAAACATCCACAAAATTATTTATTGTTCAGTAGTAAACAAAAAAAAAACAGTGCATGATGAATAAAGGTGGAGCACTTACCAGAAAAATTTAGTGTTTCTCTTAGATCAAATACTAGAGATCCATTTAGCATTTGACCTGCATAATAAACCGCAGGGGTCTGCTCCAGCCTAATAGACCCATATTGAAAGCCTGCGTCTGCCATAATTATAAAAATAATGCCCCAAAAGGTCCCAAAATAGTGATAAATACCAAACAAACAGGCGTTATCTACAAAGTTGCAGAAAATTCGCAAGAGTAGTAATCAATATGCATTATTCATAATGTCTTATGAATGTGTTATGCATGATAAACAAGTCTTTAAATTTATGTTGAGTAGGACTAAATTTGTCCGACCGAACTTAGTATATTATGTTAACGAACCAAGAAGAAGAAGAATGAAGCAGCTCGAGAATCATACAAATTAAAAGAATGTTGTTACATTGAAAATAAATAATGTACTTTATTCCTGACACTAAAGGTGCTTATTTGTCTAAACCGACCTATAAATGTATTTTATTTTTAAAACCTCGATTGGGTGGATTGGGTTCACTTTGTTCACTCACTTGCTCTTGCTTTGATATTGAATTTTGATGGAATTTTGCCTTGACTTTGAAGTTTGACATTCCCATAGAACAGTGGTTCTCAAACTTTTTAAATGACGGAACCCTTTTGGGAAGCAAAATACTTGATGGAACCCTACAATAAAACAATTATTTTTATAAGTGTATTCTTTATTAATCAGCATAATAAAAGTACAATGTATCAGTTACTAATTATTATTTACTTCACCACTTGGTAAGGACAATAATAGAAAACATTAAAAAAGAAAAAATCTAACTAGTGGGAGGTATGAAACTGTTTTTTATTTTTCATCAATTGCTTGATATCAGGTTTGATGGAAGAAAGTTGGAGTCTCATATCAGCTTCGGCGTCCAGTCTATTGCGATATTTTGTTTTCGTGGCTGCGTAGGTAGAGAATCCTGTTTCGCACAAATATGTAGTTGGGAACGGGAGAAGAATATCCAGAGCCATTTGGCCAAGCATTGCATATTCATGTTGGATACTGCACCAAAAATCATTAAGAGGCGTCGTTTTGAACAATGACTCCATACTTGTGTCTGATGACATTTCTAAAAGAGATTCATATATCTCATTTGACATGTTTTCAGGCTTTTCCAAGTTGGGTAAAAAAGGATTATGAATCCAGGAGTTCACTTTAATTTTTGTATTGTGTTCTTCGGGAAAATACTTTTCAAAAGATGCGCGCATCGAACTGAGATATTGGACCAATTCTTCAAACACATTATCTTCAAACATTTCTGAGTCGTTTTCGCTAACAAACTCACTGAGTAATGTAAAACTTTCTATTTCTTTCTTACCAATGCAAATGATCCAAAAATCTAATTTTCTTTTAAAAGCAGTTATTTTATTATAGGCCTGAAACACTGTTGTCTGTTTACCTTGCAACGATAAATTTAATTCGTTAAGTTTTTGAAAGATATCCGCCATAAAAGACAATCGGAACAACCAAGTTTTATCATACAAACGGTCCTTCAAATTAAAAGAAGTATCTGCTGAAAGAAACATTTGTAACTCGGCTCTAAGTTCAAATAGCCTTGTTAAAGTTTTTCCCCGAGACAGCCATCGCACTTCTGTATGGAGCAGCAGTGTTTTATGTTTGCTGCCATAATCTTCACACAATAATGAGAACAATCGGGATTGTAGTGGTCGTGATTTGATAAAATTAATTATTTTTACCGCTTCATCCATAACTAATTTTAGATTAGACGGCATTTGCTTCATCGCAAGTGCTTGTCTATGCAGAATACAATGACTGGAACTACAATTAGGCGCTTTATTTTTCATTCGTGACACTGCTCCTGCTGTTTTACCTGTCATCGCCTTGGCCCCATCTGTACAAATGTCAATGCAATTGTTCCAACTGAGATTATGTTCTTCAAAAAATATATTTATTTTATTAAAAATTTCTTCCCCGGTAGTGTTTGTAAGCAGCGATGAACACATAAGCATGTCTTCTTCAAAAGAACTTTTATATGGATATCTCACAATAACCAGCAGGATAGCCAAACCAGCGACATCAGTCGACTCGTCCATTTGCAAAGCGAATCGTGTATTTTGTAGACGTGTAACTAGTTCTTGTTTGACGTAGCTTGCCAGATCATGGATTCGTCGTGAAACAGTATCGTTTGATAGCGGAACAGTAGAAAGATGCTTTGCAGATTTTCATCAAGCATACATTTTGTTATGTCTAATACACATGGTTTTATTAATTTCTCAGCGATAGTGTGCGCTTCACCTGCTTGTGCAATGCGATAGCTAACTAAATATGATGCCTCCGTGGCCTTTTCGTTGGTAGTTTGTGTTACATGCATCATATTTTTTTGACTTTCTAATAACTGATCTTTTTTGCGAACAAAAAATTCTTTATTCTTGTCTTTAGTCTCGGGGTGTACGGTTTCTAAATGTCGACGCAATTTGGCAGGTGCCATGGAACTATTAGGAAGCAGTTTACTACAGAGCATGCAGAGAGGTGAGCCGTTGGAATCAACAAATCCGAAACTGATATAAGATTCATCATACTTCCTTTTTTTCGTCTTTGAAACCGTCGAGCTTGACGTCGTGGCACTCGTGGCATCATCTTCTGGATCGGTGATTGCTAAATTCTCCGCGCGCATTGCTTTTGAACATTCAGCGTCATTAGAAGATGTTGTTGGAACACGTTTAACACCTTTAAGCCAACGTTCCATTCTTCTTTATTTATAATGTTACAAGTCAGGATAGTGGGGTTTAAATAATGCACAATCGTTACTGCGTATAAGAGACTAAATTTAGAACCTACAGGGAAGAAATGTATAAAACTGAGACAACAGAATACAGCAGGCAGTAAAACAATGAACACTAGTTTCTCGCTAGCGAGCTTGTAAGTAGGTAGTAACTTATCGCTCCGAACGCTAATCATCAACTGACGACGTCAACGCGCGATCGCCGCTTTTATACTTAGTCCTAGACTCGATCTCAAATATTCTCGAAAATACTCGAGTCGGCACCTTTGATAAACAAAAAGCAAAAATAAAAACAGAAATTTAAAAATAGCGTTGTAAACAATATCGACTTTATCCTTTGAAGTTAGAGACGAAAGTCGCTTGTTGACAACTATAGCGTCTAATTCAGAGGCGGCTTTTATCAAAGAGACTGAGCGCTTACAAGTATACTACCCGCTCGTTTTTAAGTTTGCCGCTGGCGATAGGTATGAGTGTATGACGTTCGAAATTTTTTATTTAATTGTAACAATAAAAATTGTGTACGTTAGATATTTGGGTAAAACTATGACACATTATAAGTTTTGTTGTCACGTGGGGGAGGGTACGCGCATTCCACAGACCGGCAAACTTAGAGCGAACGCGTTGTACAAGTATAAAATTGTTGAGACCAAACTTATGAGATATTGTACCAGCTAATGTAACACAAGCTTATACAAATACAAATAAATAAATAAATAACATTCATAGCGTTTTGTCTCCGCGCGGCCGCGGAGTCCGCACAGCCGCGGAGCGACCAGAGAGAGGTGTTTTGATTTTTTTATTTCTAAATTCTTGCGGAACCCCGACAGAGGTATCACGGAACCCTAGGGTTCCGCGGAACACACTTAGAGTATAGCTGCCATAGAACTTCTCGTTATAACAAAACAAAACGCAACCACATACATAAAATATAAAATGCGATGCTAATAAACATACAATTCACACATTACTTATATATAATATATATGCAGTAATGCAGCTTTCGGATGTAACTCATCAGGGTGCGCCATTTACCGTAAACAGTTTCTGTAACTATGGAGTAAATTAGCGATTATATTACATTGGTTTTCATTTTAAATGCGATATTGAAACTAAACGAATCTCAAGCTTTTTTTTGGGCTGTCCACATGGTGTTGACATGCTTCATGTCATGCTTGTCACAGTGTTGTCACTTTGTCTTGTCATTTGTCTTCTCTTGTCACAGTTGTCACAATCACATCGATAGAAAAGTTATTTTTGTTTACGAACACGTTGTACTTTCAAAAAGTTGTAAACAGATAGTTTTTGAAAATGGGAAAGTTGGACGTAGCAATATTACGATATCTAACAGCCGAGGACTTCAGAGTTCTAACTGCGGTAAGGTTCGCCTATTATCTGCTATACTTCATAGTTAACCTCAATTCTTGTTTAACATTAAATAAATGTCTTTAATCAGGTGGAAATGGGTATGAAAAACCATGAGCTGGTCCCAGGGTCACTGGTGGCATCAATAGCGAACCTCCGTCATGGTGGCGTCCACAAGTTGATGAAAGAGTTGTGTAAACATAGATTGTTGACATATGAACGTGGAAAACAATGTAAGTACAGTATGATCTGAATTAGTTAAGTAATGAAGAGTGCATCAAATCTACTTATACTTTTCAAAGTACATCATCATCTTCATGTAGATCGTAGACGTATCCTCCTGATTGCATCCGTGGCAATGACCTCGGAGCTCAGGGTCCGCCTTCCGGCTCTTCCTCCTCCACTTTGCATGATCTTGGGCGTCACCTCCACCCTCCACGACGTCAAGCCAGGACTTCTTGGGCCTACCTTTCTACCTGGACTCGGCGGGGGAGCCATTGCCAGACATTTGCTACCTACGTCACCCGGCGGTTGCCGCAAGACGTGGCGACACTGGCGAAAGCGGCTCTCTTGCATTTTATCTGTAATATCACGGACATGAAGGCTGCCGCGGATTGCGAGAGTTCCTCACGCGATCTTTACGCGTGACGCCGCACATCCACCGCAGCATTTTCATCTCCGTGACACGCAGCTCTTGCTTGTGTCGCTCTAGTAGCGGCCACGCCTCACAACCGTGCAGCGGACACGCCTCACAACCGTGCAGCGGACAGGCCTGATGATTGTCTTATAGACCTGCCCTTTCAGCAACAAAAGCTAGTTAATTCTACAATATTCACGAGAATACCAATATCAAACATGATGTATAAGTAGTTTTCTAATCTAGTAGTGGATAAAGCTAAGTACGCTAGAAAAAAATAGGCCAGATTTACCTAGGTTCCCGGTGGCATCCCAAACTTTCACCTGGGCTCCTTACCTTGTCTTCTCCTTTTGATTTTGCTTATGCAAATTTTATGGCTACAACTACGACTGGCTTCCCAACCCCAAGGCAAAGACTGAAATGTGAAGTTAAATTTGGCTTATAGGTGGTCCTGGTGTGTCCCCATGTGTACCATGTAATAACTCACCTCACTAAATGCAAATCAATGTCCAATACTTTCAGATGATGGCTACCGTCTCACAAACTCTGGCTATGACTACTTGGCTCTCAAAGTCTTGACTAACAGAGGAGTTATTGCTTCATTTGGCAACCAGATTGGAGTGGGCAAAGAATCAAATATTTATACAGTTGCTGATGAAGATAGAAACCCATTGTGTTTGAAACTTCACAGGTAAGAACTGCAAGAAATCATTACTGTCTTTTCAGTCTCGTGTGTAAGACATACATGCACCCACATGTTGTGCAAATCATATGGATTTTTTTGCATGACTTGTGCGAGTTTAGCTCCATTACAATGTGCAATGTCTACACAGCATTTTGCTTCTATGCAAACCTACACAGCGCCAGGGTGACAGGGAGCTATACATGAATTCCTGCCGGCTTACTCTGCAAAGAAATGCTCTGGTATAGATGTTTAAATTTTGTATCTGAAATATGAGAGGATTTGTGCACAAGATACCAATTATGTACTTCAAAAATCAGAGAGACAGCAACACCTGTTGTCACTCCTCAATTATTTATCAAATTCATCAACATGTTCTTTGTCAAATATTTCAGATTGGGCCGTACTTGTTTCCGGAACATCAAAGGCAAGCGTGATTACCATGCGCACCGCAACAAAGCCTCTTGGCTTTATCTGTCACGTATATCTGCCACTAAAGAGTTTGCGTACATGAAGGCCCTGTATGAACGAGATTTCCCAGTCCCCAAACCAATCGATTTCAACAGACACTGTGTCATCATGCAGTTGGTGCTTGGTGGACCTTTGTAAGTTCAAATAATATAATATTCTATTAAAAACTTAATCTATTGATGATGCTTGAAAGCAAATTTTAGCATGGCACTTTAAAAAGCCTTTGAGAGAGTCACTTATGTTTCTTGACTACTTCATTAAACAATAACGATACATTTGTGTATGTAGAGTAATTCCGAATAATTTTTATTACTATTGCTATGAAAAATTTCAATAATAACGTTTTAAATCAGTTTTTATTTTTAAAAAGAATGAGGTGTGCCCCAAGGTACAATTATGTGACCTGTTAAATTTAATTTCTCAGGACTCACGTCTCCTCTGTAGCTGACCCTGAAGCTTTGTACGATGAACTAATGAACCTGATAGTACGTCTTGGCAACTGTGGAGTAATCCATGGTGATTTCAACGAGTTCAACATCATGATAGATGAGGACAACCACCCTATTATTATTGATTTTCCACAAATGGTTTCGACGTCACACCCTAATGCTGAACTGTGAGTAAATATTTTATATAAAGTAGTCACGTGAAATCCGAAAACCGTCTAATAAATAAAGTAGTATAGAGTGGTTACTGCTGTTGTGATTTGAGTGAGGGTGAAAGGTCTGTAGATAGCTTACCTATTAGGGTCATAGCAGACAGCAGACATATCAACTCGGAATCGGATCGTTACCGTATCGCCTAATATAAATTAAAAAATCTCGGCAATAGCGCAAAAAATGCAGTATGTAATGAACTCTTTTCATTTAATTTTGGTATTTAAGTCTATACTAATAAAGTCTAAAATCGGGGTTCTGGTGACAGCTAGCGCTAAGCGAGCCGTATGCGTGGCGTCCTCTAGCCGGCGATACGGTGACGACATAATAAATTATTTTTCGAATTTTTAAAAGTCAGAACTTGAAATTATCGCAAAATCTGTAACACTAGCGGACCGCTAATCTACCTAAGTTGATTATGTCTGCTATGACTCTTAAGCAAATTTTAATAGTTCTTCTAATATTATAAACGCCAACATTTGTAATGTATTGGTTAAATTATGTATTAAATGATTATTAACGCAAAAGTTTGTAAGTATGGATGGATGTTTGTTACTCTTTCACATAAAAACTACTGAATGGATTTTAATGAAACTTTACAATATTATAGCTTATACGTCAGAATAACACATAGACTACGTTCGGTCGCGATAACCGACATCCACGCGGGCGGAGCCGCGGGCAACAGCTAGTTTTAAATATTTTAAAATGAATCTCTATGCAGCTACTTCGACCGCGACGTGCGTTGTGTCCGCGAGTTCTTCAAGAAGCGCTTCGGATATGAATCAGACCTGTATCCGAAATTCAGTGACCTGGAGCGCGACGATGAAATGGACACAGAAATTGCCTGCTCGGGATACAAACGTACCAAGGATTTAGATAACGATCTTCTAGAGGTAATTACCCCAATTTCTTATTATTTCTATTAATTGTTTGTTTCGTTTTGTAAGTGCCGTTTTCATGGTCTATACAGAATAAATGATTTTTGACTTTGACTTTGTGATCACTTTGAATTACAAATGGTCCCACGAGTCTGAGAAAAGAAAGGTGGATGGTACTTACAGGAGAACCCAATAGTAGTAATTACGGGTAATTGTCTAACGCATCTGAAGACCCGAGACGACGTATGACGTGCGGTTTTAGTCGGTTCGAGTCCGATATAACATTCATGTTTACAAGCTATTTGCCATAATTTCTTAATTATTCTTTCAAATCTTATTTAAAAGATAGAGAATCTTATTACTATATTTTTGATCTACAGGAAATGGGCATAGGTCTCCAGGTAAGTGATGATGAAGAAGAATCTGGCGATGAAGAAAATATAGATGTCACAAACACAAAATACTCGGAACAAGAACTAGAGGAACTTAGAAAAGAAGTAGAGGCATCTATACAAAACGATGAACGAAGTATATTACCAGAAATCACAGCGAAAACTGTAAAATTGACAATTAAAGATAATGGAAACTTCAAAGAATCAGATAATAACACTCAGATTAAAGAAGATGATGAAGTACCCATTCTTGTTAAGCCTAAAGAAGGAGAAGATAATACAAAAGAAGGAGATAATAAAGTAGAAGATAATAAAGAAGAATTAGATAAAAACTCACAAAAGTATAGATTAGCAATGATTGAGAAAACGCTGTCAGATGTGCGATCAATGAGAACGTATACTTCTGCAAGTACTATCGCTCCAGAAGTAATAAAACACCAAGTGAAGAAGAATTTAGAAATAAAACAGAAAAAGATGGAGAGGAAGCGGGTGGTAGCGAAGGGAGAAGCCAGCGCGGTGACGCGACAGAGGAGAGACAACAGTGAGACGATAAGAGAAAGTCATGGTTTGTGGGGATGGGATGAATAAACTATTTCTATCATGTAGAAATTTGTTTTATTAGATACTAGCTGACCCCGCGAACTTCGTACCGCCCCGCCCAGTCAATTCTTTTTTTTTAAATTTTTCTCTCCGTAAGGAACCATCTTCGTACTTCAAGGAATATTCTAAAAAAATAATTAGCGAAATCGTTTCAGCTGTTCTCGAGATTTGCGCTTAGCAACACATGTAGCGATTCATTTTTATATCATGGATCATGTATATTGAATAAACTTTAGGTTCACGCAAATATATCTCCATAATATCATAAGGTAATAAGGTATCATAAGAACTTCAAAACTAATCGCGGTTTCATTCGGAACTACCTTTGACCAACCTCTTTATTCAAAAGTAGTCCCTTTTTGATTCCATTCTCGGTCAAAAGTACTTTCACCCGACAGCCGAAGAAAGGAGGGTAATGTTTTTCGAGACTGTATGTATGTATGTCCATTTTTTGGCACGCCCTTCAGGTTGAACGACTTGATGGATATTGGCATGCGAAGTGTCATTTCATTTGTCGTGCTTGTGTGAGTACCACCATTAAAATTTCTGGAAAATCAAAATGGCGGATTTTTGGCGCCAAAAATTACTGACCGCGACGGACACAAAAACTACTGTTTTTGCTTTTCAGTTGTATTTTTACTTTGCACTCGGGTTTTTTGTTTTCTTAATAATGAGCAGTTTTCCAGTAGGTATAATAATCAGTTGGTTTTTAAGTCATCAGGAGATGGCGCTAGCATAGCTTTTGGTAATTTTAATGTACTCTGTGGTTTGTTTGTAGTATTTTTTCATGAAATTGCGATGTTGCGAAAGTTTAATTTCATTTACCCATATTATAATAGATAAAATATAATAAAAAGCTTAATTCTTTGTTCTATAACTTAGGGAACACTAGATGTGACACCACACTCTTCTTACCAAAAGTGCCGGCTGCGCCATCTAGCGCGTCTTTGGGAACCCTATAAATACCTACTGGAAAACTGCTCATTGTTTTGTAACATTATTTAACACTGGTAATAGAAGTCCCATTGACATATTAGTTGATAGCTTTTTAATATTGTCTTTTTTATATTCAGGTTTTCAAAATAATTACTCATTCTCTCTTCTCTATCTCTCTTCTCTTGTCCTATCTATCCTCTTCTTCCTCATCCTTATCTTCATCATTATCGTCAAGTTTGGAGTACATGAGTCCAACGGTGGTCGCTTGTAGGTCCGTGTTCTGCACCCAGTCGTGGTGTCGGATGTAGATCAGTTGCAGGCACGCCTCTACGCAGAGAATCTGCAACATTACAATATCCATGAATGTCTGGACTTGAGTTAGATATTAGTATTAAAGTCTGTCATGCTTGTAGCAAACTTTGATGGCTAGAAAATGGCCACAATAGGCTTCATAATAAAGGGGATGGTCTTCCAAACGAAGCATACCATTTGCTTCTGTTCCAGCACCCTCACGAACTTACTCTGCCGTCAAAAAGTCTGACCTGTTTTTTTTTCAAATCATTGTCCAGCATTGGTCCTTCCATAGAGTCGATCCGGTTCAACACAGTCGAAGGTATCGACTTCAGAATCTATCTAGAAAGTTGTTTACGCTTTCTTCTTTTTTCTACGCATTCGTTATACCAATACCTTGCGTTTATTCTTCGAGTATCCATGCAATCGGTAGATGTATCCAAACATGCTGGTCGATATCTTCGACTCCTTCACCGTCACATAGTTGTCTTCAGTAAAGAATGGATAGTTCAATATTCTGTAGAAACCAGCTTTAATGGGACATTCTAACCTGTAATAAAATACGAGTATACAACATCGATATAGGTCATTGGTATCAACAGACACGGTTCCTTTCTCCTACCGCAATCTCAGCCACCTTTCTCCTACAACACACCCTTAGATTGCAACCGGATAAACGAATGAAGGAGGCTCTATTGGGGAGGTCCACCAAGAGATTCATCATCGTACCTCTCGCCACAGACGACAGGGAGTACATCCTCACAAGTTGCGACTGGTACGTACAGTCAGATATGAAAGGAACTTCATTTTCCGCACGCTTAAACTGGAATGAATTCCCTCCCGTGGTTTTTCCAAGCGACTAAAGTATGGATTTCTTCAGGAAGGGCATGAGAAGGTTCTCACGGTGTACGCCCCTGGTGTGGCATACATCCATAGGCTACGGTTAGATACTACTTTCCATCCGGTGCGTCGTTTACTTGTATGCCACCTAAATGCTATTAGAAGAACCACCCCGATTTCGAATTACCAATAATACGAGAAATTTCAAAGGAATCTTAGCGCAGACATTTTAGGGTGGATGGATAAAACGAGTTCTCACTTGGGTTTTATATAGTAGAAGAACATGCCGTAGATATCCTGTTCATCATTACCGTCGTCGACGCAGCCGTTTTGTACCAGGAAGAACGATTTTAAATTATCACAGGTGTCTGTGTTACGGATATCCAGACATTTCTCAATCGTTACCTGAAACATGAAAGAAAGCTTAACGCGGACATAGTTACGAATACTTATTGGTTACCTATAATAGTTTGCAAGATTGTGCTTTCTTCAATGCGGTGGGACTATGGAGAGAAGATCTCCATGATAGTAGCGTTGGAACCACGGGTCACGAACTAACAAGATGGTGCGGTATTCTAGTGCAACACCAGAGGAGTCACATTCGTGCCTACCAACCCTGTAAGAATAGAGAGATTCTGTGCCGTCAGCGTAGAAGACAATCAGGACAACCCTTTGATCTTCCCACCGACAGCACAAAGCCTCACCAGTGACCTGTGGCTACCCTACTCACCGCCGAGAACCGAGAACACCACACGAGGTTATTATAGCCGCGGTATCTGTTGCCAAATAATGAAAACATCCAACCAACCTCAACCTTCCATCCATTGCTGATATTTTCGGTAATATTGATCGTTCCGCTCACTGAAGAATCGTAGGTTTCAGTTGTGATGCTTAGCTCTGACACTGACATTACTATCTGAGGATCGTACTCGCATGCACCTACACGGGTGACCAACAAGTGTGTGGGAGCTGAGATGCTTAGAACTGCTACTATGAAAGAATACGCGAAAATTATGGTAAAATACATAGCTGCTTTTCCAACCTTAATATAATAGTTTCGCTGTTTTATTGTATTAAACTTTGAGCATGACGGGTGGTAAGCACAATGCAGTCCATGGTATAGAGATCCAATGATGATGATTTTTTAATGTATTTTTAATGATGGCTTATTGAATGTGTTCAATAACGCAGAAATGGGTAATGCCATATTTATTGTAACTACTCTGCATACATTTTTACCGAGTTTTGGGCTGGCTACATATAATACCACAACCATACTTAACTATTAAAACTATTGCCATCGACGCGAAAAAGAAGAACATAGTACGTTTGAAAATATGGTACCTAATTAGAAGGTTACGATGAAAAAGACCACCTACTTAACTATGACAGGGTTTGGTTAAGTTCCGGTGTTATGCGGAAGGATCACGTGCCGAACTGTCGCAGCTGCGGCAACCTTCACTATAACTTCGGAGAAAAACTTCAAGGTAGTCTCATTCGTTGGTGCGGCCACATTTTGCAGAGACCGCCGGGCCTGGTTAAGAAAACTGTGGCCTGACTGCTTGGGCTAACAGATATCCGGCCATGCCATTGCCGTATGCTTAAAGGTATGATTCCGAAGACGACCGCATACGACAAACTGCAGACGCATGCAGCAGATACAGCGTGCCCATTACTTGTTAATCTCCGATACAGATAAAGGGGACCATTGAGAAGCCGCAATGAATTATCTGCTGCGTGGGTCTGCAGTTGTCGTATGCGGTAACCTTCGGAATCATACATTAGGAAATGCTGGTTTGACATCGTAAAAGGTAAGGTGACATGCGCACCAATGATCTTACTCTCAGAGATGCAGGAGATGCTGAAGACCGTAGGTACCCTGAAGGGAGAAAGCTGTGAGTACATGTATGTATGAATGTCAGTTTTGATAAGTACCTACAAGTAAGTGTACGAGTACCTAATGCGGTCTAAGCCCTCGTAGACAAAGATCAATCAAGCTGTCGCCTTATCAGATATAATTGTCGCATACTGGATACCAATTCGTGTAATTATCCTCGTTTATCAGATAAGTAAATACAATGTCGGATAACAAATACTACGCCCAAATATTCAGTTCTGGCGTAGTAAAAGATTACCTGTTATCCTTCGCGCTACATAATTATTAATATCTTCTCATATCCACCGATCTTTTCACTCGGATATCGCGTGATAATTGAATCAAATCAATCAAAGTGAAAAGATTATTGTTCGTCTTACACTCTCAAACAGAGTCAACACAGCACCTAAAGTAGCCGTTCTTCAGAAGAGTAAAGAAAATTATAATAAGATACTTTTTGAGGAGAATCTTAACTTTATTAATTCCTTTTTTTATTGAATAGTTACTTAACATACCTACTAAATGCATAAAGAATTCATTCAATGTAATTATTCCTATTGTTTCTTCTATGTGTGATTGATTACCTACCGTCTAACTGATGCGGTGCGGTGCCGGTTTACATTTAATTAATTACACCACAAGTTGACGTGAACTTTACCTTAACGAGAGCCGCGAGGCCGCGACGTTACGACGGTTTTGATACAATTCAACCATGTTTTGTTTAGCTATAATAGTTAAAACGTGTGTTAAACAATTAAATTTCCACAAACTGATTTTATGTTCGTAGTGATGATCGTTTATGATCGTTTATGACTGATGTAGTACTACTGATTAGTGCAACTGGTAGTACAAATGATACAATATTAATTACATACCGTTTATAATTTGTTAGATGGATACATTTCTATTACATAGATATTGCGAAATTGTTACGAAATGTCCCCATTCTATTATTATGTCACAAAATATTAATAAACAACTCGTGGATCAAATTCTCCCAATATACCTACCACCTCCTACCTCTACAATCGGCTTGCGTACCTAAGTACAAACAAACGGATAACATGTAGTATTGATGATACTTGCATTAGAAAATAAAATTGGCCAAGTGCGAGTCGGACTCGCCCATCAAGGGTTCCGTTCCGTAGTAGCAAAGGCGAAAATTGCGGTTAATGTTATGACGTATTAAAAAAAAACTACTGACTGGATCTCGTTCGAACCAATTTTTAGTGGAAGTTTGCAAAGCAATTTACATCATATATTTTTTTTAGATTTATCATTCTCTTATTTTAGAAGTTAGAGGGGGGGGGGGGGGGGGGCACACATTTTTCCACTTTGGAAGTGTCTCTCGCGCAAACTATTCAGTTTAGAAGAAAAAATATGTTAGAAACCTCAATAACATTTTTAAAGACCTATCTATAGATGGGGTATCCACGTATGGGATTGATGAAAAAAAAAATTTTGAATTTCAGTTCTAAGTATGGGGACCCCCAAAATTTAATGTTTTATTTTTATTTTTGTGTGAAATTCTTAATGTGGTTCATAGAATACATCTTCTTACCAAGTTTCAACAGCATAGGCCTTACAGTTTCGGAGAAAAGTGGCTGTGACATACGGACGGACAGACAGACGGACGGACAGACATGACGAATCTATAAGGGTTCCGTTTTTGCCATTTGGCTACGGAACCCTAAAAAGGCAGAAGGTCATTCATTTTAGTTCATTATGTCGTTCATTTATCAGTCGACAGTGCCGACAAGCGACGGTCGACCGACTCAAGGTGACCGACCGAATCATTCATTCCTCAGACAGACTTTGACTTAGTAATTCAGTGATATTTGAACACTGTGCACGTCCACAATGGCCGAGGATAATCTGACCGCGATTTTGTACAAACCCAAGGATTTACAACTGGTACGTACCTACTGTATATTTTTAAATATGTATATAAATATTTTACGATACATAAGTACCTTAATAATGTAATTTAACAAGTACTGCAAATCGATCTTTAATGGAACAAATTCCTTTAGAGGTACGGTGGTATTATCGTACACATCGTTTTAATGAATGAAGTATGTACGTAACTTTTTAAGATAGATTTTTGCAGCTTAAGTAATCGATAATTTTGCCAACTTACGATAAGTGTTCAAGGGCCACACCATAAGTAGTATATTACAAAAGTGCTAATTTATCACATAACATCTTTTATTTTTCATGATTATGAAGTAGAATACAGAAAGGGACATTACCCACTTATTATTTCCTCCTATAAATTACGTTTTTAAATACATAATTATATTATCTAAAAAAACATTATATTATATTTAAAAATATAAAAAACAAAATAATAAAACTACACGCAACGCACTTCTTACTTGATTTGTTGATAAGTAAACCGGCCGGCATGGGCCACCTGCAAATAAATGCAAACAACGTTGTCAAACGCTGGTAGATTTTTGATCTGACTGAATATTTATCCATTTCTATAATTTCCATCGACAGATACAAACGCCGATCCCAGAAATAAACGATGACGGTGAGTGTCAACTGTTCTAATATTTACTTTAAAAATATCTCATCAATGATTTTCATCTCTGCATCAAACTCGATAGATTTCATCATTATCATCATCATCATTCATCTTCTCAGCCATAGGACAACTGCTGTGAAATGTATGCTATCTATTAAAAATCTTCCGTCGCGTTTTACCTAGAACCTCATTTAAAGAGTGGAAACACCTCGTTATCACTTTATGCCCCCTACAGCTATTCCCCATCGTTGCCCTCTGGTTGCCAAGTGAACCAATATTTCCCAGTGGTTTAAACTTTAAATTAACGCCGGCTTCGAGCTGTTGAACTTATGGACCGGAACATTCCATTGAAATTCGCATTTAAAATTTAAATGTTTTGAATTTAATTAAGATATAAGAACAAGTGTGTACGAATAACAGATACGGACGGCTTAGCAACTCATAACTTGTCTAATATATCAATCATTCCATCAATTTCAATCAATTGGCCTATCGCAGTCCACTTCTGGACATAGGCCTCTCCCAATGTTGGGCGGCTTTGGCCTACTATTTCCAGGCTAGCTAGACGGGTTGGCACAGCGTTTCATTTTGAGTTTTCCTTCTCTCGTAGTGATATCGTTTTTTTATAATAGTGGCCTCTTACGACACCCTTCTGATGAGATGGGGTGGTGATACTTGTATTCTTTCTCTGTCACCACACGGATAATATAGTTTAGAGTGTTAACCAAATAGAATCTGTAACACAAAGTTGGATAGTCCTTCAGCAGTAACCACGACAGAACATCGTATGACAATGCATTGTAAAAATAGCTGCTCTAAACCAGTCAACTGGCCAATTGTGGTGACAGCATACGCTCTTAGCTGACTCGATTGAACCATTTGTACCGAGTCCTCGAGTTTATTAACGGAATTACGCATATGGTGCGTAAAAATGTTGCATATCCAAATACCAAAATGACGATAGTGGTTCTTATAGTTTTTACGAGTTTATAAGTCGATGGTCAAAGGTAATGATTGGATTACCCAAAAATAAACACTCGCCGGCATGAAATACTTTGCTCGGTCCTACGACCCACAGCAATCCATTCCCAGGATCCAAAATTCATCAAGATCCGTTGAGCGTTCTTACGCGACAGAGTTACAAACATCCATGGTATCCATCCTTCCATCCATACAAAATCCACACATACATCTTTGATCTTTACAAAATTCGCATTTCTATAAATGCAAATTTTTGTGCAGAATTATATCTTATAAATATTTAACAGCATTTCATCGTTTTATGTAGCTGTGTATCTACTTAGTTAGAATTTTGCAATTTCACTAAACCATCTTTAGAAACTACAAAAAATTGTCCAATTTTTAAAAAGAACATTCTCCATCACAGAGGTCCTTCTGCGAATGGACTGCGTGGGAATTTGCGGCTCAGATGTGCACTACTGGCAAGACGGCAAATGCGGACACTTCCTGCTCAAAGAGCCCATGATTATGGGACACGAAGCATCTGGTGTTGTCGCAAAGGTAAGGTTCTTAAAAACTGGCCCATCTTTCCCCAACTTTATAAGTATTTGAATTTTTGGGGTTTTGGGCTGAATTTCTTCGATGAGCCGATGATTGATAATAATAACTATGACGGGTGACCGTGATAGTAATTACATTAGAACCACTCACTTAACTCAATACACACACTCGTTCTCCACCTCTATCGTCTATCTAATCTACTCATTCCAATTAATTTTTACTCTTGTTTTGATAGTTCTTTGGATGTTCTTCTGACTCACTAAAACATACAGCTGTGGGCTGTGGCATTACGATTAGTCGTATTATCCTCGCAAAAAATCCTAACTCTCGGCAATAGATATTTATTTTATAATTACTCATACATCGCGTCGTTATCGAAATAACTACGCAGATTAAAATTACTCTAATTTTTAATAAATTATCAACAAAATGCTGTCAGTTCACCACACGATAAAAATCGTCAAGGCTGACTGCTGCTAAGTCAGGTAAAAATGCGGTATTTAATTTTTTTGTGAATTCTAGTCCCAGATATAAAGAGAAAGATATGGAGGTGTGACCACACGCCCACCACACGTGCTATACGTCATATCGTTCGACCATACGACCTTGAACTTAACTTTGAAATATTTTCTTCGTAGTAGGTATTCAGCTGAGTAGGTAGTTATATTGTAGTTGCATTTACATTTCAAGGTGAATGAGTGTAAAAAACTAAGGTGTGTCTGTTACGGTTCTTGTATAAGATTTAACAATAACTAAGTCATATTTTTGTCTAGTTTTTTCCTCCTCTATCCTTAAAATAAGGTCGATACCTTGACCATGTTCCTGTTTTGATAACTTTGTTTTTTCATTTTTATTTTAAAAATGTCCAAGTTGCACCAAATACTTACTTACTAGATAAGATACATTATATTCGACATCCTATAGATTTTTCTTCAAACAACTATTGCTAGACCAGTTAGCTTACACTAAAAAAATCCCTGCTTAGCTTAGATGAATTTAAAAAGGGAGTTAATAATTTTACCCTTTTTAATTAATCTAAGCTGCTTAGTTTTCATTTTTAGTCCGTTTTTTTATGAAACATAACCCCTGTGCGCTGTCAAATGTCACGTTCTTAAACAATATTTTAAAAATAATATTTGTTACGTAATGTGCAAAGCCCAAGTAAACATTATAAGGTGTAATCGTAGTTACGTATTACATTATCTACGAACAACAAGCTCATAAGCCGCAAATAAGACTCTAACATAATAATATATTTTATGTGCCGACGTTAATATTGCTCTGCTGTAAAATTACTTGTTTATGTTGTCATAATGTTTTATCTTAACACTTTATCTAAACTATTATACTTAATATGAACTGAATTGTTGTCAAGCGCGCATTGAGAATTAAAGATGTCGCAGCCAAGCCAACTACAAAAATTTATCAGCCGTTCAATTAACCGCCTAGCCTGTTAACTAAACGGCGCCGTTCAATTCACGGCTGAGAATAAAATGGTGTCAATATAATAGTACATTAAGGTACAAGTGAGTAAAGTTGGTGATTACCGCCGAGGCGCCATTGAGACCCGAGCCATCAGGCGAGGGTCTTAAGAGAGCCGATGACGTTAATCATCATACTCACGCGTGGCATACAACATTTTACAACACACTTGTGAATAAAATAATACTACAAATTAATTCGTTTTCCTATGCGCGTAACAGATTTGTGACGTTTTACCGAAGGTAAAAGTGTATATATAGTCAGGAATTACTGTATATTGCCTCAGAATTACTAGTATCTTGTTATATAGCTAGAAAATCTATTTGTAACCACTGCTCTGAACCAAGGAAACACAAATTAAACAACCAGTTAGTCTGTTATATAGGTCTCTTTTATTCTATTATACCCACTACGTTAGTTCCAAAGGCTATTATAGACAGGAAAGAACTAACAAGAAAACCTGTCCGCCTTCTATCTCAATACAGTCACAAAACTTTATCGTATACTAGGCTAGTAGCCAAACATTAAACATAATAGAACCCTGGTATCATACTAGCTAAACAGGTTAATAGCCAACACTATAACATTTGTATCAGACAGCCTGGTGTCGAACCAGATCTCACAAAGCCTTAGTGGCACAGTACTTGTATAATCATAACTACTCACTATCATGATATTATTGTACCATCTGATATTATATTATTATCAATAAAACAAATCAATAGCCGCCGCTATAAAAGGTACATGTATAGGAACCTATGTATCACTTTGCTATCTATACAATTCTTATAATCATTGGTATCACGGTACATACACAACCATTATATGGTATTACCGCCAAGGAATATAGCACCACGAGTAACACAAATAATAATATCAAGTTAATAGCATTTATACAAAGCTAGTCTTACAAATACGTTTTAGATAAACCAATTGTTACTTCTAATATCACACCCGAAGTGGGTACTATTGGATAATATTTTCATACATTTACTGTAACGCCAATGATAGCCATAATTGTTCTCTGTAGATATTCGATACCACACAATTATTACACAAGTAAGTACACAGTAATATATCAACCAGTAAGTACACAGTATATAACAAATAAATGTAACAGGGGTATAATCGTACCTTACTCTTCGAAGACTCGGGATAACTAAGTTCCCATTCTGTCTCTGCCAGCCCTTTTATAACCTGGGCCTCGTCGCAATGCATCACATGATTTTCACCTACCTACTTATAAAATTATTGTACAAAATAGTTTTCATAAATACCAACAAATAATATAATACTGCTTTATCGCAACATATATATCATATTGTCATTTTAACACTTCAAAATAAAAATAAATCTAACACGGCCATACTGACAAGTACTTCGCTCTCGAAGTACCTACAACTAATTGAAAGTTGCGAATGACTTGCTGTACCGGCACCAAACTCAAATATGATTCTCACGGATCACCAACCCACCTATAAAACTATGGTACAAAACTGTTTTATAAATACCAAAATTACACTATTTTACATCTTGTCATTATAACACTCCAAAATAAAACATTATCTCACACAGCCTTACTGACAAGTACCTACTACAATTTAGTTGCAAGTTGCGACTGCTGGTACAATCAAAGTCAAAAGACGTCATTTGTATATTCTAGCAATTTGCTATGCCTTTTCTGGTCTGCTCCACCCGCGGTAAATGGCAAGGACTGCACAACCAAAAGGTCACCCAACGGAAATATAGTTCTATCATAAATCTGCAATCTCAATGTTTCCCTTAAAAAAATGCTTAAACGTATTTAAACAAAAGGCGGCCTACATAGTCTTTGCCCTTTAACTATACCTCAGCAATCACACACCACAACCTCCAATATATTCGCCACATCTTACATATCAGCTTCATAAAGCATTTTAACTAAGATTTGTATTCCAAGTTCTACCGCAAGGTACAAAGTGAGAAGACCACTTGGTCTACCTGAATCAATCAGAGTACCATTGAAAGTACTACACTAACAACATTGAACCAAAGTTGATTTCGATAACTAATTTTGAAACAAAGATAATCACTGTCGCTTGATCGAAGTTCACATGGCCCAATCTCTTGTCGTCCATTCACTGCTAATGAACTGACGGTCGCAGCATGTTTTATATTGTAACATCAATGTTTCAAAACCAAAAACCTTTAATGATAAAAATTTTGATGAATCAACAACATCAACAATCACTGTCTCAATCACTACTATATTACATAGGCCAGATTTCTTGCTACCTCAGTTCTCTCTTTTTTTTTTAAATAGGACACGCCAATTTGACTTCGCCTCGCCTGATGGTAAGGGGCAAAGTCAAAATTTACATACTTCAGATTTAAAACTTTCATTTATGAAATCTTAGCATAATAGAAGGGAAAAAAAAAAAACATTTTATAATTTTATAAAATGTCCACTGGTTCAGTTATCTAAGAATACTATCAATAGTAGTCTCGCCTTTTACCCGAGACATAGCAGTCTCGCCTTTTACCCCGAGACGTAACAGTCTCGTCTTTTATCCCGAGACGTAACAGTCTCGTCTTTTATCCCGAGACGTAACAGTCTCGCCTTTTATCCCGAGACGTAACAGTCTCGCCTTTTATCCCGAGACGTAACAGTCTCGCCTTTTATCCCGAGACGTAACAGTCTCGCCTTTTATCCCGAGACGTAACAGTCTCGTCTTTTATCCTATCTTTTTACTTACAACCACTACTAATGCCAAACGCCATTATCTAGTTACATCAATTTGCCACGGCCATTCTGAACTACACTTTGTTCTCAAAGTGTTAGTAAGTCAAGAATAAAATAACGGCTGTTTTATTGTTTGTAAAATACTTTTGACTTTTACTTTAGCTACCTTTACTTAAAGTCAGCTACTTTGACTTAATACTTTGACTTTATACTTTGACTTTATACTTTGACTTTATACTTTGACTTTATACTTTGACTTTATACTTTGACTTTATACTTTGACTTTATACTTTGACTTTATACTTTGACTTTATACTTTGACTTTATACTTTGACTTTATACTTTGTTGGCTTCACTTTACTGGCTTTACTTGGCTTGGTAACCTTTACTTGAATAAGTGCCAATATATTCACATAACAAGAATTAAGGTGACAATATTTAAACCACCTATTGATCGGTATCAACAAACTATTACATTTCAAGTGATGAATCAACATTATGAACTAAGACGGTGTTTTTCAATCTTTCTATCACTATGTATATCGACATCATTCTCTATTATAGTAATCATAATGAGCAACTGTTCGGCCAACCTGATACATCTTTATAATAAGTTACTTAACGGGTACCAAAAGTAACAACAATAATCATAGCATCACCACATTTTCTGATCATTGAACTATTTCAGGTCACCACAAAGGCTAACTTGCTATAGATAGCAGCCACACAAGTATTTCATAAAAAACCGTTTGACCATTACTTAACTTACATTTTTTTTTTTTTTACAGTAGGTAGTTACAAATATGAAATCCAATAATATTCAACAATATAATTGAATGATTAGAATACGTAATGTTATTACGTCACTTTTAGATTCGTTATCATTTGTGATCAGCCCAAGTGGTTTGTCAATTATACTATTATGAGGTTACATTATCCAACTCAATTTTTAATAAACACAAAATTCAGAATACCGTCCTTCTGCACATTTTTTTATCGATGGTGGACAACCTCGCAGTACCTCTGCAGACTAATACTGTAACTCGCTGCCTCGTAAACAGCCCAGTCGTCATTCATTGTTCCAGAGGGTAGAACTATTGCGGAAGGCTTTGGCAAACCTTCCCAGATGTAGATCCAATCTGAAACTTGTACAATATGTATTAGAACATTGTCTTTTCGTATCCCACTTCTGATAACAGATTTGTGACGTTTTACCGAAGGTAAAAGTGTATATATAGTCAGGAATTACTGTATATTGCCTCAGAATTACTAGTATCTTGTTATATAGCTAGAAAATCTATTTGTAACCACTGCTCTGAACCAAGGAAACACAAATTAAACAACCAGTTAGTCTGTTATATAGGTCTCTTTTATTCTATTATACCCACTACGTTAGTTCCAAAGGCTATTATAGACAGGAAAGAACTAACAAGAAAACCTGTCCGCCTTCTATCTCAATACAGTCACAAAACTTTATCGTATACTAGGCTAGTAGCCAAACATTAAACATAATAGAACCCTGGTATCATACTAGCTAAACAGGTTAATAGCCAACACTATAACATTTGTATCAGACAGCCTGGTGTCGAACCAGATCTCACAAAGCCTTAGTGGCACAGTACTTGTATAATCATAACTACTCACTATCATGATATTATTGTACCATCTGATATTATATTATTATCAATAAAACAAATCAATAGCCGCCGCTATAAAAGGTACATGTATAGGAACCTATGTATCACTTTGCTATCTATACAATTCTTATAATCATTGGTATCACGGTACATACACAACCATTATATGGTATTACCGCCAAGGAATATAGCACCACGAGTAACACAAATAATAATATCAAGTTAATAGCATTTATACAAAGCTAGTCTTACAAATACGTTTTAGATAAACCAATTGTTACTTCTAATATCACACCCGAAGTGGGTACTATTGGATAATATTTTCATACATTTACTGTAACGCCAATGATAGCCATAATTGTTCTCTGTAGATATTCGATACCACACAATTATTACACAAGTAAGTACACAGTAATATATCAACCAGTAAGTACACAGTATATAACAAATAAATGTAACAGGGGTATAATCGTACCTTACTCTTCGAAGACTCGGGATAACTAAGTTCCCATTCTGTCTCTGCCAGCCCTTTTATAACCTGGGCCTCGTCGCAATGCATCACATGATTTTCACCTACCTACTTATAAAATTATTGTACAAAATAGTTTTCATAAATACCAACAAATAATATAATACTGCTTTATCGCAACATATATATCATATTGTCATTTTAACACTTCAAAATAAAAATAAATCTAACACGCGCGCATCTAACAATGGCGATCGGCCATATTTAAAAGAATGAGGTTTGAGTTTAACTTTTTTATTTTGTTTTTTTTTTCTGTACTTAGAGAAAAAAAAAGTTAAATTTGAGTGACAATTTTGTTTATTATACAAGTATTACAAGTTGAAATTATTTATTTAAATACGAAAATGCATCAAATGACCATAGTAGGCATATTAATTTATTCGTACTATTAAACACGTTCTTTTTTGTATCGAAACTTTTTTAAGAACTTAACCCATAGAATTTAAAAAGGAAATAACTCTCTTGTGAATAATAGCAATGAAAAAGTCACAGTTTGATAATAGGTGTCATTACGTGCCTAATTGCGGTAAAATAATAGCAATTTTATAAACAGGTGTGTTGTAAAAAAACTTTAAACCATTGAAAAGGCACTTATAAACCGTTGTTTTGCAAATGACCTACCAGTGTTTTGCTTTTGATCTATTTACAAATTTAATGTATGGGATTTGACGTTTATGACAGTCGTCCACGTATGTTATTAACGTCAAATCCCATACATTCGTCATTCTATTCTACCCGGTCAACGAATTGCCATTTGTCTAGGGGGGCGGCCATAGTGGCCTGGCCATACAGACCTCTCTCAACCCAACCACGTCAGTCCAATACTAAAATGACATAGGATAATAATAATGCTGTAGATATTATTAATACATACCCACTTTATCAATCGCGATTAAATACATTGCCTTTAGTTTATGATGCTAACAGTTGTTACTAACTGGGTATTTTATGCTATACAAAACAGACCTACGGATGAAGTTATCAACAGTTACAAGCACTTGCAAAACCAGTTACTTATCTATTCCATTTAATTGTGAATTAAAACACGTAAATTAAGAGTTTGAGGCCTATTTCTAATTTATATCTTTAAGACTTCAGACCGTCTTGAGGTTAAGTCAATTTGGGATAACTCCGTAGGTGTAGATGTATGAGAATCTCATATGAGATTTTATAATGAGATGTAGGTATCAACGAGACAGTAGAAGTGTAGAACAGACAAAAAAATGTAGGTATTCCTCCTGCGTATAATAAGAGATTCACTGTGCGAATTATATAGGTAGGTACCTAATGAATAAACCACCAGAAAAAGAATCGCGGCAAGATTTCCATCCTCGATGTCTTTATTTACCACATGCCTCGTTTCCACTGCAATAGGCAGAGAGACCACATATAGTTTTTAAACTTAATTTTTTATTTATACATATTATTTTGGAGCAAGTAACCACAATAATTTATACATAGGAACCTATTTGAAATGTGCTAATTAAGCTGGGTAATTTCACGATGCAAAATTTTTTGCTAATTTCGGTGGCAGTTTTCAATCATAGGTTTTTCGATGAAAAAAATTTTCAATGTTCTTTTAGAACACTATATACTACTAGATATTCTAAAAGAAGTCCATTAAATTTTTTCATCGGAAAACCTATGATTGAAAACTGCCACCGAAATTAGCAAAAAATTTGGCATCGTGAAATTACCCAGCTGTTTAATTTGATACCAATCACGGCATATTTATCGGAAATTATTTATTTAACATAGTACTTTATGACCTCTAGAGGGCGCCACATTTCATTTGATGACAGCGGACAATCAAGACGCTTCTAACTAACGATATGACATTTATGTCCAGTTCTAATAAGTAGTTGAGGAGCTATGAGGGAACAATGAACATACATAAAACATACAAACATAGCCTGTCAAAATCATAACCCCTCCTCTGGCTTCGCCGTAGTCGGGTAAAAAGAAATACATATCTATAGTCCTTTTCCCCCAGGGCGAGCATTTGACCTCCACAAATGAATGTTGTACCTACTACTTTATTTGTGGAGGACACAAATAAATAATATATCAGTTGCCGAGATGTAATAACTGATAACCCTTGACTGTAAACCTTACGTAGTTTTAGTTTAAACGTAATCAATCAATAATATTTTTACACAAGTACTTAGTTAAAGTAATTATTATGATAGTACCTAAGTAGTAGTCATTTAGTAGGTTTTCTTTGCGGAAGCTCCTTTTCAAAGGAGACAGGTGGACTCCCTGCACACGATGCGCCACATTAGATAAAAAAGAACACAGAAGGATATTATCTTCTTGCAACGAATGCATTGGACCATTGGCACGCATGTCATTCCTTAGGACCCCAAACCTTGATACTTTTACGAGATGACTACCTCATAACATTAGTCCAAGAAAGAGAAATTCTATGGGATAAATCCAATATAAACTGTAAAAATGAAAACAGACAACAGACTGTCCAACGCCGCTGGGCCGCACGCGGCGCCCGTACCGGCGCGCGGCGGCGGGCACCATACCGGCGCCGCACCGCTCGTGTGCTCGCCGCGCGCCGGTACGGCGAAATTTTTGCGGTGCGGCGCGGCGCCGCAACGCATCGTGTGCCCCCGCTCTTAAATAACGAGGTGTAACCATTCGCGTTATCTACTTATATCAGCTATTAACACATAATAAAATAATTTCTTAAACGATAAACTAAACTAACTGCTAAATAGTAAAATAAATAAGTTTGTTATTATGATCATTGTTATTGCACTGTTTGTTTCATTATCGGTGTTATTGATGTACCTACAGTGTCAACTCCGTTGTTACCTAGAATTGTAGAAGATTTTTAATCTCAGTATATAACATACAGCCCATGACAAAGTGCCCGCTAGACGGTAATAGGCTCGCCCCCTATTACGTGGGACAGAAAATCATAGTTGACGAAATGTGGGTGTTCTACCTACCCCCTTTTTTTTTTTTTTTTTTTTTATATATACTTAGGACACGTCAATTTCGTCGGTAACATGTGTACATATGTATGTATTGTATATATCTACACCTATGCATGAATAGTTTGACGACTCGTTCATTATGCGTACGGCTGAGGTGTGGAACTCCCTAAGTCTGTATGTCCTGAAAGTGGGCATCTTCAACTTGTTCAAGTCTCACGGGAATAAATTTCTTTTACAACACACCTGCTCATAAAAGTGCTATTATTTCACCGCAAATAGGCACGTAATGACACCTATAATCAAACTGTGACTTTTTCATTGCTATTATTCACAAAAGTGAGTTATAGACTTCTTTTTTTTTATTTAATTGATTAAGTTGCTTTGTTCTTAAAAAGGTTTTGATACAAAAAAGATCGTGTCCAGTAATTACGAACGAATTAATATACCTATTGCTTGCTCATTTCATGCAACTTCGTATTTTAAAAGATAATTTCAACGTGTAGTACGTGTTTAATAAACAAAACTTTCACTAAAATTTTTTTTTTCTCTGTGAGTATTTACAGAGAAAAAAAATCATAATTCAAATAAGTATGTAGATGACAAGGCAGCATGGTGATAGCACCTTAGCCTGTTCCGAAAGGAACAAATAAAAAAAATGTTAGATGCGCGCGCATATTTATGACAACAAATAGGTTTTTACTATTGTAAATAAATAAATATAAATAAATATTGCAGGACATTCTACACAACGCTATCTAGACCCAAAGTAAGCATAGTTTAACTAGCTTGTGTTATGGGTTCTAGAACGCGGATATACATACTTAGATACATTTTTTTTTTGTAAATACATACATATTATACATAGAAACACCCAGACCAATGCAAATATTCATATTCATGCACACAAATATTTGCACTGAGCGGGGATCGAACCCGCGCCTCCTGCGTAGCAGCCGCGTTCACTACCGCTACGCCACAGAGGCAGTCAGTCAGTTGTGTTTTGATTGTGTTATGTAGTATTTTTAGTATTATTTTATTCACAAGTGTGTTGAAAATAATCGTATGCCACTCGCGTGTATGGTGATTACCGTCCTCGGGTCTCAATGTCGCCTCAGCGGTAATCACCAACTTTACACGCTTGTACCATAATGTACTATAATGCATACGTGTTCCGTCCGTGGGTTATAGTGTTGTAGACCACAATCATCACTTAGTAACAGAAATATTCGAATTCGTAACTTATACGTATCGAGAGAATGGAGCATTGCGATTGGCAGGATTCAAACACACAGGTTCACAGTAGGCAGGCGGCTAATCGCAATGCTCCGTTCTCCAAACGTTTACTTTACGAATTCGAATATTTTTCGTGCTCGTAGTGACACAGGTGTGGAGTGAATATGAACATACTAAAAAAGTCGTAACAATTTATGATATGAAATATGATACTTAGATCGATATCGCGTAAGTGGATGTCAAACCCACTTGTGCATATATTATATTGTGGTATACCTACCCACATAATTAGGTAGGTATCGTTGCTCTAGCTAGACTCTAGAATTGCATATTACCTATACGCTCTGTAACAATAAACATATCTACTTGCATTGTTTTCTTAGTAAATTTGATTTTTTTTGTACGGCTTATGTCACAGACAAGCACACGGCCCTCCTGATGGTAAGAGGTGGCACATTGCTCTTCCATAGGCAAGGATATGGGCTCCACCAGCTATCTACTTGGTATACCTACAGCAATCCAAAAGGACGGACGTAGCCCTTCAGTCTATGGAGGACTGTTGGATTGCAGCCGCTAGCTACTTCAGTACAGTTGTACCTCCAATCATATCTCGTTCCATAGCCCATTGTGAGAGTGTGACATAGTTAGTGGACTAGCCCCACCCTCTTAGTCTAGGTTTCGATACTTTAAACCATAACAGCGTGGAAGCACTGGTCTACAACTTACTCAAGGTAAACGAGAAAACTATAAACATAATGTCTTCTTTCTAGCTCGGCGCAAAAGTGAAGAACCTCAAAGTAGGAGACCGCGTGGCCATCGAGCCGGGCGTGCCGTGCCGCTACTGCGAGTTCTGCAAGACCGGCCGCTACCACCTGTGTCCCGACATCATCTTCTGCGCCACGCCGCCCGTCCACGGCAACCTCGCCAGATACTACAAACATGCTGCTGACTTCTGCTTTAAGTTAGTACCCTCAAATCCCTTCTCTGTTCAGAGGGGTTTTTATAATACCACTTAGGTGGGAGACGAACAGCCCACCTGATGAATTGTGGTTACCGTGGTCTATGGACGAGTGCAACACCAGCGAAGACACACTCGTGCTACCGACCCTGTAAGAACTGAGAAATTCTGTGCCGTCAGCGGAAAAGACAAGCAGGACAAGCTTTTGATGTTCCCATTGACACAAATCGCTCCAGTGAGCTCTGGCTACCTTACTGAACACTGGCAACACAACACCAGGTTATTATACCCTCGGTATTCTTCAAGGCGGAGGTACTTCTCTAGTCGGACTGCTCAATTGGGACGGAAATACCGTCGTGTCCTACTTCGTTCACTTAGATGGCAGGCAAGCACACGGCCACCTGATGGAAAGTGGTATTAAATAATTCAGTTGAGAAGAGTTTTTGATGTTTTCTGCGAATCGCACCTCCACTGATATCGAAGTTATATATTTATACCACGTCAACAATGAAGTGGCAGTGGGCTGACCACATCTATCGAAGGACGGATGGCCGTTGGATGCGAGAAGGAAAACAAGAGTGACGACCTTTAGCCAGATGGACTGACGAGCTGAAAAAGCTCTGGTTGGAACAGACTGAATGCGGTGGACGGAGGATCGGCAGACGTGGCGCACATTGGGAGAGGCCTATGTCCAGCAGATATGATTGAACTAATTGCTTACACATGTCAGATTCGCAAGGTAGATCGTAATCACAACGTCTACTCCTCCCAGGTTGCCAGACCACGTGTCGATGGAGGAGGGCGCGCTGCTAGAACCGTTGTCCGTGGGCGTGCACGCGTGCCGGCGCGGCGGGCTGGCGGCGGGCGACAGCGTGCTGGTGCTGGGCGCGGGGCCCATCGGCCTGCTCACCATGCTCGCCGCCAAGGCCATGGGCGCCAGCCAGGTGCTCATCACAGGTAACTGCCGCTTTTAGTATCTCCATCTCTTCGAGCGATAATTCCGGTTGGACTCTTTCGCACTCGGGATCTGCGGTTGTCCTACTCTTTTAACCCCCCACGTAGCCAACGGTAGTGGTTATGTCGGATTCGAACTGACTAAAATACGCTCCATCTTTGATCCAAAGACCAAAACTGCTGTAGAAGAAAAGAGAAGTGCCGGAAGTGAGATTGCCGGAGACATCATATCTTTCGCTCCCCGACCGAACCAGCTCCCTTCGAACCCCCGAGTATGGGGAGGTGGGTTCTGCGCCGCTGGCCTTCTACTAGGATGACAGGCGGCACCACACATCACCTCCAGACCCGCGATATGCTGTCCTACTGAGACTTTCCATGATTTGGTTTATTTTGGCTTATTACTGCTCTCAGAACCTGGGTGTTGACTCTTTCGATTTATACATTTATCATGTTCCCAGTTGCATCCGAAACTACCACCTTGAAGCACGGGGTCCGCTTATACTTTCTCCTTCTTTTGGTTGGGCTTATACTGCAACTTTTATGAGAAAGACTGCCGTTTGACCTCCCAAACTCGAGAGGAAAACCTGCGCTAGAGCATCGTTCGTCAATCAACAAATATGCCCACATTTCCTGATTACGCTAGAAATTGTTGTTTATCCAAGATCTTCAGGGTCCCTTAATTCCTTTCCGGGTAATTGGTACAATTCCTAATTTGTACAACGATTTCTGAAGTGTTAATTATTCAAATTCCCTTATAAATGTATATTACCTTAAAATGCTTTTAACGCTAAAATATGATATAGTTTATTTGCACTTTGTTAGAACCGAGGAGGCGAGGACACAATACGTAACAGTTCTAACTGCACTCATATCTTTATTAGTTTAAGGTTAGATATGATATGAAATAGATAAGTCCAAATGAAAACATTTACGTTCTTAGTGAATACTGCAACATTCATATAGCCTTCGATTAGTAATTATATCAGTGCATATAAATGATAAGAATACAAGTAAAGATACTCGTAGATCGTAGATATAGTAGGTATGTACCTACTTAGGTACGCTATGCTATTAGCTTTAAGTGTATCATTTTTTAGATAATAAAATCGATGATACAATCGAACGTTGATAGCGAGGTTTTGGTATTCCCTTATTTCTGAATAAAATTTAAATAATAAATATGCTCACCGTTGAAAAATGACCACTTAAGAGCATAGAATTGTCCCTCTGTGGCGTAGCGTAGCGGTAGTGAACGCGGCTGCGCGGAGGAGGCGCGGGTTCGATCCCCGCTCAGTACCAATATTTGTATGCATGAATACAAATATTTGCATTGGTCTGGGTGTTTCTATGTATATTATGTATGTATTTACAACAACAAAAAAAAGTATCTAAGTATGTATATCCGCATTCTAGATTCCATAACACAAGCTAATTAAGCTTACCATGGGTCTAGATAGCGTTGTGTAGAATGTTGTAGAATATTTATTTATTTATTGTATGGCTGGCTAAACACGTTGGACTTAACACATTATTTTAATATCTTGCATGTATGTATAACACGTGTTTACACAAATAAATAATTTGAATTTGAATTTGAAAACTCAATTGTTGAAATATAGGTTTCAATACTTAACGCTTTATACTGCTGTAGATGCGTATGTTGGTTGTATATGTGTGGATGGTATAACGGGTGAAGAAAGCAAAGCAAGCCAAGTGAACGATGTTATTCTAGTGATTAACTAATGATTTATTGAATATACGATAGGTACAAGTATACCGCAAGGTTCGGTAAGCGTCGACGGAACGTAAGAGCGCGGTACGTGTTAGACGTGCGGAAGCTTCTCGTTGACTGCCAGCGGCCGCGCCGGCCGTAGCGCGGTGTGAGGCGAGCACGCAGGCTGCGCGTGCTAAGTAGGCTGCGTTCTCACTTCATAAGCGGAGCGGATTATCGTGGCGGGTGAATGTGCGAGTATGTATGTTCGCCACATCACTCCCCCGGCCAGACCGTGACTACGGTCGATCCAAATCTGACTGGTAATTTGACTCGTCTGCCGCTACGCGTCTTTCTTTCATCATCGCTCTTCTCAACTGACACGGCTGGTGTTGTCGAAGCTGGGGTGGATGTCGCTCTCGGTGATGGTACTTGGATCTCCCTAGATGTGTATGCCGGTTTTAAGCGATCTATAGAAACGTTAGTTGCTTTTCCTCGTACATCTAGGGTAAAAAATTTTGGTGTTCTCTCCAGTACCTTGAAGGGACCGGCGTAGGGTGGTTCTAGTGATGCCCGCACGTGATCTCGACGCAGGAAAACGTGAGAAGAGGTGTGTAAGTCACGAGGGACATAGAATGGCGCTGCACCATGCCAGGATGTGGGCTTCGGAGACAGCTTGGCCATGTGCGCGCGGAGACGGGTGACGTACTGGGTGACGTCCTCTGCCGTGTAATCGTCCTTGGGAGACAGGAACTGGCCCGGCAGCTGTAGTGGTTCGCCATATACGAGCTCTGCTGGGCTGGCGCGTAGGTCTTCCTTCCAGGAATTACGGATCCCCAGCAGCACCAAGGGGAGTGACTCGGTCCACCTAGTATTGTCATGGCACATGATAGCGGCCTTGAGTTGGCGATGAAACCGCTCCACAATACCGTTAGCTGCCGGATGGTACGCTGTAGTTCGGAGATGTCGCGCGCCGATCATGGTGGTGAGAGCGTGGAAGAGATGGCTCTCAAACTGGCGTCCACGGTCGGTGGTCACGCGCGCAGGACAGCCAAATCTGGCCACCCAGCCAGACACGAGGGCAGCTGCGCATGTCTCAGCCGTGATGTCCTGCAGTGGGATAGCCTCAGGCCATCGAGTGAATCTGTCGATGACAGTAAGGCAGTATCTGTAACCAAAAGACATCGGTAAAGGTCCTAGGAGGTCAAGGTGGATATGTGAGAACCTCGCAGAAGGGGTAAGGAAGGAGGAGAGGGGAGCATGGGTGTGACGGTTAATTTTGCTTTTCTGGCAATTTAAGCATTGCCCTGACCACTCTCTACAGTCTTTCCGAATGCCTGGCCATACGTATCTCTGTGTCACCAGTCGCACTGTAGCTGTACTCCCAGGATGGCTCCAGTTGTGCACCATGTCGAAGGCTTGCCTTCTCAAGTTCGGAGTGATGTAAGGTCGAGGTGGATGCACAGAAGTATCGCAGTAGATCGGTAAGTCGCTGTGTGCTGTTAGTCTCTTTTCTAGCTTCAGCGTAGAACCATTGAGGATAAGGTTTTGCAGCTCCGGATCTTCTTCCTGAGATCGTGCAAGCTCCTTGTAGTCTATGGACACGGTGATTTCGTCTGTGCGCGAAAGAGCATCAGCAACTACATTTTTAGGTCCAGGTATGTATCTCACGTCAGTTGTAAATTGAGAAATGTAGTCTAGGTACCTGAACTGGCGGGGTGAACACTGATCTCTATTTAGCTTGAACGCAGAGGTAAGTGGCTTATGGTCTGTGAATATCGTGAACGTCTTCGCTTCAACCATGTGACGAAAGTACTTTATCGCCTCGTATGCAGCCAATAATTCGCGATCGTAAGGGCTGTACTTCTTCTGTGATGGACTTAGCTTGTGGGAGAAAAAAGCTAAAGGTTGCCACTCTTTACCTTTAAGCTGCTGTAGTACGGCTCCAATGCCCAAGTCTGATGCGTCCGTCATGATGGCTAAATCTGCAGAAGGGTCTGGGTGGGCAAGCATGGTGGCCTTTGACAAGGATGCCTTGCAGTCCTCAAAAGCTTGAAGAAGTTTAGGTACCATGTTTACAGGGTGGGAACCTTTTACTTTAGGGCCAGCCAAGACTGAGTTCAGCGGCGCCTGTATTTGGGCAGCATCCTGCACGAAGCGACGGTAGAAGTTCAGCATGCCCAAGAAACGCCGTAGATCCTTCACTGTTTTGGGCACCGTATAGTCCTGTACAGCCTTCACTTTTGAGGCAAGAGGCTTTGTACCGGTAGCTGAGACTGAGTATCCTAGGAATGTAACCTCTTCTTTTCCAAGAAAACATTTAGATGTGTTTACAAGGATGCCGTACTGCTTAAGGCGTTCGAATAATAGGCGCAAGTGGACTTTATGCTGTTCTGGCGACGATGAATACACCAAAATATCGTCAATGTACCCGTAGCAAAAATCGAGCCCCAATATGACCTCGTCAAGGAACCTCTGGAACGTTTGCGCCGCGTTCCGTAGGCCGAAGGTCATAAAAGGAAATTCGTATAATCCGAAAGGCGTCGTAATCGCTGTCTTACAAATATCCTCTGGATTCACCGCTATCTGATGGTATGCCTTCACGAGGTCTACTGTGGAGAAAATGGTGCAGCCAGACAGTTGGTGAGAGAAATCCTGTATGTGCTTAATAGGGTAGCGGTCAGGTATAGTCCGCGAATTCAGGGCCCTGTAATCCCCACAAGGTCTCCAACTGTCATCCTTCTTTCTTACCATATGTAAGGCCGAAGACCAAGGACTCTCTGAAGGTCGAGCGATGCCGCTCGTGACCAGGTCCTGGAACTCGCTCTTAGCAGCTCGCAATCTAGCTGGGTCCAGGCGTCGAGGTTTACAGGAAACTGGAGGTCCGGGCGAGGTCCTAATGAAATGCAGCGTGTTGTGCTTCGGAGGTGAATGTACGCCGGCAGGCCTTGTAATATCGGGGAACTCTCGCAGTATCTGGTGAAAATCGGACTCACCAGCGACGGCTTTCACAGAAGAGATGTCGTCAGCAGTTCCCTCGGCTATAGCTGCTATATGAAGAGTCGTAGTACCATCTATCAACCGTTGGCTCCGGCAGTCTACCAACAAGTTGTAGTAGCTAAGTAGATCTACACCTATGATGGGTTTCGACACATCGGCTATCGTGAAACTCCAGGAGAACACTCGTCTTAGACCAAGATTGAGATGAAGCTGTAGAGGTCCATAGGTATTAATGACACTGCCATTAGCTGCAATTAGGGCGTATTTGGACTTAAAACAAGGCGCCTTGACTGCCGATCGTGGGAAAACGCACAAGTCGGAACCAGTATCCACTAAGAATTGCATTTTAGAGGCGCGGTCGGTCACAAAAAGGCGGCCTGTAGACGGGGGGCAGTCATTGGCCGCTACTTCCGACTGCCCTGTGCGTTTCCCGACTCGAAGGTACAGGGTTGTCTGCACTTATTTGCCTTTTTTCCGAAGGTATAGTGGTAGAAGCAATGCGGGTGCCCTTTCGGTGGCTCTCGAGGCTTTGAGCGACTTCGTGAGCGATTCCTCTGGTAGCTGGGCTTGGCATGCGAGCGACCTCGTTCCCGCCTACTGGTAAGAGCTGCTACTTGCTTTGTGAGTTCACTAACCTGCTGCGTCAGTAGCTCGAGGGTAGACGGTAAAACACTAGAGGTGCTTGTGCTGGCAACTTGCGGGGTAGGTGGGGCAATCTCGTGCACCTTGTCAGCCAACTCTCCCAGCTTGTCAAGGGTCAGGTCCATCTGTGAAGCTATAACGGTTTGTATGTATTGCGGCAAGCGACTAGTCCAGATAGTTGTCAAAAAATCCCTAGGCACAGAAGGGCCAGCCAGGCTTTCCAGATGGCGCAGGAATTGCGAGGGCTTCCTATCGCCTAGCTCCTCGTGCATGAGTAATTGTTTCACCCGCTTTTCTTTTGAAGCGGAGAGACGCCTTATCAACTCAGTCTTTAGCTTCGTATACCTATCCTTATCAGGAGGCCTGGTTATGACGTCCTTGACTTCGATGGCATATTGGTGGTCAAGTTGAGCCACCAAGTAATTAAATTTGGTTTCGTCTGTCGTAATTCTCGACAGATCGAACTGGCACTCCAGCTGAGCGAACCACAAAGCCGGCTCCTCAGGCCAAAATGGGGGCACTCGTACGCCCACTCTAAATACTTCATCAGTCTTAACCACCTTCTGCGCCTCATCCATAATTAGGACAAAAAAAAAAAAATCGCTCACCGCTTATGCGTGGGTCCACTACCTTATTTTTTTCTGTATCTTGAGGGTATTATTTTTTCTTTTTCGGGGCGCCTTGGTATAACTGTGTAGGAAGACTTTCTCACTACTACAGTACGCTGTACTGTTCAGTCCAAGATCCAGAAGGTGCTTCTTGTTCTTCTCGGGGTCACCAGTGTAGATGCGTATGTTGGTTGTATATGTGTGGATGGTATAACGGGTGAAGAAAGCAAAGCAAGCCAAGTGAACGATGTTATTCTAGTGATTAACTAATGATTTATTGAATATACGATAGGTACAAGTATACCGCAAGGTTCGGTAAGCGTCGACGGAACGTAAGAGCGCGGTACGTGTTAGACGTGCGGAAGCTTCTCGTTGACTGCCAGCGGCCGCGCCGGCCGTAGCGCGGTGTGAGGCGAGCACGCAGGCTGCGCGTGCTAAGTAGGCTGCGTTCTCACTTCATAAGCGGAGCGGATTATCGTGGCGGGTGAATGTGCGAGTATGTATGTTCGCCACACTGCTTACCACTTCGGGGAAATACCTACAGACATTCCTTTTTTTTTCTGATTGTCACCGTTACTTTTTAAGTAAGTACTATCTATCATAGATTTCCTTATTTTACAATGCGATGTCGACTTTTCGAGAAACTTCTCGTCATGACCTCCAAACTGGATCTCTATATCCATATCTGTGGTGGCACCGTAATTTGTATAGTTACTGAAATGACTCCGTTCAACTCCTAGTGTTGTCTTCTGCAGATATCCTCCAGTCCCGGCTGGACTTCGCCAAGCAGATGGGCGCCGACCACACGCTGCTGTGGACGCGCGACTCGCAGGAGGCCGACATGGTCCGCAAGGTGCACGAGCTGCTGGGCGCGCAGCCCGACGTGTCCTTCGACGCGAGCGGCGCGCAGGCCACCGCCAGGATGGCTATGTTGGTGAGTTCATCATATAACTTACTAGCTTTTGTCCGCGGCTCCGCCCGCGTGGATGTCTAGCCTATGTCCTTTCCCAAGGTCTAATCTATCTCTGTACCAAATTTCATCAAAATCGGTTCAGTGGTTTAGGCGTGAAAGCGTAAGAGGCAGACAGACAGAGTTACTTTCGCGTTTATAATATTAGTATCGATTCTTCATGAAATCTATAGTACATCGAACATTTTTTAGAGTCGACTTTTTAACGCTTTCATCACCTTTATTCAATACCAATACAAAGAAAATTGGGTTTTTGATTTACTAGCTTTCTTGCAAATTTAAATAGAAATAGTTTATATTCATAGTGCCTAGTGCAAGTTTTTCTCACATTCACCGGTGATAGCGATTTTCCACGATGACTTATTTGATTTGATTAATTTGATTAATGATGACATTGAAATAGCGTCGGTCGCCTGGCGAAAAAATTGTAAAATTTTTTTGGGCATACCAATGACCGTTTACTTGTCACCGGTGAATGTGAGAAAAAACTCGCACTAGGCACTCAGGAAGAGACTTTAATCAGGGTTTTCTAGAGAAAGATAATGAACTATCTGAATTATTCAATACTATTATTTGCATTGGGATTCATATTAAATCCATCCATCCATCCCGACGGTATTGGATATGTTTGCGTGTTTAAAGTTTAAGATCAATGTTCCTCGTATTCCTAGGCGACCAAGTCGGGAGGCGTGGCCGTCCTAGTGGGCATGGGCGCGATGGAGCAGACCGTGCCGCTGGCCGGCGCGCTCGCCAGGGAGGTGGACATCCGGGGGATCTTCCGATACGTCAACGAGTGAGTAACGTCTTCACTTACTAGCTAACTGTGACCCCTAGGTGGGGCAGGGGTCGTCTACAGTGCGTCGCCATCCCGGCCTGTCCCTTTTGAGCTTCACACTTCATTTCCATGTCTTTCCGAGGCTCGTCGCTTCAGCAACAATAGTCTTAAGCTGCGTTTACATACTCGCGGCAGAGCGAGGGAAGTGGCGAGAGAAGTGGGCTGAGACGTAGTGTGAATGGTATATTCGTCATGCCGCGAGTACTGCCGCGTATGTTGCTGCGAATGTCGGCTTGGCGGCGCGAGTCAAAGGAGCGGCAATACTAGCGCGATGAACTATACGAGACCGCTAGATGGCGCTAATCAGTAAACACGACTTTCGTTATTGCTCCTCGAATATTTACTTTTAAAAATATTTATATCGATCTACGGAAAGTGTATAGTAGGTGAAAGTGATAGTTTTTATTAATAATCTATTTAATTAATTCGCTATGCTGTAAAAGCATAATGCGTACACTGCTACAGCGTTGTCCTCCATACGTTTACGTCCGTCTCCGTTGCAGGGCGAATACTGTAATGCGGACCAACGCGATGATGGGAGTGTGTGAATGCTAGGACATTAATCGCGCGAATATTTCCGGTAACACGATGAGCAATGCGAGCGGCAGAATGTAAATGCGGGGTTACGCTTTCCTTGCGGGTCCCGGTCTAGCGCTTGGTTCTATATATGGTTATTATCCCTTTCGTCATTTGACCTGTTGGTGGATAGACCCTCTCACTCATCGTCATTGCAGCGATCCCATAAGTCCCATAGATACTGAGCACATCCGCGGCCTCTAAGGTGGCAGCCACACCAACGGGCTAGGGTATAGTGAGTTCATCACTCGCTTATCCGCATTTCACAAATGATTTGAAACGTTATTGATCTGAGATTAATAGTATTTATTCCAGACGGCCAGAATTCAAATCTGGGATATCTCGATTCTAAGGCCGACTCCTCAATTCGAATTGACCCACTCCTTCTATGTTCACACAGGTACCCAATAGCCCTAGCCATGGTAGCCAGCGGTAAGATCAACGTGAAGCCCCTCGTCACGCACCACTTCACCCTGGAAGAAACCTTGGAGGCATACGAAGTGTCGCGACAAGGCGCTGGCATCAAAGTCATGATTCACGTGCAGCCCCGGGACGCCAACAACCCAACTAAGTTTTAAATGAAGAAGAAGTGTCACCTGTCAAAATTAAATTGACACTTTTGACAGCTCATGCCCATGAAGTGTCAGTATTTTTTCTGTAAAAATGTACAACAGTTAATGTCGTACTTCATTGACACGTACCGATAGCATGATAAAAGATTAATTTAAATTTTACAAGGTGTGCATTTCTTTCTAGTTACCTTCATTCGTATGTACCTACGATTTTATACTGATAAAATATGTATGGTAATGCTACATCTAGCGCCATCTTGCGAAAATGTGTTAAACTACTTAGAAACGAATGATCCTGTATCGCGCTTACGAATATCACATTACATGGTTGGAATTGGAAAATCATCTGTTGGAATCTGGAATTTGTTTTTGTTGTTATTATAAATATAAGTTTTAAAATGGTATCAAAAAGTACATATTATAAGGTGCTAGGTTGAAACATAAAAATTGTGATTTGATTTGTTATTGGACAAATGAATGTAAAGATATTTTTATATTTGAATTAAATGTTACATGTTTTTCAAATGTTATTGTTTTATTTTTTAATAACTGTTGCCCACGGCTCCACCCGCGGAGAATACTGATCGGTTTCCCTTTGATCCTATTCTGTCTATACCTACCAAACAGGCAGACTTAAGTACCTACAGTGACCCATTTTTGCAGAAATTATCATGGTAGCTTTTTCAAAAAACGAATCATAGTTAGATAACTAGATGCTCTCGATAGGTTGCAGCTAGGGATGTTGAGCGGTAAAATTACCCTGGTAAAATACGGTAAAAAACAATATTTTACGTAAAATTTGGTATTTTACGGTAAAATTCGGTAATTTTCGGTAAAATTACAGTAAGAAGGATATAATTTTTTCGATTAAAATAATATAGTATATCCAGAGTAAACAGTGAAAATTTATCATTGTCTATTGTTACATTTATTTTATAAAGACAGTAAGTATAAAGAATAAAAAAACAGTACCTACAACTATAAAAACTCTCGGAATTAACAAATTGTTTCATTTTCATTGTCAATCAATCAATTAGGCTATCGCAGTCCACTGCTGGACATAGGCCTCTTCCAATATGCGCCACGTTTGCCGATCCTCTGCCTTCCGCATCCAGTCTGTCTCAGCCACCTTTAGCAGGTCGTCAGTCCACCTGGCGAGGGGGTGTCCCACCTTCCGTTTTTCTTCACGCGGTCTCTACTCTAGGACTCGTCTGCCCCAACGGCCATCAGTTCTTCGACAGATGTGGCCAGCCCACTGCCACTTCAGCCTGCTTATTCTGCGAGCTATGTCGGTAACTTTGGTTCTATGTCGGATGATCTCGTTTCGAATTCTATCCTTCAAAGAGACTCCAAGCATAGCTCGGTCCAAAGCGTGCTGCGCGACTTTTAGGTCGTGGACTAACCCCACCTTCAGTGGCAACGTTTCGGAACCGTAGGTCATACATAACACTCAGGATGTGCACTTGACGAAAACCTTTGTTTTGAGGCATTGCGGTAGGGGGGAGGAGAAGACCCGACGTAGTTTGCCAAATGCTGCCCACCCCAGTTGGGTCCTTCTGGCTATTTCTTTCTCGAAGTTGTTTTTACCGAGCTGGATTACCAGCCCCAGGTAGATACATTTTTGAACAACTTCGAGTGTCGCCCCTACTATGGCAATCGGTCTCGGTACATTATGTTCGTTGAACATAATCTTGGTTTTCTACAAGTTTACACCGAGGCAGACTTGACGAGAATTCTGAAGAAGACAAGAAGAATTCAGGCTTTGCAGCATTCCGCCCAGTTTTTTCAGCGACTCCACAACTATGGCAATGTCGTCGGCGAACCGAAGGTGCGAGATGTACTCACCGTTGATGTTGATGCCCCGCTCAGTCCAATCCAGAGTCTTGAAAACGTCCTCCAATGTGTTAGTGAATAGTTTGGGAGATAAAAAATCTCCCTGTCTCACTCCACGTCGCGCTGGAGGCTAATGGGTTTCGTCTTCTGGTCTTGGAGCTGGACGAACATTGTGGCAGTGTCATATAAGCAGCTCAGCACCTCGATTTTGATGTCGAAGGCTTTTCGTAGTCCACAAACGCCATACACAGCGGCTGATTGTACTCCTGCGTCTTTTCTACAATCTACCGAACAGTATGGATGTGGTCCACGGTACCATAGCCTTTTCGAAACCCGACTTGCTCAGGTGGCTGGAACTCGTCGAGCTTACCCGCAAGGCGATTTGTGACGACTCTCGAGAACAACTTATAGACATGGCTCAAGAGTGAGATGGGAATATAGTTCTTCAGCAAGGTCTTATCACCTTTTTTGAAGAACCCTGGTGTTCCCTGATCTCACATTTTGATATCGCAACATAATACGCGCTGGATTCAAAACAAATTGAAATTTAAAACGTTCTAAGTCGCCGGTAATTTTCCCGTAATTTATAAAAATGACCGTAAAATTACGGTATTTTACCTGCGTTTTCGGTAAAATTACGTAATTTTGCATCCCTAGTTGCAGCGTCCTGCGGTCCGCATTATTGGAAATCCTGAGGTCACCCAGACTCTCGAACCTTTGCAGATGCAGAGATGTGGCGGCCTTGCCGGTATTTTACCGTCACTACCATGGTTAATGCTCTGATGAGCTCTTCCAAAATCCAAATAGTCCCATCCAATCCTTTGCTACACAAGACAACACGTGCAGGACTTAGATGTCCCCCATATACGGTGCAGAATATTCCATCAAGAACCAAGCTGTTCGGCGGTTCCTTCTTCTGCCACACCATTAAGACCTGGGCCTCGATCCTACTAAAGCACAACCACTGTCACACCACAGAGACTGCGAGAAAATTTCATTTGATTTCAGCCTTTAAAGTAATGCAGTTAAAGTTTAAAATTAAATGACTTTTTGTAGAGTGAACGAAAGCGTGTAATGAAAATATTGTCATTTAATTTTGGACTTAAATTCTATAGCAATAAAGTCTAAAATTGAATGCCAATTTTTGCAGAGACTGTGGCACGACAGTGGTTTTGCTTTAGCAGAATCGAGGGCCTGGAATTCCTTACCAGGGCCTCGATTCTGCTAAAGCACAACCACTGTCACACCACAGAGACTGCGAGAAAATTCCATTTGATTTTAGCCTTTAAAGTAATGCAGTTAAAGTTTAAATTGAAATGGCTTTGTGTAGTAAAATTTTTTCATTTAATCTTATGACTGTAAGTCTATAGAAATAAGGTCTAAAATTTAATAAAAAAATTTGCAGTCTCTGGTGTGACAGTGGTTGGGCTTTAGCAGAATCGAGGGCCAGGGCCTCGATCCTGCTAAAGCAAAACCACTGTCATACCATGCCACGAACACTGTAAAAAATCCATTTAATTTTAGTCTTTAAAACAACGAGAATAAAGTTTAAAATTAAATCTCTTATTGTAGAGCGAATGAAAGAGTGTAATGAAACTTTCTGCATGTAATTTTGAACTTTAAGATCATAGCAATAAAGCATAAAATTTTAATGCAATATTTTACAGTATCTATGGTGTGACAGTGGTTTTACTTTAGGAGAATTGAGGGCCAGTTCACATGTTTCCCTCTTCCTACAGTCCCAAGTCCTTTAAGCGGGACGTGAAAAAGCATCAAGAAAAGGCCGTCAAGCTGAGTGCCACCATTGTAACATGGTAGATACGTATCTATAATGGAGACCCTTTTTTCCGAGACTTTGCCTACAACTTACCATCGGGCGTGGTGAAGTCAAATTGACGTATCCATATAGGTATAAAAAAAGAAAGCTCCGCCCGCGTGAATATTGATTATCGCAGCCAAATGCAGCAGCCACCTTACCTACGGCAGACCGAACTTTAATTAGGTGCTTAAAATTCTGTTGATACAGCTTGCCATCAAGTGACATCATTTGAGATGCGCCATTGTATTTTCGAATGTGAAATTCCTGCACACTGCACAAGTAGTAGGTACCTAACCTAAGACTAGTAAGTTGCCTAGGTTTGCTCTGACTCTGTACAGCTTCTCGATGGAACTGACAATGACGGTCGTTACAAGTTTCATATTTGTTTCATAACATGTAGCATGTTGTTAGGTATTGACCTGACTCCGTTATCAACACTTATCACCATGTACCTACACGATTATTCCCAAGCAATGATCACAAATATTTACATTTTAGACAGACAAACTACGAGTGTGTATTAATATTATTAATAAATTGTCTTACATAAAATAATTCGGTCGTTAGTCGGGCGCTCGATGTAACAGTTGGTTCGCGATCTTCGACATGACAGACGGTGAGAACTACGCTGCAGTACTCCACGGAGCCTACGACATCCGAGTCGTAAGTTATACTGTTTTAAAGTATTATCCTCTTCCTAAAGCAATTTCTTAAATTGCGTCCACAGTTAACACTGGATCTTGGGGTCCGTTTATAATTTTTGATAGGTTTTATAAGCTTTTACGAGAGCGACTTCCAACCCTGAAAGCTTGCGCTGGAGCCTCCTCTGTCAGCTTATAACTTACTGATTACTTTTTCTTACAGGAAAAATGGTCAATCCCAGAGATCGAAGAAAATGGTGAGTTGTTATTAAATCAATGCATTTTTTTAGGCGTGTGCTTGGAAAGTGGTTACCGCGGCCCATGGGCGTATGCAACGCCTGAGGCGCTCGCGCTGTGAACCCTAAGAAACTTATGAAGGAGAAGTTCATTGCTAATCTAGTAATATTTGTGTCCAGAGGTACTGGTGCGGATGGAGTGCGTGGGCATCTGTGGTTCTGATCTGAAGATGTACAACACGGGCATTTGCGGCTTAGAAGTACTCACCGAGCCGGTGGTCATGGGACACGAAGGCGCTGGCGTCGTAGCCAAGGTAAGAGTATTGTACTGTCGAAATTCAGTCCGCAAGTCAGCTAATTTATGTAGTTACATTCATAGTTTTTTATAAACGACAAAAATCACTGTGTGTTTTATAACACACAGTGATTTTTACAAATCAACAAACTTATGAACATATTAAAGAGACAATTGAGCGGAACAAAGGCTCCGCAAGTGTTCGCAAGAAATCTGTCTGTTGGGCAAAGCCAGTTGACTAAGCTGAAGAGAGAAGATGGCAGTATAGCGTCGACCAAGGCTGAGGTTTTGGAGGAGATCGAAAGGTTCTATGGACAGCTATACGCTTCGGTCGCTAATCCTGCTGGCAACATGGCGACCGACCCAAGAGTCAAGTTGACCCGACACTTCACCGAGGATATCCCGGACATCAGCCTGTACGAGATTAGAATGGCCCTGAATCAGCTTAAGAACAACAAGGCACCGGGTGACGACGGAATCACTTCAGAGCTTCTGAAAGCGGGTGGAACACCGGTACTTAAAGTACTTCAGAGGCTTTTTAACACCGTCGTCCTCGAGGGCATAACGCCAGAAGCGTGGAACAGAGGCGTGGTGGTGCTGTTCTTTAAGAAAGGTGACAATACCTTACTGAAGAATTACAGACCCATCTCGCTTCTGAGCCATGTTTACAAGCTGTTTTTCAAGGGTCATTACGAACCGTCTCGAGCGCAGGCTTGATGACTTCCAGCCTCCCGAACAAGCCGGTTTCCGTAGAGGCTACAGTACCATAGACCACATCCATACGCTGCGGCAAGTTATACAGAAGACCGAAGAGTATAATTTACCACTTTGCTTAGCGTTTGTGGACTATGAGAAAGCCTTTGATTCGGTCGAGACATGGGCTGTGCTTGAGTCTCTCCAGCGGTGCCGTATTGACTATCGGTACATCGAAGTGTTGAAGTGTTTGTATAATAACGCCACCATGTCGGTTCGAGTACAGGAACAGAGTTCGAGGGCGATCCCTTTGAAAAGAGGCGTAAGACAGGGAGATGTGATATCTCCGAAACTGTTTACGGCCACTTTGGAGAATGCCTTCAAGCTCCTGGAATGGAAAGGATTCGGCATCAATATTAATGGCGAATACATCACTCACCTCCGGTTTGCCGACGATATTGTAGTCATGGCAGAATCGATGGAAGATCTCAACACGATGCTCGAAGGCCTCAACCGAGTTTCTCAACAGGTGGGTCTTAAAATGAACATGGACAAGACAAAGGTGATGTGCAATGCCCATGTTGTACCTACCCCGATATCTGTTGAGAGCTCGGTTCTTGAAGTTGTTGACTCGTACGTCTACCTAGGACAAATAGTCCAGTTAGGTAGGTCCAACTTCAAGAAAGAGGTCAATCGCCGAATCCAACTCGGCTGGGCAGCGTTCGGAAAATTACGCAATGTCTTCTCGTCCGACATACCTCAGTGTCTCAAGTCGAAGGTTTTCGACCAGTGTGTGTTACCAGTGATGACTTATGGCACTGAAACGTGGTCCCTCACTATGGGCCTTATGAGTAAGCTCAAAGTGGCCCAACGAGCTATGGAGAGGGCTATGCTTGGAGTCTCTCTGCGAGATCGAATCAGAAATGAGGAGATCCGTAGAAGAACCAAGGTTACCGACATAGCCCAGCGGATTAGCAAGTTGAAATGGCAGTGGGCAGGGCACATAGCACGGAGGACTGATGACCGATGGGGTCGAAAAGTCCTCGAGTGGAGGCCACGTATCGGCAAGCGCAGCGTAGGACATCCACCCACAAGGTTGACAGACGACCTCATAAAGGCCGCGGGAACGCGCTGGATGCGAGACGCTTCCAACCGGTCCTATTGGAGATCTATAGGGGAGGCCTATGTCCAGCAGTGGACTTCCTATGGCTGAAATGATGATGATGATGATGATGTTTGACGTGTCTGTGTATGTGTCCGTCTGTGGCATCCCCAAAGGCGAGAGGAATCACTGCACCAATGCATCGTTTGTCTATCAGCATGTCTAATAAGAATTGCTGAACTTACAGAATACCGCAGCTATAATAATCTTGTGTTGTGTTCCCGGGTGAGTAGGGCAGCCAGAGCTCACTGCAGAGGTTTTGTGCTGTCCGTGGGAAGACCAACACTTTTTCTGCTTGCCTTCTGCGCTGGCGGCATAGAATCTCTCTTTTCTTACAGGGGTCAGCAGCACGAGAGCGACTCCCCTGGTGTTGCACTCGTCCATAAGCCACGGTCTGTCACCTAAATCGTATAAAAAAGCGGCAGTTCAGTCTGTTATTTTTATAGTCTGAGTAATCATTCATCTAGATTGGTGCAAAAGTAACATCTCTGCAAGTCGGAGACCGCGTGGCCATCGAGCCGACGCAGCCGTGCCGCGCCTGCGAGTACTGCAAGACGGGGCGGTACAACCTGTGCCTCGCGCCGCACTACTGCTCGATCAAGGGCGCACCGGGCAACCTCACTACGTACTATAAACACGTCGCCGACTTCTGCCACAAGTAAGTGCATGGTGCAATGATAGGTAGATGCTATTTCTATCGGAGTTAGATTGGAAAAAGCGGACCCCACACCACTAGGATGAAGAAGAGGACGATTTATCTATCTATCACTAGTGCAGCCACGTCTTGCGGCTACCGTCTGGCTATGTGGGTAGCAAATACCTAGCAATGGCGCCCCCGGCGGGTCCAGGAAGAAGGGGTAGGCCCAAGAAGTCCTGGCTTGACGTCGTGGAGGGTGACATGCGTGCAAATGGTCTCACTACCATAGACGCCCAAGATCGTGCGAAGTGGAGGAGGATGAGCCGGAAGGCGGACCCTGAGCTGCGAGGTCATCTTGGCCACGGATGCAATCAGGAGAATGCGTCTATATGCAGATGATGAATCAATTCACCTACTTCTTCAGTTAGTCTCGTTGACTGAATTGATGTAGTTTTTACGTTTTTTTAACTGTTGAAATTAACTCTAATTTACGCAGAATGAAATATGTGCAAACTAAGATTGAAAACGAGTTTTATAGACACAATGAGTTTTTTTTTATGTCTAGAATGCCAGACAACATGAGCATGGAGGAAGGAGCCGCACTGCAGCCTCTTGCGATTGCGATGCACGCTTGTGCGCGAGCGGGAATCAAACTCGGGAGCACGCTCGTCGTACTGGGCGCTGGGCCCATCGGCGTGCTATGTGCCATGACGGCCAGGGTAATGGGCGCCAGTAAGATTCTTATGACCGGTGAGTTTTTACAGACTGGCTTCAAATAATGCACTTGGCGAATTGTGTATTTAGATAGCAGCTTTCGGACCGCCTTTTTATAAGAAAAAAAACAAGCCGGTCAAGTGCGAGAGTTAAGTATAAATTTTGATATTTGTTAGTTTCAAGACGTTACAGATCTGAGTATGTGATATGAATTTCAACTTCATACCTTCATGCATTCCTGAGAAAGGTCTTGACAGACAGACAGTCTGACAACGAAGTGATCCTATAAAGTATCCGTTTTTATTCTTCTTGAGGTACGGAAACCTAAAAAGAACATTTTTTGGTATTTTGCGCACGTTACAAAGTTTAGCTTAACTAACTACATTAAGGGTGGGATTGATAGGATGCCTTGCATCAAAAAACCACAAACTGCTAAAGCAAACATCACCTGCCAACTCCTTCAGACGTGGTGCAGTCTCGCCTGGACACGGCGCGCTCGCTGGTCGCGGACCACACCCTGCTGGTGAGGGACGAGGACCGCGAGCAGGAGCTGGCGGACGACGTTGTGGCCACGCTCGGCACGCAGCCTGACGTCACTATTGAGGCCTGCGGACGCTCCTCCGCGCAGAGAGTGGCTATGAAGGTACGTTTGTGTTAAGAATTCTAGTAGGTAACACGCTCCGTGACATTGACTTCTGGAAGGCAACTGAAAAGTCGGGAAATAGTGCAAATAATGAAATAAAAACAAGTAAATCGAGATAGAATTCGATTAAAATGTATTTAATTCAACCAGGGGCAGGTAAATAGTTAGTATTTTCATCATGATCCACCAAAACCCTCAATCAACATCATCTGGAAACCTGCTATTGTGCTTAAATTCTCTTAGTATGCAGCTTCGAACACAGCGTTGCGACCGACCTTGACCTTGATATAGATTGTCATTGGTTGATCTCCAGTAACGTCAACCAGCTCGAACCGCACAATTCAAATCTAAAGAGGGAGGAGTACCTAAGTGGGACCCGAGCCCCGAGGTGAAAGTCTTGGATGCATCCGGAAACAATGCTATCTGCGAGTCGAAAGTTCTACAGTAGGGAGGATCAATGATGGACTATGTCGTGCTATTGCAGGTAACAAAGACAGGAGGCGTGGTGCTGGTCGTGGGCATAGGGGAGGACAGAGTGGAGGTGCCGCTGACACAGGCGCTACTGCGGGAGGTCGACATTAGAGGCTCCTACAGGATTGTTAACACGTGAGCATTGAATATAATAATAATAATAATAATAATAAAACGTCTTTATTGTACACCAAGGATTTCAAAATGTTACATAATGTTACAGGTTCGTGGTAAGTACAGTTGGCGGCCTTATCGCTCGGTGGCAATTTCTTACAGGCAACCATAGGATGGATAGACAAAAATAGGAAAAAGAAAGTTTTCGGGCAGTTTGGTGCACTTTGATAATATATTATAAAGAAAGTAAAGTAATAGTAATGATGAAGAAGAAAACACATAACATAATAGCTACCTACCTGAGTAGGTCTAGGTATATAAGCAAACATACATAAACATACATAAACATACATACCATACATATCACAGGAGATGTCACAATATAATATATACACATGAGAATGCTAATGTTTAGCAATTTAACCAAAAGGCAACAGTAGGATCTTTGTTATTCTTCTTTTGTCAGAGAGATAGATAGTATTCTTTGACAAGTCTTTTGAATACAGACAAGGACTGAGCTTGCCTGGCAGTCACTGGCAGAGCATTCCACAACCGAACGGCTTGAACCGAAAAGGATTTGTCGGCAAAGTTAGTGGAATGGCTCGGCATTTTCAATCTCAGATTCTCTGATGATCTCAAAACTCTCGAGTGCGTGTTTTGCAAGAATTCAAAGCGCTGTTTTAGATAAAAAGGAGTTAGTGGGTTAAATAAGATGTTGTACAGTAAGGAGAGAATATGAGCATTCCGGCGAATATATGTACTACCTTTAAATTCAACTAGGTGATAGTTTTTATTTATACAGATGTCTTCGCTGGTGTGGCCATTAACTTAATTTGCTTAATGGCGACACCAGCGAAGACAGCTGTATAAATAATTTTTTTTCGCTTATATTATTGTTTAGCTCAAAACTTCAGAACTGCTCGACCGAATCGGATGATTTATATCACGGATGTGGGCAACCGGTAGCTTGTAATTAATACATTACTAACGTAAAAGGTTGAACGACATAATGGCCGCCACACGGTTCAGACAGTGGCGGATTGTTGTCTCTGCCTACCACGTAGAGAGAAAGGCGTGACTGTGTATTGACTGATAGGTCTGTCTGCCAGACTTCAGTCGATTCGACGGCATATCGTGTCATATTTTGTTTGCCCAGTGTGTAGCCACTCCGATAGCGTTCTTAGAGGCACTCGTGAGTTCCTCCGGAGTACACGTGTTTGGGCAGGCAGCACTCGTTAGCAGGGGGTTATAATCTGCCAGATGAAAAGCTAGTTTATCTTTATTTTCCTTTTCCAGGTACCCGCCAGCCTTGGCCGCAGTGTCGAGCGGTGCGATCGATCTGAAGAAGTTCATCACTCACCACGTATCGCTCGCTGAGACGAAGGAAGCGTTTGAACTCGCCAAGAGCGGCAAGGCTATGAAAATTATTATACATGTACAAGAATAGTCTGGCTTTTATTGCTACGCGTGATGCCTAGTCAACATTATACTGACTGGGTTACTGGAATATCCATATAACTTTTGAAACACAGGCTGACTAACTGTCATCTTTTCAACTAACTAACCACTAACTTTCTTCGTGGTCAGAATCGAACAGTGGTGTCCAGTCCAGAGTCAAGTCACACCTACTGCATATTAGTTACATAGTGTAAACTATCATAGTGTAAAAAAATCAAAGTAACTCCACTTTGATTTTTTTCAAAAGCAGCAAGCAAACGAAGAAACAGACGAATAGCATTTCCACTTGTGGAGAAAGTATTTTTTTTTTATTAAACAAAAAATTCCCAAAGTTACCCAGATGTTATAAAGTAACCCCAGTTTACCATAGCGGTAGTAGCGGGGTTCGATGTACGTAACAGAATTCTTGACGGTAAGTCGTTTTCGAAATAATAAAACGAAAGAAATAGAACAAAATATCAATTTATTTACAGTTACAAAAATTTTCACGAAACATGTTTAATTATTACTTATATTAATATCAAATTGAGTCGACAAGTATTTCTGAGACATTCACAGATTGTTTCACATTTACGTGCAACATACAGAAATAAATTAAAAGGATACAATGGTTCAGTTTTGTAATTACAAAAAAATATATTTAAACCAGTTTGATAGAACTGAAATGATCTGATAATAATAAATAAATAATTTAGTGCATATTTATACAAACTACCTTTAGACCTCAGCCCCTCTAGACAAGTGGCAATTCGTCGGCCGGCGTTTTGTAGAATAGAGTGCCAAATGTATGGGATTTGACGTATATGACAGGCGTCAACGAATGTCAAAAACGTCAAATCCGTTATGTGTCATAGATCAGCCGAACACTGCCTCTTAAGATACAGGGGTAACCCTAGTTTAAGAGGTAGGGTTAACAATAATAGTAACTACTTATGTACCTTTGTTGTAATATGCTTACATCACACTGTCTGATATTCTTATTTCCATTTGATATCTCATTCACTGCTCTGTAATGTTACTCTGTACTCCTTATTGTGAAAATAAACATTTATTTATTTATTTATTTATTTATTCGTCATTCTATTCCATGATACGCCGAGCATAGCTTGCCACACCAAAAAATTGAATTGAATTGAACGAATTGTCACTTGTCTAGGGGGGCAGCATAGCAATGCACTGAGCGCGAATCGAACCCACGATCTCAGAGTTAGCAGTCGAAAATTCCACCGCCACAGTAGTCGTGTCTTTTTCAATCACAAGTAAGACAAGGAGGGGAATATATTTCAGTCCTGTCAAACTCGTTCCGTGTGTGAGCGAGTGAACGACATAAACTTAACATTCTTCAAACTTAAGGCACATCTCAAAATATAAATAATCTTAACAAAATAGCATCGTAAATATAAATAACAAATATAAATAAACAAATTAAAAGGGAATTAGTGGTCACCATGCAGATAAGAATACAATTAGGGTCAATTCAGACCAGGCGGAAAATACTCGAGCACTTTTAAAGTGTTAATTAAATATCAATCTTATTCTATTTAGATAAGGCTGAAAATAGAATGCGGCAATATGATAAGACTGTTGTAAACTATTTTGAGCTGTATATTAATGAAATAAGGTTAGTATTTAATTGACACTTAAAAAGTACTCGACAATTTTTCCACCTGATTTAAAACGACCCTTATGCGTGCCACAACTCGGTATTTCTTTAGCAAATTAACTATATTATTTGGTTTTATTAATAATTAAAATATAAAATGTGAACACTATAAATACAAATTGCATCAAATTATTTGTGAAGAAAGAATATTTTTCTATAAAATAACAGTTGTTTGCAAAAGGTTCAGCTGTGCAATTCTTAAAGCCTACACTGCCTACAGCATCGAGCACAGCGTTGCGGTTGCGATAGCGATAGGGCAACGGTGGGACCAAAAATCATAGTAGACGAAATGTAGGCTTTAAAATACAACTCTACTTACCCCATCTGGGATTTACAGGTGTGAATATAATATGTATGAATATTTCAGAATTGCATATGGAAGCAATTTGAAGGTATTGACGTCTAAATATAATTTTAAAAAGGTCTAAGTGAGATAAATATCAAAGCAATACATTAAATGAAAATCTTCTAAAAACGAGTCATAGAGAGCAGTCTCTTCTATCACCATAAATACATTATTAGGCTGGCAACATTCTGAGGTAGTTCCCGTTCATATAAGGTTAAGTTTGGATGGGTTGAAGACACCCGGCCTAGTGTTAAGTACTGCGGTGTTGGAGCGCGGCACCGGCATGCTGCCCAACTTGTTGGCGCCGCTCGACGTACTGCTTCCACTTCCGCGACCTAAAAAACATGTACTAAAACATTGGTCCGATAAAATGAATAGTTACTATAGTATTTTTTAAGTTAAGATAATACATAGTAACTCATCGTTGCCCCTTGATCAAGCCGCCCTCTGACCAATCAGGGTTCACATTGATTGCCGACTTCCATACGAAATTGAATTCAAGAGTTCAGTTTTGTATGAAAGTTGGCAGTCACGGATCAATAAATTAGATAAAACTTAAAAAAAAAAACATTGATACCAATAACTCAATATTCAGCGGCCTAACCATAAACTCTTAAAACAGGTCAATAATTGAACTGCTGTCATTCTACCAACTGCAAATGTCACTTCGTAATCCATACTTCCATATCCATACTAATATTATAAATGCGAAAGTAATTATGTCTGTCTGTCTGTTACGCTTTCATGCCTAAACCACTAAACCGATTTTGATGAAATTTGGTATAGGGGTAGATTGCTGCAAAAGTCATAGGTTCATGTAGTTCGTTGAAAAATCGAGGCAGATTCAAGTACCTCAATTCGTAGAATAGTTCCTATAGTAAAGGACTACCGCTAGTTCGAGTTGTAATCTCGTTTTAGACATGGACATGTTTCAAATAATAAAATCAATCTCCTACCAGCGCCGAAGTTCCCGCGACTCGCCCCTCTCGCCGTGTAGGCGCCTCTCGCCGCTTTCTTCTTGGCCGCGGCGGGCTGCTTGCGTTTGTACCTGTATGTACACGGAGGCTTGTATCATCAGAGGACGATATACAATCCCGAGTCGGGCAAAGCACCTTCTTTCAATTAGTAGTATAAAATATATCTTGGTTAGTGTCTTAAGTCATATTAAAAGTAAAAAATATAGCAGAAAATACTGAAGCTTTGTGAATGGTTAATACCATTAAGGTTAGAATTAGAAATATACACAATGGGTCGACACCAAATATTATAGTACAGCGCCATCATCACCAACAACTCCTGTATCGCGATATGCAAGTATACAGGCTGACTCTCTGGAGCGTAACTTACTGAAATAATTTGACTAACGTAAAAGTCATAAAATCGGATCACTATTTCGTCTTTAGAGCTCGACGAAAGAACGAAAAAACTATACATTTATCACGAGAGGGTAACCAAGCCAACACAAATAGGGAAGTCACTGGAATATCCAGTCTTTAACTTATACAGTGACTGTTATGACTCCACCACATACAATGATATGTAAAGGAGATAAGTATACATATTCTCATATAAAGTTGTATGTAAAGTTGCAAACTTATCACCTTTGCTATCATTTATTAAATCGTAGACGTTAGCAGACAACCGTAAGAAATATTTACATATTATGAAACATTAAAGAACAAAACAAGCGACCATTAAGAAGCATTATGTGATAAGTGAGCTAAGAGCTAGTGCACCGGAATAACGTCGGGAACTTACGTCCTTGTGCCTGCGCGGCGGTACTTCCTCCTGCTGCGTTGAAAATAAATATTTTTTTAGACTGTGATAGTGAAATATCGTTGATGTCTTCCTATTTATTTTTCTTTATGTTATTGTCACTTTTTCTTTTTTTTTACTAGATCATGAAGTACTTTTATTTTCGTAAATCATAAAATTTACTATTGTTATTTGTTTAATTTTCTTTTTCAAAAAATCTATCACAGTGATAGTAATACATGTAGTTTACAGAGTGTTGCACATTGTATGTTTCATTGAATAAATTTCAATATTTAAATGCCCAAGACCGCGTAAGTAAATTTTTGGCGGTATTGAACTACATGTTTTGTCAATAATTAAATTGGGGTTATTTCTACTTAGGGTGCTATTTTGACTTACATGGTATTAGGCGATATTTTTGATATTATGGGACTAAATGTAACATCATTGTACCCGTGTACCTTAATAAAATGAATTGATACTACAACTTATTTAGTACACTAAATATGTATGTATGTGTGTGTCCACTCACTTCTTCCTCACGCCGCCCCTGTAAGTCTTCCTCCCGCGAGAAGCAGACGAGGCGCGACTCGACGAGCTCTCCGCGTCTCTGCCCAGCCGGCCCCAGTCCGTGTCGGAGCCAGAGCCTGGCTCCTCGAAGTCATCCTTCTTTGACTCTTCTTGTTCTAGCTCATCTTGGTACTGCATGAGCAGTCCTGGGATATTAAAAGTAAGTTTGTATGTCAGCGTGTAATAGTGTGGTCAGACGGCAATCGTTTCTCGCAAATTCTCGCATGTTGTCAAAACTCTGCGAGATGGCGCTAAAGAAATAAATCTTTACTTCATTCGGTGAGGTACTTAACTGAAGGCAAACAATCTTGAAGCGACTTTTTATAAAAACACATATTAAACAAATAACCGAGTAACTAGTGGTTCGATTTAAGTTTTTAGTCAACAAAAAAAGTTTTTAAAAAGAAAAATATTAATAAACAAAGTTTTAAAATAAAACTTACCTACTAAATAGACACATCAAGATCGTTTACGTTTAGTTAAGTAGGGACCAAACCGAATGGAGTATAGGTATTATATTAATTTCTATCTATATAGGTAGTCCGCTTATTGTAATGTGATGTGTATGACGTATGACAGCTACAAAATGTTGTACATTGTTGGTTGATGCTCGGTTTATGGCCTTGTACTGTATGATACCATACAACCAGTCTAGCAGTCGTTTATCTGTTAAAATACGTATCAACATACCCATTTTTTCGATAGCGTAGGCAGAGGTGATGGTGAGCAGCTTGGCGCCGTACTTGTCGTAGTTGGCGCGCGTGACGTACGGCAGCGCCAACATGTCGGCCGACGCCTCGGGCAACTTGCTGGCCATCGCCTTCAGCGCAGCTTGGGGCAGGACGGCCGCTAGGGATGCTCCGCGAGCCTCGCCCATCTCGCTGTGAGCAGGCAATTCCACAAAAGTCGATTATTACGACCGTTTTTTTATACCACTTATGGAAGACAAGCATACGGGGTCACCTTATGGGAAGTGATTACCACAGCCTACAGCCTATACACGTGTGTAACACCAGAGGCGACACACTCGTATCTTCAACCTTCGTTGCTAATTCTTGGGTGTTCTGAGTGTGCAAGTCAGTAAGCCTGCTTATTCATTGCCTGACGAGTCTCTAATGTAGGTTTTTCTCTTAGGGTTGGGAGCGTGTTTCATGGTATTGTGGATACTGTGTGATGTTCCTCCAACACAAAGGGAGGATCCTCCGATCAGGCAAGGTGATCACGCTTGGCGGGCCGCAGCCCAACGATTGTCGTTGGAATGTTGTACTTTCGCGATGCAGGATTCGTAGTGACGTAGTAGTTCGGCTTCCTGTCACTAGATGGTGCTGGGTACATGTGGTATCGCCACAGTACCTACTAAGTGCGTGAAACTTCCGGTTGTTTGTTTCATGGTAGGCCTACAGATTTTAAGAGAAGCACCAAATATACGCATACGTACCGGCAAGCCTCCACGAGGTCGGCGTAGCAGCGCTCCTCGAGGCGGCGTAGCAGCGCTACGACGGGCGAGTCCGTAGCGTTCGTAGCGGGCGCGGCGACCGTTACGACAGATGCCTTTCGTTCCACCTTCATCGGGAAGACCACGCGTAGCCCGTCGCGCATCAGTCTGTGGACACGTGACTCATACAATGGTATATTACAAACTATAGATTTGTTAAAAATTTGGTTGACTATGTAGATTTTACGCATCAATCAGAGAACAGCGCGCTACTAAAAATAAAACGTAAGGACGTAATTCTCAATCCTTTAACAACAGGTAACGCGCATGGTGTCATACTATATTCTCTTTTCCTTTCTCACCCGAGTAATTATGTGGACGCGGCGCAACACGCATGTGCGATCAGCAAATGGATTTTGGCGCTCAACGTTTCTGTGATTTTAAGCACTCGTGTGATACTATACTCACATTCGTTTTTTAAGAATTCTTATTATGCAAGTGTCATGAAGTACTTACAAACATAGTAGGCGCTGACGCAAGTATAGTGTCTGTACTCACTTCTCGACGTTGGGCCCGAGCACGAGGTAGGCGCTGGCGATGTCGTTGTTGATGACGAGGCGCTCGGCCAGCAGCCCGCGCACCACGAGCTGGCGCAGCAGGCGCGTGGGGTCGCCGCGGTGCCACGACTTGCAACTGTATTACCACACACATAAGGTCCAGTTTAGCACAACCAGATACGTGTAAACATAGTCGGGTAGCCTTGAGACTTTGAGACTGCGACTTGCAACTGTGTTAACCAATACATAAGGTCCATTTTTGCAAACTTAGATTCATCGAGATTTGAATATCGGATATTTTGACACTGTTGCAAGCGTCATGGTCACGGAGGATTCATTCCTGGCGGTTAACGGTAAAAAAGTTCGGATCGGATACTCAGAACAATACTTAGTAAATATAATATCCACAAGTCTAATAGTAATGTCATCTTACCGTCCATGCAGAGGACTCTTGTGTAGAGACTGCAGTCTCGCCTGCATCGAGCCCTTGAGCGTATCGGCGATGTGCAGCAGCGTGTACGGAGTGCGCCCTCCACTATTCACTTCGCGCACACAGCGCACTATGAGCTTGCACTCTTCTGTCACGTCCACTGGCTACAAGGAAGAAAAGGACAGCACTAAATCTCTCGATTCCGCATGTGTATTGGATAGGACAAGACAGCCTCCGTGGCGTAGCGGTAGTGAACGCGGCCGCTACGCAGGAGGCGCGGATTCGATCCCCGCTCAGTGCAAATATTTGTGTGCATGAAATATAGGTATTTGCATTGGTCTGGTCGTGCCTCGGCGAGCACGTTAAGCCGTCGGTCCCGGTTGCCATAAGAACATCTATGGCAGTCGTTACGGGTATTTGGAGCCCTAAAAAAAATCCAAAACAACGGTCTAGCTGCAAAGCTTCGATATCGCCTAATGATAACATTGGGTTGTGGAGGTCAGATGACAATCGCTTCACGGAAAATATCGAAGTCTAGCCAAATCCGTAGTTAAGACTGGTAAAGCGGACCCCAGACTCCGAGCTGAAAAAGCTTCGGATGCGACTGGGAATTAACGCTAAGAGGAAGAAGAAGATTGGATAGGACAAGATTGTATTATTGTTCCAAAACAGACGCACTCAAAACCAGCGGGTTTGTATAAAAGGTTTAATGAGAGTAGAAGAAGCTCGCGAGTAAGTGATAGGAGCAGATGGTGGACCATTGTTTCTGCCTACTTCGGAGGGCAAAAGACGTAAAGGAATCCTCACGCCTTCGTGTTTTTCATGTTTTAATTCCAAATTAAAATATAAGCTACTTGAACTTTATTGAAGAGATAATGAGCTTGCACATTGGGAGTCCGAGATTTGGTTTCTTACACCTTCCTTGCTCAGTTTGGTTGAGCCAACAGGGACAGCTGTCGTCGATCATTACCCTTTTTTCGCTCGGAAATTTCCACGGGCACCACTCCGTGTTGGGTCTCAATTACCTAGGTTAAGTTTACCCAATAGGCTGAAGCCAGAGTGAAATGAAAACGTGAGTGAAATCCCCCCTCGCGCCCTGACTGACCCTGGGCCATCGCCAGTTTAGAGATTGGGCGTTTTATGTCCACATAGATAAATTCCCCTGGAATTTGCACTCGTAAATGCACTTGCAATAAAATATGCATAATATTGGTAGATAATATATTGCATATAATATGATGATGCTTGCATGATAAACTACATACAAACACATTATCACAAATTGATAAGTTTGCAATAAAAATAATTAAACATATTTTTCCAAAAATACATTTTATTTACAAATTCGTCATCATAACATAGTCATCTTAAACACATGTGAAAACAATATTTACAAGTTTTAATAGTGAATTAAAACTAGCACCTCAATTTAGAACTAACTTAAAAGTAAATCACAGCAGATCGGTAACAGTCATTTTGTAAAAAATATACAGTATACATATTTTGTTCATTGATAGAGTAGTGGCTTAAGGATCGGACTTGCGATTGAAACGTCACGAGTTCCAACCCTTACCATTACACACTCTGAACGAACCTAATCCTACCTAATACAAGCAATTTAGCTTAGTCCAGCTAAGCTAAATTTGGCTTAAACAGTAATTTTGGTTAGGTACTAGTACCTATTTAAGAAAAAATGTAGTGAAACTACTCCTAATAATACCAATGTCGACATAACTAACAAAAATATTCGAAAAATAAATGAGACTAAATACTAAGTATGTCTGACTAAAAATAGTCAGAATAAGTTAATGCACTTGCTTTCAGTATGTCATTTTAGTCAATCTTACGCCCAGTTTCCGAACGGCTGCAACTGCTGCAAGCAATTGGGTTGCTAGAATCATGATTAAATAGTTTAATTTGATCTTCATGTCCGTTAAAATAGCTGGTTTACTATCACGATGATCAAATTATACTATTTAACTATGCTTCTAGCAACCCAATTGCTACTTGAAAAAAAATTTAACATCCGACTAGTTAATTTGACGTTGATCAGCCTTTCGGAAACTGGGCGTTAGTATAGAAAACTAACTCAATTAATGACCATTTTTGAATGACCAACAGAATGATGACGTATCTGTCTATCCCGGTAGAAAATAAGCTTGAATATTACGAGTATGTATGAACTAACACTAGACTTACAGTTAACACCTATTTAGTAAATACTTTCTCAACAATTCGAGGTATGATCACAGAAAACGTTGGTACTAGAGACAAAATACCTTTATCAGATTCTATTTTACAGAGCTCGTTAGCTTTCAAAGCCAATTATAACCTTAAAATAATAATAAAAATCAATAATAAATATAATTATCATGTCCTCCATAACATTACAGATATACTTTTACAACAATAGGAAATATGCATGTATATTTTTATTTTTATATTTCCATCGATAGTTGATATTGTTAAAGAACACCGTATTGTTAAAGAAGAAATACCGTTCTTGGTAAAATTATGTTAAAAATAATATAGTTCTCATTACGATACAGTAAAGTAAATCACAGTCACAGGCATAAAATCTTCTGTAGAATTGTTTATAAGTTTTTTGGTGTTTTTACATTGAAATTCAGTCACTTTCGTTACTGCCTGTACTTAAAGACTAGTATAGTAAGACTTGGCTTGCTACACTTACATTACACATTTTTTGATGCTGTTTAAGCCTCATTTGTACTTATCTGACGTGTCGTGTTGTGACGCATCGGAATGGTATCGGGTGCATACGTGTTACATGGTTGCTTTCACAGAGTGTTGCAACGGCTTGTGTTGTTTCGCGTCAGAAGCGAGCTAAGCGACTGAGACAGAGCATCACGACACAACACGTCAGAAAAATATGTTGGCCGCTTCAATCAATAACGATCACTCCGTCAACATGTACCGTCGGCCACGGCACCGGTAGATCCGTGATATCCACGACCTCCGACACACTTATGATCTGCGTAGACGGAGATGGCGGCGAAAGCGGAGTTAGCGAAGTAAGCGGCGAGATGAACTGACTTTGCGAGATAAACTGACTAGTCGGAGGTGGTGCCTACAAAACAATAGAAGAACATTTAATGCTTGAAAGGAAAGAAAAAGCAACAAAAAAATCACTCTTACTGCCTACGCTGCCTAATGCGAATCACGCTTGCGGGCAACTTTTTTGTACGATTTTGTACAATCATTGGAACGAAATTAGCTTAAAGGTGCTTCTAAACGGGCGATGTTTTACTGCAATTAGTGGCTGCAACACTGTGACCCGGCAACATTGCATCTATTGCAAGCAATACCGGCCAGTATTGCAGTAATGTCCCGGCTATATAGCCAAACATGTTTTGTGTTGCCACATATGGCCGATGTTGCCGCGATGGGTTGCCGGACGATCGCTAGGCGGTCGATTTTACTGCAATATTGCTCGGCCAGTTCTATTGTTGTTTCAGTCGCTCTCTTTGTTATAGCACAGTCTATCCTTTTCTACGCGAATTGTTAAATAATTTACTGTCAAGGCTTATTTCTACTTAAATTATCTAAAGTTTCACGCCTATTTATGTAATAATTCTGTTTATTTTTTAATAAAACAATATAAGCTGCTGCAACAAGTGTGATTTCATCAACCATTGTTGCCGGTTTGTGTAGCCCGTTTATGAATCTGCATCAAGAGCTATGGCATATTTGCAACACATTGCCCGGCCATTGATTGTTCGGCCATTAGTTGCAATGAAATATTTTTGATATTGCCGGGCAATCAGTTGCCAATAGTGCAGCCACATATTGCAGAAAAACATGGCCCGTTTAGAAAGGCACTAATATTATTTGCAAGAAATAAGCGCTTGCGGGCGCGTGATTCGCATTAGGCAGCGTAGGCCCTTAAAATGTTGAGTATAACAATCACAAAATGTAAAATCAAGATGAAGTGCCATTAAACCTCGTTGGTATGGGTTTGGGTACTCGTCAACATTTTCTTTCATTCAAGAAAAATATTTAATTTATTAATTATAGATAACATAAGCGTCATCACATGTTAACCAAAGAAAAAAGAGAGAAAATCTAATTTTATTGTGGATCACGTCATACATACAGTCACGCCTCTTGCCAAGTGGGGATCCCTAGATAAGAAAATGAAAAAAAAATACAAGGGGCCAATAATTAAGTCTAGGCCAATCTTTAAAACATTGTGGCAATAAGTGGGAGGTGCACTTCTTCTTGATATTATATTGTGACAACACACACGTGGATATTAAGGAGGTAATAAGATATAAGTGGAAGTGAAAGAGGAAAAGGAAAAGTGGAAGGAATTGTCTAAACAAAACCTACACCCATATCACATTGTATGACAATCACAAAATAGTTAGAAATAGTAAGAAGGTATGGTCACCATACTTAACTGTACATACACTGTATATAACACTAGATATAACTGAAAATCACTCGATTCAACGTTCAATATATACGTGTATTCCACTTCTTCCTCTTAGCGTTAATTCCCAGTCGCATCCGAAGCTTTCAGCTCGGAGTCTGGGGTCCGCTTTTACCAGTCTTAACCACGGATTTGGCTAGACCTCGATATTTTCCGTGAAGCGATTGCCATCTGACCTCCACAACCCAATGTTAACATTAGGCGATATCGAAGCTTTGCAGTTAGACCGTTGTTTTTTGGATTTTTGAGGGCTCCAACTACCCGTAACGACTGCCATAGATGTTCTCATGGCAACCGGGACCGACGGCTTAACGTGCTCTCCGAGGCACGACCAGACCAATGCAAATACTCATATTTAATTCACACAAATATTTGCACTGAGCGGGGATCGAACCCGCGCTTCCTATATACGTGTATTCCACTAAGATCCCTTATTTCAATCCCCCAGAACAGAAGATCGAAAAGCACTTGTTATCCCAGTACAATCCCCAAAACGAGGGTATAAATCAATAGTAAAAATATCACCCCCATGGGGACTTGGTCCCCTTTTAGTTGAGCAATATTATTTGCTCAACTAAAAGGGGACCAAGAGTATTATGTTTACCGAATCAAATACTATACCGACTTAGTTTAATTTCCGGAATTATCGAGTGTGAAAGCGGCGAATGCGCGAGCGGTACCAACTTCGCTCATCGCGTAGCGTGATTTTCGCAAACATCAGACATAATAATAATATGCCGTCTGTTAAAAAAATTTCGTTGCTTTTGTTATAAAGGTTGTTTTCAGGATAATATTTAAAATATAGTCTTCACACACTAACATTACTTGATTAACAATACAAAATAGTCAAAGATAAATGCAATTTTTACTAAGTTTTGTCATCTTTTGGAGACACTACTAACGAGGATTAAGGTCACTTCCTCTTGTAAAACATTTTATTACACTCTCTTTTACAATTTTTTCACTTCTACCAATTATATCAGTTGAAAAGCTAAAAAAAGCCCTTTACTGTCTTTATTATGGTGTTTGGAATTCACAGAATGCCACACGTTCTTTCATTGGTCAGTACAATTACAACACCTTTCTGTATATGCTCGGGTTGCGATGGAATGTTTAGCCACCGCGATCGACCATTTAGCCACCACGTTCGACAGTTTAGCCACCGCGATCGACTTCTTAGCCACCACGATCGACCGTTTAGTCACTGCGATCGACAGTTTAACCCCCGCCATCGACTGTTTAGCCACCTCGATCGACCGTTTAGCCAAGTTTAAAATCAATTTTCTTTCTTTATTTCTTTCACACATTTTATATACACAATACAGGAACAACACCCCTCGGATACCTCCCCCGCCGGAACCAGTGGAGGAAGTTATGTCGGACTGGAACCGACTAAAACGCACGCCGTCTGTGGGCCGTCGGTTGCCGGAACTAAGGCCATATCTCCTTCCTTCCACCCCTAAATCGACCGTTTAGCCGCCTCGATCGACCGTTTAGCCACCTCGATCAACCGTTTAGCCACTGCGATCAACCGTATAGCCACTGCGATCGACTGATTAGCCACACCTGAAATATACAATACAACATCAATAGCAGTGTACTAACCTTGTACTCGTTGGCCAGCAGGCAGTTGTCGCAGGCGGTGCGCCGGTCGGCGAGGCACAGCTCGCGCGGGAAGCGCTCGCCGAGGTACGCCAGCACCTGCGCCCGCCGGCACTCCGTCACGCTCTCGCACACTTCCACTATGCGGAGCAGGTTCTCGGAGTGCACGCGTTTAGCTTCTGCCGTTGTGTTGCGGTCCACTATAGACAGAATAATTATAAGCTAGCTGTTGCCTGCGGCTTCGCCTCCGTGTAGTTCCTGTTCCAACCCTGCTAGACAAGTGACAATGCGTTTGTAGAATAGAGTAGAATTGATTGATCAAGGTATGGAGTTGATATGCGTTGATAATTGTCATAAAACGCAAAATATGTGTCAATCCTGTTGGAATATGCGTATAATTCAACAATTTTTTAAGCTATTGCATAGCTTCTATCACGGGCCTTGAGCGTGGAGACCGAATCCAGAAATTCCGTAACGAAAAATGGTAACACCCCCAACTCCGAGCTCGCACGAATCTAGACGAGCTGCTCCGAAGTAGCTCCGCTTAACGTAAGTAATTATAATTGCATAAGTTGTTAGTTTTCAAATTCAAAATCAAATTCAGACTCAGACTCAAATTCAAATTATATTATTATTTATTATAATTGCATAAGTTCATAAAAAATGCTATGCAATAGCTTTACCGCGGCAGTCCCCGAGTGCCACACGTCTTTTTTTATATTTTATTCTGTCACGAGTGTGTCTCTACCATTCTTTTCTATGCCTGTAAAAGCGAGTATAATAAATTATCTTGACCGGTCCAAAAAATAATGTTTTTAATTTTTATAACATCTATTACAATTTCTACATATCCCACACATTCATCATTCTATTCAACAATACCAACGAATTGCCACTTGTCAGGGACAGGGATCATAAGGATTAAATAATGTATATCTCCGGACACATATCTTGGACCTAAATCGCGAGGTAAACGATTGTAACAATCAATGCATGATGAATTCGAGCTCATCCACCGTAGTAGCACCCCGTGCTATCCTCAAAAGACGCCCAAGAAACATGTACTGCGGATATATAACCCATTTTAGGCCTAGATATATGCCCCGAGGCGTATGTAAGCGTACTCCACTCACAGTCCATAAGCCGGCGGTGCCTGACGACGTCTGCGTACGAGTAGTAGAGCAGACAGCTCGCCAGCTCGCCGTCGCGGCCGGCGCGGCCCGCCTCCTGGTAGTAGCCCTCCACGGACTTGGGCAGCGAGTGGTGGATGACGTAGCGCACGTCCGCCTTGTCCACGCCCATGCCGAACGCGATCGTCGCGCAGATCTATGGACGTACAACGTGTAATACAATCTTCTGGTGTGTTTCTTTTTTCAATCAATCATCAATCAATCAGTCAGTCACTCTGCCAATCAATCTATCTATCTATCAATCAATCAGTCAGTTAGTCACTCTGTCAATCAATCAATCTATCTATCAATCAATCACTCAGTTACTCACTCTGTCAATCCATCAATCTATCTATCAATCAATCACTCAGTCACTCTGCCAATCTATCTATCAATCAATCACTCAGTTAGTCACTCTGTCAATCAATCAATCTATCTATCAATCAATCCATCAGCCAGTTAGTCACTCTGTCAATCAATCAATCTATTTGTCTCTCTGTCAATCAATCAATCTATTTGTCTCTCTGTCAATAAATCAATCTATTTGTCAGTCAGTCCGTTAGACTGTCAATCAATCAATCAGTCAGTATGTCAATCAATCAATCATTTTATTGCTGAAAATGTTAAATATTAAGTACATCTAAGGTATAATGACTGCATGCAATATTAGTACGTAGGCAATTTTTGTTTTCGTCCACCTCCTCTCGGTGTTTGCTATATACTCGTGACAGAGCAAATACAGAGAAGAATCCAATCCATTTGTCAGTCAGTCCGTCAGTCTATCAGTCATTCAGTCAATCCATTAATCAATCAATAATTTTATTGCTGAAAATGTTACAATACTCGTAGTACATCTAAGGTGTTCATGATGTCATAGAAACACATTGTCCTACGCTACATAGTAACATCAGCATGGCACGAAATAGTTTTGCAAGATGATGAATAATAAAGAAAAAGGCGATAGACCGGGAGATGATGACAGAAAAGTTCAAGTCATTTGTTACGAGTAAGGCGACCCTTAGAGGGTCGAATTGGGTAGTTTGAGAACCGCAAATAGTAATTTCACAGTTGGCCCGCGGGGCGTTTAATAAGAGGCTGATTAATTAAATTTGTCGGAAAAAATACGGTGTTCAAACGATTTTTTATACAAAAACTCTTGTTTTTTTGTAGTCCATGAAAAATAAACTAATGTGTGAAAGCGTAATGCCATCATTTTTTGCGAGTTTTATGGCCCGCCATCTTAATTAAAACGCTTTAATTAATTTACGTATTAAAATCTTGTTATAAAATAAGAATGGCGTCGCGTACGTGTTAGAAATGTTATACATACGTTGCTTGCACTTTCTGCTTGTATAAAAAAATTATGCCATACTGTAACAAATTGTTTTAATCAGCCTGTAATTATGCACCGCGGACCAGCAGGCACATGCTGTAACAAACATCTCGAATGATCGAAGTGAGAGTGCATCCGCGGTGAGACGTCAATTTGTATGCGAAATTGACATCTCACCGCGGATTCAGCTATCGAGCTCACTTCGATCATTCGAGATGCAAGTTACAGCATGTGCCTACAGCTCTGAAATTACTATTTTCGGTTCTCAAATCACCCAATTCGACCCTCTAAGGGTCGCCATACTTGTAACAAATGACTTGAACTTTTCTGTCATCATCTCCCGGTCTACAAGACTAACTACTCTCTACTATAGTCCCAACCTTACAAAATGCCATTAGATCTTTCGTAAGGAAATCGAATTACAGCACCTCCTCTTTGTATTTGCTATATAAACGTGTCAATCTTATATAAAAAATTCTCGTGTCACAATGTTCGTTCCCGTACTCCTCCGAAACGGCTTGACCGATTCTCATGAAATTTTGTGAGCATATTGAGTAGGTCTGAGAATCGGCCAACATCTATTTTTCAAACCCCTAAGTGAAGTGATAAGATTGAATACCACGCGGGCCGAAAATATGGCGGTACGCAGTTCGCCGGGGCAGCTAGCATATTATATTAATAAGTGAGCTACGATGGGGCTCTAATAGTTTTTTTTTAAAACGTACCACTTTAAACCTGTCGGCGACCCAGCCGGCCTGCACCTCGGCCCTCTTCTTGTCCGCCAGCCCCGCGTGGTAGGGCGCGGCCTGAATGCCCACCTTCCGCAGGTCATCCGACAGGGTCTCGCATTCCTTTCTTGATAGGCAGTACACTATGCCCGATTGTCTGTAAATATCATCACTCGAGTAATATAGTCATAATTATATACTGCGTATAATGTTCAATAATGACCTTTGTAGCTCTAGAAATTTGACCCCAAGCTCCAAAATCGCGTCGGTAGCTTAGTGGTTTGGGAGTCGGCTTTACGATCGAGTGGTTCCGGGTGTCCTGGCCATTACCGGTAGTGTAATAGCCAGGATTCTAACCCGGGAACCCACTCTTAACACAAGCAATTTATTTTAGTTAAATTTGATCATGACCTACTTCCTACTATTCCCCATGACCCCCTCGCCAACGAAACATCAGGTAGTCAGTTAAAAATAGTAAAAAAAAACCCCAACAGATTTAAAAACTAACCTGAAAAACTTGTCCTTGATCATCGCAGCGATATCCTGATTGACACTCTTGACTCTCTTCTCCAATATCCTGTACGCCAGGTTGGGCCTGTTGAAGCTGCACAGGAACCACTTACACCTCTTGACCTTCAGCTGGTGGAGGATGTCCATCCTCACCCGGGGGGTAGCGGTGGCCGTCAATGCCATAATTATGGTTTTAGGGTAACGTTCTCTGAGGACTGAGAGACGCTTGTAGTCTGGTCGGAAGTCGTGACCCCATTGGGAGACACAGTGAGCTTCGTCTATTACAAATCTGTGAATAAAGAGTATAATTTATGGTGTGGGTACATCGAGCAAAGACAGAGAGGAGGTGTTGTAAATAGATTTTTTTGGAGAATGCCAAAAGAACACTGACTACGGTCACGTGTACTGTGATGACGTCATATTTATGCTCAAGAGTCACGGTGCACAGTTGCGCCACCTCTCTGTATATGCTCTGTGGACCTAGACCTTTGATGATTGGTGGTCGAACCGGATTTTCGACCTGTCGATCGTGGCAAGGTAAAAAAGGAGTTACATGCACTCTTGTCGCCTCCTCTCTGCGTTTGCTATGTACTTGGATTAATAGCAGAACGATATTTAAATAAATAATTTCATAAATCAATATTTCTTTGTTCGCACGCTACTCTACAGATAATCCATGAGCGAAACCCACCCAGAATAAAATTGTATTTTTACGGCGAGGGTGCTACTTTGAACCACGAGCGAAGCGAAGGATTCTATTCTGAATATCTCGGGATTCTAATGTAGAATCCTGAGCGCAGCGCTAAGTTCAAAGTACGTCGCCCGAGGGAAAAATAATTTGCTCTCGAGTCATAAATTATACTGTACTTTTCATCCCTATTCTATGAATTAACACCCACATTACACCAATCATTATATTAGGTATTATCATACCTGGCGATTTTGTCCCTGGAATACAACGAGTCGAATATGGTCTGCAGCTTGTGTGAGATGCTGATCTTCTCCGGCGTCACGTACAGAAGCTTGAGCAGCGGCTCGCGCATAGAAAGCTTGTGGTAGATCTCGTCACACTGCTGCGTACTCACGTCACCCGACAGGTGCGCCGCTGGGATCTAAAAAAAAGTATTGTCGAATAAAAACTAATTTTGATGGCTGATAACATCTGTGGCCTGCTATGCACAGGGCACGGCTTCGATTCCCATTCAGCCGCGAATATTTGAATGTATGAATATCATCGCATTATTCTAGGTGTTACCACTCTTCGGAAAGCAGGTTAAGCCGTTGGTCCCGATTGTCATTTGAACATCTATGGCAGTCGTTAAGTAGGGGAAATGGTCGAAATAGGCCCACTCAGAAGGGCTGTTCACCCGTCCGGTTTCCATAAGGGCTTCCATAGCTATCCTTCTAAGGTAGACCGGATTCTCCGTACTACATGGTCAACGTGAAAGACACCGTGCGGTTTTGGATGATTCATGTTTGATATACCCACATCACCATTGGCTCTGGCTCTCAATTATTTTTACGAATATAAAATTTCTACGTTTTTATGTGTTACTATGAAAATCGTCTCCTACCATTAGCTCTGTGCACGCGCATGTGTTTAACATTAAGTTATTCATAGCTTATACTTACATCAAGTGACAGCAGCTTGTTGACCTGGTCTAGAATAAGCGACTTCAGCGGTGATATGACGATCGTGACGCCCGGCGTCAGTATGGCCGGTAACTGGTAGCATAGAGACTTACCTGCGTAAAGAAACGGAATCATGGATTTTACATTGCGGCTAATACTTTCGAAGGACTCTTGAAATTAAAAATGAGACGCGCAGATGTTTTTTTCGAGTCTCTAATCTCACTGATACTAATGTTTAAACTATTGATATTTCAATTTTGATCTCAACATCAGCTAACTGCTGTAAAAATCCCTTCAAAAGGAATTGGATTCATTTTTGGAAGGAACCTGTGTTCCTGGGGAATTGGCTGGCCAATCAGAGATTAATACCCGAAACAAACAGACAGACGAAAATTGTTTTGTCATGAATATCGCACTGCGTATACACTTAAATGAACTTATAAAAAATCAGTTATTTTAAATATAACAAAGAGACTTCAAGTTAATTTATTTGTATAGCCTCAGTATGACGTCATACAAGCTATGGAGTGTCAAGATTAGGTTAGTTATAAGTACTAATAACGGTACATATAAGTACATAACAGTATACAGTACAGCATTATTTATTTAAATTTACCTATACCTAATTTCAGTACAGCAGGCACATGCTATAAGAACGTTTAAAGATAAACTACTAAGAGATATACTACTAAAAGATATACTTCTAAAAGATATACTTCTAAAAGATATACTACTAAAAGATATACTACTAAAAGATATACTAGTATGATCTCAATCACGTACCGCCTCCAGTCGGCATGAGGACGAAGCAGTCGTGTCCGAGCAGCGTCGCGTTGATGACCTGCCGCTGGTTCGTGCGGAACGACTTCAGACCAAACTTCTCCCTAAAGATCTCATGCATCGAGGCCGAGTGAGGGTAGTCTGTGCCATCGAATTCACCTGAAATTTAAAAGCTTTTAGTAGTCAAAAATAGGTGTAATCTAACACACAAAGTACCTACTTCAAACATGATAAAGTTCAGCCAAGCCTATCCTAATATAATATAATCATCATCCAAATATAATATAATGATAATTGTCTAATCATCAGTATTTAAACCAAAAGTAATCTTACCTGTTATACCATCATTTTGGGTGCCTTCATGAAATTCACCAATTCCTTCATATTTTGTTTTCTTTGTGTCTTCTCTAACAATTGAATTTTCCATTAAGTCAAACACCTCAGGCTCATTCCTCAAGTCCTCAAGGTTATCTTCGAAGTCCTCTATTCTATATTCTGGCCAACCTTCATCATCTATGACTATCTCTTTATTATTTACAATTTCTACATTACTAGTACTAGCAACAGAATCACTAACATTTATAACACTTGTAGAAGCTTCTGGAAGGCCAGCAGTTTCATCATACAAGTCTTCTTCTAACTGATAATCTATTTCATCTTCAGGATTGAATTCATCTACAGTTTCATTGAAAGATTCAGGGCTGGGTCTATTCAAATTCATAAGAGAACTTTTACTGAGCTGTGGAGGTTGAAATTCTACAGAACTATTCGCAACTGGAGCACATTTAGGTGTTTCATTCTTTTGTAAAGGTTTCAGTCCTTCTTGTAATTTCTTTATTCTTTCTGCGGTAGATGATTGTATATCGTCTTTCGGCGTCGTAGGTGTATTCTCTTCTATAGCAAGTCTTGATGGTCTTTTGAAAACAAACTTCCCTTTACTTTTATTGGCTTCTGTTCCAGCATTTTCTGCATCCGATTGGCAACTTGTTTCTAGTTTAGATGAATCATTTAGCGGCGAAAAGGCATCAAAAGATAAAGATTTTTTAGACATTGCTTGAGAATTTACAGATTTCATTTGTTCATTTCTAGTTAAAAGATCTGGTGTCGATGTTTCTGGATTATTGGTCCTATTTCTTCTTATTTCTGTTACTCTCTTATTAACAACTCCACTGCTTTCAAGGTCAAAATCGTCTAAATCATCCTGGTGATTATTAGCTAGTAAGGAAGGGCTGCCACTATTATTAAATATACTATCCCCATTACAAAATTGATTTTCCTTTTGTGATGTGTTAACAGATTTGTTTTCTAAGACTGCTTTCAATTTACATTTGAATTGTTTCACTCTAGCATATATTTTTTTATCATATCCAGGCAACTTTTCTTTTATAAATTCTGGTACTCTTTCAAAAGCATTGTATATTTTTTCTAGTAGCTCTATGTAAATGTCCTTACATTGTTCGTTTTCTATGTCGTCTAATGTTGAATCCTAAGTATGAAACGAAAATATTGGTTTATATTAAGTTTGAACAAACCAAAATTGTATGATAACACAATGTAAATGTAATGTAATGTAAATGTAACTTAATGTATATGTAAATGTATATTAATTTATAAGTAAACATTGTGTTTAAGTTTAAATTATTTAAACTGGTCAAGCAAGCTTATAGCATTAAGTATAAGTATTGGCTTTTTTTTTCAGATTTCATCCCTACTAATATTATAAATGCGAAAGTAACTCTGTCTGTCTGTCTGTCTGTCTCGCTTTTACGACTAAACCGCTGAACCGATTTTGATGAAATTTGGTATAGGGGTAGGTTAGACCTTGAGAAAGGACATAGGCTATGTTTGGTCGCGATAACCGACATCCACGCGGGCGGAGCCGCGGGCAATTGTTAATAAACTTACAAAAAGTACATACACACCTTAGTCTTTTTCATAGCTGGATGTTTGGCCAGTTTCATCAAGAAATCAGATAGTGAATGGTCCAATTTTATATTCTTTAGTTTTTCCTTCTCAGTTTTGGCGCCTTTCTCTAACGGCTTTAATACATCACTCTTGTTAGGAGACACATTCTGGTTCTTTGGTGGACTTGGAGTTTGACTTATCCTAATTGATTTGTTTAATTTATTTGGTGATGGAGTTTTAATATTTCTAGTAAATGCGGGCGGGAAATCTTGAATGTCATCCTGTAATATAATTTTTTTCTCTTTACACATATATTTAGAAAAAGCTTTTTTTTTATACCACTTATGTGGCGGACAAGCACACGCCAACTTAGATTATAATGTAATTAAAAATTAAAAAGTAAGCACTTGTATTGCTTGGGCCTAAAATGCGCTCTATACGCTAACTACATGTTTCTTGGGTGTCTATTGAAGGATAGCACGAGGTGCTACTGCAGTGGATGAGCTCAAATTCACCAAGCATAGAGTATTACAAACAACCCGCTCGGGTCTCGTTTGTCTCGCGATTTAGGCCCAAGATACATGTCCCAGGGTACAGACTTGGTAGGTTTTGGTAACTATTACTTTATTTTTAAACCTTTTCTAAATTAATCTTCTCAATTACCAGGATAACCAACAAAATAATGACTTTATAGAACTAGTGTCATATTATCCTAAAAGGTCAAATGCATTAAGAATGTCATGTCACTCACCACCTCCATAGCGAACATGTCACTACTTCTGTCATCCACGCTGCTGTTGTTGGTACCCTTTGCAGACACTACATTGTTAAGTGCCCGATGACTTGGCAGTACACTGGGTGACTCCTTAGTACTGTTATTACTCTAAAAGTAAGAATAGGTAGAATAAATTTATGGCCAGTCTCAGTCAGGATAGTCTAAGAACACATGGAATGGGATGTACATCCAAATCTGTTCTTGCAATGGTGAGAGGAACTCTTTTTTTAAGCTTACAAATGCTTACATTGATATTTTGACTATTAAATCAATAAAAAATTTATCATAACTTACATCTACAATTGGAAGTTGATGGTTGTCTGTATCTTTTTTTAATGGTGGTGTCCCTGAAATATTAAAAATAAAATTAGAAGAAGCTATTTTCTATAATGGACATTCGCAATTTATAATAATAATCTATTAAAAAATTGTAGATAATGACCAATAAAATTGTATAGAATCCATTAATTTACTTTTAAGTCAATAAGAAAAGTAACTCATAATATTGGATATATCATTCAAAATCAAATTGAGTTCCCTCTGTGCTTAGACATCATTATTGTTCCTTGAAATATAAGTATTACTCCTTGAAATTAGATTTGTAGTAAGTTGCAATGGACCATTGCCAGTCTTTTGTGATAGTGTTTACTTCTCAATTAATGGTCTGTTATATCTGTGTAGCCATTCAATTCCTTTCTTTAACCCTAATAATGAATAAGAAAATATAATTTATAATAGAGAAAACACTAAACTGCAATAACTCACATGCTGGTGAACTTGTAGATTTTGATTTAAACACAAACTTTGATTTTTTTTCCAAGGGTTTGTTTTGCAAATTTTCGTTGACACTACAAGAAAAATACAAGATTATTTTCATAGGACTTGGATAAAAACCAAAAGGTTGATAAATAAAAAGAAAAGTTTACTGAATACCTGCTAGGTTTAGAACTACCAGAAGATTTCGTAAGAAAGTTGAGTACAGATGTTTGTTTATTACAGGAAGACATATCTTTTTATTTATTTTACCGCCACAATTATTTTCTTCCACTTGGTCTGCAGTAGTTTTAATTTTAACATAATACAAAAGACAGAAAACAACCCGTCGACATAAACATTTCAAAGTCCGATGTATTACTTTATGACTATTATAAATTTATGCTTTATGATTACTTTACTCTATGACCCCAATTCTGTCTTGTCACAAGCTAACTAAAATAAGCTAAAAATCTCTAAATGTCAGTTTAGTCCTGTCAAAATGTAATTTCGTATTCTGAGAACACACAACTAACTTAAAATTAGCTTGACACAACTAAAATTAGAGAAAGTACTCAAATGTCATTTTTGGTTAAACGGTATTCTGTTGTACGTATATGCACTAAAATAAGAAATGTCAAACTAAAATTAGACATCATCTAAAATAATGCCAATTGTCGTTCTATATACGCTTAAAGCCTTTTTAGAGCTCTATAAATCGTCGATTGATTTGGATTTTATAAATAACTAGCGGACCCCGCGAACTTGCCAGGTACGTGGACCGAGAAAAACTGTATTTGCTTGGTTAAGACTGAGAAATATCACAGTTTGTTTACTATTTGATCAATAATATGCACTAATTATCATTTGTCGGCATTCTAAAGACTTATTAAGATAAGTTTTTACAGATTTTATGAAAATCTTTATCGTTCATTCTTAATTTTTTAATAGTTGTAACACTCGTTTTAGCGACGTCATATTCAAATTTAGTGCTGTCTTGTGCATAACAAACACTAAATTTAGTTTGACATAACAACAGAATACGGTTAGAAATGTCAATCGCTTATCTAAAATAAGAAAATTTTAGAGAAATTTAAGTTAGAGATGGTAACGTCAGAATTGGGGTCTATGCTTAGAGTATTAAAGAGTAGCAACAACTACGATTTCATTCATAAAATCGAATCAAGCTTGACGCCAAATCGCCATCTTTCGTTCTCATATACTTCTATTTTCATGAATGAACGTGTGTAGACCATAGACTTAGATTGTAGACGGTTACTATGTTAGGGATGTATCATGTATCTCTATTATCGTAATATTTGTCGATATCTATCTATCCTGTCATCTAATGTGTATTAACTAAAAGAGAGCGGAAAAATGCTAAGCTCATGATATTATGATAAATGATAATGATAATTTTATGGTTTATGTGAGATAAAGCGACAATAAAATAAATGATTATTTCTAAATATGATTGATAATAAAATTTAATATCTAAGAACTAAGAAGGCCTCATGAGATGCTTTTTATGCCCCGCTTAAAGGACCCGGGACTGTAGGAGGGAATTTTGTATGGTTAGTATCATTTATATACCATAAACGAAGTATATTTATTTCTTCTTCATCCTAGTGTTAACTCCCCGTCGCATCTGAAGCTTTCACATCGGAGTCTGTCCGCTTTACCAGTCTTAACAGCGGATTTGACTGGACCTCGATATTTTCCGTGAAGCGGCTGCCATCTGCCAACTAAGTTGAGTGTCATGGGTTCTGATATTAGTAGATTGGAACGTAATTTAAATTTTGTAGTACAAGGCAAGGGTCCATATTTTGACATGCATAATTTTTTTTATTCTGATCTCGTGTTTTCCTCACGATTTTTGTGTGATGGTACTTTGTTAATATTTAAAATTAAAAGACAACTAAATAATTATGACGAAGTGAATGGCCTACCTACAACGTATGTGATGGAATTATGTGTTCTGAATGAAATTAATGAATGTGTTAAGTGTCATGGATTCTATTTCGTGTTGGTGTCGGTGACTTGAATATTGAAACGTTTTCAAAGTTTTTTATAGGTTCCACGATTATGATAGGCATATCATCCACGAATTTGATCAGACTAAAGTTAATTTCATCGGCTCTCATACTATAAGATTTAGACAATAACTCGCCGAGCGGCGTTAGATATTCCTTTTTAGGGTTCCGTACAGTAATATGAAAAACTAGAACCCTTATAGGATCACTTTGTTGTCCGTTTGTCTGTTTGTCTGTCTGTTAAGACCTTTTTTTCGGGAATGTGTGGACGGATAAGTTGAAATTTTTATTATTATATGTATTATGAGTTTGTTCTTTAATTTAGTTCTGTACAGTGCGCGAGTCTGACTCGCACTTGTCCGGTTTTTTATCAAACTGTGACTTTTTCATTGCTATTATTCACAAGTGAGTTATAGATTCTTTTTTAAATCTTACAGGTTAAGTTTCTATGTTCTTAAAAAAGTTTCGATACAAAAAAGAACGTGTTTAATAGAACGAAAACCAACTTGTAATACTTGTATAATAAACAAAATTATCACTCAAATTTAACTTTTTTTTTCTCAAGTACAGAAAAAAACAGAGTAAAAAAAAGTCAAATTCAAACCTCACTTTTAAATATAGCCGATCGCCATTGTTAGATGCGCGCGCATAGGAAAAGGAATTGTAGTATTGTTTATTTAGTTTTATTTTATTCGCAAGTGTGTTGTAAAACGTCGTATGCCACGCATGAGTATGATAATTACCAACTTTACTCACTTGTACCATAATGTACTATTTTTAAATTTATTTTGATACTCTGGGCATAAAGATCATATTATTATCCTTCATTAAAGTTTTATTTTTAATTTTTTAATGTGTACATTTCAGTACCTATGATGATGAAGCTACATTATGAGTGTGTTGAAAAATATATTTTAGCAAAAATAAGCTCTACATTTAATAAATGTTACATTACTGAATGTTACATTTATTATAATAACAGTAATAATTATTTTCAGACAGTATTAATAACCATGCACTGAAACATATGTATTTAAACATACAATAATTATCATTTTAACGAAACAATTGTGATAATATAGGTAAAAAGTATTACAATATTATGTAACGAACTGCCCGTTCTCCTTTGTTGATGGATATATATTAATATAAAGGACATAATAATAATAATAATAATAACGTTTATTTCTCACCATACATGTTACATAACAAATCTCAAATAAGATACAGTAGAATGTAGTTTTAACATTAGTGCTAGGGTCAATCAGAATTATGGCGGGTTGGTACCTGAACTAGGAGAATCCTGTGTCTCAGGTTACCAACCCTCCACCCCTGGCCAGTATCTAATATATTTTATAAATCGGGATGTGTGAAAATACGTGTTTGTGTGTGTGTGTGTGTGTGTGTGTGGTGTCGTGTGTGTGTGTGTGTGCGCGTATGTGTGTGTGCGTGTGTGTTATGTATGTGTGTTCGTGTATGTGTTCCTATATCTTGTTTGTATTTGGGTGTTAGTTGTGGACCTATGTTTTCGTGTGATATGTGTCTGGGTGAGTGTTAGGCGTTTGCGGCTGCATGTATATCGTGTGTATGAGTGTATGCGGAGCTGCATGTGGATATGGAAGGATTCCAGTTCCTAGTGGTTTTTGCTTTATACTCGTAGAATGTTTTCTGTGCTGAGGTAATCAAGGGCCATTAGATAGTTTTTAAGTATCGACTTTAACCGAAACTTAGGCATTTTGTAGATTAGGTTCGAGTCATTAACGAACCGATAAATGAATGGTCCCATGTAATATAGTTGACGTCGAGCGAACATTGTGTTAAAAGAGGGAACAGGTGTTCGAATTCTTCTTTTACTCTGTGAAATCTTAGATGGATCGATAGATTTGTGGTGACGTAAAACTGAACAGTAGATGTATAATTGGCGAACTGTGAGGAAATGCGATTCTTCATAAAGTTTTTGGGTGGAGTATTTCCTGGGCTTCTGGAACATGACCTTGATGACTGCACGTTGGGCTCTTTCCACCTCTAGCAGATGAGTTGGAGCAGCTCCACCCCAAATAGGGCAGCAGTAAGACAGAACGCATTGACAAAGGGCATAGTATACGTTGGTTAAAAGATTGCAGTCCGCAGCTTCGCGTAGGTTTTTAAAAATTGGAAGTAGTTTACGTACTCTTTTGCTAAGTGACGATATATGCGGTTTCCAGTTTAAATGGCAATCTATGATAACTCCCAGGTATTTATGTGTATCGGTTTGGACAATGGGAACGCAGTCACAGCTGCCCTTGTTTTCGATTTTGCATTGGGAAGTGTGAGCTTTAATAGAAAAATTAGACAATGGACTTGTTGCTTCCGTTATTCTAAAACAAATGAATTTGGTTTTAGTTACGTTAATTGTTAGTAAATGCTCATCAAGCCAACGCATAACTCGTTTGAGGCCCATTTCAGCAGATTCTTGGACCTGTGGCCATGTTTTCCCACGACAAATCAGTACGGTATCATCTGCAAAAGCCAGTATTTCCGCGTTATCTATTTGAAGTTTACAGAGACTATTCACGTAAGCCAAAAATAGCGTCGGACCTAGGGTACTTCCCTGCGGAATTCCGTAAGTAACCGGAAAGCTAGTACTATAAGTGTTTTCTACTTTAACCACCTGACTTCTCCCCTCCAAATAATCTCGGAGCCATTCTAGAACCATACCTCTTATGCCTATGCACTCTAGAGTACGCAACAAAATTGGTATTGAGACGGTATCGAATGCTTTTTGGAGGTCCAAAAATATGGCAACACATTTTTCACCCTTGTCTACTGTCTTTGTAACGATATCCGAGAGCCTAGCTACCGCATCCTCAGTATTTCTACCCGAGCGGAAACCGTATTGGGTACAGGCTAGAATGTTTTTGCTTTCGAGAAATTTAATTAGACGTATGTTAACCACTTTTTCCATAATTTTACCAATTGCACTCAGTAGTGATATAGGTCTGTAGTTAGCAACTGTATCTGCGTCACCACTCTTAAACACAGGCACAACAGCTGCTTTTTTGAAAATAGCTGGGAAAATCCCAGTTGTGAGACTAAGATTACACAGATGAGCAATCATAGTGCACAAAATCGTTCGCGAGTTTTTTAGTACAATATTTGGGATATTATCGATACCTGGGGCACTACTATTCTTTAGTCCCAAGATAATTTTATTAATTTCAATATGATCAGTTGGATCTAGAAACATAGAACTAACATTGCTAGACGGAATAATCATTTCTGCTAAGCGCAGTTCAGTAGTGCAATTTCTCTTTAAGATGTTTGAAGCTAGTTCTCTACCAATAGAGGTAAAGTATCGATTAACCAAATTAAGAGATTCGCAAGGTGAATCTGGCACGAGATCAAGTAGGTCAGATGCTCGGAAGCGATTTTTCTTAATACTACACAACTCTTTCACAGCTTCCCAAGTCCCTTTATTATTTTTGTAATTTTTGTTAAATTTGTCCTTATAATAGTTAGTTTTTAAATTTTTAGCTAATAAGTTACAAGTATTGCGATAATTTAGGTACTGCGTTTTTATTTCGGCGTTGTCAGGATTCAATTTTGAGATACTGTGAAGCTTATCCCTAGTCCTAAAACACTTAATAATACCTGTAGTAATCCATGGTTTTAATGGTCGTCGACGATTAGCAAAAGAAGCTGTGTGTGAGTTTTGGGTTATGAGCGTCTGGAGCGTATCTAAAAGTGTTTCCGCGGCCAAATTCGGGTCTGAAATTTCTAAGAAAGATGTCCAGTCTTTTGATTTTATAGCTTCGGTTAGAGCTGTATAATTTATTTTTGTTCTAGTTATGTTTTTGTGAATGTTTGGTTTTGTTAAGAGTGTACTGTTATAGGTCAAGAACAGGGGATAATGGTCTGTGATGTCTGTTTCAAGTACGAAACATTGGTGGTCGCCCTCGAGCTTGCACATGAAGTGGTCTAAGCAGGTGTGACCGTGCGTGGGGATGTCAACGCCTTGATGTAAACCATGGGAACCAATGATTTCCAGATAATCACTTACGTCGTTGTTGTTTGTATCTAAGGTGTCGATGTTTATGTCACCGGTTAGTATGATATGCCGCGATTTAGTAGTGGTTAACAAAGCGTCCAAAGCATCAAGGAATATTTTAGGATCTTTGAAACAGAAAGGGCGATATATGCCTATTACTGTCAAGTTACCTATTTTTGCCATCAAGCAATTGGCCTCATCTAAGTCGAATTCTTGTACTGTTGCTTTAATATTTACGTTCAAGTACATGATCACTCCGTCATTCTGGTTAAAACTACGCTTACTAAAGTACATAGAGAAACCATCAATTTGAGGGGGATTCGAGTTTTCATTACACCAACATTCAGTCAGGACGATGATATCTATATTAGTTCTTAACCTTGTTACATATATTAGAAAGCTGTCTAAATTTTTATTTACACTTCTTATGTTAAATGAAATTATGTTCAATCTATTCGAATGATCAAACTGCTGCGCTAGATGGTTGGGGTCTACAATTAATTTACATGGAATTTTACAACAGCTGTCAAATTCGTCAAATAATTTTCTGTTGTCCATTAATAATTTTAAAAAGTGAGAGAGTGCTATTTATGTTGTTAGGAATTGAGTGGAATAAGCTTATCCTTCGGCTGAAATACCAAACTGCACAATAATTAATTTCAATAGTAATAATAAGTATATAGGCAAAATAATATGTATACCAATGATGTAATATTTTTATGTACCGTGTAGGACAATTGGTGCAGCCATTTATAGTTATTGTCTTTTTAAGTCTTTTGATTGAGAAGTTAGGTTGTAATTTGGTTGCTATGGAATATTTGTAGCATAGTTGTGTAATTGTTAATTTTGTAAGTATGTTAGTCGGTGTGTAGTTGGAATGTGTATTGATTGTGTGATAATTGTGTATGTTGACGTTATTGGCGAATACGTAGATATTAGATGTACAAAATAAGAGTATGCTTACTCTATGAAATAATAGTCATTTGTTTCTTAGTTGTTGTAGTTGGGCTTCACTTTTTATTAGGATGTGTGGTTCCCCTTCTTTCTTCCGCAAGTAGACCAGTCCGTTGGAGGTCCAGCAGTAACTGTAACCCTTGGATTTGCGGAGCTCACGTGCAAGGTAGTATAACCGAGAAGCTTGAGGTGTCAAGTGGTCGGCTAAATATATTTCAGTTTTAGGGTCAGCTAATCCCAAGTGCGACGAATTTAATTGCTCTGTTTTGTATCTTCTTGATTCGAGGTTTTGTTTTTTAGCTGCCATCAGAACTTGTCCCTTGAGCAAAGTTGACGAGAATTCAACTATTACAGACGTGGTGGTCTGCCCAGGTTTAGTAGGCACTCGATATACATCGCGTAATTCAGTGGTATCTATCTTGACACCCAAACTGGTAGTGAGTTTTTTAATCATATCGAAGATCTTTTCTTTGGGTTCGTTTTCTTGCTTTGGCACATTCCTGATCTGAATACTGTATTTTCGGGAGGCCCTCTCCATAGCATCACATTTTTCTTCAATTTTTGAGATCTGTGACACAAGTTGTTGTCGATCCTCTTTCAGTCTTGCTATAGTGGATTGAACTTCATCCAGCTTGGCGGTGGCAAACTCAATAGATTGTTCTATGTCGAGATTCTTTTTTTGTATGATATCATTTTGAGACTTAATTTCAGTGATATATGTCTCCAACACGTCCAGGCGTGAGTTCTGTTGACCTTGGAGGGTACTCAGCATCTCCTGTAGTTCTTCACGAATTATTGTTCGAATATTTGCGCTTTCTGACCCTGATTCATCTAGAGTGATTCGTCGGCGCTTCGTATCTCTTTGAGTAATTTGAGTGAACTCTTCTGTAGGGGAGACGTAAGCCGTTATCTTGTCCACATCAGAATCTGACATGCTATGGGATTTGCTTAATGGAGTCGAGCGTGTCAAGTTCGGCATATTGAACGGTATTTATTAACACAAAATTGTTAATATTGCTATTTATATTGAGTTCCGTAAATTAAAATTGGGCCAGCCCCTTTGAATTCAAAACGCTATCGCTTCCGCCTTTGAATTACGGCAAGCGCCAAGTATGACGTATTGTACGTACGGTCGGCCGCGGCTGTGTTGGTGACTCACGTGTAGCGTAGCTCGCAAACCCTGCTGCGGTCGCTGTTGTTGTCCTTTTCTGCCGCCGCTGCGCGCGCGCTTGGATACTACTATATGGCGTTATGGGCGCCTGGTACTTGAGCGAATTATTTAAGTAATATTTCAGTGAAATTATTGATTTTTAAATAAAATTAGCACAGGTTCACACGTCTATACGCTTTCGCGGTCCAGGGGGGAGAGGATATTGAATAAAGCACTAAACTTGTACTTTTGTTGCCTAACCGGTTTCGCCTTACGGCATTCTCAAAGGTTTACAATGGTTCAAACTATTATATTTAGCAAATATATGCTAAATACTAGCCTTTCGCCCGCGGCTCCGCCCGCGTGGATCTCTTATCTTCGGTTCTACTCAACCGATTGCAGTAAAACAGACGTAAGATTTTAAATTCCAACAAGACCTTTCTAATAATATTCCTTCCTTATTAATAAACTGCATCAAAATCCATTTAGTAGTTTTTGCGTCCATCGCGGACAAACATTTTCAATTTACAATTATATAATAGTATAGATAGATAGAAGATAGATTAATAGTTTAAACCCTTGTTTACATTTTTAGTCTGTGCTTCTTTTATATCGATAAGGTGGTTATCGACAGTTTACTGGGCTTCCCTATTATAGACGCCATTTTCCGTTCTCATCCAAGTTTAGGTATACAGTTTTTTTTCGTAGGTATTTCATCTCCATATACTTCCATACTCAAAGGGTCTATGTTTCAAAGTATTTCAACTTTTTTTTAATTATATATTTTGGTAGGTACTGGTACTAGGGCTTTGTGACTTTGTGATAGTTAAGTTGGGTGGGGTTGGGTAACATTAGTCATAGATTTCTTCTCTGAAATATTTCAGTTCAGCGATTGACCCTAATATATAGGAGGATTGACCATGATTTGTTATATCTTCTCACTGATTTTGCGATTTTATTCCATGCGTCTGCAGTGCAACCCTTGCTTTTGACTTGGACTCGGAAAAAAACCTTGGAGTAAATAAAAAAAAAACTCATCTTTATGGTGTGGTATACCTGACTTTGACATAACTGACAGTTGGTTTATATACTCTAAGGTTTATTACTCTAAGGTTTATTCAGAATAAAGTGACGTTTGTTTCATTTGTTGTGAATGTGACTTTTTCAAATAAAATGTCTCTTCGTAAAGTTCTTTTCCTAACAAGAACCGCATGTTGTAGAATTGCGGATTTACACACGAAAAATTTTACAAGACAGAAATTGTTGCTACTCACCGCAAACACACCTAGATTTTATTCTAATGAAAAAATAGGTTAGTTTTTATTTTTGCTTTTCCACCCGGTAAACCATGGTATTTGTATCTTTTGAACTAATTTACTCTCACAAAATGATGTACAAAAGTCTCAGATTCTCATTTACTGTAGCACAATAAATTACTACAGTTATCTTCATCAAATCCGTACCTACCTGAGTGCAAGAGGAGCAATAAAATTTGATTAATTTTTTGATATTATTACATTCATTCGATTAATAAAAACAAAAAGAAATCATTTGCTGAAGAAAGGCTGTTTATTAGTTTAATTTTTCAAGAGGTATTCTATCTGGCTCAGTACACATAATCTATTATAGGCAGGCACCGATTCTCAGTATGTAAGAGAGTGAATCTTCAATTATTTATTTATAACATCAAGAGCAGGTGGAGTTTTACTAATAGAACTATGTATTGAGTTATAAAGGAATCCAATAAGAATGAATAACAATAAGAAATAGATATGAATAAGATTTAAAAATTACTTATTGGAAAAATTAAAATATTTGACTTGATTTGAATTTTTTTAAAGTCAATCTTTACTAGGACACTCTTTAAGTCCTGTAAGGTTTGAAATAACTGAAAAATCAAGATATGATTCAAATTAAAGCAATGTCAAACTTATCAATTATTATGTTTCTACCTCCTGTTCAAAATTTAAAAAAAAGATATTAGAATACATAGGTACTACTATTACAGATAAAAAAGATGAAAATACCGAAAAGGTAGATATCCTAGGAAGATTCTTCCCACAGACTGCAGAAGAAACACAGGCTATTAAGAAGGAACAAGAGAGTTTTGAAAAGGAGAACAAAGAGAAAACAGAAGAAAATGAAAAGAGTTGGAGAAGGATGAAGATGGGGTGGGTATTGGGAGCCATTTAATTGTTTTTTTTATAACTGATTCACAATTTTTTACAAGTATTACTAAGACTTTGTATATAATACATCTTTGCAACATTATCAACATCTTAGCATTAATTGTTGCATCCAGTGCTTCCCCCTCAGAGGCCATTTTGTTTTGACTAATGTAGTTTCTATGCTAGTGACCTTTTTATGATCCAGAGAGTCATCCAATTAGCTCAATTGGCAAGTGTATTGGTTCAGGTGAGGTTGACTTGCCCTCAAAGGCCTCGGTGGAGTGTCCCTGTATATCTTGGAGTATTAACTTCCATTTTTTTTATGTAAGAAAATTTATTCCTTTTTTTTAATCATGTAATTTACAACAGAATTGCCCATGTTTGAAAGTACCACGCCATGGTATTACTCAATAAGCAGATTTTTAAAGAACAAGGTCGTACTAACAAACTTCCTCTATGACTTTCCGCATCATTTAGTCATTAGTGGGACTCAGTGCGAGCATTTGTTGTGAACAAAAAGTATGGTGGGTGATTTGCCTAATGCAGCCATATTTTTGCTCATTCATATTTCTGTATCTTTGACTTTTTTGTCAAACGGAGACCTGAAAAAAAATGTACTTAACACCTTGGAAAAATCGAGTACATTTTTCTGCTACTTCTTACTTCAAAGTAACATTCGTAAAGTTCTTCTTTTATAAGATTTTAATACTGAATTTTTTTAAACCACGTAATAAGTAGGTAATCTGTATTTACTAGTTTCGCAGTATTTGGCGGTGCCATGACAGTATTAGGCGGGTGCCTGGTCGTCGAGATGGGCGCTCCGCGGCGCGGGGACGACGGCGAGCTGATCGAGGACGAGTTCTCACACATGCCGATTGTGCTACAGTACCTTAGGCGCACTTGGAAAGAACTCACGTTTTATGAAAAGGTACAAGGCCTCAGGAACCTAAGGCCGTCGGCTGCTCATGCATGTACATATCATATCTATTTTTTAAACTCAAATGATCAATTCCATCACTTTATATTATTTGTGCGTGAATGCGTGCACATGTGCGCTGCGTAAAATTCGATATTCAGTAATTTATCGATGTAAATAAAATGTCGTCATGGGATGTTTCGATGTAAGATAATTTTCCTAATAGTTCAGCTTGACTTCACTAGATGGCGCTTACTAAAATAATATGTGGTGTGGCGGTAGTCCATTCGACTGCTACGCTGGGGGCATGGATTCGATGCTCAGTGCAAATATTTTTATACACGAAATGTCTATTTTCATTGATCTGGGTGTTTCCGTACTTCGGAGAGCACGTTAAGCCGGTTGTCATACTAATATCTATGGCAGTCGTGAATTAGGGGATATGGGTGAAATGGCTCACAGAGAAGGGCTGATCACCCGTCCAGTCAACGGCGTCCCCACAGGATGTGGATATGTAGTGTGGTCACTGGTATTTAATTTAAAAAAGTGTTATTCCACAGATGATAAAAGAACCATCCCGCGAGAAGTTACTACCGGACCCTCTGCCCCCGCCGTACCAGCCCACCTACACGCTCGTACTGGAGTTCACCGACGTACTGGTGCACCCCGACTGGTCCTACCAGACTGGATGGAGGTATGTGACCATGACGATTGCAAAATATTTTTGTACATGCTGCACCATGTCGTAACCAGGCCGTTCGCCACCGTCATCGAAATTATAGTGAGTATTTTATCCCTGTCCTGGCCTGCCCCATTGTACACAAATGAATCTCGTAAGCTTATTATATCCAGATAGATAAAAAAAAATACTAGACTAGTTATAAGATAATTTATTCATCGTCACTACTACACCCAACAAAAATTTCACATCGAAATTCTGCTGAATCTTAAGTTTTCGCACGAAAAAATTAATTAATGAAAAAAAACCACTTGCAAAAACAGTTATCAATTTTCAGGTTCAAGAAACGTCCAGGTGTGGACCAATTCTTACAAACAGTGGCCAGCTCCAACTACGAAGTGGTGATCTTCACTACGGAGAACGCGTTCATGATCTGGCCTGTGCTGGACAAGTTAGACCCAGAGAACAAGTTCATCACGTATCGGCTGTTCAGAGACTCCACACACTTCATAGACGGGGTACATGTCAAGAACCTTGAAGGACTTAACCGGGATCTTTCTAAGGTATTAATCTTTATATTAATTTTTATATACCACATGGACACTATTTAAAAGTTATGGATTTTTACCTTTTTACTTAAAAAATCGAGAAGAGATCTTTTACGCAAAATGGCTGAGCGAATCTGGAAAATTTTTGATCTGGAATAACGCATAGACTTCTTATCCAGAAAATCGTATCTTTTGGGTTGCGGGGACAGGATGCAACTGCTCTTAATATACTAACTATACCTTGTCCAACCGTTTATTTTACTTTTGAATGTTCAATTTTGCGTCATATAGTTGGTCCCAATTTGTTTATGAAGGGGTATGGACGCAGTAGAATATTCTTTAGCTTGACTAAACTTTGTTTTCACCTTTTCAGGTGATAGTAATAGACTGGAACAAGGCAGCTACAAAGTCGCACCCACAGAACGCGCTCGTACTTAAGAAGTGGAAGGGCGCAGACGATGACACGGCGCTATTGGATCTGGCCAACTTGCTGCAGAGTAAGTTCTTCAAGGCTATTTATATTATTACTAGGTAAGGTAAGGGTAGATGAACAATATACTACAGTCCGGACTCGATTATGGAGGGTAGATGAACAGCCTTCTACCTCTCGGGCTCGAAAACGGAGCTTAGGTGAACAAGTTTCAACCTTCCAGATTCAACGACAGAGGGTACCTAAACAATATTGCACCGCACGGACTCGACGATGGAGGGTAGATGAACAATATTCCACCGCACGGGCTCGGTAGATGAACAAAATTCCACCGCACGGACTCGACGATGGAGGGTTGATGAACAATATTCCACCGCTCGGACTCGACGATGGAGGGTAGATAAACAATATTCCACCGCACGGACTCGGTAGATGAACAATATTCCACCGCACGGACTCGACGATGGAGGGTAAATGAACAATATTTCACCGCTCGGACTCGACGATGGAGGCTAGATGAACAATATTCCACCGCACGGACTCAACGATGGAGGGTAGATGAACAATATTCCACCGCACGGACTCGACGATGGAGGGTAGATGAACAATATTCTACCGCACGGACTCGACGATGGAGGGTAGATGAACAATATTCCACCGCACGGACTTGACGATGGAGTGTACATGAACAATATTCTACCGCTCGGACTCGACGATGGAGGGTAGATTAACAACCTTCTACCTCACGGACTTGACGACGGAGGGTAGATTTACGTGCTTCTAATTAGCGCATTCGATGACAGTGTGGGTAGATGAACAACCTTTTATATAACAAACTCCATTAAAGAGGGTAGATATACATCCTTCTATCTCACAGACTGGACGATAGAGGGTAGGTGAACAATCTTTTAACTTGTAGACTTAACGATGGACAATCTATTCGGCGCTGATAATAATTATAATGTGTTTTGATGCGCAGATACAGGCCTGGGTAGAGTAGACAAAAAATGGAATGTTATTCTTCTTTTTTTGACTCCTGACGCAAAAACGATGCGATGATTCAAATGTTGCCATGTCGGAGACTTTGTTGGTGCCCCCCCCCCCCCCCCCCTCCAGACACGATAGCATAGCACTTGCCTCAAAATATTAATAGGTATACCAAAGTTAAAGGTCTAACCAACACAATTTATTTCCTACTTTTTTTTAATTTAGGTTTTTTTAATCGTTTTCAGCGATAGCAATGTCAGACGTGATAGACGTCCGCGAAGTGCTCACGTACTACAGCCAGTTCGAGGACCCCATCGCCGCCTTCCGCGAGAACCAGCGCAAGCTCATGGAGCAGCTCGAGGAGAAGGAGCGCGACGGCAAGGGGCCCGACCAACCGCTCACGAGGAACTGGCTGCGGACCTTCACACGACGTTAGCATCGCGGCGGTTCGTATAGCTCACTCGTAAGGCTGTTATACATGGTGACTAAAGTGCCCGGTTTGATTTAGCACGATGGGAAGAATTGTGGAAGTCCAGCTTTGATTGATTTGCTTCCGTATTTTTTTTATACCACTTAGGTGGCAGACAAGCACACGGCCCACCTGATGGGAAGTGGTCACCGTGGCCTATGGACGTATGCAACACCAGGGGCGTCAAACTCGCGCTGACCCTGAAGAAACCTTCCAATGCCCTTTTTGAAGAACCCCATATTGTAGTTACTTGGGAAAACCACCGCAGGGAGTTCATTCCACAGCTTGAGTGTGCGTGGGATGAAGTGCCTTTCATACCGCACAGTACAGATATTCTCTCACACTCATCGTCTTCATGGAGACGCATTTTCCTGATTGTATCCGTTGCCAAGATGGCTTTCTCCACCTCTCTCGCACTAAACTGAGCTTAACCGGATTCTCACTTTACTTCACAAAGTGTCTAATCACAAATCTGGTACAGTGCCACCATGGTTACTGAATGAATTATTCAGCTTTATTTAAGTGTATAGTAAGGTTCATCGTTCACTAGTGTTGTTACATATAAGATGGAATGTATGAATGAAATGAAGTTCGAATCGGATTGTAAGTAGTTAGTAGTGTAATATGAAAATTTTGGAGAGAATACCTTTTTCAAATTGTTAATTTTTTTTTACACAGGTAGGCCGGTTAGACCGGGGTAGTAACATCTTCTTACTTAGTAACGACTTTCAAGTAGCAGTGCCACAGTATTGAATTCAAAGTCACCCTAAAACTATTACGATGAGAATGATAAAAACAGTACTATAGTATTATAGTACTGTTGTTATCATTCTCATTAATAACTAACTCATTTTCCATTTTATAACCTGTCTCGCTCCTTCTCATAATGTTGTACAGTGTGAAGTATAAGGCCGGGCGATTCGTTTAATTCTATTTATTAGTGATGTATAGCAACTTTTAGTCAAATAACATGTTAGAAAACTTTAGGACTTACCATGGCATGGCAAAGGAATTTTATTTAAGAAATAGACTGTAGCAATATGAACATAAAGTTTAAACTTCAAGGATAATCTTCTAAGCACAAAAATGAAGCTGAAGCCTGTCCTCAGTGCTTTCATAATATTTATCTATAAGGTATTGCCATGCCATCAGTTAACGGAGGCCCTGAAACTTTTCAGTTGCTAAATGTAAACGTCATAAAAACTCGTACTGTTACTCTATAGTAGAATTTATCTATCTATCCCACTAGTTCCATTGAGTTGTCCCATCATGGGACAACTGAGACGATTACGGCCCAGTAGTTCCAAGGGACAAGTGGAACTAATAGCCATAAAGGTGTATTTTCTATAACTTGCTTGCCACTAGGATGCGTCAACTATATATTTCTTTTTGCAGTGTTCCGACCTCACAATGTTCCTAATACAAAGGGCGGCAATACTGATGACCCAACTACTTGAACGAGTGGCACTAAATACAAAGCTAAGGTTTAATTTGTTCAATATCACGCTCACTGCAAAGCCGAGGATTGCGTGAACAAAGCACCTTACAAATCCACGCCTCGAAAATGCCTTTTTATAACAAAATTTCGAGTTTACCATTTTTTAGAGAAGTATTATAGTGCTAATATAGTGCTAAAATGACGGTTTAGTATCCAGGATTATGGAGAACTGTTTTAGTAAGCTGAAACACTTTTTAAACAACCAAGGATATTTTATTTTTCGATATATTTTTTTATTTTATTTTAGTAGAAATGTAATCTCGTAGACCCGTCGCCCTCGGCTTTGCAGTGAGCGAAAGACACCGCATTTACATGCACTGTAAGTAGTCTTGTCTAAATATTAATAGCCGTTAATATGTTTTTGTATGGTTGATAGTTCCCACTGTGTTACTGCTACGGAGTTATAAGTTTTCCAGAATTTGTACTTATCCGCCGATCCGAAAACTTAGAGCTCCGTTGTATATTTTTATGAATTGTTATGTGTATATGTTAATTGGACGCATGCGAGGTTGTTTGTAAAAACTCAGTCATATAGATAGGCAATATAGTTGTTATTAATTAAAAAATGTGTTTTATTTATTCTGAATACAGAAATAAATGTCGGCCTACCCTTTTTCTCACTCATAAAACGCGTAAGTATGCGTATTACTACTATACGGGTTATCGTTTCGCACTTGATTCACGTTATACATCAGGCCTGTAAGGGTCAATAATTAATCCCCACTGAAAGAGCAACGGCCGGCGGGCGCCTTCAATTTGTTACTATTTCTATCGTTGCGAGAATGGTCGCGCAGTCTCGCGGCGCCGGGCTACCCCTCCTTTACTCCGACTATGACTACGACCTTTTTCTCTTGTAGATAAGATTCAAAATGCTACGTAATAAAAGCTGTTGCCGGTCGCTGTCTGGATAATTCTCTTAGAATATACAGATGTTTATAAAGTGAACTGCAGCTGTGCTACCAAAATGCATATACGTAAACCGCGCAAACGATATGTTGTGTGTCCAAAACGTTATTAAGTGCGATACGAAAACATGGACAGTAGTAGTGGTGGCAAGCATAAGAAACGATGCTGCGCTGAATAGAGACTTCACAAAAGAAAAGATCAACGAAAAAATAAATTAGGTATTTATTAATCAGTCTTCAGCAAAAAATAAGTTCAAAGATGATTCGTCTTTAGTACACTCAGGCTGCTCCTTCCTCCATACATCCAACAGCCCTGATTCCACTTCCTCATTCTCAACCGCGTCATTTATTTCCTCTTCATTAAATTTGTTACTTCTCCTAATAAACCTATTTTCACCGAACTTGTAATCGTCAGGTATCCTTTTCAACTCCTTCCAAATATTCTTGATATCTATTATAGAGGATACATGCAACCCTTTTGATTTCCTTTTAAAGGATTTACTCCATTCGTTTAAAAGTTCCAGACTAGTATCTTCGAAAAATGCAGTCATATGTTGAGGGCACAACGTATGACATGAAATATCACCGAGAGAATTCAACAACAGGATATCATAGCTGTCATCTTGTTCTAAAACCGATAACCCCATAATAGAACTACATAAACGATCATTGATTGGGTTATACACATCGGAGCATAACATTTTCTCTTTAGCTTCGTTTAACGCTTGTAAAATACTTGGTGGACGATACGGTATACTGACACCGCTGATATCGTTATGTCGCGTAAGCCTATCAGCATAATTACTGACAAAGCAGATATCCTCACACCACTGACTGCTCATACAGATCAACTCTTTGTTGTATTCGAATTTACATACTGACATATACACTGGGAGACACTGCATGCCATGAGTCCATCTTTGCACTGCTTTTAGTTTGTTCCTTTCAATTTTATTATACCTTAAGTCTACTAGAAATACGTGATGGTCAGTGCCGACGTATAGAAGGCGTTTGTCCGTGCCGTGTCTAGCGACACTGATGTCGTTACATGCTATGTCGTCAGTTATTGATCTAAGGTTTTTCCAACGTTGAAAGGCACAGTTACTTCGTTTATCATAAAGTGTGACTGAGTTTTTTGATATATGTGAGTAGTACCCTCTCTCTGAGCCGATGACTGTGCTCCAATTGTTTAGTAGACTGCTCACATCTGCTCGTAACTGTTTGCTTCTTCCAGTCATCCTGTCTAAATTTAATATTGTAAGCTTGAAGTCCAACATTGTTATGTATAGAATATTCTTGTGATATTCATCAAAAGATATCCCAGTAAACTGTATTTTCGACTCCATTTCGTTGATTTTTTCCAATTTTAGTATGCATTCGTAATCTTTGATTTTCAAGAGGATTATCTTATTTCTTGTTCTCAATGCAATTATGTTTTGGGAACATATAGTTTCTAATATATTAAGATTTTCCCCACAATCATATCTCACTTCATTTTCATGGTCTATTGATAGATTGTACTTGGTAAAAGGGGTCAAATCTGGAAAAATAACAATTTTGATTAAGATCCTGGTGGCCTATGCAGGATTTAAGAGCCCACTGAGTTTTGTCAATTTAGCAAATTTTGCAAAATTATTGGAGAGCACTGGCCTTCCTCACGGGACTGAGAGATTTTACAATCGAAAGGAGGAGGAAGAGTTTTGGATATTGAGGTGAAAGTGTTGATGAAAGATGTTAAAACGATGATGATGACATTACTTACATAAGCAGTTAAATTCACTGTGCAGCAAATATTCCAGACCGTTCACCACTATCTGGTGTATGTTACCATGTCCAGCGTAGTACCAGTTGTAGCTGCTGTCGAAGTATGGGTCCGGGTTCTGCTCATAATGTGCAGCTATTTCTACCAATTGTTTTGGACAGTGTAAGACTTCATCATTGATCCATTCATATTTATGCTTTTTGCTCATTAAACCTGAAATATTAAAGAAATATTTAAATACCTCAAACCTAAGGGGTGGGTAGTAAAATATATTTTCAATATGTGCCATTTATGTGAGTGTCGCACAATATCCAATTTAAATATGTTAACTAAAGCCCGGTTTTCACGTTGATTAGGAAAATTGTGAGTGCTTAGCTGATTAGTAAATTTGTGACTGCTTACTAAATTTGTGAGTGTGAGTAGCGTCCAATACTGTTTAGGTGTTGTGTTTAGTATGTGTTTATTGTGTATGCAAGCAACAACGATGGATGAAATATCGCGTTTGGTTCTTCTTCTTCATTATCCTAGCGTTAATCCCAGTCGCATCCGAAGCTTTCACCACATAGTCTGAGATCCGCTTTATCAGTCTAACTGCGGATTTGGTTGGACTTCGATATTTTACGTGCAGCGACTGCCATCTGACCTCCACAACCATTGAGCTAGGACACGACGGTATATCCGTCCCTATAAAGCAATCCCACTGGGGAAGTACCTCCGCCTTAAAGAATACGGCGGCTAAATAACCTCGTGTTGTGATCCCGGCGGTGAATAGGGTAGCCAGTGCTCACTGGAGAGGTTTTGTGCTGTCAGTGGAAAAACCAAAGGCTTGTCCGATTTATCTTTTGTGCTGATGGCACAGAATCTCTCTGTTCTTACAGGGTCGCCAGAACGAGTGTAACTCACCTGGTGTTGCACTCGCCCATAGGCCACAGTGACCATTTACCATCAGGTGGGCCATGTGCTTGTCTGGGAACTAAGTAATATAAAACATTGCGATATTGGGCGATATCAAAGCATTGCTTAATGTGCTTCTCTGAGGCAAGACCAGACCAATGCAAATAGGTACCCATACTCATGCATACAAATATTTGCACTGAGCGGGGATCGAACACGTGCCTCCTGCGTAGCGGCTGCGTTCACTACCACCACGCCACAGAGGCTGTCAATCGCGTTTGCATTTTATGGGAAACGGATCACTTAATCCCATCTTTTTTCTTTTTCTTTTTTTCCTTTTTTTTTTAAAAGAATATTAGCAACCGAAATTACTAATATTCCCGTTAACCCCTCCAACTAAACTAAATTGCTTGTGCTAGGAGTGGGTTCACGTCGGTAGTGTAATGGCCAGGATTCGAACCCGGGACCTCTCGATCGTAAGGCCGACTCCTTAACCACTAAGCTACCGACGCTTCAAATCATCCTCATCCTCTCCTTTCCTCATGTGCAACATGTGCACTGTGCAGGACTTAGATACTACCCGCATACGGTGCAGAATATTCCATCAAGAACCAAGCGGTTCGGCGACTCCTGCTTCTGCCGCTCCATTAAGGCCTGGAATTCTTCACCAGTTCACGTGTTTCCCTCTTCCTACAGTCACGCGTCCTTTAAGCGGTGCATGAAAAAGCATCTCATGAGGCCGTCAAGCTGATTGCCACCATTGTAACATGGTACGTGTCTATTATGGTGACCCTCTTTTCCGAGACTTTGCCTTCAGCTTACCATCAGGCGAGGCGAAGTCAAATTGTAATATGGTACGTGTCTATAAATGGTGACCCTCTTTTCCGAGACTTTGCCTTCAGCTTACCATCAGGCGAGGCGAAGTCAAATTGTAACATGGTACGTGTCTATAATGGTGACCCTCTTTTCCGAGGCTTTGCCTCCAGCTTACCATCAGGCGAGGCGAAGTCAAATTGTAACATGGTACGTGTCTATTATGGTGACCCTCTTTTCCGAGGCTTTACCTCCCGCTTACCATCAGGCGAGGTGAAGTCAAATTTTAACATGGTAAGTGACTATAATGGTGACCCCTTTTGCCGAGACTGCCTTCAGCTTACCATCAGGCGAGGCAAAGTCAAATTGACGTGTCCTATCTAAAAAAAAAACTCTACGTAGACGATTTATACACGGGGCTAGCTACTATATCTACAAAGGCAACGAAACATTGCAATAATAGAATGTCGAAGGTCAAAATCCCGAAAACCAATATTTTGAGACCTCTGTTCTCAACAAAACCATCCACCTGTTTAGTAGATTGTACGGAGAAAGGCTACTCGCAAAAAAAATAGAACGTGGTTCTAATCACGCTACTCACAGTTTCACTCACACTCACACTCGCACTCGCACTCACATTTTTGTCCAAACGTGTTTTGTACTAATCACTAAGCAGCTACACTAATCACTCGCACTCACACTAATCAAGGTGTGGACGGCGCTAATCACGCTACTCGCAGCCACACTCGCACTCACACTCACAATTTTCTGTCCAAACGTGTTTATTACTAATCACTAAGCACCTGCACTAAGCACTCGCACTCCCACTAATCAGAGTGTAAACCGGGCTTAATACAAAGGTGCACAGTTACAGTTGGTTTTTCTTGATAATGGTACAGGTACATTATAATTTATTAGTAGACTCATGTAGGAAAGAGGATCCTGGAGGGCTTTGGAAGTTCAAATAAAGATGATCTTGGAATCCTCTTTAGAATGCTAGGATGACAATGACTTACTCATAATTCTCTTGTAGGCATTCAATTTATCATGCCATGCAATTTTTATCTTCATAAGTTCTGTAACTGGATCTTTTCTTTCTATATTTCTGATTGATGATATCATTTTTGGTAGTAGACTTTTATGTGAAAATGTTTCAAAGTAGCCAGAGTTGAGACCACCATCCCAGTCTTGGCTAAAGACATTTAACGGGTGTCCCGGTAGAGTACAGTGTAAGGTGTCGAGATATTTGCCAACGGTTGTACGTCTCTGTCGAACTGCTTGACTGTACAGTGTATAGAGTTTATTCTTCCGTTTATTTGATTGTATTGTTTCTATTAATTGGTCAACTGAGGCTGTGCTATCTAGGCCTTCGGTTAGTATTTCTTTTCTTCTCTTCTGTAATGATAATTATATTAATTTATTTTCTCTAGTTGTTCTATTAGTAGTAGGTAATGGTAGTCAGTCTCAGCTCTGTGGTCCTCGGAGGATACTGTGTTATTAACAAAAATTATGGTATAGACAGGTCAATAAGTATTACAGTAATTTGACATTCAAGACCATCATCAAGCCTAAACTTCAGCTTGCTAACATTGACAGTGGAGTACTTTTACGTATTTTAAGAAAAGTGGTTCAAATAGCTAAAAAGTGAGATATGTGGTCACATTCAGTACATACATTTAAATACGTCGTACGTACCTTAAATGAATATACAATAGTACACGTATATAATAGTAATTTACTCATTTCATTATGTAAGAGCATGAAATCGAGACAGGTTATGTTAATTACGAACGTGTGCTATTAGTAAACAGAATAAATCGCCATGTCCTTACTATAAAGTATTCTTGTCATCATAGTAGTTCAATAAATAGCGAAGAATATAGTTTCAAGATTGATATTCTACTCAAAACACATTCCTGTTCAGATTTAGAGGTTATTTTATAACTAAGGTTACTTACTCTCTTTACTGCAAGTTTACTATCCCCTTCTGCCATCATAAAATTATACTGTAATTGCCTAACTATTATAAGAAAATATCCTGAATGTATTGAGTTACACACTATCAAGTCACTTTTTTACATGTCGCTGAAAACAAAATAATAAACAAGAAATTTGACAGATGACTGACATGCTTGACATTAGAAAAAGTGCGCGAAACTGATTGACGTACATTTGGGGTAAGTTCGTGAAGCACGCTTTTGATACCATCGGCGCAATGAGAACTGCTACGCACCTTAACTATTTGGCTCAGGCGCAAAACGTCTCTTTCCTAAAATGTCCCCTGGTCGTAAAACGTCTCTTTCGCAGAATGTCTCTTTCGCAAAATGTCTCTTTCGCAGAATGTCTCTTTCGCAAAATGTCTCTTTCGCAGAATGTCCCTTTCGCAAAATTTCTCTTTCGCAGAACGTCGCGCCAGGGACTTAGAATGAAGTTTCGATTTAAAAAAAAACGCTCAAATCGTTTCAACAGTTTTTTGTATTGAATGTCAAAGTGCATATCTTTCTTCCGTCTGTTTTTTGTTTCCATAAATAAGTTATCTGCTATCTTTCTGTTCCAATTTTTTATTTGGAACGTTATTTCTCAACGTAGATTTAGTGACCCAGCGATACTCCAACTTTTTTAACTCGTCTGACAAATACATTTTCTCAACGTCTACAAAGTAGGCCTCCGTGACGACGAAAATCGAAATTTAATTCTAAGTCCCTGGCGCGACATTCTGCGAAAGAGAGATTTTGCGAAAGAGAAATTCTGAGAAAGAGACATTCTGCGAAAGAGACGTTTTACGACCAGGGGACATTTTGCGAAAGAGACGTTTTGCGCCTGAGCCAACTATTTATATGAGCCGTAGGGGTCCCAAGTCCAAGCCCATGGTCCCTCCCAGAAGTGCCATGACCTGACGTAGACAACATCGCCGACGCAAATGATGAAGTGCTTTGCCAATGGTCGCATTGCCAGAGATGCTAAAGATAAAAGTCTGCGGAAAGCAAGCCCCCAGGCTGCAGGCAGGTAGGCAACTCTCTAGATTAATGTTTTACCAAATTAAGTTACTTTCTAAGTTTCCAGCTAAAATAGAGGTTGTTATAAACAATGGAGTTTTGTCCAAAATAACAGAACTAGTAAGTAGGTATATATTTTTCTTTTATAAAATCGAATACAAATAATTTTTCAAAATTTTAAGTTTACAACGAAAAGACAGTTGCAAATATTATACATTTTTTAACAATATAATATGGTTAAATCAACGCTACACGGGACGAGCCACTGGACTTCATAATGCACTTACACATGGTACAAGACCTCAGGAAATGATAATGCGGCAAACACCGTGAATACCAACATCGAATAGATTGTCACTAAAAGATCTCTTTTCATTTTCATAACTGGATCACAGCCCGTGTTATTCAAACTATATGTAATATTATTATGTGCTTTTACATGTTTTGTTACAGCCTTATCTTTTCCACAATATCGTGTATTCCGTTTACTCGGTTTAGATACACTTGTTTTGGCGACTATTTGGTAGTCTTCACAGGGAGATACGGCTAAATCTACATCTTTTATATCTATCGCCTGTGGGATCTCTAACATACTTTTAGAAAGGCCATCTGAATATGTGGAATGATACGAGAACAGAGATTGCGTAGAGGTCTGACACAGCTCTGCAATAAGCGGATTGGTCACATCTGTGCTATGGTTTATAGTTATTGGGAAAAATACAGATGGGACATCTGTTAATCTATTGACAAATTCTTTGCGAGGAATATTCGCAGCTGTTTCTTTATCAACACAGATTGGCTTAGGACGCGAGATGTTATATTTAATCTCGTACCACGGATTTATATCACGATTGATGTCTATTTCCCTTCTTTTCTCCGCATCTTCATTATCAGATAAATATAACGAGTAAACACTTGGATTAGATTCCAAACAACGTAGATTCTCCAGGTTCGTGAAAGAAATACTCTTGTAGGCTACACTTTGATTGGAATTTTCAATTTCTGCAGTTTTTTTCATTATAAATTCTAGTTCCTTGCATTCCTCAGCTTCATTTTTGGTGATGTGGGTTTGGCACGTCGTAATTTTTTTAATTTCGTTAAGAAGTCCAACTAATACATCAAACGAGGTTGTGTTTTCTACTCCAATAGAGGTTAAATCGCTTTCAAGTTTATCGTCTAAGCTCGTTGCTTGACGTTTATCTGTAGTCTTACTTTCTTCGACTTTAACAATTGGATCGTCGACTTTGGATTCATTATTTGGATCATTCCTTGTTTTTGAATCAACATTGTGACATACTGTATCGGGAACTAATTTGGAACATATTTTAGCTTCAGCTGAACCATTAGGAACATCGCCCGTAGAGTCTTGCTCCAATAAAGGTTGAAGTTGTCGACCCTTGTAGCACTGACTATCTTTGTGAGCTTTTTCGACAATATTATCAACCCCGATATTGCTTGATGTGGGATTTTTGTCAATAGACTTAAGACACGCCAAGGAAGATTTTTGGCTCGAGCTTTTAGACACTTTCTCTAACAATTGAGTTAATGATTGAGATCCAGACCTATTATTTTTATATTCGGGAAAAGCATAGCCGACCGTAGTGATTTGCATAGGAATATTTGTGAAACTCCAGTCTAAGTTAGATTTAGATAAAATAGGCATGCTTTTCAGATTTAGTAGCTTCTCCTGTGCAGAGTTCTCTGGCAATGTTGTATTAAGAACTAAAGAACCAGTGTCACCTGCCTGTAAAAGAAATAATGGTTGTATCGAGGTCTTTGGCGTCAATCCCAAGTTTTTCATTCTCAAACGTTTTGAAAAAGTGCCCGCAGATATGGTATTGCATAAAGCGTGCTTAATTTTTTCTATATCCATACCAGATAACGACTGTGCATCGCTTTTCTTATTTCGCAGTATGAGTCCGTCATCGGTAGTGCCCGTGATAGAGTCCGAGTCTACTGAAAATCCTTCCTCACACCTGAACGTGCTAAAAGAAATATCATTGCGGTTGTCCTTAGTTGACTTGGAATTCGGTTCATGGCATTCAGCTAGAACTTCCAGGCCACATGTGGGGTTTTTTAACATAAAGTCGATAATACGGTGCAGCTTACTGCCTGCTTCTGTGGACCCTTGAGGAGATGGCGATGATGTGACCGATCCTGAAACATTTGAACGATTACAAAAACTGCTCGACCCCGAAACATGAGTTAGCTATATAACCTATTGGCAGCTCGGGTCCCGGTTATGAGCGGGAACACAATCTGTGCTCACTCCACGCAAAACGTGTTTGAAGCATACATAAACCAACTTGAAGAATAATTATATAGATTTAATTACCCATATCGATGTTATCTGGAACAAGAGGAGCACGCGACTTCTTAGCAGGATGAAAAGGTTCTATTGTAATTGTCGCAGAAGAGGCACGACCATAGTGATTTTTCACGTACGACTCTACTTCCACCATCTTTTGGCTGTAAATAACACACAAAGTTATAAAGTTGATGTACAGTACGAGTACATGCAGGTAGTAAGCAATAGATCTTACTTTGTTTCAGGTGTTTCAGCTACGTTAATAGGTTTGAAGGACGGCCCGATCCCTGCAGATACTCGTTCTTTTGTTTCAGGACTATTGCTGGTGGAGTGTCGTGTTCGGGCAGGTCGATCTATATAGGAAATAGTATGAAACATAATTGACAGCAAAAATTGTTTGAAAATGATTATAGATTTGGATTATCTTTTATAGCCGAATTCAATTAGGATCAATAGTAACAATCACTTCACAAACGAGTAGTTTTAAGCTTTATACGCAAATGCGACGGCATTTTATAAAGTATAAGCAATAAATAAATTCACCTTTACACACCTATTGGAAGGCTCGGCTGATATGGAAGTTTTAGCGATACTGCAGAAACTGCATCATTCCCATGGCGTCTCGCTCTGTTTCTAAAATTTGGTGATGTTGCAGTACGTTCAGCAACTGGCGGAGCTGGAGCCGCAGCCAATCTTTGTAGTCTATCTGTTATTAAGTTCCTACCGTATCTATTCTGGTACTCTGCGCTGTGAGCTTGTACATACGATCTTTTCGGTTGAGCTAAAGAGTTCAGCCTCGAGGTAAACTTAGAAGGGCCTCTCACTGCCTCGCCTCTGGCTTCTTTAGCCTCATCTAGTATATCAGTAATTTTTTTCTTGTTAGGTTTATCTATGTATCTGTCGTCTGTAGGAACCTGCTGGTATGGAATTTTTGGAGCTTCCACGCCACCAGTTTGTCTGATTTTCTTTTCTCTCGCTATGTTCGCTCGAGTATTTCGATCTACAACCTCGTTATGTTGTTCCATTCGAGATCTTCGTTTGAAAGAAACTTGGCGGGCAGTGGTTCGCCCATCGTTTACTGTATTGGTGTTGGGTTGATTCAATTCAGTCTTATCCTTTCTTGCAGACTTCTGCTCCTTGCCAGATTTTAATCTATTCCTTTGGACGTTCTCAAATTCATGTAAAAGTTGTGAAATGGCCTTCAATGGATTAGGTTCCTGTACTTTAGTTGGACTAGGGACCCTTGCATTCCGATCTCTTTTATTTTTATCAGCCTCAGATTTGGAAACGGGAATCTGTGATTTTGAGCTGATTATTACTTTTGGTGTTACATTTATTGGACTATCAGATCTTTTGAAAGCAGCACTATTTTCAGGGTTATTATTTCTCTCGAAACTAAACGTACTGGGGTTGGATGACGTGAGATGATGTTTTAAGCTGGTTCCACTATCACTGCCCTGAATGGAGCCGCTCCCTTTATCTGCAGTAACATCTGTTCTGTGACTAGTCGCACCTGAATATTTGTTTTGTGATTTGTTATCTGAATCTTGGCGTTTTCCTATCTTATTCATTAGTTTGTATATTTTATCAATACTCTTCCTGCATTCAAGTGAAGGCTGAATTTTCTTCAGGTCCTTCTTATCTTTTTCAGATTTATCCGGGTCCTTTGGATTATTCGGTTCAGTTACAATTGGCGTTTTTGGTGTTATATTTGACGTTCTTGGTGCCGACTCAATTGTTTGAGTTCCTAGGTTAGTTTGATCTTCACTTAGTACTGATTGGGACCTGAATACAAATGCACCTGTCAACTATGCTGTGAAGTTATAGTACATTATGGTACAAGTGAGCAACGTTGGTGATTACCGCCGAGGCGCCATTGAGACCCGAGCCGCCAGGCGAGGGTCTTAAGACAGCCGAGGACGGTAATCATCATGCTCACACGTGCCATACGACGTTTTACAACACACTTGCGAATAAAATAATACTACAAATACTAAATAAACAATACTATAAATTAATTCGTTTTCCTATGCGCGCGCATTTAACAATGGCGGTCGACAATATTTAAAAAAAAATTAGGTTTGAACTTAACTTTTTTTTACTCTGTTTTTTGTCCTGTACTTAAAGAAAAAAAAAAGTTAAATTTGAGTGAAAATTTTGTTTATTACACAAGTATTACAGGTTGAAATTATTTATTTAAATACGAAAATGCATCAAATGACCATACAATAGGCGTATTAATTTATTCGTACTATTAAACACGTTATTTTTGTATCAAAACTTTTTTAAGAACATAGACAATTATAGACACTTCCTATGAAATTTAAAAAAGAATCTATAACTCACTTTTGTGAATAATAGCAATGAAAAAGTCACAGTTTTATAATAAGTGTCATTCCGTGCTTAATTGCGGTAAAATAATATCACATTTATGAGCAGGTGTGTTGTAATAGTACATTATGGTACAAGTGAGCAACGTCGGTGATTACCGCCGAGGCGCCATTGAGACCCGAGCCGCCAGGCGAGGGTCTTAAGACAGCCGAGGACGGTAATCATCATGCTCACACGTGCCATACGACGTTTTACAACACACTTGCGAATAAAATAATACTACAAATACTAAATAAACAATACTACAAATTAATTCGTTTTCCTATGCGCGCGCATTTAACAATGGCAGTCGACCATATTTAAAAAAAATGAGGTTTTAACTTAACTTTTTTTTACTCTGTTTTTTTTTCTGTACTTAGAGAGAAAAAAAAGGTTAAATTTGAGTGAAAATTTTGTTTATTTCACAAGTATTACAAGTTGAAATTATTTATTTAAATACGAAAATGCATCAAATGACCATACAATAGGCGTATTAATTTATTCGTACTATTAAACACGTTATTTTTTGAATCAAAACTTTTTTAAGAACATAGACAATTATAGACACTTCCTATAAAATTTAAAAAAGAATCTATAACTCACTTTTGTGAATAATAGCAATGAAAAAGTCACAGTTTTATAATAGGTGTCATTCCTTGCTTAATTGCGGTAAAATAATATCACTTTTATGAGCAGGTGTGTTGTAAAATAATTTTACATACGTGTTTATTTTTTACATACCCATTTATATATAGATAGATGGGCAGAAGTTCGCCAGCTGCGATCAAGACCTAATAACACCCAGTAAAATCCAGGAATCGAACCCGGGAGCCCATAATGACACGCAAAAATCCACTAAGGTTTCCATGCAGGCGAAGTCGTAGGAAGCAGCTTGTAAGAGATAACTATAAAATATCAATTTACAAAACCACAAGAATTTTGATAATTTCTGTTTGCTAGAAATCCATATCCATACTAATAGTATATATGCGAAAGTAACTCTGTCTGTCTGTTACGCTTTCACGCCTAAACCACTGAACCGATTTTGATGAAATTTGGTACAGAGATAGATTCGACCTTGGGAAAGGACATAGGCTATGTTTGGTTGCGATAACCGACATCCACGCGAGCGTAGCCGCGAGCACCAGCTAGTGTTTATTTAAAACGATATTTCACGAAAACTTACCGCTGCTCAGTTGTTTCAGTTGTTTCATCAGTATCCGCCATCTCGTCATTGTCGTCCCTATTGACCTCTATGTCACTGGGTGAGATTAGTTGTGAAAGTATATTTAAATTGGTTCCGAAATCGCCTGAAACCCCCGACGTCGAGGCAGATATTATTTCCTTCTCTTCATCTTTTTGTTTCATTGTTAAATACATCATTTCAGTCACGGCATCGTCCAGATAATAACTTCTATTTATGAACTTTTTGCTATTCAGCTCTTGGGATGGATTTTCGTCTTCATTTTCAAGATTTTCAAGAGCTACATCGAGATATTCTTTCTGAGTATCTCCTCTGCGACTTCTGTTCTTGGCTTGCTTAAAATCTACTTCTGTACTTTGACCATATATAGAGTTGTAGAATGACTTATTAGTTATTGACAGCTTCGTCACAGAGCTCGAAGCTTGTGGCGTTGGAGCACGGTTGCCAAACTTATTCTTAGTTACCTTACAGCTCTCAGCTAACGCTATTTTCTTTTTCTCACGTCTCTCTCGTATTTCAAGTAGTTTTCTCCTTTTCTTCTCTTCCATAGCGCGAGATTGATTCTCGTACGGTGACTTAATTCTCACTCTTGTGGGAGATTTCTTTTTCAATGGAACTGATTGCGACAAGTCTTCAACATTTTCTTCGGGCAAAGCATTCTGTATTGACAGTTTCTGCATTGTCATCCGCAAGTCGGCTGGACATATCTGGAATGAGGCTTCTTTTGGAGTGTGAATTTCAACTTCATCGATATTCTTACATAATTGGTAGCGGAATTCACTCTCGTCATTGACATGCAAATGGGTATCAAAAGATACAGTGCGACGATTTTCTTTAGGTTGGCAGCCAACACTATGACAATCATCCTCAATAACTTCATCATCTTTTTCTAAATCATCATTATCATCATTATCATCATTATCATCATTATCATCATTATCATCATTTGCATCACAGGTCTCTTGTAAATCGTTAACTTCATTAATATCAGTTGTGTCTTGAATGTCATTAACTTCGCTAATTTCATTTAATTCTGTAATTTTAACGTTATTCTCAAGGCACTCATTGTTCTCAGGAATTTCTTTATAAAGCACAGCCAGCGGAGCTTCTGCGGGTCTTGCATCTAAAAATACAAGTTAGGTGTAGGTATAATAATGTCTTGGTAATTTGGGTCAATCAGACCATGCTTCAGCACCTATAAGTCGACATATAATTATGGAAACGGTGATCGCGGGTGTAAAAGTCATGATAGTCTTCAAGGAAAGGAGGAGCACAAGAGTGGACAACGAGCTCCAAAATGAAAGCTTGAGATCTAACTGGGATTGAAGGTACCTACAGAAATTATAATACACAGACTACTGACCTTCTAAAACTTTCGGTATTGGCGTCTTTTGCAGAAACATAATTGAGCTTATATTACTCACGACGTGGCCCGTTTCAGAGCGCTTTAGCTTAAAAACCACATCGACCCGCGATTCCTTTTTAGAATCTTCAACAGGCTGCTCCTTTTGGCAGCTGATAATCAAATTATCATCACAACATTTACTCAGAAGCTTGTACGAACCGCTGATACATTTAGGAACTTCTACGAATATTTTCTTCTCGAGAATCTTAGACAGCGATCTAATATCAACCTCCGAACGAACTAAATCGTCCCATGTCGAAGTTTGATGTCCAACTTTGCACTCTACATGTAAAGGAATACTGGTAGAAGTTGCTAAAACTTTGGTATTAGTCAGTGAAGTATCCTCAGCGTGTTCTACTTCCTTCCACTTCTCTTTCGCTTTGTCGGTTAAATAATCGCCATTGCTGATGCGTTTTAGCTGTTCTATCGTGTTCTTTACGTATCTTATTATGTTGTCCATGTAGAAATTGTAGTTGTCCTCCAAGCGTTTGCAACAAACATAGTCGAGGAGCGAGGCCGGGAGTACAGAAGCTTCAATCTCTTTGCTATTAGTGAGGACATTGAAACCTTTGAGCTGTTCTTTTAAAAAGGGATCTTGGAAAAGAAAGTGTGTATTGTAGTCTATATCGTCAGTTGTTTGGATTTCTAGGTCTCCGAACTTATGACAGAGTTTGTTCTCCACGGCGGAAGGAATGTTCAGGAGGTCTAGTCTTTCCTTGTTGATTAAAAAAATGTTTTGTAAATCTTCATTGCTGTAAACGTCGCTGACGTCAGAGCCGTCGGATTCAGGTTCATCGTGGTAGACCACGGTTTCTACGTGTTGATTTGTTTTGACGCGTGATAGGTCCTTGGCGTTGTTCATAAGTTTAGTGCCTAAATCAATATTCTTATACAGAAGCACTAAATCTCTGGGAGTGAGGGCGTCACCATCTGTAAAGAAGATATTCTAGAACATAGATCCAAAGTAAGCAGCTTTAATTCTGGATTCTAGAATGCAGATTATACGACACATTTACAAAAAAAAAAAAAAGTTTTCAGCAGTATCGTATCATACACAGCATTCACTCAAATGCTATTATTAGCTGTTACTTATTTAAACATTACAAAAATACACCAAAATGTTATTTTCTTGAAATTTACTAGTATTCTCAAGATCGAAAAGTTACTGAAATAAAAAAGAACTTACCACTCGCACTGAAATTTTGGTTCTTGGCCATCATATCTAACAGTTCGTTGGCCGTTTGATACTCGTGCGAATTATCGTCGACCGGAGGACACTCGCCCTTTCCCCCATCATCGTCTGGCACTTTGCTAATTAACATTACTTACTTCCTCATAAATTTAGCTTCAAATTTCTTTAAAAAATAACAACCAGTCGAGAAAGTATTAGTAAAATAATATCTACAAAATCACAATTGATAAAACCGTTTTTATATAAATTTTTGCGTGATTAATTTCAAACGTACGAATTGATATAGAATTTGAGTCATTTTTGATTTTGGAACACGTTGACGTCAGATTGACAAAGGCCAGTTGAAATAAAAATAAATTATTTGTGTTTATGTATAAAGGTGCATATACACGGCCGTTTTTACAAAAGCATTATTTAATTTATTTAGTGGACAAGCCTGCTGATGCCCGCGATTCGACCGTGCTTATGGCGGCTATCATAGATGAAATATATAAATAGGGCGGCTATTGTGAGTTGTAGATTCTATTTTTGGTATACATTTGTAAACTCTGGTTCTGCCTGATTAACCAATCAAACATATGACAGTGTTAAGTCTGACCAAGACCTTTCTAATAAAAATCGTATTCAAATCCCTTTTAGTAGTTTTTGCGTCCATTGCCAGCAAAAGGAAATAAGATTTCATCAAATATTTGCATTTTCTAAGGCTTATTTATCAGATTTACCAAATGTTCGAGTTGGGTGATGTCTGACAGATATTCAAATTGAAAAATAAAGATTATTATCTTTATACCCTGCCGCGTGAACTTCGATATTTTCCGTGAAGCGACTGCCATCTGACCTCCACAACCCACTGGCGATATTGTAGTTGCCCTTTTTGAGGCTCCAACTAGCTGTAACGAATTCCTCAGAAGTTCGTAGAAGAACCGGGATCGATGATATAACGTGTTCTTCGATAACGTGTCATCCACGTTTTTTGTAGAATTTTTTTGATAAAAACAATGAAAATACTTAAAAATATTATGCTGAATAAAAATATTTATTAGTATAATTGAGGTACAACAATAACATTAAATTAATTTAGATAAAATTCAATTAAGTACATAATGCCAATAAAATACTGAATCACAATAGGAATGATAAAATTATTCTCGATTATATATCATTGGTTCATGCATTACGTCAGTCTTAAATAATATATTAATAATACCTCTAATAATAAATACAACATTATATATTATTATTATTATAGTAGGGTGAAACTACCTAACATTGGCACCCGTTTAGTTGTTATAATAGCATTTTTTGTTGTTAGCAATAGTTTGAAAAAAAAAAAAAAACAAGGAATTTAGTAGATGATATCATTCTCACACAAAACTGCCAAAATTTAAACGGATGCCTATAAATAGGATGTTTCACCCCTATATATTCGATAGGAGAATACTTTAGAGTATTCTTGTACAGTTGTACACACGATAGTACGGCCGTTAGCATATTAAGTGGGTGACAGACGTACGTACTTTAAGATCGCGGTTTTTAAGTTCGCGAACTTACTCGGCTCGCCGTCGGTGACAGACGGCAAGCTTACTCACATTGTATTGCAATGTCGTCGAGAGAAGAGGCTTTGTGCTATCTAGGAATTAAAGACGTGAGTGGATGAAGGGGGTAACTAACATTTTTGAGATTTTTGATTTTTTGCGTTATATGACGGTTATAGGTGTATATAAACTATTTTAGATCAAAAAACTCCGCAATTTAAGCTTAGTTTCCAAAATACCAGAAGATGAAGGGCATAACTGCAACAAAAAAAGCAAAAGTTACATGGAAGAGGTATGTGCCTTAACGCCTTCTTCCATTGAAAATCGGTCTATTAAACGTATTTCTTCAATGGAAGAAGGAGTTATGTGCAAGAAAATGTACTGCCACGATGCTTTATTTCATTCATGACCATGCTCTTTCATTCCTGCTCTTCTATGTGTAATAATAGACTGGCTGTGTGTAACAAAAAAATTAGTAACTTTTTTGAAAAGCACTACATGATCAGCACCAATGAGCAACTTTTTGTTGCCGTTATACATGACAGTATAAAAAGGCACACAGTAGATATACAGAATGATGTCAGAATTCATTAGTTCACCTCGTTTTTATACCACTTAGATGGCAGACAAGCACACGGCCCGCCTGATGGGAAATAGTTACCGCGGCCTATGGACATATGAAACACCAGGGGCGTCACGTGTTGTGCGGTAAATGCGAAAGACTCCACTTTGATTTGACTCCGAGTCAAAACCGACTTCACTCTGATTTCCTCCAACATCAAACCGACTTCATTTCGACTCCCTTCGACTCCAACCTCGCTATAACATAACTCTAAACCGACTGCCGACTCCACTCCCACTCCACTCTGACTCTATTCCAACTACATAGCAACTTCACTTCGACCCCATGCCGACTTAGATCCGACTCCAAACAACTCTACTCTGATTTGAAACTAACCTCTACTCTAACCTTCGGCTCCATACCGACTTCACTCCGACTCCAATACGACTTCTTTACTCCAACTTCATACTGACTTTGCTACGACTCGGTCCAACTCCAAACGCACTTCACTCCAACTTCACTCTGATACTCCGACTCCATACCGACTTCACTCCAAATCTGCACCGACTACACTCCAACTTCAAACCAACTTCACTTCGACTCCCTCCGACTCCAACTCTAAACCGACTCCTGCTGACTCCACTCTGACTCTGCTCCAACTCCATAGCAACTTACTTCGACCCCATAAAACTTCAATCCGACTCGAATCGACTTCTTTACTATAACTTCAAACCGACTTCACTCCGATTTCCTCCAACTCCAAACAGACTCCACTCTGGCTGTAAACCGACTGCACTCCGGTTCCAAAGCAACTCAACTCCGGCTCCAAACTGACTCCAGTCCAACTCCAAACCGACTAACTTCTACTCCATTCCGTCTCCCTCCAACTCTACTCCAAAAAAACTTTACTCCCACTTTAAACCGACTCCCGCCGACTCCTCTCCAACTCTGTCCAAGACCATGCGAGATGGAAAAGTAAAAGCCGGAAAGCGAATCACGGACTCCGAGGTGAAAGCCTCGGATGCGGCCGGGACTAATGTACAGATGATGACGAATGATTGTCATGCCTGTTCTAAAGTACAAAAAAGTCTCGAGTGTGACCAGGCTTCAACACTGAAATAAAAAATAAAAAAATATTGTAGAACATTCTACGCCATCTAGACCCAAAGTAAGCAGTAAGGCCCACAGACGGCGTGCGTTTTAGTCGGTTCGAGTCCGACATAACCTCCTCCTCCGGCTCCGGTGGGGGAGGTATCCGTGGGGATTTTTCGCACGATAAAAAAAAACACCCAATGTAAGCATAGCTTAACTAGCTTGTGTTATGGGTTCTAGAATGCGGATAAACATATTTGGATACATTTTTTTTCATACACATTATACATAGAAACACCCAGACTAATGCAAATATTCATATTCTTGCATACAAATATTTGCACTGAGCGGGGATCGAACCCACGCCTCCTGCATAGCGGCCGCGTTCACTACCTCTACACCACAGAGGCAGTCAAAAATTATGATGATAATATGTTAAAAGGTTGAGCAGTAGACATTGAGGTTGGAAGAAAATATAGCACCTGCTCACAAATTTATTTATGTAAAAACGTAAGTTAGTACCTATTAAAACATAAAATTTCTGAAACCAGAATATCAATATTGATAACATTATTGCCCATGACAAAAAGTTGCAATAACTATGTATATATATCCATTCTAAGCAATACTAATAATATTATTATAAATACGAAAGTAAGGGCCAGGAGGGCCGTGTGCTTGTCTGCGACCTAAGTAAAATAAAAAGAGTAACTCTGTATGTCTAATAAGCTTTCACGCCTAAACCACTAAACCGATTTTGATGAACTCTAGTACAGAGATAGATTAGACCTGAGGAAAGGACATAGCTACCAATATAGGAGGTTACCTTCTGCACTGACGGCACAGAATCTCTCTGTTCTTACAGGGTCGGCAGCACGAGTGTGACTCCTCTGGTGTTGCACTCGCCCATAGGCCACGGTAACCTCTTACCATCAGGAGGGCCGTGTGCTTGTCTGAGACTTAAGTAGTATAAAAAAGAATAGAATACGACGGTGTATCCGGCCCAATCAAGCAGTCCGACTGAGGAAGTACCTCTGCTCTACAGAAAACCGTGGCTTAAAATCGTGTTGTTTCCGACGGTGAGTAGGGTAGCCAGAGCTCACTGGAGAGGTTGTGCTGTCAGTGGGATAACCAAAGTCTCACTTATATCTTGCACTGACGGCACAGAATCTCTCTGTTCTTACTGGGTCGGCAGCACGAGTATGACTCCCCTGGTGTTGCACTCGCTCATAGGCTACGGTAACTGCTTACCACCAGGAGGCCCGTGTGCTTGTCTGTGACCTCAGTTGTATAAAAAAATATCATAGGCTATGTTTAGTCGCGATAACCGACATCTATGCGGGCGGAGCCAGGGGCAATAGCTAGTTTTTTATATATTTAATGTTATATACTCCCTTCTTCCACGCTTAGTATTCATAACATCATATTACATTGTCAGTGGATGAAGAATCTATATACACATTTTGTCAAATAAATACATTTCCATCCACTCAGTTCTATTTTTATGCTTCCATAATAATAAATATGGTCAATTACAATAATTTGACACCATAATATGATGACATAAATAATCAGAAAACATAATATTTGCAAATGAAATGTTCAAACTTTGAAGTCGATTATCTCAATATTGAGAAATTGTTAGTTACCTCCTTCTTCCACTCACGTCTTCAATTCTATCATGTCATATTTTTCTAAGAGCTTGCTAAAACACCGGTGTTTTTCACCGGTTCACGAAATTCCGCACCGGTGCAAACCTCTAGTTCGAGCAAAATTTCAAACTTGCTAGATCGCCGACGAACTTACTCGGCGGTTCTAAAGTACGCGAACTTATGGTGACAGACGTGCGAGTAAGGTCGCTGAGCCATATGTCCGCGTACTTACTCGCCCGTCTGTCACCCACTTTAGTCGTCTAGCCATAAATGTCACAAGTCACAACGCACATCAATATACCGTTGTCTTAGAACAATGAGAGCGAGCGAGACAGACAAAGTTTTCACCAGAGGACTCCGTGATAATGGCCGTACTATAGGAATTCTTATTTACACGTAACCGTATGATTGGTCGACTACAGATTAAGTTCTATTGAGTGGTACCGATTCTTTTACTTCAAAAAGTACAATCGGAGCATTTCGCGTTAAATATCTTGTTGTGCGTTTTCACAAAACGTGTATTCTCGTCCCGTTAACGCGATAGAAGTAGAGTAACGATGCCATTTGAATCTATGACGGAGTTCTGAACAATGATTCTAATAGTTCCGGTTCCGTCAAATCCTTTTTATATTGTTGAGATAGTTCTTGGATCAAATGACGCCGACGGACGTGAGGTGGTTGGTATCTGGAAATAAGGAATTTAATTTTATACATACGTCAAGGACGCAGAAATGCGTCAAAAGTGTTCATCCAGGCTCATGACGCATATATGCGTCAAGGCAGAATTCTAAAAAAAAACATATATTATTTTGATTCAAAATGCACAATGTCCCAGCTTGTGGGGCCGTTAATGTAAAAAATAAAAGTCCAAAACAGAGATTTTTAAAAACTATGACCGGTGACGTCACGTGTGTAGTGAACTCTATATATTCGAATAATTTTTGTGACTAGTGGTAACAATTTCTAAAATGATGGGGGCAATAAGTCGATTAAGCGGTGCATTGCGATTGTAATGATCTCTCTAACGTAGCGCTTCCTATAAGGAACAGACACACTGCTCGGGGCATAATATATCTTGGACCTAAAATGTTGCTCTACTACTAAATGCTCTATACGCACACGTTTCTTGGTCGTCTTTTGAGGATAGCACGGGGTGCTACTGCGGTGGACTAGCTCAAATTTACCGAGCATCACGCCGAGTCCACCGCAGTAACACCCCGTGCTTTTTTCAAAAGACACCTAAGAGATAGATAGACGCGTATAGAGCACATTTTGAGTACATTTTAGGTCCAAGATATAATAGTCCCAATATAATACGTACAAGTCGGTGTTGAGCCTCGTCCGGCGCGCGGCGTCGAGCGCGGCGCGGCGCAGACAGTCGGGCAGCAGGCGGGGCGCTAGTAAGGCGCCGTCCGCCAGCACGCCGCCGCCGCCGGCGCCGGGCGCGCACTGCACGCGCACGAGCCCGCAGCGCCGCGCCGACACGCACAGCGTGGCCACCTCGTGCCGCCGCCACGGCAGACCGCTCTCGCAGTACGACAGCAGCGAGTCTGTGCGAACAACGACATACTTCATTGCAAGTCGATGACGCATATATGCGTCAATCATAATACTAAGCTAGATCGATGACGCATATGTGCGTCAAAGTACTGTAAACCGTCAACCTACCGATGACGCATATGTGCGTCATGAGCATAATTATTGAAAAATGCATACTATTATAATATTGTAAATTAGTTGTTTCTGTATATTGGAATAATTACAAAAAATACTTGGATTATAAATTAATTAAAGGTGACACTTCTGAACCTATTTTCTTCTCTGTTTGATATAAAACCTACTGAATGGATATTGACGCCATTTTTTTGTAAGAAACATCTTGACCAGACATAAATGCTACTATGCTGTAAGATATTTGTCTCACCTATCGGCAAATTGAGATGATCTTCAAAGTCCTCCAACCATATAATGAGAATCTTAGTCGTGAAGTCCCTATTGCGCCTCCCGCTACCTGCAAATATAAAAAAAGCTTCAAATTACATTGTCCTTTGTCGATATATGTAACAAAATAAAGCATCAAAACAATGCAACTTTTTGTAGCTAACATACGTACAGATGACACTAAAAAAAATCAGCTCAAAATTAATTAACTGATTTACTCTGTATCTCGGGTTGCTCTTCAATTCCGGCCTTACCAAGAATTCGACAATTTCGATTCTAAATAGCTTATCTAGACGTAGAAGTCATCCTAGTAATATTATGAAAATGTTTAAACGTTTAGTACTGAATCACGAGTAAACCATTAAACATTCAAGATGAAGATTGGTACACAAATAGACCATTTCCAAGAATAATACAGGATACTTTTCATCCCGGGAAAAGAATCCTGTATGAAACTGGCAAGGGATAACTACACAGGCAGAGACATATAGTGATGAAATAAATATTGAAGTGTATACCGGTGAGCACATTGACAGGTTGCTTGTCCAGGTCGAGTGAAAGAGCCCGGTGCTTGTCCCCCAGCGCGGCCGCCGCTCGCTCAGATCGCTCGGCACGCTCAGGCCGCTCGGAGCGCTCAGATTCGCTCACGCTCCGCTCGTACGAGCCTGCGCCTGAGCTGCCGCTCGACACGTCCCAGCACGAACCGCTCGCTTTATCACCGCTGTACACAATAATATACTGTCCTTATAGGTAGGTAGTAAACTGATATATAATGATAGAGAAAATTTTATAATTCTACAGTACTACTTTACAACACGTATCCTTCGGCGTCCGCAGAAAAAAGCGTGCATCTGCCGAAATTTCGTATCTATTATATCAAAATTATTGATGTCTTAGGTGATCAAAATAGACATTAAAGAAAAATCAGCTCTAATGACGTCAGTGGTGAGAATTTTCTCAAACTCCTTAATCTGCTATTTGATCCACCAGACGGTGGATCCGAAAACAGTTGCAAGTATCACGGGATCTACTAGACGAACGTTGGATCACAAAAAAACCCGGAGTTCTCTTTACTGCACTGATGGATCATGGTGGTGAAATTCAAATACTAATATGTGGCTCTTACTAGTATTTTTTTTTATATAGGACACATCAATTTGACTTCGCCTCGCCTGATGTTAAGCTGAAGGCAAAGTTTCTGAAAAGAGGGTCACCATTAAACATGGGTTAACATTTAAAAAAAAACTCGTTTTACCTGTTTGATAAACAGGACCCGTCGACGTCAGACTTGATGCTGTCGCTCTGTCTGTCCTCACTGTCCGACACCTCGTGACCGGAAGGCACCACGAACGCGATCTCGTTGGTGGAGTCGGACCAGTACAGTACCTGATGCCAACAAGCATCTTTAGACAAAATACCAGGCAAGTTCAAGTCTGATTCGTACATTACATTCACATTCGGGTATTCGGTTCGAAGGACCACTATACTGGGAGATTTTGTAGTCGTTTCGGATCGAAAGATTTTGGGCACAGTTTCGATAGCGAAGGCGTCTGGAAGTATTAATTTGGCGAAAGAAAAAACTTTTTTTTATAATGTATGGGTTGTAAAAAAAAAAAACGTTTTTTTTTCCGCCAAAATAAAACTTCCAGACGATTTTGCTAACGAAACTATGCCTAAAATCTTTCGCTCCGAGACGACTATAAAATCACCCAGTATACGAAAGGATACAATACTATACATAGTGGTCCTTCGAGCCGGATGCGCAAAGGGGCATCCTTTTCATACATAGCGGTCCTTCGAGCCGGATGCACATTTTATGGATATAAAAAAGACTTGTGGCACTCGGGGACTGCCGCGGTAAAGCTATTGCATAGCATTTTTTATCAACTTATGCAATTATCCCCCCACTCCGACTCTATTTATACTATGACTTCGAGCTCGCACGTATCGAGCCGAGCTGCTCCGAAATCGGCTTGATTCGTGCGAGCTCGGAGTTGGGGGTGTTACCATTTTTCGTTACGGAATTTCTGGATTCGGTCTCCACGCTCAAGGCCCGCGATAGAAGCTATGCAATAGCTTAAAAACCAAGTGACGTAAGACCCCTGGACGTCTCCCAAACCATCGTGTGGTGCCCGTACCTGTTCTCTCCCGTCGTATATGGCGGGCGCAGGCTCCCTGGTAGAGGTGGGTGGAGGAGGCAGCGGTACCCGGGCGTCGTAGCTGCTGTCCACGTGGCCCGTCCAGCCGGGGTGCCCGCGGACACGGACGGGCGAGCCCAACCTGGGTCAACGAACAGACAACATTAGTTTGATCCTTTAATATACATGATACAGTCTTATCCAGCGAGCCTACCACGATGGGCATTCCACTCGGGATCGGGAGGTCAGACCACAGTCGCTTCTACGAAAGCCGTATTAGTCAATCCACACTAGGAACAACACCAAAATAGTGATGATGATCTGCATAATAGCATTAATGGCGTACCTAAGGGGCCGTACCTAACAGGGGAGGGGGAGGTATCGGATAAATCACGTAATATCACCATGGTGGTAAGGATCGAGAAGGTAAAGAAGGAGATAAGGTCCCTCCTAATACAGGCATCATTTGCTTACCCTGGTAAGCAGGGTCCAACTACTATTGTAATAAGTAAGTTTTAAGTGAATAAATGAATCTGAATCTGAATATAGACAAATATCACGTGTATTTTGTTTATAACGCACCATAATTTTTATCATGGTATTTCATTTTCTAACAACAATAATAAATAAAGAACCAAATAATTTGGATAAGGGAGGGGGAGGGGGGATTAATCTAAAACCTGCTACATAAAAATTGCTAAAAAAACATCATCTCATTAATGGACAGCCCCTAATTGAAATAATTTAAAACACTAATAACTAAACAAAAAAAACATACCCTCTAAGCATTCTAACGAAAGCAGGTGGAACAGTATTCAGGGAATGCGAGTTGGCGACGATATCCTTAGCGTTGAGTTGCCCGGCCCGGGCACAGAACACGTGCACCGTCACCGCAGCCCGGGCTCCGCACGCGTCCACCCTGCGAAGCGCTGCGGAGAAGCCCTGCTTCGAGTCGTCGAGAGCCACCAGGCGGGGCAAAGTGCCCTTCTTGTCTCCCCCTATGTTTAAGTAGCCGAAGTGCGATAGGAATAGTCTAGCAGTCTGGAATTCTGTTACTGGTTCTGGAGGTATGTATTCTTCGGGTACCTGTCCAAAATAATAATGAAATTGTTAATCATATTAAGATTCGTTTTAATACGAAAATTTGTTTATAATATCAGCAACAAAAGTGAGGCAATACAAATAATTGTAGTCTTTGCCACTTTGGTATTCTTTATACCACTTATTTGGCAGACAAGCACACGGCCCACCTGATGGAAAGTAGTTACTGTGTCTTATGGACGTATACAACGCCAGAGGCGTCACATTCACGCTGTCGACCCCGTAAGAACCTTGTATTGCCCTTCTTGAAGAACCCCATACTATAGTTGCTTGAAAAAACCACGGCAGAGTCATGTCATTTTACAGTCTTTGCTGCCACATGTGCGTGATGTATGCGGTGCCACCAAATTGTATGGATTCTTTTGCACGATTATATGCAAATTATCTGCACGATATTAACTCAATTAAGTTTCAATCCTTCAGAAAGACTGGGCGTAAAGACAACCAGACCTTTTTGTTACAAGTATAAATAAATTCATACATATTATGCAATCATAAAAAAGCTGTTTATTTTAACATTAAGTAAACCATGATTTTTCTGAAATTTACCCGAATATCACTCATTGAAATAAAACCAATTTTTAGTAGTCCGCTGAAAGCCGTATAAAGGTCCAACCCCACCAAACGGCCCGGATTTTACAATCTTTAAACAAAATTAAATCTTATTATCACAGTTTTGAAGTTTATATTACCAAGTCACGCACAACAGCTTGACAGCGACGTCAGGCCTCCGTCACTCGCTCAAGGCCACGCGCTATACACCTACCGCTCGGTGAGTCGTCGACGACACAAACTGGCAGACGGCTGTCGAACGCCCGCCTGAGCGCTCGCATCACACCGCACCGCACGTTTCCCGCGCTTACGCTTTGAAATGCCGAAACCATGTAATTAATGTGCAGTGGATGGGTATAAAAGTCTATTTCTCTGAACATAAGTAGGTAGGTTATAAGTATGTAAATCGTAAATTAAAGAGTTTTTTGCGTCAGGTATTAAAAAAGTGTTGTTTTATAGGTAATTCTAATACTGTAGTTACCTAGTACGTACTTACGTAATAGAATAGGTAATGTCCGTTACTTTTAGCGTAGGAATAAGCGTCTATAAGGTATACCTACTGTGAATTATTTCGTAATTTTATACCAATGGTTAAACAAACTAATTTGGACAAAATAATCTAAATGCATTAAAATTTTTAGCAATACAGTATTATTCCTTATTCATTAAAATTGGATTATTTTTTATGAGAAAACTGTAAATACAGTAGGTACAGTAGCACCATATTAATAAATAATAAATAAATATTCCACAACATTCTACACAACGCTTTCTAGACCCATGTTAAGCTTAATTAGCTTGTGTTATGGTATCTAGAATGCGGATATACATACTTAGATACTTCTTTTTTTGTAAATACATACATATTATACATAGAAACACCCAGACCAATGCGAATATTTATATTCATGCATACAAATATTGGCACTGAGCGGGGATCGAACCCGCGCCTCCTGCGTAGCAGCAGCGTTCACTACCGCTACGCCATCCACAGAGGCAGTCAAAAGTTACAAAATGTTAAAAGCCGTTGATTTTCGACAGAAATGATTATTTATTAAAATTATTTACGCCATTTAGAATATTTTCGACTAGGTATAAAATGTAATAAATTCCGAGAAGAGAAAAAAAAACATTGTATAAAACTAAAACATATTTTATTGACTAATATAAAATCTGTTTAATTCGTAACATTCGTTTTATTACAATAATCATCAACATCATAGGTACCTATAACATTCTTACGATCACTTCATTCACACGGCGGGCAACACATTCTCGACTCTATGACCGCGAGTTTAAGGTACAATTCTTCTCGTTCTGAGCAGCAGGTATTAAGGTAACTGTACCAATGCTCGACACTGTACCAATGCTAGACACTTTCGAACAAAACCCAGTATTTTGAGAAAATTATCCATTTGTTTTATAAGACTATTGACTTAAAAGATGCCTTATGGTATCTATAAGATATGTTCAAATATTCGCAACACCATCCGAAGTAAATTTAGAAAGACTGTTGACAGCAAATAATGTGACTCCGTGAACACGGTCGTGTTATTTCTTAAGATTTTTGCCAAGGGTACTGATTTTTATAGGTGTGATTTTTTTGTTTATAAGTTATGATTATTACTAATTTTAGTATAAACGTTATAAATATTGAAGTTATTGACATACTTGGACCATTGGGACAATGATGTCTAGCATTGGTGTTTTCGACCAAGTGCATAATAATTTAATTTAAAGTAAAAGTATGATAGATTTTAAAGATTTTATGGGCAAAAGTTAATGTCTAATTGTTGCTGTAACAGTTAAAAAAGAATGTAACGACCATGCTGTAATTAATTTGTTAAATTTTTTAGATTGAAATTTTATTTTTCCTTAAAGTGTCGAGCATTGGTACAGTTACCTTATTATTAAAATTTTGTAGGCTAATATAGCGTAGGTATTTTCACTTTTGTATGGGAGTGATGTATCTGTTACGTAGTAACTATTTATTAATCTGTGGCGACGTGCGGCAAGTACGTCAAGCTGTCATGCGTGACTTGGTAATATAAACTTTAAATGCTGTGATATAAGATTTATTTTGTTTAAAGATTGTAAAATCCGTTCCGACGCCGTCCGTTTGGTGGGGTTGAACCTTAAGTCGAAGTAACAAATAAGTCGCGATAGAATCCGTTAAAAAGTGGTTTTATTTCAATTAAGTGCAATATTCGAATGTTATTTATTTGTATAGCTATAGCGTTGTGAACTGACCACATTGTCCTCGCTGTCCCTGACGCGTTTCTCTATGGCGGCCTGCTGCTCGAGCAGCTTGAACAGCGTGGGCGCGTCAGGGTCGTTCAACTGGCGCAGCACCGCGTCCAGGCTCGGGAACGCTGAGTCGCTGGGGAACAGGGGAGATCACGTACGTTCAGGTGTATGACTACTTGCAATAATAGTACATTGTATGATAATAGAGCCAAATAATATTTTAATAGCGAGGGTGCTACTTTGAACCACAAGCGAAGCGAAGGATTCATTACCATATGCCTACTCGAAGGGAGAGAACTTATATTAAGTTAAGCTCGTCTATATACATGTTCCTTTAATTTTATATTGTTAAACCTCTGTACTATGTATGTGCAATAAAGAATTAAGAATTTATGGGATTCTAACGTAGAATACTGAGCTTAGCGAGGGCTTCAAAGTTCATCGCCCGAGGGAAAAAAGTGAGATTCAAAGTATATCACCCGAAGGAAAAATAATTTGTTCTCGAGCTATATACTATACTTTTGATCCCCTTTCTATGAGGAAGAAATGTAATGATTAGAAGAACAGAGACATAATGTGTGTGCTTTTGTTTTTTAAGCTATTGCATAGCTTCTATCGCGGGCCTTGAGCGTGGAGACCAAATCCAGAAATTCCGTAACGAGAAAAACCTAACACCCTCCACTCCGAGCTCGCACGAATCGAGCCGAACTGCTCCGAAGTAGCTCCACTTAACGTAATTAATTATAATTGCATAAGTTGATGAAAAATGCTATGCAATAGCTTTACCGCGGCAGTCCCCGAGTGCCACACGTCTTTTTTTTGCTAGCGCGGGTCTCCACGCTATGCGGCTAATATGTACTAGCCAGTAATTTATACAATTTGCATTTGGTTTCTATTAATGACATATGTTCACTTCGCTCAGGATTATATTCTAGAATCCTTCGCTTCACTCATGGTTCAAAGTAGCGCCCTCGCCGTAAAAATATTATTTTGCTCCTTGGTCATACAATCTACTATTATTTATAGGTACACTATCCCACTATCTATCAAATCAATTAAACTGAAAAATAAAACCCTAAAAAAAAGAAACATTAAAAAGTGAATAAAACTGTGTATGACTCCGGACACGTATCTTGGACCTAAAATGTGCTCCATATGTGCCCTATACGCGCAGTACACATTTCTTGGGTGTCTTTTGAGGATAGCGCGGAGTGCTACTGCGGTGGACGAACTCAAATTCCCCAAGTATAGATTATTACAAAGCAATCCGCGGGCATGAGAGCCTCGTTTGTCTTGCGATTTAGGTCCAAGATACGTGTTTTTTGTAAATAGATAAAAAAAAGCTCGCTGAGTTTCTTTCCGGAGTCTTATGAGGCCGGGGCCGCGCTTCGAACCGGTGCGGTGGTCCATTTGCTAAGCTAGTCTTTAGTACATATATATTTTTGACGTTTTGGAAGTGCCGTTTTGATGGTCTATACAGAATAAATGATTTTTGACTTTGACTTTGCGTCCGGAGTTTTTTTATAGTACTCACAGTGCGCAGGGCGGCGCGGGCGGCAGCGGGCGGCACACGGGCGCGGAGGTGGGGCGCGCGTCGCGCATGTCTACGGGCCGTGCGCACGCGCCGCTCGCCAGGCGCACGGCCGAGCGGGCCGCGCCGCGCGACGACACCGACCACGCGTAGCGGCCCCAGCCGCAGCGGATTATCACTGCCAACATCATTATAAAATGTAGGCTCCTGATAAATACCTTGTTGGTATTTTACAACGCTTTTGTTTCACATTATTTTGTAGTTATTTTGACTCCAAACATTTTAATAGAGAAACTCGAAGCAATACACCATGATGATTTTAATTTGAATTAATTACCAGAAAAAATAATTGAAACACAATTTTTGTTAGGATACACACAGTAAGAGGATGAAAACTCATGTGTTAGTGAAGAATTTCAAGTCTAGATTTACACTACACGTATCGGAACGCCAATACCAATTCTTACATATAAAATAGTAATAACAGACACAGTGCAGGGCACCAGACGCTCAGTAACGGAAGATCCATGATAAAACTTCCGTCAAGTATTACCGTAGTAGACCTATATGACGTAAAGAAATACAGTCTAACAGCATCTCACCAATGAGCGTGGGCTGTGGCTCCTGACTGTTGCTGAGCGGCTCCTCCAGCAGCGACAGCAGGATGTTGCCGTCCGCCACGAAGTGTTATACAGTATCTCACCAATGAGCGTGGGCTGTGGCTCCTGACTGTTGCTAAGCGGCTCCTCCAGCAGCGACAGCAGGATGTTGCCGTCCGCCACGAAGTGTTATACAGTATCTCACCAATGAGCGTGGGCTGTGGCTCCTGACTGTTGCTAAGCGGCTCCTCCAGCAGCGACAGCAGGATGTTGCCGTCCGCCACGAAGTGTTATACAGTATCTCACCAATGAGCGTGGGCTGTGGCTCCTGACTGTTGCTAAGCGGCTCCTCCAGCAGCGACAGCAGGATGTTGCCGTCCGCCACGAAGTGTTATACAGTATCTCACCAATGAGCGTGGGCTGTGGCTCCTGACTGTTGCTAAGCGGCTCCTCCAGCAGCGACAGCAGGATGTTGCCGTCCGCCACGAAGTGTTATACAGTATCTCACCAATGAGCGTGGGCTGTGGCTCCTGACTGTTGCTAAGCGGCTCCTCCAGCAGCGACAGCAGGATGTTGCCGTCCGCCACGAAGTGTTATACAGTATCTCACCAATGAGCGTGGGCTGTGGCTCCTGACTGTTGCTAAGCGGCTCCTCCAGCAGCGACAGCAGGATGTTGCCGTCCGCCACGAAGTGTTATACAGTATCTCACCAATGAGCGTGGGCTGTGGCTCCTGACTGTTGCTAAGCGGCTCCTCCAGCAGCGACAGCAGGATGTTGCCGTCCGCCACGAAGTGTTATACAGTATCTCACCAATGAGCGTGGGCTGTGGCTCCTGACTGTTGCTAAGCGGCTCCTCCAGCAGCGACAGCAGGATGTTGCCGTCCGCCACGAAGTGTTATACAGTATCTCACCAATGAGCGTGGGCTGTGGCTCCTGACTGTTGCTAAGCGGCTCCTCCAGCAGCGACAGCAGGATGTTGCCGTCCGCCACGAAGTGTTATACAGTATCTCACCAATGAGCGTGGGCTGTGGCTCCTGACTGTTGCTGAGCGGCTCCTCCAGCAGCGACAGCAGGATGTTGCCGTCCGCCACGAAGTGTTATACAGTATCTCACCAATGAGCGTGGGCTGTGGCTCCTGACTGTTGCTGAGCGGCTCCTCCAGCAGCGACAGCAGGATGTTGCCGTCCGCCACGAAGTGTTATACAGTATCTCACCAATGAGCGTGGGCTGTGGCTCCTGACTGTTGCTGAGCGGCTCCTCCAGCAGCGACAGCAGGATGTTGCCGTCCGCCACGAAGTGCCGCAGTCGCCCGTGACCGAGCTCGGCCAACCAGCGCTCGTCCAGGCGACACCACGACGAACCATTGCCGGCGTTACCGATTTGCTGTAATAAAAATAAGTACTCGAATTTAGGGAACAGGTTTATAACGTTATGAAGCAACCAGGACTCTCTCGTCCAATCACAAACGATCAGTCCCGGCTAATACCGTTCGTAATTGGACAATACTGCGCTGAATGCATTAAACACTTACCCATCGAAATAAATAAAGCGACAAAATTTTATACACACACTTTTTTATACAGAAATTTTCATCGTATTACTACTTTTCAGATGATTCAGGTGAATTTACTATTCCAAAAAGTTTGACATACCTGTTCCAAAATTAACATAAGCAGAGATTCTGCGGCATCCCGGACTCTCATCGACACAGGCTTCAGTTCTTTTTCGTCCTTCATCTTTGGTGGTTCACCAGGCTTGCCTATGGGCACAATAGTTATTTGTTATACAAGAGGGCAAAATTGCTTTTTAACCGCGTGCTCAAGTTTGATGACCGAGCGAAGGATTCTAAAATTAGAATCCTGAGCGTTAGCGAGGGAATCAAAAGAGCACGAGGTGAAAAAATTTTGCACTCGATTGCAACACGTAATTTTTCATCCGACCTCTTTTTTTTTTTTTTTTTTTTTATATAGGACACGTCAATTTGACTTCGCCTCGCCTGATGGTAAGCTGAAGGCAAAGTCTCTGAAAAGAGGGCCACCATTACAACACGTACCATGTTACAATGGTGGCACTCAGCTTGACGGCCTCATCAGATGCTTTTTCACGCCCCGCTTAAAGGACCCGGGACTATAGGAGGAAGGAAACACGTGAGCTGGCAAGGAATTCCAAGTCTTAATAGTGCGGCAGAAGAAGGAGTCGCCGAATCGCTTGGTTCTTGATGGAATATTCTGCACCGTATGCGGGTGGCATCTAAGTCCTGCACGTGTTGTCCTATATAGGAAAGGAGCGAGGAAATGACTAAAAAAGGCGCAGGCAAAGCGATAGACATATGGAAATGTAACTCTTTATTAGTATTATTTTAACTTATAATCATAAGTTGAAAATAATACTAATTACTAACATTTCCATATCCATGTCATGATTTGTGCGTTAAAGTAATAATTTGATCATTTTACTCCCAATGGGTCTAACGGACAAAGGTAGTTCTCTAGTTTCCTGTTTGCATTTAATACGAATCGGAATTGTAATATAAGCATCGTTAATCACATTAAATTTTTGTGACCCAGAATAAAGATATAACTGAAGACATATGTCTTGGACCCTGCGCAGTAGACGATTTTTAGGTCCCTTTTGAGGAAAGCACGGGGGTGCGACGGCGGAGGAAATACGACGTATCCACTAATCATAGAGCTGCGTGCCAACGTTTTAAACCAATCAGTGGGCGCTAAACTTCCGCGTCCTCCGTACACTTGCGTGCAAAAATAAATTTGAAATTATCTCCACAATAATTATTTCGAATTAGCATATACAATATTTGTAGATTAGTATTTGTAGAATATTTATTATTATTATTCCTCTTTATTATTCTAAAAACTCTTATAAATTATATTTTTAAATACATAATTATATAAAACAAAAACATATATTTAAAAATATAAAAAATAGTGCCCCACCGGTATCGGGTATAGGGACCAAGCTACCGGTGGTTAGGGCTCCAGAGAGAGGAACCTCCTCACAATACGTGCCGTGTCGAGGAGTACCGCCTTCTGCATCAAGCCCTTGATCCAGCTGCCTAACGAGAGCCTCTTAAGGTGTTGGTCGAGGCTCTTAGCAATCAGCCCATGGGCCGATATGACTATCGGGACAATGATTGCTGAATCAACATTCCACATGTCAACAACCTCATGAGCCAGATCCAAATATTTTATTTGTTTGTCTTTTTCGGCTTTCATGAGGTTTTCGTCATGAGGAATGGTGATATCAACAATCATTGCAAGGCGCTCTAATCGATCTATCACCACTATATCAGGCTTATTGGCGACAATAGTCCTGTCAGTGATAATAGATCGATCCCAATATAATGTGACACGACCATTTTCGAGAACTGGGTCGGGCACATACCTGTAGTATGGCACCTCCGAAGTCACAAGGTTGTATTTCAGGGCAAGTTGCTGATGTACAATCTTGGCCACTTGGTTATGCCTGTGCAAATACTCGCCGTTGGCAAGACGAGAACAACCAGAAATAATGTGTCTGAGTGATTCACCGGGGCGGTGGCATGCCCGACAGATGTCCACCGTACCGTCCTTCATTATATACTTCCGGTAATTATTCGTCATGACAACTTCGTCCATAATTGCAAAGACAAAACCCTCGGTTTCTCCGAAAAGATCACCGAACCGTAGCCAAGATACGGACGCTTTTAAGTCTATATCGGGTCCATTTAAGGCCCGATAAAACCGTCCATGTAGCTCTTTGCCCATCCATACCTCCCTGCGATCAGCAGTACTAAGTACTACAGGTTTGCGCCAGTTCTCTTTAGCCAACGCAAGAGGGGTTAAACCATTGTCCACTGCAACCACATCACGGTGCATATCCGTGTTTGCTTGCTGTAGACAATATTGTCTGAGGTTGTATATCTCACGGTTATGGAGGTTCTTAATATTAAGGAAGCCACGACCCCCCAGCTTCCGCGGGATATACAACCTCATTACGGAAGATCGTGGGTGATGCATCCGAAATGTGGTTAACAGTGATCGTACTTTTCTATCCAGGGCGTCTAGTTCAGTCTGAGTCCATCTAAGTATGCCAAAGGAGTACATTAGGACTGGCATGACCCAACCATTGCAGGCGCGCACCTTGTTACCGCCCGATAAAAAGCTTTTTAGGACTTTTTTCAGGCGGCCAAAGAAACGCTCCCGCAATGCCTGTTTCACGCCAGCTTCAGGAATTCCTAATGCCTGTGACATACCCAGATATTTGTAGGTTTCGGTTGAGGAAAGAGATTTAAGTTTAATGGAATCCGAAAGTATTAAGCCTTCAGATTCCACTATTCCACCCCTTTCCACATGCATGACCGCACACTTGTCCAAACCAAATTCCATCTTGATAGAGCTACTAAAGCTTTCAGTCATCTTTAGTAGTTCTATCAATTGGGTATTATTTGGAGCAAATAATTTGATGTCATCCATGTAGAGAAGGTGGGATATAACTCGACCCTCTCTCCGCAACCGATAGCCTAGCCCTGAATTCTCCAGTATTGTACTAAGAGGATTCAGTGCTAGACAGAACCACAGGGGACTCAGACTGTCACCCTGGAATATACCCCTCTCGATTCTTATGGGTGCATCGTTTGTCTGGCAACATCCTGGATAGCGAAGAACTGTCTTCCATTGCCCCATACATGACCTCAAGAAGGTGGCTAAAGTTGTATCAATCTTATACAACTCTAGCACCCTCAGAAGCCATGTATGTGGTACAGAGTCATAAGCTTTCTTATAATCTATCCAGGATGTTGCCAGATTCCTACGTTTACGACGCACCTGTTGACTAATGGCCATGTCAACTATAAGGAGCTCTTTAGTGCCGCGGGCCCCCTTCCTACATCCATTCTGAAAGATAGAGATGACCGAATTTTTTTCTAAATGAGAATTAATTTTGACTCTCAGAATGGAAGTAAGAAGCTTATAGACCGTCGGTAAGCAAGTAATTGGTCTATAATTTTTGGGATCCGTAGCACTACCGGACTTATGAAGTAAGTGGGTTATGCCAGTTGTTACGAAATTAGGTAGTGAACCCGAGTCTAAAGCCGATTGGAATTGAGTTGCTAAACAAGCATGTGAGTTACGGAGCCACTTCAGCCAAAAGTTGTGCAGTCCGTCCGGTCCTGGCGATTTCCAATTCGGTAACGAACGGACTGCACTCGCAACATCATCAGGCGTAATGATGATTGGCTCCATAATCTGTATATCCTCACACGCTTGTTCAACCTCTCTTATCCAATCGCCTTCCGTGTGGACGACAGGTGTTGACCAGATGCTACACCAGAATGTATTCGTAGCATCAGCATCCGGTCGAGCAACGTCATCCACACCTGACTCGGGTTGTTCCCATTTCCGATAAACCCACCTTTCATCCTTCTGGAAAATGCGATTCTGGTTATACCTATCCACGCGCTTTTTATAGCGACGGATTCGATTTATTCGATTGCATAAACTTTCTGCTTCAGAAAGTCGATGCGCTCTGTGACACATGACGCGTACAGTTGAGGACTAACGTTAGTCCCTGAAAATGCCTGTGTCACAAAGCGCATCACCCTCGGGCGCGTATTGCCCGATCTGAAGCAGATTAGCTTGCCAATAAGTGCCCTAGCCTCAGCAATACGACACTCAATCCTATACTGCCAGGCCGGCACAGCATGCTTAGGTCGAGTAGCAGGTTTATTGACAATAAATTTGACACCTGCCACTCGGCACGCTGCAACGGCCGCACAATACAAAATTGAATGTGTATCACCGAGGTCTTCGCTATTTTCTAAATAATTAGGTAATAGCGAATCTAGGGCACATACTAGCGCTATATTGCGTTTATGCATAGGCAAATGAGGCAAGCGAGGTCGACTGCTTGGTATCATGGATCGGTATTCCAGCATCGCATCCTCCAAAGTGCTCCTTAATAGTTCATTATACTGGGTACTTACGGATATAGTCTCACTTTCCTCCACTTCATCAGCGGAGACGAGCTGTGGTGGCCTTACACGCGTAGGCGCACTGGTTTCCACCGGAGGCACAGCTTGCGATGAAGTGGGAATAGCAAGACTATTCTGTACGTCAGAGAATAGCCTCTCAAGTACGGCACCATCCAACAAGTTACACCGCTGAATAGCCCGAACCTGGTCCGATAGTCTTTGTGCAGATACGTTGACAGCCGGTTCAAGTTCCTGAAACAGAGACAGTAAACGACCACGATACGCAGTGAGGTTGGTTCCTAACTCTGTAGCCACATAATATGCCCGCATGACGTTTTCATTTATTGATGATGTCCATGCCATGCGGCGCACATTGCCACCGGTAGCGAGAGCCCTATTCGAGGCCGGTGGGCCTCGGGGCCCCAAGCTGGCCGGTGGTCGGCCTCTCCCCGGCCGACGCACGGGTGTTGGCGACGTCGGCGGAGAGAAATACTCGTCGGAGCTCGACGCCTCAGCAGTAGCTAGCCTCGGAGATATGGCGTACGGAGGCTGCGAGGCGGAGCTGCACGACGAGTCCGTGGGTGTTGTTTGTGCATTTTGTTGTATCTGTCTGGCTTTTGCCCGGGTCAACATTTATTATTTCTTCATTATTTGGTTCGGTCGGATTTTGACATCTCCTGTCTGTCATAGGTTCTTGGGATTGTTTTTATATTTTGTCCTATTTATTGTGCACTTCATTATAGTTAGGTTTTATATTTTTATTGATTAGAAATTATGAGCTGGGTAAATTATAAAAAGCACAGTGGTATTTGTATTGATTTGCGAACGAAAAAACAAAAAGAAATGGATGAGAAAAATATATGCGACCGTTAGCAACCAGTGTTGCCAGATTATTTATTATTATTATTATTATAATATAATTTTTTAAGATATCATATAAGTTTTTTATTTTGCGATTTATATGTTGATCTTGATTTATACCTACGGTTTTTGTTTACCCTAGGAAATCTACTAGCTTTTTTAACGCGAGCGTAGGCACATACTCTTTGTGATTATTAAACTATTATTATCATCGGGAGCCTAGTGGTTAAGTTCGCTCGTAAGTCGGCCTTACGAGCGAGAGGTCCGGTTTTCGAATCAAACTCGGGACGGATTCAAATCCTACGGGACTGCTGACGTGAACTCCTAATACACGCAATTTGGCTTAGCTGGAGGGGTGAGGGGTTAATGAGAATATAGTAATTTTGGTTACTATTTTTTATACTACTTAGGTCGCAGACAAGCACACGGCCCTCCTGGTGGTAAGTGGTTACCGTGGCCTATAGGCGAGTGCAACACCAGGGGAGCCACACTCGTGCTGCCGACCCTGTAAGAACAGAGAGATTGTGTGCCATTAACCGAAAAGATAGTAGGACAAAGCCTTTGGTTTTCCCACTGACAGCACAATACCTCTCCTGTGAGCTCTGGCTACCCTACTCACCGTCGGAAACACAACACGAGGTTATTAATTCTGTAGATTAGTACCTATCTATTGGTATAGTTAATAAATAAATAAATTGACAGAATAAGATACATTTTTTATACTGTTGACAATTAAATATAATATTCTAATTTCTAACCATTAAATTATAGCGTTTCATGATAATAATACGCCTACAATCATGTTGACGGGGATTAACTCGATTAACTGTTAAATATTATTACGTAACAATTTCTACATAATACCTAAATAATTTAAATAGGTAATTTAAAATGAAGATTTTTAATAGTTCGGGCGATACTTAAATGTCAGAAACGCTAAAACACAAAATAGAGTAGCCATTTTTTTGTCCGGTAGTGCACCATGCGCGAACTTGCCGATTTAGGTCCATCACTCGTGTCCACAGTTATACGCCTTTAAACACTGTGCAACGTAATACCAGACGATCATACCTTGACTCTTACTACCCGAAATGCCAAGTTCAACCACTTCCAACAAGGTGGCCAGGCGGCGAGGCACTGGTAGGCGGTTACAACGCACGTGTGGTCCAAAATAAAGAGATTCCTAAAAACACTGGTATAATACCAGGCGATCATAACATGCGAAGAACTTACCCTGACTCTTACTGCCCGAGATGCCGAGCTCAACCACTTCCAACAAGGTGGCTATGCACTCCTGGTCGGCGAGCAGCGCCGGGCACAGCCAGGCGGCGAGGCACTGGTAGGCGGCCACCACGCACGAGTGCAGGTCGCGCGAGTGCGCCTGGGGCGGCCGGCTGCACTGCACGGTTATGTAGTCGCAGATCCAACGCACTGCGCGTTTACGTTCTATCGCCTCTGTAGGATAAAACGTACACTTACGTTTCAAATAGGTAATTATTTTATAGCTGAAGGTAGATTATTTTTTTATCATTTAATTTAATTATTTATTAATGTACCAATACCAATTCAACCGATTCAAGCGTCTGTAGCTTAGTGGTTAAAGAGTCGGCCTTACGATCGAAAGGTCCCGGGTTCGAATCCTGGCAATTACACTACTGGCGTGAACCTACTACTACGGTACAAGCAATTTAACTTAGCTGGAGGGGTTAGAGGGAATATTAGTAGTTTCGGTTGCTAATATTTAAAAAAATCTTATAAATACAAATGGAAATAGTAGTACAAAAGCTCTAATAATTTCTCTTTTTCTTTCGTTTTAGGGAGTCTTAGGAGAGCCTTTAGGTGATCTAAACATACTCGTATACACCTCCGCGTTGAGAATTCAACTATCGCTTAACACTCAAAAATTCTAAAAACTTATTTTATTTAAAAAAAATACATCTCAGATATTTTTTTTAGACTTACCTATTATAAATTCTAGAAGCATGAAAAAATCGGACAGTTCAATTAAATTCAAGTGTACGTTACGTACCATTCTAGCTTATAAGTACTAAATAATTGAAATACCAACCTGGCTTCGACGAGTGCAACTTGGCCAGTCCGGACAGTAGCTCCAAAGCTGCGAGGGACACCTGAAGGTCTCCCTTCCACGAGGATATGAGGCGGTGGCACACCAGGTACGTGGCGCGCACCACTAGCGCTGCACCTATACAGTGTCTTGGGTGATAACTGGTGACTGAGGATGTTAGGCGTTGCCGTGACGTCAAACTTGGTACAGAGACAGAGCAGCAGTAGAAGTACTTTTTATTGATGTTGGCAGCTATAGTATAGTTAAAATCTCACTGCAGACTCGAGCAGCTATCTTGAAGGTTTTGTTTTTCGTTGCAACTTTATTTTTTACTTGAGCCCACACCAACTCGATGGGATTGCATTGTACTGACAGTGGTAAAGTGGATAACTTCATGACCATGCTCCAAAGCCATTTGATGAATGCCCGTGAGTGGGAAAGAAAGCGAAACACTCGAATGATTTATGACCGAGTCTGCAGCGAGATTTTAACTATACTATAGTGAGTATAGACTTTAATTATCACGATGTAAACAGTGTGAGTTTGAATACTACATACTCTTAGTTACTCTATATACCCAAAAGGGTGTGTTTGTGTTTGTATGATTTTGTGAGTGTGTGTATGAGAACCTAATATCGTTAATAACATAACATTTCGTCTACGACTGCTCCCCTCTGTACTAAGACACTGGACTTGCAAAAACCACACCTCTTTTTATGTTAAAAACAACAAATATCTACACTTCAATAAATTAGACAGTCCAAAAGTCTAAACGGAATTTAAATTAAAAATTTGGGTTTATGTTTACACAAAACATAACATACATTCAGCCAGCCCCCTAGACGGACACAACATTATTATTAAACAAAAACATAAAACATTTTATATGAGTGTAAACATGATAAACACAAAAATGTAATGTAGAATTACGATTAAAAAAACCAGCAAGCATAAACACATTAAACAATAAACAATAAAAAAGCGTTGATGTGCACACTGCAGGCTTCGAACGATTCGGAAGGATCAGGATATTATTTGTAATCAACTAAAGCAGTTTAAATTTAGAATCTGAATAGTTTTTTACCCGACTACGGCACAACAAAAGGAGGACATTACTAAAGCCTACAGTGTGTGAATATTTAGGGGCAATGCGTTGCTCAAAAGACATTTATTCAATTCAAGTTCTACGTGTTTCTGATTTCGTCGTAATTTTTAAATGATTGCAACACCGGAGGTATAAATTGCTTATGCTTTGTAAACACCCCCTACTACTTAAATACTTACTTATTATATTAAACAAATAAATGAATGGAGAGTAATTTTGAAATAAATTGCTGATGCATCAACCCTGATATTTACTATGTGAATTGTAAAAAAATAGCCATTTCTACATTATATTGCATTGAGACTAAAGACAACACATTTTTTGTGTGTGATACACGAGTGATTTAAAAAAAAAATAACTCAAACCATGCAGAAGCTATCATGTGATCGCCTTTCTCGAATTAGTGCGCCTTTGGACTATACTTTCATATTTGTCTTGAACTTTATTTAAATTCCGTAGTTATTACTTTTGTTGAATTGGTTCTTATCACAATGTTAAGCACACTTGTAGGACCTGAAGAAATTGGCTTTCACAACTTGTATTTAACAATGTCTTTTAAATCAACTTATTGCCCCCGTGAACGCAAACAAAAGGCGTGTAATTACCGAAAACAGGCGAGGATGGGTCTAGCTGTCTAACGTCGGCCGCGAAGTCGTCGAGCGACTGGCCGTCCGAGCTGCCGGCCGCGCTGCCGCTCTCCGAGCGCGCTACAACACGCCCCACAGCCCACCGCTCCATTAGACACATTTATCTCACACACTTATTCCCGCTTTGACGTTTGCCAGACTCGTGTCAACGAAACACAATAACCGGTTCTCGGTATTTTTATAAAAGACATCTTAACACAACACACTAACTACCGGAGTCTCGGTACGTTTATCAAAGTCGTGTCAACCCAACATACTAACTCCCGGGGTTACTGAACGTTTGTCAAAGTCATGTCAACCCAACATACTAACTCCCGGGGTTGCTGTGCGTTTGTCAAAGTCGTGTCAACCCAACACACTAACTCCCGGGGTCTCGGTACGTTTGTCAAAGTCGTGTCAACCCAACACACTAACTCCCGGGGTCTCGGTACGTTTGTCAAAGTCGTGTCAACCCAACACACAAACTCCCGGGGTCTCGGTACGTTTATCAAAGTCGTGTCAACCCAACATACTAACTCCCGGGGTTGTTGAACGTTTGTCAAAGTCATGTCAACCCAACATACTAACTCCCGGGGTTGCTGTGCGTTTGTCAAAGTCGTGTCAACCCAACACACTAACTCCCGGAGTCTCGGTACGTTTCTCAAAGTCGTGTCAACCCAACACACTAACTCCCGGATTTTATGTATGCATAATACGTCCCTGCGTGCTCCTTTGAGAATAACAGGCATACGTATGTATACGCGCTGTATACCGCTAAATTCAAATTACTGAGTGCTAATTGATTGGATATTATACAGAAACATAATAATTGTATTGTTTTCGTTTCTTCGGCGCTGGTGTAATAGACAGAAGACGCTGAAGACATTTGAATTCATGACAAATTTTAGATTAATTCATTCAAATTTCTGACATTTTGAAAAAATGTTCCTAGCATTATTTCATCCTATTGAAACCGCTGAGAGTGGCAGAGCAAAATAAAACGTAGCGTGTATGTTTGTGCCTTACAACTGACGTACTGAACATTGTGATAGCAGTGATAACTTAGCACTTGACATCACAAAGCTACTAAGTGATTGTAAAAGGCGGTGATATCATGAGACTAAGTAAAAATTGATTTCTGATGACGTGACAAAAATTGTACTCACTTCAATTGGATGTGTAGTTATAATGTAAACTATGCAATAAATGTATATAGTGGTTGAAATACAGTAAAATTAACTTGTATATTAGAAACGGCAAAAATAATACGTCAAATGACGTAATATAACGCTTTTTTGTGTATCTTCAGAAGATACAAGCGCAATACTAATTCTTTCTCTTCTATTTAACTCAACGATGCTGCGTGAGGACCAAACGAGCAATGTAGAAAATTGGTTCTACAAATATATCGCCAGGTGACTCTGTTACAATACCGTGCGTGTTGCAGCGCACGCACAGTACATTGCGCTCAGTGCAACATACCTTTGTAGTCGGTGTTGTGCGAGAGCGTAGAGCCGGGGGGCGCGCTATGCGCCTTGGCGGGTGCGGACGGCGCCTGCGCGTTGTGGCGCACGCACAGGTACAGCGCGCTCAGCAGCGGCACGGCCAGCGCGTCCAGCGTCTCCACCTGCACCGCCGACACGCAGATCAGGGAGATCTTACCGCGTGTGAAGTCGCCTAGCGACATGCCCGCGCTGGAACGAATATAGCGAACCTTGCAGAAGTGGTGAAGGGTAAAAATTTTGAAAAGGGTGATGATTTTAATAAGTCTTCCCCCTATAGAACAATCATAGAAATTTTGTATAGAATTCTATCACGGCTTCTTTGAAAAGCACTGCCTTACAGAATATATATTATGCCTAAGTTAGGATAGTAATTACGAACTTAATAAATGAACTTGGGTCTAGAAACAAAAATATACAAAACCATAAAAGAGATACGAAATTCATGATTTTTTTAATTTGTTGCAACGAATGGGGGTATTCATTACATTTGATCATTTTTGCATGCTTTTTTTCTTTGAGGACGTGCACTGTCTACCCTATAAATAAAGTATACACAGGTAATTAATAAAAAATATACACAACTAAACATTGCATTACGATAAAACTGTTTATCCAAACCGAGGCACGCTGCAACACACTGCGATTTAACGCATGGAGATCTAGTTAGTTATTGTCACATGTCAAAACGTTGGCCAATATAAGAATGTGGAACGTACTCGTAATAACATGCCAAAAAACGCATTCTATCATTTTGCTCAATGTGGGAGGATATAACTATAGGAGGATACAGATCTCTTATATGCCATTTATTCCAAGGCTTCTTTAGCCCAACGCTATACAAGAGTTGGCACGAAGAAGCATTTGGAAATACGCGTCTGTGCATGTCACTATTTTTTCTATCTTAATAATACCGTTTAAGTACTCACTATTCGTTACATCCAGGAAATTCTGGTACTGGTAATCCCTTATAGTGGTATGGGAAAGCGACTAAAGACAAGAGAGCACTAATGGCCGCTTTGCGTAGCTCTCTCTTATCTATGGAGCCGCATTCCAGCTTTGGTTCCCTTTCAGATAGAATCTGGTCTAGTGCGGTTATGAAGTCTGGTACCAGAACCAAAACGCCGTCCAGATCAAGTCTGAAAATAATATTAGGTTAAGAATATAAGGCTTTATTTTCTGTGTCTAAAGTATCAGGATACCATGAGACATGAAGAGGTCTTACTTTAAAAATACGTGTGGTACTAGATTTACCTCGGGACAAGTATCTTGGAACTCAATCTCGAGACAAACGAGGCCCTGGCGCGCGTGGATTGTTTTGTAATAATCTATGCTTGGTGAATTTGAGGTTGTCAACCACCGTAGCACCCTGTGTTATCCTCAAAAGACACCCAAGATACGCGTACTGCGCGTATAGATCACATTTTGAGCACATTTTAGGTCCAAGATATTTATGTCCCGAGCAATATACGAAACCATCACACTACAGAAATATATCTCCATGTTTCATTGTCTCCTGGTACTTGATCACATGATACTGATACAGATGAAAAAGTTAAGCTTAAACTCAAAATTTAAAAGGCGCCATAAGCGTATATAAATGTCGAAATTCAATAGCTCAAATATATGGGTTATTCCCAGTAGCCCCGGGTGATAAATGGGTCCTGTCGACGCCACCACTGGTGATAAATAAATGGGATTTGTTTCCAAAAAATGTCCCACTTGCCACCTCTGGTGGCGTCAAAAGTGGTGGCAAATGGGAATGATCATTATTTTTGTTCCCAGCTGCCACCAGTGGTGACAGATGGGATAAATCATTTGATAAGCCCCCAGTAGTGACGTCATGGGCAGCATAGCGTTCTAAATTCCAAATTCAAACTTCATTCCCCAATCCTCACGCAACCAGGAACCATGACAATTTCTTTTTTTAAAACAGCACGCCTAGCAGCAGTATAGACAGAAGTTCTTGGGTCCTCACCGGAACAGGTCGGGCGCGTTGAGCACGACGGCGGCGGCGGTGGCGGGGTCCCGCAGACCGCGGTGCAGCGCCGCGTAGCAGCGCGCCAGGTACGGCGCCAGCACCTCCTCGCGGCACTGCTTGGAGCACAGCACGCGGCACAGCGTGCCTAGCGCCTCCGCGCGACCTGGCCGCACAGGGCGGGTTATTGACGTGGGGTAGTAAGGGCACGTACCAGGTACGGTTGGGGTACGAAAATCTTCGTCTAGATTTTTTTTTCTCAACTGAATTCGCAGATTTTGAAAAAAAATTACTGTCAGCAAAAAAATATAGGTACATACTTACAATACCAATTTTTTTTGTGTCCGTCGATATTATTTTATGTGTGGATCGAAAGACTACGGAGTCATTTAAGGTGTATGTTCTAGAAATGATAGAAATCGCCAAAAACATTTCAAACCAATATTCTTTATTGCCAAACGTTTCACTTCTTTATCTTACTGTAATATCCTGACTACTTGTCATGAAAATAACTTTACTTGAGGTCAACATATATTATCGTCACGACGCGATTTGGAAGTAAAATTAACGTTCTATATCTAAGTAAGAATACCTGGCTGATAGCTGAACATATTGAGTTTGTACGCGGCTTCGGTCAACGACGGTGGTGGCGGAGTGCCCTCGGTGCGTTCTGAAATTAATTCAATACTTTATTAATTGCAACACCAAAAACGTTCATAGTGGTACGAGTATATCCCCTTGACTTGTAAACGAGTTACTCTCGCTCGCCGGCCTATCGATAGAAATTCTTCAACAAATAATTCGTACACCATGTTACTATTCTTTCCAGTGTCCATTTTTAGTGAGCGCATAATCTGAAAGTGCATAAGTTAAAATCCAGGACTTGAACCCGCGACCAGACCCTTACTAGAGGGAATACACTAACCAACTGAGCTACATGGATCCTAGACACGTTCTAAATAATCGTTAAAGTTAGCATACGGGTACTACGTAAAGGTAGGCTCAGAGGGCGCCACTGACACATACAATAAACCAGTAAACAAACTTTGTCGTGTCACTGCGGCAATTTGTTTGCCATCGATTTGCGCTTTGAACGACCTGTGAAAAAACGGTTTACTGTTTACGCTAGTGTCGCACTCTGGTGTCAGAAAATTGCAGTATTATCCCCCATCGCTTTAAATTTCATTAACTATAGTATACATTTTCAAATCACTTAGGAAGTGAAGACTACACACACCTGATTGTAAACGTACTTCTGAATGCAACTGTACTTTGTTAGTGAAATCAACAAAAGCAACTCACGTGGATTGTTATATGCGGGTGTGGTTCCAATGAGCGCGGCTTCGAATAGCCATTCACCGAACAAATGGAAGATGGAATTCACCTTCGGACGGAGCGGAGTCAGTGGAGGCTTTTCAGTTTCACCAACTAGGAAATGGAAAAATTATTATTATATCTAATAAAGGTATGAAGTGCAGTTGCTGGTTTGGTCAAAGTTCTAGCGACTCATCCGAAGACAAAAAATGTTTTGGTCTTTATGGACTGGCTGCTTTGGAAGATAGATTTTTTTTTTAATAAACTGTGGTCGGGATTCGTCAGGGATTGACTAAATTGATTCCCCCGACCATGTAGACTGATGTGACGAAACACCGTGAGGTTTTAATAGGTTCGAGCCGGACACACCTACACCACTGGCCCCGATGAGCTAGCAATTTCGTATGAAAAAGGGCTTATAGACTTCATAAATATTTACTTATAGTAAGCATTGTAATGTTATCTCTCACCTTGTGACGTTATAGAGTTGGGAGGTGTAGTCGGTATGACGCTGGGAGGTCGGCTACTAGTCAGGCCGATCAGAGAGGTGCGTGGAGTACCTGTGTTGTGTGGCCAAGTATTTGTTATTCACATTACTTAGTCATTAGAACTGTTAGACTAATGAACGAGGTACACTAGTTGAGATAATGCTACTGGACAAATATTAATATGAGTAGATTAAACTGAGAAGTAATTAGTACTTTAAAACAAATAATTTAATATTGTACGTGAAATAAACGAAAGTTGCTGAATATATACTTTTTTAATTCGTATTTGGAGCGTTTTCGGCGAGGTACGGAAATTGCACAGGTCAACGTAACCATGTGTCCTTCGCTTTGCTCAAGGTTCAAAGTAGCGCCCTCGCCATAAAAATACTATTTTGCTCCCTTGTAACTGTAACATATTGTTTTACTATTTTAATATTCTAAGATTCAGAATAAATTGATGGATCTGGTTGGAAACTTCGATCAACAAAGAACATTTATATCATTAGGAATGTGTTATCATATAATTCAGCAACCTTACTTCGCACTATTACTTTCTACTTAAAAAAAAAACTTGCACCGGACTTAGATCCGTAAGCGAGTGCCTTTCAAACAGAAAAAAGCAACTCTAGAGAAAATGAAGAAATAAGCAACCCCAGAAAGGAAATTAGCTAATACTACAGAACATAGTTTAAAAATAAAACAAAAAAACAACCGGTTCAAATAACTCACCCAAAAAATTAAACTAGAATGTGCTAAAAATACCAGTGCAAGGAAAACAAGCTACATATTGTATAATGCTACCGTCAATCTGTATAATGCAGGCAATCTATACAATACCTAGGCAATGTATGCTATTATATAGAATCCTGCTGTTCTACCGGTAATGTGTGAAATAAATAGATTTTGGTCTATATTTGCTTTGCAGGAAATCTATTTCTGAATGGTTATAAAAAAATAACCACGAAGGCTACCCAGGGTGCCCCTTCAAATCTATCCAACTCAACTCCAACTCACTAGATATAGGTTAGAAGGCTAAGGCGGAAGCGGGGCTCTCATATTAGCCTTCGTGGTTGTTCTTTTTTATAACCACCATTTATGTTTCTTGATAACATTTTATACATTGCTGGCTACGCACTCGGTATTCTATAGAATACCGAGTGCCTAGGCATTGTATAGAATACCGGAATATACAAATTGTCGGTAACATATACAATACATTTCAACGAAATATAAAATGTATGTGATGTGTCACATGCTGACATTTCTAATACTACAATATAGATAACCTAAATTAAACATAATAAGATAAAAACTGAAATAAAAATCTTACAGTAATCTTAGTTATAAACTTATAAACGTCGATAGCTGAACCAACTGACAGTCTCTTGTTCATAAAAATATCTTATGTTAAATGTTGTACTTATACATGTTACCGTACACGCTCAACGTATAAAATGGAAAAAATAATAATCGGTAAAACGGGGTGAATAGAGATCAATGGGTGAATCGAAATGAAATGTTTGTTAGATTTTTTTAAATAATTTCTTTTACAAAATTTTAAGTATCTAATCAGATATGTGATAATTCTGTTCATTATTACACTGAACTAGTCTATAGTTTCACTTCAAAGAAAGTAACTAGTACCCATTGATCTCTATTCACCCCGTTTTACCCGTACCTAAAAAAATAGAGTGATTATTTACACTGTTGGAAGTACGTCCTTTTCGGAGCTTGCTTCGGAGGATTATCACATCCTCCACAGGTGTACAAATAGGGACTCCTTGGTCCCTATACTTGACGGCGTGCGTTTTAGTTTGGTTCGAGTCCGAGATAGGGAGGAGGGGAGGGGGAGACTGGTACTCAATTAACATATTAGCGTTGTTCCCGGTTAATATTGTAAAATATTAAAATTGAATAATATTCCGTCAGTTCACAAAGCACACAGATTCAATTCAAAAATTGTACAGTTTCCAATGCTTATAATATGTCAAAATTGTCTTTTCAGCTTCAATGGGTAGACAAAGAATGCAATTATTAGTAATTTTTAAAATATGTTTTAATTATTTTAAAGACTGCGCATTATGCTATTCGTAATAAATGTAATGGTTGTACATTTTACTGACGATACATAACAATATTTAAGCGTCGTTGGTAGTTTAATGGTTAGTTAAGGAATCAGCTTTATAATAGAAAAGTCCCGGGTTCGAATGCTGGCCATTACACTACCATCGTGAATGCACTCCTATCACAAGCAATTTAGCTTAGCTTGAGGGGTTAGGAGGAATGTTACGAAACTAGACAAGCACCTGGCAACGTATGAATAAACACAACATTACACACACAACTTTCAGGATTATTTACGAAGATTAAATATTACCAAGCTATATTAGGGAGATATGTAAACAGTTGGTTTAAACTATCTCAGTATGTGTGCTCTGATATGGCTAAGTTCGGTCCATGCTATTAAATCACCTATTAACCGCAAAGACCCGTCTGCTACACGTTTTTTAACAGCATTTCATTTATAAAGCACAACACGTCATCAATTGATCTACAACTCTATGGTCCTTTTAAGATGTTCTGCTTTATGAATGTTGTAATTTGCTTTCCACGGCAGACATAAAACTTTTCCCTCCGCGGGTACAGGGCGGCGGAATGTTGCAATGTCGTTTTTTTTTTAGCTCTGTTAGTGGAAGTAGAAATGTGTAATTCAGGCTGTGTTCAACAAATAAAACAATCATTGAGCAAGATATCATAAAATAGCCATAGAGATGTAGAACAATTTATAATATGCTGTGCCTTTAAAATGAAAATTTGTGAAAAATACGTGCAGGAAATGTGGTATAAGATATACATGTATAGTCTATAATATTTTGGCATGTAACAAGGCCGAACATAGCCACTAGAGGTGCGGAATGCGTCTTACTTCTCTCGGGCGGCTTGTCGCGGTCGCGCGGGCGCGCGGCGGACACGCTGAAGGACTTGGCGAGGCGGCGGTGCGCGGGCGGCGTGAGCTCGCCGTCGTCCACCACCTCCGCGCCCGCGCCCCGCACCCACCACCGCTCTGACCCGCGCCCTGCACCCAACCCAACCCGCCGCCGTACAGTGTGCTACCAGAATACCGCGGGACACGTATCTTGGACCTAAATCGCGAGACAAACGAGGCTCTGGCGCGCGCTTGGTGAATTTCAGCCAAAAAACGGGTACTGCGCGTATAGAGCACATTTTGAGCACGTCTTAGGTCCAAGAGTCCCGAACAATACTTGTGGTATCGAGCCACGAGGCTGAGGCTACGTTACACCATTTATGCGACTTTATTATTAATTATAAATTGCGACTTCATTTTTTGATCACCAATGTACTAACAGAAAGCACTTGGATTCGACTTTTTCCGATTTCTCAATCACACGCATTGCTAAAAAATAGTATTGTATTAAGACCTTTGTGAGTGATTCGTAAAACTAGCTTGGATATGTTCAAATTGGCAGTGGTTAGCTACTAAGCGAGTGTATAAATAATAACAAAAAATTCCCTGAGAATGACTTGATAGTACGGTAACTTGTAATGATTCTATTAATACCAATTGTAATGTAATGATGGTTCGCATTGGTATGTAATGTAGCCTTAGCCTAAGTTCTACCAACTACCGAACCTGTCGCCTGTTTTATAGACTTTAAGCATTTAGTCTCACATAGAGATAATAAGGCATCATTCTGACAAAGAAGTTGCAACAGATCCGGTAGAGTGAACAGGCATTATATATACACGTGTGAATATTGTAGATATAGACATTTGATAATAAGAAAATACTAAAAGCCCTGTACACCTAGTACGAATTTTTAATTTACCTGAAAGTTAATAGTTTTCAGAGGACTGAAAAACGACATCATTCATAGACCTCAACTCAAGTCTTTGTTTATTTTTTTTTTCGTTGTTCGTATAACCTAACCTATGTAAAATTTCTATACACAATTGTGTTGTACAGTACTTTGCAAATTCGTACTAAGTAAACAGGAACTAACAGTGTATTTGTATAATACAAAATTTATAGGAAGTGCAACAATTGACAGCCGCCCTTTTTGGTCCTTCGAGCCTAAGTTCACTTAGGTCGAAGGACCAATAAGGGTCAGTACTTCCTAGAAGAGACTTTCTAATAAATATACAAAATCCAATCGATATACATAGCAGTGCAATAGAACTTCAAACCACCCAATCAAACTCTAGAAGGATGATATGCTAATGCGATGCACTGCTTCTAGATTTTCTAGTAAATGCATTTAAATATTTTGTACTAGAAACTCCAGGGTGAATAAAATTTTAACCTCAAATGGTTCAGGAGCAATTCATTTATCTTATAGTAATTTATTTGCAATTTTTAAGATTGCAAATTTGGATACTTTTGTCACATCTAAAGTTCATTTTTCTTAATTAGGCAATAATGAGCGAGAAATATGCTTATTCACCCCGGCACTTTTTTGTACAAGATATACACTAGTATAATAAACACACTTGACTGTGCTCGTATCAAATGATGCGCAGCTGTAATACACAAGAAGTAGTGCAATCGGAAAAATTGCAGGGACAATCTGTGTAAAAAACGCAAAGTCAATAAAATGAGCACCGCGATTGATTCCGCAATTCTACAGGATAATTGAATTGTATATTCACAATTTTTTTGGGTATTAATACACCTCTGCCTACCCCTTCAGGGATTTACAGGCGTGAGCATAATATGTATGTGGCATCCAAAAAGAAACAAAGTGATATGACAAAAGCGATGTTCATATCCATAACTATTGGATGTTGTATCATTACAAGAAGGCATCTGTATCGTTATGCAAGAACTAGATCGAAATCTTGCGCACGATCAGTTTCATATTATTGTGAAATCAAAAAAATATAATAATAAGGACCTAGCATTGAGATTCAAATAATTGCTATGTTATAAAATTACTTTACAACGACAAAAAACAGGATACTAGCAACAGCAAAAATAGAGAGGGGTATTTCAATATGTAATGTTCTTTTATAGAGAAATCGAATCGCACTAACGTCTTAATATTTCCTCTGTGGGTACTTAACTAAGTAGATGTCAACGTTTATTTCCATTTTGATCAAAAGCAATAAAGATCCCAGCGAAAGAAATCTCAGGCGCGAGTGGCGCCATCTAGTCAACTAGCCCTAGTTCAAGAAAGGCACAACCCACACCGCACTACACTATACACACACACACACACACAAACAAACACACAGGATACATACCGAGGAAGGCGTCCACATGCGCGGCGATACCCTTCATAGCTTTGTGGAAGATGGACGGCAGAGCTTGCAGGCAAGGGTGCTGGCTCGGATCTCTTGTGCCTTCTTCTTGCGTTATTGAGTACTAAAGCAAAAATAAAATGTCAAATATAAAGGTGCTAGCTGTTGCCCGAGGCTCCATTTGTGTGCAATTTATAGAATAAGGGTTTTGTAAAAAATAAGGGCTCGCTATCACCCGCTATGAAAAAAAAATCTTCCTCCTAGCGTTATTTCCCAGTCGCATCCGAAGCTTTTTAGCTCGGAGTCTGGGGTCCGCTTTACCAGTCTTAACTACGGATTTGGCTAGACCTCGATATTATCCGTGAAGCGATTGCCATCTGACCTCCACAACCCAATGTTAACATTAGGCGATATCGAAGCTTCGCAGCTAGACTATTGTTTTTCGGATTTTTTTTAGGGCTCCAACTACCCGTAACGTCTGCCATAGATGTTCTTATGGCAACCGGGACCGACGGCCTAACGAGCTCTCCGAGGCACGACCAGACCAATGCAAATACTCATATGTCATGCACACAAATATTTGCACTGAGCGGGGATCGAACCCGCGCCTCCTGCGTAGCGGCCGCGTTCACTACCGCTACGCCATGGAGGCTGTCAATGCCGCTATGAAAAAAAATACAAGCATAAAAAATGTATTACTTTCGCTCAACCTACCCATAGGCCACAGTAACCACTCAGGAGGGCCGCGTGCTAAGCAATGTTCAACCGTAACGGTCGATAGTCATATCGTTAAAATGCGAATGAAACAATAATTCTGTGAGAGGTAATTTGCAAACATAAAGCAGAGCAAACACAGAGAGGAGGTGCCTCAAACAATCTTGATGTGTCTTTTTGGTTTTTTAAATAGTTCTTTTTAATATTTTGTACTAAAAAATACACGTCATTTTGGTAGTGTAACCACGTATTACTATAGGAGAGAAGGAGGACATTTATACCCCTCCCCCTGGTTAAAAATTCCTAAAAAACATCACGTGGTTAATGGACAGCCCCTGTGGTAATCAGAATACAAGTGCAGCCAGCGAGTCCTCCTCTGTGTCTGACCTGCAGGAAGTCGGGCGTCTGGCTGATGACGTGCGGGCGGCACAGCTCCACGGGGTTGCCGATGGTGTGCAGCATGCGGTACCAGCTCTGCGTCACCGCCTCCGCGCTCATGTCCGCCGGGATCAGTGAGTGTGTCTGACCTGCAGGAAGTCGGGCGTCTGGCTGATGACGTGCGGGCGGCACAGCTCCACGGGGTTGCCGATGGTGTGCAGCATGCGGTACCAGCTCTGCGTCACCGCCTCCGCGCTCATGTCCGCCGGGATCAGTGAGTGTGTCTGACCTGCAGGAAGTCGGGCGTCTGGCTGATGACGTGCGGGCGGCACAGCTCCACGGGGTTGCCGATGGTGTGCAGCATGCGGTACCAGCTCTGCGTCACCGCCTCCGCGCTCATGTCCGCCGGGATCAGTGAGTGTGTCTGACCTGCAGGAAGTCGGGCGTCTGGCTGATGACGTGCGGGCGGCACAGCTCCACGGGGTTGCCGATGGTGTGCAGCATGCGGTACCAGCTCTGCGTCACCGCCTCCGCGCTCATGTCCGCCGGGATCAGTGAGTGTGTCTGACCTGCAGGAAGTCGGGCGTCTGGCTGATGACGTGCGGGCGGCACAGCTCCACGGGGTTGCCGATGGTGTGCAGCATGCGGTACCAGCTCTGCGTCACCGCCTCCGCGCTCATGTCCGCCGGGATCAGTGAGTGTGTCTGACCTGCAGGAAGTCGGGCGTCTGGCTGATGACGTGCGGGCGGCACAGCTCCACGGGGTTGCCGATGGTGTGCAGCATGCGGTACCAGCTCTGCGTCACCGCCTCCGCGCTCATGTCCGCCGGGATCAGTGAGTGTGTCTGACCTGCAGGAAGTCGGGCGTCTGGCTGATGACGTGCGGGCGGCACAGCTCCACGGGGTTGCCGATGGTGTGCAGCATGCGGTACCAGCTCTGCGTCACCGCCTCCGCGCTCATGTCCGCCGGGATCAGTGAGTGTGTCTGACCTGCAGGAAGTCGGGCGTCTGGCTGATGACGTGCGGGCGGCACAGCTCCACGGGGTTGCCGATGGTGTGCAGCATGCGGTACCAGCTCTGCGTCACCGCCTCCGCGCTCATGTCCGCCGGGATCAGGTTGGCGTCTTCCTCGCCTATAAAAACACATGCCAAGTATGCAAAACAATGTAAAAACGTCAAGTGAAAAAAAAATAGTGATGGGAAATGTATGTTCTGTTCTGTCTGTAATTGATTTTTACTTGTTATCGAGGTGAAACTTTGTATGTATAACATGAGAGTCAACATCACTGTGCTCAATGCTCAGTAATCCTCATATCATTATTTAATTGTTGATCACTTTATTAGTTTGTGACCACCAGAAACCCAGCGAACATTTGCTTTGTTAAAACAGCTAAAGGCCAGAGCCATAGGCTGATTTAACAAGCCAGAAGCCTTTGCTATAAACTTGGAACTTACTAATAGGCATGACGGGGAACAGCGGGCCATACATGTGCTTCAACAGTCTGGCGGTCAGGCAGAGTGACGCGCGGGTCCATTGCTCGGTCAGAGGCGCGCGGTGGCGCCAGCGGATGCACTGCTCGCGCAATGTACGCCACAGTGGCGGGGACGGGAAGCACCTGAGGTTTTAGATTGACAAGAATTTTATTATTTGCTAGTAGGGTAAGGAGTGGAAAGTTAAAATTCTCTGGTTAGCAGTCTTGAAAGCTTGTGAGCATAATGTGTGACAAGCTTTTAATTCGTACCAGTCCAATATTGAAATCTGTGACGCCCATCCCTTTGGTACGTCAACGTCTACTTATTTCGTGGGGATTGTTTCGACATTTCAAGTTATTACAATTTCTGAACGTTTACCTTTGGCTCTCACTACCATTAGGAATCGAGACTTTATAATTGAGAGTTAAAGATAAATCCATATTATATTACGAAAGTAATTCTGTCTCTCTGCCTATCTGTCTGTTAGGCTTTCACGCCTAAACTACTGAACCGATTTCGATGAAATTTGGTATAGGGGTAGATTAGACCTTGAGAAAGGACATAGGCTATGTTTGGTCGCGATAACCGACACCCACGCGGGCGGAGCCGCGGGCAAAAGCTATCTAAATCTAAGATTTGAACCCGTGTCGTTAAAAAGATCATCTTAAAAAGTACTGATACAACAGTGTACTGATACAAACTATCTTCAGCTGATTACTTGAATGTCGACATTAAAAAAAAACCAATGAAATAAAATTCATGTTTGAATTTTATTTCATTGTTATCTTACGATGTGTTTTTGCTACTGTGTTTTGCTTGCTAATGTGTCTTAATTGATTGATACATTATTTGTCTCACGTCTGATATTTTTGTGAATGTTATGTACACCGTTACTGTTATATGTATCGGAGACTATACCGACAACTGAATTTCGTGTGAATTGTGTAATACATATAATGTGGTTGTACTTGTTTAATAATAAATAAATAAACCAACGAGAATACAACCAACCTGTGACACGCCAGGATCCAAACCTCGAACAGCACACATAACACTCGCTCACACAGTTGCTCAGCGGCCGAGTGGTGCGGCGCGGGCGGCGACAGCAGCGCCGACGCCGCAGCTAACAACAGCAGGAGCAGGGAGCGCCACTCCCGCGCGCCCAGCGCACCGCCGTCCGCTAGCGCCCGGGACAGGCGCAGCACGCGGTGGCACAGGACGGCCTGCTTGCTGATTAGGTCTCCACCTTATGGAGATAGTCATAGGGTCGAAAATACAACATCATCTTATGGGGTCAGACTCGAAGGAGAACTTGACGATCTGAAGGTGGAATAGATAATGAGATTTTATGAAGAAACAGGTATTGGGGCGCCGTGAAATACCCACGGATGCTGGAATACCCACGCAAAAATGTTTTTTTCGTCGGATACCCCCAGGCCACCTAGCAGCCCCTCTAGACAAGTGGCAATTCGTTACTCGGCGTATGATGGAATAGAATGCCAAATGTATGGGATTTGACGTATAAGACAGGCGTCAACGAATGTAAAAAACGTCAAATCCTATACATTTGTCATTCTACTCCATCATACGCCGGGCAACGAATTGCCACTTGTCTAAGGGGGCAGGGCGGTCATGTCGAGCTTGAGGCGACTAAAACCGCACGCCATCTTGGGTCTTCAGGTGATGGGGTGTAAGATTGCCTAAGTGTCCTCATTGGAAATAATAACGATAGAAAAATAAACAGAGATTAGACAGTTGTAAATGAACAGTTGCGATCAAAAACTAGTGATAATATAAATATGAATCACTACACACTCACCCAACTCCATTTGGTATATGAACGTGAGAGCTTGCAAGAAGCACAGAGACTATTACTTTAAATAACCATTCAATAAACAGTTTCAATATACTAAATTATCTGTGGCATAATAGAGGATTGAAACCGTTCAAGCAGCCTAGGTATACGTCGTTATAGTTGCCGGTACGTACCTTGACCCCAAGTTACGAAAAAAACGAGAACGACAATCACCTTCGAATTCACCAATTGTGTGCCAGAGCACACAATTGGTGAATTTCAGCTGTCCTCCAAAAGACATCCAAAAAACGTGTACTACGCATATTGCATTTTGTGACGAGACTGAGGTCGAGATATATGCAGGGAACTATACGTAGAGGCTGCTTAGTATTTGATTTTGGTTCTCGAAATATGAGTCTAAAGTGCCACGCTACAGAGGTAGAACGGCGTGATAAGATGATAGCAGAACTATACTACACTTTGTGGAAATGTTCCATGAATTTACCTTTAGAACTATTGATGTTATTACCTAATCGCAAACGGCATTGGCAACCTTGGCAACCTTGGTGGCTTACAGTCGTTATTATCAATATTACACCACAGATCTATTACCATTATGGTGAATGCAGACCTAGCCGCACCGCACTCACCGCAGTCACCGCACTCATCGCTTTGGTATGCGACCGCTTCGGGTACTGCGGCGACTGCGGCGCGACTAGTTGTGCGAGGTTGCATAGAACTTCATATAAAGAATTCGGATTGCGGGGAGTGCGGTGCGGCTAAGTCTGCGTTCACCTTTACTATTCAGCATTCATACACATCAAAAATGCAGTAAACTTACTTTCGTTAGGCCTAGGCACAAAGAGATTCTGCAAATGCCTCAATATCTTCCTGGCGTACTTATGCGGCGCCTGGACCACGGGCGGCGGGATAGCTGGGGGAGGCGGCATCGCCGGCGGTGTGGGCGGCAGGAGGGGAGCTAGCCACGCGCAGCATACTCGCACACAGTCGCGAAGCGCTTCGTGCTCTTGCAGAGGTAGCGATAGACCGAAGCGGGTTACTTCTAAGACCCATTCCACCTGCAGGAAAAATTTTATGTGAAACTCGCTGACTTTTTTTATACTACTCAGGTCGCAGAGAAGTACACGGCCCACCTGATGGTAAGTGGTTACCGTGGCCTATGGGCAAGTGCAACACCAGGGGAGTCACACTCGTGCTGCCGACCCTGTAAGAATAGAGAGATTCTGTGTTGTCAGTGCAAAAGTCTTTGTTTTTCCCAATGACAGCACAAAACCCCTCCAGTGAGCTCTGGCCACCCTACTCACCTCCGGGAACTCAACACATGACTTATCTCAACTTAAAAATGTTTTCTTAATTTATTTTAGGTTTTAGATGTTTTTAAAGAATGCCAAAAACTTGACGGAAATAGGCTTGCCCCCTATGATGTGCGGTCGAAAACCATAGTCGGCGAAATATGGATGTTAGTACACCTTCGGTAATTTCCAGGGCATATATGTCTCTAGATACATAGTAGAAGAATGTTAAAAGTCAATTAAGTGGCTGGTCACGGGTCAGAAAAAATAACACTTACCTCAGCATCAGTAGTGAGAGGGCTGGGTTCATGTGAGGCTAACTGTTTGACTATAGCCAGCACAACATCTCGGCCACCCACTGCTCCCAACACACCCCTCCCCCCGCCCTCCAGTGGCAGTGAACTCCACTCTGAATACATCCCGCCACTATCTTTGTTCTGAAAATTGATTGAGTCTAAGTTTTCTTTGGTCTGATAGGTACTTATCTGGTTTTCACTGCAAAATATAGTCTAGGAAATGGGTAGAATAATGGTAAACAGGTAGAATAATGGTAAACAGGTAGAATAATGGCCGCCTCTCAGCATTAAGCTGAGAGGCGGCCATTATTCTACCTGGCTATTTTGTATGCATATAAACCATAGACTTATATAAACACAATGTTGTAGTTTTTGTCTTGTTGAACTGTGTATTGCTAGGTTGAATAAAAAATATTTTCTTTTCTTTTCTTCTTTAGAAAAATGTTTGAAATTTTTGTTGCCTGTCAAGTGACTGTCTTATAATCCTGTGTTACTTTTATGACAGCGTTTTACCTAAAAATAAAACGCTTATTAAATAACTTACTTTATTCGAAGCCTAATAATATTTGAGAGTGGCAACACTTGTTTCTACTATAGGGTCGTCTCTTTCTAGCCTATTGCTATCCTTTTCTGGCTTACCCCTCTTTCCACCAGGCAGGTCACGGCAGAGAGATTCTCCGCCGGACACCTCATTGTGGGTCATAATATTATTAAGTACTAAATTATTTAGTAACACCAGGCAGGATATAAAAACTTTAGGCTTCGAATAAAGTAAGTTATTTAATAAGCGTTTTATTTTTAGGTAAAACGCTGTCATTAAACAACTGTACTGTTATTCGAAGCCTAATAATATTTGAGATGTGTCTGTTATCGCCTGGTGGAAAAACAAAACGCCAATGTGATTAATGCAATGATGTTAGTTTGACCAAATTCCACTAGATAAGTGTAATATGTTCAATAGGCTAAATTTCGGATAAAGAAAACAACAACCTTAGGTTTGAACTTATTAATAATACTAGTAAGCTTACCTAAGCATATATTACCATAATAATTTACTCTGATTATTAACATCAGTAGGTAAGTATAGGTAGGTACTTAGATTTAAATAATACACAATCATAAAATTTAGTTCAAATTAAAAAGTACCATCTACAATATTTGGCCTAAAAAAAATAATAATTAAGCAATCATATTAATTATTATTAGTAATTATTAAGTATAAAAACATAAAAAATAATCATAAAGGTAAGAATAAATTAGACATTGTTCTATTAGACGATACCACATCCGCAGGTTTTATTTCTCTTCTGTAGAATCGGGTAAATGTGTCACGTGACCTCCAATTACCCCTCGCGAGTATGTCTTCTAAAGGGAGATTCAGCAGCCAATCTTTGGAAGCCACTGCTGGTCGCGTGGAGCCAGCCGATGCTTGCACTCCGGCTCTCTTCAAGAGAGACTTTATCCAGTTTGCAATGACGGTGCGACTGGCCGCTTTTGGAGCACCACGAACTATCAAAAAAAGATGATTGCTTTTACATACATCTCGTCTCTCTTTAGACAACTTAATCAAGGCCTTAATCCAAAAGACGGGATTAAGCGCAGTGTTTTCAGGATTATTAAGTAGACGCCAGCCTGATTGCCGGTATTCGGAACTGTCTGTTTTGGACCCAAAAAGGGGCCAGAAGGTAATATGATCATTTGACAAGGTGAAATGATCTGGATCTATAGAGAGTAGGGTAAGATCATGCACCCTGCGACCCGAACACAAAAGGAGAATACAGGCTGTTCTTTGTGCACATTCATAAAACGTGAAATTTGAAACGAAATTGTCCACTAGCCAACGAGTGACTACTTCAACGTCCCAGATGGGGGGTTTCAATATTTTAGGTTTCTTGAGCGCTATAGACTTTAAAATACGTATCACAACAGGGTGTGAACTCAGACTATGGGTTTTATTAGGATCACATAAAGTTGAAACAACTGATTTATGCAACACAACTGAATTGTATGATAAGTTTTCTATAAGATACAAATCTGACGAATATCTCGCAAGATCTGTACCTGACGGAGAACGAATCGAAATGTTATTATTAATAGCCCACGAGCACCAACGCTTCCATGCAGACATATAACATTTTTTCGTAGAATCCCGCCAACTAGCAAATAAAAGATTTCGTTGATTTACAGACCAACCTATGAGAGCTTGATCCCACCCCCACATTTCCAAATCTCCAGTGTCAGTTCGTGAACCCTCGTGGGGTTCCGGTTCGTCGAGGTATCTATCAGAAACCTCCTCGAGATTGTGGATTGTATATGGAGGAGCAATGGCTCTCCTCTTGAGATCGGGGCGCCAAAAGGCTTTCTGCCACTTTGGGACTATTAACAGATAGATCCCAGATGCGTTGTTTAGGTGGGCTAACACTTTGGGAATCAGATAGGGCGGTGGAAAGATCCACGCTAGGCTGAAGTGCCAACGCCTCGTGAAGGCGTCGATGAACTGTGCTTGATGGTCTTTCGAGTTCAGGGACACATAGTTCGGTACTACATGAGCTCGATCTGATGCAAAGAGATCTATTACCGGCTTTCCCCATTTCAGAAATACTTTCTCCGTCAAGGGTGGAAGTAAGTGCCACTCCGGGTGACGGACTCCTCTCGACAATCGATCTGCCTGGACATTGTATTTGCCTGGCAGGTGGTGGAGAGATAACGATATGCTGTACTTCTGTAGAATGTGAAAGACTTTGTATGTTAACCTCATAAGATGCTTGGATCGAGTGCCTCCCTCCCTGCGGAGATACGACAAAACCGTTCTGTTGTCCGATTGTATGGAAACTGTTGTCCCTTTGAGCAGGTGACAATGGTTTTGAAAGACTTTCAAAATTGCCAACATTTCCTTCAGATTCGAATGAAGGTCTTGTTCGCTGTATTTCCAATTCCCGCTCAGGCTCTCGCTGTTTATCTGAGCTCCCCATCCCGAACCGGAAGCATCGGTCGACAGATAATGAGTTACGGCAGGGGTATGTAACATCGAATTGTTTGAATAATTTTGGAGCCACCACTTTAGATCTGATATGGTCCTTTTTGGCAGTGAGACCACTTCCAGTGGGTTCTTGTTTAGTAGTGTATGAGAATGACTTAGTAACTTGCGGAAATGAAGCCGGCCGTAGGGTACTACCAGGCTTGCAAAGTTTAAGGATCCTATCAGACCTTGCAACTCCCTCAGGTTGCATCGCTTTCGACGCAAAATTTGAAGGAGTTTTTCTTTTACAGAAAGCTGTTTCTTTACCGGCAATTCTTTCACATTTTGCCACGTATTCCATATTATCCCTAGATATGGAATAGCTTTTTGGGGATTTAACACAGACTTTTGGTAATTGATTTGCCACCCTAACGATTCTAGGAACTGTATAGCTGTACTCACCTGAGTCGAGAGTGTGTGTTTGTCCTGGCTGGCCAGTAAAAAGTCGTCCAGGTAAACCCAGGTGCGTATGCCTCGGTCTCGTAGCTTCTGTGCAACCCAGTTGGTTAGCACGGTGAAGACTTTTGGAGCTGACGCCAGGCCGAAGGGTAGGCAAGTCATTTGTAGCAATTCGTTGTTCCACATCAGTCGGAGAAAAGGCCTGTGACTGACTGCTACGGGCAAATGAAAATAAGCATTCTGAAGGTCGATCTTTGCGACCCAGTCGCCCGATTGGAGAAACAAAGAGATTGTGGCGTGATTTATCAACTTGAATTTGCTCACGGCGACAAATTGATTTAGGTTTTTTAAATTGAAAATCGGACGGTATGAACCGTCGTCTTTTGGTATCAAAAAAAGATTGGAAAGAAAGCTGGGTTTGATTTGAGCCCTCTCGAGAACGCCCATGTTCATCATTTCTTGAATATGCAACTTCATTTCGGGTGAACATGAAGTTTTTATGTCTTTTCCCGTTCCCGGGACATGAAGCAGAGGCCTTTCCATGAAGGGTATGCGGTACCCTTCTGAAATTATCTTCAAGATTACGGGAGGCGCTTTGTGATATTCCCACATCTGATAGAAATGATGAAGGCGCCCTGCTTTGAAAGTCAAGTCAAAATTTCTTTTTAGGTTGTCCCTTGCGTGAATTAGCTGCTTGCTGGGTTCTATACGCTGTATCCTGAGCCCTGGGTGCTCGTGGACGAAAGGTCATACCCTGCGCGGGCATTCTAGGTATGAAACCTTGATTATAAAACGGATACATTCCTTGCGCAGGAAATGTTGAAAATGATGGATAACCAGGGGGACCTTGCGCAGGTACCATTGGTAAATTACGGTTACCTGAGTAACTTTGTGTATATGGCAAACCCTGCGCAGGTTGCTTGAGTTTATTAATATTTTGGCTAGTACCAGCTTGCGAAGCTACAACTTTGGAACTCGCCGATTTCGTTGACCAAAAAACTTTACTTGTACCCCCATGTTTCTCTAATATTGAACTCAACTTATCATCTTTAAACAGGTTCTCACATGACGGTGGTATTTTACGAAGTGTGGCTTTCGTAAATTTATCCTTAACTGACTTAAGAATAGCGTCCCGGCGCTGTTGAATCAGGTCTGCGCGGTGACCACAAGCCATTTGTAATAGATCATTGGATATCTTTTAAAAGTCACCTTGCACAAATATCTCGTTAATTTTGGACTCTATGCTAGTCCTATCAACCGTATCGGAAGATCTAAGCCATGAAATAAAATTTATAAAACCGGTTTCTACAGCTTCGTGCTGCTTCAGTAAACCTTGCGTAATACTTGCAAAACCTCTTTCAGTAAGAGATAAGTTAGGCAATCTATCAAATTGTTTTAATTCATCGTTACATTCGAGTTCGGTAAAGCCGGGGGTAGAACAATATCTTTTTTGAACATCCGAGTATCTAACATCGGACCATGAAGCAGATTCAAAATGCTGAATATCATTCAGACGTTTTAGAATATGTTCATCTGATTTCAACATTGCAGGCTCTTTTAAAACGACATTAACGGGCAAAGAAAATTCTGTAGAATTTTGTTGTGAGGTAGATCCATCACCATTATATAACTCGCCACTGACATTTAAAGAAACATCGCTGTCGCTATCGTTACAATGTTGCGATTGATAACTTTGTGTAGGGTAATCTTGAAATAAATAATTATGCATGAAATTAACTTGTGAAGCTAACGTTTTTAACATGTCGGAATACTCGGAATGCTCCGGGCCCTCATGTCGGGCACGTTTGGCTTCCTTTGTAGCTTTGGATGCTGACCTACGTTTCTTACTTGTGGCGATGCTCGGTTGAGACATCGTTTGTGTAGGTCCAGAGGAACGCGGCGGAGGCTCGATCACCGCCTCTGTGGAAGCAACGGCCACAGAGGACCGCAGGCGCGCCGGTGTCGGAGATGATCGACTTCCAGAACTACTAGAAGATGAAGAATCACTCTCCATTTTTAAGCACAAAAGCTTAAAATTTTTAAATGTATTCTACAAGTAGGTTCCAAAAATTTTTAACAAAAGTATACGAACGGAGAATCCGTTAGAAAAAATTATACTTGTTATTAAGTACGACCACTTAGTACGAAAACAAAATCGCCAATGAGGTGTCCGGCGGAGAATCTCTCTGCCGTGACCTGCCTGGTGGAAAGAGGGGTAAGCCAGAAAAGGATAGCAATAGGCTAGAAAGAGACGACCCTATAGTAGAAACAAGTGTTGCCACTCTCAAATATTATTAGGCTTCGAATAACAGTACAGTTGTTTAATTCCTAATAAAGGTTTTTTTACAGTTTTTACTTTTTTTTACATTTTTATTAATACTTTTACTATTTTATGGAACCATCTTTGCTATCAAAAATATGTTTAATTTACATTTTTATTAGAAAGAAAGAAAAAAGAAAGAAAGAAAAATATATTTATTAGTCGTAACATGTTCAGTTTTTAAAACTGCTCTATGTTTTTGTTTTAGCTTATATGTTAAATTTTATTTGTGTTAAAATTTCTTGTTTCTAGACAGGGTGATTTAGGTGAGAATGGTGCTTCTCTACTTGGAGAACACTATTTCCCCTAGAGACTAACTAGATCTAAGTGTTGTTTTCCACTATTGATGGCTGATTAAGACGTCACCCTAGTGGAAAACTGTGTGTAAAGAATAAAGGTCACTACTAGAAGTTAAAATAATACTAAACTTGTTATGTCACTCAAGTAGGTACTACAGAGTGCATGTGTACATATATTACTAAATTATTGTTATATTTGATTTTAATAACACTGTCATTATTATTTCAAAGGATTGGCACCTTTTACATGGTGATAACTTATACCTATAAGATAGTTACACAATATACAAGTGAAAAAGATAGTTACTTTGGGCACTAAATAAATTAACATAATTTATTTACCTTTTGAGAATCAGTATGAGCTGATTGGCTGTAATGATTAATGAATTTGAGTAACTTAGAGGAAAATATTGACTCTTCAGCAAATACCTACTATTTGTAACAATGAAATTGAGGTAACACATACCTAATAATAGGCATAATAGAAATCCCTAATCACTATTGACCAAAATAAGAATTTAAAAAAAGTTCATTAAAAAATAATGATAAAGCTATTCCATTTATGAAAATGATCGTCAGGTAACTTCTTGCATGATTATTCCTAACAATACACACAACAAAATATTTTCACCAAATCTCACCTGATGGTTTACTCTGTTAAAAATTCTTACATTCATAAATAACACTTAACGGTACCCTTTATAACGGGTCCCTATTCACCTTACACTATAAAGTTTATACAATCATGTACATTTTATTACTGCACTATTTGATGAGGTAAATAGTTTCAGAACAGTTCGTATTATCTGAAATAACTTGAAATAGTTGAAATCTCACAATATTATCATAGGTAAATCCTGGATAAGTCATGACGATGACATAAACATTAGCTGGACATAAATTGCATCAGTAGAATACAAAAATAGAGACAGAACATACGATTAATCATGGGAGTAACAAGGATGGAATATAGATAAAATGCAAGATTGTGTTCAATACTCTAAGGTTCATCCGTTGTCAGTGTCAAGCTGGAATTCTCCCACTATCACTATAGCTGTCACGTAGGGTATGTTTGGGAAGTAGGTTTCCAGTACTAACAATTACGCTATCATCCTTTGACAAACAATTTGACAAAAATTCAATTTTCATTTTCCGATCTCAGCCAAAATAAAATCCATCATCATCATCATGTGGCAAATGTGTTTTTCCATTTATGCGACACCTCACATACCATTCTCAGTAGTCAGTATATCAAGGCCGTCATTTCTGGTGCTCTCATTCTTTTTGGAGACCTACATGCTCTCTTGTTTGGTTTTTATTGGCCATATCAACATCCAAGTCCAAAGCAACATTACCGATAAGCCTTAGCCGGACGGAACACCTGCTTATTATCATTAATACTGTGTCTGAGGCTTTCCCTTGGGATCGGGATTCAAACACCACTCGCTCCCAGAAACGTTATGTTATGATAGTATAAGTCAAATAAATTATGAGAGGGAACTCTATGCTCCAAAGAGTGCACAGACCAGTATTTCACGTAGGTAGAGTCCCAAACAACAGCTAATAAGAAGTAAGAATATAGAGTTTCCCAGTGAAGTACAAAAAGTACTACCTGTGTTTGTTTACTATACTACAACTAATACTAAAGCATAAATAATGTGACAAAAAGATTATTTAATCATGTTATTTATTTTTTAAACAACAAAATGACAATGTTTACAAGAAATATAATTAAATAGAGAGAAGTGACAATTATTAACATAATATGAACTGTATTAAACATTAGTCAAGTATAGCTACATTGATGACAAACATTACTCCTAAAAAAGATTTCAGTAACAAAATAAATGTTTTTATTTTTCCTAAAAATTTTGTTCCAATATCTCATCTCAATAATTATCATATTTACAAGACTAGCATTTTATTGATTTTTTAAATCTTTAAACATAATGCTTCAAAGCACTGATACTTCAAAAAATCACAGGTATTAAAATTTCAATTACTTACACAATGAGCAAAATGATTGCATCATGCACTAAAATTAAAAAGTAATATTATTAAGTAGACCTAGATTATATCAATAGATCTGCTATTTTTTTTTTAAAAACTAGGTACTATGGCTTTGAATAAAACCTGTTACTTGCAGATCATACATTTGTGACTTCCACTCATACATAGCTATATATTTACAATACAGAAAATTATAAATAGTTAATCATGTAATTTGAAATAAGTAAGTATGACACTTATGATTGAACATATTCTACAATATATTAATAAACCATGCTAGTTGTTATACGTATAAATACAACATGAGGACCGATTCTAGTCATTATTATTACAAAGATTAAACATTTTATAGATTAGTAACACACGGTTTAAATAGTATAAAAATTGCAGTACTGATTGTTAAAAGAACATATTCTTATTCATCCCCTTTACCCGCACTAACCGTAGCAGCCTTTAATTGTTTATACATGGATTTCCACTCTGCAGCTTCCTGTTCCAAGTCCTTTACCCTACCTCGCTCTAGTTTTAGTAATTCTTCTGTTAGCTGCAGTTGTTCCTTCACTTCATCAAGGTCTTGTTCTGATTCGGAAGCTTTCATATTGTTGGCTATTACTGTAGTTTTAGCAAGATTAACTGTAGCTTCTGCTTCTTTAATAATATCATTAGCCTTGATACGCAATTCATCTTGAATTATAATCATGGTGACAAGTCGCCGAATTACAAACGCTAAAAATATAGCAAATCCTGTGATATAAAAATTTCTTTGTGCTCTGAACAGCTTTACATTTCCTTTCATTTCACTAGAGAGGTGTGTGTGGGCCCCATCTGTATGGTGCGAATATTTTCTCATTTCACGAATAGCATCCATCAGGAACAGGCATAAAACTCCCATTAATACATAGAAATACATTGCAGCATGGTGTTGGAACATAGCGAATACGCGTGATCTGAAGAACTGATTCCATCTTCTCGGACTGAATATTGGCAGTATCATGATCGCGACTACCGCAATTTCAAAATATAGGTAACCAGCAATAAAAGTCCATTGGAAAGACATTTTTATCAATTCACCTTACCGGCAACGCGATGAGTACGGCCGTAATTACTTGAAAATAGATATTTATATCTTACAGACTGTACGAGGTCAAATACAATTCCTGCTTTCTCTTTTGACTTAATTTATTATTCTCTTAATACCATTCGAACTCAACACTGTAAAAAATAATAGACGAAACTGGAAATAGTGGAACTTCTGGAAAACACTTGAGCAGAGGCTAAAAAAAAAATAATAAATAACAGACAGAATGTCACTCGTCTCGTCAGGTTCGTCAGTTTACTAATTTGGTAGTATTTTTTTAGTACAATAAACACAGACATTTAATATAAAGTAGTAAAGTAAAGTAGTTAGTAAAGTAAATTCTAGTAAAGTAGTAAATATTTCTTATATTAAATGTATGTGACAATAAATAATATATTTTTTTAGTACATTTTTGGTATAATTTTAAGGATTTGCAGGCAACACTACTTCCCATTCGTTTCGTAGTTTCGTTCAAAATGGAGTCCGAAATAAGGGAAATTCCCCAAGACCAAACGAGCAATACCTATTTCCAGAAAATTCCCTGGCTAGTGAAGTCAAAGAAAAAAAAGAAAACTTTATTTTGGGGGAAACCCTCAATTTGAATTTTGAACTTATTTTTATCAGGAGAATTTGCCTTCTGAATGAAAAAACTTACTATACTTACACATTATTTATAGATGCATTATACTAATTTTACATCTTTGTTAAGGGTTATGAACAGGATTTCGAACATCATTTACACATGATACCTACCGCTAAACAATTAAAGACGTGAGTGGATGAAGGGGGTAACTAACATTTTTGAGATTTTTGATTTTTTGCGTTATATGACGGTTATAGGTGTATATAAACTATATTAGATCAAAAAACTCCGCAATTTAAGCTTAGTTTCCAAAATACCAGAAGATGAAGGGCATAACTGCAACAAAAAAAGCAAAAGTTACATGGAAGAAGGAGGTATGTGCCTTAACGCCTTCTTCCATTGAAAATCGGTCTATTAAACGTATTTCTTCAATGGAAGAAGGAGTTATGTGCAAGAAAATGTACTGCCACGATGCTTTATTTCATTCATGACCATGCTCTTTCATTCCTGCTCTTCTATGTGTATTACTAGACTGGCTGTGTGTAACAAAAAAATTTGTAACTTTTTTGAAAAGCACTACATGATCAGCACCAATGACCAACTTTTTGTTGCCGTTATACATGACAGTATAAAAAGGCACACTGTAGATATACAGAATGATGTCAGAATTCATTAGTTCACCTCGTTAACTTAGATGGCAGACAAGCACACGGCCCGCCTGATGGGAAATACTTACTGCGGCCTATGGACATATGCAACACCAGGGGCGTCACGTGTTGCGCGTTAAATGCGAAAGACTCTACTTTGATTTGATTCCGACTCAAAACCGACTTCACTCTGATTTCCTCCAACTTCAAACCAACTTCATTTCGACTCCCTTCGACTCCAACCTCGCTATAACATAACTCTAAACCGACTGCCGACTCCACTCCCACTCCACTCTGACTCTATTCCAACTACATAGCAACTTCACTTCGACCCCATGCCGACTTAGATCCGACTCCAAACAACGCTACTCTGATTTGAAACTAACCTCCACTCTAACCTTCGGCTCCATACCGACTTCACTCCGACTCCAATACGACTTCTTTACTCCAACTTCATACTGACTCCGCTACGACTCGGTCCAACTCCAAACGCACTTCACTCCAACTTCACTCTGATACTCCGACTCCATACCGACTTCACTCCAAATCTACACCGACTACACTCCAACTTCAAACCAACTTCACTTCGACTCCCTCTGACTCCAACTCTAAACCGACTCCTGCCGACTCCACTCTGACTCTGCTCCAACTCCATAGCAAATTACTTCGACCCCATACCGACTTCAATCCGACTCGAATCGACTTCTTTACTATAACTTCAAATCGACTTCACTCCGATTTCCTCCAACTCCAAACAGACTCCACTCTGGCTGTAAACCGACTGCACTCCGGTTCCAAAGCAACTCAACTCCGGCTCCAATCTGACTCCAGTCCAACTCCAAACCGACCACCTTCTACTCCATTCCCACTCCCTCCAACTCTACTCCAAAAAAACTTTACTCCCACTTTAAACCGACTCCCGCCGACTCCTCTCCAACTCTGTCCAAGACCGTGCGAGATGGAAAAGTAAAAGCCGGAAAGCGAATCACGGACTCTGAGGTGAAAGCCTCGGATGCGGCCGGGACTAATGTACAGATGATGACGAATGATTGTCATGCCTGTTCTAAAGTACAAAAAAGTCGAGTGTGACCAGGCTTCAACACTGAAATAAAAAAATAAAAAAAAATATTGTAGAACATTCTACGCCATCTAGACCCAAAGTAAGCAGTAAGGCCCACAGACGGCGTGCGTTTTAGTCGGTTCGAGTCCGACATAACCTTCTCCTCCGGCTCCGGCGGGGAGGTATCCGTGGGAATTTTTCACACGATAAAAAAAACACCCAAAGTAAGCATAGCTTGTGTTATGGGTTCTAGAATGCGGATAAACATATTTGGATACATTTTTTTCATACATATTATACATAGAAACACCCAGACCAATGCAAATATTCATATTCTTGCATACAAATATTTGCACTGAGCGGGGATCGAACCCACGCCTCCTGCATAGCGGCCGCGTTCACTACCTCTACACCACAGAGGCAGTCAAAAATTATGATGATATGTTAAAAGGTTGAGCAGTAGACATTGAGGTTGGAAGAAAATATAGCACTTGCTCACAAATTTATTTGTGTAAAAACGTAAGTTAGTATTAAAACATAAAATTTCTGAAACCAGAATATCAGTAAGTATTGATAACATTATTGCCCATGACAAAAAGTTGCAATAACTATGTATATATCCATTCTAAGCAATACTAATAATCCCTATCCCTACTAATATTATAAATGCCAAAGTAACTCTGTCTGTCTGTCTGTCTGTCGGTCTGTCTGTCTGTCTCACTTTTACGACTAAACCGCTGAACCGATTTTGATGAAATTTGGTATAGAGGTAGATTAGACCTTGAGAAAGGACATAGGCTATGTTTGGTTGCGATAACCGACATCCACGCGGGCGGAGCCGCGGGCAAATGCTAGTAATATTATAAATACGAAAGTAAGGGCCAGGAGGGCCGTCTGCTTGTCTGCGACCTAAGTAGTATAAAAATAAAATAAAAAGAGTAACTCTGTATGTCTAATAAACTTTCACGCCTAAACCACTAAACCGATTTTGATGAAATCTAGTACAGAGATAGATTAGACCTTAGGAAAGGACATAGCTACCAATATAGGAGGTTACCTTCTGCACTGACGGCACTGAATCTCTCTGTTCTTACAGGGTCGGCAGCACGAGTGTGACTCCTCTGGTGCTGCACTCGCCCACAGGCCACGGTAACCTCTTACCATCAGGAGGGCCGTGTGCTTGTCTGCGACTTAAGTAGTATAAAAAAGAATAGAATACGACGGTGTATCTATCCCAATCAAGCAATCCGACTGCGGAAGTACCTCCGCCCTATAGAAAACCGTGGCTTAAAATTGTGTTGTTTCCGACGGTGAGTAGGGTAGCCAGAGCTCACTGGAGAGGTTGTGCTGTCAGTGGGATAACCAAAGTCCCACTTATCTCTTGCACTGACGGCACAGAATCTCTCTGTTCTTACTGGATCGGCAGCACGAGTGTGAATCCCCTGGTGTTGCACTCGCTCATAGGCTACGGTAACTGCTTACCACCAGGAGGACCCTGTGCTTATCTGTGACCTCAGTTGTATAAAAAAATATCATAGGCTATGTTTAGTCGCGATAACCGACATCTATGCGGGCGGAGCCAGGGGCAATAGCTAGTTTTTTATATATTTAATGTTATATACTCCCTTCTTCCACGCTTAGTATTCATAATATCATATTACATTGTCAGTGGATGAAGAATGTATATACACATTTTTTCAAATAAATACATTTCCATCCACTCAGTTTTATTTTTATGCTTCCATAATAATAAATATGGGCAATTACAATAATTTGACACCATAATATGATGACATAAATAATCAGAAAACATAATATTTGCAAATGAAATGTTCAAACTTTGAAGCCGATTATCTCAATATTGAGAAATTGTTAGTTACCTCCTTCTTCCACTCACGTCTTCAATTAATAGGACCGGACTGTAGCGTATCGGTAGTGAACGCGGCCGCTACGTAGGAGGCGCGGGTAAGCGGGTTCGATTCCCGCTCAGTGTAAACGTATCTGTAATGGTGACCCTCTTTTCAGAGACTTTGCCTTCAACTTACCATCAGGCGAGGCGTAGTCAAATTGACGTGTCCTATACAAAATATATATATATACATGAATATGGGTATTTGCATTCTGTCTGCTAGTCTCTCGGAGAGTACGTTAAGCCATCGGTCCCGGTTGTCATATGAACTATAAGGCAATCGTTACTGGAGTCCTAAAAAAGTCCAGCAACTATTCTCGCTGCAATGCTTCGATATCGCCCAATATCGTTTGTGGAGGTCAGATGGCAGTCGCTTTACATGAAATATCGAAGTTCAGCCAAACCCACAGTTAAACTGATAAGGTGGACCCCAGACTTACTCGACCTGTGACCAAAGAGCCTACGACTCCACCAGCGTGGATGACAATTATCACGTCTTTTACTATCTATACCCACTCATATCCATACCTGAGGTTCTTCTTAAGTAGGTCATAAGCATACGTCAGATTTCATATCTGACCTGTAGACGAAGACCAGTCAGACATGCTGTAACTTGCGAATTTCGCGAAATTGACCAATCACCGCGGATATTCAGCTATCGAGCTCACTTCGATCATTCGAGATGTTTGTTATAGCATGTGCCTGCTGTAAAAAAACCACATCGTAATCCGTTCAGTAGTTTTTGCATCCATCGCAAACAGACAGACATGCATGCAAAAACTAGACTAGATTTTGATAGATTTTTTTATTACAAATTTCTTGGTCAAACTTACGGAGACATATTGACCCCAATTCTGTCTTGTCACAAGCTAACTAAAATAAGCTAAAAATCTCTAAATGTCAGTTTAGTCCTGTCAAAATGTAATTTCGTATTCTGAGAACACACAACTAACTTAAAATTAGCTTGACACAACTAAAATTAGAGAAAGTACTCAACTGTGATTTTTGGTTAAACGGTATTCTGTTGTACGTATATGCACTAAAATAAGAAATGTCAAACTAAAATTAGACATCATCTAAAATAATGCCAATTGTCGTTCTATATACGCTTAAAGCCTTTATAAAGCTCTATAAATCGTCGATTGATTTGGATCTTATAAATAACTAGCGGACCCCGCGAACTTGCCAGGTACGTGGACCGAGAAAAACTGTATTTGCTTGGTTAAGACTGAGAAATATCACAGTTTGTGTACTATTTGATCAATAATATGCACTAATTATCATTTGTCGGCATTCTAAAGACTTATTAAGATAAGTTTTTACAGATTTTATGAAAATCTTTATCGTTCATTCTTAATTTTTTAATAGTTGTAACACTCGTTTTAGCGACGTCATATTCAAATTTAGTGCTGTCTTGTGCTTAGCAAACACTAAATTTAGTTTGACATAACAACAGAATACGGTTAGAAATGTCAATCGCTTATCTAAAATAAGAAAATTTTAGAGAAATTTAAGTTTAGAGATGGTAACGTCAGAATTGGGGTCATTGAAAGTCGTGTCGTGATACCCGAGTCCCCACGGCGGAGTCGCGAGCATCAGCTAGTAGATTAATAACGTGGCAACCCTACCTTGTTATTTTTTCTGTCTGTGGCTAATTTGCATCTAAGAAGTTGGCAACATAACATTTATTAGCTGTCATGTTATTTGATCAATGTTAGAAAAATTGATAGAATTATTTGTAAAAGTTTTCATTAAGCAATGGCTAGTATAGAATTGGATATTTGGCGAGGAGAATGGGGACTAGCCTCCATCGATTTAGAATGCCTTAAAGTTTTAGTGAGTACTTTTCATTATAACCTAAAACCGTATTTCTTACCGGTGTACTATGCTTTATTATGTTCTTATCTTGTGTACAGACGTATATGAAATTTATTGGAGTCCCAGTGCGAGTTCGAGAAGCGAACAATCCATTTTTCACCCCCAAAGGGAAGCTCCCTGTCATGAAGGACGGTCGTAAATTGCTCACAAATTTTGAAGAAGTTGTGCAACATTTAAAAACTTTGGTATGGTGCTATATTGTTATTTGATCGCTTTAGCGCATTATTTAATAATTCAAACAATATAGAGGCTTCAATATAAAAAATTAGTTGGTGCTGATAATATAAGTGTTACATCAGGTTACATCATTATCAATTTAGGAATAAAAAAATATGAATTTTAGTATGTTTGTTTACTTTTCGTTTATGTTGTCTGGAATATTGAACAATTTGTCTATATAATCACAGAGAATCTTGAACTCAATTTGAAAAATGAGCTTCTAATTTTTTTTTACAGCATTACAGCACAGACGTCCACTTAAATACAAAGCAGGCAGCTGAAGCAAGTGCATTCACACAATACTTAGGAGAAAAATTATATCCAGCCTACCAGTACGCCTGGTGGGTGGATGAGAAAAATTACTGTGACTTAACCAGACCAACGTATGCCAAAGCTCTATCTATTCCATTCAATTTCTACTACCCGTCAAGATATCAAAATGCAGCTAAAGAAATGATTGATGCCTTGTATGGAGAGCACACAGATTTAAGGGAAATTGAAAGAACGGTGAATATCACAACACTTTTAACACACTATTTTTTTTTCATGAAAAACTCTAATTTCTGATTGTAACATAAACATATTGAGAGAAAGGAGAAACACATTGCAATTGACAGGCTCATACACAGGTTCACAGCAGGCAGGCGGCCAATCGCAGAGCCGAGTTATTTCAATAAGTTTACAATACTTTGAATATTTTTTGTGCTCGGGGCACTGATCTCTTGACACGGTCACATTAATAATTATGATATTATGGGTATGGGTATACTAAACTCTTATACATGATTTTCCCAAAGTTACCTGGTTGTCACAAGTACCCCAGTTTTACATAATATTTTAATTGTGTAATTATCTTTTCAGTTATACAGTGAAGCTGAGAAGTGCCTTAAAACCTTATCTGACAGGCTAGGTGAAAGTGAATACTTTTTTGGCAACAGGCCATCTTCATTTGATGCAACAGTATTTGCATACCTAGCACCGCTTGTCAAGGCACCTTTCCCCAATGCCACACTAGCTAACTATGTGAAAGGCATTGCTAATCTCTCAAGATTTGTTGCCAGAATTAGCCAGAAACACTTTAGGCTTGTTACAGATGGTAAGTCATGTTTTAAAATTATAATGTTTGACTGACTGATATTGACTTTGAGTACCACCACAGTGTATGGTACACTACAGTGTATTTTTCATTTTTATATGCTTCTTGGCTTTGTGTTATGTTACACATGTGACCTAGGCTTCCTAGTCTTAACATATTGGTGCTCCCCACCGAGCAAGAGCTTTGGGATTGAAGCCAGCCTCGGTTACGATGCTAGTGCACCCTTTTTGTCATAATATTGTGCACAAAATCCTCATAGAGACTGTGGTTATGTTGGCAAGAACCTACTTATACCCACGCCGGCGGTAAGCCGTAGGTTGCCGAATGAGATTAGCTGAGACATATCTCTTGCTATTTAGTGCACCTGCCAAAAAACAGACAGGATTTTGGCACATGCTTTCCTCTTGGGGTCGGGAGGACAGACAGATGTCACTCTCGGAAATCTAACAGACCAATCAAAAACAATATGTTGAGATAATTTTAAAGCAATTAGTTTGCTGCTAGACTAAACAAATTATAATAAATTGGAAAAAGCGAAATCAATTCTCGGGCGGGACTCGAACCCGCGATCTTTCCCTTACAGGTTCGAGTCCCGCCCGAGAATTGATTTCGCTTTTTCCAATTTATTATAAAAACAATATGCTCCAAAGTGCAAACTTTAGATACAACCTTGGTCAGGCCCCAAATATATTTCTCGTAATATCAGTATGTGCATACTGAGGGTGTCTTATCCCACTTCAGAGTACAACAAACAGAATGCAAAGAAACAGTCAACGGGTACTCAATCAGAGCGCGAGGCAGCCAACTTTCCGAACCAGACTCGCAACAAAATCCTAGCGGCGTTGTTCGCTGCGATAGCCATGACGGGGTATGCCGTCGCCAATGGAATGTTCCAGGTACGTAAAGAATAAAATCAATATGAGAATGTAGCTGTGTGTGTCAAGCAATAAATATCAAATTCTGGGATATTAAAACATTATTTTCAATATACCTTATTATGACATCAATGTCATTTTCTCTAACAATTGAGGACATGTGGAACTTTTTTTAAATGTGGATGCTTTAACACACAGCTTCTCCAATGCTGAATGATCTAGGTATATCATTGTGTTGTGTTTGCATGGAACTTTGATTAAAGTCGAAACATACATTTTTCGTAACATACTTTTCATAACAATTCATAATTGAATGAACAATTCAATAATAATAGAAATTATAATTCAATGAAGATTTGCATGATTTCTTTAACGCCCAGCATGTATTGTAGGTGACATCCAACTCAGCGTTCCATATTTTTAAACACTGCTAGTGACATTGGTCAAAAATTACTAGTATTCTCGTTAACAGCAACCTATCGATCGTAGGTGCAACGCAAGTTACCGATGCTTCGCTCGCTAAGCCCTCATTTGCCCAAACTGCCCTGTCCTTAGATATAATATTCTGCCAGTTGTTTCACTAGTTGCTCATAGGTAGACTAAATTGTCTAACATTAGTTAAACCTAATATTAACTTAACAAGTGTGATAGTTGCATGTTCTGATTTACTTTTGCTTATCCATTTTCATTAGTATCTGAAAAATAGTTTTTTCCTGGAGCCCTATAATGTTGTCCTTTTCTCTTCATTTCGGTGTACAGTCGCCCTCAGTCATTGCTGAATACTAAAACAATTTTTACATTGAAATTGAAATAATTCAGTATAATCATCAAAAATCAGCAAAAATACAATATTTATTTTATGTAAAGTCTTAAAGCTAAGGTGGTCGGTAACTTTGAATATGTTAAGCTGATATCGATGGCGACTGTACAACAACGCTCTAGTATTGCATATTGCAGTATGCATTTCCACCTACTCCTGTAGTCGCTGCCAAAGTTGTATTCTTAATCATTCTCATAGTACCATCTCTTTTGTTCAGGACCTCAAAGATTTCGAACATTCGCGCGAATACAACGAGATGTTTGAGAATGACGAGGATGACAACTGACGCTGACGGCGGGTCCGACGCGACCGCACCGCGCGCAGCCATGCGCCCAACCGCCAACATCGCCGTACCAACGTTTGAGCCAACCTTCGTACTAATCTATCTAGCATTGTACCATGGATTGACTTTTGTTAGCAAAAACTTAAAATTTTCTTTTAGTGGTTAATTTAACCATTATACTGGTGATGCTGATCGTTTCAAATTTGTCCCGGATCGGCTTAAACATGGTAAGCTAATGTTTCAGTTTAATTTTAAAGATTGGTATGGTTCTGGTACATTGGTGTTGGCGGTTTATTTTACCATTGTATGCTGACATGTTTAGCTGTAGAAACGTGGCTCTTTAGTGACTTGTAGAGACATTATGTTCCTGTTAATTTAACATTATATTGTTATTAGTAAATTGTATAAGCTTCTGGCTACTGGGGTACGCTGAGCGCTTTGTGATATACTTTCAAGTCACTAAACTCCACACTGGTAGTTACAAATTGTATAAAACATATCCACTAAGGCATTTACTATTTGAGGATGTTTTTAAGTTTGGATTGTCAGTAACTCCATGTTACATTTTGTAGCATTTTTTTTATGTCATCTTATTTTATCTAGACTGCCACCTCAAATACATAGTGTTGACAGTTCAAAAATGTATACTTCAAATGACATTTACATTGGTTACCTACCAAAAAATTTACTACTGTAGTATCTTTTTTTTTGGAGTTAAATAATTAACTGTTTTTAACTTACCAGATTTAAAATTTCGAATTGATTTAGTATTATTTGACAGTGAGTCTATTTTAAACACTGTCTTTTGAGCTAACCCCTCGAATATTTCAATAACATTGATACATGTTATCTCTTTCTCTCTAAAGAGTATAGAATTGAATAGAAAAAGACAGAAAGAGTTGATTTGAAGAATGTTAGTTGGGTTATTCAGTATGGGTTCTTGCAGCAGTTACTCGACGTATCCAAATATTGTGACATTCAGTAGTCTTGTGACTTGTGTAGTGTTAAAAGTTAGTGATTTTGGTTTGTGAATGAGATATTATATGTTGGTTGTTAACTTATTCCGTGTAGCGTGAATAAAATATGGTTCGTTGATGTTGCATGTTTCATTTCTTTGCACCTTAAATCATTCAAGATTAATTTTTGTTTTGATATAAAATTGTTGGTAGTATAAAATTGTAGTGATCGAGGAGTCCCAGGTTTGAATCCTGGCATTTACATTACCGACGTGAACCCAAGTCTAATACAAGCTAAATAGCTTAGTTGATGGGGTTATGTAGGGGGAATAACATATAATAACATCAACAGCTCGTCCATCACCGTAGCACCCCGTGCTTCCTTCAAAGACACCCAAACGTATGAGCAGTATACGTTTATTTGGTATAGAGTACATTTTAGGTCTAAGATATTTATGTCCCGAGGCCACAACATCGACTGCATTCATAATGTAATAGATAATAAAATAATCAACAGCGTTGGACAGTGTGGAGCTGGGAGCGGACTATGCTACTCCACCGCATCCAGATCGCCAAAAGACATTTAGCGAGAATCAGGAGATTGAACGCCGCGCACTCGAGCGAAGACTCTAAGCCTGCGTAAAAGACTCCGCATCGTGCTCTCGAAATTACTGTATTTTTTTTAAGAATATTGTTCAAATCGTGAGGATAGGTTTAGTTAACAATGATTTTGAAAGATTTTTACGAACTGAGAAGTTGTACCATTGACAAATGTTATGTTATTTTTCTTCCATACTCAGCCTCATGTAGTCTAACTAGCAGGCGCAGTCGTAGCTTGAAGTTTTTTGGGGGGGGGGTCACTTCGGAAATTCCTTAAGAAATTGAACCCCCCCTCCCCTCGTACTGGGACTTTTCAATATGACGTGCATGGTTTGGGGAGGGGGGGGGGGGGGTCATGTCCCCTGTGACCCCCCCCCCCCTCGGACCGAGCCTGTCTACTAGTATCTGAACGTCAGAGCTGAAGATCTGCTTGCGAATTTTTTCTGATGCACTCTTCCTATGGTTGATTTACATCAGACGAGCGAATGCTCAATCTATCCCTTCTACGTCTAATTTTATATTCTATCTATTCTAGTAAACAGTGAGAGAATATTCGTTCGTTGTTCTTTAAACACTGAAAACAACATTTCGTTTACACTAAAAAAAAATGCTATTTTTCTAGCTCTAGTTCTATGTTCGTTTGGTCTAAATTCACCTTTACGGTTCTTTACCGATCGAACTGAAAATCGGTATGAAAATTCTTTTAAATAGTTAGAATAGATTAATTTAAATAAATTTCATAATTATTGTGTTAATAAATTTATGTTCTGTCCGTGTATAAATTATAATAGCTAGTTAATATAAAACGTTTTACTTTTTTTTGTTTCTGGCAACAACAATATTATTAGAAACGAAAAAATTACAATGTTTTTTACATTATATTTATATTGTCGCAAGAATAATATGATAACTGAATTTAGTCAGAAATTATTTATTGAAATGTTTATAACCGACCAAGAATCGTGGAGGTTTTCATATTTTCTTTATACTAATTTAAATAAGAGTTTTAGTAAGTACTGCGTTCGCACAATTGGAAGAAATAAGAAGGGACGGTGTGTTGCCCGGTTTTTATACTCATGCAGTGCATGCATATGTTTATAAACCGTGCATGCACGATACATTTTTTCCATCACATGCACAAGACTGAGATAGAAACAAAGAATATACTTATGTCCCACGAAGCATACAAGACATTCTGCCTTTTTATTAGTCTTGTGGTATTCACAATATTTTTGTCACTTGTTTTTATACATACTTACCTATTGATAAGACGATTAAAAGACAAGCTCTATTGAATGGTATTTTTTATTATTATTTTTATACCTGCGAATAATCATTATGATTATAAAAGTTTGAGGGGTGGGGAGAAAACTGTTTGAATATTGAAATTTGAATTCAGTATTACCAATAAAAAATAGTGATATCTTTATTGGTAACTCTGAATTCAAAAACTAGTGTTACCTACCAATGAGCAGTTTTCCAGTAGGTATAATAATCAGTTGGTTTTCTGGAGTGGTTTTTAAGTCATCAGGAGATGGCGCTAGCATAGCTTTTGGTAATTTTAATGTACTCTGTTGTTTGTTAGTGGTATTTTCATTGTATCAGAAAAAATGACAGAATATTTAAGTAAAGTAAATCATTACAAAACCGAAGAACATTTTTTCCATAAATTACACTAGATGTGACACCACACTCTTCTTACCAAAAGTGCCGGCTGCGCCATCTAGCGCGTCTTTAGGAACTCTTTAAATACCTACTGGAAAACTGCTCATTGAAAAGGAGTCATAGGTAATGAACAGGAAAATATCGAATGAAGAAGAGAAAAAAAAAATTGAACTGTTTATTATATTAACGATTAATTCGTGATGCACACAGATCATGGCTATTGTAGGGACTTAGTAACGGCACATGCGGGATCGAAAACATTGTTGAAGCAACGTGACCCTCTTAAATATTACAAACACGAATGCATAAAAATAAGCATACAGGGAGCATTAGTAAATAAAACCAAGACATTTCGTAACTTGTTTATTCTTCATATTTGAACATTTTGTGTTTAACCTTGTCAGGTACACTTACATAATTTGGTACGAATCATATATCATACAATCTGCACTGGGCTATGCGTCTTATACTGATTATTTTTGATACAATGATTATTCTACGCAGCGAGTGATGGAAATGGCACAATTTTGGGCGTTGGACGATGAGTACTATAACAATACTTTTTAGATAGAGTAGATTATATCCAGTACCTACATCTGTAACATTATCTCTAGATTTAAGATTAGAAAATGGGAACGTCGTGGGTGATCGTATGTGATCGATGAGCTGTAAACAGTAAGGTTATTAACATGATTAATCAAACTTCATCGATTGGCACGCCTTGGTCGCCTTTATGTCCTATACAAAATTCGTGTCCGTTTGTCCGTAAATTTCTTACAAGTTATGTACAGTTGACAAAATAATTTAAATTACTATTATAATTTTACTCTAGTAATCGCAAATATGATTTATTTTTGAGATGGCTTAGGTACAAGTTTTGGCGCGATATTATATTGTCAGGTTGGTAGAACAAGTCCAACCAAACGTCAATTTTCAGGTTCCTTTTTCATTCACTCATTCACCATTCGTCGTTCTGCGAGTTCGGTACTCAATTATTATAAGACAGTCTACTGTAGTTTTTGTATACTATGTAATTGATATTTCAGGATGTATAAGACGCGACAGGTTAGCTTACTTAGCCGAACGAAGTTATTGTTGTGTTCATAGCTTGACTATAAAAAAATGGTTTTAGTATTTATGTATGTTCGTCAATCGTATATTTTGTGATAGTCCATCCATTGAAGAAGTACCCTCTATTTAAAAAAAAAAAAAATTATAAAACAGAGTTGGTAAAAATTATCTGATAGAACAGCTTTTTTTGAAGTCGGTTATAAAATGAACATGCATATGTTTCTAATGATTTTATTCATTGTCATATTTTTGTAGTCAGGCTATACACAAATGTATACGTCACTCATCACGCCGTTACACATCATTGTATCTCTTGTACAGTCAGCAAATAATTTAACTAAATAACTTAAAATTTATAGTTCACTCCAATCCTACGTACACACTTCTAACAGATACTGGACATAGTATCAATTAGAATATTTTTTTTACTCTAAAGGTTTAATATTACTTATTGCCAAAGACGGTGAACTGGAGTAGAGAAATACCAAAGCGGGGCCCCGAGGTATGAGCCTTGGACCCAACCGGGAACAGTGCTAGATTGTTGATAGTTTAAATGATAGTTTGGGCATTTTTTCTTGCTGACTGTACCTATATATTGTAACACCCGTGCTTTGCTTAGGGGAAGTAAACAGTGGGGTGAGCACGAACAACTATCGTAATCGTATCGTGAACGTAACGAGACCACGTAGCATTGCGATTGGCCGCCTGCCTGAAGCCTGCCAATCGGAATGCTCCGTGCTATCGTTACGTTCACGATACGATTACGATAGTAGTTCGTGCTCACCCCACAGGAGGCTCGTGTTAGCAGTATAACAGTTCGTAAACTTATAAATTACATAAATATTCGCTTCTAATATAAAGTTATTACTTATGATAGTTTAATATAACAACAATACTACGCGTTCATTCTTGCATCTTCACTATACTAGCGTTTTCACCTACTGCTGCACTGAAAAGGTACTTATAAGTACCTAACAGTACGTGGGGTAAGTAACTTTAGGGGCCCCGGGATTACAGAGGGCCCTAGTTGCATAGGGATTGGCATTGGAGCCCCAACCGAAATCTTGTATCGTTTTATAAGTTTTACGATTTGTTGAGATGGCCCATTTTTTGGCTCTGTATTAGAAACCATATAACGCGTGTATCATAACGTGTACATAATGACATCAAGATGAAAATGCAAGTCTAGTCAAGTACAAAACGCGCAGTTCTACAGTTTAATAAGGTAACAAGAACAGATATTATAAAGTGTGATGTTTATCTAATTCGCACAATATCAAAATTAATCAGCCATATTTTTTCTATTTACAACAATCAAGTAGAGTTTGTCTATCATAATAAGTCAGTTTTATATGAAGTATCACTACTTGTCGATAAAGAGTCGATTCTCATTGTCAAAGTTTATCTAAAAGTGGTCACACACGGCGACTTCTCACAGATTTTCATTCAGTTATCATACAATGGAGTTAGTGAAGTTACATAACTAACTGAATTGCTTATCTCGGCGTGTGTGACTGCCTTAAGTGTAATTCTAAAATTTAAAAAAATATGCTTTAATGACCACAGAATAACGTGCTAATTCGTATACAGTAAAGACAGGTACGCGTGTGCAACGGCTGATAATGATACAAGATTTTTGAGATGACTAAAAATGGACTCTAACGCGTACACAATACAATTTATAATTTTATAACGTAGATTCTTCTCAAATGAGAGCAATTAAAGCTGATACGTAAGGCGAGTTACAGCGGTCAAATAATAACAAACTATTAGGTATATGCAAGCCATCGTCTGAATTTATACTACATGCACAAAACATCTTAAGCGACATCGACTTTTCAAAGAAAAAAGGTTACAAACGACATCATAGATATTTTACAGTACAGTGATTTTTCTGTCAATTATTATTGTCGCTTATATCTTTTGGCTATCAGTCATCAACAATGAATTAAATGTGAGTCAAATGTTTAAGATATTTTGCGTCATTTGAGAATAATCGTACATCCCAATAATTGTCTTGAAAGGCAATTAGTGATTCTATTTATTTCATATCAAACATAAGCACAATTTTGTATTACCTGCTAAATACTTGTACTATATTAGAAGCTCAGTTCATCCAGGTTAAAACCCAGCGCCCTTCGCAAAACGATGCTTGAATATTCGCTTTTATTGAAGCGTTTCGATGTTATGACTGTTTATGATATTATATTAGTCTTAAATACACCTGTAATTACCCTTCATGTATTAAAAGTGTGAGAATAATTATGTATGTATAATAGTGATACAGATATCCGGATATCCGGTAGAACACTAATATATACAGATGTACAACAAATAAGGACTTCTAGGAAGGAACGTGGGTCTAATGTTACAAGTATTTTAGTAACTTCCTTACAAGATAAATAGCTTGTGTAAGGAGTCAATTTACGTTGTTTGTGTACTGTGTAGTTTTAGAAGCTCACGGTTGCAAGTCTAGATTTAAAAGGAGATTGCATAATCTATAGTAGTTAAAGATGTAATACGTGCATCAAAGCACTTCAAAGCTACCGAACTGAAGAAAGTCGCACAGTTTTAGGCTGGACAGAATAACCGAATACATTGTATTCAACTTTAGTAAAATAACGTACGGACGTTAATAAAGTCACATAACGATATCAATTCAATAATATAGCTGTACGAAAATTACATTAAATAATAATTACAATTATACGGAAATAAATACTAAAATTATAACAAAGTATTTCTCTTTACAATTCACGAACGCGTTTTATAAAAAATTGATTATCGAAAGTTATTCGTTCGAAATTTAAATAGTAGCAGTGAGTTTCGATTGACCGGATTTATTGTTGCTGTGAGTCATCCGGATAATCGAAAAGCCGGGTAATTGGATATCCTCGACCGTGTGTGGTTACCTCAAAGGTGGTTTCGTCAAATACTCTACTTTGTGGAATTAAAAAAATTTTGCTCATAGATTAGTTAACCTAGCATAATATTTTATTGCAATGCCTCTTAATGACCTGAAAAACTATTGATACCAGATAAAACGGGGTGAATACCTACAGATCAAGATGAATAGAAAGAAATTAAATAGACAGATAAATGTTACAGGTAATTATATAATACATACTTGACATTTTGTAAAAGAAATCCCTTTGAAACCCTTCGATCCCTATTCACCTTGTTTTACGGTACCAACCAAATTTGCTCGCGGTAAAAAATCCGGATAATCTCATCTTCACTGCGGATTATATCTATGGTTACTCACACATATACAAACATAGTTCTAGATATGCTATGCGCATTCGTAAATAGAAAGGTACAATACTGAGGAGCAAGTAGCTGCCATATTTACAACAATTGTTTTAAGTTAAGATTTGGTTTCAGTACGTCTAATAGTGATTGAGCACTATGCTAGCCAATAGTCTATGGTTTTATCGAAGAATGGCTCTGTGCTTTTAATTGTCTATACTTCATCGGGTCTAACGAGATATTAAATCTATTGACACAGACTAAAGAATACCAGACTAATAAGCTATAAAATTACATATGAAAGTACCTAGTTATGTTTTTGTTTGGAAAATATTCTTGAATGAAAGTACAATGTGTAGTGGCGTGCATAGTGCTCGACCGTGAGCAAAGTTGTCAACGAATTTGTTAAAATCGATTTCATCTAACCTTTAGGCGAGTTTTTATATCATGGTAATTAAGTTCTTCGCGTGCTTGGATTGATGGTAACAGCGAATGTAAGGCCAGCGAGATGTGATAAATTATGTAAACAATCTCTACCAATGTACATACGAGTGGTAGGTATATTTAACAAAAAATTACATAAGAATAGTGAAATAAAAGGTAAATTTTATGCAGGCAAAAAATATAATACCCTCGGACTGTTTACATTATTTATCACGATTCATCGGCTTTGCGTCAAATGTAGAGTAGAATATTTAAGAAACAAGGAAATGCGAAAGTGGAAATCAACGCTGTTTCCAATAAAAATGTTTTCAGCTAAGTGAGTGGGACAAGTCGAGTCTAAAAGTCGAAATTAAAAAAAAAAAGGATTTTTTTAAATGTGTTAGCTTGTGGGACCAAAGGATGAACAACGTTTTTTATGAAAGGTTAGACCGTTAGACGAAATGTTTGTTCAACTAAGATTACTAGGATTACTAGGTACCAAAAAAAAAAAATAAACTGAATATTTACTAAAAATTTACACAGTAAGAACAAATGGAGGACGTTGTGCTTGGAATACTCACGCCATTATATCGAACATTTATTTGTGTATAATCAAATTCTACTAACACGCTATTGCCCAATCAGTGATGTGGTTAACAATAGCGTGTTGTTATTAGCGCTAACAGCGTGATTTCCGAATTTACCCAAGGACAGAGATTGGTGTTAAAAAACTCAAAGTTAAAGCTATCTATTTAAACTTTTCATCCATGATATCTGATAGTAACATATTGTTTCCAGTAGGTATCTGAATGCCTAGTGCAATCGTGAAGAATCTAGCAAAAGATATCCTGTAGCGTAAAAGATATCGTAGTATGAGTTTACAGTTTTTAGGAACTCTAAATGTAAACAATCAAGCCGAGGTCATAAATAAAATACAATTTTTTTTGGCGGTCGTATACGTACAACTGTTGGAATTTCCGAACGAATAGGTAAGTTCGGAGAGAACGCTATTAGCGCTAAAAGCATACTCCATGAACGTACCCTATGTAATACTTTCGTAGATTGGCTCATATAATTTTACTGGTCACACCATACAACGATGACTATAAAAATACAACTATTAATAATAAAAATGGAATATACAATTTTTTTCAATCAATTCCTTCTTACAGGGAACTTATAAAAATAAAGTTTTTAGAGACACATCTATATACACTTATTTAGTATGTACGTCTTAATGTAAGATGAATATATTAAATCTAATTTACCTAATACTCCACGATGGCCGGTACGTAGCCTTGTTCGTCATATAACTTGTTCTAAGTAACGCGACAGTTCTGTTCATTATTGAATTTGAATTACTGTTTACAATTTCATTCACTCATTAAACGTTTATAGTTTTTATTTGGCTGGGACACATTTATACTTAACGATTAATATTGTATTTAGATTCATTGTAATCCGACCCGATCCGATCCATGAAACTAAATACTCTTAAATACTCATATAATATCATTTCGTCTATAAATCAACTATCCAGATATTTTCTTTTTAACTGACTTCAAAAGAAGGTTCTCAACTCAGTTGTATGATTTTTCAGTGCAATTTTATGGTTGAAATTCTGTCCCATAACGATAACCGTGAAAAATCTATTAGTACTCTCACATTTGATAGTCAAAACTACCTTACAGATATATTCTGTTGGCTAAAAAGCTGATCGCGTCATAGATTTCCATTTAACTTACACGATATAAACAAGTCTTATCTGAATTTCTGTCTTCAATCAGTCTATCGCAGTCCACCCCTGGACTAAGGCCCCTGTTACGACGCGATTCTATAACTACCAGTAATCATTTGTAAAGAACAACTAACGCCATCTATTAGACAGATAGCAGAACTAATATTCTGCATCGCGTCATTGAAGTTTTCACGAAAAAATCTACATCTTTAGATTCTAAACCAATAATGAACAGACTGTGGCGCAAATTCTGTACACATTAATCAAATAAATCTGTAACTATTTAATTCTAGTCGCTATCTTACACATAACGAGAGATAAAATCTCTCTTATCAACGTTGAAATACGGTCTAAAATCGTTTGAAATTTGCGTCCAAGCTATTTATGAATGATTCCCACTACGTAACTACCGACTAGTTCATATTGACGTCACGCGATGGTACCGGGGACGCAGCGCAAGGTCCTAATTATGATCGACTTCTCAATTCGTCTTCCGGCAATAAGAGTAATTTTTTAAACAAACTACCTTACTACGACGAAATACGTGCTATAATCGCGGGAATTTAATAACATACTATTTGTTTAACCGCTTTCGACATACCTTACTACGTCGGCATAAGGTCTAATATCGATCGTTAGTCGGGCGCGTTGAGTAGTGACTGTGACTCGACGAGTTGACTAGCGTCGATGAGGCTGACTTGCATGGCGTCGAGGTTGGCGGTGATGACGTCAGACCGGTTGAGGCTGAAGGGGAAGAACCGTGACACGTGCCGCCGTTGGGACACTGCGAGCTCCTCACCGTTGGACTGCCGTCTTGATAATATTGACATTGACGTCAGTTTTTCATTTAGCTGCTGGATCTGTAAAGAATCAATATACAAATCAGGTAAGGCATAACATATGACATGGCCGTGTGTGCATACTTGCATAGTAATGATTTAAATTTTATGCAGATAAGACGCGTGCAACATTTGGACAAATATATCCGGCTCGAAGGACCGTTATGCAAGTGGTCCTTCGAGCAGGTTGTAATTTATGCTCATCTCTAACTCGTAGCTCCACGCTCGTAGCACACTAGCTTGTAGCTCGTAGCCCACAGCTCCACTCGTGAGTGTACACAGTGACGTGCAGTAGAACTCAAAAGTGCAGTAGCAATCCTACGTAACTATAGCGTCAACATTCTAGCGCTACTTGTGACCTTTTTCTTTTAAGATAATTTACACACATATAATTTGTTCTTCCGTAGGAATATTATCGATACTTTCGTTATTACTACTTAAGCAACCCGTGGCCGAGTGCGGAGTGGTTCTAGCATGAGGTTCATGGAGATGCAAATCATCAACATTTACATCAAGCAAATTTTGATGGTTCGAATCCTACGATCTTGCAATAACACTTTTTGTGTTTCATTTATAAATTAATATCAGGTTGATGAATAAAATATGTTTCTTAAGTAGAATTTATTATTTGTTAAACTTTAGCAAAGATCAACATAAAATGTAAAAAGAATGCCAACTTCATGCAAAATTACTTTATCAATATTTAAAATTATATTTTTGTCATAAATATAAAAAATCGTTATAAGCTGGAATCGAACCACAAATATTTTTAATCACTGTGAATCAATAGTATCTTGCTTCAGCCACTTAGCTATCAGGTAAATTACTGTATTAGTATCTAATGACACACACACACATATGTAAACACACGCCACACCATATTGAGCGTTGTTGTGCTAATGCACTTATGAGCTGTGCCTGTACCTCGGCCCTGACGCCGTAGTTGTGCACGTGGTACTGCACGGCGCCGGCGCCGCGCGCGTCCAGCGGCAGCAGCCAGCGCTCGTAGCACTGCGCCCACAGCTCCATGCCCGCCACGCTCGTGCACGGGCACAGCCGCCCTAGCTCCGCTGATGAACTCGTCGGGACTGGGATATGCGCTGCGTGCAAAGAAGAAACGATTAGTTATAATAATAATAATAACAACGTAATTCCACAAAAACTGTTACATTATGCACGTACGTTCATGCGTGCGTGTGCAATGTCTCTGTGTCTGTGTGTGTGTGAGCGCGCGCGAGTGCGTGCGTGCCTCTGTGTGTGTGTGTGTGTGTGGTGTGTGTGTGTGTGTGTATAGAATTGGAGAATTATTAAAGTGAGCAGTGTCTATCCGTCTCTATGCAATGCACGTCCCTAAAGTGTTCTAATATACTCACATAGCCTATGCGTTTGCGGCGCAGGTTTGACCCCCATGAACAGCGGGTTATAGAACAACGCCGTATCCTGCTCCGAGAACTGCTCGCCCCAGTCCCACACCGGCCTCTGGACGAAGTTCTGTACGAGAAAATATACCTTTGTAGATTATTCCAGAAATATCCATATGAGTAGTAACGTCATTGGTTGGATTGACATCACGACCTAACCTTACTTTATGTACCTATACCAAACTTATCCTTTCAGCAAAATCGGTCCAGTGATTTAGGCGTGGAAGCGTAACAGACAGTTACTTTCGCATTTATAATAATACTATGACCTAGATTGCCTCTGTAACAGTGCTAGAGAGTACTTTACGTGAGATGCTAGGTTCTCTGTAGCGAAAATAATACTGGTCCCCAACACCGAAATCTTAATACTAGCAGTATCATCATTATTTTAGTGCCAACCCCGGTTGCTTCCAGAGCTTGCCCTGTGGAACCCGGCATATCCATTCCTCCTGATTAATTTACCTTCTAAACCCAAGAAGAAATCTTGTGGCAGAATCCAGTCCGTAAATCAGCAGCCGCTGGTCAGATTGGCTGATCATGGGTCACGAAGACCCTTATACTCTTTAATTATTCAGCACCGAAGATACTGGGTGAGACATAATTATGTTCACATACCTTAGTGACCGCCAATTCCCGATCCCTCGCGCAGTTGAACAGGAAGGTATCAAAGATATGATTGTGTGCGGTGTCAGCTAGCGTGGTGAGGTACGTCTCGCTGAACTGGAAGTGTGCCGGGAACTGCTGTAGGAGCTGCCACACGCAGTCCAGGAATAGCAGGAAGACAGGGGCCGCTTGTGCCGCCGGGGCTTCCCGGGTTTGCTCCTTGGGGTTGCCGGGACGAGGTAGGCCGAACCTTTGGTACAATGTTTTTTTCTAATTTATTTAAACTTTTTACACAAATACAAAATCATTGTACAAAGGTGGACTTAATGCCGTAGGCATTTTCTGCCGGTCAACCTTAGGGTGATGCAGAGATATTCATGTCGAAGTAGTTCCAACTCTCATAACGATACTTCGTGCACCTAGCGTGCACGAAGTATCGTTATGAGAGTTGGAACTATTTATTGATACAAATAATAAATTGTATGATGAAAATAATAATACTCTGAAAATTTATAAGCATTATTATATATCCATACAAATTAATATAATCGGTACAAACATCACAACAAATTGTAGACGTTGCCATAATACCTATTAAACTTATTACAGATATTATACGTGTGGAGGATGAGGTGTTTCTATGTCACAATGGTTCTTCGACCAGGCAAGGTCGACGTCTGATGGGCCACGGCTTAACGGATATCATTGGGATATTGCGTATATTCTAACTCCAATTTCGCGATGCAGACATGGTAGTTTTGTAGTAATTCAGCTTGCATTCACTAGATGGCGTTAGGTACATGTGGTATCGCCACAGATGCAACTGGAATCGCTGACGTAGTCTACGCTGTCACCTGAAGGAATATAATCAGTACCGACCTGTCGCAGAAGGGGTGTCCGAGCGCCACCCACTCCTTCTGCACGAGCGACTGGAAGCCCGACACAGTGCGCGAGTGCGAGTCTACCAACAGTTGTGTCAGGCACGACACTAGCGCCGCGTAGTCCACGCCGTCACCTGTAAAACACACCAGTTAGTAGTGATGTGTCGAATATCCGCGGATATCCGAGGCAGAAGATCCGTATCCGTGGATATCCGAGGGAAAAGATCCGCTTCCGCGGATATCCGAGGGAGAAGATCCGTATCCGCGGATATTCGAGGGAGAAGATCGGTATCCGCGTATATCCGAGTGAGAAGATCCGTATCCGCAAATATCCGCGAGAAAAGATACGTATCCATATTTTTGGCGGTTCGTTTATCTTATTAGTTTTCAATACATTCATGAAATCGCTATCACTCGTATTAATTACTATTAATTTATTAATTGCCCTTCAATATATTTTTTATTTCCAAAAATCAAATATAGAAAGAACCGATTTTATTTGAAATATTAGCTTGTTACGCAACACGTGACTATGAAGCGATAATTTTCATTTCTAAGTCACTATTAATTCAAAGTCACGCGCATTGACACCGATTGAGTAAAAAAAGTTAACCCCTTAGTTACGCTCGCATTATACCCTCGGATATTTGGTGACAAGACCCGTATCCGCGGATTTGTCACCAAATATCCGAGAAATGTTATGGTAATGACTGACCTTCCTGTAAGACGACAGTGACGTTGTTACTCAGCTGCTGAGCGGCGTCGTCAGCGAACTTGATGCAGTTGGCCACGTACCGCAACCATCTACTTGAGTCCAGTATTGAGTAGTACTGCGAGTCTTGTATCTGAAGGGTTAAAAAAAAAAAACATAAGTCCAGAATACTCTAAAGTCTAAAAAGCAATGAAATTATACTATTAGTTATGTTTTATGGTATGCCATTTTCCTACTAAGCATGTTAGGTATTTACAAAAAATACTTTTATCCTGTTGAATTAGGCACAAAATCTAAATATGTAAACCTATAAGTCTATATATCCGCATTCTAGAAACTACATTACAAAGAGTTTTTTCTAGTTTTAGTTTTGGAATTGTATGGCATGGTATAATTTATATTTATCTAACTGTTGTCCGTGACTCCACCCATGTGGATGTCGGTTATCGTGACCTAACATAGCCTATATCCTTTTCCATGGTCTAACTTACCCCTGTACCAAATTTCATCAAAATCGGTTCAGTGATTAAGACGTGAATAATAGACAGCGAGATAGAAATACTTTCGCATTTTAAGTATGGATTCACGTTGCTTTGCTAATTTGGCATTCAATTTAAATAACTGAAGACATTCATAAATGTTACTTTGAGACTTAATTAGGCAGACTTAACACCCACATTTCATCAATCATTATAACCGGTCCCAAGTATTTTTTTTTATACCACTTAGGCACACAAGCACACGGCCCACCTGATGGGAAGTGGTCACCGTGGCCTAACACCCACATTTCATCAATCATTATAATCGGTCCCAAGTATTTTTTTTTATACCACTTAGGCACACAAGCACACGGCCCACCTCATGGGAAGTGGTCACCGTGGCCTATGGACGTATGCAACACCAGGGGCGTCACACTCGCGCTGCCGACCCTGAAGAAACCTTCTAATGCCCTTCTTGAAGAACCCCATATTGTAGTCGCTTGGGAAAACCACCGCGGGGAGTTCATTCCACAGCTTGAGTGCAGAGTGTGCGTGGGGTGAAGTGCCTTTCATACCGCACAGTGCGCACCGTTTCCAGACGCAATGTGTGAGGATGAATTCCCTGCCACGTATTCCGGGCACTATTGTTCACTCGAGCCATGCATCTGAGGCTGAGTCTGGGCTGTATATCTGTCTGAATAAATTTAATAAAAATATAATTGAATAAAGATATTTGAATTTCGATTACCCAAAATCCTCCGAGCGTGGTTGGCGTACACAACTCAGAGAGTTTCTTATACGACGTCTGCAGGGTGGCGAGTGGTGGCAGAAAACCTGGTCCGGTCGCGTTCGTGTACGTGTTCCCACATAAATATATGACGTGAGGAGGCGTTAGCTTGGGATGTGAACGGCGCACCTGTGAAAATAGATTGTATTAACATAACATAAGGTCCAATTTGGTATCGCAGAACGACCTCCGTCCCCGCAGAGCGCGGGCCTGGGGGTGACGGGTGGAGCCGCCTGTCACCCTAGCAGAAGCAGTGCAGGGGGCGCGCATTGCGTGCCTCCCCATACCCGGGGGCGAGTTAGGGACCCCGTGGTCCCCGCACCGGATGAGGGCCAGATCGAGAGATATGGCCCTGGGTCGGCCGGGGTGCGAGGGATATGGTTACGACAATCTCACCTCCGACAACCGACGGCCCACTAACGGCGTGTGTTTTAGTCGGTTCGAGTCCGACATAACCTATGGTAGTAGTGGGACAAAGATTCCCAGTAGTACCATTAATGGCACTAATCAATGGTACAGCTAGGAAAGAGGGCCTCCTCCGGCTCCGGCGGGGGAGGTATCCGTGGGGATTTTTCGCACGATAAAAAGAAAAGGTCCAATTTGGTATTATGAAAAAAGACTTGTGGCTTTTTGATATCTCCTGTGTAAGTATCTTTTCCTGGTATTTGTCATTATGGGTGCTTTTTCTTTTCCTTCTTTATCCTATTTTGTCACGGTTGCGTCTTTGCCTCCAAAGCAAAATGGCTGTGGTTCGGCTGCCTAATCATGCCTATTTTTCTCCAGAGTAGGCAGGGACAACAGCATGCCATCTGCTTCTATCCTTATTGATATTCATCCTTCTAATCATTTATTATGGCGTGCTGATTAACGGACGAGGTTCTGAAGTACTGTCCTCGGCTTTGGAGTTTTGAGTCACTCCTGAGATGAATCTATCAGGGGGAGAAGGAGAGCAGATCTTGGCTGTGAAGTGATAACTTTGAATACAGCTGGGATTGGCACTCAAATAATGGCATGTAGGGTCGTAACTTACATACAGATTTTTTAAAGAATGGTTTATAACAAACTACGTCACAAATATGAAAACACCAGTGTCGTGCGTAATATCTAACTGATCCTACTTGCGTGCATACGTCATTGGTATGTGGGCTGAATCTAAGAATAACTCATGTAGGTATTTGAGTACCTATTTAATAATATTTGAGTATTTGATGAGCTAGATATATTTATAAACCATACTGGTTAACCTATATGTTTATTAGTACTTTATACTCAGATCTGTAAATATTAGAAGGCGTAGGCAGATTAGTATTTACTTTTATACCCATATTTAGCTACTACATTTTTGTCCCACTTTCATGGGGCGAGAGCTTCTACTATTCAACCGGGTCTTATTCATAGGATGCCATCAAAATATAGTGGTACTTGCCATTACTTTTTTAAGGGAAATGTGTGAGTTTTTTGTGAAGGGTAAGCTCAGTCAACAGGAGGGGGCCAAACCAAAACACGTTGCGAAGTTATTTAAAATTATTGAATCCTAGATATCGGCTCTACCCGCGTAGAATTCTGATCCCATTCATAGCTGATTAGCGTGATGATATATCGTCTGTACCTGAAAATGTAGCTTACAAATGGCTAAAAAAAAATTGAAATCAGTCCAATAGTTTTTGAGTTTATTCGTTACATACAAAAACACAAATCTTTCCTCTTTATAATATTAGTGTAGAAAACATACCTGCTCTAATAAAACACTTTCCGCCGTCGCCGACTGTTCTGTCTGCAGTAACTCCCCACTCCTCAACAACGCCGCCCCCTCAGGCCTCCCCCAAACCCATATCGGTACTCTCCCCGACCGAAAGTGCCTCGCCGACTCCATTAGATTATAATCCAGTACAGAACTGGGAACTATTAACGTCTCTCCTGCCGTCAGCATAAAAGCATCAGACGTTCCATTAATACATGTTATTCTCCAATGAGGACATTCACACCTTTCTAACTCCCTTTTCCAGTCTCCAGTCCGCTGGAACATGTTCATGTCTGAGGGTAGAGTGGGGTAGTAAGGTTCTCTGTACTCGAAGGCGAAGAGTAAGTCGTGGCGTTTTGGAAAGGCGTGGTGCATTAGTGCGAGGGCTATCTTGCGACCGTTGTCGATTGGTGAGTTCGCGAAGCTGAATGTGAGGACCTTCATGTTCTGGAAAAGATTGAGAAGGAATTTCGATTATGAATCTATATTTTAATTAAGCACCTGCTTAGGGAGTATTCCTTTAAACTATGTTTGCATTAGGCTCTTCGCTTGGCGTGGGGTTACCAGGATTCGAACCCGGGACTTCTCATCGACATTAAGTACAGTTTAGTATCCTACTTCCTACTAATATTAAACATGTAAAAGTTTATGAAGATGTTTTTTATTTGATCACGCTCTAAACACTGAAAGGATCTGGCTGAAATTTTGAAAAGGGATAGTATAGCCTGGAATAACACAGCTACTTTTCTTCCCGGGAATAGATTACTATGGGTTGCGGGAACGGCAACAAAAATCCACGCGTGCAAAGCTGCAGGCAATAGCTAGTTATAAAAAAGTAACCATACATTTGAATATATCCCATTCTACTATATTACACGAGTTTTTTACTAAACAACGGTATCTAGGATAGATCTAGATAAAAGTAAACGAGGTACTGAAAAAGTAATCTTGATTTAAGGTTACTTTTAAGTACCTATCTACATTCATGTTAACGCTTATCGTAAGATATTATCATATCATATTTAATTAATATTTCGAAGGTTAAATTACAAATGTAGAAGGTCTCGATCTATTTGGTGGTACTTAGGTATACTTATATAAGCTTTCATTTAAGTGTACCAGTTTTGTGCTTCAAGTGGTTACAAGTAGTTACATATACCTATATGTTACTATTTGTAACCACATAAAGATTGTTAACAATGCTAGGCGTAGGGCAACACGTTGAACGGGTAATACTCGAAATAGGTCTAAATTAAGTAAGTTAACATTATACGGTGCGTTGGTCTCACACCTTCATAATAAAGGACATGTTTCAATAACGAGTTATGGTTGAATTTCGACCAGCTGAGCACTTTGGAACCGAAAGAACGAAGTCCGCTCATTGTTTTTGAATGGTCTATCGGCCTTTCCGACCCTGTTTGACCTCCCAACCACGAGGGGAGAACCTACACTAGAGCATTGTACTTTGTTTAATAGTTGTTCTGACTTGCAGGTGAGCAGCACGAGTGTGACGCCCCTGGTGTTGCATACGTCCATAGGCCACGGTAACCACTTTCCATCAGGTGGGCCGTGTGCTTGTCTGCCACCTAAGTGGTATAAAAAATAAAAAAAAAGATTAGCTTGGGCCTCAAAGATGTTGGTAGGACGGTCCTACTAACATCCTAAACGCCCAAGCCAAGTGAATGTAGACCTGACGTGTACAGTGAGTCAGTCACACTCACACTAGACGTATTTTGACGTATAATTATAGTACTTCATGTAGATGCTAAATAGATACACGTAACCGTGTGTTTATCGTGGTCACACCACGTGACACTCATACCAGTTAGCCGCGCGCTAATCTGATTAGATAATGAACCGAAACAGATTCACATTCATATACACATCTGCAGGAATGTGCCAGTTATCTTATGTAAATAAATATGCGATGTTTTCGTACTATTCTACGAGTATTATTGATAACTGGCTATAATATGATATTTTTGAAAGTTTATGCGAATGTTATGTATTGAAATATAACTATTTTAGAGGAATTGCATCGCGATTTGTTTTTAACTGAAAAACAAGCGAAACATCGGGATCAGAAACAATACCACATATACACTCACGCCTTTTCCTTCTGCCGCGTGATTCTCGGCAGAGTAGAATTTGGGCCACCCCATCTCCTCCCATGCGGTGTCTTACAAGGCGACTAAGGTATAGGGCTGTTTAACATCACACAGATATATACAGCCCAGACTCAGCCTCAGATACATGGCTCGAGTCAACAATAACACAGTAAAAACTCTATTTATACTATGACAATAGTGCCCGGAATACGGCAATAGGCTCACCCTTATTACGTTACATGGGACCTAATAGGTACAACGATTGGTAAAATGTGGGTGTTAATTCACCTCTGCCTAACCCTCCGGGGACAAAGGCGTGATTGTATGTAGGCAACATCCGCTAACAGCTTATTTGTCCTTATACACTTCCACGAGGTACTTCTACTGTCATGAATCCTTTCATGGAAGCCCACCAGTTTAACACAACACATTTATTTTTATTTGGGAGCGTTTGCTTTGCTGGGTGAGTCGATGGTGTAGCGGTAACGAGTACGACTATGCATGTCCTAGATTCAATTCCTGGATTGAACATAATGGTATTAGATTTTACTGTTAGTAAATTCTCAGTGTCAACATAAAGGTTACAAAAAGTGGCCTGTTATTATAACGTGGGATTGAAACTTGTTGACTAAAGACAATATCTTAAGATGGTCTAACTAATCACCTATAAGTCGGTAAACATGCTGATTAACGGCCGAGCTTCTGGCACAGACTTTCCTCTCGGGGTTAGGAGGTCAGCGGCAGTCGTTCCAGAAAAACTGACAACGACCAACGAAATTTAACACATTCAATACTATAACTTGCTTTCGTTGTGATGGAAATGGTAGGTTTATCCTGTTTTTATTTATATTGATTAGTCATTCATTGGTTACATAGCATACATACCTTGCATATAACCTGTAACCCTTTCACCTTCCCGGGAACTTCGCCGTAGGGCATCAGTCGTCTCCGGCGCGAGGGGCCCCCGTCTGTGAGCCATACTGCGCTGACACCCGTGAGAGGTACATCGAACGCGCCGAGGAGGAAGTTACGTTGACAATACTCCTGGAGACATGATGACAGCAATTATTAATTCTTTTTGATTGAATGGACTAGCTAGGTGGACTGATGACCTGCAAAAGGTGGCTAATGGTGGAAAAAAGTGGCGCATATCGGGAGAGACCTATATCCAGCAGTGGACTGCAATAGGCTAATTGATTGATTGATTGATTGATAAGAATGGAAAAAATGAATCGCATTCTTAATCGATTTGAATAGCATATTAGTTGCTTTAAAATTTCATTCAATTTATTAATTCTTGCTGTTTTCTTGGTCCGCAATATTCACACCTGTATTTCCCGAAGCTAAATCTTCTTTCTCTTTCTTTCAGTAGGCAGTATTATAACACCCATATTTCGCTATGATTTGCGATGTGGCGTAATAGGGGGCAAACCTATGGCCGTCAAGCGGGTACTTTGTCATGGGCTGTATAGGGATAGGGCTGTTCTCAATCCGGCAGTTAACTATACTACTACTCTAGAGGTGGCGCACAAGCGTACGCTTATGGCTCTAGACTCAATGCTCAATCTAAGCATGGCTAGTATATGAGATGGGAATATTTTTTTTAGAAGATTGTAAAAATACTCGTATAATGTACAAAGCACACCCACCCTTATGGACCTGTACCTGTGCAAAGAGTCAAATATTTGCAGCGAGCAAATAGTGCACACCCGCACCACAAAAAACTACTATAGCAAGAGTCCTTGCGGTCCTCTTAAAAAAATACACTGATAAAACGTTATTGAGAGGTCAAAAGAATTCATTTCTCTACTCTCGGCTCATGCGGCCTTGGTAACTGGCTAATGAGCGTCCTTGCTTTGAAACACGGTTAATCTAATTCTGTTAGTTTCTCCACAAAGCGATTAAGTCAATTCGTTTAAACTGTACAATGACGTCATTGTTTGCTTGAAAAGTAAAATGGATGTTAAAAACTCTAGACTATGACACACAAACTGAAATCTGGCTGGGGTATATGATGGCTTTTTCAAGATTTTCGGGGCCCGAGCCAACTTCAACTATTACCGGTTGGTATAGACGGTACTTGCGCAGGCTTTCCTTTTGGGGTTGGAAAGTCTGACGGCATGAGAGGCTCTCAGAGCCGTATACGCCAAACCTAAAGTAGGAGGAGAAAGCGGACCCTGAGCGAAGGAGCGAGGTTTGAAGGGGTGCCGTGAAAGCTGGATGAACCAGGCTCAAGGAGAGAGTGGGGGAAATGGATGAAATGGCTCGAAGACGTCGCGGGTATTATGTATTTAAAAATTTAATTCATAGGATTTTTAGAGATAATAAAGAGGAATAATATTAATAAGCAGACAGGCTCTAAAGTGAAAGTCTCGGTTGCATCGGACATAACGCAAAGATGATGATGATTTCAGGTATACTCACATCGTTGCTAGAGTTCTCCAAGGGTACGAACGATAATTTGTAGTTTGTGATGAAGAGTGATCCGAAGCGTCCGCGGTCCCATTCGCTGAGAGGTGTTAACATCACCACGCTGTGTGCCGCGCCGGTAACAAGCTCGCCTGAGAACAATAACATTTTCTTTTAATATGAATCACAACGTGAATGTAACCTCTTGGTATCTTCGTAGCGCCTGGTACCTTAACCTTTAAGGTCAAAGTACTCAACATAGATATCATCCAAGAATTGGACAGGACTGGTGTAGAAAATGTCAATGACGGGGATAAACCACTTTATCTTGACCGCTTTCTGGATCGAGGAATTGAAATGAGTCTCTAGTTTCGGCAATATCTAGTTATCCCGAATAAATAAATAAATAAAAAATAAATAAATAAATTATCCACAGTTTCGTACCGCTCACTGTGCGTTGTGTGTAATTAGACGTTGTTGAGGCACTTCTTCTTCTTCTGTCGAATCGATGGTGCTTCTACTCTCAAATTCTATTTTCCCAGTATGCTGCTACCTGAATCGCATTCTCGGAGGCACTCATTAGGTCCTCCGGTGTACAGGTAGATGGACATGCAGCACCCGTTAGCAGGTGTGCCATTGTCTGTGGAGCTACTCCACACTCACACCCCTGTTTACTTTTTTGTTGAGGCACTTACATAATATAATGAAGTATCGATATATTTTTATTGGTCAATAGTTTTGTCATAATATTTACAGCAGGTCTGAAATAAAACTGAAACTTCCTCTGTACAGTGGCCAGTGGGTGAAAGGGAAGGCCACAGTTGCCATTCAAAGTTTACTTTTTTTGTTTGAGTCAGTGTATTTTCTGCCGATGACATCAATAGCGGCTTTGCAGTCACGCAACGGCAGCACGTCATCCTAAGTTTTACAAGATGACGTGTAAGATATGTACGTAGCTGGTGATGTTTGTAAGGATTCACTTGCATTCGGTATTTCCAAGGTCGTTACTTTTTGGACACGCTTTTATTATTTTTTCCTTTCCGCTTATGTGACTCATACTTTAAGAAGTTGAAATTATTCGATGAAAAGAATAGTTAATCAAGTCCGAGCGACTTGTATTATATTTCGCCAGACACAACTTTACCAATTTAAACATTTGGCGACCATATCTTAGGCTATGTCATGCATGACCCTTTGAATCTCACTTCATTTTTTCATCTCTCGTAAAGGGGCGAGATAGTGATAATCTACAGGACATATCCAGGCATTGGAGATCTATAGGGGAGGCCTATGTCCAGCAGTGAACTTCCTATGGCTGAAATGATGATGATGATTATGATCCAGGCATTCCAGACTTCTTAATGGAACTGATAATTCCTAGCAGAAAAACAGTATACGCGGTTCAGGAACAGAACTCTCACTCAGGATCTGGCAATCGCACGCACACAAGCGCAAACTATACCACGCACTGGACCAACGAAGCAGTCATACACTCATAATGCACACACAAATGTATATTAAAAGTATATCAACAAAAACGGCAATGACCTAGACGTCACAAAGACTGAGTCATCATTAATATTAATATTTTTATGTTATTAAATTTCGCTCTGATTAACAATTTATGTAAATATTTCTTTCTTTTGACACTGAAATGGAAATAAATGTGGCTCCTTGATGTCAGCAGTAAGACTAAGGACATTAGCAGTCTGTTTTAGTACGATTTTTCACAAGCTTATATTTAGCTTCCCGTGTTTGTATGTTACCTACTTTGGAAGATCAAATCTTGAAAACTAAAATCAAGCAATTACTAATATTGTCAACGACAATACAATTTATTGTATTGATTTGAAACTTTGCACGAATGACAATAAATTAATTTTGATCTGCGCTAAATAGACCTTGGAAGGCTGATCATACAATGTAAGCTTCAATGATGATGAATCAGCCAAACCCACAGTTAGACTGGAAAAGTGAACCCCGGAGTCCGAGGTAAGCTTAAGGTATATTTTTATTCTTCGCGTACAAAAACGTGTCGTACCGTGCCAGTCAGTGCAGTTGCGTGCTGACAGGTATTAGTTTGTGACAATGTGCATTGCAATTGTTGTTATTGGTTATTGTTCTAATTTGATAAGTTATCGACTAGAAGAATAATCCATACTATAAAATACTATCGTTCATGCGTCTGTTACTTATACTACTAAAGTACTAACGACCTGACTGACGTCACATTTTTACAAAAGATTGCTTTAATCGAACCGATAGTTCATAATGACTAACTAAAGATACAGTCATGCTCACGCATATATTTCGGAAATGCCTCCCTTTTCGGATCAAACAAAACAGAAAAAAGGTGTTCAAGGCTCTATAGGTATTTGGTACGGGTCTTTTTTTACCACTTAGGTGGCAAACAAGCCTACGGCCCACCTGATGGAAAGTGGTTACCGTGGCCAATGGACGTATGCACGCCAGGGGCGTCATACTCGCGCTGCCGACCCCGCAAAAACCTACTAATGGCCTTCTTGAAGAACCCCATCCTGTAGTTGCTTGGATAAACCACGGCAGGGAGTTCATTCCACAGTTTAAGCGTGCAGGGGAAGAAGTTCCTTTCATACCTGACTCTAGGTCTATGATTTCCACAATTTTTACACAGGTCTATATACAGGGTGTCCCAAAATTCAAGGATAAGCCGGCAATAGGGGGTGGCCCTACTTATGGCTGCTCAGGAAAAAATAAGAAAAAAAATATATCTTTATTTTTTTTTAAATTACTCGAACTTTTTTAAAATCCCTCGAAATTCGGTACCCTTCATGATATTTTCAACTACCAGGTCCACAATTTTGCAAATATTTTTGAACTCTTTTCTGTATTAGCAAGCTAAGAAGCATGGCTATCCATCACCACCCTGAAAAATTATAGCATATTTGTTGTTATTTTACAAAAATAAGTCAAAATATTTTTTTGTCGTCAAATTTTCATACATTTTTACTTTCGACCCACTTTATCTTATCTCGGTGAAAAAAAAAAGTATGGACACCACTATGGCATTCTTTTCCAAAAATTGGCGCAACTATCCAAGATTTCAAAACGGTATAATTTGGGTATGATATTATAATGAAATACTAAAAAAAAATTTTTTTTTGTAAATAAGTATCACATTTATTACATTGCTCTTATTGAAAATCACCAGATTTACTTTGTACACAATGCATTCATCCTCAATAAAAAATCATTGACGGGACTTGTGACAAAGTGGTAACCGAGTAGGTTATCACATTACGAGGTTAAGCAACATAAGCCAGGGTGGTTTTCGGATGGATGACCATTCTTAAGACATTGAGACACCTCCATTCCTCAGAAAGTACGTTAGGCCGTCGATCGTAGTGGCCATACGAGCATCTATGACAGTTGTTACGGGTAGTCGGAGCCCTAAAAGTCCAACAACTGGACGCACTACATAACTTTGATATCGCCAATGGGTAGTGGAGGTCAGGTGGCAGTCGCTTCACGGAAAATTTCGCGGTTCTGCTGTTTCACAGTTAACCATAAAATGGTATAATTTTATAATTATTGCATTATTGTTAATATTTTTTTTATTTTACATTTTTTATTGTTTGCCACCGGCATTAATACATTTTATTTTTCGTGCATTTCTTTTGTCCGAAATATAATCCGTAGCCGCATTGATATTTGAATGAAACTAGTCCAACATTGCAATTGCTTTCGGAAACCTAATTGTTCTTAAAACAATTCCAATAAAACTCTGAGCCTCGGATTTCCCGGCTAACTGTGAAACAGCAGAAATGCGAAATTTGCCGTGAAGCGACTGCCACCTGACCTCCACAACCCACTGGCGATATCAAAGTTATGTAGTGAGTCCAGTTGTTGGACTTTTAGGGGTCCGACTAACTGTTATAGATACTCATATGGCCACCGGGATCTACGACCTAACGTACTCTCTGAGAAACAGAGGACGGAGGTGTCTTAATCTTAATGTCTTAAGAATGGTCATCCATCCGAAAACCACCCTGGCTTATGTTGCTTAACCTCGTAATGTGATAACCTACTCGGTTACCACTTTGTCACAAGTCCCGTCAATGATTTTTTATTGAGGATGAATGCATTGTGTACAAAGTAAATCTGGTGATTTTCAATAAGAGCAATGTATTAAATGTGATTCTTATTTACAAAAAAAAATTTTTTTTAGTATTTCATTATAGTATCATACCCAAATTATACTATTTTGAAATCTTGGATAGTTGCGCCAATTTTTGAAAAAGAATGCCATAGTGGTGTCCATACTTTTTTTTTTCACCGAGATAAGATAAAGTGGGTCGAAAGTAAAAATGTATGAAAATTTGACAACAAAAAAATATTTTGACTTATTTTTGTAAAATAACTACAAATATCCTATAATTTTTCAGGGTAGTGATGGATAGCCATGCTTCTTAGCTTGCTAATACAGAAAAGAGTTCAAAAATATTTGCAAAATTGTGGACCTGGTAGTTGAAAATATCATTAAGGGTACCGAATTTCGAGGGATTTTAAAAAAGTTCGAGTAATTTAAAAAAAAATAGAGATATATTTTTTTTCTTATTTTTTCCTGAGCAGCCATAAGTAGGGCCACCTCCTGTTGCTGGCTTATCCTTGAATTTTGGGACACCCTGTAGATAAGATGTAAATTTGTAAATACCAGGCTACTATAACAACGGAGAAGATAAGCACGAAGATACTACAGAATACCTTGTCGGTTGTATAGACAATAGGACAAAACTCTTTAGTATACATCTAACGGTACCAGGTTTGCATAACACATAAGGCGTTTAAAACAACACAGCGAAATGTTTACGCGCGTTATGTTTTTCTTCTGATATAAATTGAAGTATCTATCGGCCTTCGCATTCAGCGATCTGGACCACGGTTTTTATCGCGATTCAGCGAAGGAAATAAGAATTTGCGCAATACGCGCTGACCGTGAAAACTGTCTTTGAACGACGCGATGCTTGGAAATCATGAGGTTATTGTATACGTTCAGTGTACATCTATTATATTTGTTTAAGTATTTCTATAAGGAAAATCTTAAGCGTAAAGAAATAATTGTCTTTTGACTCAGGGTAGATACATAAGGGGATAAACATTCATCCACGGTATTTGTCCATTACGTTATGAGTGCTATGACGGTTGCATTGGGCCAACGAACGTAAGCCTGACACATTAAAAACATTAGTGCCTATTATCACAGAATAAGTAATCTATTTTATATAAGTACCGGAATATTGAACTATCGACATTTACGTAATCTTAACGTTTTAATATAAACAGTCTACGGACAATGTGTGCAGCCGGTTTTAGACTAATAGATATTATGTGGTCACCTCGATTTTGCCCGATATGTTATAAATAAAATAAAATAAATTAGTCGAGTTCAGGTGTCATTTGAGTCTGTGAATTCTCTTTTCGCCGTTTCTTTCGAGCTGGCCCTCTTCGGGTGTAGGGACCACGGGGACCCATCTAGCCTCGGGTACGGGAGCTCTCTCCCACATGAGCGCGGGCCTGGGGATGACAGGTGGAGCCACCTGTCACCCTAGCAGAAGCAGGACGAGGTGGCGAGGCGATACGCGCCTGTATTCAAAGCCCGAAATCATAGGTACATTTAGAAATGAACATCGATTTCAATTTCATTCGTACGGAAGGATTAACGTAGACACTAGGTTAAATCAGGTAGGTGAAGTCGGCTGCAAAATCGTTTGAAGGCGACTGTACAACTGTACATACCACAGCGAATTCATTTGAAAATATAGACCGGTTTTCCTTTTCACTACATTTTGCAAACGTCTCGGCCAGTGCTACCTAATAAACGGTGAATCCACATTCCACGCCACAAAAGCCTAGGTTGCTAAGTAGAAATAAATTATTGCATATTTACGAGCTTTGGTTTTGAGGTATGTTTGTGTGTATTACAAGTTTTTTAAAGCCTAGTGAGTATAGTATTGCCAGTGCTAAAAACTCTTCTTTGGCATTGACTGGATGCTCATATAGACCAATGCACTGTGCACGGTTTCGGTAACAAAATTCAAGAATGCCAGTAAAATCGTGAAAGTAGGATCAACGCAGTTGAAAGTAGATCAAAATATATTTGGAGTAAGGTGAATTAATAGAACGAATAATACAAACATATCGAGAGCGGGTGTGGCTTGAAGCATTTTGATACTTTAGGATAAAGGTACGCTGAGATTTGGACATGTAGAGCGAATAAGTAATGATCGACTGACAAATAAAACAAATAAGGAAAATCTTAGTGGGTAGGATGAGTCGAACCGATCATTCAAAAAAAAACTGGTGGCCTTGCATGAAAGGTTCCACGAGAAGAGAGCAAACTCTCGCGATTCGTGAAGTAAGAATAGAAGCAAACTGCGAGCCATTTTCTCTGCCTACTCTGGAGTGTAAAGGAGTATTATGAATACTAGTTTACAGCTAAACAAGACCACCTCTGCTCTGCTATTCACGACTGAACCAGCATGACTGAATATAGTAAATATTTGAAACTAGCTGATCCTGCGAACTTCGCACCGCCTAACAGTCGATTCTTTATTATTTTTTTCTCTGCGTAAGAACCATCCTCGTACTTCAAGGAATATTCTAAAAAAAGAATTTGCGAAATCGGTTCAGCCGTTCTCGACATTTGCGCTTAGCAACACATTTAGGGATTCATTTTCATATTATAGACTAGCTGACCCTGCGGTACCGCCTAACGGTCGGTTCTATTTTTTTTATGTGTTTTTTAGACATTTCAGGCAATTTTTAAATTTTTCTCTGCGTAAGAACCATCCACCTACTTCAAGGAATATTCTAAAAAAATAATTAATGAAATCGGTTCAGCTGAGCTGTTGAGATTTGCGCTTAGCAACACATTCAGCAATTCATTTTTAGAAAGATAGAAGATAGATAGAGAATACCAGAATATAATTCTTAGGAGATTATCTGATGATACTAGGCTTGCATAACATTAAAGAAGTTTAAAATAAATTGCATAATTAATAATAACTACAATGCAAGGTGAAAGATCATACCATAGGTATAACAGTTCTTCCACACTTCATACAGTCATTAATTAAAATCATCTTTTTTAATAATATAAGAAAATAACCTGCGTGCGAATAAGTACAAATGCGAGTGAAACTAATTGCGTAATAGATGTTATTGCGGTTCTGTTTTTAGGCATTAGAAGAAATCTGGCTTGACTCATATGAAACAAGTAAATTAATTAAAGCGAGATACAAAACAGAAGATCAATGCCACAAACAAGGTCAATAATACGAAACTTCGATAGGCACTACCAAGACAACAGAAGTAATTGGGTGACGTTTTTAAACAGGCTAAGGAGGTGATCTCTTCGTCTGACTACTTCACGCTACTTAGAAATTTTTTTTTTTAGAAAAATTAATGAGTCATGTTTATCAATACCTATTTCTTTATTAAAACTACATAATAATAACCTATAAATGATGCTAACAAGGTCATTGATACGATATACAGTACTAGGGCAGGATAATTAACTGAAGGTGTTTAAGTACTATCGAAGTGTTAATTTATATTCATTGCGTCTTTACGGCGATGTAAAGAACTGGCGGTATATCTATAAACTAATATTATAAAACTGAAATTTGTTTGTTTGTATGGTTGAACGCGCTAATCTCGGAAACTCGTGGTTCGAATTGAAAAAATATTTTTGGGTTGTACTTATTGTCCGTTTATCGCAGAAGGTAGGCTAATTATCATCACTTTACTACTCAAGGGAGCTGAGTGATGAACATAAATGTCAACAAGTTCGACAGATTTCCATACATTATTTTTTTTTGTGTCAGCAGATCTGCAATCAGTAGTGTGCTACTATAATCAGATATTTTGGGAGCAATCTTTGTCGTGTCGAGTGAGTCCTCCATTGAGGGCCCTACTCATCTTCATTATACATTAAAAATATCCTTCCTCTTGAGTCTTTTGCAGTAACTACGAGTTGTCAGCTTGGTAGCTAGTTCATTGGGTTGTCTCTGTAGTCTGCCATGGTACTTTATTGTGTTGTTGGAAATTTCCTCTTTCACAGTTTTCATCCCCAAATGATGGTGGATTTCGGTATTTGTGATGAACCATGGCACATTGGCCACATTTCGCAGGATCATGTTTTGCACTCTTTGCAGAATTGATACATTTGAGCTGCTAGCGCTCCCCCAAAGCTGACAGCAGTATGTCCAGACTGGCTTTAAAACGGCCTTGTATATCAGCAGCTTGTTGTCAACACCGAGTTTACTGTTTCGACCCAAAATCCAGTGGAGTGTTTTTGTGTGTGTGTATTTGAAGACTAAAAAAATACGGTCTCAAAGGAGTGATACGGGGTTTTGCACGTTCGAAGAATATCGGCTAATGGGTTAATATCAGCGGGTCTAAAATTAACTTTGAGCGATTCCTTTGTGAATTTCTAGTACCAAAATCTCATAGGATAAATTCGTAAAATGGTCACTCATATATTATGCAGATTGCAGAATCACAACAATTCATTTACTTAGCAGATTCTAATTGCGTATAAATATCGCTGCATGACAAAATATTATCCTAATAGGATTTCAAGAATTGGCCATTTTAGACCTGCCGTGAACACCAAAAATAAGTCAGGATTTATGCAAAAAAAAAAAAACAATCACAATATGACTTACGTACCTAATAATCGGACGTGCCCAGTATTATCCTATTAAATGAAATAGTAAACCTACCTCGCTTTAGAACACCCATCGTGATTCACAATACACCATCAACTGGAGTATAGGACACCACTTCCTATTATCATAGCATTCAAGTTACCAGGCAAACATAAAAGGCGATACAGTTACACGTTCGCTGCGCATACGTAATGATTTATTATCGTAATTTGCATCATAGTACTATGTTGGGCGAAGAAAACTGTTGGGGCTTGAGACTTTATTGGCACTTCCTCAGGAAAGTGAAATGCAAATGATATTAAAATACATTGGCTGGTAATAATATACTGAATAAGAGGGGTTTTTGATACCATAATAATTATGGACATCTCAGTACAACGTTACTGTGATGGAATTCGAAATTTTTGTAAGAGTAAAAAATGTTCATTTAATATGAGCTTATAGCAGTCAATGCCGTCTTTGCTGTAAGGGCACGCGGGAGACGTGTCCTGGGCCCTGGGGGGGAGGGGGGGGGGGGAGCGGGAAGATGGGGGGTTTCGATAATTTATATTACACAAACTCTCAAAACACTTTGGGCGCACTTTACTCAATTAATGTTTGGATGACCCATAAAATATTATTGTACGGCAAAATTATTGTATAATTCCCTTTCTTAACTTTCCAAAGGGGCCCCAAATTCTTGTGTGTCCAGGGACCCCCGCATATGTTAAGACAGCCCCGAATGTAGTCCACGGCTACACAGGAAAATTATTCTTCAGTTTAAAATAAGCAAGTCTGTGATGAAACGTACACCCGTAATCAGTATTACAGTACCTATAATAATCGGTATTCGGTACTACTTTCATTCGTGTTTTACGCTCGTTCGAATTTCGGACTTCGGATGTATATACGTCACATGGTAGCCCCTTTTTTAAAACTCGTACGTGATTAAAATGGGTACTGACCAGCGCAGCGTTACGGGCGTAGCGTAATATTCTCAGTGAGTATGCTGTTACGCACTGCGATAATATTTATACATGCGTTGCTCGCTAGTTTCCCTGTACGTGTACCTACTTTCCAACATCTCACAGACACCCCCTCTTCGGACCCCGTGGGTCGTAGGTTGTCGGAGGTGTGATTGGCTGAGACATATCCCTCGCACTCCGGCCGATCCAAGGCCAATTCTTTCGAGCTGACCATATTTGGGTGTGGGGACCACGAAGTCCCCATCTAGCCCCCGGGTATCGGGAAGCGCGTATTATGGCCTGCTTCTACTATGGTGACAGGCGGCTCCACCTGTCACCCCCAGATCCGCGAGTTTCCCTGTACTGACTGTTAGCTTTATAACAATACATTACGCCGTATATAAGGCCGTACCAATATCTCTGAGGCTCCAAGTCATCCTGACCTGCAAGTGGGTGCACCTGCTAAAGTTACTAAACAATGGATGAGGTACTAATGCAGGCTTTTCTCTCGGGTTCAGATAAGACTCTTGCGGAACAGCTGACATACCAGTCTCTTTTTGACTGATATGTGCAGACTTTGGGCTTCAAAGTACAAACTTTGGAATCAACTGGGAAATTGCCTTTTTATGACTTACCTGCCTATATAGTGATACTTCAGGAGTTGACTCAGAGAGTAGATGTAGACAACCTATTTAATTGGTAACAGGAGAGGATGAAAGTTACAATAAAAGATAATGTGGTTTACCTGGCCAAGACATAATTCCAACCAGAAATTAAGTAATTTTTTTGGGCTTCAGGCGGTTTTTATATGAAAATATACCATGATCATCATTCTTTGTGGCTGTGAAGAAGGAGACAGAAAGATCATTTAAAGGTAGAATTACCCTGATCATATGGTAGTAGCGAGCTGGGAAAGTCGATACTCAATTAAATGGTCAGAGGTAATGTTGGTACTTGTCGGCAGGTCAGGAGGCTGGCAGGTATTAGCTAATATTTCCTAGTAGCTGGCAGGCCCTTCGTTCCATACACACACTGACAGTCCTGCATACCTGATAGGAATGGTAATGACACACATTCCATTGTAGTGAACAAAACTTTCCACAGGGAAAAATTGTTTAAAAAAAATATTAATACAAGTAATAATTTCACAGGAACACAAGCATGTTTATATATCCACAAGGGCCTATAGTCCTATACTCCACTTGATTAGGTACATAAACATATTTAAAAAATAAACTAGGTTAATTAACTAGTGGTTTTTAGTGAAATGAGTTTCTAAACAGAAAAATATTAATAAACTTAGTTTTTGAATAAAACATATTAAAAATACACTTCAAGATTGTTTAATGTTCAGTTAAGTACACATTTGGCTGCTATAGATTTTCCTTCTCATGGTATCGGAGATGAGCCCATTGCCATCAGTCCGGTCCTTGAATCATTGTATGTTTACTGTCAGAGCATAGCCTAACCCTTAGTCCTCACATCAAGCACAACCAACTATAAATAGCTATCTCAGCTATCTGAATGACACAATTCATATAATCTATCGCATTCTTAACTGTAAATCTATATATTCACTTTCATATGGTGTTTACTTATGATATAACAAAAGAATAACTGAAAAGCCACTCTATATGAAAACAAACCTTTCTATTAAATATCATTTGTCTACAAAACTATTTAGTTTAAAGACAGTCGACCCAATAAGGTTGTATATGAGAATTTTGAATATCTAAGAATTCTAATACATGTCCATGTAGCTTAGTTGGTCAAGGCATTACTCCTGTAAGGGATTGGTCACCGGATGAAGTCCAATCTTGGACATTTACTTTTTCCAATTGGAAAGTACATATATTTTGGGTTTTAGGCTTGCAAAAAGTTATCTGACTATGTGGTTATGTAGCACAAGATAAATATGAAACTAAAAAACATACAATAAATATTTGGAGATAGAAAAAGAGAAGCTTACCATTTAGTAAATGAGGCTTTACTTCTTGTAGTGATCCATTTTTTTCACCTTTTGCATCCTGTAAAAGAGTATGTATTATATTGTTTATTTACATAACAAAAACATGTGTGTCATAATTAATTTATCATATATTTGTTATGATGTAATGAAAACTGTTACACATTGATAGTAGGTAGCTCGCTGGGAGCAGAAGTAGGGAGTGGACACATTAGATAACTTTCTAACCTTTAACCAAATAAATAAATGCTATAGCAAGGATAATGATCAGGTAACCAACTGTTCTACATCATAGAGAGGTTGCTCAATCAATGGATATGTTACACTCACCAAAGGAGAGACGTTGATGTAGCTTTTGAAGTTTTGAACCAACTTTTTTTCATTCATTGTAATCAAATAATACCGATACTGCGTTGACCCACTTTGATCGGTTACGACTTCGTTTCTTAATTACTTATGAAGAGAACTCTATTTTAGGTTAAATGGAAGATGATAGGTGAGCAAATCAACAGTTATCCGCATGATTTTACTGATTTTATATATTTTTGATAACAATCATTCGTGCAAACACTGTACTATCTGGATACAATTTATTCACCAATACATGTATATGTATAACTTTTAAGAGTAAGCACAATTACACTGAGCATAATTGATATTAGGAATATCGAGAGAGACCATGAAATTCATTAAATACACAACATTTTTATCGTTTTAAAATGACCCACAGCAACACGCAAATTGACGCAAACCATCAACGACAAACGACAGTTAAATATCCGTATTGCTAGACTGAATTAAAAACACAAACGTCAACAAATAAAATTGACTTTTTGGCAACACAGATTTCAATACCACTCCGTGTCTCCAACCAACTCATTCCAAAGAACTTAAGATAAGTGTACCAATAATAGACACTTTAAGGACAAATCAAATTTCAATCTAAAAAAAAAAAAAATAATTACAGCATGGTCGTTACATCCTTTATTAACTGTTACAGCAACATTTAGACATTAACTTTTGCACATAAAATCTTTAAAATCTATTATACTTTTGCTTTAAGTAAATAAAATTATTAGAATCAAAGAATCAAAGAATCAATTTCATTTATTCAATTTAGGCACATAAAGAGCACATATGAACGTCAAAATATTACAATATCATGTCAAGTTAAAATAAAGTAAATTAATAAATCATTTGAAAATGATTCTTTCGCTGGTTCGGTAGTTGGTTCTACTGAGAAGATACCAGCAAGAAACTCAGAGAACTCAATTATCCTTTTTATTTTATTTTTTAAATATAGTTTTTATACAATTTATAATGTGCGAGCAATCAGTGATTAGGATGACCATGCATTTTTATCATTAAGATATTCATCTACTTTATAGTATCCTTTTTCCATTAAACAATTTTTTATTTTAATTTTAAACTTATTAAGAGGCATGTCAAGCAAATCCTGAGGAATTTTATTAAATATTTTTATACAATTGCCTACAAACGAATTACCAACCTTATGAAGCCTGAGTATTGGCACTGCAAGTTTATCTTTATTTCTTGTATTATAATTATGTGCATCAGAGTTTTTTTTTGAACAGATTTAGGTTCTTCCGCACATATAAAATGTTATCATAGATATATTGTGAAGCAGCCGTTAATATATTAATTTCTTTAAAAAGTTCTCTCAGCGAGTCACGGGGTCTGAGGCTGTAGATTGCTCCTATCGCTCGTTTCTGTAATATGAAAACAGTCTCAATATCGGCAGCTGAGCCCCACAGCAGCAGACCATATGACATAACGCTATGAAAGTAGCTAAAATAAACTAATCGTGCCGTTTCCTCATCAGTTAGTGACCTTATTTTTCTAACCGCATAGGCAGCTGAGCTGAGTTTTCCTGCCAATGCTGTGATATGAGAACCCCATTGCAGTTTACTATCTAGAGTTATTCCAAGAAAGACTGTGGTATCAACTACTTGAACAGATTCATTATTCATTGTAATATGAGTATCTATCTGTCTTACATTGGGCATAGTAAACTTTACACATTTTGTTTTATTCGCATTGAGCAGCAAGTTGTTACTTGTGAACCAATGCAATATTTCGGAAAGGGTATTATTTACATCGTCTAGTACTACTTTATGTCTGTCAGTTTTAAAAATTAATGATATGTCATCAGCAAATAATACTATTTCACACAGATTTTTAGCGAAGTAAGGAAGATCATTTACATATATTAAGAATAAAAGGGGTCCTAATATCGAGCCTTGGGGTACTCCCATGATTAAAGGGGCGCCAGAGGAGTCGGTGCCATTAATGTTGACTTTTTGTACTCTGCCAGTGAGGTAAGACCCAAGTAAACCAAGTGAGCAGTTTGAGACACCATAATAACCTAATTTTAATAACAAAGTCTCATGATCAACACAATCGAAAGCCTTTGATAGATCGCAAAAGATACCAATAGCATCCTGTTTCTTTTCCCATGCATCAAATATATGTTTGACGAGTGCAACTCCTGCATCCGTCGTGTTTCTGCCTTTAGTGAAACCAAACTGCTTATCATGAAGTAACTTATTGAATGTAAAATGTGAAAGCAGTTGAATAAATATTATTTTTTCAAAAATTTTACTGAGGGCTGGGAGTATTGAAATGGGTCGAAAATTTGATGGATCACTTTTGTCCCCTGATTGGGTATTATGCACTTGGTCGAAAACACAAATAATAGACATCATCGTCCCAATAATAGACACCTATTTGTACCAATAATAGACACATTAATTTGTCTCTACAAAATTGAATATAATAATATGCATCAGAGAATGACCGTTACATATTTTTTTAACTCCCGACGACGACGTAACAATTTTGGGGTGTTACAAGTTTGACGTGTCTGTGTGTGTGCGTGTGAGTCTGTGACGTCGTAGCTCCTGAACGGATGAACCGCATTTGGAAGTTTTTTTTGTTTGGTGGAAAGGTGAATTAGTCGGGAGGGACCTTAGGTATGTTTGATAAAAAATTTATCCAAGATGGCCACCGCCAGAAAATTGCGGATATGTAATCCGCAATTGACGGATGGTATCGGACCGATCCAGGTGGGGGGGGGGGATGCTAGATAAAATTTTGATTGAAGATGTCCCTCCTGATGAAATGATTAGGAAGGACCACGGAGGAGTGAGGTAAATCAATCAATTAGCCTATTGCGGGCCACTGCTGGACATAGGCCTCCCCAATATGCACCACGTTTGCCGATCCTCCACCTTGCGCATCCAGTCTGTCCCAGCCACCTTTCGCAGGTCGTCAGTCCACCTGGCTAAAGGGTGTCCCACCTTCCGTTTTCGTTCTCACGGTCTCCACTTTAGGACTCGTCTGCTCCAACGGCCATTAGTCTTTCGGCAAATATGGCCAGCCTACTGCCACTTCAGCTTGCTTATTCTGCGAGCTATGTCAGTAACCTTGGTTCTATGTCGGATGACCTCGTTGCGAATTCTATCCTTTAAAGAGACTCCAAGTATAGCTCGCTTCATAGCCCACTGCGCGACTTTAAGGTCACGGACTTGCCCCACTTTCAGTAGCCACATTTCGGCAGCGTAGATCATAACAAGCAGGACGCACTGGTCGATAAACTTTGTTTTGAGGCATTGCGGCCGGGGGGAGGAGAAGACCCGACGTAGTTTGCCAAATGCTGCCCACCCCAGTTAAATTCTTCTGGCTATTTCTTTCTTTGGCGAATGAGGTAAAGAAGAAGGACAACGAGGAAAAGGTAGGAGTGGGAGAAGGGGTGGAGGAAATGGAAAGAGTGGGGAAGGTGTGGGGAAAGTTTGGGGTAGGAGCGTGGGAATGCGTGGGAAGGAGTGAGGGAATTGGTGAGAGAGGGACGGGGAAGCTTAGGGTGTGTTTCGGTATGGTATATGAGCTGAGGAAGAAGGTCATGGGAAGGAGTAAGGAAAGTAGGTGCTGGGAATGTAGGGAAAGGAAAAGAGTGTAGGAATGTGTGTAGGACAGGGTAAGGGAATGGGGGAGGGGAGGGCGGAAGGGGGAGAAAGGTGAGTAGATAGTCGAATAGAGAGTCAAGTGGTTCAATAGTGTCGACTCAGCGCTCAATGCTTGACTCTCAGCGCTAAAATTTACAACACTACGCGATAAGCGACATCCACACGGTTAGAGCGGGCTAGCGCGGGCATTATCAGTAATTACCGGTACATGTGATGAATATCAATGTATATATCACATTTAGCGTAGTACATCTTATTTTCGTGGCAAGGCATTATTTCAAAGTGTCTATTATTTGGGCTTTTAAGATTTTTGTACCAATAATAGACATAGCTTATAAATGTTACAAAACCTAACCAAAATACGCGGGCAATGGTCTAAGCATGTCAATAACTTCAATATTCTTAACGTCTATTTTTTTTTTATTTTTTATATTTGACACGTCAATTTGACTTCGCCTCGCCTGATGGTAAGCTGAAAGCAAAGTCTCTGAAAAGAGGGTCACCATTACAGACATGTACCATGTTACAATGGTGGCACTCAGCTTGACGGCCTCATCAGATGCTTTTTCACGCCCCGCTTAAAGGACCCGGGACTGTAGGAGGAGGGAAACACGTGAACTGGTAAGGAATTCCAAGACTTAATAGTGCGGCAGAAGAAGGAGTCGCCGAACCGCTTGGTTCTTGATGGAATATTCTGCACCGTATGCGGGTGGCATCTAAGTCCTGCACTTGTTGTCCTATATAGGAAAGGAGAGGGTGGGATTAGTTGGAAGAGCTCATCAGAACATTCACCATGGTAGAGACGGTAAAAATAATGTAAAATACAGTCTATACTAAAATTAGTAATAATATAATCATGAATAATAAACTAAAAATCACACCTATAAAAAATCAGTACCCTTGGCAAAAATCTTAAGAAATAACACGACCATGTCCACGGAATTACATTATTTGCTATCAACTGTCGTCTTTCTTAGGACAGTGTTGCGAATTTTTGAATATGTCTTATCGACACCATTAGGCGTCTTTTAAGTCAATAGTCTTATAAAACAAATGGTTACTTTTCATAAAATACTGGATTTTGTTCGAAAGTGTCTATTATTGGTACACTGACCTTAAAACATGTTGAACTCACAGTTATTGAACTCTACTCAAACTCAAAGACTATAGAAGATTTTCTTTCAGTATCTGTACTATTGTTAATCTGTATCTGTAACTAAAAAAAAAACATCCTACCATAGATAGACTGCATGTCATAAAAAAAAATGGCGATTGTTAAATTTTTGTTAAGAGTATGAAAGCACAATCCTCAAGCACATATTTATATCTTTAAATATTTGTTGGTGAAACGGTGACTATATATTCTAAAAAATGGCTGACGCTTTGGTGGAGCGGAGACACACCGCTCGATTTTTCTGCCACAGGTGTAACGTTGAATTCGAAGATGTTTTGCAGGTAAAATCAATAATTTTGGTTAAAATCGCCGTAGTAGTGGTGAAATTGTTAGTGGTAATGTGTAAATGTGATAAGGGGTGTGTTAAGTTCACGTAGTTGGCACTGGATATGTCTGTTTCGTCTCGTAGAGTCGAGATTTTCTTATGAGTGTCGCCGGCTAACAATACTGCGTGACATTTATGGAAAATTGTTCTGGTATCTACGCTTGACGGTTGACGGAAATTCTCAATTTTACACAGTTTATATCCTTTTCAGCGGTCCAACGTTGGTTCCACCTGTTATTGAGAAGTACAATCGGTCATGATAAATGTTTACGTAGTATCCAGCTATAGTTTGCGAGATGCGAGATGTCATTGAAGTCAATATAACTTCGTTATGGGTTATCAAGGACATATAAGCACAATTTCATTGATATTAGTCATCATCCAGTATAACACAGCAGACCCTGTAATGTCAACATAGTATTTTCCTACTACTGTGTACCTTCAGATGATGATGAAATGTATACAATACTTCATGTAATACTACTGATCCCTCTAGTTGAATATCTGTGATGATTGCATAGTTAATATTATTCCTAACAAATAATATCATATAGAAATCAAACAAGTCTTATTTTTTTCCAATAAAATTTTAATGTGAAAGAATTTAATGTGAATTCTAATAAGATAATATTCTTATAAGAAAGGGTATTGCAAAAAACTAATGTTGTAAAGAGGAAAATTTGTTTGTAATTAATAAACTATGAAATTACTTGACCTGTTTCAAAAATTATTTCACTGCTACAGTATCCCTGTGTAACTTAGACTTTTATCCCACATTCTTATGGGATCCAAATTTACACAGGTGATAGCACAGGATGAGGCTAGTTTTCCAATAAGACAACTGTATATATGTATTTATCTTGCCTGTTACAACAAAAATAAATATGTTTTCAGGATTACACATGTCCATACTGTGCTAGTGGTTTTATAGAACAGCTAGAGAATGAGACAGACGGTTTGGTGCTATCGGGAGATGACTTCAGTGATGCGGACATGAGCAATATTGATGATATGAGCAATATAGACGATATGAGCAATTTAGATGACACAGAAGATCTGCCACACTTGTCACAGGTCAGTTTCAAGATAAGGTAATACATTTGTAACTCTGTCATAGTCATACATACATACAATTGCTGTAAGTACATGAGTTTCCATAGCTTAGTGGTTAAGGATAGGTCCTAGGTTTGAACCCTGGCTATATATATATATATTACTAATGTGAACTTACTCTTGACACGTGCAATATTCAGCCTAGCTCAGTTTTAGTATTTCTGGGGAATCCCCTAACTACAGTGAGTTAGGGGATTCACCTGAAATTTCAGTAGTATTTAAAAGTGAATGTATAAAAGAAATATGTAGTTTTTTTGTACCAAATAAAGATGTTTATTTTTTCAGAAAATATTTTTTTAACAAGAAATATTAGTAACCGAAATTCTAATCCCTTTATCCCCTCCAGCTAAGCTAAAGCTTGTGTTAGGAGTGGGTTCGATTCAGTAGTGTAATGGCCAGGATTTGAATCTGTGATCTTTCAATTGGAAGGCCAACTCCTTCACTAAGTTACTGACACTGTTTGAACTTTGCAAAGTAAACATTATGAAATAAATGCAGTATTTTGGGAGCAGGGAAATTTTGGAGTGTGAGGAGAGTGTTTCTTTCCTTATGCTGGGGTTTACTTGCCCACCAAACTTTAGGCAATGTTATTCAAAGTTTAAATTAGATAAATACAATAAGACATACAATTTGGACCTAACATGGCTCATGTAAAACCATGTTGGAATTCTAGGGTAGTCAAAAAGTTTCGACAAAGCAACAGTATATTGCATATTGGTTTGTGAATGTGCTAGAGACCTGAATTCCTCTCTATTTTTCTCATTTTTCCTCAATTTATTTTTTCCTTTTTCATCACGCCTAATACCTACCTAACAGGATGTCTTATTTAGATAATAAGTTGTTTAAAAATAAACTTGCAGTAAAAGTTACAGGCCTCGGCATATCACTTCTACTATCGCGTGCGGTATTCGTCACGTGGTCGCTATGATAACAAACGTTTTGAAAGCCACGACGGTACATTCATTGTCCAGAGTCAGGCGACGAGTTGTCGGCGCTCGCGAGTCGCGGCTCCCACGTGTTCCGCGATATATATTATTAGATTAGATCGATTATGTACATTTGTGAGGCGTGTGCTTATCGTAGATGCGCCGTTGACGTCCTGTTGATAGCAATAATGTACCTAATAAACACGTGCACATGTATTCATTGCAGTATTTTAGAATAGATGATAGCGACTTTTTTATCATCTAATCTATTCTAAAATCGGTCCATCAGCGGTCCATCCGTTTGAGAGTTGAGATGCCATAGACATTCTGATCAAACATAGAAACCCCTCGTTTTTTGTTAGGGGTTTAAAGTAATGATCATTAATTTGGGCAGGGCTCCAATAGGTACCTATATTATTCATAAGCTAGGTATTTCTTGTTGGGATGTGTGCTAACCACATCAGGGTTGGGTCATACCTAAATAACTGCTATAAATCCTTTAATGACGCGACATGAATAGCTGCTTACATACGAATATTCCTAAACAAATTCGATTTTCCTATTTAAATTTCATACTACTTTTAGAATGGCTCAATTTATTCAATAATATGTAAAATTACAGATTATTCGCGCTATTGCGTCATCTATGTGACCCATTTGTTCGTATAAAGAAGTACATTTCCTTTGAAGCGTGACGTATGGTCGCGTCAACAACAACTTAATTGATATGATTCTCATTAAACGCGACATCACCGCCTCCATAGTATAAAAGAACAACATCCTTTTTATACTATGTCGCCTCGCTGTGGCGTACTATGCGCGGAGTTGGCGGAGGCTATGGGTGGTCTGGGCGACCGCCCAGGACCTTGCGGGCCAAAGGGCCTCGCCTCATAGCCAAAGTCGCGTGCGCAATGTCGAGTTACAGCAAATAATGTGCGCCACGAGCGGCCTATTCAGCAGTAACTTTTGTTTCATCATGAAGTAAACCTTAAAGCCGATGTCACACGGCAGCGTCTCGTGCCGGCTGACTTGACCCATGTGATTACCGAGGAGTGCCTGGCGGGCACGGGTGCTTCGGGGATTTCCTGCGCTGGGTAGCCGTCGTGACTTGCGCACGTAAAGATAAACGGGGATGGAGCCATCCACTGTCCCATGTACTCACTGATCAGATGAAATCTTCTGGACTCGGACACACTCGATACAGAGGAGCTAGAAGATCTGAAAGCGGAACAGATCGCAAGCTTCTGTAAGGAAACGAAAGGTTTGAAGGGGTGCAGTGAAAGTTAGAAGAACTAGTAGTACAGCCGTCGATCTATTGACGAGGCTCTGGCGCAGGCTTTCTTCTCAGGGTGGGAGGTCAGATGGCAGTAGCTCCCGTAATAGCTATCGCATATAGCATCGCTAACATGATGATGAACTTCTCTGACGTGGCTAATGCTTTTCGTCGTTGGATAATAGGGCGCTGATGAGTCCTTCACATTTTATCCATCTCAATCAATCATCCTCGTGCAGTCTGCTACTGGTTCTACTTCCACTGCTAGTATTATCAATATTTTTAAACATTTTTTTTTACATTTCAGGGTACGCCGCCAATGTTAAACGATTTAGCGTTTCTAATGTCGGGTGGCCGACTACGGTAAGTGTTTATTGTAAACTTATTTACATACTGACTAATTAACTTTCTTGTTGACATTCTCTAATGAGATGAAGTACCCAGGGCGGGGTCGGCGCGCACACCACAGTACTTAATTTTTTTGTTAAGGTCTAAATTCTCCTAAATACAGTGCGATAAGGCGAGTCTGATGGTGAAACTAACTAATCTCGATTTTAGTGGTAGTCTGGGTAGGCTATGAGGCTGAAATTGGCAGCCAAAACTGTAGCAGCCCAAAATTGGCAGCCAAATTGAAGCAGCCAAACACATATTCGCATTACAAGAAGGTCTAAGACAATATACAGAAGTTTCCATCGATGTGCGATGGTAGGAAATAATCTATAATATAAAAATGAATTGCTAAATGTGTTTGCTAAGCTCAAATTTCGAGAACAGCTTTCGCTAATTCTTTTTTTAGAATATTCCTTGAAGTACGAGGATGGTTATTACGCAGAGAAAAAAATAAGGAGGTACGAAGTTCGCGGGGTCAGATAGTATATGATAAGTCTACGATTTTTTCCGCTTTGGCTGCTACAATTTGTTGCCAATTGTTGTTGCTGTTTTCGGCTGCCAATTTCAGTCTCATGAGTAGGCTGTCGTCAGTATTATCAGACGGCCAATCTGTACAAAATTTTTGACATTTAGGATAACTGAACTGACGGTAACTGAAATTTGAACAGATTCTTATTACGAGAATTAGACTTGTGTGTGCTTTACCCAACCTCGACGGGGGTCTGCGGCCAATGTCGTATGAATGATAAAATGTTTGTATGTTTTCCCACAGAGGCCCCGGCCGACGTGAGACCTTGATGGAGCAATTAGTGTGGATGATCGGCGGAGCGCGGCCCGCCAGTGGCGCGGTCACGGCTGGAGCACCCTTCGTGCTCGTGGGTGCGCCCGGGGACTACGTGTTTGGGGGCGAAGGTACGGCCACTTATATCTAGGAACGACACAGCGGGAACTTGTGTCCTAAAAATGCCGCAGTGGAGTTTGTTGCGCCGTTTCTTCTCCGCTAGCGCCTAGGAAGCGGTGGTAAACTTAGTTTTAAGGAGAATTTGACGTCAAAAGGCTGTAACAGTTGCACTATTTGGAAAAATAAAGGATTTGAATTTGAATTTGTGGAAAACTTCGTACAGTCAGCTGCAGGGATGATCTACGCTTACACCAGTTACCATTCCAATATGCTGAGAGCTCTTGAAAAAACTTTGTGCTTACATCATTTTAGGTGTAACGTTTTCCTGTAGCTGACCGTATACACAGCCAAAAACTCGCTGTACTGGTTCTGCAAAAACACAATAAAGTGAAATAATTAGAGCCACCAAAACAATAAACTTAATATGTTTATTAACCTAATCTAAACAGAAAATCATAATAGATTAGAACAACTTTATATTTTAACATTAAAATAAAGACTAATTCAGGCATCAAAAATTTTTTTTTAACTAAAAAAAAACTTCCTAAAGTGTTCAGTTGTGTAAATCTTCACTTTTCAGTTTGCTATTAGGTTGATAATAAAAAATCTTTAACATCAGATTGGTATATACAGCCCAGACTCAGCCTCAGATGCATGGCTCGAGTCAACAATAGTGCCCGGAATACGGCAATAGGCTCACCCCCTATTACGTGGGACCTAATACAAAGACTGGTGAAATGTGGGTGTTAATTCACCTCTGCCTAACCCTCCGGCGATAAAGCCGTGATTGTATGTATGTATGTAATACTTTAAAATTCTAGAATATACAATTAATATTTCAGGTTTAGACGCAGTGGTAACACAACTATTAGGTCAACTAGAAAATGCAGGCCCGCCGCCATTGCCGCGGGAACAGATCCAGGCCCTCCCAAGTGAAGTAGTGACAGAAACACACGCCGCAGCCAACACCTCGTGTAGTGTATGTTGGGAGAATTTCCAACCTGGTTTGTAGCATTCACTTATAATAACCTAACTTATATACCTACTACATAGTTACCATTGCTAGTCTTTCAATCTCTTAATTTTACAAATTACATTAATTTAGTATTATAATTTTTAACTTATTTTGTGTGAATGAGACTTATTTGTTAACAAACATTTAACAAACTACTTGTACAGTTTGTTAACACCAAACCAGTGAACAACTATTGAGATAGCAGTGTTTTACTAGAGTCGTTGACACTTTAACCTAGATAATAGTGAAGTATAGCCACTAAACCACTATCTTGTGGTTATCTCTGATAAGGTAAATTATAAGAGACGAAAAGAGGTGAACCCAACAATGATCCCTGCGGCACACCCTTCTCTTGAACATAGATTTCGGAGAATACAATTCTTGTTAGCATCGCTTTCGCTTTTCAAATCCGATATTCACAGAATGTATTATGTTCAGCATTGTAATTATGCAATACTGATAGTTTTCTTAGTAAAATTTGATTATCAACGGAATCAAAAGCCTCAGACAAGAGTTAGAGTTTTCAAAAACATCTCGAGATGTTTTTGAAAACTCTAACTTTAGCATTAGTATGGAACGACCCTTGTAAATATTACAGCTCAATGGATTTTATGTATACCTACAAAAGTTCGATTCGAAATAAAAACAGCTAAAGCGTTATAAATATCAGATTGCCTGTGGCTGCATTATTATAACTACTTCGAATGCCAACTCATTTTATATTGGAATCCTTGTTTAAACATAAAATAAGTACGCGATGAATCGTTGCGATGGTTCACAATGAGATGTGTAAGAGCGCTTGTAGACGTCCGTTTTTTTCACCGGATAACGGACCGTGTTTCTTGTCGGATGCGCGGTGGTGTATGATTTGTAATGGATCTGTGTACATGCACCGGACAATGGACAAGAAACACGGTCCGTTATCCGGTGAAAAAAACGGACGTCTACAAGCACTCTAACGGTGGGTGTTGTGTCAGGTGAGACGGTGTCGCGGCTAGAGTGCGACCACGTGTTCCACTCGACGTGCATCACGCCGTGGCTGCAGTTGCACGCCACGTGCCCCATCTGCCGCCGCTCGCTGCTGCCCGACGACGCGCCCGCCTGCGCCCCGCCGCCCGCTCCCGCGCCCGCGTCCGCGCCCGCTTCCGCTCCCGCTCCTGCTTCCGCGCCCGCTTCAGTGCCGCCCGCCGCGCCCTCGGACGCGACCACGCCCGCGCCGACCACCGACTCTTCCTCATTCTGTGAGTACACATTTTCAATCTTACTTCTATTAGTGACATTAATGCTAGAATTTACTACAGTAGAATGAATTTTCATGTTTTATTCAATGACATTCGCTTACTAAAAATTTAATTAATCGTCGTATGAAATCCAGCCATGAACTTGTTCACAGTCAAGATTTTTCTGCCATACTTAACTTTCACTTCCATACTCTAATATCCCTCTTTTACTCTATTTTAAATTTCAATTTGGTATGAGATGCAGAGCAGATAAATGAGTTTATAAATTTTGACACCATGTAATTTATCTTAGTTCCGGCTCTAGTTTAGTGTTGCTCGAGACATAATATATCTTGGACCTAAAAAGTGATCAAAATGTGCTCTATACGACGTTTCTTGGGTGTCTTTTGACGATAGCTCGGGGTGCTACAACGGTAGTCGAGCTCAAATTCACCAAGAATTGATTATTACAAAACAATCCACGCGCACCAGGGCCTACTTTATCTCGCGATTTAGGTCCAAGATACGTGTGACGAGGTACACATAGAAGTCATTGTATGAAACAAATGCATTCCATTTTCAAAATTTCATGCACACGTAAACGTATATTGTCTCTTGGATATAGCAAATCCTTCTGACCCAGTAGATGGCATTCCAGCATCGTTCTCGCACCTGCTAGTGCGGCGGATCCCCCGACGCGGCGGTGGCGGCACGTGGGAGGTGGGCGCGGTGGGCGCGGTGGGCGCGGGCGGCGCGGCGCTGGGCTCGTCGTCGTCGTCGGCGTCGGTGTCGTCGGCGTCGTCGGGCGCGCCGGCCGAGCGAGGCACCACCACGTCCACCTCGTCCTCCAGCCTCAACTCCACCGAGCGCGGCGGCCAGTACAACATGGACATCGACTTCGACTAAGCGACTCCTCGGCGCGTCTGCCCTCCTGGTACTTTCCGTCGAGCGCACCTCGGCGATGGTCGCGTCGGTTGTAGTCGTCGGACTCCGACGGTGTTTATTTTAATTCGTATATTTGTGTATCATCGGTGCGACCGTTGTGTGAGGTTCGTGTGCGGTTAAAGTTCTTTTAGATGAGTAGTTCGCGCTAAGAAACTTGCAGTGTGTGCCTTTGATTTGAGTAGCGATAGGAGACGGCCCGGTCCGCGCCGCTCCTCGGCCCGGCTTCGGGCGGACTCGTTGCGTACAAGTGTAGCTCCGACTAAACGAGGTTGCCGATGTAAAGAATACAGTTACGAGGTGTTGTGTGCAAAATATGTCATAGATATCATCCCCGATCGTGTACAAAATTTTTCGAGTGGAAAACGAACATTGTTATTATACAATTTTCTCATAGTGTTGAGTTTTGTTTTGTAAATTTTGTAAATATGCATGTAAGTTTAAGAAAATTGCTCTAAGCTGTAGTATATTTAATACTCAGGTAATAGCTGAATATATATTGCGCCAAATGAAGTGTTTTAAATTGGTTTTTATTGAAGTATCATTGAATTGTTGCTGAGAGCAATACGATACAACCTTTTTGTTCTTGATGATGATTTATATTGTATATAGTGAATGCGTTTAAAACTTATTCTCCCTTTTTTCGATAGTCAGTTTTGTTTATATGGACTAATTTTTAAGACCCATTTTAAATGGAACAACACATTGACAGATTTGTGTAGTGCAATGATAAAATACGTGCAAAGCAGATGTTTTCTAAATGCATACAATATGCTTTCGATTGCTAGAATTATATAGTGCAATGGTGTCTATGAGAGTTCAATAACATTTATACAATGCAATTTGTTCTACAAGTGTAGTTTGCACAACTTGGGAAGTGTCTTGGAGTGGTCGATTGTAACGAATATAGTCAAAATCTATAATGACAACATCAGGTGGACCATTCACATTTAGTACCGGTGATGTTTTTACACTATAAATCCCTTTCATCTACTTATTTTTTTAAATACAGCGTGTTCCGACGAATATAATTCTGAGAACTTAATTAAATGTGAATGATACCATCGATCATAATAAATAAGGTCGTAGAGAGCAATGTTATTTATAAGCATTTATATAACATTCGGCTGTGACGTGTGAATATAACAAAATATATTATACACAATATAACAAATTGTATTAACAAGTGTAGTTAATATAACTATTGTTATGTTAAACGGTGTCGTCGCCAACGGTTTTGACTGTATTTAGTTTAAGAACCCCGCAAACTGTAGACTTTTTGATTTGCCGATACTTTGATCGCGTTGGGCTGTACGCACACTGGCCCAACTAAACTATCGGGTTGGTTATTGTTAGTTTAGTTTGAAGGCAGTCGTGACGCCCATCCAACTTAGCGCCTTCGCTGCGTTAAGCGGGTGCGGGTCGCGGATGCGCGCGCAGTGCGTCCGCCTGTCCGTCGCGTGTGACGGGTACCCGCCTCACGCAGCGCTGCTCTTGTAATAACATGAATCAAGCACGCGAAGCGGACGTCCGCGCCGTGCGCCCGCTAGACGCAGCAAAAGGCGCTTAATTGTGGGCTGATACCGAATAGGTGTAGTCTGCGCACTTTCATACCTGTACCCCTAGTACCAAAAACTATCATTATTACGATAACGTAAACGTATCGAAAGGAGGGAGTACTGCGATTGGCAGGCTTCACACGTATACAGGTGCACAGTCGGCAGGCGGCCAATCACAACGTTCAGATCTTTCGATACGTTTACGATGAGTTTTTCGTGCACGGAGCACTGTTCATACTGAATAATAGCCCGATCAAACTATCGGTAGAAAGTCTACAGTTAGTGGGGCTCTAAATGAGAATCAATGTGATGTTTTTAATTATAATACGAAACATAAATATCTAAGATGAGTTATTTTGTGTAAATGTGATATAGGTGCAGATTCTTATGAATATTATTTACAACTAATTTTAATCTCAACAATAAGATGCTTTTTAAAAAACATCTAATATTATCAAACTAGTGACTTGATAAAAAGAACATTCACAGACAGATGTGCAAACTGACCAGTGTGCTAGGTAAGGTAGATTTCGGTAGTCAGTTTTGTTTGTTTAAACTAATTTTGTAAGGCGTTGGGCTCACTACGGCACACTTTTTTCTATCGCTAAAGCTATCTCTCTCATGCCTCTTTCTTACTGGGGTATGCGCTCCGCGAAGCCTGTGAAGCCCCCAGTAAGCTTCTGCGCTTCTGGGCGGAGTTAGGCTGGCTACTATAGCCAGCACTCTCCACGCACAATGGCCCAAAAAGGAGGCTAAGTGCGAAAAAAAAGAGTCTCCTTTCCATTCCTTACTGGGGTATGCAGACGCAATATCTTTCCACTCGCTAAGATTCTGGTGTATATCTTTAGGTTACTTGCATATTCCGTACATGCTCGCTGATACTTTAAATAATGTATAGTAAATACAAAATTATGGACTAATCTTCGTCCTATGATTTCTATAGAAAAATGTCGAATTTACGGAGTATGTTTACTAATAAAATGTCTTATTTTAATTAATTATATCGATAGGTATAATAAAATAAAAGTGCTAAAGCACAGTAATGTTGAAGTTTGAAGTATTAAAATGAAATAGATACAATTGAATTGAAAACCTCATCCTTTTTGAAGTTGGTTAAAAAGGAATTACACTATTATGTGACAAAATATTTTACTACTACGTTATGAGATTAAAATTAGTTCAATTGTAACATTCGAATAGGCACCATGTTTGTTTGCTTCTAGAGATCATTATAATGAGATATAATAAGTGATTTGTGTGTGAATGAGTAAATTATTTTCTTAATAAATTCCTTATTTGGAGCCAGTGCTGTATCTTCTGTTTTTGCTCAATTGTGCAACTACACCGGATTGATTTACTTTACATACCTATTAAGTTATTTAGAGAATTTTTTGAGTCAATATAAATTATTTAAAAAAAATAGACCATAGATCTTTCAATTATATACCGTAAAACGGGGTGAATAGGGATCAAAGGGTGAATAGAAATAAAATGGTCAGCTAAATTCTTTAGTTATATTCTTTCAAGGGAAACTATGGACTAGTTGAGTGTAGTAATGAACAGGATTATCAAATATCTGGTTAGATAGGTACTTCAAATTTTGTAAAAGAAAATTATAAAAAAAAAACTAGTGACCATTTTATCTCTATTCACCTGTTGATATCTATTCACCCCGATATACTCGGTATATGTTTGCCTCACTGTCTTTTAGCGTGTTATTTATTTACACCCGGACGATGTTTATTGATCCTACTCTTCTAGATAATTGTAAATAGATATAAAAGATATTTCGTAAAATTCGGGCGTCCATAGTTCAGATTATATCCGTTCTAGTGATGTCAGTTATACTTAAGAATCACTATAACATAAAAATGTCTGTGCATATAAATTTCATCAAACATACAGACAGAGTTACTTTCACATATTTTATATTAGTATAGATAGATAGATGATTGTCGCCAATCATAATAATGACATATTATTTAAAGGATAATATAAGTAATCAAACAGCTGCGAAGGGGACTAAGGTTGTATTACCCAGTGAAAATAATTACGGTGAAATGAAGTTGAATTGAATTATCACCTAAAGATAAACTCCGTCAATTGTATCTCATTCGATTTTTTCTCATGGTGAATTTGGGTCTGACTAGTTTGACTGGCAAGGAAGATTTGTTTCGAAGGACGACATGTCTTCAAAAATACCGAATAAAACGGTGAATAGGGATCAGTTAATTTTTTAATATAATTTATTTTACATAATTACAAGTATTTAATATACAATTATGTTCATTATTACATTAAAATAATCCAATTTAAGAGAAAATAACTGCAAAATTTATCTGACTCATTTTATTCCTATTCACCGTCTTACGGTATATTAGAAATAACTGCTTTAATACAAATTCAAATCTGGTAGTAAATGTTCATATATTTATATTCACCTATTTGAACCATAATTGCGACGATCTACATATTGGGTGACGAAAAGCGCCTTGCTAAGTATAAATAGCAAACATTTGCTACTAAATATACTAAGCGCCTGAAGTTTAAGGTTTACAATATTGCTATTTGGTACTTACGAGGCGCTAATTACAATGCCCTTAATTATTTTGAAACCACCACTCTGGCGTGATTGAAACCACTCTGGCCTGAAAACCTGACCCGGCCGCGGATTAGGTTAGAAAATTGAAAAAAAAAATGTAATATTTGTTCCGAAAACGTAACTCTCCTCCTAACCTGACCCGACGTGTCGTTCCTATCATAATCCGAATAACGTTTTTAAAGAAATTGTGCATTTAGCCTTCTAACCTAATCTATCCAAGTCTAATTGCGCTAGAGAATGACCAAAATCGCTATTCGGGTTATGATAGGAACGACACGTTGGGCCAGGTTAGGGGTCCATTCATTACACGCTTATGCAAGCGTCATGCATCATGCCGTCAATCATGAATGTTATTGGTCAATCGGAGTAGAGGGTTATTAGACGCTATGTTATTGGTCAATCACGGCGTGATTGATGGTTAAACCATGGCAAAACATACCGTGTAATGGACCCCTTAGAAAGAGGGTTACGTTCGAAACAAATTCTTCAAGTTTCTAACCTAACCCGCGACCGGTATATAATCAGTATATACCCTGTATACATTTTTATTAGTAAGTGCCTTGGATTGCAATTTAAACAAAATAATTAAATAGGTTCGAGCTTTGGGTTCGAATCATCCGGCACTCTATTATCACTTCGGCTAGTTCCGCCTCGGAGAGTTTTACTGATTATTACTATTTTTTTTATTTAATGAACTCAGTTAAATAATTTATTTCAAGTGTAGGAAAGTACCCAATTAAGAAGATTGAAAATGGAACCTCCCTAGGTAATGACCTCCCAAGATTATGAAAGTAAGTAAAATGTCTATGATACATCGCTAAATTTGTTTATAGAAGCACAGATAAAATAATTAATTTTAATAATATCATGTTCCTATCCGGTATTAGTATATAGGGTCCAGTGGCAACGGCTAAATGCCCAGTTGTCATCTTCTAGCCGACAGTACTAGCACTTGCATTATTTCTAGGCAACGGCGGGTGTATCCCACTATTTCCATGGAAATGCAAAATGGAAAAAGTGGGACAAGCGTTTTGTACAAATTATATCCCATTATTTCCATTGGGGCAAAAAACCTCTAGTACCCGCTTATTCCACTTTTCCCCATTGACAATCCCCGTTGATGGGGATAATTGAACTTTTTGTTCACTATTCCCCGTTGACGCAAAAAAAAAAAATAACCACGAAGGCTAAGGCGAGAGCTCCGCTCCGCTTCGCTCCCGCCTTAGCCTTCTAACCTAACCTATCCGAGTTGGGGTACTCTGAGTCGAGGTCATTTTCAACGGGGAATATTGAAAAATTAAAATTCTTAAGAGGCAATGGAAATAGTGGGAGACTCGGTCCCAGTATTTCCATTAATGGAAATACATAATGGAAATAGTGGGATTCACCTGCAACGGCTGTACCTACGCACATTATTTTTCATCAAGTAGGCATTCATAGGCGAAGCTGCTAGGACTCCAGCGAGGTATGCACCATTCGCCCTGTAGGCTGTAGGTTTATACCAGTTTGTTACTATTGATCCAATTTGACGCAAATCTCACTGTTCTGAACGTAGATTTATTGTGGCTTTCTTTCATACTAATTGATTTTTGTTTGTGATTTTATTGCTTCTCGTTATTTTCATTTCATATATTCATGTGTTTACTTTACATCGTTCGTATTTTTTTATTTAAATGGACATTCATACTTTTAAAAGGTACCATAACATTTGAATGATACTTGGTAAATTCGAAAAGAGAGACAAAGTTAAAGCTTTGGCAAGTTATTTGTTCTAATAATAAGTCAAGGAGAGACTATGTGCCACGAAAAAGGGTTAAACCCTCCCTCGTATAGAACATGTACCTCGTACAATGAGCACCTGACCTGAGATGTCCTGCTGTGCAGCACCAGCGCAGCAATTCTCTTCGATTTTTTAACATTAAACTTTGCAATGTTATCTTTGACTAGATTCTGTATAGACACAATAGGTATGCTTACATGCTTACAAAATGCTTCGCAAAAGACGCCTCGAAATACGCTTTTGAAGTAAATTGATGTCAATATTGTCTTTAAACTGTCCATATTGTGTATGTTATGGGATACATAGTACGCGTCAAACTAGTACCAAAACAGTAGCTATTTACGCCGCGGTGTAGTGGCCATTGCTGTGTCTGTAGAGTTTGTATGTAGTCTGGGAATATAATGATCTAAAAGAACAGCTTTCAATATCAAATGTATCCTATAGACAGAAATTATTACGTATAGTGTGTTATATTACCTACTATTATAGTATACTAGCTGTTGCCCGCGGCTCCGCCCGCGTGGATGTCGTTTATCGCGTGGTGTTATAAATTTTAGTGCAGAGAGTTACGCGTTGAACGCTGATTAGAGGAGCTTTATTTTTTAGAGGAGGTAGGAAACGACGGTATATCCGTCCCAATCGAGCAGTCCGACTGGCCCTACAGAAGTTCACGACTTACCTAATAACCTCGTGTAGTGTTTCTGACGGTGAGTAGGGTTGCCAGAGATTTTGTGCTGTCAGTGGGAAAACCAAAGGCTTTGCCCTACTTATCTTTTGCGCTGACGGCACAGAATCCCTCTGTTCTTACAGCATAGCACGGGTGTGACGCCCCTGGTGTTGCACTCGCCCATAGGCCACGGTAACCTCTTAATATCAGGAGGGCCGTGTGCTTGTCTGCGACCTAAGTATGTAGTATATATAAAAAAAAGATTAGACACTGTACTCGCCTCTCTATTCGGCTCCTACTTGACTCTGTACTCCACGTAGTAGGTACGAGTACTCCACTCTGTATTCGCGTCTCTACTCGATGCCGCTATACTCGACCTCACTATCACGACTCACGACAATAGTATTGGGATGGGGTACTTCAAGAAGGGCGAGTGTGACGCCTCTGGACTTGCATACGTCCATAGGCCACAGTAACCACTTTCCATCAGGTGGGCCAGGTGCTTGTTTGCCACTTAAGTGGTATATAAGAATGTTCCTACCTGGATATCTACTCGACTCTCTATTGTATTGTAGTCCCCATTCCTTTGCCCTTCTCGCACTACCTGTACCTTTCCTGTCTACTCAACTATAATAGGTACTTCGTCTTCGCCAAGTTCTAATCTGTCTTTGCGTGAAAAACGATTTTGTAACGGATCTTAGACTGTACCAAAATCTATATCACAAATTGACAAATTAGAAATTTAAAAAAAGTAATACTAAAAACCGGTTCGCGTATATCGGTAGTTTGAAACCAAACGATAGCTTGAATTTAAACGCGAGAACGCCATCTAGTTATGATTCTGTAACTAAATCTTAAAAATTCAAATTTTAATTTCATGATTAAAAACGTATTAGTTTACACAATTGTGTATGTAAAAATAAAGTCTATAAATTGACATTCTTGCTCGGATGTAATAAGCTATAAAAATTGACCAATAATAATAAAAAGCGCCATCTGTCTATCGGGCCATTTTCCGTTTATTATCATAAATTGTTCACAACTTCGGTTCTACTCAACCGATTCCGATCAAACAAACGTAAGATTTTAAGTCTGAGCAAGCCCTTTCTAACAAAAAAAACCGCATCAAAATCCGTCCAGTAGTTTTTGCGTCCATCGCGGACAAACAGACAAACAGACAAACAGACAAACAGACAAACAGACAGGAAATGAAAAAAATATATTTTCGTGTTCAGTATCGTTAATATAACATAACCCAAGTATTTTTTTTTAAATATCTCCAATGTACAGACACGACCACTTTACAATTATATAATAGTATAGACGTTAATATTCATGCTATGGTACGCTTTAAGTGACTTTATGTCGTAAAATATGCATTTCAAATTTTAGATCTAGCTATATCTAGATCTTAAGACTGATTCATAAGTGTTATACTTAAGATAAATAAAATTTGAAATAGTATTTTTATATAAATCATCACGGCGTAGTTTAGATCTAAACATTGATTAGCTTTTGTCAATGGATGTTTTGAGCAAAGCATTATTAACAAATGAGGTAAAATTGTACTGTGTATATAAAATAATAGGGACTGTTTTGAGTGCAAAATCAGCGAGCCGAAAGTCTTCCGAGTACTGAAAACTGAAAGCAATATAATTATATACATCTGACGTAGTAGCTACCTACCCGGTTACCGGGGTGAGTATGGATCAAGGGGTGAATGGAGATAAAATGGTCATTAAAATTTTATCATAATATCAATATCTTTAACAAAGTTTCAACAAATAAGTTATTTGATGATTCTCTTTATTAGTAAATTGAAATAGGCTGTAGTTTCACTTGAAAGGAATTAACTGCAAAATTTTATTCCTATTCACCCCTTGTTCACTATTAAGTAAATTAGAGGTATGATTCCGAACTCTGCAGCACGCAGCAGTGTTGCATAGCAGTGTTGCATAGCAGTGTTGCGCTATTCGTGGTGATGTGCTGTTGTTCATTTTAAGTTGTATATGCATCGGTGCTGCCCAACACTAGTGCGTAGCAGTGCTGCGCAGCACTGCTGCAGCGACATTGCTGCGTAGCTCAGAATGACATCTATAAAGTCATAGAAATTATATGAGCACCTACTTAGTGATGTGCAGCACTGCTGCTTGCTGTAGAGTTCGGAATCATACCTTTGGGCAACCATTAGTTGAAAATTGATATATTTTGTTATTATCATACCGATTTAATCAATGTGATACATACATACTTAGTTTTGCTTAGACATTTGGTTTGCTGAATTCATATAGCCTTGAAGTACTAATATTATGTATTCTGTGCTTGAAGATTGTTAGTTTTTTATCTACATATTAGTCTATATCAACAGTGAGTTCAGATGTGGTTCATATTTAAGGACATCCTTGTTGAATTCTGAAAGATATTTTGATATGGCACATTCTGACTTGTGACTAAATGAAATACGAGTTATTCTCTTATTTGTAGATAGGTTTTCGTGCTTATTTAACATGGGCAAGTCCTTTAATCTTAATTCTTAGTGCATGTAGAGAAAAAAATAACTACTAAATTAAACTAGCTAGACTCTTACTTCCGCGTTACATGATATACAATAATGTTAAAGGTGAGAAAGAAATAGTACATTATGGTACAAGTGAGAAACGTTGGTGATTACCGCCGAGGCGCCATTGAGACCCGAGCCGCCAGGCGAGGGTCTTAAGACAGCCGAGGACGGTAATCATCATGCTCACACGTGCCATACGACGTTTTACAACACACTTGCGAATAAAATAATACTACAAATACTAAATAAACAATACTACAAATTAATTCGTTTTCCTATGCGCGCGCATTTAACAATGGCGGTCGACCATATTTAAAAAAAAAAGAGGTTTGAACTTAACTTTTTTTACTCTGTTTTTTTTCTGTACTTAGAGAAAAAAAAAAGTTTAATTTGAGCGAAAATTTTGTTTATTACACAAGTATTACAAGTTGAAATTATTTATTTAAATACGAAAATGCATCAAATGACCATACAATAGGCGTATTAATTTATTCGTACTATTAAACACGTTATTTTTTGTATCAAAACTTTTTTAAGAACATAGACAATTATAGACACTTCCTATAAAATTTAAAAAAGAATCTATAACTCACTTTTGTGAATAATAGTAATGAAAAAGTCACAGTTTTATAATAGGCAAAGACATTTCATAACATAGACATGTCATATGCTTACAAATCAACGTAGAAAAATGTGCCGAACTCACACACACACATTTTTAATTCATCTACACTTCCCTACATAACCAATGGATTGGAAAGAGAGGACATGAAAAATACAATATAAAAGAAGAAGAAAGCTATTGTTTGTCACTTGGACTTTAATGATAACAATGTACCAATCACAGTGCGGTTGCTAGTCGGTGACATAGGCTAACAAAATTATTGAAAAAGAAGGTACAGAGCTCTCTGAATTGAGGTTATTGCCTAATTTTGTTTAGACAAAGATGTTTGTTTAACTTTGTTAATCTATTATAAAAAAGCTAGGTATAATTTTTAAATTTCATTATTTTGTTGCTGTCAATAGTACAATTTTAACAAGTACCTAAGTAGGTACTTGCCAGTAAAGTGAAGTTTGAGATAATTGCGTAATTTTGTTTAGACAAAGATGTTTGTTTGTCATTGTTATTGTATCTTCTTATATATATAAAATTCTCGTGTCACAATGTTCGTTCCCGTACTCCTCCGAAACGGCTTGACCGATTCTCATGAAATTTTGTGAGCATATTGAGTAGGTCTGAGAATCGGCCAACATCTATTTTTCAAACCCCTAAGTGAAGTGATAAGGGTGAAGCGGGAACGGGATTTGAATACCACGCGGGCCGAAAATATGGCGGTACGAAGTTCGCCGGGGCAGCTAGTTAAGTATAAAAAAGCTAGGTATGTTTATTATATTTCATTATTTTGTTGCTGCCAATAGTACCTACAAATTTTAACAAGTAGGTACTTACCTAAGTAGATACTTGCCAGTGAAGTGAAGTTCGCACTTATTAACTTACTTGAACCACATAGTATTAGTAGGCAATTATAAAAAACAACAAATTAAAATTGGGAGGTAGTATGTAGTGAGTTTAATGTTTAATGCCTACGATATTCTCATCTGTACTTTAATCTATGTTCGGATCACACACGTCCTTGTCGCTCACGCACCAAATTATATCATACTGTCTCTTTTTATTTTCGTGCTGACAATTTTCACTCGAATATTATGAAAGTCAGAAATTTGGTCTTTAACAGTCGAAATATGTATTATTTCCATGTGATATGAAATCCCTTTTGATGTATTAACTTTAGAGTAATAGTTCGTGCAGTGTCTATAAACATACGATGGCATTTTCGTTATTTTTATAAGTCACTGATGCTTCCGTTCAACGTCCGGCCGGCGCCGCTCGGCACGCGGTACTAGAGGCAAACGTTCCAATTGACTCGTTTTCGAATCTTCACGATTTTCGCGCAATAACGTATCTACTTCTTTTTATATATAATATCTTTGATAATAGGTGTCATTCCGTGCTTAATTGCGGTAAAATAATATCACTGTTATGAGCAGGTGTGTTGTAAAAGTGATTTATTTTTTTGTTTAGGGCATATAGGTAGGTACTTAATTACCTATACCATGATCGCGTAAATCCCCGTTAACATTACTGTATACACACATTTCATATTTGTGCAAATGATAAAATATTTGGTATGAGGTCCTTTCATCAAGAATTTGTTCCATATCAAACTACTCTGTCACCACACTGTATAAAGGCATACTTGGGGTTTGTGAAATAGTGAAATTAAATAATGTAATTTAACATTATATATTATTATTATATAATATAATGTAAAGTTTTGAAAATAAATACAAGTAAGTACCTGTATTGGTTTATTTGGTATTAGTTAAGTACCCGCCATATTCACCTAATCCCCTCCAAAGTGGAACACATGCTTCTTTAAGACCCGTGTCTACACAATCCTCCTTTGAATTTGGTTTGGCGCGACAACCGGATGACCATCCAACCTTGAAAGAAAAGCCTCCGCCAGAGGGTCGCTAATCAGCAGGTCCTTTTTCCTTTTTTTTATCGTGCGAAAAAGGCCCACGGATACCTCCCCCGCCGGAACCGGAGGCGGAGGTTATGTCGGACTCGAACCGACTAAAACGCACGCCGGTCTGTGGGCCGTCAGTTGCCGGAGGTGAGATTGTCGTAGCCATATCCCTCGCACCCCGACCGACCAAGGGCCATATCTCTCGATAAACAGCAGGTCCTTGCATGTAAGGTTGCTAAAACCTATTGGTTGTGCAAAAACTGACTTGAACGTGCCTTTTTTAGCGTACGCAAAATTCCCACGGGTACCCTCAATGATGGGTCCGCGAAGGTGATTATGTCGGACTCGAACCGATTCCATTCCTATCTACGACCTATATAGAAAAAATGAACCGTCTCGACAGTGGACTGCAATAGGCTAATTGAGTGATTGAATCACGAAGACAACCTTATTCCAGTTGGTTCACCCACCAATCCCACCATAGAGATTGACTCATTGACCTGAAACAAGAAGACAAGACATAGGTCGATTCTGTAAAAACCATAATAATATGCAAAATTGACGACATGCTCACATTGCTCACCCTTTGAAAGCAAAAGAAATGAAATCTTACGCCATTTGCCTTTTAGGTAGTAAAATGACGGGTGTATTAGGAAGCTCGGTATGAGGTGTGCAGGTCCGCAGGTAGGTAGATAAATTATTATAATGTGAGAGGCAGATGCGCGGCCACGTGCGCGTGAGTGTGCGTCGCGTCGGCGCGTCGCCTACCGAATGATTTATTTGTATTAAACTATTATCTGCGCCGGTTATGTTAGAATAAGTGGCTTAATTTATAGAGTGCTTATTTAATTTAATAGATTGTAAGGTGGCACTTGTGCTGCCTTAATTGAGGTTGTATTTCTAATAGCTTCCTATTGAGTACAGGGCCTGATTAACCCTTAGGCTAATTAGGCTGTAGCCTAGGGCGCGAGGATCAGGGGGGCGCGAGAATCGGAGCGGCGCACGATCGGGGGCGCGCGCGCTTAAATCGTGTCTGCGCATGTACTATTCATCTAACATCATTGCATCCACCCTACATATTTCAAATAGGCACTTAAACTAAATGTGCTATGAACTGATTAATTTTGAGAGTCCCTGATTTTAAGAAATATTAAAAAGTGCGCACAAAACCAACACAGACTCGAATCGAGTCACTCGAATTAAATAGTTTGCAAAAAATCACTTTCTATGACAGCCGCCCCCCTGGAATTCTGGCAGAAGATGTATGACATGTATGACTCGCGTTAATCACACAATATAATACTGCATAATCGAGTTATAAACAGGGCCATCTGAGCTGACTTTTGAATAAACCCCTAGCGAAATATTGCATGGTACCTATTTTTAGGTTAGTTGTCCGTTCAAAATAAGCAAACCATTTTTCGGACGCTTCGTTCGTCTACCGGCTCTTCCTCCTCCACTTCGCATGATCTTGTGCGTGACAGTAGTGAGACTATTCGCACGCGCATTTCACCCTCCACGACGCCAATCCAGGCCTACGCCTTCTATCGGAACCCGGTGGGGGCGCCATTGCCATTAGCCTGGCGGTTCGGCCTGGTAAAACGTGACCGCACTTTTTTTATCGTGCGAAATACCCCCACGGATATCCCTCTGCTCCACCCGTCACCCCCAGGCCCACGCTCATGGGGGACGGAGGTCATTCTGCGACCTGCTCCGCCGCCGCCTCCTTCACGAGCATTACTTGCACGCAAAAGGAGGCGCCGGCAGACCACGCATCCCAGAGAGAACTCTCACTCCCAGGGTCACTACCAGCTCCCGTCTCGGCGTCGCCCACGCCGGACACTCGGTGAGCGTGTGCAGCGCCGAGTCCTCGCTCGCGTCGCAGTGATGGCACTCGTTGGCTTTCTTCGTGATCATAAGCAGATACCACCCGAAGCACCCGTGCCGGGTGATAGTCTGCGTCAGCCAGAACGAGAGGCCGTCGTGTGGCCTCTCTAGCCACTCCCCCATGATGGGTCTTACCGCCGCTACTACGGTGCGCCCTGCGCGTGGTTGCCCAAGTTATAGCTGCCACTCCGCCACCCTGTGGAGCCGGGATCTCCGAATTTCTTCAGGCTCAGGATCGTGTCCCCGCTCCCGCACCTCCTTTCGAAACCGATATAGCTCAGAAAGGGTTCTCGCTTCCAGGATCCACGGTGGCGATCCAGCAAGGAGACTCGCTGCTTCAAAAAATATCGTGCGGTACCCCCTGATGGCCCTGGAGGCCATTTTCCGCCGTGGTTTACGCAGCCGGTCCACGTGCCTGGCCTTTAAGTTGTCCGCCCATACTTTTCACCCATATAGAGCCATGGACCGCACGACACTCGCGTAGAGTCTCCTGCAGGAGTCCTCCGGGCCCCTCAAATTGGGCAGCAGACGCGTCAAAAAGTTAGCTGTGAGCACCAATTTGGGGACTAGACTTCGGAAATGCTCCCGAAGTGCTACCAACCGTCGAGCATGAGCCCCAGATATTTAATCTGGGGCTTGATGTCGTTGGAAGAGTCTCCCACTGTGATGCTGGACCCCACCGGCGTTGGTCCGCGCTGGGGTCCATAAAAGAACATGGCCTCGGTTTTCTGCGGAGCCACCTTGAGACCTAGCCGCCGGATCCGTTCCACGACTTGGGCAACCGCGGTCGTGGCCTTCAGGGTCGCTTCGCGGTGTGTAGCCCCGCTCGCCGTCGCTAGCGTGTCGTCCGCATAGCACGTCACGGTGGCACCATCCACGAGTTTACTGCGAAGCACCCAGTCGTATCCGATGTTCCACAGGAGAGGCCCCAGGATCGATCCCTGTAGAACACCGCACGCAATCTATCTCCGACCGACTCCGGTCGTACTTGGGTAGATGACGGAACGTGACCGCACTAGCGAAGGCGACTTTCTTGCCATTTATCTACCATGTCACAGACATGAGGGCTGCAGTGGATGCGAGAGTTCCTCTCGCGATCTTGCCCCGTGTCTCCGCACATCCACCGCAGCATTTTCATGTCTGTGACACGTAGCTCCTGCTTACGTCGCTCCAGCAGCGGTCACGCTTCACTGCACTGTAAAAGGACAGGCCTAATGATCATTTTATAGACCTGTCCCTTCAATCTAAATAGCATTTTAAGGTTGCATATGACGATAGTCGTTTTCCGCTTGATCCACGCGACTGCAAAACGTGCCTTGATGTCGTAATCGATTTCACCACTTACGTGAAGTCAGGTATTCAGCCTGGTTCATGCACTCGACTCAGTTATCGCCTATGCGGACGGGTGTGAGATCCGTTGAGTTTAGCGCCAAGTATTATGTCTTCTCCACATATAGCTTCAGACTGCTGTTCTCAAGCGCTTCCTTCCACACCACACTTTCACACGTTGCGCCAATCTGCTCCTGTCCGTGTCCATCAGCGCGATATCATCACCATTAAGGATACATGAGCATCCTGATGCTGAAGAGTGAAGTAGTAAGTAAGGATTAAGGAAGGATTCTTGGTGTACCACGACAGCGATGGATCCGGTTTTCATGTCGCCGATAGGGATCCGAACCACGTAACCGGAATCGTGGTATATGTCTCGGATGGTGTCAATGTAAGCCTCTGGAAAGCCTTTAGACCGCAGTGCCTACTAGATCATCGCACGAGGAATAGGCAATGTGGAGGCGTATTCTTCGCCTTGTATTTCTCCGCAAATCCTTAGGGCATACGTCGGATACATGGTCCCGTGACCGGAACAAAACTCATACTGACGCTTCGTGAGTGCACTCTCCTGTATGATCCGGGAGTCCATTATCCTCTGGTAGTTTCATGATATGAAACAATACCTTTAAAACGCAATAGCTGCCATACTCCTGCGCCAATCCCTTGCCTTTGAAAACTGGCGGATATTGCACCTTGGAGCTGGTCTGATGATGGAAAAATAAGGTGCTTTGCCTTTATATACAGTCAGCTAAAAAAATGGTTTGCCACCCTAAGGTTGAATATAGAGTAAACTAAAGAACAACGTTTGTTTTGCTTGCAGATCGATCTGAAAACTTATTATGAATATGAACCATGTTAAAATTGTCACATTTCTAAACAAACTCAAAACTGCTATACTACTTTCTATGATGTTTTATGATGGGGGCGCGTCTTTAAAATTAGCCTAGGGCGGTCAGAACTCTTGATCAGTCCCTGATTGAGTAATGCGTTATTTGAATGGTATAAAGGTGGAAATGTATGATGTTCTATTGATGGTAGAGTACCTACTCGTATGTTAGGTTAGGTTTTTTTGGGATAAGTTACCCTTAAAGGAATACCCAGACCAATACAAATATGTATAATCTTACATACAAATAATTGCATTGACCGGGAATCCTAACCGCGACCTCCGACGTATTTAGCAGTTACGTTCAAACAAAGCCTAGCAATTTTATTGATATAATACGAGTAGATAAGTAAGTAGGTACACCTGTGATCGACATGTGTGAATAGCTAAGACGTCTGCAACTAGTACCTAACTACATGTTTGCTTTTCAATGTACCTACTTATCTAAAGCTGTTTCATCAGTGAACATCTGCTGTTTAGTCTGTAAATAACTTTCCATTACATTTTTGCAAAATAGAAGAGAAACTGTTGGTATACCAATAAGGATAATAAGATGTATGGGCTCTGCGCGTAGAAGGCCAAAATACTTATCTACTAATATTTTGGTTGGATTGGACCGGGATTGATTGATGCTCGGATAAAGAACAATAATGTATTGCAAGCTGTATTGCAGCTATCGTGTTGATAAGTGGTAGACAAGCACCTGATGAAAAGTGGTAACTGTGGCTTAAGGACGTATGCAACCCCAGGGGCGTTACTCTCGTGCTGCCGATGTTCAGAAAATCTAAGGCAATAAGAGAAGACAAATGAAGAAAAGATCACAAGCCTTGCTTTATTATACTTATTATTGAAAAAAATACCCCATAAATACATACTTACCTACATACTTAAGCCATTTAAGTCCGTTCCATGAACAAATGTCATTTGATTCTCCATAACCACTGTTATTAAACAGAGTCGGTATATGCTGCCTAACAATACCAGCTATATACTTTATTGTACCCTTTAATTTTAAATCCTTGATCTCACGCAAGCGTCGACCGCCATAAAAGATACAAAACTCACATGTGTAGAGAGCGGTGGACTGGAGTAAACAAAACGAAGCCGCGCGCGATGCAATTATTACAAAGGTGCGTACGCAGCTGACAGCGCACCTGCCGCCATCTTTAACATTTCTTTAAGTTTTTTTTCGCCATTGGAGTTATTGGCCTATTTTTTATGGCGCAAGCTGTCCCGGCAGCTGACGCCCGCACCGTTCGTGTTGGTTATACAGCCTTTGTTGGTCCGTTGACTGGCGGGTCACGGCACATGGGGAATATCTTGAGGCGATATCTAGGATAATAAGGACAATGCCAGCTGCTCAGATTGAAAGGGCTGTGTCAGCTGTGGGTGCTTCCACGTGGATCGGTTCAACGTTTTCGACTGTCCATGTCCTTTTCATTTCGTCAACGAAATATTATTTGAAGGTTTTTATTGATTGTTAAGAGCTTTGGATATGAGAACTTGTCGCTGTACAGATGAATTGTATTTTGGTTATTGTGTCTACAATTAGTGGCCTATAGTTAGGTTATAAGAGTGATACAAAATACATCCGTTGTTATTTCTTTGTGATCACGATTACTGCGTAACAGTGGCAAAGGGTCCCTATTACCCGATTCCTGCCGGCTTCCCTTTGCAGAGATGCTAGAGATGTTTAAATTTGACAAACTAGATCGAGGTAAGGACTTTTTCTACCGGCTTCCCTTTTGAAAATCTTCGCCTTTCACCACTGCTGCCTAAGTGTAAATTATTTGACCAGCACGGTATGACATTACACCTTGTTACATATTTACGATTTTGACATTTCATAAATAATAACTAGCTACTCTACTTATTATAATTACTTAGGTAAGTACTACCGTACTTTATTACCACAGATCTAGTAAGAAATAAACCATCTGTATCACTCAATGCTCTTAAACTGTGGTAGGTATTGAACTAATAGACAGCAATTACTTGAATTTATCCTTGAAAAGGTAGCCTTGGCATAAAGAATGACGCCATTAATACCTTAAATTGTCCTTACAATACGCATACTTGCGAACATTCTAGATGGACCTCAGCGCTCGAATGTGAGTCGATAGGGGTGTACGACCTATGCACTGCGCACCAAGGGCGCGACCATTAATTACGCGAGGAGTTTTGGAGTCGAATATTACATAACTTTTTTATACGTTATCTCTACTGAAACCTGCGTTCGATTAAACTTGGTTCACACGTTTTACTCTATGAGATTCATTGAAGAATAGTCTAAAACTCATTTTAGTATGGTCTGAAATGCATTAATATCTATTCAATGAAAGTTTAAAGCAATTAGCATTCAAATCGATTAAGATTCGTCGCCCCATTAAGGTTGTGTACCTAACACTTAAGACGTGATTCGCTGGGTCAGTGGTCAAACCATTCCTCCTGTAAGGGACTGGTCGCGGGCTCGTCTGAGTCGTTTCACTTTTTATTTCTTTTTCGTATCTATTGTTGAAATCTGCTCTAAATCCTACACGATAAAATTTATCACGGTTATGTGAATATCATAAAATACACAGGACTTACAAGGTGAGTTTACCTTCAAAAATCGCTACAATCGCCTCACATAATTACTGGGCGCCACCTAAGCTGACTGGCGCGAATACATTATAATGGCGTGTGTACGCTGACTACTTGTCCAGCCACATTATTATATAGTTGATGCACTAACTTTTGGTTCACCTGCTGCACATTCTGTAATTGCCTCGAGCTGAGTTATCAGCCAACAATAGAAAGTTAATTATGTGCCCTCGTCCTAATCACTGTTAAGTTATCGTAATTGATGTTTTGAATGCTTTTTTGAACATTGTGTTACTTTGTTGCGTTTCATTTCTGCGTGTAAACGGTTATAGCAGCTTACAGTCACGCGTCTGTCCCGTTGGGGTCGGCAGAAACCACTTAGAGAGAGAAACACATGTTATTCCGCTACTGACGTACAATTTTTTGGTGTAATTTTGTTTATACACATGTTTACCGATTGCTGGTAATGCTGAAACTTTTGATGTTAATATATAAAACAATAATTATAAAAAGTTAAAAATCTAAGTGCACTGTCAGCATCATTATCAATTTTAACTAGCAAAATGATTTTAATACCTAGATTGGTACACACGTTTAGTTCGGATGATAATACAATTTAAAACAGTTTGATACAAGATAGATGTGATCCTTTTTGAAAACATGCATGTTTCTTAAATCGTGCCATAGATCCTCCGTTACTTACGTAACATATCATAGTGACTCAGACATAATACCTTTCATCAAAATCAGTTTTGCTATTAACCATTTTAGCAGTTACGATTATAAATAGGTTAAACTCACAACCCTTCTTTCCTGCCTCCACCTCAGTCAAATAATTACGTTTCCTTATAACGGGGTCGGCAAAGGTTCACCTACAAATATATGTTAATTAGTTATCATCGACCTATTGAACGCCAAACTAGTTTTGGGGTAATGTATGTGTAACGGGACAGATGTTACATCGGTAACATTCCACGAGCCGGAGTCGGATTCGAGACGGGTCCATCGGACCCACGCCCAGGTAACTATAAAAAAACTTAAAAAAAAAAGAGCGGGGGTAGAGCACTCGTTTGCGGGTTCGATTCCCGCTCAGTTCTATATCTGTTTGCATTATACTGGGTGTTTTTATTTGAATAAGGCAATATGTAGGTTTATAAAAAATGTATGTAAGTAGTTTTTTCTGCATTCCAGAACTTATAGAATCTAAGTAAAGATTTTGATTCATTGGGGTAGATAGATATCTCTGTCGTCAGAAATTTAAAAGTCTTGAAAATAAATATATTTGATTTTTTTTTAAGTTTTAAATAAAGTCTTTTTCGTTTTAAAGAAAAAGTCTTTTAAAATATGGAGATTTAATACGGAGATGAGAGAGTTAAAACTTTACTTGATTTACTATTTAATTAACTAACAGTTTGCTTTATGTTACAGTACATAAGTATCTTTCGTATAGGAAAAAGTATTATTCTTCAGAAATATGAAAATAACTTTTAGACGGCACATTAACCCCAATACGAGTAAAAGTTAATAATTATTTTATTAGTGAAAATCTATTTATATACTGACACATCGAACACAAAATAGAATATCTAGAGAGTTAGTAACAAAAAATTGTTGGACAATACGCGAATGAATCACCCCGGAGTCGACGTCCTACTCAAACAGTATTCACCAATAGTATTCACGCATTCCGTTCTCACAGGTTCACCGTATCAGTTACCCCATGGATCGATGGTGCACGCTGTTACAGAACACCCTCGTCAAAACTAGGTCATGTGCCCCACGACGCGCACCCTCGCTACCAGGAGACGAGAGCTGAGCAAGAGGTTGAAATAGATGAGGCTATTTAATTACAAATAGGATGCAAATAGGTCATTCCTTTCTGTAATCATCAATTTTATCTTATCACCTTTAAAACTATGCTCCTTTTGCCGCCAAATAGAAGTAAATAAACAAAATCATATTATATGTTTCATTGGTTTTCGTTATTAATAGTGATATTTAAAACAGTGCAAATGCAATAGAGCGTAAAAGAATATCGCATTTATCTCGGTATGCGTTGGGTTTACACGTATTTTATTCTATTATATAAAAATGAATCCCTTAATCTGTTGCTAAGCGCAAATCTCGAGAACGGCTAAACCGATTTCGCTAATTCTTTTTTTAAAATATTACGGAATGGTTCTTACGGCGAGAAAATTTAAAAAAAGGCGGTACGAAGTTCGCGGGGTCAGCTAGTTTATGATAAAAGTCATTTGAATTTTGTTAAGGAACTAAAAAGTTATTTTGAACTCAGTGTGTTTGTTTATATTTTGACCTACTTTGGGAACTAAAAATAATAAAAAGTCATAAGTAGATTCAGTTTAGTTGTCAATATTATATTTTGCAAGGCATATTTTCTGCTGCTACTGCTCTAGGTAGAATCGGACGACCTTGTCACCATCCCATCCCTATTTAATTGTTTTAAACTTGATCAATGACTTCGTACCGGCTTGCATTGCAAGGTAAAGTCGAACCTCGCTCTGAAGGTCTTGGCTGGCTTCTAACACCTTAACGGACTCGTGAACAGCTTGAGTATAAGAAGATGCCTTTCCTTTTTTTTTTTGTGCAGAAATTTCCACGTATAGCGTCCGCCAACCAGGGCCTCGATCCATGGCCTTCGACTAAAGCAAAACCACTGTTATATTACAAACACTGTAAAAAATCCATTTAATTTTAGTCTCAGATGAGGATTATGAACTCAGATGGGGCAATTATATCGGACTCGAACCAACTAAAACCGCACCCTTTCGTCTCGTGTCTCAAATACCGGAGTGCAGTCTAATTAGGCGGGTATGGGAACCACGATGTCCCCAATTCCCCATCATGCCCCGGAAAGGGTGGAGGGTAGTATTTTTTTTTTTTTTCAGACGACCTAATACTTACTTGTTTTTTTTTCAATGCCTTATAAGGGGTGTGACACATAACATGTATCAATATTGTATTTAGGTTAATGTCCCAGTTAATATGCACTCGTTGAGCCCTTCCATGACGTATCGCTGGACGCAAATTGTTCGTGAACCCTTCATCGATCTGATAGCGTAATGGACATTTTATTATACTATTAATTGCGATTGATTTGATTAGAAAAGGGACAAAAGCTTTCAAATGTTGGGTGATCAGTTGAAATGGGATCGCGATCGAAAATCTGATTATAAGGGAAGGGGGAAGGGTTTGTTTACGTTAGACAGTACCGCGGATCTTAGCCAAGCAATGCCTTCTAAGTATGTAAATTGGTCGGGACATAACTATATCTTGGAGCTAAAATGTGCTCTATACGCGCAAAACACGTTTCTTGGATATCTTCCATCCTACTTCAATCCTACAACCTTAATTACCATCCAAAGGTTGCCTGGCAGAAATCGCTTAAAGCGATAAGGCCGCCCATTGTACTAGTTCCATAGTTGTAGATTATAATAATTGTGTATTTTAATGGTGTACAATAAAGTGTATAATAAATAAATAAATAAATAAATAAATAAATCTTTTGAGGATAGCACTGGGTGCTACAGAGGTGGACGAGCTCAAATTCACCAAGCATAGATTATTACAAAACAATCTGCGGGCGCCAAGGTCTCGTTTGTCTCGCGATGTACGTCCAAGATACGCGTCCCGAGGTATACTACTAGATAAGGGGTTTGGAACAAAACTGTGGAACAGTTCCTCGGTTAGGCGGGAAAGATTTTTGAATATCGAATTCGGAACGGGACTCAGAAACTAGAGTTAATCAATTTTGACATCTATATGTATAAAATTAGCGTGCTTTTTGTAATGAGTGACTTAACTTGCCGTACGTTTGATCGCAATTGTTGTTACAGTAGAACCACTACATACCTACATATACTTACGTCCGTAAATCTCCGGAGGGGTAGGCAGAGGAGTATTAACACACATTTCGCTAACTATGATTTTCGCTCTCACGTACCTAATAGGGGGCGAGCCTAGTAGAACCACTAATGACTACAAAATAGAGATAGGTACAAGATTACTTTTGGTCGCGATAGCCGATAGTATAACATGATTGCCTAGCAACAGTTCGACTCCTGTCCGAAGACACAGTTGGTACCCCAGGTGTTTAATTGTATTACTCTCGTTTCATGGTGCCCTGGTCCGCGAGCGGGTCACGAGGGGTTGGAACGGGGTCGAGGACTCGGCGCACCCCACGACTCGATGTCACACAAATAATAATAATAATACAAATGATTTTAGTTCACTTGCGCGATAAAGAATTGTTTTGATTGCAGGACTGGTGGGTGGTGAATTAACTTCGGTGAGAAAGCAAAAGAAAGTACAGTCGTCATCGGTTTTAGCTTAACACATTTAAGTTACCAACCACCAACACAACATAATATAAGTTAAATTAAGCTTGATTTGCTCTAAATATAAGTATTAAGATCATTTTGAGACTTTGCAGTCAAGATAGTTCTGACGCTGACTATACGATCCGTCATCTTCACCCCAGCTATACTTGTCAGGCTTCTCATTTCCACAGCATTCAATTTACTTTCGTACTTCTTCTTCAAAACCAAACATTCACTACCATACATAAGTGTAGGGACGAGCACTCCTCTATGTACAATGTACAGCCAGGCGCGCCTCTCTCGATACATTCTGGCTGCTCATAAAGTTATGCATTGCCCCATTTACTTGATTTCCAGCCATAACTCTTCTTTCAATATCACTGTCATACTTTCCATCTTTTTTTTTTTTTTTTTATCGTGCGAAAAATCCCCACGGATACCTCCCCCACCTGAACCGGGGGAGGAGGTTATGTCGGACTCGAACCGACTAAAACGCACGCCATCTGTGGGTCGTCAGTTGCCGGAGGTGAGATTGTCGTAGCCATATCCCTCGCACCCCGGCCGACCCAGGGCCATATCTTTCGATCTGGCCCTCTTCCGGTGTAGGGACCACAGAGTCCCCAACTCGCCCCCGGGTGTGGGGAGGCACGCAATGCGCGCTGCCGCCGCGGCCTGCTTCTGCTAGGGTGACAGGCGGCTCCACCCGTCACCCCCAGGCCCGCGCTCATGGGGGACGGAGGTCATTCTGCGACCTCCGACGCCCGAGTTGCCGCCGCTCTTCGCGGGCCACGCGGTTTGCGATTCTCCTTCGCTCCTCGCGGGCCGCAAGGTCTGCGATTCTCCTTCGCTCCCGCTCCGCCGCCTCCTTCACGAGCATTACTTGTCATACTTTCCATCTCAAGTAAACTTCGACCCCAGATACATAAACTCTTTCACTTGTTCTATTCTTAAAATTTTACACATTCGTTATTATATTTTACAATGTCAACGAATTGCCATTTGTGTAGGAGGTGGGAGGGCAGGTGTTAGGCCAGCGCCAGACGCTCCAACCCGACCATCCGACCGTCCAACCGGCAGCCAGTATTGATGTATTAATTATTATTATTACATTAATACTGGTTGTTGATTGGATGGTCGGATGGTCGGGTTGGAGCGTCTGGCGCTGGCCTTACACACGTCCATAGGCCACGGTACCTAAGTGATATAAAATACTTATTAAATAAACGTATAACGTAGATACAGCCTTCAGTTACCTTTGAAAGCGAGTGTGTTTGACCTGCTAGCAGCTGCTACACCAGGGTTTCTCAAACTTTTGGCCACAAACCTCTACTAAAGTTCCTTGATGACAGCGAGCCCCTTAACGAATTAGGCCCCCCGGTATTAAGTCCATTTCTGTATTTCGTTTTTATCACGATCAGATGTGACAACACACTCTCTACATTGTAGCCAAATGGTAAAAGAAAATTCACCTCTTTGCATGTGAGTTGGAGTCTAGCTCTCTAGTCTAGTTGGTATCTAGCTACTCAAAAATCTTTCAAAGACCTACTTTTTAAAGGTGAACGCAGACCTAGCCGCACCGCACTCACTGCAGTCGCCGCTGTCATCATTTGTATTCGACCGATTCGGGTACTGCGGCGACTGCGGCGCGGCTAGGTGTGCGAGTTTGCATAGAACTTCATAATAAAGGATTCGGAATGCGGAATGGAAAGAAAGAGCCTGTGAGAGCGAGCGGCGATTTGTACTGCACATGTTTACTAGCCATCGAGACACCATTACGTGAATCTTGTCACGAACCCCCTACCGTCAAATGGCGGACACTAGGGGCTCGCGTACCCCACTTTGAGAAACCCTGTGCTACAGCACTACAATGCACTAAACAACTACATACAAAAGTGAGCCTTCGCTATAAAACTTGCTCATATAACAGTAAACAATAGTATTAATAGCACACGAACCCAAACATGGCTAAAAATAATGATACAATTAACAGGTTCTCTGCGCGCTCCTTAGCGACGACACTGCGTCGCGTCGTCGTGTCAATACTCTCGCGACGATATGTTTTAGTTTTATTGTCATAATATATCTTGTATTTAAGAACAGGATCACCTATTCGGTTTTGAATCGTCGTAAATGATCCGGTCAAGTGCGAATCGGACTTGCACACGAAGGTTTCTGTACTATTTTTTTAAATATAGGACACGACAATTTGACTTCGCCTCGCCTGATGAGCAGAAGGTTTTATGGTGCGGTAGAAGAAATAATCGCCGAACCGCTTGATCTTGATGGAATATTCTGCACCGTATGCGGGTGGCATCTAAGCCCTGCACGCGTTGTCCTATAAAAGAAATTTCCAACTAGATACAACTTTAGCTCCCCTTAAATATTAATTTTGTTTTGATGCAACATTTCTTTTCTTGCATCATCTGTGAATATTTCAACTGTCTAGCTATCATGGTTCATGTGTTACAGCCTGGTGACAGATGGACAGACAGTGGAGTCTTTAGGCTTCTGTTTTGGTATGCAACCCTAAAAATTACGTTTATTTTACTTCAAAGAGGGCTAGTTAGTCACTACAGTTATAATTATGGGTTATTATTCGAACTTTAAACTTTACTATGAGTAGTGGGTAATGTGTCGGGCTTGCAATCGAGAGGCTGTAGGTTCTCAGACTTCTGACGTCCACCAGCATTCATCAATTCAATCCAACTATTTTATCTAAAAGATTAGTTTAGCTGACACGAACGCATTCTCTATTAACACAATTAAAAAAGTTACGGGTAGTATCTGGTTATTAAATGAAGAATGAAAGATCATTTACATCAGCACAAAATTAAATAAACTGTCTTGAAGGCTCTTGCTGCATAAAAAAGGAGTACCGGTTCAGTACATACATAAATAAACGTTATCCCTACTAATATTATAAATGCGAAAGTAACTCTGTCTGTCTGTCTGTCTGTCTCGCTTTTACGACTAAACCGCTGAACCGATTTTGATGAAATTGGTATAGGGGTAGATTAGACCTTGAGAAAGGACATAGGCTATGTTTGGTCGCGATAACCGACATCCACGCGGGCGGAGCCGCGGGCAAAAGCTAGTATATAAATAAACGTTTTTAAAACGTATGCTTTCAAAACTAATGAAAGCATCTAAATATCAAATTCAAAAAGAATCAAACTATTAACAATTGGGAAGGACCTTCTGTTTTAACAGATAATATGGAATACCAAAGGGTTTTCCGTAAGTGACTACCGTTTGACCTTCCATCCCTGAGCTTACCGGAGGCTTATTCATTGCTCAGCACGTGGCCTCGAGGATGTTGGCAAGGCTACAACGCTACATTCAAAGAGGGTCCCGTACGTAGTTTCGAATGACGTTGCAGCGATAGGTCGTTGTGGCGAAAAACTTTTAGCGTGGTACGCTGGAGCGAAAAGTCATTGAAGCGAATTCCACCAGGGCGAATGACACCGCAGCGACAAACATTTTCTTTCTTTCTTTCTTTCTTTCTTTCTTTCTTTCTTTCTTTCTTTCTTTCTTTCTTTCTTTCTTTCTTTCTTTCTTTCTTTCTTTCTTTCTTTCTTTCTTTCTTTCTTTCTTTCTTTCTTTCTTTCTTTCTTTCTTTCTTTCTTCTTTCTTTCTCTTCCTGTGGGTGTCGTAAAAGGCAACTAAAGGATAGAGTTCTCCATCCGACAGTAAACATACAGCCCATGACAAAGTAGGTACCCGCTAGACGCAATAGACTCGCCCCCTATTACGTGGGACCGAAAATCTTAGTTAGCGATGTGGATGTAAATACACTTCTGCCTACCCCTTCGGGGATTTATAGGCGTGAGTATAGTATGTATGTTCATCCATACTAATATTATAAATGCGAAAATAATTCTGTCTGTATGTCTGTTACGCTCTCACGCCAAAACCACTGAACCGATTTCGATGAAATTTGGTATAGGGGTAGATTAGACCTTGAGAAAGGACATAGGCTATGTTTGGTCGCGATAACCGACATCCACGCGAGCGGAGCCGCGGGCGAAAGCTAGTACAAAATAACCCTTTAAATATTTATGACAACTTATAACACGTATACAAGTGTGTACAAGACATCTCTTTCACGTATTTCGGCAGTAAGAGTATTCCAAATAAATATTTTGTATTTCCTGCGACGGAAGAGCATTAAGATTAATTTCCCTATGTGGGGACCCTGCGCGGATATAAGAGGGGAGATTTAGTACGCAGATTTATCTATCTATACTGATTTATAATTGTGTGTTTGTGCGTATTACTTGACTTAATATATTGTATTCGTATTGTGTGTATGTAGGCAGGGAAACTGCTGTCGAGCTTGCAGAACATATAGCAAATTAAAGAAAGTGGAAAGACAGAATTTCCTTAGTCATGAGATTGGGTATTTGCTCTAAATAGGTGACGTATTGAAAAAAACGGCAGGCCAGAAGCGCTAAAAACCAGCGGACTTGTATGAAAAGTTTAAAGAAGCTCGTGAAGTCTAAGGACAGAAGCAAAAGAACATATAACAAATTAAAGAAAGTAGAAAGAAGGAATTTACTTATTCATGGGATTGGGTATTTGCTCTAATTATGTGACGTATTGAAAAAAGGACAGGCCAGAAGCGCTAGAAACCAGCGGACTTGTATGAAAAGGTTAAAGATAGTAGAAACTCGTGAAGTCTAAGGACAGAAGCAGAATGATGGGATGTTGAAGATAGTAAATCGTAGCTCTAATAGTAAAATTAATGCGATTGTTCCCTTTTCCATTGCCATTTTCATGTTGGAACTCTGACACCGCTTAGCACGGCTTCATTCATTTTTGTAGAGAATGTTAATTTATAGAGAATTCTACTAATACTATAAACGCGAAAGTTTGTAAGTATGGCCATGGATGTAAGTATGAATGTTTAGTACTCTTTCAAGTGAAAACTACTGAATGGATTTTAATGAAACTTTACAATAATATAGCTTATACATCTATAACCTATAGGCTGTATATCAGCGATGATCGGGATCAGAATTCCACGCGGACTAAGTCGCGGGCAACAGTTATTATATTATGTTACTTCATTTCTCCAATACTTGTGGACAAATGACCTTAAACACTAACTAATTGTACCGGTTGCCATGGGGTATGGCGTTCGATACCTCACAAAGAGTCAGATTTACGCCGGTCCTCCTAGCTCCCCTTCGTTTCTTTGTCAATAACAGGGCGCACGAGATAAGGAGCCGAGCCTCCTCGTGCGTGCCCGACTAGGAAAATAATACTCCTGTAATAGGGACATATATTGTAATCTTTGTAGTGTGGTGGACAAATGTGTGCCCTATACGCGGAGTACACATTTCTTGGGTGTCTTTTGAGGATAGCACGGGGTGCTACTGCGGTGGACGAACTCAAATTCACCAAGAATAGACTATTACAAAGCAATCTGCGGGCGCTAGAGCCTCGTTTGTCTTGAGATTTAGGTCCAAGATACGTGTCCGGAGTGATATATATGTCGCAGGCATTTTGTATGAATCCGCCGTTTACAAACGGCGTCGTCATTTTACAAACGCTCGCTGTTATGTAATAACGCTCGCTGTATATATATTATACATATATATAAACCATCCTCTTGAATCACTCTATCTATTATAAAAAACCGCTTCAAAATCCGTTGCGTAGTTTTGAAGATTTAAGCATACAACATATGGACGGACAGACAGCGACAGCGACTTTGTTTTATAATATATTATGTAGGGATAGTGATATAAAAATGAATCCCTAAATGTGTTGCTAAGCCAAATCTCGAGAACAGCTAAACCGATTTCGCTAATTCTTTTTTTAAAACATTCCTTGAAGTACGAGGAAAAAAAGAATCGTCTGTTAGGCGGTACGAAGTTCGCAGGGTCAGCTAGTTGTTACTAAATAAAGTGGAATAGTACTAGTGTCTCATTCCATATCTTCTTCATCCTAGCGTTAATTCCCAGTCGCATCCGAAGCTTTCATCCGCTTTACCAGTCTAACTACGGATTTGGCTGGACTTCGATATTTTACGTGAAGCGACTGCTATCTGACCTCCATAACCCAATGGTGACATTAGGCGATATCGAAGCATTGCAGCTAGACCAGTTGTTAGACTTTTTAGGGCTCCAACTACCCGTAACGACTGCCATAGATGTTAGAATGGCAACTGGGACCGAGACGGCTTAACGTGCTCTCCGAGGCACGACCAGACTAATGCAAATATCCATAATCATGCATACAAATACTTGCACTGAGCGAGGATCGAAACCGCGCCTCCTGCGTAGCGGCCGCATTTACTACCGCTACGCCACAGAGGCTGTCAAGAGAGTTGTCTTAATCAATATGAGTAGTTCCACCAAGTGCCATCGATTAACAATATAAACAATCATTTTCTTAGTCACTCTCTTTCTTGTAACCTCTTTCACTTACCACTCTGGTTGTTTGCCTCCACAGTAGTCTACATAAAAAGCTGTGAAGGCCATACATCGAACACAACAACGTGATTGTGCAGGTGCGACTAGGTCATTGCACAGCCATTATGGTAATCATTATCAGATCGCTCCACGTACTCGTAATGATTATTGTGGACTTTTAAATATCAACGCAAGTCATTAAGTTTTTGCCGCGCCTCATTTGATGTGAAACTTACGAATTAAGAATTTTTTGAATACCTCAAGTGTTCTGTTGTCCTGGTATCATAAATTCACACTTCCTTTTTGAACTTCACTGTAGCCTACCATCAGGCGTGCAGACCATAAACTAAATACTAATATCCTACTCCTACTAATGTCCTACTCCTACTAATATCCTGCTCCTACTAATATCCTGCTCCTACTAATATCATAAATGTGATGGAGATATTTGGATGTTTGTTATTCAATCACGCACTAAGGGCTGACTGAATCTGGCTGTAATCATTACAGGGATAGATTACAGTCTGGAAGCTCCTTTTTATTCCGGTAATATGTTCCCATGGGTAGCGGGAATGCATGCACGTGCATCAGCTGGTAACATAAAAAATAATGGGTACATTTAGCGAAAAAAAAATTGCTTTTTTGATTGAAATATGCTATTTATGCACCACAGTCGAAACAAATCGGATTTAAAATGACAAGCGCAGTTGGAAAAATGAGTCATCAGAATTTAGATGTGGTCATAAAAGTTGATGGGATTGTTTGTGTGGTCGGTGCAGCATGTTACATTGTGTTTATGACTAAACGTGATACACCTAGGACATTTTTTATAGAGCTTTAACGTGCGGTTTCATCCACGGAAAACGTCAGGATTGCCTAGCAGTACTGCCTAGGTCTAGAGATTAAGATGTCGGGCTTGTGGACGAGAGGACGCAGGTTCGAACCTCGTTATTATACTGCAAACTCTTCCCTAGGATACATCCGAGGTCTTCCCGTAATAGGATGGAGTTTGGATAGAGTCAGACAGACTTGACACATTACAGTTTCTATAAAGAATAAAGACATAATTTTAAAATCAGAAGTACTCGAAACCGGCTTGTTTGCATGAAAGGATTAATAACATTATAGGCCACGGTAACCACTTAACATCAGGTGGGCCGTGTGCTTGTCTACCACCTAAGTGGTATAAAAAAAAACAGTAGAGGAAGCTGACGAACTACAGTTTTGACTATTGTCACATTTGACGAAATGCCGGTTTGACGAATATCAGATTTGACCAATGTCGTTCAACCCCTCGTGAAGTATCCACCCGTATTCACAAACAATACTGTGAGGTCTCATAGTGTGCTCGAGCGCACAGGGCTGGTAAAACTAATTCCAAAACATCACGGAGCAGTATCTAACGCAGTGCGTCCCCTCAACGAAGTATTACTTAAGTGTTGTCTATGAATAAAAAGGCTTGCCAAAACGAACGCACTGAGAATTTGTCGTTCTTTGCACAGTTTTGGTAGTACGCATAGCGAAGTATTGTTTGTGAATACGGGTGTAAGAGTCAAGTGGCAGGCTGTTGTCTCTACCTACCTCGGAGGGAAATAGACGTGAGCATATGTCATATTTATAAAAGACCACAATTTGTAAGAACTTACTAGGATACCATAAACGATAAACGGTTCACAAGGGAACGGTCTAAACTGCATCACGCCCGTAGCACATCTCCGCTGTTTCGCGGCGGACAGCGGAACTGCTAGTTGAGTTTCGCTGTGTTCAAGTGTAGCTGGAGCAGCGAAACATGAGCGGAACTTGACACTTGTTATCTAATATGGAGCGCGTACCCGAATCTAACTGGTCCGTTTAGAACGCATGCGCCAACTACCTGACTTCTGATTGCTCCGTTCAACATGATAACGTCTTTTTCGCATGCGCGAACTTGATACCGTGCGTCAAGAACTTTCAAAATCAACAGGGCCGAAATTGGGTAATTGGCTGTCTAGTTAAATTATTAGTTACTTTATGGTGAGTGATAGGGAAAGGAGATGTTCACTTTTTGTATGGACAATGGGGACACTAATTTGCACAAATATAATATACTAGCTGTTGCCCGCGGCTCCGCCCGCGTGGATGTCGTTTATCGCGTGGTGTTGTAAATAGTGCTGAAAGTTGAGCGTTGAACGCTGATTAGACATTGTACTCGCCTCTCTATTCGACTCGAGGAGGTAGGTACTTACACGACGGTATATTCGTCTCAATCGAGCAGTCCGACTGGGGAAGTAGGCTTAATAACCTCGTGTTGTGTTTCCGACGGTGAGTAGGGTAACCAAAGCTCACTGGAGAGGAGCTTGTGCTTTGTGCTGTCAATGGGAAAACCAAAGACTGATCTTTTGCGCTGACGGCACAGATTATCTAAGTTCTTACAGGGTAGGCAGCACGAGTGTGACTCCCCTGGTGTTGCACTCACCCATAGGCCACGGTCCCCCACCCTCTCCCGTACTCCTTCCCCTTCCCCGTTGTATCTCTTGTCTACTCCACTATATCCCTCACCACGCTCTAATCCAGGGATGGCCAACCAATGGCACGCGTGCCAAAGGTGGCACAACTTTCTGGGCACGCCAGCAGTGCCATCAGAAAGTAGGTATTTAGATGCGCCCGTGCTATACGATAGCAACAAAAAAGGTTCGCCATCCCTGTTCTAAGTTCTTACAGGGAAGGCGGCACAAGTGTGACTCCCTTGGTGTTGCACTCACCCATAGGCCACGGTAACCACTTACCATCAGGAGGGCCGTGTGCTTGTTTGCGACCTCATTACTACAGTACCTACGACTCGTGACTATAGTATGGGGTACTTCAAGAAGGGCGAGTGTGACGCCCCTAGTATTGCATACTTTCATAGGACACAGTAACCACTTTCCATCAGGTGGGCCGTGTGCTTGTCTGCCACCTAAGTGGTGTAAATAAAACTTTCTACCTGCAAAATATCTACTCGACTCTCTACTCCCCATACCTTTGCCCTTCCCCCACCCTCTCCCCTACTCCTACGCTTCCCCGTTGTATCTCTTGTCTACTCCACTATATCCTTCACCTTCTAAGTAATCTGTCTTTGTGTGGAAAACGATTTTGTAACTGATCTTAAGACAGTACCGACATCTATTTCATACCTGACAAATTAGAAATTGAAAAAAGAGAAACTGTAAAAAATGCTTATAATACGTCCAGTTGGAACGAAACCATAGTAAGTTCAAAACCGCGTTAACGCCATCTAGTTACGTATGTGGAAATAAATTCATTGACAAAAAAATAACAATTTCATGATTAAAATCGTATTTGTTTACACAACTGTAAATGTAAATTAAAGTCTATTTATTTACATACTTGCTCGGATGTAATAAGATATAAAATTTCATCCATAAGAATAAAAAAGCGCCATCTATATTTCCGCTCATATTCTGTATAATATCAATATTGTTCACAACTCCGGTTCTACTCAACCGATTGCGATCAAACAAACGTAAGATTTTAAGTCTGACCAAGCCCTTTCTAACAAAAAAAACCGCATCAAAATCCGTTCAGTAGTTTTTGCGTCCATCGCGGACAAACAGACAAACAGACAAACAGACAAACAGACAAACAGACAGGAAATGAAAAAAAAATATTTTCGTGTTCAGTATCGTTAATATAACATAACCCAAGTATTTTTTTTTAAATATCTCCAATGTACAGACACGACCACTTTACAATTTTATAATAGTATAGATATAAATTAGTTTTATATTTGGTACCATTATACGTTAACATTACATTTAGATAAATATAATATTAATACAATTAAAAGTCTATTATTATAATAAAAAGCGTACCTTCCACATTTAATTCTCTCTGAATTTCTAGCCATGCTTGCAATTTTTTCACGTTATTTTTATAATGTGGATGGCTTATTAAATAAATAACGGGTCTATTTCTGATCTCTATGAGAAGCTTTTCGGTATATTCCACGTCCATCATTTAAAAAAACGTAGTTACGCTCAGTAGCTTTACCATGAATTGACACCAAAATTTGACAACTTCGTTACCAAATCGAATTGTGTATGCGAATCTGATTGGTCTGTTTAGAACGCATGCGCGAATTTTCTGACTTCTGATTGCTCCGTTTAAAATGACAACGTGATTTCGCATGCGCGATCCTTCGCAACCGTGTGTAGATTTCGAATCGTCGTCGCCTGTCAAAATCCAGGGCGGTATAGGGTATTTGGCTGTCAAGTCAAATTAAATACTTTTTACTAAACGTAACAGTAAGTTATAAATATGTATACTAATATAATCGATGATTAATAATTATTAATTATATTGACCAATTATTATTTATATTATGATTGGACAATTTCTATGGTTGGACAATTAAAGAGTGATTGTCATTTTTCATAATTGGACATATAAGTCGTGCAAAGGACACATTTGACGTTATTGCTGGACTGGTCGCCGAGTGCAGACCGAGGGTTCAGATTCAGCCACCTGTCACCGCTTCACCCCGCTGGTGAAGTGGTGTGACATTCATATCCTTCCTTTTCGGAGTACAATGGGGACACCGTGCTTTTCACACCTGAGGGCTCTTAAATGATGGCCTAGAATCAGTCGGGGAGTGCGTAATAGGAGGCGTGCGGTTTTGAGTAGGTGCGATGGCCGACCGGAGTGGTATTTGAAGGGACTACCGAAAAAAAGTAGGAGCGTGATCAGAATTCAACGTGTGTGGAGCCGTGGGCAGCAGCTATGTATAATACTAGCAGTTGCCCGCGGCTCCGCCCGCGTGGAATTCGGATTCCGTTCCCACTTTTTTTTCGTGCTAAAGTTCCCTCGGATATGGTCAGGAGTGATTGTCGAACTGAACTGAACTCTGAACCACTAAAAACGCATGCCATCACGGGTCTTTATTTGCTAGCCTATGTTATTCCCATTATTGAAATCAGTCAACAACAAACAAAAAAAACAAGAAAAGGACTTTCCTCTTTAGAATATTAGTGTACCTAGATGTAGGTAATACCATCCTGTACAAAAAACTTTAGACGGCGAAAAAATAATCAAAGTAAAACTTTTTTACTGATCTTGATTCATTTGGAATTTAAAAGACCCCTAATGCGGCCCTGCAATTTACGTGTTACGTAAAATTGTCACGTGATAACACTGACAAAATAGCGGACGAAGCGCGGAGGTGTGAACGGCAAAGGCGAAACTGCGCGGCGAAAGAGATAGAAGATAGGTAAATCTATGCATTACAACATGCCGTTTCGCTAGAGTTTCGCTCCTCGTACAACTGACAGAACATGGCGAAACAACCGCGGTTCCGCTATACGCGGTTTCGCGGCGGAGATGTGCTACAGGCGTCAAGGCTCGGAGAGCAAAATGTTCACAAGTCGGCCTGTAAACCCACAGATCGCAAGCTTGCGATTAGGTTTGTGTTCCTCTACAACTGTGTAAGATATAGAAAACTAAGCTGTAACTAATGTGCTTGGTGCTAATGTATGCTTGAATTTATTATTATTATACATATCTATTAGGCGGATTTTTTTTTCATATTGTATGTTCCCTAATTAATACAATTTAATTATATTTTCGTAACTGGTTATGAAAGCAAGAAAAAATTCCACGTTTGTAGCTGGTTAGGAAAATGACAGTGTTACGAAAATGGACGAACCCCTTTAAACGTCCCTACAGGCAGTTAACACAAATATTATCGCGAATCGTACGATATTATATCTCGTCGTGTGCTACAAGCAGGTATAGTATGCAGTACAAATATTGGCACACCGTCTGACCGCGGCCGTGCTGAGAACCCCCGGCTGACGGCTGACTCACCATTGGCTGGCGCACTCCGAATGGTAGCTGTTTGCCGATACTGTTTATTTTCACAGAAATTAACCTTTGAAAGTGTTCAGTCCAAAATCAGATACCTACTTAAAGGTAATCATCATAAAAAATAAATATTTTTTACCAGCTGTTGTATATCCTTGCCCAAAGTCTAATCTATCTCTGTACCAAATTTCATAAAAATCGGTTCAGTGGTTTAGGCGTGAAAGCGTAACAGACAGACAGAGTTACTTTCGCATTTATAATATTAGTATGGATGTGGATAATGATGTTTAGTCTGTCAATATGACTGCAGCCTGCTCTGATAGTAACCTCAGGGGAAGTCCCAAAAGTGGTGTCCACCATTACATATGCTGTCCCTAGAATTGTAGTCTCGACAGATGCTTTTTCATGCCCTACTTAAATAATTCGGTACATGCAGAAGCATCAATATCGCCTTCGGGAACCAGGCCAACGTCACCTGTGAACCGGCATACCTGATTTCCCAGGGTTGGAAGATAAGACGAAAATTGCAGAAAGCCAAGGTAAATCAAATCAAGAGAAAGAGTAGTAGAGTGGACCCATGGCTCCAAAGTACGGCTTTGGATGCCACTGGAACTGAGGCTGGTCACATAGGTACATCCGGAATGTCTCTCTGAATTCAAATAGAATTTAATTCATAATTAATTGTAATTTAAGCGGGGAGTGAAAAAGCATCTGGTAAGCTGAGTGCCAATATTGTAACATGATACGTGTCTGTAATGGTGACTATGCCGAGCTAACCATCAGCCGAGGTGAAGTCAAATTGACGTACTCGTACATGAAAATATGATTATATCAGTACTCCTGAAATTCCACACAACGTAATTATGATCCACATACATTCTGAATAAATCAGCTTTATTATTTGTGAGATCAGCCTGTGATGATAATGGTGTGTACCCGGCGTAAAAAATAAAAAAAGCATTCAATTCCACCTACCTACGCTGTCCATAAATGTCGCTTATAGCTTAGTACCTATCATCTATATCGATGTATCGCTACATACATGTGCTAGCCGTCGTCGGTTCCATTTGTGGGGCTCGCGACAGACTAGCGAAAAAGCAAATCAAATATTTAATAGTCACACAGAGGGAGTGTCGGGAGGCGGGACGAGTCTTTTTTCAACTGTGTTGCTTTTTTAGAACCTTTTAAGTGCAGAGCCAGCGGTGAATTAGTGATTGGGATTGATCAGCCCTGTGCATTTTTGATTGGCTCTGATTGGTGTTTTGACTTTCTAAGTCTATTCTGGGACATATTGCGCAATCCTATCTGAATCCTAACTAAGCAGAACTTGTCTTATGGGTTCTAGAACATGGATAAATATTTTACTTAGAAGCATTTCTATTTTTTGTAAATACACTATACTCACTTGTTCTGACTTCTTCCTGCTGGGGTTCCTCTGAGCACCCGCAAACAGTGCAGAATATTCCATCAAGAACCAAGCGGTTCGGCGACTCTTTCTATTCCTTACCAGTATGCATGTTCCCTTCTTCCTCCAGTCAGATCCTCTAAGCGGTGCGTGAAAAAGCATTTGTTGGGGCCGGAAAACTGAGTGCCATCATTGTAACTTGTAACATAGTACGTGTCTATAATGGAGACCCTCTTTTCCGAAACTATGCCTTCAGTTCATCAACAGGCGAGGTGAAGTCAAATTGACGTGTCTTATAATATAATAAAAGCATCTTTGGAAACTTCCTTTGCGCTTCCTGATTTCCGATTGATATGTATAATGTATACTATAGTCATAACCATTGCAGCGTGGCAGTAGAGCGCTATGTCAGAGGTGGTGGGTTCGATTGCCTTTTAGTGCATCAAAACTATAGTGCATCAAAAAATGAATAGTACACAGTTATGAATAAGTAAGTTGAATGAACAAAGGACAGCTTCTCGTGAAAACAAGTTAGGTACTTCCAGTAAATTTTATAATCATGTTTGTAAAATTACAAGTTTTCTGGTAAGCTTCTAAATACAATAGTCTACTGTAATCCATTTTCAAAGAACTACCTACAAAAGTCTGCGAGCCTGGTAGCCTACCCGGAATCGTAAAGAGTGGCGGTACAACGTAACACAATTCCATGCGGATACTTTATCCGCGCAGTTTGAAAAAGAGTTGGCGAGGTGAACAAAAGAGTCAACACAACAAAAGTTGGATATACGCGAGTCAGGTGTGCGGTTACGTTATGAAATGATATTGCGGCGGGAGGGAAAGCCCCACGCAAATACAATCCACGCGTCGCCCGTGCTGGCTGGTTACCGTGTTCGTATTTTGAAATCTGACAATTTAATATGATATACTTAATTTAAAAATGGAATAGAAATTGCGTTGACGTGAGCTGTCAACTGTCAAGTTATATTCAGGGTTTTGTAGGTAAGGTTAGGGGCCCATCAGTCGAGCGTCAATCCCGGTTGCATCCAAAACAGGCACTGAAGTCTGGGGTTGGCTTTAAAAATATTAAAAATAATGACTGAACTATAGAAACTATGAGAACCATGTAGAAAAGGTGCTGGTTGTCAGACATGAGACCAAGAAATCGTAGGTTCAAACCCCGGACGGATTTAATTACCGACGTTAACCTGCTGTTAGTATACACAGTTTAATTTAACTTAGCTAGAGAGTTTAACATTAACAGTCTTTTGAACATTATATCTTGTATAAGTAAGTAACTCTTCTTCCATTTACTTCTTGACAAAAAAGAGGTATTGTTTTTTATTTTGTCCTAGCATTAACCTGTGTCTATATGAAGAGTAGACGCTTAATCTTCAACACCGAGACAAAAACGCTTTAGGATACTTTACATTCCAGAAGTAGCTTCATTATAACGTACCTAAGTGTTGTTAGTGGAATTACTGAGGCAGAAGTTCTCGTACTAATTCCACTTCGAAATCTGAGATGCATAATATCAATACAAGCATATACTCACACCTTTTTTCCTTCAGGGTAGGCCGTATAGGCAGAGGCACTAGCTAGCCATCTGCTTCTATCTTTATAGACTACACGAGCTCCCTCTATTTTTTCTACACCTTTACTGCAAGCCTACCGGTCTCAAGTGCCTTTTTTCAATATCTTAAAATTATCGAATGCATAATAATAAATGGGTGTTTCTATGTATAACATGATCTAAAAAACTCTCATATTATTTGCTCTAGCATACTAAGTATTCATAATAGACAAACTGGTAAGAGTCGTCTTAGGCGTATATATGTCTATCCGGAGCACGTTTGAAAACCATAATGAAGATAGGAGAAACGTAAGGTGTATATCAGGATTATTATAAGTAGAAACATAATATGATTTCTGCCTACCCCAAGAGGAAAGAGACGTGACTGTATGTATGTTGAGCGAGAGGGTGGTTGTACCCCAATGAAGTTGCCAATTCGTGTTGATTAAACCAAGGCAATATTACCTTGTGACAAGAATGTTAAACAGCATTTAATAACACACATACTGCACGCCCATAAACAATTAAAATTAAACATTAACTTATTTAATTTTTCTTTTTATTGATCAATCAAGGCATCATAACGGTATAAAACATTAATAATCAAATGAGTTGGAAACGTCACAATAACACGCAAACCTTCAAACGAACGGACATAAATCACAGCCCGAGGCCGTTGTACCCTGTGGAACAGGAAGCAGAGTCGATGCACCCTACGCACACACGCACACAACACCGCGCGCCTCGTACTGCCTCACCGGCGGCTTTCCATGTGTGCGTGACACGGATACAGTAAACGCGGAAATACCACATTAACATACATTTTCCACTCTCACTAACAGAACACACATAGTGTAACAACACGTCTATAACCCACACATGCATAGATTTTTCTTTCATGATGTCGATGTGTGAGTGCCGCCCTGTTCGTACGGCTTTTGGGGGTGTGGCGTTGACGGAAGACGCTTTGAAGAGAACTGGGCGACTGTGCTTGTGTTGTTTTTGTGTGTTGGTGTGCGTGACTGAGCTGAGTAATGCATATACAGTATGTATTTATTTTTGTTATACGTTGCAACAAAGAGTTAAAGTTTCGATGCATATTATGTGAAACTCATTATTTTGAAATTATGAAATTTAGAGTAACCGTTATAACTGTATAAGTATAATGAAACCTCTGCATGTATGCTCTGGTTATATAATAGTTTATACTATGGCGATGAGCTAAAAAAATCCTCTTCGCACTCTGGGCAATAGAAGTTCAAATAATGATCGACTAATCTTTGTTTCTTTAACGCTCGTTTGGTATTGGGATCATGTTCTAATACTCTTCTATTGATAGGTTTTATTAGTTGGAACGTTTCCGTTTTAGTCTATCGTGCCCTGGGTGGAAGACTGCTCATAGTGCTCACTGTTTAGATTTTACCTTTACTTGCTACATAAAGCGGCTGATAAATTCTTCGTGAACCATGCAGTAAATTCATCATCATAATTGTTATAAAATTATATTTACGGGAAATAGGTGCGACCATTCCCTGGTTATCTGCTTATGGCCAGAGCCAGAACAACCTGGTCAAACATTAGTCAATTATTAAGTCATCATGGTGAATATCAGTGCATACTTACAAACGCGAAATAATAAACTTAAAACATTGTTAATGTTACATTAATAAAATCTAACATTTCTGAACAGAAAATATAAATGGCGACGCCTAAAATACTCGTATATACAGAATACTTTACCAGACTAAAGCATACGGCTGACGTGGAAATGCAGTCGGGAAATTTAGAGGTTGCGGCGTCGTTTATACAGCAGCCTGTGTGTGTCGGGGTGCGCTGTGCGCGCTCTTGTGTGTGTGTGTGTGTGTGCGTGCTAGTGTGCAGGGGTGGCAGGGCGGCGGAAGCGCGGGCTACGGGGCGGGGAGGGAAGGGGGGGAGGGTTGAGCGTAGTGCGGCGCTAGCTCGGCGCGCCCCCGTTCACGGCCAGGGGTCGCCGACCGCACCCCGGCTACGGCGTAACCTCGCTACGGACCGTAGCTTCCTCTTTTGTTTTAAAACCATGTGCTGTCTATGTAATTCGATTGTTACTTATTTAGGTCAAATAATTAATTTGAAATCGATTAATTGATTTATACTTTTTATTGTGTTTGTCGTACGATAATTTTTTAGGAGTAATTTCTGCGTTTTGAAATTGTATGAATACGAATTGGAATTGATAATGTGTTGTCGGAAGTTAGTATTAAATGCGACTTGAAATACATACAGTTACAGGACTTTATTTCGATTTAATTGGTGTATATACATTCTTCGTATCCACATTGCCTGATATATAGAAAGTAACACTGACTACGAAATATAGTTCCAATACTAGGTGGTAATTGCCTCAAGTCTCACAAGTCGTATGAAAGTGTAAAACTTTCATACGACTTGTGAGACTTGAGGCAATTACCACCTTGATCTCCTCTTGACCATGCTGCAAAACAACCGAAACGTCGGGTAATAGTGCATATACAGCAATTACCATAATGAATCACGATTACACCAGTTTAACTTAATTGTATCCCAATTAAAATCATGATAATACGCATTTTGCTGTTCTCAGCATAATTGGATCGACTCGACCGGGTATACTCTTTACTGAAGATCAAAAGTAGCAATAAAGTACATTTCACACGACTTGTACGCTTTCGTCTCATTTTTTTCCTTTTTTCCACATCATTATTTTAGCATTTTTTTATGGTTGATAGGCTCGCGTTTGATCACTATCTCACCTACTAGTAAGTAACGATGTGGTCGACGGTGGAGCACGCTCACCTAGAAGTTACGTTAAGTTCTTTGAGCTCTGAGTTCGGGGTCCACTTTTTCGATTTTCTATTTTCAGATTTGGCTTATATTACTTTTCTCAGGAGCGACTACTGTTTGACCCGCCTAGAGAAAAAGCCTGCACCAAAGTCTCGTCCTGCAATCAGCTGGTGTATTTACTTACAGGGCCTCCCCCATTATCTTTTGGCTCAAGAACTCCAAAGATATTAAAGGCGTTCCATACCATCAGATGGACCCTTTTTTTCCATCCTAGCGTTAATCACAATCGCATCCGAAGCTTTCACCTCATCGTCTGGGGTCCGCTTTTGCCAGTCTTACTGCGAGCTTGACTGAACTTCGATATTTTACGTGAAGCAACTGCTATCTGACCTCCAACCTAATGGTGGTATTGGGCGATATCGAAGCCTTGCAGTGAGACTAGTTGTTGAACCTTTTAGGGCTCCAACTACCCTAACGACTGCCATAGATGTTCGTATGACAACAGGAACCGACAGCTTAACTTGCTCTCCGAGAAACGACCAGACTGATGCAAATACCCATTTTTTTAAAATTTATTTATTTATTCTTTATGCACGAATAAGTGTACAAAGGCGGACCCATATTCATGCATACAAATATTTGTACTGAGCGAGGATCGAACCCGCGCCTCCTGCGTAGCGGTCGCGTTCGCTACCACCAAGCCACTGAGGCATATGGACCCTGTGCGTGTTTAGTACCAATAAAGCCTAAATACATATATTTCCTTAACTAGGTAACTCATTAACTATGATTTATAGAAGATGACGTGTGAATATATTTTACCTCTGCCAAACAGGTGATCGGCATACTAGAGGGTAAGCGGGCACCATAGCCTTAAAAATTTTGTAACACCAGAGATGTTTGTAAAACATTACTAATCCAGAAAAATCAAATTGTACTACTTTTTTAAAGAGTTCAGCTAAGTGAAATTACTAGTATTCCTGTTAACCCTCACAGTGGTGAATTGATCGTGTTAAGAGTAGGTTCACATCAGTTGTACAGTGGGCAGGTTCGATTCGAAAGTGGAACCTCTCGGTCGTAAGGGTGACTCTTTTACCAAGGAGCTACTGACGCAGCACAACCGAGTCCGTAGTCTATACAAAAAATCTATAGGAGGTTGTCCCATCTTTAAGCCCGAGGCGGGAAATTCCTTACCATCCGTGCAGTAAGTGATCGTTCTTATGGAATTTAATTAGCTGATGTTATGAGTTTATTGAATTTTACCAATTTCCTATAAATATGGAAATGCGAGAAAATTATTTGTACAAATTATAATGTAAAAATAAAGTATTAGGTAATATTAGAATACACTCGGTAAATTCATGATAACCAAACGCATATTTACAATTAGAAAATTTTGATCATATTTTTCTTATATTCCAAGCTTAGTGTGTATTATCCTAAAATCTCAAGAGATTTGCTGCAGAGCATTGCATTTCCAAAACCTTTCTCAATGTTATCAAAAAGCTTCCCCATACGTCATTTACTCATTATTTTTCTTACTGCACACATAAATATACAGCAACATAACATTTATAAAAATGTTCCCATAAATTATAACGAAACCCCCTGTTAATGTACGTGTAAATTTTCTTTAAACGTCTGCAAACTGTACCAATGCGTTCTAAATCCACAACACGCCTTAAGCTTTCTGCTCGCCTAGTACAAGAAAAATGCCGCCGGGAAAAAATAAAAGAGAAAAATCGCCAACAAGGGGGATATCCAAGGTTTTTTCTTACAATAAAATACCGTAGGTTTAAAATTGGCTACGATTCAACGGTGACTGGGCCGACTTAATTAATGGGGTCCGATATATCACGACATGCCTTCAACGAGGGGCCGCTGTAGGGGACAAAGATATGAATTTCAGCTTATAAAATGTATTCAGGTGGAATATGCTTGATTGAACGTCTAATATATTGTGTTAAAGACAGGTGTTAAATGAAAAGTAGTTTTACATTTTTATTGCCCTAATCAGTGCTAATATTTTAGATCAACCCACAGAATAGATAGTACTGACGTAAAACTTATCCAGGACTGAACAATGAAAGACGAAGATAAAAAGCCTGGCAAGGCCACTGACTAGACATGCCTACTTAGATCAAGTGTGAGATAAGTTTAGTACACATCATTTACAACAGAAGAAATGCCACATGTCGCAAAAAATGAGACCGTCAATAGATCTCAAGTACATTACACAAATTACATTACGCCATGAACTTATTTCCTTAGCTCCAGAGTTTTCCCGCCATTTTACAATTCCGTCTGCATGCAAATTGTAATTTTATCATCACGTATAGTAATAATATTTTTATAGTGTAACGGAGCGTACTGCATAATTACTGCAATTGAGATGCAGTAAAAATCAGGAAACAATCACGCAAACCGCGTCACTGTTACATAAGCGCGGGAGGGGGGTTACGCAAGCGGCGGCGCGGGGGCGGGGGTCGTAGCACGGGACGCAGGATCGATGCGCGGCCGTTCACCCGCCTGCAATGCGCCTCGCTTGCCGCACGCCTACAGTCGGCCCGCACACATCCGCCAGTGCTTTATGCCGCCCTGGTACTTTTTGCTAACGCTGGGTCGTTCGCTTTTCAGGAAAAATGAGAAAATGACGTTTGATATACGAGGCTCTGGCATTTTTAGGTTTTGTAGTTTCTGTTCGTTAATCAAGGTTTTATACGTTCTATGTTTTTTGGTCCCACGTACTAGAGCCAATTATTGTCAACTGGGCACAAATCTTTTTTAAAATGCAGAATGTTCTTCCTGTCTCAACAATGCAATTTTCATAACAAATGTATGCACGCTGTGAATAATTGCATTGTTCCACATGCAAATTAATTAATAATAATTGCAACTAACAAATAAAATTACAAATTATTACTTTATTTATTATATAATTATTAAATACATAAATAATACTAAATGCAACTTAAAACTATAAACTAATTAGGTACTAAAATAAACTAAATTAAACTAAATAGATAAATAATAACAACTTTAAATTACAAATTACAATAATAATAATTTATTAATTTCACGTGACGAGGTTTGATTTTCCACTGGCACAATTGCATAATATAACAGCAGTACAATACTAATAACAGCATATAGTTGTATTACAGGTAGTTATTTATTACATACACTAAGTATTATCATATTAATTACTATTGTCGTTAGCTTAGCTGTAGGGCTAAATCTAATTGTTCTGTTGGGAGTGGGTCCCGTCGGTAGTGTAGTGATCACATGGAGGATTTTATAATCACTAAGCTATAGACGCTTTTTTTTTCATTTTATTGCATTAAATCATGATTGCATCCGAGATTGCATACTATACATACAACTCGGAGCCGAGAGTATAGGGTATTATTACACTAAATTATAACTAAAAAAATCATACAACTATTTTCTTGTGTTAAATTATTTACAAAGAAAAATACACTGTGTTAAACTTCGATCAACGTACGAAGGTATCGAAGTAGCAATGCCTACGTGACGCCTCGCTACGCCTTCTCCGTAGCGCGTCTACGAGCGTGCTACGAATATATTATCCGGTATTCCAATTGCGTGTTCGATATTTTAGATTCAATATTACATTACAATAATTATTAATATTTTGCAATACATATTTTATTAATATTTTTTGATGAAAAATGTTTGTATTGTGTGCATGATTCTGTAATTTCAATCAAAATATTCAATGATAGTAAAGTTTACAGTCACGCGTGGTGTGTCCATTGATTTTCTATTGTTTTATATTCGAGTCACGCTCGTGGACGTTCCGTGTAATGGCACACTCCATGAGGCTGAAAGTTTGCAATAGAAATTGAATCATGAGGTTTGTTTACGTTTTTCTTAACGAGTTTTGTAAAGAATACTGTTATTCATATTTATTTTATGTACCTACTTTATAGTGAGAGAAAAGAAGATTAAAAATGTAGGTCCGAAATGTAAACATCACCTGCAAGCCTCTGGTGATTGATGAATACGCTTCTGTGCGGGTTCCCTTTCGGGGTAGTGAGGTCAGATGGCAGTCGCTACCATAAAAGCCGTAGCCAGTCAATAAAACGGGGTAGTAGGGACGGTACCCCGGTTTCCAAAGTACGAACTTTGAATGCAAACGGGATTGGCGCTTAGATGAAGAAGAAGAGTGAAAATGTGTGTGTGTGTGTGTGTGTGTGTGTGTGTGTGTGTGTGTGTGTGAGCCTATCCGGCTAGAACGTTTCACTTTTAAGTCGGATTTCGGATAGTGTAAAATGTGTAAATCCTACTAATATTATAAATGTGAAAGTTTGTGAGAATGGATGTGTGGATGTGTGGATGTTTGTTACTCTTTCACGCATAAACGGCTGGACCGATTTGGTTGAAATTTGGTATGTATATAGGTTATACCCTGGATTAACATATAGGCTATATATCAGCCATGAACGGGATCAGAATTCCACGCGGGCGGAGCCGCGGGCAACAGCTAGTATTGGTATGAATGGATAGTTGCATTTGCATTTCTTCTTCTTCTTCCTCATCCTAGCGTTAATCCCAGTCGCATCCGAAGCTTTCACCTCGGAGTCTGGAGTCCGCTTTACAAGTCTAACTGCGAATTTGGCTGGACTTCGATATTTTCCGCGAAGCGACTGCCATCTAACCTCTGATATTGGATGATATCGAAGCATTGCAGCTAGACCAATTGTTGAACTTTTTAGGACTCCAACAACCGGTAACGATTGCTATAAATGTTCGTATGGTAACCGGCAGGCACTCCGAGGCATGACCAGACCAATGCAAATATCCATACTCTAACGTACAAATATTTGCACTGAGAGGAGATCAAAACCACGCCTCCTGCGTACCGGTCGCCGTCACTACCGCTACGCCACAGAGGCAGTATTGCATTTGCATTTGTCTGAGTATTTCTATGTATAATAATGTAGTTTCTATTCACTACAGAAGGGAGGGAATCATAATACAAGGAAAGGGGCTAAGTCTTTTGGCGTTCTTATAAACTGTGCAGTACGCTGCACGGTACCACTTAACTTGGATATCTTATTTTTTTTTCTTTTAAAAAGAACATTAGCAACCGAAATCCTACTATCCTATCCTATCCTACTAATATTATAAATGTGAAAGTTTGTGAGAATGGATGTGTGGATGTGTGGATGTGTGGATGTGTGGATGTTTGTTACTCTTTCACGCATAAACGGCTGGACCGATTTGGTTGAAATTTGGTATGTATATAGGTTATACCCTGGATTAACATATAGGCTATATATCAGCGATGAACGGGATCAGAATTCCACGCGGGCGGAGCCACGGGCAACAGCTGGTTACTAATATTCCCTCTAACCCCTCCAGCTAAGCTAAATTGCTTCTGGTAGGAGTGGGTTCACGTCGGTAGTGTAATGGCCAGGATTCGAACCCGGGACCTTTCGATCGTAAGGCCGACTCCTTAACCACTGAGCTACCGATGCTATGATATCGTACAAAATACTATTGTGTTATTGAAATAACAATAGTTATCTCATTATTAAGGCCCCGAATCAGATTAGCATCGAAAAATCGGTATTTTCGAAACCGTTTTTCTTTTTAACTATAAAACCTAAAGATCTGGAATTTACATCCCTGCATACTACAGGATATACAGAGTAACTTCACCTTTTTATAAATTCAATAAAAAAGAAAGAAATAGTTGAAAAGAGGCTCTGAACATCACTCTACTCTTTCTTATGAAACCAAATATTTTCTACAATATGTATCCAAATAATCTAAAATTTCAGATATATGTTAAATGAGTGTATTAGCATGACGTGACCTTCTTAGTTTGTAATCGTCCCCTATAAAATTATCTATTAAAATTAGTTTTACTGATTTTTACGGCTGAAAAACGAGCGAATGACCTTGAGCATTTGTATGGTCAAAGTCATTCGCGTATGTAATCACCTTAACAAGTAAGTACAGTTATTACGCACTATCTGACCAAGTCCAGTATTGTGTAACTAATGCAATGGAAAAAGGATACTATAAAGTAGATGAATATCTTAATGATAAAAATGCATGGTCATCCTAATCACTGCTTGCTCGCACATTATAAATTGTATAAAAACTATATTTAAAAAATAAAATAAAAAGGATATTTGAGTTCTCTGAGTTTCTTGCTGGTATCTTCTCAGTAGAACCAACTACCGAACCAGCGAAAGAATCATTTTCAAATGATTTATTAATTTACTTTATTTTAACTTGACATGATATTGTAATATTTTGACGTTCATATGTGCTCTTTATGTGCCTAAATTGAATAAATGAAATTGATTCTTTGATTCTTTGATTGATATATTATTACTAGCTGATGCCCGCGGCTCCGCCCGCGTGGATGTCGGTTATCGCGACCAAACATAGCCTATGTCCTTTCGCAAGGTCTAATCTACCCCTGTACCAAATTTCATCAAAATCAGTTTACTGGTTTAGGCGTGAAAGCGTGATAGACAGATAGAGTTACTTTCGCAGTTATAATTATATGTATAATGTCCTTCAATAATATTGTCGATGCTGCGTAGTCGAAAGAGTTTGTGGGGCGAAATATTTTCACAGGAAAGTGTTTTTGTGTAGGCCTTTATTTATTTATTTATTTAAAACTTTATGCACACTTGTACAAAGGCGGACTTAATGCCAAAGGCATTATCTAACAGTCTACCTTAGGGTGATGCAGAGATACATTGAGGTAGGTGCAGGCAGAAGAATGAACTATTTGATAAGGATAATTTTCTAACTTGTACACAATAATAATACATGCAATAGACATACACACATACATAAGAAATCCATACATACACATCTACATATACTTATTACTTATATACTATATATATTACCTATACAATACATACATACTCATATATACCAATATAATATATACTCACACATACTTAAGTACCTACATAATGATGAAATATAATTTATTCTAGTTTTACCCATTGCTGCCACTAGGGGTTACTGTAGAGCTGGCGTACTTTGTACTTGAACGTAGCACGGTTGTCGGCCATCCTGATTTCGAGAGGAAGCGCATTCCAGAGGAGAATAGCTTGCACGAGGAAAGAAGAATGTACTAGGGTTGAACTATGAGTAGGACAGTGGAGAAGACGTTTGTCAGCTGATCGTAGATTTTTGTTATGATGAGAACCAACTAGCTGAATATGAGATGATAAGTAAGTGGGGACATTAGGGGAGCTTAAAATAGTATGAATCATTGTCACCGCCCGCAAGCTGCGTCGCTGACGTATCGGCAACCATCCTAACTCTGAGCGGTGAACTGAGACGTGATCGTATTTCCTAAGGTTGAAGGTGAATCGAATGCAATTATTGAGAAGGCGGTCGAGTTTATTGAGCAAATCTGCATTCAGGTCGAGATAGCATACATCACCATAGTCAATGACTGGGAATATTAGGGTTTGCATCAACATTGCCTTGGTTTTGGCTGGTAGGTAGTTTTTGAGCCGATAAAGGCTACGCAGCATTCCAGTTACCCTCTGACAGACGTTTGTAACTTGAGCTTGCCAGTTCAGGGTGGAATCTATATTTAATCCCAGGTTTTTAACGCTCGGCGCGACAGGAATAGTTTTTCCGTTGAAAGTTATTGTTGGCAGAGTAGCATTGTGTACCCTATTCATCATATGGCTACTGCCAATTAAGATACCCTGGCATTTATCGGGGTTGACAGAAAGGCCAAACCTATCACACCAACTGCCTATTGAGCGCAAATCGGCGTTAACCCTGTCAACGGCTTCTGAAAGATCCTCCGCACGTGCTTGGCTGTACACCTGCAGGTCATCGGCATACAAATGATACGCACACTGAAGTTCAGAGGTAATGAGGTTAATGAATATAGAAAATAGAAGAGGAGAAAGAATACCGCCTTGTGGAACGCCAGAGTCGAGATGTCGCCAGCTAGATGAAGCCTCGTCTGTGCAAACCGACTGCTGACGTTCACGAAGATATGAAGAGAACCACTCCAGCTCGTCGGCTGAGATCCCAAGATGGGCCAGTATAGCCAAAAGGATGTCATGATTCACACAATTGAATGCATTAGAGAAATCCACTAACACTAGCACTGTAATCCAACCCTTCTCCATTCCATCCCTGATATCACCCGTTACTTTAAGGAGTGCGGTTGTGGTGCTGTGTCCCGGTCTGAATCCTGATTGTAACGGACTTAGAATCCCATTGGATTGCACATAGTTGGACAGCTGGCGATGCACACAGGCTTCGAGCACCTTGGATAGGAAAGGCAGGATGGAAATAGGACGAAAGTGTTTAGGAAGGGAGGGATTAGAGATTTTAGGAAGAGGACGCACATAGGCCTTACGCCACAAGTCAGGGAATTGCCCAGAATCAAGCGAAAAGTTGATAATGTGTGTAATGGCAGGAAGGAGTTGGTCCATGATAGTGGTTATCATACGGCGACTGATGCCATCGCAGCCGACAGCCTTTGATTTTATTGCGAGTATATGCTTTTGGATATCCTCCGACGTAACTGGAGTGAATTGAAAAGGTAAGTTATTGGGACTGGGCAGTCCGGCTATAGAGTCAACCGTTTGGCGCTTGGTTGGGCCATCAATTGTGTGCGAGGTAGAGAAATGTTGGTTAATGGCATCCAACTCAATCGTCTTGGGTAACTCCAGCTGTTTTGATTTACCAATGCCCAGTGTCCCAAGAAACCTCCAGACATCGACAGATGTCAGGGTTGATATGTTATCAAGAATATGTCGGCGTTTAGCGTTGCGTATCACCTGATTACACCGATTCCTGGCAGTTTTATAAGAGTTCCAGTTGATATCGGAACGACTCCTTTTGAACTTGCGAAAAGCCCGGTCTCTCCCTTTCATAGCAGTTCGAACATCATTTGTTATCCAAGGGGCAGGCCTGTGTTTTAACTTCACCCTCCTCACGGGTGCATGGATATTATAGAGGCCAATAACTGTTTTGTTAAAAATATTAACTTTGTCGTCGATGGTGCTTGCCTCAGCTATATGCTCCCAACTGACTTTGGCAGCTTCGCTGCACAACTTGTTGACATCCATGCGCCCAAAGCATCGTCTGTACAACACCTTGGGCTTAACTTTAGGAGGCTTAAGAATGTACGAGATGTAGATCAGGTCATGGTGGGAGAATGCTGGAGCTAGATACTGACCGTATGTTCGAACAAGCGTGGGCGAAGATGTAAGTATTATGTCGAGCCAGGTGTCTTCGACGTCTTTGTTGTGGTGTGTGGCCTGTAGCGGTAAAACCTTAAGACTGGCTGACTCGACTATATGAAGTAGCTTTAAAGCTCGTGATGACAGACTAGGGAGTAAATTAGTGTTAAAATCGCCCATGATGATGTAATGCTCGTAATCAGACCCCAAGGATTCAAAAACCAATTCGATATCGGTGAAGTAGTTGACAGTTGGAGGACAATAAACAACACCCAAGAGGGCCTTGACACCCCTGACCCAGACCTCAAGAAAAAGGAACTCAGCGGTGGCAGAGTACTCAGAGGGAGATGAAGCAACAATTTTATAAGGGAAGTCACTACGTAGGTATATCGCTACCCCACCGCCCTCCTTTCCCGTCCTGTCGTTCCTTAATAAGATAAATCCGGGCAGTGGGTAGGAAGTAGATGGTAGATGAGGTTTGAGAAAGCTCTCAGAAATCAGGATGGCATGAACTTGGGAGTCAGCAAATGTTGCAACCAAGTCAGTGTAGTGGTAAGACACACTTTGCGCATTTATATGGCATACGTTGAAAGTTTGCCCCGATTCCCGGAAAGTCTCCCGAAGCCTGTCACCAAGTGTGACATCATCGGTGGCTGAGCAAAAACTGTCATCCTCTGACTGAGAATCCGCCTCGTGGGTTGAATGATATGTGATACTATCATCGCTAGAGTAATTCATAATACGATATAAGTAATTAGATAAAATTAAATATGAATAATATAACGTAAGTACTTAGATAGGAAATAAATATATAATAAGCGCTATACTGCTAATATATAGATAAGTATTTAAATAGAATAAATACCAGTGACAAAACTATAAAATAATGATAGGGATTATTGTAATTATACTAATATATAATGCAAAACTATAATATATAAAATTTTGATTAAAAGTAAACCAGTATCGAGTCTCTGCACCACCCGCCAGCCAACAACACATTATTTCACATGAATACATAAATATTGAAGTTACATAAACATAATCAAGAAACACAAAAGCAAAAAAAATAAAATTAAAATAAAAACAAGTGAACAATGGAGTCAACATAATCATGTAACGAAACGTATACATGCATTTAAAAAAAAATAAAAAACAAAAAAAAAAATTAAGTGCTTCAGAACGCAACCTTAATGTCATGTCATTGTCATTGTCAGTGTCACATCGACACGTTTGACAGCTGTACTAATGTTATTATTGTTGCTCCAAAAGTAAAAAAAAAGAACATTTTATTATTTTACTATAATAGTAGGTAGTATTGGATAAATAGTGACTAATAGAGTTAATAATTATTATTAGGTACATTATTACAGTGTGTTGTGATACCTGCGTTCCAATGCGACGAATTACGTATACGAATGACGAAATCGTTACTCGTTTTTTAAGCTATTTTTTGACTCCGCTGGATAGAGGGCCACCGAGGGGCTTGGGATGCGCCTTAGTTAGTGACAGTAAATCTTCGGTGGTGGTTATTTTGTGCCTACTGCCGTCAAGAATCCTAACCACGATTACACCGTCCTGCGTCCAACAAGCCTTAGTACCGAAGTGTAGCCTTGCCTGGGTGAATACCGCTTGCCTGGACCTGGTCAGGAACTCTCTGACTGAGACGGGTGAGCCTTTTAAGGCTGTTTTGGCTCTCCATATGGCTGATCTGACTTCTAAGCTGGAAAACCGCACTAGAACCGGCCGATCACGCTCCTTACTAGCAGTTCCTAACCTATGACAGGTGGTAAATGAGGTTGATGAACAGTCTTTCAGTGCCAGGTTCTTATGAAGAATGTCCGCAATGAGTTTCCTACAATCTTCATCCTTCGCCTCTGCAACCCCCAAGAATAACAGTGCCTTACGCCGGTGTCTAGTCTCCATGGTGTCGATGGTCTTAGAACACTCGTTAATCTGCTTCCGCAGTAAACCCAGCATACCGTACATAAGTTCCCTGAAGGTCCGGAACTCTTCAGCCACTCTCGCCACAGTATCCTTAGCTGAACTACCACTTTGCAGCTGTGCCTCCAACTGCTCCATCCTCTTCGTAAAACATTCCTCCAGTGACTTTTGTGCTGATACAATTGTGCTCAGATGAGACATGGTGATATGCAGTGAATGTGCTGCTGTTGTGCTGGCAGGTGGTGTATTTTGGATTTTAAGTTACATGAACCTTTGCAAACGTGAGTAGTACTAGTACAAACTATATTCCACTTGATTCACCAAAAAAATTGTTTTTAAATAGAGTATTTACAATTAAATTTATTTTTTGTTTCTTTAGAGATGTGTTAACTTTTTGACACCTACCGCCCAAAAAACTAGCCTAGCCTTTATGCTAGCCTTGTGTTTATACTGTAATAATATTGGATTGGGTGGTTGTTTTATTCGTTCAATAACAATTTACGTTATATTTCAATATTCCCTGTGAATCCTGTGATCGCGACTTTATCCACGTGGCCTTAGATCTGACTTTTTTGCATAGAAATCTATTTTTTTTTCTAGAATAGCTTTTGCGACCGTTCAAACAATTGTCACCTCCAAGATTATGAGTGGTGTATGTATCCTCCTTATATTATAAATGTGAATGTTCGTGAAGATGTTTAGATGTTTGTCATTCAACCAGGGTCTTACGGCTGATAGGATCTGGCTGAAATTTGGCACGGTGATAGATTAGAGCCCGAAAAACGAATAGGTACTTAATTACCAAGAAAACATATTCTTTCTATCCGAAGAAAGGTTTCCATGGGTTCCACGCGGGTGAAGTCGCAGGTATTAGCTAGTTGTTACATACATACATATATAATGTATGTACTCACACCTTTTTCCTTGTGGAATAGGCAGAGACAACAGACTGTAGCACAGCCCCCCTAGACAAGTGGCAATTCGTTGCTCGGCGTATGATGGAATAGAATGACAAATGTATATGATTTGACGTTTTTGACATTCGTTGACGCCTGTCATATACGTCAAATCCCATACATTTGGCATTCTAACTATTCCATCATTCGCCGAGCAACGAATTTCCACTTGTCTAGAGAGGCTGGTCTATCTGCTTCTATTGTTTCACCCAATTAGGTATATTGTATTTATATGTTGTAGAAAACAACAATCTTACAGTGAGTATTACAAAGTAATGGGGTAGTAACTAGAAACCTAACACAATAAATTCTAACAGAACTGTAATGTCGATCGATGTTAAGGAGATGGACGATCGTAAAATGATGTGGACTACGCAAAGATGGACCAGAATGTATTGTGCACAGTAGACATTGTTGTTTGTATGTTTTGAATATCCAAAATAGGTATATGAAGATAGGATAGGGTGAGTCATCAGGTGAGTGTATGGCGTGGCGGTAAAGCGTTTGTCTGCTAGGTCAGAGGTCGTGGGTTCGTATCGATGTGCTTCTCAACAGGAATAGGGGAGCTTAATAAAAGTAATACTAGCTCTGTTTATTCTCCTTCTACTTAAGTAACAGTATGCTGCGTTCTGAATGTACACAGCACTGTTTAAGTAACATAGTATAAGTATAACAACGGACTTGGACCTAAAATGTGCTCTATATGCGCAGTTCACGTTTCTTGGGTGTCTTTTGAGGATAGCACGAGGTGCTACTGCAGTGGGGGACTCAAATTCTCCAAGCATAGATTATTACAAAACAATCCGAACGCACCGTGTTTCGTTTGAGTCGCGGTCCAAGATATGTGTCTCGAGGTATACCAAGAAGTGCTACTATCTACTCGTATTTCACTCAGTGTTGTGTTTTTTAAAATGCTTATCAGCCTATCTATCAATGTAATATGTACACTTTTCTAATTCAACCCTCCCCGACATCTCCATTAGCAAACCCTACAAAAGCAACATCTATCTAACCATTGTACACCCATGGACCCCTGGTCAACAAACGAGCCTGTCTGCAGCAGACATCACACCAAAATAGCCACGTACAAAATGCAGTGTGTGCCTGACCTACCCCTATCGGCGGCGCAATGCGACGCGCACGGTATAGTGCGGTGGTATACCCCCCAGACTGTACACTGGTACTAAATTATACACCGCTGGGTGTATTGTGAGGTAGCGACTTCGATACTGTTGACTTGGGTAAATGCAGGCGTCGTTGATCGATAGGGCGGCGTTTAATTGATTATCGTGGGGTAACCATTGGTTATAGTGATTGAAATTACTATGTCTGTTCAGTTTTTTTTCTATACTTGCAGACAAGTACATGGTCCACCTGGTTGTAAGTGATAACCGTGGCTTAAGGACGTGAGTAACACCCATGCTGCCGTCCCTGTAAAAACAAAGTTTCTGTGCCGTCAGTCCAGAAGATGAAGCAGGACATGCTTTTGGACTTCCCAATGACAGCACAAAACTCTCCAATGAGCTCTGGCTACCATACTCACAGCCGGGAATACAACACGAGGTTATTATGAACGCGGTATTCTGTACGGTGGAGGTGATTCCCCAGTGGGACGGACTGCTCAATTGGGACGGAAATGAGTCCAGTCATCTCAGCGTTGTGTCTAAGTGTATCCGAGACCTTCACTTCCAGCACGGAGTCCGCTTTCTACCTGTTTCTCTACTTCGCACGGTATTGGGTATCTCTGGCAGTGAGACCATTAGCACGCATGTCTTCTACTACAAAGTCTCCGGCACGCAAGACAGCACTTCTTATACCCTTCCTGCTGGGGCCCGGTGCACGTGACATTTCCTTACTTATTACGTAAATCAAGAATGACCCTCTTCCTTTCATTTTTATATATTTATTTCCTTTATCTCAACTCGGCTCGTAACTAATTAGTGATTTCTAAATTATATTCAAGTTATCTTGTGGCTTTAACACCATGTGCTTCATTGCTATATCTTTGTATCTCTGAAATGAAAAATGAAACGCGATTAATGCGCTTTCGTTCAACCACTTCTGAGAAAAAAAACGGTTTTTCTTTTTTACAAACCACCAACTCAAACATAAAATGATTGTCTCCATTAAGCCTTAATTAAACTCAATAATTATAAGTAATATCACTAAAGCGTCATTAATAATTTTTTTGCTTAATAGGTACGGAGAACCGATACCGAGAATTGAATCTTTTTATAAAATACCGAGAAACTCCTTGCCCTACTAATGCCCAAAGATCTTGTTGGGGCTACTTTAAGATCTTTGGGCCCTTCTAATCTGTCTACGACGTGCACAGGATAGTAGGTAGTACTAATAGATAGGTGTACATTTGGAACAAAGTTATCTAAAGTAACTTGACAGAGTGTTAAAAATTTTCTGACGCATCACCTTATCTGTGGTGGTTTATTTGAGTTTAACAATTTTTTCTCCTTATTTATTACTATTTGTAACCCGTGGCTCCGCCCGCGTGGATGTCGGTTATAGCGACCAAAAATAGCTTATGTCCTTTCCTAAGGTCTAATCTACCCTTGTACCAAATTTCATCAAAATCGATTCAGCGGTTTGGGCGTGAAAGCGTAACAGACATTTACTTTCGCATTTATAATACGAGTATTAGGTTTGGGTTGGAGACTTTTATCCAAGTCCCATCGTAAAAAGTTTAACAATTAAAGATAAAAACATAACTATAGTATTTTTAACAATCTGTAGTCGATTACATGCCCTTCACAAAAGTTGTCCAAGTCTAGACTGTCGGTGGTTTGCCACCAGACAGTCTGTAGTCTAGACGAGGGGTTGGTTCCAAGTGCATTTCTCTGTCTGGACCCCTCTTCCACATCAACGTATAAACGAACCCCATCGTTTATGCGTGTGCGTTATTTAATTTCAATACATTCGGTATGACGAAAATTTATCTTAAATAAGCAGTACTAAGAGTTCAGAATGGTATGGAGTAATAAGAAGTACGTCCTACGACCATGATTGGATTTTTTGTAGAAAAGCTTTGCCCATGACAGGGTATTTTCGTCTTTTCACATGCGTGGAGGTTGCTTTTGATGTGTACTTATTTGATTCAAATGTTATTTTTAAGTAGCAATTACTCGTAGTCCTATAATTGTGGGGCTTCTCGTAAGCGGTTAGAGAGGCTGATTAAACGTATATTTGAAAGACGTTTAAAAATATAGCAAGACGTGTAACACCCACGAATAAATGAACAATAATACACGAATAATTTACGAAATAAAAAATCTATCTAAGTATGTTTATCCGCATTCTAGAACACAAAACACAAGCTATCTGGCTTGTGTTTTGTGTTCTAGCTATGCTTACTTTGGGTCTAAATAGCGTTTTGTAGTTTTTAATGTCCTACAATATTTATATATTTAATTATAGAGTTATGTTATGTGGCTCAATCAAGAATGTGTGGCATATGAAAAAGGCTCGATTGGGTATTATTTTTAGTAAAAAATGGAAAATTAAATATGTTTTTTTAGTTTTATTTTAAGGAAACCGTTGTTTTTCGTTTCACGGAGTACTGTCAAAGCCTCAGACATTATTGTTTGTTCTATGGCAAAGTTATTCGTGGTGTCTTTTCGCACGATAAGAAAAAAGCTAGTCCCATTATTTTATACAACTTAAGGGGCAAACAAGCACATGGTCCCACCTTATTCAAAATTGCAATACAGAATAGAATTTTATTAAAAAAATATATAATTGAATTTATAACAATAGAATATTTAAAACAGTCCAAATGCAATCAAATTCGCAGTCATATACTTTTAAGTTATAAATATTAGAATACAGATATTTTAAATTCAATCATGAAATTCGTACTAAGAACTTCCTTCATTAATCCCAATCAGATCAAAAGATTAATCCTGATGCGGATTTTCTAAATAGGTAGCCCTAAAACAATACCGATAAGATTTTTATTTTATAGACGGTTATTTTATAAAATACTTTAAGTACAAACAAAGTCCTTAAAGGCAAATAATTTTTCTTAATTGATTAGAACCTCCTATAGGAGGCTCCTAGGGGTAAAACAAGACACTGTTTTAAATAATAATTAACACTTCTAATTAACATTACTTTGGCAAAGTGAAAAGTTTCGGCTAGCAATCTCTCATTACAAGTCCAAGTTACTCTTTGATTTGATAGGTTTATTGTTCGTATATAAGTTATGTATACTTACCTAATTACTCATCATGATTGACTGACTCATCGACACAGAATATAAATCGGTCTGGGACTAACTACCATGGTGAATGTTCTGATGAGCTCTTGTAATTAATCCCACCCTCTCCTCTCCTATAAAGGACAACATGTGCAGGGCTTAGATGCCACCCGCATACGGTGCAGAATATTCCATCAAGAACCAAGCGGTTCGGCGACTCCTTTTACTGCCGCACCATTAAATCTTGGAATTCCTTACTCGCTCTTTTTTTTTAAATATAGGACACGTCAATTTGACTTCACCTCGCCTGATGGTAAGCTGAAGGCAAAGTTCACGTGTTTCCCTCCTCCTACAGTCCCGGGTCCTTTAAGCGGGGCGTGAAAAAGCATCTGACGAGGCCGTCAAGCTGAGTGCCACCATTGTAACATGCTACGTGTCTGTAATGGTGACCCTCTTTTCAGAGACTTTGCCTTCAGCTTACCATCAGGCGAGACGAAGTCAAATTTACGTGTCCTATAAAAAAAACTTGAAGTGCGACAAGTATCTTGGACCTATAAATCGCCAGACAAACGAGGGTATAATAGCGCGCTCGGATTGATTTGTAATAATCTATGCTTGGTGAATTTGAGCTCGTCCACCGCAGTAGCACCCCGTGCTATGTGCGCGCAACTGTGCGTATTGTGCGTATTACATTTTGAGCACATTTTAGGTCCAAGATTTATGTCCCGAGCAATAATAAAAGTACACATAAATAATACTCTTGGTACACTCCACTTAGACTCCTGAGAGGATGAAAATTTATATGGGGTATTAGTAGATAACTTTGAAAGGTGGTTCATTGAATGAGATTCTATATTTTTTATTGTCTTTAACCCTCCAGCTAAGCTTAATCGCTTGTATTGGAAGTGAGTTCACGTCTGTAGTGTAATGGTTAGGATTCGAACTCGTCACCACTCGATTTAGGCAGACACAAAAGGAATCTTAATTATTTCATTACGATTTTTCCCGCGCGAAGCCAGGACGAGGGGGCTAGTACTATGTGGAACAAAAATGTACTAAACTAACGTAGGTACCAGGCTACTAGACAATGTGAAGAGCTATAAATTTCCAATAATAATAGTTGCGGCATGTACGATCATAAATCGTTATTAAGCCCAGCTATGTGCACCGCGCACTCAGTTTTACGTAGATACTCGGAAGTGGCTGCAGGTCGTTGCACATCCCGGCCGACGTAACAGGGGGATTGGGGGCCCCGCCTCACCTCCCTCCCGGGCAATTGCCCCTCGGTTCATTATCAAAGTTCACTAGTACGGTGCACACATATAAGTGGTTGATATTGACTATATCGCACTGCATACAGGCGTTTCAGCATAACCATATTGTCTAGACCCTCGATGTCGGTAGAAACCCAAAGGCTGTGAAGCTAGCGGCTGAATTTTGCAGGTCTAGGCAACTGGTGGATGTGACGGGGGTGTCGAACCGAGCCGACGTTTTACGGAAACAGTCGAACCCCGGGCGGGAGTTTTGACTTGACAGCTCGCCCGGAAATTCTGCAGCGAGGAAATGCGCCGCAAATTGTGTTACGCGTCTAATTGATTAATTTTCGACTTAACTCCTATCAGAATAAAGGTTATAGTAACAATATATAGTATTTTGTTTTGGAGATGCTTTATGTCTGCAGTATTGTATAAAGAACAATGGAGAACATGCTACAGTTTTATAGAATTAGTTGTTTTAATTAAAAAAACAAGTATCAGTCTGTCATTCGAATCAATTGGCAAGTGAAACATGAGATTGAGGAGTTTAGTCTATCTACACTAGCTGAAAAAATTGGTGTCGCGAAACGCACAACTTTTTGTCGCTATCGTACAGATGATAACAAAAAGGCGCGCTATGACTATATTGTAGATAGAAGTCAAACTTCATTACTATTTTATTTTTAACTAGCTTTTTCCCGCGGCTCCGCCCGCGTGGATGTCGGTTATCGCGACCAAACATAGCCTATGTCCTTTCTCGAGGTCTAATCTACCCCTATACCAAATTTCATCAAAATCGGTTCAGTGGTTTGGGCGTGAAAGCGAGACAGACAGACAGACAGACAGACAGACAGACAGACAGACAGACAGACAGAGTTACTTTCACATTTATAATATTAGTAGGGATTTCTGCGTCCCGTTCTAAATTCGAAATAAAATTTACTGAAGAGCTTTTATAAAAAAATAATGATAGTGTCACATTTATTTTCTTTTTCTATAATAGACGAAAATAGAATAACGTGGCACAAAAATACAAATCGCGGCGTTAATGGCGTATTTACCCTGGGGCCAAGAAGGCTACGGCCCGGGGGCGGCTATTATCGGGCGCCTTTTATAGTTGTTTATCTACAATATTTTTTATTTTAATTGATATAAAAATTAAATAAAGATCTATTCTATTCTATTCTAAAACCTTCCGTACGTACCTAACTAACGATGGCGTTCAAAAATGATTATGTTTATAGTTAGGTACAGTGTAACGGCCGGGGGCGCTTAATCCAGAACCTTCATGCAGTGCACCCTGGACGGCGAAGGCGGCAGCGCCAGCTCACGCAGGGGAGACGCCTGCCGCCTAACCTATCACTAACTTTCTGTTTCTGGGTTATCCGGGGGGTGGTTATGTCGGACTTGAACCGACTGAAACGCATGCCGTCTGCGGGTCATAGGTTGCCGGAGGTGAGATTGGCTGGGACCAAAGACCCAGTTGTAAATTATCTAATGCTGAGACATATATATACAAGACTGCCTCCGTGGCGTAGCGGTAGTGAGCGCGGCCGCTACACAAGAGGCACGGGTTCAATCCCCGCTCAGCGCGAATATTTGTATGCATGATATTGAATATTTGCATTGGTAAAACTATTACGTAATTAATTAAACTTATTTAACTTATTTCGTATCTAAGTATGTTTATCCGCATTCTAGAACCCATAACACAGGCTAGTTAAGCTATGCTTACTTTGGGTCTAGGTAGCGTTGTGTAGAATGTCCTACAATCAATGATGTATTATTTTTATAGATACGTCATACACGAAGACGGTGGCTTTCAAAAATGGCGCAAAATCAACATATTAGCTACTTCTAAAAATAAGTCAATGTTATTAATTCATATGAATTATATTATTATTTATTTTATTCATATTTTATTATTACGTATTTATTATTAAAAACGTTTATTTTTGGGTGGCGCACTGTTGCGATTCTGATTAGTGCATAAAATGATGGCCAAAAGTCATCATTTTTTTGCCGCCATTTTAGAGTGTGGACAACATATCTATAGTTTATAATATATCATTGCCTACAATATTTATTATTTATTTATACCTACAATCACGCCTTTATCCCCGGAGGGTTAGGCAGAGGTGAATTAACACCCACATTTCACCAAACATTGTATTCGGTCCCAAGAAAAATGTACCTACCTATGTATTCTGTTATGTTCTACAGACGTATTGCCACAAACAGAACCTTTGAGACGTTAATGAAAATTTCGCAATCAAACTAATTCGACGGGACGCCGGGGTGACGGGTAGGGTTGTTCAACGTGGATTTCAGTTTCATTTCTATGTGTGCGACATATTATGGTGATGTAAACATATACCTAACACTAGCTTTTATACGTGATTCCTCCTTGGAATTAAAAAAATATTATAGCCATATTGCTGCCCTGTTAATCTATACTTCATACCTATTATTATAAATGCGAAAGTAACTCTGTCTGTAACGCTTTAAATGAACCGATTTTGATGAAATTTGAATTATTAGTTTAATATAAAAATATAATCAACCAAGTAGTCTATTGCAGTTCTCTGTCCACTGCTGAACATGGCTTCTCTCAATAGAGAGCTATGGTATACATAGCTCTCTAAGAATGTTAAAAGACCGGTAAAAGTTGCGTTCGTTTTTAACTTATCGGTTTTATGGTGGTACTTCACATGGCTATTCGTATTTGCATATTTGTGTGACAAAGTATTGGCCATTATTGGCCTTATAGCCTATTCAATAAATATGGCCAATACCACATGTTTACCGTGCGTTTGTCAGTTTCTTATTTGGCTGCCATGCGTGGATGGTCGTACTTGACGGTACTTGCCTGTGTTTGTGTGTAGGTCAAATACTTTGCCAATTATAACACAAAACCAAATAGCAAACACAAATAGCCGAAGTGCCACCATTATTTATTTCACCAATAATAGTAAATTATTTGATAATGAAGAAGTATGACGTCATACCACAGGTCATACTTCTGCATATATCATAAGTTTTCGTAGAACTTACTGTTTTGACGTTTAGTAAAAAGTAATTAATTTGACGAGACAGGTAAGTATCCAGTTCACCTCGAAACCTCGGTAGGAAAGGTCCACTTTCTCTTCGTCCTACTTTCGATTTGGATTAATTTGGTCCTTTCGAACGCTCAACCCCAAGAGGAAGGCTCTCCTACTGAGCCTCATTCGTCTATTGCTAGGCATATATATCTCGCACCTTACATGTGCAAAAACTGTGCTCTATACACACAATGCACGTGTCTTTTGAGGATAGCACGGGGTGCTACTGCGGTGGACGAGTCAAATTCCCCAAGCATAAATTATTAAAAAACAATCAGCGTGCGCCAGGGTCTCGTATGTCTCGCGGTTTAGGTCCTAGATACGTGTCCCAAGGTATACTAGTAGATCTACCAGCTAGGAAATAAGGTTGGCATCAGCCCCGGACATCTTGGTAGTGCTCCCATACAAGCCATATCAGACACTATACATTGATCCATAATGAACATCTAACATCATAGTAAATAAGTCCATCTTAACGATAGCACTAATGGCGGCGCTGACAGCATTTATATCGTCTAACCCCGCGTTTACATACTGCCGCTCGCATTGCTCATCGTGTTGCCAGAAATATTCGCGCGATTAATGCCCTAGCATTCACACACTCCCATCATCGCGTTGGTCCGCATTACAGTATTCGCCCTGCAACGGAGACGGACGTAAACGTATGGAGGACAACGCTGTAGCAGTGTACGCAATAAGCTTTTACAGCATAGCGAATTAATTAAATAGATTATTAATAAAAACTATCACTTTCAACTACTATACACTTTCCGTAGATCGATATAAATATTTTTTAAAGTAAATATTCGAGGAGCAATAACGAAAGTCGTGTTTTATTTAGCTTAGCGCCATCTAGCGGTCTCGTATAGTTCATCGCGCTAGTATTTGCGCAACATACGCGGCAGTACTCGCGGCATGACGAATATACCATTCACACCACGTCTCTGCCCACTTCTCTCGCCACTTCCCTCGCTCTGCCGCGAGTATGTAAACGTAGCATAAAAACGTTTACAAAGTGATTGTAATGTCCCCTTGGAGCGTTCGGAAAGAATACTAATGTTTGAACTATTAAGGGCTGGTCTGTGCGTCTGATGGCTGGTACCGAGGGGCAGTAATTTATTGGCCGTTAATTAACAAGTGTTTAGACGTTATGCGTGTCTAATTTGTGGGGATTTTATAGTAAATGTGTGTGGTCTCGATGTAAGTCATCGATAATTTGGATAGTGTTTATTACACTTTTGCAGGTTTTTGTTGTGTCTGTAACACTTTAGCATATTGGTAGGGTCTATTAATTACACTTTTTCAAGTTTGTAGTGCTTATTATACTTTTGCATATTGGAAGTGTCTTTTTATGCCACTTATGTGCTAGACAAGCACGCTGCCCATCTTATGGAAAGTGGTTATTGTGGCATAAGGACATGTGCAACAGGGTGACACATTCGTGCTGCAGACCCTGGACGTATGGCAACCGGGATCGACGGCTTAACGTGCTCTCTGTGGTACGGAGTAGTCTCAGTGTCTTAAGAATGGTCACCCATCCTTATACCGATCGGGCTAGTTTTACTTAATCTTGCAATATGTTAATCAATGAAATTAATTTAATGCACAAATATCTACATAGTGAACATAAACAACAACACTAAATTTGACACTAGCAGCCGTCCGGACTATTAATTAATTACCCTAATTGCCTACCAGGAGCCCAGACAGAGGGTGGAGGCTGCTATTATGACGATGTATTGATGGGATGATCTGTATGTAGACGGTGTATAGTGCATGCCCAGACAGACGCCGGCAAAGGGGAAATTAAATTACGTCCCGGTATTACTTTTTGAAGCTTTTGATGTTTGAAAAGGGCCTTTGAACGAAGGGTACATACTAGGAATGGAGGATTAACAAGTAAATGAAGTGTTTTGTTTACTTGGAAAATTTGGCAGGTGTCGGCGATATTAATCGGATGTCCATTTTTCCATGTTTTTATAATCCACCGTTTTCGGTATTATTATAATTCCATAAGTACAATCAAAGTCGCCGCCGTGTGGTTCCCATCAGAGTAGAATTCGGGACACCCCATCTCTTCCCATGCGGTGTCGTACAAGACGATTAAGGGATAAATCTGTTTGACATCAGACATATATGTACAGCCCAGACTCAGCCTCAGATGCATGGCTCGAGTCAACAATAATGCCCGGAATACGGCAATAAACTCACCCCCTATTATGTGGGACCGAATACAATAGATTGGTGAAATGTGGGTGTTAATTCAGCTCTGCCTAACCCTCCAGGAAGAAAGGCATGATTATACAGGGTGTCCCAAAATTCAAGGATAAGCCGGCAACAGGGGGTGGCCCTACTTATGGCTGCTCTGGAAAAAATAAGAAAAAAAATATATCTCTATTTTTTTTTTAATTACTCGAACTTTTTTAAAAACCCTCGAAATTCGGTACCCTTAATGATATTTTCAACTACCAGGTCCACAATTTTGCAAATATTTTTGAACTCTTTTCTGTATTAGCAAGCTAAGAAGCATGGCTATCCATCACCACCCTGAAAAATTATAGGATATTTGTAGTTATTTTACAAAAATAAGTCAAAATATTTTTTCGTTCAAATTTTCATACATTTTTACTTTCGACCCACTTTATCTTATCTCGGTGGAAAAAAAAAGTACGGACACCACTATGGCATTCTTTTTCAAAAATTGACGCGACTATCCAAGATTTCAAAATTGTATAATTTGGGTATGATGCTATAATGAAATACTAAAAAAATTTTTTTTTTTTGTAAATAAGAATCACATTTAATACATTGCTCTTATTGAAAATCACCAGATTTACTTTGTACACAATGCATTCATTTCATCCTCAATAAAAAATCATTGACGGGACTTGTGCCAAATTGGTAACCGAGTAGGTTATCACATTACGAGGTTAAGCAACATAAGCCAGGGTGGTTTTCGGATGGATGACCATTCTTAAGACATTGAGACACCTCCATTCCTCAGAAAGTACGTTAGGCCGTCGATCGTAGTGGCCATACGAGCATCTATGACAGTTGTTACGGGTAGTCGGAGCCCTAAAAGTCCAACAACTGGACGCACTACATAACTTTGATATCGCCAATGGGTTGTGGAGGTCAGGTGGCAGTCGCTTCACGGAAAATTTCGCGGTTCTGCTGTTTCACAGTTAACCATAAATTTTGACTCTGTATTTTGTAAAGGTTCAGAGGATGAAAATCCATACTGTTAAAATATTAAACAAACATAATGGTATAATTTTATAATTTTTGCATTATTGTTAATATTTTTTTTATTTTACATTTTTAATTGTTTGCCACCGGCATTAATACATTTTATTTTTCGTGCATTTCTTTTGTCAGAAATATAATCCGTAGCCGCATTGATATTTGAATGAAACTAGTCCAGCGTTGCAATTGCTTTCGGAAACCTAATTGTTCTTAAAACAATTCCAATAAAACTCTGAGCCTCAGATTTTCCGGCTAACTGTGAAACAGCAGAAATGCAAAATTTGCAGTGAAGCGACTGCCACCTGACCTCCACAACCCACTGGCGATATCAAAGTTATGTAGTGAGTCCAGTTGTTGGACTTTTAGGGGTCCGACTAACTGTCATAGATACTCATAGGCCACCGGGATGTACGACCTAACGCACTCTCTGAGAAACAGAGGCCAGCGGTGTCTTAATGTCTTAAGAATGGTCATCCATCCGAAAACCACCCTGGCTTATGTTGCTTAACCTCGTAATGTGATAACCTACTCGGTTACCACTTTGTCACAAGTCCCGTCAATGATTTTTTATTGAGGATGAATGCATTGTGTACAAAGTAAATCTGGTGATTTTCAATAAGAGCAATGTATTAAATTTGATTCTTATTTACAAAAAAAAATATTTTTTTAGTATTTCATTATAGTATCATACCCAAATTATACCATTTTGAAATCTTGGATAGTTGCGCCAATTTTTGAAAAAGAATGCCATAGTGGTGTTCATACTTTTTTTTTTCACCGAGATAAGATAAAGTGGGTCGAAAGTAAAAATGTATGAAAATTTGACGACAAAAAATATTTTGACTTATTTTTGTAAAATAACTACAAATATTCTATAATTTTTCAGAGTGTTGGTGGATAGTCATACTTCTTAGCTTGCTAATACAGAAAAGAGTTCAGAAATATTTGCAAAATTGTGGACCTGGTAGTTGAAAATATCATTAAGGGTACCGAATTTCGAGGGATTTTAAAAAAGTTCGTGTAATTAAAAAAAAAATAGAGATATATTTTTTTTCTTATTTTTTTCTGAGCAGCCATAAGTAGGGCCGCCCCCTGTTGCCGGCTTATCCTTGAATTTTGGGACACCCTGTATGTATGTGTGTAAATACAATCTTGCGCATATAAAGCAACATATAATATCCAGTAATTGCTACTACTGGCTCGTAAGTTTTCCTCAGTTTTCCCTTAGCTATCTCGTAGTTGATCTGTAGTATGAAGAATGATTTTTGGATTTAAAAATCCTACTAACCTATTATATTTAGCACCTCTAACACCAGGTGATCTGAAGATTACCATTGGTGCATGGAGCTTAATGACTTCATTAGATGCTTTTTCAAGCTGTAGGACATTAATCTTGAGTGTCGGCAAAGAGGTGCTTCTAGTTTTGTGAGCCAGTACGCCTGCTGACTGTCGACGCTCTCCAGGCAGGGTTGGGACGTCAGACGGCAGTCACTTCCATAAAAGAGTAGGTAAACGGACCTAAAAGTGCTGTTTCGTTTTAATTAATCGTAGGATTGCTTGCAAGTAAACATCGACTTTTAGGATGATAAACCTTTTCTTCGACTGTACGTGTGTATTTGATATTCATGAATAGCATATTACAAAATCTGTCAAATTACGAATGTCTTCATTTTCGAAGTCGGTTAATAAAGTTATCTACACCAGCAGACATCTCTGACGTAGCTTGAATAAATAGGAAATATGATTAAAAAGCAAGTGCCATTGCACCAGACGCAGCGAGCTCTGAACAAAAAATATAGGTACTGGCGCTTACAATAGGTGGGAGCGAGAGGGAGGGATACAGGCTCGCACCCCCCCTCACCCCCACCGCGTAGATAGCGAGCGATATCTATTCGCACTAAGGAGACCATTATTATAGGCGTCTAGGTATAATCCTTATTAAATTTAAATAGTCACGCCTGTATGTCTACACACGACCCGAATAAGCAAAGGTATATAAGATACAATCCGATTATTTCTGTTGAAGCAGTTGAGGACTATTCGGAAGCTCTCCACGTAACCCTCTGATTAGCAGATGGTACAGTAGAGATTAGACAAGCGCCTGGGGGTGAAAGTGCTGCCTCCTGTCACCCTAGCAGAAGCAGGTCAACGGCGCAGCGGTGCAATGAACGACTCCTTTCTCGAGGCAAGATGGGGATACCGTGATTCCCACATCCGAAGGGGCCATCTCCAAGTCGTAGATGGCCCGGGATCTGCCGGGTTGTGAGGGAATTGGCTTATTGGGTCACCTTAGTTACATTTACTACCTTACCAGAGGGTGTACCCGGTAATTGAGACCCGAGACTGCAAGGGGTTTTAGTTGGTTCAAGTCCAACTTATCATAACCACCTCGATTGACAGGCGCTGCGGGAAGGGGGAGTATCCGTGAGGATTTTGAATAAAAAATGTACCTACCTCTAACGCCACACAATATATAACATAGTGATTGAATTGAGAACCTCCTCCTTTTTGAAGTCGGTTAAAAAGGGTACATTGAGCGATTCCACTTAAAACTAATAACTTTATGAATTTCCATTTAGATCTCAATAAAATTTGTATATTTAATTTATTAAGCAGATTCAAATTTCGTGGAAATATCACTGCATGGGGCCTTTTTAGACCAGCTGGATCAAACAAAATTACCTCATACTTTACCATTAGCCAGCATCGTCATCACAGCATCAATTCAAAACTAGTTCGAACTAAATCCGACCCACGCATGGCCACCCTAATGCCCAGGGTTGCAAGCTGGCGTGCATCCGCCCATCACCATGACTACCGCCGCTCGCCGCACTTCCTACACAGCTATACTTTCCTGATAAGTACCCATCGCTACTAGGCGAGCAATACATAGGCAGAAGTATCTCTCTCTTGCTAATATTAGATCTTAGATTTCTTGGAAGTGTGAAAATTCAATAACTGACTGAGTTGCCATGCCTTTGCTTCTTGAGGATTTAATATTATATTCTGACCTTTCAAGTAGACTTGTATAGCAATATAATATTGTGTATTATAATGATATCGAATTCAATTTCAGCAGTGCAAATCTATTCAACTAGCTTTCCGCCCGCAGCTCCGCCTGCGTGGATGTTGGCTACCGCCGCCAAAAGTTTTTTTTTTAAACTGACGGATTTGTTGTATAAACTTCCAACACCTATTTCATAACAACAATTAGCGAAATATAACATACATACATATACTCACGCCTATAAATCCCCGAAGAAGTGACAGAGGTGTATTAACACCCACATTTCGCTAACACGTAATGGGGGGCGGGCCTATTGACGTCAAGCGGGCATTTAGTCATGGGCTGTATGTTTACTGTCGTATGGAGAACAGCCCTATCCCTTAGTCGCCTTCTACGACACCCATAGGATGAGATGGGGTGGCCCTAACTCCACCGGGAACCAACACGAACAGCGAAATATAAGTTATGATAGAACTCTGCCTACCTCTCTAAAAATAAAACAGTCACATGTTCTAAAGATAACGAATTCCAAATACAATTTCTAAACATTGTTGAGAACTGCAACATGTGTTTATTCTGTGGTGTACACTGTACATCGAACACAATCTCGTCAATATTATAACAAGCTGAATCAAAACCAACCAGTATTGAGAACTGCTTCCTTTGTTGTTCCAAACTTCCAATGCACCGGCTGCATAGAGGAAGGGAGGCCAACGCGCTCTGACTTGGGGTAGGTCTGGCACGCCAAAGTGAGGAGGCGTCGAGACAGACCGCCGACCTATACAAACTGCAATTACCACTAACACTACACATAAAACGCTGACTACAACATACATTGCTGGGTAATGTACAGATATGAAACAGCTATGTATGGAAAAGCGGTAATGGATAGCGTTCGGTGAAATTGCTGTATTTTGTGGTGTGTTTGTAGTGAAGGTAGTGCAGCCAAATTATCGGACTTCCCGAAGAAAATAAACCCAGGAGGCTAGTTACTCACGCGTTGCGCCGCTCGATATGTTCGCTTTGTAGATATTATTTATTACGTGTTGTTATACCTACTTAGGGGTTATTACGCCCTGGTACATGTAATATACGGTAGGATTAGTAAGTATTTAAATGAAAAATGGGTTCTAGATTGCGGATAAACATACTAAGATACATTTTTTTTCGTAAATAGTACATATTATAAATAGAAACACCAATGAAAATATTCATATTCATGCATACAAATATTTTCACTGAGCGGGAATCGAACCCGCGCCTCCTGCGTAACGGCCGCGTTTACTACCGCCACGCCACAGGCAGTCAAATGCCGTATGCAGTATGTATGTATATGATAATACCATAAAAAGTTACTTTTGGAGTACCTACCATCCCTTGTCATGTCTAGACAATATAAATTGTATAATGGGCAGAGAATTACAATATGTCTGCGTAAAATTTCAATTACTCTACGACGTTAGAAAAGGGGATAGTTCCCAGTGCTGTGTTGTAAACACATTATCTAGTTTGGTCGGTCGTCCTCTTTTACTGACTTTACATTTTTTAACACTAGATATTTGAGTTCATCCACTTTCGTAACCAATTGTTCATTGAACGTGATATTTTTTCTTATTTTGAATAAGTTACGAAAGAATAATAAAATTGTCGTTTTCACAAGCAACTGTCATAACCAGCTACGAAAGAAGATTTTGCAGATGACGTGGTGCTACCACAGCGCTGCCCTGTTTCACAGATTAACCTCGCAATTTATGAATCATTTGAGAACGTGGGCCGACCTGAAAATTAAAAACCGCTAATTTTTTAACCGAGTCCAAAAAAGGAGTACCTAGGTTATATATTTGACGAATAAGAATCGACGATGTATGTCCATCGAGTTTTCTATTATTGGTAAACCGATTTCAAAAACTGTTTTTGTATTTGAAAGAGCGAGACGTGGGACCGAATACAATGATTGGTGAAATGCAGATGTTTCACCTATGCCTAACTGTCCGGGGATAAAGGCGTGATAATATATACGTATGTATATCCTACAGGAAAATCCAGCTCTAGACTTCCAAAATGGATTATCGAATATTAATTCCTAAAGTGACAAACCCGATCATGATTAACTATTTACATTCTGACTGACGGTTGATCGCCGGCAGCCATTACCGTCCAGACGCGGTGCCTCCGGCCGGCGGCGGGCCGTCTGCGGCGGTCACTGCCAATATTGAATTGAAGGGGAGAGTCTCACGTTCGCCGTAGGGGTCATTTTAATCACATCAGTGATTAAAGTTACCCCTTCTGGTACTGTGGAGGACATGTTTGACTCGTAGACTTAGATATATAAGTGTAAATTCTTTTTCATCCGAGCGGCTAGTCCGGGTCCAGGTACTATACAGCGTCTAGCCAGCTCTCTTTATTATTGTTTTGGTTTCATGAGAGCCTGCACTAGAGCCTCATCCGGTAAATAGGACCGGCTTGCAAGTAAGGTTTTAACGCAAGCCAAAAAAAGCAAAATATGTAATAAAAATCTAATTTCTGCGTTCAGTTTCAAAATCGATTTTGTTTGCTGCCTATCCCAGGAATTGCGATACAAGTTTTGTTCAAAAACCTTGTCATAGATGATGATGTGGAAGTCATTCTTTAAAACCCGTGTTAGATTTTTACTTAGATCCAGATGAATTACATAGCGTAACTATTAAATATAGGTACTTATTTAAACTTTCATGGTCGTTCACATTCCTTTTAGAACTTTTAATAGTTACTATCAGAACTATCGGCATGTTTACCATATTATGTAAACCGTTTATTCACCGTTTACCGCCAGGACCCAGTTCCTCCGTGATCATGGTACTACAAGTACCATGATCACGGAGGAACTGGGCGCTAAAATATCGGATACTCAAAACAATACATGGTAAATATCCCGATAGTTCTAATAGTAACTAATAAAAGTTCACAAATATTGTTATACGCACCGAAAGACTCGAAATCAAAAACCCTAACTGTAACTAACGTAATCTGTACAACAGTGAGGTAGTAGGAGTGACGTCATACAGTCTGAACCGGCATAAAAGCTGCACTATTACCGCACCAGACCGAAACAGATCGAAACTGCACGCCAGACGACCCGACATACCTATAAAACTACCTATAACTCAGACTACGCCTCAGCGAGACTTTTTAATAACCGCCCCTTTGAAAGGGGAGATTTGAATTGTAAGGTTTCGATTATTAATTTAGGAGATAGGTTTTATGAAATGTTGTCCTTTTGATGTTTTAATTATTATTCACGGATACCTTGAATACCTACTTCTCTTTGTTGCGTAGGTAATTGGAAAACGATGGAAGTTTCTTGTTAGAAATGAGAAAGAAGCCTTTTCGGTAATTTGAATTGAGTCTCTGAGTCTCAATTTACATAGTAAGATATTATAATTGATAATATTAATTTGTTGGTATCGGTGCCTATTTCATGGCTTTTCATGGTAATCAAACTTAGGACTAGTATCCTTCTTCTTCGTCCTAGCGTTAATTCCCAGGCGCATACGAAGCTTCTTTTCTTATTTTTTTAGTTCGGAGTCTGGGGTCCACTTTACCAGTCTTAACTACAGATTTGGCAAGACCGCGATATTTTCTCGTGAAGCGATTGCCATCTGACCCCCACAACTCAAAATGGTAATATTAGGCGAAGCAACCGGGACCGACGGCTTAACGTGCTCTCCGAGACACGACCAGACTGGATATTTCATGAACACAAATATATGCACTGAGCAGGGATCGAACCCGCGCCTCCTGCGTAGCGGCCGCTTGTATCCTTGTCTTAGCGGAAGAAATAGCGATATATTATAAAATTTTAATTTTATCAAAATTAGTAAAGTTTAAGTGCTAATTAATAGTACATTATGGTACAAGCGTGTAAAGGACGGTAATCCCCATACACGCGAGTGGCATACGACTATTTTCAACACACTTGCGAATAAAATAATACTAAAAATAGGTACTACATAACACAATCAAAACACAATATAGTAAAAATCTGTTTGTTGTCATATGCGCGCGCATCTAACATTTTTTTTATTTGTTCCTTTCGGAACAGGCTAAGGTGCTATCACCATGCTGCCTTGTCATCTACTAATTACTTATTTGAATTATGATTTGTTTTTCTCTGTAAATACTCACGGAGAAAAAAAAACATTTTAGTGAAAGTTTTGTTTATTAAACACGTACTACATGTTGAGATTATCTTTTAAAATACGAAGTTGCATGAAATGAGCAAGCAATAGGTATATTAATTCGTCTGTAATATTGGACACGATCTTTTTTGTATCGAAACTTTTTAAAGAACAAAGCATATACTTAATCAATGAAATTAAAAAAGAAGTCTACAACTCACTTGTGAATAATAGCAATGAAAAAGTCACAGTTTTATAATAGGTGTCATTCCGTGCTTAATTTGCGGTGAAATAAAAGCCTGTTTATAAGCAAGTGTGTTGAAAAATAGTTTTTATTATTTGCATTACGCAATCTTCTGAGGAAGCTCGTGAAGTATGTAAGGTAAGGCATTAAGTCCGCCTTTGTACATTTATTTTTATTTATGCAAGAAGTTTAAATAAATAAATAAATAAAAAATAAATAAAGATTGAGTCAAATGACGGGCTGCTGTCTCTGCCTAACCCGTCGGGAAATAGGCGTGAGCGTATGTATGTATGCATTTATGCAATCTTCTTGTGCAAGTTTTCTTCGCAGAGTAGGGAAGTTATCTTAGTTTTTACAGGAGCCGTTTAAGTCGCTCCCGTAAAATCAAAATGTGCAAGTGAAATCGGGTCCCTTAAAACTGAGAGCTAACGACATTATTGTAATTAGATACTATTAATCCCATAAAGAATCAATACCTACTTTTTTCACTTGAAATTGTCACTGAGTCTTGATTTTTAGTAGTACCTAATCAATAAATACAGGAACCAGGCATGCATAAGCGCACCTGTGTGTGAGAGAGCTATACGCCACCTACAGGATGATTGGATTGGATGAGGGTGCAATACTGTATCGGGAATGTGTAAGGAATTCTCGACACAGTACGTGCAGTGTTTGAAACGTTGACGGGGAATTTGTACGCGTTGATGCGTCCCTAGTACAAAATACGGAATTTTTACACTTGTGCTGCAGATACTTCAAACAGTGCAAATATGTTAGTCAGAAATTGAACAACATATACGTACTAACACCCACATTTCGTCAACTATGATTTTCGAGCCCAGGTAATAGGGGGCGAGCCTATTGCCGTCTAGCGGGCACTTTGTCATGGGCTGTACTGTATGTTTACTGTTGGATGGAGAACTACCCTATCCCTTAGTCGCCTTTTACGACACCCACAGGAAGAGATGGGGTAGCACTATTCTACTCCACCGGGAACCAACATGGCAATTGAACTATGTAAGTACATGATAAACAATTACAAAGCGACTGGTGGACTAACCGCGAGCACTGTACCCTGTACCGCTACCATAGCACGTGGGAAACTGGGAAGTGATTTACATAACCAGCTACGAACGTGGAATTTTTTTTCTTGTTTTCATAACCAGTTACGAAAAAAGAATTAAATTTTCGTTTTCATAAACAACTGTTATAAGTGTCATAACCAGTTACGAAAGAACCCTATGGAGAGAGTGAGGTCCACAAGGCAAAAGAGGCAGAGCTAGGCCATTTTTTTATCGTAGCAGCTGACACAATGATAAGAGGAGATTATGAGAACTACGCGAGAGCCTCGCCCTAGTCACTGTACAACTTGCAGTTGAAGTTGGCTTGCCCCCAAGGTAGACACACCTAAAAGCTGTCAACATTTTTTATCGTATTAATTCAGTAGACAAAAGTTAAGACTCCATTATACGAAGGCAGATGGAACGCAACATTCTATCTAACATATGCAATTCTTTATAGATCCTTTGAATAAAGCCTATGTCCTGTGTCGCCAACGGCTACAGGCCGGCGGCGAGAATAATAAGGGAGGGTTGTGTGTAGCCCATTGTCCATGCTCATATTTCCACAATTTTAAAAGGCAGAACAAATTTTGATTTTCATCATTCATCATTCGATTATGTACTTAGTAGCTTTAATTGTAAATAGGTATGGTTTTCTAAATAAATCGATTTTTTTTAAAGAAAAACAAATGTTTTAATTTTTTGAAACTTTTTAAAAAAATATTAAATTCAAAAAGTGTCAATACGGAAAAATGTAATTTCTTCGTGTCTTAGGGCCACTTATCTTAGGAATTATTATTGTCTTAAGGTGCTGATAGACTTGAGCATTCACTTGTAACAGAACATCGAGCATTCGCCGCTTTTAAATTTAACGAACCGAGCCAAGTGTAGAACCAAAATAATGCTACGAAAATATTTACTATACTGAATTTACATTTACATTTACTATATTTAGTGAACTTACTATAATGACTGGATCATACATGATCTTTCTAGCGAACGCTCTAGTCGAAGCAAATTTACAGTCGTTTTGCAAGCATGCTCGCCAGAATGCTCGATAGAATGCTTGCTAAAATGTTCTCGTATTTTTCTGTAATGTAACATTCGTAAGAATGCTCATTACAAGTGAATGCTCACCTGTAGGAAGAAGGGACATATTTTTATTCGGCTAACTTCATAACTATGTGTTAACAGCATGAAATGTATAGAATTTAAAGGTATGTTTTTTTATACTACTTAGGTCGCAGATAAGCACACGGCCCACCAAATGGAAAGTAGTTACCATGGCGCTGGGCGAGTGCAACACTAGGGGTGACTCCTCTACTCCCCACTCTTGCTGCCTACCCAGTAAGAACAGAGAAATTCTGTGCCATTAGCGTAGAAGATGGTTGGTCTTCCCACACTGACAGCACAAAACCTCTCCTGTTTTATTTTATGTGAATTTATTCAAATATCAAGTGATAAATGAATTTAATAAAATATCTGGACTGTTCTAAATTCCAAGTCTGGTTTAAGTAGAACGAGTAATTTGGATGAATGAACTAAGCGCTAAGGTAAATATAGACAATTCTAATTTTCAAAGTCTAGTTCGCTCGATATAAATCAGAATATAAGATAACAAATTGAAGTAGAACTCCTTAATAATTCTATATCAGTAAAATACCTAGTTGTTCTTATTTTTACCTGACTACGGCAAAGCCAAAGGGGAGTTATGATTTTAGGCTATAAAGGATCTTTTTAACTTAATTAGCACATTTTAAATAATATGTATAAATTTTTAGCTGTTGCTTGCCCTAAAATAATTTAAATAAAAACTATAGTTTTTAATACAAAAAACATTAGTCTACTGCGTTTTTAGGGCGCCACCAAGATCTCAAGGATCAGTTCAGAAACAACGATTGACGGACGAAGCTCCGTCAATCAGTAGGAGTATCCGTCGCCGGCTTTAATTCCCGCCGTCTTGAGGTCGGACGGTAGTCACTCCCATAAAAGCCGTAAAAATCAAACCAAAAGTAGGAACGGGTCCCGGATTCCGAGTTAAATGTTACTGGGAACAACACTAAGATGATGATGACAAATGATAATAAAATAGTCTTAATAATATAAAAAATATGTTTATAATTTTCGATAATGGTTACGGGAATTAATAAAAAGTAATAAAGAAAAGGAATAGAGTAGAACGAAAAGAAAAACGAAAATAAGATAAAGGAGTAAAAAAAAGTTAGTAATCTTAATAATAGTTAGTGGCAGTCCTTCGGTACAAAACGGAACAAAACAAATCCGAATGCAGCCGTCAGAGCGTCAGGCGTTTTCACAGTCCTTTTGTGTCTGCCCGTCTGGCCTGCCTAATGGCCACCGAATTTAGTCGCGTTTTATTTCCAAAGTCCTTTAGATTACTAATACCAGATGAAAGGGCTCCTAATTGTTTAAAATACCTGTGTCTGGAAAGTTCCTGGTCTTTAAATTAATGAAATTACAAAGTTCGATTATCTAAGTCTAAGTAAGTTATAATATTACTGAAGAGTGTTTCTTTATTTGTTTGATTCATTAACCACATTGTTGTGCGTCATGTTGCACAATGTTGCAGAAAATTACGCGCAACAACGCGGTACAAAGTTGTCTGTGTCTGTCTAGGCATGATCAAACGTTGAACAAACAACAGGGCTGTGCGTCATGTTGCGTGACAGCTTGCAACATTGCGCGTGTTGCGCGTCTCATGTCGCTTAATGGTAACGCAGTTTTTCTGGAACCACAAGAATGATTTGAAAAAAAAAATTGCATTCGATAGCCCAGTTCTAAAGGCATCTCGCTATGAAAAAAAAATGCTGCTTAGGAGCCGAGCAATAACAACATTTTCCAATACGTAACGGGAACAGAATCAAAATTTCACATGGGCGGAGCCGCGGGCACCAGTTTGTATTATTTATATACCTATCCATAATTCTACGAATAATAACAATACCGAACTTCGAATTTTGACCTAATTAGATTTTTCTGTTTATTTCATTCTCTTAGGGTATGATTCCGTAGCCGACAGCATACGACAACTGCCAACGCACGTAGCACATGCACGTAATTCATTGCGGCTTCTCAATGGTCCCCTTTATTCGTATCGGCGTTTGACAAGTAATGGGTACGCTGTATGTGCTGCATGCGTCGGCAGTTGTCGTATGCTGTCGGCTACGGAATTCAGCTTAGGAGCCGAGCATATTAGGGTATGCCCTAAGAGAACAATAACATTCATATTAAAAAACCAGACATGTAAAAATAAGTAAAGTTCATTTATTTTTTGGGTAGCTTAAAAGCGTCTGACAAAAGCTCTGGTCCATGAAAAGTGTCTGACACTTATGATATTACTTTAAAATAATATTCTACATGACATATATAAAAATCAGCCATGTGAATTTAAGTTAAATAATTCTTATTTTTAGTTACCTTCCTCATTTGGTACCTGCCCAGGTGTCACTCGGCAAGTTCCACAAAGCGCGTAGGTATTCAAGGCACACGAGACGCTACTGAAAACTTCAGGTTTCATCCGTGTGATAATAAGTTATGTCTGATTGCTCTGGGATCTTGGACTATATGCGGTCGGCTACACAATCATCCCTTAAAGAGCTAGAGAGGATCCCGATTAATCTCTCCAAATAATATAAGTGCGTACTAATTAAAAATAATTGCTCTGAATACCGAGAGTAAATTTATTCAAGCGCCGGGGAGTACCGGTGTTATTTGAAGTGGTAACTGTTCACAAATTAGGCATCACGCTGTGTTGCGCGGAGCGTCGCGCCCGCCGAGGGTGGAACTAAGTCGCTAGAGATTTATATACAGTGCTTGTAAGGTTATTTTGACTAGCAGACCATCCAGGCTTCCCCCGAGAAAATTTTGAAAAACTACAGCGAGAAGATCCGTTATCATCCTACCTACTAATATTATAAATGCGAAAGTTTGTAAGTATGGATGGATTCTCTTTCACGTAAAAACTACTGAATGGATTTTAATGAAACTTAACAATAATATAGCTTACTAGCCTTCCGCGCGCGGCTCCGCCCGCGTGCATCTCGGTTAACGCGACCTTTGCTCATATCTTCGGTTCTACTCGACCGATTGCGATCAAACAAACGTAAGATTTTAAGTCTGACCAAGCCCTTTCTAACAAAAAAAACCGCATCAAAATCCGTCCAGTAGTTTTTGCGTCCATCGCAAACAAACAGACAAACAGACAGGAAATTCAAAAAAATATATTTTCGTGTTCAGTATCGTTAACATAACATATCCCAAGTATTTTTTTTAAATATCTCCAATGTACAGACACGACCACTTTACAATTATATAATAGTAAGAAGAAGATAAGAAGATAGATACATTAAAATAACACATAGGTTACGTTTGGTCGCGATAACCGACATCCAAGCGGGCGGAGCCGCATTTATTTATTTATTTTATTTATTATACACTTTATTGTACACCATTAAAATACACAATTATTATAATCTACAACTATGGAACTAGTACAATGGGCGGCCTTATCGCTTTAAGCGATTTCTGCCAGGCAACCTTTGGATGGTAATTAAGGTTGTAGGATTGAGTGGTAGTTGTTCGGCGTACTTTTAAAATGTTAATGCAATAAGTACATATTAATACCTAATACACAAATAAATATATTAACATATATATGTGCCTACACAAATACAGCTAGTCATACGTAAATATATTTTCACGCATGTAATTTCTTTTTCCTCAGAAGAAAATGCTTCCGGCAGAGGTGTAATAACTCTGACTCTCACATAACATTCACCAACTATGATTTTTGGACCCACGTTGTTCGGGCGAGCCTATTGCCGCCAAGCCGACACTTTGGGCTACATGTTTAATGTCAGACGAACATTATAATGAAGCATTAACATTATATTGACAGCCTCCGTGGCGTAGCGGTAGTGAACGCGGCCGCTACGCAGGAGGCGCGGGTTCGATCCCCGCTCAGTGCAAATATTTGTGTGCATTAAATATGGGTATTTGCATTGGTCTGGTCGTGCCTCGGAGAGCACGTTAAGCCGTCGGTCCCAGTTGCCATAAGAACATCTACGGCAGTCGTTACGGGTAGTTGGTGCCCTAAAAAGTCCAAAAAACAACGGTCTAGCTGCAAAGCTTCGATATCGCCTAATGTTAACATTGGGTCGTGGAGGTCAGATGGCAATCGCTTCACGGAAAATATCGAGGTCTAGCCAAATCCGTAGCTATGACTGGTAAAAGCGGACCCCAGACTCCGAGCTGAAAGCTTCGGATGCGACTGGGAATTACCGCTAGGAGGAAGAAGAACATTATAATGAAGATTAAAACAATAAAACTTAAATTTGTGAATGTAAAACCGTAAATCTCATTCATTTGTGATCTAAATGAATAGAGACGTCAGAATTATAATTTTTCCTCCATATAGACAACAACGCAGGGGGTGAGTGGTGAAATATTAGCTTCCGTTGTAACTTTATAGTGCGTGAAAAATCTTTAATGTCAAGTTTACTGGTGCTATTTACGGCTTACAAAATGGCCGGTCTCCGTCTGTCGTGGGTTCGGGTGTCGTGAAAGTACTCGTATGTAAGAACAAGAGTCAAAAACCTGTCTAGGTTAACCTTGAGTGTTGGGTTTATTGTCTTTTATAGGTTATCAAGTAATACTAAAAAAGTTGAACGAGTTTTATTTATTGAGATTGTTTTGTCGTCTAAACTAAAGGAGTACTATTATCTATTCTGTGCTAAAGGTGTATCAAATATCAGATCATCATGCGGAGGATGATAAATAATTTTATTTCAGTTTATTTTAAGGTGCTTCTAAACGGGCGATGTTTTACTGCAATTAGTGGCTGCAACACTGTGGCCCGGCAACATTGCAACTAGCCTTGGCTATATAGCCAAACATGTTTTGTGTTGCCACATATGGCCGATGTTGCCGCGACGGGTTGCCGGACGATCGCTAGGCGGACGATTTTACTGCAATATTGCTCGGCCAGTTCTATTGTTGTTTCAGTCGCTCTCTTTGTTATATGCACAGTCTATCCTTTTCTACGCGAATTGTTAAATAATTTACTGTCAAGGCTTATTTCTAGACTTAAACTATCTAAAGTTTCACGCCTATTTAAGTAAGGTCGAATCCACAATCTCTTCTTTTTCTGTTTATTTTTTAATAAAACAATATAAGCTGCTGCAACAAGTGTGATTTCGTCAGCCATTGTTGCCGGTTTGTGTAGCCCGTTTATGAATCTGCATCAAATATTTCATTGCAACTAATGGCCGAACAATCAATGCCCGGCCATTGATTGTTCGGCCATTAGTTCCAATGAAATATTTTTGATATTGCCGGGCAATCAGTTGCCAATAGTGCAGCCACATAGAGGTACAAGGGCACTTAGAGTATTAAGCAATAGTTTTCCATTTTTTCTGAAGTTTACGCGAATAGGTCCACATTAACTACAGGAATAGGATAATCTTTTTAAACGAAAAAGGGTGTGATTTTTTCAGGTTTCGCATTAATTTCGCATTTATCATAAATAATCACACAATATAAACTTAAAAATGGAAAACTATTGAAATAAAACATTTTAACAGATTCTATTGGAATTTATTTGTTATTATTTACTTTGACTGTGATGATGATGATTTGCTTTTAGTCCGACTTTGTTGGAAGTCTTCAAACTTTGTGAAAACTACCTGATAAGTAGCCTAAAAGTAGCCGAAACATCGGACTAAAAGTAAATAATCCATACTAATATTATAAATGCGAAAGTAGCTCTGTCTGTCTGTCTGTATATTTGTCTGTTACGCTTTCACGCCTAAAACACTGGGCCGATTGTGATGAAATTCGGTACAGAGATAGACGAGACCTTGGGAAAGGACATAGACTATGTTTCTTCGGGGTGCGAAGCCGCGGGTGAAAACTAGTAACAAATAAATCGCAATAGACTCCGTTAATAATCACCAAATTAAAAATTTAAAAAACCGACTTCAACCGATTTTTATTGATATTTCATAAATTGCTTGACCGATTTTGATAAAATTTACCTGGGAAGTATAACCTATCAAACAAAAAAATAATTTTGCAAATCGGTCCAGGCGTCTTTGAGTAATCGGTGAACATACATAAAATAATACAGGACTACCTCAAAAGTAAACCAAAACCAAATTAAAAATCAACGCATATACACCGGAAATTGCAGCAATCGCGGCTGATTTCCTGGTATTTTTTGAAGAGTTCCTTGGTCTAATCTCGGAAACCCATCATCAGATCTTTACGAAATTTAAATGGGACCATTTCGGAATAATCTACTTTCGAACAAAAAAAGAATTTTGCAAATCCGTCTACGCATGGCGGAGCTATGAGCGAACAAACATAAAAAAAAAAAAAAAAAAAAAACATATAAACATCCGAATTGAGAACCTCCTCCTTTTTTGAAGTCGGTTAAAAAGTGGTTTTATTCCAATAGTTTTCCATTTTTAAGTTTAGATTGTTTGAATATTTTGGATAAAAGCGAAATTCACGCGAAACCTAAAAAAATTACACTCTTTTTCGTGTAAAAAGAATCCCATTCCTGTAGTTAATGTGGGAATATTCTACAACTACTGGTAGTCTATTTTATGACCTTAATTACAAAGGCCTTAAAACGATTCTAGAAGTCCCCGGGCCGGGACTCAAACCCCAAACAATTATTAACGGGCACAGGAAAGGCCGACAGATGTTTATCTTAAATGGGACCTTGGCTGTTTGTTCATTAACTCGGATATATGAGCTCTAAAGTGGAGGGTAGGCGGGTCTTATCATTTGATGGGTAAAAAGCGGGGCTTCTCTATTTACCCGACAGTGGAACCGAAAAGGAAGGGTTATTTGTTTGACCTATATGTAAATATTGTAGAATCTAGCATGCTTTATACAGCGCTATCTATACTAATTATTGGTGTTATGGGTTCTTTCTTGTATAAGGATAAACATACTTAGATAGGTAACTTTTTTTACCAATATCACACATAATAATACACAGTAAAGTTTAAATTAATGCAAAAATATTTCAGCAATAAATTAAGTTCATTCCCTTTTTTCGTTAAATGGCAGATTCTGGAAACGGCAGATTCTGTAAATGGCAGATTCTGGAAACGGCAGAAGTACAGTACCAAACAACGTCGTAATTCTATACATTATGTATTATGGAAAATATTTACAATTAAAACATCTTCACAAACTTTTAGTCTTCTAATATTAGTTGTAAGTAAGATTAAATTAGTTGAATGCATGATCATGCTATCCATACTGTTTAGTACCTCTTGCATTGGGGTCAATTAAGAATGGATTTTGGGATCAAACAAGAATATAAAATAAAATTTGAAAGTGGGATCAAAAAGGAATACGCATTTGGGGTCAATTAAGAATGGGATCAATCGTTGTGGGATCAATACGGAACAACCCAAATATTTGCACTAAGCTAGAATCATACTCATGCCCTCTGACTTAGCAGTCGGAATTTAAGTTTGTATTTAACTGCCGTACCTATTCTACATATACCTATACTCACGCCTGTAAATCCCCAATGGGGTAGGCAGAGGTGTATCAACACCCACATTTCGCCAAATATGATTTTCAGCCCCACGTAATAAGGGGCAAGCCTATTGCCGTATAGCGGGCACATTATCTTGGGCTGTATGTTTACTGTCGGAGGGAAAACAGCCCTATACCTTTTTTTTCCCCACCCCTCCGCCGAAGCCGGTGGAGGAGGTTATGTCGGACTTAAACCGACTAAAACGCACGCCATCTGAGGGCGATGGCCCTCAGATGGCGTGCGTTTTAGTCGGTGGATTGCCGGACGTGTAGTCGTAAACATATTCCTCGCACGAACAGTCCTATACCTTGGTCGCCTTTTACGACACTCACAGGAAGAGATGGGGTGGTACTATTCTACTCCACCGGGAATCAATACGGCTCTTATTATATAATAATCGGTTATTATTCTGTGGCTTAAATATGTATATTGTAGTCAGTTTTCTTATACAAACAATATTAGGTTGTAGGTATTAATATCGAATGTTTACCCCGAGAAGACTGTTGCTATGGTACCGTCTCAGAGGGGTGAACAGTTCTAACAGGGAGGAATTGATCGATGTACACACTACTTGAACAACAGATTACACAAAACCTGTTTTGATTTTTATTTTATTTTATCTAATCGCTCACTGAAATGTACACATTAAAATATTAAAAACAGAACTTTAATGATTGTCTTTACGCACAGAGTATCAAAATAAATTTTAAAAATTACATTATAATACAGCTTTTCTATAGCCACCTGTATCATAATTTAACTTTTTTTCTATTACGATACAACTTCAGCTAGCTGAAACCTGCTTGATCTAGATCAAGTAGGTTTCTGTGCAGTTTGTTTCTATATAATCTGTGGCCGCACAACATGCGCAATGAGTATTTTTTTTATTTTTAGGATTTTGGCGCCCAACAATTCTGTCATTTTACACAAATTATAATAATTTATTTTCATGAAATAAGACAAAGTAGTGTATGAAACTGTACATAATTTGGTCATAAAACACTCGTGTGATACTATAAAAGACTCGCCTACGGCTCGTTTTTTTTATGCAACAGTTTCATAAACTACTATTATGATTCATTTTTATTTTTACCTTGCCCTTCCTGATTCCTTAAAATATGTTTCTATTTTTTTAAATCAAATTAACGTTTTTGCTTCAAACAGATAGATCTATGCAGTCAACGATACAAGTTGATTAACACTAAAATCACACAGAACCGAACAAACCAACACAAGATATAACTATTACGCAATAACTAATACAAGTGGTGAGCTGAAATCGAACTTGCGACTCAAAACATGAGAGGCGAACGCTCTACCGCTACGTCACTCAGTTCATCGAGTTATGAAGTTCTTTCAAAGATTACAACAAGTAAGTAATTTTTATGTTTCAAAATTAATAATTTACTATTACATAATTATGATTGTTATAATGTGTAGGTAGGTCACGCCTATTTCCTAAGAGGGTATGCAGAGACATCATCTGACCTCTTTCAAATGACCCTGGCAAACAACTTTCTTCCAATTAGAACCTTCCAATGCCCTTCTTGAAGAACCCTATACCACATTGATGTAGATGAAGTTTATAGTATGAATATGAAAAAAGAATGCTTTCTGCATTCTTTTTTCATAAAAATAAAAAATTAGAACTCGAGCTTAGTGCCTTAGTGGTTAAAGAGTCAACCTTATCGAAAGGTCCCGGGTACGAATTCTGGCTATTACACTAATTTCGCGAACGCAATTCAGCTTAGAGAAAATATAAGTAATTTCAGCTAATGTTCTTTATAAAAAAGAATCAAATAACCTAATAATACTGGGCTGAAACCTAAAATAGGACAAACCAACACGCATAATCTTTCTTTAAAAATCCTCATTACATAATATCCTCAAAAATAAAAATCAAATGAACCGGCGTAATAGAGAAGTTTCTAAATATCCTAGCGCGCCGGGGTGCAGAGGTGGGCGGTCGCCATGGCAACGGGCGGTTGCAGGAAACTGCACAATCGATGTTGCCAGACGCTCTGCTACTGCCTGTGGATCAATGTGTCTCTAGTACTACGCCCGGCTCCCGGGAAACCTACCCTCTTACACTAGTGTGAGTGCGGCCATGTTCTATACTGCCGTCTCTGTCACACACCGTCTATTTTCCTTCGAGCTCTGTTACTAAGTTGCGTCATTGGTAATTATTATTACGATTCTTGCGGGTGAGAGGTCTTCACATTCTGGTCGGTTTACATGTGTGCGTGAGTTTTCCCCGGGCGGTGTGCGTGTGTGCGTGGGCTGTGTCGGTGCGTTCCATTTTCGAGTGTTCGTCGTGAAACTTGTGAATTGGTTATCTGTGTGGAGTTGTTTGTTGTTGTGGGTGCGTTCAGGAACGCCGCGCCGGTGACTATTGTTTGTTTTGTTGTTATTATCGTTCTGAAACTGTTCGTAGTTACTGCACTGCATGCAGTACAATATATGAGCAGGGATTAAAATTTATTCGACTGCGGCGTAGCGGTAGAAGAGTGTTCAGTTGCTACGTTGGGGTTGCCCGTTCGATTTTCGATTAATGCAAATATTTTATGTGATTATGCATATTTTATTTATATAAGTCTGATTATTCCTTAGCAGGACAAGTCTTTTGTAAAGTTCTATGTTTTTTTTTACAAAAAATATCAAAGTATGTTTATCTCAGATTCTAGACCCCATATTACAAGTTACATTTAGTACAGGCTAGATAGCGCTATGTTCTTCCCTAGGTATATTTTATATGTTTTCTTTTTCTTTCCCATTAAGGACTGTACACACTATATTTATATGTTTAGACATATAATATAAGATTGATATTACGAGCCTATAACTTCACCCATGAGGATAAGAGGGTCTGGTAAAAATAGGGCGGGATTTTCTTCAAAGACAACACGCACACGAAAAGGAACCTTATTTCTTTGAGCTAAGGTTGTGTTCTTGGTATAAATATTGGTGAAGGGTCTTGTTATTGCGTAGTTCTGATGACTGGCGAAACGTTAAAATATTTAGATCGGACTTTACTAATTAATAATGTTTTCACAAAGCGCAAGGGAACAGATTTATTATGATGTTATTAGAGAAAACATATTTAATAGTAGAAAAATATTGTTACATAATATACCTTTTCTAGGGTTCCGTATTCAAAGGGTGACTAACGAACCACTATTAATGTGGCTGAGTTGTATGTCCATCTACATACATACATACAGTCACGCCTCTTTCCCAGTGGGGTAGGCAGAGACCACTGCTTTCCACTTGCTACGATCCTATTTCGCTTCTTCCACTTTCATAATTGTTTTCATGCATGCTCGCCGATTTCAAGTACTCTTGACATGTCCTTTCTTTAAAATTCCTCCGATCTGATTGGCATACGTATATCTAGGTCGATCACTACTGGGTTGCCCATTCACCCTCGCTTCATAAATCTGTTATGTCCATCTATCAGGGGTTTATGTGTATGGGGCCTACGAAGACCTACAGGGCCCTATCTCACCTATTAGTTGGTGGACTTACTGACTAACAAATGAGATTGTAGGCGGCAGTTGTAGGCGCATAAAAGTGACTAGGCTCGCCTTTTATTACGTGGGACCGAAAATCATACAAATGTGTTTGTTAATACACGTCTGCCTACCCCTTCGAGGATTCACAGGCGTGAGTATATACCTATATGTATGGATGTAGAAATTTAAAATTTCTAAATAGTAGGTACATCCCTACTAATATTATAAATGCGAAAATAACTCTGTCTGTCTGTCTGTCTGTCTCACTTTTACGACTAAACCGCTGAACCGATTTTGATGAAATTTGGTATAGAGGTAGGTTAGTCCTTGAGAAAGGACATAGGCTATGTTTAGTCGCGATAACCGACATCGACGCGGGCGGAGCCGCGGGCAAAAGCTAGTAGTACATAATGTATTTTACGTACGGAACCCCTCGTAGGCAAATCCAACTCGCTGTTGTGTTTTTATTTTATAGCTAAACAAAACTCTATTTATCGTATCACAGGGGGAAGACAGTAATTAAGGTTACATTGTGTTTAGCATAACGATTGTAGCTGATTGTCTGCGCTTTTGTCTTGCTGTAATGTATATTATGTAAACGTAGAGAATAAGTACTTTTTGACTGTTGACGAGTGCAATACCAAGGGAGGCACACTCGTGCTGCCGACCCAGTAAGAACAGAGAGATTTGCTCTCAAACGTCATTTTCTCATATTATAAAATTCAACCGGATATTTACGATGTGTATTGGTGTTTGAGTAGTATAATTTACCATGTCAGTCTAAAAACATACAAAGTCATTTTCTTAATTAGCTACCCACTCATCTTTTCTATATCCACTTTCACGCAATCCTCCCCCCTTCACTGCTAACAAAGTTAAAGTAAGTAGCAAACGATCTGCCAGATACAGTCAGCCCAATCCGACAGCACCCTAACATCGCGTCGTCACGGGGTACCATCGATTCAACGGTGTCGTCGCAGACAGGTGACACCGATCGTTCCGTGCTATTATGAAGTAATATAGTTCCGTCGGCTCGTTACCATCGGATTGTCTGTCGGTTTATTGTACGTCGCACCGGGCTAATCGCACGTGTATTTAGATGGTATTGTTATTGATGACTGAAGGTATTGAGTGTAAATCCCCAAAGGGTAGGCAGAGGTATATTAACACTCATATTTCGCCAACTAAGTATGATGTCTGGTTCCACGTAATAGGAGGCGAGCCTTTTACCGTCAAGCGGGCACTTTGTTATGGGGTATAATGTTTACTGCTGAATGGAGCCTTATCTCTTAGCATTCACGCTAAAGCTGCGTTTACATACTCGCGGCAGAGCGAGGGAAGTGGCGAGAGAAGTGGGCAGAGACGTGGTGTGAATGGTATATTCGTCATGCCGCGAGTACTGCCGCGTATGTTGCTGCAAATGTCGGCTTGGCGGCGCGAGTCAAAGGAGCGGCAATAATAGCGCGATGAACTATACGAGACCGCTAGATGGCGCTAATCAGTAAACACGGCTTTCGTTATTGCTCCTCAAATATTTACTTTTAAAAATATTTATATCGATGTACGGAAAGTGTATAGTAGTTAAAAGTGATAGTTTTTATTAATAAAATCTATTTAATTAATTCGCTATGTTGTAAAAGCATATTGCGTACACTGCTACAGCGTTGTCCTCCATACGTTTACGTCCGTCTCCATTGCAGGGCGAATACTGTAATGCGGACCAACACGATGATGCGCGTGTGTGAACGCTAGGGAATTAATCGCGCGAATATTTCTGGCAACACGATGAGCAATGTGAGCGGCAGTATGTAAACGCGGGGTAAGAGATGAGGTGGTCCGTCAGAAATCGGAATCTAAAATGGCAACTGATTTTACTTGTGGCTCGTCTAATGTAATGTATAGTCGTCTAAAAGTTTAATTTGGGGTCTGTTCGCGGGCTTCTTGCTATTTGCAAACTTCTCCTTCTACAAATAAGAGACACGGCGAAGACGAGTTAGTGTCTCTCTAAATTGAATATTAAAAAATGTTTACCAACAACTCAGTAATACTTTTTCCAACTCAGGAATCAAACCGACCTTATCATTAGACGCACTTACTACTGCAACACCACTCACCACACCGTGTTTAATAAATTACATTATGAATGACAAATTTTTTTAATATTTTTGTTATGACTACATTTACATTTGAAATTGGAATAAAAGAGTCGAGTCCCGCTCACTCGGTCGGGATGCCATATGTCATCACGTGACAAATGCCGATTGTCACCACAGAGTATGCTGATAACCCGCCATATTTACACAAGTCATGAATTTATTTTACGCTGGCAATTTTTATTGACGGCCCCTGTGAATATTTTTGTAATTTTACACGCGGTTAGATAAAAACGATTGAAGTACAGCCAAGTTAGGCTGGTAAAGCGGACCCCAGACTCCGAGGTGGAAGCTTCGGATGCCACTGGGATTAACGCGAAGAAGAAGATGCGAGAGCGATTACTGACCCTACTACGGCTGTCACTGTCAAATGCATACTGTTTTTTGCAAATGCGATTTTGCTGAACTTTCATATTTTCCGTGAAGCGACTGACATCTGCCCTGTACAACTTAATGGCAATATCGAAGCATTGCAACTAGGCCAGTTGTTGGACTCTTTAGGGCTGGTCATAGTGGTCGTGCCTCGACGACCAGACCAATGGAAATACCCATATGCTTGCATGGAAATATTTACACTGAGCGGGGATGCGTAGCGGCCGCGTTTACTACCGACGCGGCGACGACTGGAGTAATCGCTGTCTTATAAGTCATCATCATCCTCCTGCCCTTATCCCAAGTTTATTTGGGGTCGGTGCAACATGTGTGCCTTTTCCATTGTCTGTCGTATAAGTCAAGTAAACCAAATTATAGAAGCGTATCTGCATCATCGGACTACTGAGCAGAAAAAGTCTCAGTAGTTCGATCATCGGACTATTTAATCGGACTACTGATACTAGGCCGTCGGGGTTCGGAGGAAGCGGACCCGGGGCTCCAAAGTGCAGGCTTAGGAAGGAACTTGGACTAAAATTGTGATGATGATAGTGGTAAAACTATAACCGTGCGCTCTTCTATCTTGACCTAGACAAGTGGCAATCCGTTGGTCAGCCAATTGTAGAACAGAATGATGCATGTATGGGATTTGATGTATATTACTCGTATTTTGACGTTTATAACACAAGTTGACGACTGATACCTATATACGTCAAATCCCATTTTATATTCATCACTAGACGGGGGTGGAGCTCTCAATGTCGGTGATCGGGACCATACATAGCCTATGTCCTTTCTGAAGGTTTAAACTACCCCTATACCAAATTTCATCAAAATCGGTTCAGTGGTTTAGGTGAAAGTGTAACAGACAGACAGACAGAGTTACTTTCGCATTTATAATATTAGTATGGATATGGATGAGTATGGATATGGATTCTATTCTACAATGCACCGGCCAACGAATCACCACGTCTAATAATTGTCTAGGGGGACTGTATTGCCATGAGTCAGCAGCTGACCTTATAGTGTCAACCTCCAAAACACGAAAGTGTTACGATAGAAGGTTGTAAGGCCACAACAGTATGTTAATCCAAAACATTTTTAAATTGCGGTTAGTGTAACAATCAACGCAGTGCCGCGTGTAGTTTTAATTCACGAACACTACGGGAATTGAACACGGATGTGGAACTTCTCTAGATGTTATTATAGATCAATATTAAATTTAATTAGGTAATCAAGCGTCGGTAGCTTACTGGTTTAAGAGTTAGCCTCACGATCCAGAACTCCCGGGTTCGTATTCCATTTAATCAAGTCATAAATAAATAAATATTGTAGGACATTCTACACAACGCTATCTAGACCCAAAGTAAGCGTAGCTTAACTAGCTTGTGTTATGGAGTCTAGAGTGCGGATAAACATACTTAGATACATTTTTTTTTCGTAAATACATACATATTATACATAGAAACACCCAGACCAATGCAATTACTCGTATTCATGCACACAAATATTTGCACTGAGCGGGGATCGAACCCGTGCCTTCTGCGTAGCGGCCGCGTTCACTACCGCTACGCCACAGAGGCAGTCATAAGTACCTACTTATTTAAAAGGTAACATTTTCCTTGCGGAAATCGTCACGGATACCATCCCCGCTGGCCTCCGAGGGTGCTTTGGTCGTACTCGAACCGACTAAAACCGCACACCGTCTCGGGTCTCAATTACCGGGGTGCAAGGTTACCCATAAGGCACCCCCAGCTGACCATGTTTTATCAACACATTCATTGAACGTACAGTCAAGAATTGCAATTATTAATTTAATGAAATTTTTAGGCAATTATGTAGTTGATTTGATATATATAACACGTATTTTGAAGTTTATGACATACTTTGACTACTGCCATATAAGTACACACACGCCTCGCACACTCAAGCTGTGGAATGAACTCCCCGCGATGGTTTTCCCAAGCGACTACAATATGGGGTTCTTCAAGAAGGGCATTAGAAGATTTCTTCAGGGTTTGTTTGACGAGTTTGACGCCCCTGGTGTTGCATACGTCCATAGGCCACGGTAACCACTTTCCATCAGGTGGGCCGTGTGCTTGTCTGCCACCTAAGTGGTATAAAAAAAAAAGAATAGAAAAGTCAAATGCTCAGACGGCACCTCAAGATAGTAGTATAGGAGAATTTGGAATGTCCAAGCGTGGCTCGGTAGCTCAGTGGTCAGACCATTCCCCATGTAAAGGACTGGTTGCGGATTCATATCCCGTCTGAGCATTTCACTTTTTCCAATTTTAATCGATTAGAACTACAGCTTATCAACTTGAATATGACTTTCCTTAAAGCTATAACTTCAAACCTTTTTTCAAGTGGATAGATTTTTTCTAGCCGAGATTATTTCATCGTAGTCATCTTCACTTATCAACAGCAGACTACAGCCCCTCTAGACAAGTGGCAACTCGTTGCTCGGCGTATGATGGAATAGAATGCCAAATGTATGGGATTTGACGTATATGACAGGCGTCAACGAAAGTCAAAAACGTCAAATCCTATACATTTGTCATTCTATTCCATCTTACGCCGAGCAACGAATTACCTCTTGTCTAGGGGGCAGGTGAGATAGTGGTCAAACTTGGCCTATTAGCGACAAAAAGCACCCCTTCTATGGGCTATACGTCGGTGTAGGGGAGCGGTGGCACAGCGAGGTGCGACCATGCGTCATGTAGCTGCGCCCAATTGTTACCGCGACCGGAAACTGAACCTACTACCCGGAATATTACTTCTGGTCTAAATTGTAACTTTGTGGATGTGATGGATTTAGCAATATAGGGGTAGTGAGTTCAGGCGCGGTCGGTCGCAGCTTCACATTTTGGGGGGGGTCACTTACCTAAGTGCGGCAATTAACCCCCCCCCCCCCTCCCCTCATATTCGAACTATATCGGACTCCAATCGACTAAAATTAAGAGTCTCTGTGGCGTGGTGGTAGTGAATTCGACTGCTGTAGGAGGTACGGGTTCGATTTTCGCTTAGTGCAAATATTTGTATAAATGGATCTGTCTATTTGCATTTACCTGATGTTTGTATGCCTGTCAACTCGGACACCAATGGTATTAAGCCCAAGCCGATGGTTATGTCGGACTCAAACTAACTATAATTGCACACCGTCTTGGGTTGGATCATTATTTGCCGAGGTTGAGATTGCCACTGACATATCCCTCACACTTCGGTATCCCCATCTGTCCCGGGCTCTACCTGTCACCCCCTAACGCTTATGAAAAAGCCTCCGACGCCCGAGTCGCCTTCGCGCATTGTGGACTATGCGGGACGGAAGGGACGTGAGTCTTTTCTGTCCCCGCGCCCCCACCTCTTTCTCGAGCATTACTTGCTTGCAGAAGGAAGCGGCGGCACCCGCCCCGTGTCCTCGCTTGCATCACAGTGATGACACTCAGGCGTTGGCTCCTTCTGGATCCGACGTAGGTGACTCCCGAAACACACGTGTCCGGTGATCACCTGTGTCAGCCGGTACAAGAGGCACCCGTGAGGCCTCTCTAGTCAGTCCTCCATGATGTGCTTTACCGCCGCTATTACGACGTGCCTTGTGTTCGGTTGCCGAAGTTGTCAGCCGGGACATTCGCGCGCCCTTCGGTACCTGTATAGCACCGAGAAGGCTCTCGCCTCCAGGTACCACAATAGAGTTCCGCCAAGGAGACTCGACACCTTGAAGGAGATCGTTTTTTTATTTTTATATAGGACACGTCAATTTGACTTCGCCTCGCCTGATGGTAAGCTGAAGGCAAAGTCTCTGAAAAGAGGGTCACCATTACAGACACGTATCATGTTACAATGGTGGCACTCAGCTTGTGGGCCTCATCCGATGCTTTTTCACGCCCCGCTTAAAGGACCCGGGACTGTAGGAGGAGGGAAACACGTGAACTGGTAAGGAATTCCAAGACTTAATGGTGCGGCAGAAGAAGGAGTCGCCGAACCGCTTGGTTCTCGATGGAATATTCTGCACCGTATGCGGGTGGCATCCAATCCCTGCCCGTGTTGTCCTATATAGGAAAGGAGAGGGTGGGATTAATTGGAAGAGCTCATCAGAACATTCACCATGGTAGAGACGGTGAAATACCGCCAAAGATGCCACATCTCTACGCAATTGCAAAGGCTCGAGGGTTTTGGTGATCTCAGGATTCTCAGCATATATTATAGTAAGTACTTTGCGGAGCCATCCCAGAGATGAGAGCAGTATTCCACGCAAGAGCGAATTTGTGTCTTGTAGAGAAGGCATCGCTGCTCCGGCGTGAAAAAACGTCTCACTCTGTTCAGGACTCCGAGTTTACTCGAGGCTGTTTTGATGATGCTCTCAATGTAGTTTTTGTTGTTCAGTTTGCAGCGGACATCCATACCTAAGATATTGAGATTGTCCTGCAGTGGCAGTGGTGTGCTCTGAAGAGTTGGAAGGGGAAGGAACGAAGATACCTTTGCTGTAAACGCGCATGCCTGCGTCTTCTTGGCATTGAACTCGACCAGGTTTTCAGAGTCCCATTGGGAAACGTGGCTCAGGGTCCGGTCAAGTTCACTGACGAGAAGCTGCCTTTTTTCCGCGATATCAGACTGCTTGGCCGCAGGATGTTCGTGATAACTCCCGTGTAAGGTGCTATCGTCTGCATAGCAATGAATGCTGCCAGTGGACAGCATGTCGTTGATATGCAGAAGAAAGAGAGTAGGTGATAAGACGGACCCCTGCGGCACGCCAGCATTTACCTGCAGGAACTCCGAAGTTCGACCATCACAGAGGACGCGAATACGGCGCCCCTGCAGGAAGCTAGACACCCAGTCGCACAGTCTGGGAGGCAGACCCAAGGCTGGTAACTTGGAAAGAAGCGACTTGTGCCAGACTCTATCGAAAGCTTTGGCGATGTCAAGACTAATTGCCAGTGAAGCCTCCTCTGAAGACCTAGTTGGCCATCTTCTTTCCCCCTTCAAGTTGGACAGCAACCCCACCAGAACAACAGCTGCGCCTTTCAGATTGGAGGCCAGACTTCGGAAAAGTTTTCCGAAGTATCATCGGCCATCGAGAACGAGCCAAGTATTTTATATGGGGCTTGATGCCGACGGGAGTGCCTCACGCTATGAAGTTGGTTCCCTAGGTGGCACGCGATGCGGTCCATAAAAGAACATGGCCTCGGTTTTATGCAGGACCATGGGCTATCGTTATGGGCAACCACGGTCGTGCCTTTCAGGGTCGCTTCGCGCTGTGTACCGTCCTCGAGCTCACCGCGAACACCCAGACGTATCCGATGGAGTATACCGCAGGAGCGGGCGCAGAACCAATCCCTGCGGAAAACAGCACGACATCTCTTGCCAGCCGAGGCCGGACGCGGTTGGGTAGCTGACGGCTCTCTCCATCGGTTACGCGGGCTATGCGGCGAGGGTGGAGAGGCACTTCATAACTCGTGATACATGAGCGTCTCCTTAATGCAACTCGAGGGCAAAGTGTTGAATGCGTTGGCGATGTCCAAAGAAACCACCAACATCACCTGGCCCACAAGTGGGCATCCACAGTCCACAGTGGAGCGTCTCTGGCGGAATTCATATTGACCACCCGCCAGGTCGGTCTAAAGAGGTGCTCGACGAGGTGCTTTGCAATAACTCTTTCAAAGAGCTTTCACACCTCGTCAGGCAAAACTATTGGTTGGTAGGCGGACGGCGAATCCACCGGATGCCCGCCTTTCTTATGAGGATCAGTTTCCGCAGCCCGGAGTGCCGCGGTTCGGCCATAAGCTTATGAACCACTAGCTTTAATTCTGTCCAACTGACCTCGGACAGGTCGTCCTCATCCACGCTTGGCGCCATAGGGCTTCGATTGTGCCTTGACACGTAAGTTGTAAACAATCCTTCAGCATTTTCCCGTTTACGCAACAATACGTTCGTATCTTAGAGAGTATTTAATGATACCTAAATTACAATTTTACCAATGGTTTATCTTTAAAAGACGCGACAAGTAATTAAATATTGCAATATAATTACTTTGCAAATTTTATGAAGACTTCAATTAGACGACTGCTGGGTTTTGGGGGGGGTCATGTCCCCTGTGACCCCCCCCCCCCCTCGGACCGCGCCTGAGTGAGTTTGAACCCCAGCAGAAGCAAATGAGTAGAGAGCCGATAAATTTCAATAGTTAGATGTTTGGGGTCCCAGTACCACCAAGTCGTAGGGCCAAGCCAACCTAGTCTGCGAGCCGCTGAACCTGCAAGTCGATGGACGAGGTTCAGTCAGTAGGTAGTCGCCTCGAATATGATATACAATATTTTTACTCGACTAACTATGTTCCCTCATGACTTTAAAAATATTCATCTCAATTCGAATGTGAATTGGGTATTTGACTGTCAAGTCAAATTAGTTACTTTTTACTAAACGTCAAAAAGATAAGTTCTAAGAAAACTTATGAAATTGCACAAACAATTGTGACGTCATAATTTTTAATTGTCAAATTATCTACTATTAGGTAGATATTATAATTTGGGTTGGATAATCACTTCATCACTACATATTATAAAACAAAGTCGCTGTCTGTCCGTCCCTATGTACGAGTATGCTTAAATCTTCAAAACTACGCAGCGGATTTTGAAGCGGTTTTTTTTAAACACTGATAAATCGGGATCAGAATACCACGCGGGCGGAAAATAAGGCGGTACGAAGTTCGCCGGGTCAGCTAGTCAAAAATAAATAAAACCGAAAAAATAAGAGTATATTCAACCTAAAATTTACAAAGATTTCATATCACAGATTACTAAAACTTAGTGTACACAAATGTACAATATTTCTAGTAAATATCATTCAATTCATGCACCCCTATAACCTTCCTTTTGAATAATATATTTCTAAGTATGGCAACACTCATATAAAAAGCCCAAATTATTCACAAATAGCTTTGTGTGTCATCGGGATTCACGTCTATGATTCATTTCTCGTTGCCTAGACGCGCTCACTGCAGACGCATCGCACCCCATATAGCCCTCTCTTTCTACCATTCCATTATTGTAATGTGCATAAAGTGGAATCACATCAATTCCGGAAGACAAATGACCGCTGTGGAGGTCCTAGCTGGAAAATTTTATGTAAGTTTAGCAGGATTACATATATATTTATTTTGCTCCATTGTGGGAATTTTGCAGGCGCTTGCGTGCGATCATGAGGTGCTAGATTCGATTTCCTGATCAAGAAAATGGTTTTTAAGTATTTTTTGTTGAGAATAATATTCTCTATATAAGTCTAGATGTGTTTCATTTGCATCTAAAAGACTGTCAATGTGTTAAAGGGCAATGGACAATGATGTAGCCGTGGTCAAATATTAGGCAAAATTTAATAAATTTTATGAGTCATTAACTCGATGAAGAAGAAGTGACTTTGTTAGTTAAGGTGTCCAACTTGCGATCGAAAGGATTCAGGTTTGAACCCAACCATGGATGATACTAAGGTAAACGCGTCTAATTCCGTGGAGTGCAGAAATCCGCTACTAATTCCGTGGTATTTAGAAAACCAGCTTCATAAAGCAAATTACTAATTACTTTTGACTGCAAGACCCATTAATCAAATAATAATTTATCTGTTCATATTTATGTAAAGACAAAAGTACCTTGGTGTGTGTATATTTTATTATAATCGATTAGTTTGCCACTGCCACCTGAGTCAAACACACGCTCCATACATTTCGGACCTTATGCGCGTAAGTACTACCATTTGCTAAATAGTATTTTAAACGATATTTTTATACTACAAGAGATTCGGTTTTGGGTAAAATATTGAAAGGGTAATACGTTGTATCGAATACACTTAACATTGGAGTATTCTATTAACAAATTGAGGAGAAAATAAGTGTTAAAAATACCACGGCATTAGGTGTCAAATATTTTTGTCTGTTTCTAATTACCGTTGTATACCACGGAATTACAATTTTATAGAGTTTATCTTATTTGAAAATTTTAGTGGTAGTTTTTCTATTACAAACTTCATATTTCAGTTCTGTTAACTTGAATAACCAATAAATACAAAAAACTAATTCCGTGGCATACTTTGAAGTCGCATTTACTAATTATAGCCGGTCAAACATTGTATACTTAGGTACTTTCTTAATTTCTTGTATGGAGGAACTAAGTACAGAAAACGAGATTTTTAATGTGTTCTGATATTTCCTTGAGTATGTTTTATATATTATGTCGATGATATCGCAATTAAACGTTAACTTAGATGTATAATATTAAAAAATCTTCTAGTTTTTATACCTCGGAATTAGAAAACTTGATTTTGTGTCATAAAAACTAATTCCGTGGTATTTACAACGGTAATTAGATTACTTAATTTTATTTATTTAGATTTTTTATATTTTTTATTAGATTAATTAATTCGTCACGAAACACATTACTACAATAATAAAAGTGTAATTAGGTAAAAAAGTGTGTGTAAAGTGTAATAAATCAGTGAAAATAGCGTCCAGCTGATTTTGCTCACCGGCTAAATGTCAATGACATCGCGTACCTACATACTATTTGTTTTAATTTGTGATCTTTGTCGTCTCTTTTATTACAGTTTACAGTGATTTTTAAACAGGTAATCGCACCAATTACCACTAATTATCGTGTTAGTTTACATTAGTAGCGTATTCAATCCATTTCGTTTTGAGGTTACATATTTATTTGTGTAGGGTACATATTGATCAAACTGCTTTTTGGTATTTAATCCACTATAAATACATAAATCTATTAAATCATAATGCCAGTCACACGTAGCATGTCTTCTGCACGCCGTGATCAGGCTAAACTAGATAATATATTGAAAAAACTTGACCTTACATTGAAAGAATTGGATGCATCCAAAACGCTGATTGAACAGTTGCATAAGGAAAGGGACGACAATGAAAAGGAACTACTGAATAACTTAAATAAATATGACTTAATAAAAAAGCAGATGGCTGAGCTGCATACAGAGCATAGGTTAGTGTTAGATGAGCGGGATAGATTGCACAACATTGTGGCTGGGTTTAGGGAGTGCAGCGACGAGTACGAGCAGGGCCTCAAGCGCATGTCGGTCTTAGAGCAGGAACTGCAAGAAGCCCACCACCACATTACCCACCTTGAGGCCGAGAAACGTGACACCGTAGTATCCCATACCCATAGCTTGTTTGAGGAGTTAGTCGGTAGTGTGCCCAGCCTTGTTTCTACTGAACCTAGCTTAGAACCCACATTTACTATAGACTTAACAAAGGATGATACCTTAATAGCTCATACTCCCAATCCCAAGATGGGCATAGTTAAGTGCAGTGGAAACAAACTTAAGAAATATGTAAAAATTAATAAATACATAAGAAAAACTCAAAAACTTATTAAAAGACAAAAATGTATATACACCAAAGTCAAATATATTAATGAGAGAAGGCAATTAGGCGATGAACTTGATATGTACTCATTATTAATTGAAAAAAACATCTCTGAACATAATAATAATGTATTAAAGCTAGAAACAGAAATTAAAACCTTACAAAAATCACTAGACATAATGACCAACAAGTATTGTAATGTTAAAAGTGAGTATCAGGAATACATTCTGGCCATGAGGGATCTGATGAGACCAAATTCTGCATTAACATCTAAAGACAATTCACTCAGTCTTCACCCAGTCTGTAAGTCCTCACTGACTTCACATATAAGCCCTTCACTTAAGGTAAATGATAAACCCAGTAGTTCCTTCACCGAACATAATAATAGAAGTTCTGAAGTAATGGTGTTTTGTGATGAATTGGGGAAATCAATGGGCCAGTTACTAAGTTCATACTTAGGACAAAATGTTACTAATTATTGTATGCCGGGTTTAACTTATTGTAACATTGTTAAAAAAATTAAAAATTATAGCCTAAACAGCAACAATACAATTGTAATTTTAGTGGGAGACAGGGGAAATGCGGACAGAAATGCAATTATGAACTGTTTTGAATTGCTTAGCTTGTTAGATGTAAAAAATATTATTTTATTCACACTCCCATATAGCCGTAGCTTGTCACAGGCAGAGAATAATATTAGGCACAAACTTAATCAGACAGTACATACATTAATATTTCATAATTCTAGTAAATTCCATTTAATTGATATAAATTTGTATGTAGAAAATAAAATACTATTGACTAAAGACAAATTCTATTTAAATAGATTTTTTAAAAGACAGATAGCATCTTCGCTATCTTTTTGTATTAAACAATCAGCCAAGAACTTGGCTAAACAAACTGCTTTTTTTGAGCATAATAATGACAATGTTTGTGTTGCGACCTTGGAATATGTTCCAAATAATAGTGACAATCATTTAAATTTAATTCTAGGACAATAGAGGAAATCTCTAGCAAATTAATTTTAGGGACTAAGGAAAAGCCTGCTCTCATGAATATTATTCATCAAAATATTCAGGGTATTTCTGGCAAAGAGCTGCAACTAGAATTATTTTTGAATGAAAAGCATATTCATGTACTCTGTGTTACTGAACACTGGTTAAAAAAACATGAACTATTAATTAGTATCGATAATTATAAAATAATTAGTTCGTTTACTAGAGATTCCGCTACGAGAGGTGGGTCACTCATCTTAATTAATAACAAATTAAAATCTAAAGACAGAAAAGATATAGTAGCACTCTCTAGTGAGCGAAATATTGAACTATCATGTGCGGAGCTTGAGCAATTTATTATTATTAGCGTCTATAGACCTCCTTCTGGAGATTACAACCTGTTTGAGTCTATTATGGAAGAAACCTTAAAAAAGATATATAAATGTAAGAAGACGGTAGTTGTATGTGGCGATTTTAATATTGATATTTTAGAAAACTCACAGAAAGCGGTAAGGTTCCTTAATCTTTTTAAATCTTTTAATTTACAAAATATTTTCTGTGAACCAACTCGCATCACACCCACAACAGCCACCTGCTTGGATAATTTTTTTTCTGACATTGATGTAAAAGATAAATCTATAATAAATTTTATAAAGTCAGATCATACAGGTCAGTTAGCTAGATTTGAGCACCAACATGTTCCATTGCCAAAAAATATTGTGTGTAGACCAATCACAACATACAGATTAGAAAAATTTAAAGAAAACATTAACAATAAAATACCTCTTCTGGAGTTGAACCGCGATGAAAGCCCGAATGATCTTTACAGAGATTTGTTCGGAGTAATAAACTACGAATTTAATAACATTTTAACAAAAAAAACAATAAACGTAAATCAACTCAAAATTAAATTTAGTGATTGGGCTACACCTGGAATCCATAAAAGTAGAAAGAAACTGTATGAATTATACGAGATAAAGGCATCTACAAATGAGCCACAAATAATTGAACAAATTAAAAGGTATTCAAAGCTGTTCAAGAGAGTCTGTTCAATAGCCAAATCTAATTATATTCGGGCTAAAATAGAAAAATCTGATAATAAAATAAAGGCAACATGGAACATTATTAACAAAGAAACCTGTAAGACAAGGTCACGTGATCGATCCTTCGAGTTGGAAGTGGATGGTGAGCACATTAATACTGATGCTGCAGTGGCCAATGCATTCGAATCTTTTTTTACAAATGTTGCAACTACAACTACAAGTAAATTAAATTCTTCAAAAAATGCAGCTGCTTCTCTTCTTAAATCTAGTGTTGATAAATGTAGTGTTAACTTTAATTTTCAGTATATTGACTCTGAAACCATATTTAAAACTTTTAAGCAACTGAATATAAAAAAGACTGAGGATCTTTGGGGCATTTCAACCAATATAATAAAACCAATAATGCCCGCTATTGCGCCTTATCTTGCAATCATATTCAATAAATGTATAGATGAAAACCAGTTTCCTACTCTTATGAAGTACAGTAAAATCATTCCGTTATTCAAAGCAGGGGAAAAAAGTGATCCATCCAATTTTCGACCCATCTCTATACTCCCAGCCCTTAGTAAAATTTTTGAAAAAATAATTTTTAATCAACTGCTTTCACATTTTACATCTAATAAATTACTTCATGAGAAACAGTTTGGGTTCACTAAAGGCAGAAACACGACGGATGCAGGAGTTGCACTCGTCAAACATATATTTGATGCATGGGAGAAGAAGCAGGATGCCATTGGTATTTTTTGTGATTTATCAAAAGCTTTTGATTGTGTTGATCATGAGACTTTGTTATTGAAATTAGGTTATTATGGTGTTTCTGATGGCTCACTTAGCTTAATAAAGTCTTACCTCAATGGCAGAGTACAAAAAGTCAACATTAATGGCACCGACTCTTCTGGCGCCCCTTTAGTCATGGGAGTACCCCAGGGCTCGATATTAGGACCCCTTTTATTCTTGATATATGTAAATGATCTTCCTTACTTCACTAAAAATCTTTGTGAAATAGTATTATTTGCAGATGACACATCATTAATTTTTAAAACTGATAGACAAAAAGTAGTACTTGACGATGTGAATAATACCCTTTCCGAAATATTGCATTGGTTCACAAGTAACAACTTGTTACTCAATGCAAAAAAAACAAAATGTGTAAAGTTTACTATGCCCAATGTAAGACAGATAGATACTCATATTGTAATGAACAATGAATCAATTCAAGTAGTTAATACCACAGTTTTTCTGGGAATAACTCTAGATAGTAAACTGCAATGGGGTTCTCATATCACAGCCTTGGCAGGAAAACTTAGCTCTGCTGCCTATGCGGTTAGAAAGATAAGGTCACTAACTGATGAGGAAACGGCACGATTAGTTTATTTTAGCTACTTTCATAGCGTTATGTCATATGGTCTGTCGCTGTGGGGCTCAGCTGCCGATATTGAGACTGTTTTCATATTACAGAAACGCGCGATACGAGCAATCTACGGCCTCAGACCCCGTGACTCGCTGAGAGAAACATTTAAAGAAATTAATATATTAACGGTTGCTTGTCAATATATTTACGATAATATTTTATACATACGGAAGAACTTAAATCTTTTAAAAAAAAACTCGGACACACATGATTATAATACGAGAAATAAAGATAAACTAGCAGTGCCAATACTCAGGCTTCATAAGGTTGGTAATTCATTTGTAGGCAACAGTATAAAAATATTCAATAAAATTCCTCAGGATTTGGTTGACATGCCACTTAATATTTTTAAAATAAACGTGAAAAAAAGTCTAATGGAAAAAGCTTATTATAAAGTAGAAGAATATCTTAATGATAAAAATGCATGGTCAACCTAATCACTTTCTTGCCCGCACATTGTAAATTGTATAAAAACCGTATTAAAAAATAAATAAATAAATAAAAAGGATAATTGAGTTCTCTGAGTTTCTTGCTGGTATCTTCTCAGTAGAACCAACTACCGAACCAGCGAAAGAATCATTTTCAAATGGTTTACTTTAATTTATTTAATATTTTATTTTTTGTTTACATACTTATTGACACAATTGTAATATTTTGACGTTCATATGTGCTCTATATGTGCCTAAATTGAATAAACGAAATTGATTCTTTGATTCTTTGATTCTTTGACATGGGGACCAATTCCGTGGTATTGACACCTGTTATATACAGCCTGTTCATTATTTTACTCGACGTGTTAGTATTATTAGTAAATTGTAAAGATATTACTACCACTAGCGGTGGCTAGTGGGTATTTAAAACGGTAGCTTACCTGAGTATAGACTTGGATAAATACATATATTTAAATACATATATTATCTAAAAATATATATACTGAAAAATATGAATTAAAAAAATATATCTGTATTTTATTATTATCCCCTCTTTATTCATTTTAAAAGCCTATAAATTACATTTAAAATACATAAATATTATTATCTAATAAAAACATATATTTATAAATATAAAAAATAGTGTCCCACCGGCATCGGGTACAGGGACCAAGCTACCGGTGGTTAGGGCTCCAGGGAGAGGAACCTCCTCACAATACGTGCCGTGTCGAGGAGTACCGCCCTATTACAATATATTATGTTCTATATATATTATATTATTGTTAATACAAATAAATATGCTTGCCAATTGTGATTCTATTTTGTTAGACATAAATGATAGAGACTGATTTGAAATACAAAGCTAAAATAAATACATCCCATTTTTGAACACCTTGTATCATTCTCTCCACGTCATTACGTTCATACTGTTTACACACGGAATTAGAAACCAAATACCACGGAATTAGAATATTTACCACGGAATTAGTCGCATCTGACTTTTTTGATTTTTTTATTAATTTAACAGTTTTAATGAACTTTTAGAGTCAAATTGATGGTATTTTTCAAAAATAAGATAGATTACACTTCTAATAAAAACAGCCTTATGTAGAAAAAGTTACAATGAATACTTAATTTTTGAGGTTCTTTCGAGATTTGGTGAAAATACCACGGAATTAGAAGCGTTTACCTTAACATGTATTCATGGGTGCAGCACCGTGCTTAACCTAGGATCTCCACCTGGGTGAAGCACGGGGTACTAATAGGTCCTTATGCTCCAACTGCATTACTGATGTACAGTATAGCTTAATCTTCTTTATAGGAGTGCCAATCCCGGTTACATCCAGAGTTGACACTTTGATGAACGGGATCTACTCTCCTAATCCTTTCTTATGAATTGGTTTATCTTGGCTTTTAGACGAGCGATGAGCCGTGACCCTCCCACCCCGCGAAGAAAGCCTGCGGTAGAACCTCGTCCGTCAATTAACTGGATTACCAACATCCAATGAGACTGGGACCAAGGATCTAAGTGTAGTGTACTGTATACTATAGACTACTTATATACAAACTATACACCTAGACGCAGCAAGGGTCATTTGAACGCAGCCTAAAAAAATATCTTTTTTGCGAACTTTGCCTTGTGAAACGGGGTGAAGGTTTATTTGTTTGTCCCTTATATGTGTGCCCACAACCTACGTCCCATATTGTGGTGAAACTTCGGGAAGTTTTTGTACACGTGCCCAAAAGGGTTTCTGAGTTGAAGATACAGATAAAACTGCAGTATACACACATGCGAGAAATAAGTAAGTTGTAATAAAACTTAGACCTGGCTAACCTGGCGCTTCCTATATACATAATCTAGGGTAGGCAGAGACAACAGTCCGCCATCTGTTCTTACGCACCCTACTAGATGTCACTACTGTCACTTAAATGTTTCATGCAGCACGCCGCGCACTTGTGTGTGTTTGTGTGTTTTGACCTGTCCTTTTTAAATTCATTAATTTAATCAGTGTATATTCTGCAAGGCCGACACCGGTCTGCCTGCCCACTTACATGAGCCTACCAACATACTTTCAGATACACCCCCCCCTACACATACACCCTGGCATCTGAAGACCCTAGACAGCGTGCGCTTTTAGCTAGTTTGAGTCTGGCATAACCGCCCCCACGTTAGTAAATGAAAACATATAGGCTGAATACACAAATGGGGGTGTAGGTATGTATGTAGCCTTACTATAATTTTGCAAATATTTTGATTGAATCAGTTCCAACCGCTGACTATCTTGCACTGGTGATTAACATTCATAACTTAAACTCCAGGGACTCCAACAGTCTAGGGACACTCCCGGTCACCACCCTGACTAACAATCATAGCAAGCAGACTACAAATGCATTCCCTATCCCTTTGTAATAAATCTCTTGTTTACTGGAGTAGCCCCTTCGTTTCTAGTAATGTATAGCAATGTGCTTTATCGTTAAAACGTTATAAATGCCTAGGTTAAGGATGCAAGTGAGAGGCTGAAGCGGAACGATTTCTGATTTTATTTTTAATTAGCCTTCCGCCCGCGTGTACCTCGGTTAATGCGACCTTTGCTCATATCTTCGGTTCTACTCAACCGATTGCGATCAAACAAACGTAAGATTTTAAGTCTGAGCAAGCCCTTTCAAAAAAAAACCGTATCAAAATCCGTCCAGTAGTTTTTGCGTCCATCGCGGACAAACAGATAAACAGACAAACAGACGTACAGACAGGAAATTCAAAAAAAATATTTTCGTGTTCAGTATCGTTAACATAACATAACCTTTTTTTAAATATCTGCAATGTACAGACACGACCAGTTTAAAATTATATAATAGTATAGATGTCTTAAGCTTTTTTGTATAATTGTCTGTTACCACATGTCTGTGGGTATTTAGGCAGAGGTTCTTTTCTTAAGCTCACATTTCACGTAATATGAGTATATATTTTCGAAAAATGTTCCAAAAGTGCACGTAATTAGGGGGCACTCCTGGTGCTTTTTTTCCATGGATCATCATGGATCACGCAGTCATGTTTCATAAGAGTTAAATATGTAGGTAATATCCAAATATCGACCGTTCTGTGACCCTCCTGAAGATTTTCAAAATCTTCCAGAGCCTAGTCCTAATGGACTGAATTAATATTAGTAGGTGTAGTAGGCTTGCAGGTGAGCCTGACTTGGATTCTGAAGATAATCGTGGGGCCCCGTCTAACTGATCTAAACAAAGTATCATTTGCTTTATTCGAGTAGCTGCTGTGCCGCTTGCGCTAACACTTGGACCACAGCTAGGTTGGTGACCGCGTCGTCGCGTCTATTGGCAAACAAACCGATTGCCGCCCTACGGAGGCGTCGAGGCACTCCGGGTGGTAGACGAGTCTCCGTCGCAGATATATCGCCACCTGTCTCGTCGCCGGATGTCAACGTATTTGTTACGGAATCAAACCAGCGCTTTTACGCAGAGATTTTGTTGTATTGTGTTTTCCCTTTTACATATATATTTAGTTGTGCTATGTTTTATATAGTTCTAGCTGTAGCCCGCGACTCCGCCTGCGTGCATAGCTCTATCCTATTTCTATCAAATGTTAAGAAAATCAGTTGTTTAGGCTTGAAAGCATAATGAACTGCATATGCTGTTTAGAAGAGCTATTTTCTGACTGATTATACTACCTAATAGAACTTTTTAGATTAGATTATTATTTAGAACTATCATTATGAACATCAAATGCTTTCTTCAACCGAAAATTGCTTAACGTCCGTAAAGATATTTTCACTACAAGGACAACAAAAATATTTAATACATCGTAGAAACGTTTACAAACCTTAAAGACGTAAATTAATAATTTAAATTCAAAGTCTAAGTACCTACTAAAAGGTCTCGTAATTCTTAAGATAACGCTAAGTCTTTTGTTATAACAAGACTCTAGTCTTGATTTAGCTGTCTGCCATATTCCCTCCTTTGTCAATAAGGGACATTGTTCGTGACATCACTCGATTATTTTTTACTCGGTACCAGGCTATCAGCTTCATGAGGAGGTCTCATAAATTGTAGAAAGTAATTTGTACTTCGGCAACCAAGGTATACAAGGTACACATAACATGTTCAACTGTACATAAATGAAACAGTGCCTCTTTTCTTTGTTACACGATAATGAAATGGAATGCTTTTCTTCTTCCTGTAATCCTGGTTTTTCAAGCGGGACGAGGCCGTCAAACTAAGGAACATTAGTTTAGAATTGATCGCACTAGAAATGGTAGCTTTTACTTTAATGATGTGTGGTAACTTACATAGTGCATTTGATTGCTACATAAGGGTGCAGGTTCTATCTGGACCTACCAATGCACATATTTATGCATGTTTGTATGTAAGAATATGTTTATTTGCGATCTGGGTCTACAAAAAAAGTTCAACCACTTTCTGAACTCCATTTTACAAGTTTAGGTCTAGTCTGTAGTCTGTAAAACCTAGCCTATTCCTAGAATGATCGCCGAGGCTATTGAAATTGAAAAAAAAAAACAAAAAAAAAATTAACAGAGAAGATGATTGGAGCATAGCACCAACCTGGAACTCGGTCTTCCACTTAATTAAATTAAGAAAAAGCAAAATATAGCAAAAGAAGAGTAACAGGTGGTGTTACTCTTCTTTTGCTATATTTTGCTTTTTCTTAATTTTCATCATGATTCGAGTACTTTTAGATAACTTACGCTTCATAATATGTCTATGTCTCTCCTCTGTTCTTAAAAGGTCGGCAGCACGAATGTGACTCCCCTGGTGTTGCACTCGCCCATAGGCCTATATAACCTCTTACCATCAGGAGTGCCGTGTGTTTTTCTGCGACTTAAGTAGTATAAAAAATGTAAACTAGAAAGTGTCCGGCGTCTCTGGTTACTGTTCGTATTTATACATGACAAAGTCAAAGCCCTCTATATTAAAATGTGTTTAATATCAGTTTGATGGTAAGTCAATACGTGAGTCCATCCCAGCTGTATCGAAGCCCTTTTATTAAAGTTGTAAGACCCAGCTTCAGATTGCAGCGTCTCTAAGAAGAGCATTACTTATTCCTTTATAACTAACTCGCCGTTTCATATTTCTTACCTTGCTGAGATTAGAGACAGAAAAGAAAGAAAGTAACATTTATTTAGTGCAAAGAAAAGAAAAAATAGAAAAGACGATTGTGTTCTATTTTTAAGAGGCATTAAATTTACAGAATGATTTATTTAAAACACTGGAAGTAGAGTACAAAAGGTAGTATTTTTGGGAGGAGGAAAAAGTCCAACAACTGGTCTCGCTGCAATGCTTCGATATCGCCTAATGTCACCTTTGGGTTATGGAGGATGGCTGGCAGATGGCAATCGCTTCACTGAAAATATCAAAGTCCAGCCAAATCGGCAATTAGACTAAAGCGGACCCCAGACTTCGAGGTGAAAGCTTCGGATGCGACTGAAAAAGAGCCATACATAGACATAGTTAATTGGTCTATCCTACTAATATAATAAACGGGAAAGTTTGTAAGTATGTGAGGATTTATGTGAGGATGTATGTGAGGATTACTGAGGATTTATGTTTCACGTAAAAACTGCCAATTGGATTTTATTCATTTATTCTTTTATTTATTTATTCATTTATTCATTTTAATGCAAATTTACAATAATATTTGAACAGCTAGTTAAATTCTAATTTCATTAGTGAAAATAATTGCCTTGAAATTTAAATAAATTCTGATCCAATACTATTACATTACATATCTACATTCAATGGTGGCTCATTTGGTTTATCATAACGAGTCCCATGAGTTGTATTCCATACTAGCTGTTGCCCGCGGTCCGTCCGCGTGGAATTCTGATCCCGTTCATCGCTGATATATAGCCTATGTGTTATTCTGATTTATAAGTTACTAGCTGACCCGGCGAACTTCGTACCGCTATATTTTCCGCCCGCGTGGTATTCTGATCCCGTTTCTGCTGCATATCTCTGAATTTATCAGTGTTTCTCTAAAATATTATGCTTGTATTATACATATAAACCTTCCTCTTGAATCCCTCTATCTATTAAAAAAACCGCTTCAAAATACGTTGCGTAGTTTTGAAGATTTAAGCATACATAGGGACGGACAGACAGCGACAGCGACTTTGTTTTATAATATGTAGTGATATCATTGTATAGTTGCATTAAAATACACCCATCCATCCATACTTACAAACTTTCGCGTTTGTTAGAAACCAAAACTTAAGTTTTTAAAACTATAAGAATTTGTAACGAGGAGAAATAACATATACCTAGTATGGACAAACCCTATCAAAGTTCAGCGCCAGGGTTGTTTCTAGAATAACCGTTTCATAACGAACATCACCAATAACGTCAATAACCGATTCCTGATTAGCCGTTGTTCCAGTAACGTTTCAGAAACTATTCCAACAAATAACTAGGTACGCTCAAGTATTTCAATATGCTTCTTATAACGATGCCATTAAGGTATGATTTACTTCACTGATAATGAACTATAAATGTGGTATCACATGGAGGTATGTTGTACTGGATATGTTTTATGCTTTTGTATATTTTTATTGAACATTAAGTGGTCACAGCTTAGAATTTCTATTATGTGGTCTAACTATCCCTGTACCAAATTTCAGTCAGATCTGCACAGCCTTTTGAGTATTTACTTTTTTTATTTAACCAACTTATACTTACAGCTAGCTAGTCATATAAGTTAGTTCGTCTGCACCCCACTGAATGATGAAAAACTAGTTTAGGGTTGTATTAGTTTAGTTTTGTGGGCTTCTTACAGTGCCGAAATGTGACCACTGATAGTGGGGACAGTCCACGATAAAATTGACGCAGAAGGCTATGGAGCGAGCTATGCTTGGAATCTCTTTGAAGGATAGAATTCATAACGAGGGCATCCGATGAAGAACTAAAGTCTTTTAAACATAGCTCGCAGAATAAGCAAGCTGAAGTGGTAATGGTCTCCGAGTCCTAGAATGGAGACTGGGAGAAGGCAAACGGGGGTGGGACGCCCCCTATTCAGATGACTGGGACTGACTGGATGCGGAAGACTGAGGATTGGAACAATGGCGCACATTGGGAGAGGTCTACTTCCAACAGCGGACTGCAATAGGGTAATTGATTGGTTGAAGGATGGTCTATTCTATTCTATTAGCTTTTTGTAGTGTTCTTCTATCTACAATATAAAAATGAATCTCGAGAATAGCTGAACCGATTTCGCTTATTCTTTTTTTTTAGAAAATTCCTTGAATTACGAGGATGGTTCTCACGGAGAGAAAAATTAAAAAAAAATTGTCTGACAAGGTCTAAAAATAACACTTTTCTATACTCCTATACAAACGATTCCTAATAATACTTAAAAGTTAATTTGAACTTTAATACCATAATATAAAGTTCAAGTGTTAGCAGAGAGGTTCCGGGCACGCAAAACAATTGAATGACATTAGTATCGTAAGAATTTTGACATCATTTGACATAGTCAAGTTAGGCGGTACGAAGTTCGTGGGGTCAGCTAGTAATTAATATAACCATTGTTAGTCAGGGATAACGTAGTATTCATTCGACGAAAAAATTTCTGTAATCGGTCCAAATGTTTTTGAGTGCATACAAACATAAATCTTTCCTCATTACATACCTGTTTCCACGTAAATTACCTACCGTTTAGTGAAAAAAGAGTGATTTGACTTGTCAATCAACTACCCCAGTAACTTGAGTATCTTTAAACTGTCTGCTTGAACTCCATATTTGGTTTACGCAAATACGATCATGTTTCACTGTTCCGATCAGTGCTAAGTGGTTACCAAGGTTCAGGTCTTTCTTTGTTTTAACTTTATATGTTAAAACTGTAGGTAAGTATGTCACTGAACTCATTTTGAACGGCAATTACTGCGGCCGAGGTCGCGGATTCGATTTTCTATCAGTACAAATACCTAAATTTGATTACGTTAATATGTTTATTTGCGTGATATTTCTATGAAGTAGCATGTATCTAAAAAGGTATATTGTCAGTATATTAACGGCATTTTGGAGCCCATTCTGATATATGGTGTCAAGATCTGCGGATACCTACGGATTTACGTTAGTATAGGTACCTAATTTAAATACAATTCAACAGTTTTACTTCAAAAAGAAAGAAAGAAAGAAATTGCTACTAGAATTTCATTTAAACACCTGTCTTTTAGAAAATTACGACAAAAGACTGGCCAAAACAGTAACGAATACGGATACGAATATTTATTTTCCTCGGATATCCGCGGATACGAATATCCGACACACAAAAAATCAAGGCAAAATATTTACCACATCCAGCGACCCCACATCCTTGTCCAAGGCGCCGGTATCAGAGGATCTAAGCACGCGATTTGTAAATTATCCACCGCGGCGGCGCGTGTCCCAATTCAGCATCGCCCTGTTTCACCTAGGTCAGAGGCAGGCACCCCGCCACCTGACCCGCGTGGACGGGCTGCTAGTGTTAGTATTACTACTACACTAGCTTTCTATAACATTAAGAGAATTTACCGGCGATATGCATATTATCACGTCTTTTTTACTACTTTAGGTCGCAGACAAGCAGACTGCCCTCCTGATGGTTACCGTGGCCTATAGGCGAGTGCAACACCAGGGGAGTCACACTTTTGCTGTCGACCCTGTAAGAACAGAGAGATTCTGTGCCGTCAGCACAAAAGATAAGTAAGACAAAGCCTTTGGTTTTCCCACTGACAGCACAAAACCTATCCAGTGAGCTCTGGCTAACCTACTCACCGTCGGAAACAGAACATGAGGTTATTAAGCCGCGGCCTTCTTTAGGGCGGAGACTGGGGAAGTACTCCCCAGTCGGACTGCTCGATTGAAACGGATATACCGTCGTGTCCTACCTCCTTCATTGGGACGGATATACCGTCGTGTCCGTACGTCTTGTTTCCATTGGGATAGGCACGGACATCATTTTTCCACAGTTGCTATCATTGTCCAAGAGTTTCGAGCTCTACCCCTGAAGGGCCCGCCGGTATACATACTGATTGATGGATGATCTATCAATAAAACACAATAAGCTTTCGGGAGCGACTACTGCCTGACCTACCAATCCTAAACTGTACCTACGAGCGTTTGCCATTTGCAAAGTCATTGGATTAAGACTTTGTCGACGTCAATCTTTCAAGCAACCGCGTGGTACCCGGCGGAGTAGAATTTGGGCTACCCCATCTCCTTCCATGCGGTGTCGTACAAGGCGACTAAGGGATAGGGCTGTTTAACATCAGACAGATATATACAGGCCTGACTCAGCCGCATTTACACGGCTCCAGTCAACAATAGTGCCCGGAATACAGCAGTAGGCTCACCCCCTATTACGTGGGACCGAATATGTACAATGATTGGTGAAATGTGGGTGTTAATTCACCTCTGACTAACCCTTCGGGGATGAAAGCGTGATAATGTGTTGTATATATGCAATCTTTCATTAGTAATGTTACGCTATCATCATTATTCTCTGAGCCTTTTTCTCAACTCAGTTGGGGTCAGAGTTCTGTAGTTCTAGACTAGTCGGAATTTTGAGGTATATAACTACCGGTAACGACTGACATACATATATGCTCGTATGTAACCGTACCCGGAACGACGGCTTAACGTGCTCTCCGAGGCACGGAAATAACCAGAAATGTCAGGAACCTTTCTTTTCTTGCGGAAAAGCTCCTCAGATACCGCGTTGCCCGGTGGGGGCGGTTATGTCGGACTCGAGCCGACTATAATCGCACGTCGTCTTGTGTCTTCAGATCCGGGGCGTAGGATTGCCTTAAGGCATAACCCTCGCACTTCGGACATGGACACAATAGATTACCTACTTAAAGTTTTCATAAACAGATACCCAATGACTCAGTATCTAATCCATACTAATCCATACTTCCATATCCATACTCCATACTAATATTATAAATGCGAAAGTAACTCTGTCTGTCTGTCTCTCATTGAACCGATTTTGATGAAATTTGGTATAGCCTATACCGTATAGGGGTAGATTAGACCTTGAGAAAGGACATAGGCTATGTTTGGTCGTGATAACCGACATCCACGGGGGCGGAGCCGCGGGCGAAAGCTAGTAAACAATAATTGCAAGTATGTACCACAACCGAATAGGTAATTCCCATGAGTCAGGTAGTTAGAGGTGGGGCCTACACACCAGCGTGAGTATCTACTATTGTATTGTTCGTAATATGTTTTCAATAGCTTTTACTAAATTGATTCAGTTAATACAAATATCAAAGAGCATTAAATGGTGATAACTGACGGGTATTAAGCGTAGGTTTTGTTTTGATCTAGAATAATTAGTTGATGATTTTTTTTTTAAGTTTTTCATTTTAATCGATATGAAATCACATGTTTAAAAAAACTTAACTTTTAGAAATCTTATTCCTTTTAGTTTAGTAGTGTGTAGTGTGTACACACAGAAGTCTTTGCCTAAATTTTAAACCAATTATTATTTTATTATTTATAGTATTATTATAGATTTGAGTAGATCGGAAAAATTAAAATCCTAGATGGGACTTAAACCCGCAACCTGTCCCTGAATGCGCTATGGCTATCCATAATATACAGTGATCTCATTTAAACCGTCCAATCTCACTCCCACGCCTCAATCCAAAAAAAGGTGTTTGACCTTTTTTCCGATCGATAATACACTTAAGCATATTGCTACACAAAAAATGATTGATTCAACAAAAGGTACCATTGGGTCATGGGAACAGGAAGTCGAAACTGGTTGTAATGCGAGCGCCGGAAGAGGCCGCCGGATGCGCGCACCGCAGCCTCCGACACAGCGTCGGAGTACCATCGATGGAAGTTGCGTATATCTCAGGAGGTATATTAAAAGGTGTACAGGTAGGATTTTTTTTTATTTTGATCCGCCTGGTGTTAATTTAGACGCCGATTCTTTTTTGCTTTTTGTGAAAAGTTTAATAGGATGTGGATTTTTTATTATAGGTTCAGGCATGTGGATTACTGCAAGGTAGAAGAGTTATTAACCCCATAGGTAAGTTAGTATTTATCGTTTTTCAATTCTGAAAAATAGTTTTTTTTTAGGTAAATTTTTTCTTGCTGCCTGATTTCGAAAAATCTAATGCAAAAATTCGATAATATTTTGCTAGCTCAGAGATAAACCCTAGGACCCCGCGACTACGGGGTTGTGTTTCCAGTTTAAATATGATGCAGTTGAACTTCGATATTTTCCGTGAAGCGGCTGTCATCTGACCTCCACAACCACCTGAGACTAGACAAACTTTTGAGGGCTCCAACTACCCGTAATGACTGCCATATATGTTCGTATGGCAACCGGGACCGACGGCTTACCGTGCTCTCCGAGGCACAGAGCTTCAATAATATTGATATATTAGATTTATTTAGTAGCCAAATACTGACAGCACAATGCCTTTTTTGTATGCGTATACCCCTCACTGTTCGAGCTAACGATCTGCAAAATGCGAACTATTATATCATACAAATAAATATATTTCTTCTCGTTTCAAATACGCGTGATCAAGCACGTTAACCTTACGGATGTAGGGTACAAAAAGAGCCCTGATCGTAATAAGCAAGATTAGGTTAGGGCTCACCTAACACTGCGACACGGAGCTTGTTCATCAGAAGCCTTTAATCTAATAGTAAATGATATATTGATCTCACATGACCTTCTATCGGTAGGTACAGATCAGATGGTTTTGCGATTCTCGGACTACACATACAGTATATAGTCACGCCTGTTATCCAAGGAAGGTTGGGTAGTAGTGAACAATTCCCCATTTATCATTATCTTGTCCTTACTCTCAGTTACTTCTAAGGTTTTTAATTGGAAACACGGAGTCCGCTAAACTTTCTCCTCGTATTTCGCTAATACGGCTTTTATGGAAACGATTGTCTGACCCCAATCTCGATAGCAAATCCAGCAGGAGAGGTTGACTAAGGTCGAATTTCTTGGTGGAGCTCCATTCGCATATACAAGCGTAAAGTGAGGTATGTTAATAAAAATGTAAGTGACAACATTCTCTGTTTCATTGATATCTAGTAGCATAACATCGAATTAATCATCATCATCCTCCGTGCTTTCTCGCAAGCCTGTGAGGTCGACTTTCAGTTTAACTAACGACTGCCCTCTGACCCCCACAACTCACATGCGAATTGAGGCTATGGACCACTTACCTGACTTTTTAACGCTTCAACTGCCTGTATGGAATACCACATATGATGTTCGTATTGCAACCGGGACCGAGACGGCTCAACGCGCTTACCTCTCAATGTGCTTAGAATGGTCACCATTCTTAAAACTCACCTGGCTAGGATTGCTTAACTTTGTGCTAACTATCTCAGTTACCAATTAACCACGAACCCTGCTAGTAGTATCGAACTATTTGACTAAAACATGAGAACCAAGTTTAGTTGAACTTGATTGCAATTAGTCTCGCCGGTGCTATCTGAACTAACAAGCGAAGGAAGGAAGGTCGCCTCTCACGTTTAAACTTTAACGCGGAACTTCTAGACTAGACACACTACCGTCACTAAGTTATTCACGGCGGAGCCAGTTTGAGCCACAGACTGTAAAGTCAGATAAACTCTCATTTGATGTCTGCGCATCTATTTCTCATAGGCTTTTGTTTCTTTGCCGCTGTTAAAAAAAATGATTTGAAAGAAATAAATCCTAGGATATTCTACACAGCGTTGTATAGAACCAAGGTAAGCATAGCTTAAATAGCTTGGGTTATGGGATCTAGAATCTGGACGAACATAACTAATGAGAACGTTTTTTGATAAATAAGTACATGTCCACCTATTTATTATTCATATGCAAATAACTCATACAACTATTTGCACTAAGCTACAAGCTGCAAACGAACTTATGATCCCTGAATTGGCAGTCGATCGCTCTACCACTACGCCACGGAGGTCGACAAAAAAAGTATTAAGTCGATCTGTGTGATCGGTGACCACACCAGGCCTTGAACTTTCTTGTCGAAGGCTACTTTGTACTACAAAGGAAACCAAAACGTCGCAATGTTTGCGGTGGCTGCGGCTCCAACCGTTTCGTACAATAACCGCGAGATGCCTCTGTGCGAAGTTCTCCGTGAAACACATCAAGCCAATGGTAGTACAATATTTCATACTGCACTAGCTGTCCCGGCGAACTTCGTATCGCCATATTTTGCCAACCCGCGTGAATTTTTGATCCCGTTCCCGCTGCACCTATTTTCTCATCTTTAAACCAAATCGGTTCAGCCGTTCTTGAGTTATAAACTAACAACGAAAATTGGCATTGATTTATATATATTATATATAGATATCATCATTAAATTGCCCCGGTGTAATGGTAAGGAATAAGACTTCCTACCTTTCACACTGGGGTGACGGTTAGGAAAAAAAATTACTAACCGTTTCACTGCTGCACTGCTATGCGAACCTTTAGTCTCGGTAGTCTTGTTGATCGGAACAGTGTGACTGTTAGTAATTTTTTTTCCTAACTGTCACACTAATGTGACACAGCAGTGTGACGGTTAGTCGGTAGTCATTTTATCAGCCTTTTCCCCTCAGTAGAGTCGGATTTCCAGCAGTGGCAAAGGGCGAACTTTTTGGAAAGATAAGCCGGTAGAAAAAATATTATTTATTGTTGTATAAACATCTTTATTGCCTTTGCAGAGCAAGCCGGTAGTAATCGGGTTATAGTAATCGGGATACTTAAGGGTGTGGGGGCACTGCCAGCATCATTGAGGCCCAAGCCACTTCATCTAATGGGCGGTACACATGTTAAACAACGTACGAGGCTTTAGCGCAGGTGTTTTCGGTCTTTTCAAGTTTGAAGGTCAGGTGGCAGTCGTTCCCGAAAATATGAGCGACCAAGAAAAACAATAAGCGAACCTCACGAGGTCCAAAACAAAGTCTTTGGAACGTGTTACAAAGACCGGGTTTTGGACGCCACTGGGTATTTGCAATGAAGATGATGATGAATCAAATAAAATAAGGATTTCTTTTGATGTGTAACTAATAAATATATTCGTTTTATTATCAGTTTCATCAAATTCGATACCAGAATTTTCCTTTGACCGATACCAAGAAAGCATATTAAATAAAAGCTTATAAAAATGCTTCAGTAAGATTTCGTATCGAATACATAAAAGTCTGCCGCATAAGGACAGATTATGCTGAAAAGAGAAGGAATATGTCCCTACAAAAGCGTAGTACTTGAGATCGGTTGCTAGGCGACGGGCTGGCACGTGTAGGATTGGTTCAAGGCCGCGACCTCCGCGGTAGCCTTGTGATAAGGCTGTCTGTACCATTCGGGACGTGTACTCCATATTATACGGTCTGGGGAACGGTTTTACTGAAAATAAGCCTGATTTTAGCAGGGCCTATTGAATTATGAAGCGGAGAAATGACGCATTTTGATTGCGATTCTAAAGCTGATGTGTCAGGCGGTTCACTTTTTGTTCTATTTCGTCCTTGTTTATTCATCTTTCACTCAAAGTAACTTAAAATGAATCAGTAATATCGGTTATAAAGAAAGAAAAGATTTCACAGTGTTAGATCGATTCACTTTTAGCATCTTTTCTCTCCCACTCTCTTTTCGATTGAATGAGAAATGAACCTCCTTCGACGACATATTAAAAGAAAAGAAAAATGAATGTTGAATTCTATTTCAACAAACAAAAATTAAACATTTTTTGTCCGAGTGAACATCAAATAGACTGTGTTATTCCAGGCTGTAATGTATCCCTGTGCTAAGTTTTAGCCAGAACCGATCAGCCGTTAGAGCCTGATTGAATCAATCAATCAATTAGCTTATTGCAGTCCACTGCTGGACATAGGACTCTCCCAATATGCGCCACGTTTGCCGATCCACCGTCTTCCACATCCAGTCCGTCCCAGCCACCTTTCGCAGGTCGCCAGTCCACCTGGCTAGGGGGTGTCTCACCTTCCGGTTTTCTTCTCGCGGTCTCCACTCTAGGACTTGAGTGAATAACAAACATTCAAACATCCAAACATCTTCACAAACTTTTACATTTATAATATTCGTAAGAAGTAGGATGGCATGATCTTTTTTACGGAGAAAGAAACGCCTTGTTGTCTCAGTACACACCTCACTTCAAGTTAATGTGAATGAGTGCTGGGCCTCGCTGAATATTAAGTGGAGGATGTAAGGTAGCGGCTTTTAGCAATTAACCTTGAACTAAATCACAACTTTCTGTGGTTTTAGGGTCCCGTGCCTCGAAGCCAAAAGCCGAAAGTAAAAACAGAATCCTTGTTAGTGTTTGGGTGACCATTTTTGTTTATTTAACTATCTGTATATCAAAAGTACATTTGCTTAGGAACGCATTCGATACTCCCACCTTTCCCAACTGTACCATTGATTAGTACCATTATTGGTACTACTGGGAATCTTTGTCCATTGTGCACGATACTAATGTTGTCATCATCATCACATCAATATGTACGTAGTAAATATTTTCATCAAGTAAAGGTACGTCGACCGCATACGACAACTGCCGACGCACGCAGCACATGCGCATAGTTCATTGCGGCTTCTCAATGATCTCTTTTATCCGTATCGGAGTTTGATAAGTAATGGGTACGCTGTATGTGCTGCATGCGTCAGTCGTTATCGTATGCGGTCGGCTTCGGAATCATAGCTTACCATCAGGCAAGGCGAAGTCAAATTGACGTGTCCTATAAATATATATTTAAAAAAAAACCTGTTAAGCGGATTACTTGCTCTTTTATATTTACATCCATATCCTCCATACTAATATTATAAACTAGCTTTCCGCCCGCGGCTCCGCCCGCGTGCATCTCGGTTAACGCTACCTTTGCTCATATCTTTGGTTCTACTCAACCGATTGCGATCAAACAAACGTAAGATTTTAAGTCTGAATAAGCCCTTTCTAACAAAAAAAACCGCATCAAAATCCATCCAGCAGTTTTTGCGTCCATCGCGGACAAACAGACAAACAGACAAACAGACAAACAGACAAACAGACAAACAGACAGGAAATTCAAAAAAAATATTTTCGTGTTCAGTATCGTTAACTTAACGTAACCCAAGTATTTTTTTTTAAATATCTCCAATGTACAGACACGACCACTTTACAATTATATAATAGTATAGATAGATGCAAAAGTAACTCTGTCTGTCTATCTTTCTGTGTATGTGTTTTGACGTCTAAACCACAGAACCGATTTTGATGAAATTTGGTACAGAGATAGTTAGACCATGGGAGAGGACATAGGCTATGTATGGTCGCGAAAACCGACATCCACGCAAGCGGATCCAGCTAGTGCTATATGAAAGAGAACATGTAAGCAGAGATGATTGATACCCTCATTTCATCAATAATGTTAATAATAACCTATTAAAATCAACCGGTTTATTAAAACAATAGTAACAAAATGCAAACAACGGATTTCTACTAACCTACCGATTAGTCTAATGGACTAAACTAAAGCAACGGGTTAAAGGTAATCTCCCTAAGCGTTACAAGGGTTAACCCGTAGTTAGTAAGCTTACGGACACCCAGTCGACACAGCTTAGGACCGCTCGGACAATGGTTTTAAATAAGCTCGCGATATAAATGCGATTAGGGTGTTCAGTAAATGCTAGATATTCAGTAAGTTATGACATATGCACATGCTTTTTGTGGTTGTATAGTAAAAAGCACAGATAATCGATACGGTTGATTTTTTATAGGGGGACCCCTGGCTCCGAAGTGAAACCTAGCGTGACGATGATGTTTGTACCTACACCCATAGACCCAACAGATTTTCGAGACTTAAACCAACCACATATATGCTAGCCGGTGCATCCTGGTGAATGATGGACGAGGGCAGTGATTTGGTAGATAACTCTTTTCTTAGCCGTATCGTTAGGACCTGGGATTCCTTACCAGCTCACGTGCTTCCGTCTTCCTACAGTCCCGGGTCGTTTAAGCGGTAAAAAAGCATCTGATGAGGCCGTCAAGCTGAGTGCCGCCATTGTAACATGGCACGTGCCTGTAATGCTGACCCTCTTTCCTGAAACTCTGAATTCAGCTCACCATCAGGCGCGGTGAAGTCAAATTGACGCGTCCTCCATAAAAAAATCCTATCAGGTTGTGTAGGCAGACGCACCGTTGAGTCTGAAGTACAAGATTCAAATGCAATTAGGATTGGCACACGGATAAAGGAGTATACTTTAAAAAAAGTCAATTCTCTCTACCATTACTTACATACTTTAACTCATAACACACTTGCAACACAATTCAATCTTAATCGCGTCATCCTATTATCGAATAAAACGCAATATCCACAGGATGTCCCGTGCAACTTGACACTGTGCAACAACCAACTTAAGTTTACCGACAAATCAACAATAGGATTTCTTTCCACATCCTTATTTTCATGAAAACAAGGGTGTTTTTTGTGTGTCGTGGTTTTATTGGACGGTATTGGTAAGTTGTTTTGTTTAATAGCTACTTTCGAAAGCGCGCAGATGTTATAGGTAAGTTTCCAACTATATGTTCGGCTCTTGAGCACGATCCCACGTTTTTCTCTTTAGAATTTGTCCAGGATGTGATCTATTTTTGAGTATGCAGGTGCTGTTTTAAGTAAACAAAGGATGGGTGTATGAATGGATCAGTATAATTATATCTTACCAAGATGCATACATGCATCAGAGAGCTACTGAAAAGTGTAGTGCATCCTTATAGATCCATAGTTTTATCTATTTTTTGGTTTTTATGGGATCTTTTAGAAGGAACCTATCTTTTCAGCAACAAAATATTGGTAGGAGGTAGGACACGACGGTATATCTGTCCCATTCGAGCAGTCAGACTCGGGAAGAAACTTCCGCCCTAAGAAGACCGCGGCTTAATAACCTCGTGTTGTGTTTCCAAAGGTGGGTAGGGTAGCCAGAGCTCAATGGAGAGATTTTGTGCTGTCAGTGGGAAAACCAAAGGCTTTGTCCTACCTATCTATTATATAACATACAATCACACCTTTATCCCGCAGGGTTAGGCAGAGGCGAATTAACACCCACATTTCACCAATAATTGTTTTAAGTCCTACATAATAAGGGGTGAGCCTACTACCGTATTCCGGGCACTATTTTTGACTCGAGGCATGCATCTGAGGCTGAGTCTGGGCTGCATATATGTCTGATGTTAATAGCCCTATCCCTTAGTCGTGGATTAGTTTTATATAATCTATGATTAGTGGATTTAAGCCCGTTTAACGTCGCAGCACACCTCAAAAGACACAAATACGCGTATTGCTTATACGTAGATTACATTTTGTGACGTCATAGGGTTCAAGGTATATGCCGGGAACTATAATCAGGGTAAACGGACTGTTTACGATCGCAACTGAGTGGAGATATATTGATTAAGCCATTAATTTGCTAAAGAGATAAAGATTTAACGGAGTCTAGTGGTTCTCTTTTTTACCCGACTGCCTAGAAGAACTATCTTTTTCGCGCATATCTTGTATGTATCTAATCTTGTAATATTATTTATTACCTCATATCTTCTAAACAACTGTACAGATTTCAATTTTTTTTTTGCTTCCTTGTCTGTCTGTTGTCCGCGATGGACGCAAAAAGTTCTAAACGGTTTGTCTTCGTTTGTTTATTAGAAACGTCTTGGTCAGACTTAAAATCTTATGTAAGTTTGGTCGCAATCGGTTTAGTATAACCGGAGATATGACCAAAAGTCCCGATAATAGACTTCCACGCGGGCGGAGCCGCGGGCAACAGCTAGTATATAATATTAGTAGGATTTAGTACTCATGTGGTACTCAACCTAAGTACATTCTTTTATACCACTTAGGTGGCGACAAGCACACGGCCCACCTGATGGAAAGTGGTTACCGTGACCTATGGACGTGAGCAACACCAGAGGAGTCATACTCCTGCTGCTGACCCTGTAAGAACAGGGAGTTCCAGTGCCGTCTGTGCAGAAGACAAAGCAGGACAATCTTTGGTCTGCCAAAACCTCTCTAGTGATTGGTTTTTAGTTGCCATCGTGGTGTAGTAATTAGTTTCGCGGCGGCGCCGCTACTCACGGAGAGGGCCCGAGCATAGGTATCGCTCTTCGGGAAGGCTTACTACACTCTAGTGAGCTCTGGCTACCCTACTCGCCACTGGGAACACAACACGAGATTATTATGGCCGCGGTATTCTGTTAGGTGGTAGGTAGGGTAGTACATATTACAATTAAGTAATTATTACTTAAAGTGTGCTCATTTGAAGTACTTCAGAGTATCGTTAGCAGAGATTCTGTGAGTATCTCGACACTTAAGGCATGATTCTGAAGCCGACCGCATACGACAATGACAGACGCATGCAGCAGATACAGCGTACCTATTACGGCTGCCCAAATTCAAAATCCAGTAAGTGTTTTTTAACAAATTTTACAGGAGAGCGTAAAAACATAAAACGGGCAAGCCTTTCAAAGGTATTGGGGTTAGAGTTATAAAGTGATATTTATTGGATAGAGTACTAACCGGTTCTCCCTTGTTTGGTATAACAACGTTTGGTCGAATATCACTTGAACTAATTTCAGTTACAATAAAGTCATTTCACATAATTATTCATTTGACCGAATATTTAATTGGTAGAATTTTATTTAGCATAATTATTTGGTTGGAATAATATCATTTCACCGAATTTTCATTTGCACTAATTTTATTTAAACTAATGCTTCATTAGACTAATAATGATTTAGTCGAGAGATCATACCGAATCACTCGGCGGCCGCTGCCGCGGCACGCTCGCTTCGCTCGCTAAAATAATGTATTTCGATAATAATGTATATTACACGGTGTCAAAATATCTGTTATTTTGTAAGATTTTTAAGCAGGTGTCTTCACAGATCGATGCGGTTCCCTATGAAAGTTCGAAATATGGAATAAAAATGTTTTGAATTTGGGCAGAGGTGCGTACAGATCATGTAACATGTTGTATAACTTATGTTATATAACACGTCCACATTATCTAACACTGTTTTATAACTTTGCAACATTGTACTAACTTCAGTGTCTACATTACTATATAATGTGTACGCACCGTTAAACTCCGATACGGATAAAAGGAGACCATTGAGAAGCCGCAATGAATTACGCGCATGTGCTGCGTGTGTCGGGAGTTGTCGTATGCGGTCGGCTACGGAATCATACCTTTAAGCTGACTAAAGCCTCTTATGATGTTTATTTTGTTTAGTAATACATTATGTTTGTCATTTATTAAGCTATTGCATAGCTTCTATCGCGGGCCTTGAGCGTGGAGACCGAATCCAGAAATTCCGTAACGAAAAAACCTCGAAGCTCGCACGAATCGAGCCGAGCTGCTCCGAAGTAGCTCCGCTTAACGTAAGTAATTATAATTGCATAAGTTGATAAAAAATGCTATGCAATAGCTTTACCGCGGCAGTCCCCGAGTGTCACACGTCTTTTTTTATGTATACTTTTCTTTTTGTTTGGTATACAATAAAGTTTATTTCTATTCTATCAGCCCAATTTTCCTCAAGGAACATACAAACATGTTAATTAATAATAGAAATAAATAACAGTAATAGCAAGAACAGAGATTATTTGTTTCTACGGGAGCGCCTGCCATTTGACCCCCTAAACTCATTTGCCTATCAGTAGGTACAGCGGCGAGCAGGTGACGTTGACTTGGGCTTTATAACCTTGGTGGGGTCCCATACCATCATTACATTATACATTACATTATTCATCCAACTCTTTTATAGCAATGTATAATATGTATGTATTTACAAAAAAAAATGTATCTAAGTATGTTTATCCGCATTCTAGAACCCATAACACAAGCTAGTTAAGCTATGCTTACTTTGGGTCTAGATAGCGTTGTGTAGAATGTCCTACAATATTTAAATTTAAATTTAATTACTAATATTAAATAGCTTGAGTTAGAAATACATATGCAACCATGTCAGTAGCTTTATGGTCAGGATTCGAACCCGGGACCATAAGGCCGACCACTTTAATCACTAAGCTCCCCATGCTTCCAATGCAAAAGAGATTTTAGAGAAATCTCAGATGCGATGATCGCATGGTAAGATAACCGCTTACCATGAAACGAGCACTTTACATACCAGATTGATTTTATATTTGTAATGCAGCCATACGTATGTAAACTAACATATCAGTTACACATGAATATTGCTAGTAAATCGTAGGCGTCTACGGTATTCGTAGCACGTAGCACTTCAACTACGCAACGCGTAGCTCTTCTTGCATTTATGTTTCATCTATACATTATACTATTATATAATTATAAACTGGTCGTGTCTGTACATTGGAGATATTTAAAAAAAATACTTGGGTTATGTTATATTAACGATACTGAACACGAAAATATTTTTTTTGAATTCCCTGTCTGTTTGTCTGTTTGTTCGCGATGGACGCAAAAACTACTGGACAGATTGTGATTCGGTTTTTTTTGTTAGAAAGGGCTTGATCAGACTTAAAATCTTACGTTTGTTTGATCGCAATCGGTTGAGTAGAACCGAAGATATGAGCAAAGGTCGCGTTACCCGAGATGCACGCGGGCGGAAGGCTATTTAAATATAAGATACTAGCTATTGTACGCGGCTCCACCCGCGTGGATGTCGGTTATCGCGACAAAACATAGCCTATGTCCTTTCTCAAGGTCTAATCTACTCCTGTACCAAATTTTATGAAAATTGGTTCAATGGTTTAGGTCGAATAGACGGACAGACCGAGTTACTTTGGCATTTATAATATTATAGTATAGAGTTATAGATACCTATCGATATTGTTGATAGTAAAGGGTGTGAATTTATTATTAAAAACTAGCTGACCACGCGAACTTCGTACCGCCTGACAGTCGATTCTTAAAAAAAAAATCTCTACGTAAGAACCATCCTCGTACTTCAAGGAATATTCTAAAAAAAGAATTAGCGAAATCGGTTCAGCTGTTCTCGAGATTTGCGCTTAGCAACACATTTAGCGATTATTTTTTTTTTTTATTATAGAAGAGATGTGCTGGTGTCGAATTAAGTATTTAGAGAATTTATCTATTTTTGCTTACGCGATTTGAGCCAGTGTCACCGGGAATCAAACCCGGTGCTGGGAATCAATTCACCTTCCGCATGCAGGCTATCCCAGGTATCAGAACACCCCGATGGGGTATCCCAATTTCTGTTAACTATTATTTTGTCATCATCATATCGATTTATCCTTACGAGATTGCCATAAGCATCTCTGAAAGTTGGTAATCATTGTACTTTTCATGCAGTCATTCGTGATTAATTACTTCTTAACTTTTTCTCCATTAAGCAATACACTGGTAACCATCAATGTTCTCTTCTTCTTTATCCTAGCGTTCCCAGTCGCATCCAAAGCTTTCACCTCGGAGTCTGGGGTCAACTTATTAGCAACCGAAATCTATACTATTATATAATTGTAAAGTGGTCGTGTCTGTGCATTGGAGATATTTAAAAAAAATACTTGGGTTATGTTATGTTAATGATACTGAACACGAAATATTTTTTTTTTAAATTTCCTGTCTGTTTGTCCGCGATAAACGCAAAAACTACTGGACGGATTTTGATGCGGTTTTTTTTGTTAGATAGGGCTGGATCAGACTTAAAATCTTACGTTTGTTTGATCGCAATCGGTTGAGTAGAACCGAAGATATGAGCAAAGATCGCGTTACCCGAGATGCACGCGGGCGGAAGGCTAGTTACTAATATTCCCGTTAACCCCACCAGCTAAGCTAAATTGCTTGGGTTAAGAGTGAGTTCACGTCGGTAGTGTAATGGTCAGGATTCAAACCCGGGACCTCTCTATCGTAAGGCCAACCTCTTAACGACTAAGCTACCGATGCTTTGACACTTTACCAGTCTAACTGCGGATTTGGCTGGACTTCAATATTTTCCATCTGACCTCCGCAACCCGATGGCAATATTGGCGATAACGGAGCATTGCAGCTAGACCAGTTGATGGACTTTTTGACGGCTGGACTACCCGTAACGACTGTCATAGATATTCGTACGGCTTAACGTGCTCTCGGAGGCACGACTAGACCACTCATATTTATGCATACAAATCGGGGATCTAACCCGCGCCTCCTGCGTAGCGCCCGCGTTCCTTACCGCTACGCCACAGGGGCTGTCTTGTACGGTACTACTATTTGTATATTAATGTATTTCTTTCTATTCTCATTCTATGTAATAGACGCTTTTTAGTTTTGTTAACAGAGGTACTTCATTCTGTTAACATAATTGCCCAAAGGATTATAGATCTAAGGACTTGTGCAAGCCACTGTACCTATATGGTACATAAATTTGTTTCTGATAAAAAAAAGAAAACTTTATACTTACTACATACTTACCTACGCCTGTAGGGATAGGTAGACGTGCTGCAGTCCCAGGGCTAGATTATTACCGTCTTCATGCGTAGTAGTTGAGAGTAGATGCGTAGTAGTTGTGTGTGGATTCAGTGACTACGTAGTAGTTGAGAGTAGATGCGTAGTAGTTGTGTGTGGATTCAGTGAATACGTAGTAGTTGTGAGTAGATGCGTGGTAGTGATGAGTGGATGTATGTGAGTGGAAGCCTAGTAGTTGTGAGTGGATGCGTAGTAGATACTGTTTTTGTTATGAGCTTTAAAGCTACATTATAATCATAAATTGCAAAATATCATTATCAGTAAAGCTTCCCGTCGAGTTGCCTAGCACGTTTTTGGTGCAAGCATAGTCTCAGAATGAACAATATGAACATGCTCGAGTTTCGTGCACTTTTCTATTAATTCTTGGAGGTCTTAGTTCCTCGTGACCATGAAGGGAGTAAAATAAAAGAGTGTATGTCGAAAGTTATAGTTTATATTAGATTTATAATAAGATATGTAGTCTACAAAATTTCACAAATTTTCACAACGTTATTTGAACCTAAAGCGTCTACCCATTTTATTATGAAAATAAAATTATCGAAATCACTGGATCTACGTACTGCGGGGGCCTATTTCACGAAACCATTATTTTTTAAAATATAATCTAATAGGCAGTTATTTTATTCTCGCGTATCTTTACATGAGTAAGTCAAAAACTAATAACGGTAAAAAAATAAAAAAATATCAATTCATGAAATAAGCCCCCGGTGAACGAAACAACAACGTCGCTTCATACATATACAATAATATTTGTTATTGTTATATTTAACTAGAGTTATACAGAATAATGATTCCTATGAAATATAATTATGCATTCTTTAAATTTATTCAATAATATAATAATAATACTTAATAAGTATCAATAGGTAATTGTTAGTCAATGTCGTGCTACAGACTACTATAGTTTATATAATAATGAATGAGTCGTATTATTTATCATTTAAATTTATTACTCGATATCATAACACTAAACGAACATACTGCAGCCTCGGCCCGACTGCGCGGGCGCACGTAATCACAAAAAAACATCGTCAACACATAAAATAATAATCAATAATAATTAATAATCATACAGATAAAAATCATTCATAAAAACATTACAATAAAAATCTAAACATTAAAACACGCTTAAAACAAACATTATATTAATATTATCATAATCATAGAGTGTACGTATGTATAATATCATTTAAGCGAATAATCGTATAGTCAAAAATAATGTGAGCATGGCGCGCGGGGCAGCGGCGCGGCCGCGCTGACGTCACTCAGGCGACGCCGGCGCGCGCGCACACAACCGACTCATTACCTACATATAAACAACACATTAGCTAGACATTACACTAGACTCTGAACAGACAACACCGCCGCCGCTCCCCGCGCCACCCGTCCCTCCCTATCATTATATTATTATAATATCTTAATACTTTACGCTATTACGTTAGGTAAGCTTTATAAATTTTCGATTTCTCATTTACGCTATCAATAATAATTATACAACTTTTTTTAAATTTTATGTTTTTTTCGAAATTCTATCGTAACGTACGTTCGACTCTCTCTGCGGCGGCGAGCGCGGCGTGCGCTCGACGACCCTAATAAAAAACGTTCATAATAAGAAAATATATCGTGAACAACTCTGCCGACTTAAGATAGGTTCGGCGCGGCGGACGGGCCGTGCCGGCGAGGCGCCGACTTTTGGCACCAGGATTTCGATTACGCGATTTTTACTTCTTTTAATATTTTTATAACGATTCGAGTAAAAAAGATTCCTATTACGAGAACGTGCGACTCGCGGCTTCGGCCGCGGGAGGCGTGTCACGGCGCCGCGCGCCTTACGAGATGATGCGAATGGCCTGGTGCGCCGGCGCGGAGCAGGCGGGGCACGGCGCGCCGCCCGCCGCCAGCCGCTGCGCGCACTCCAGGCAGAACAGGTTGTGGCCGCACGGCACCAGCGCCGCCGCCACGCCGCGCTCGCCGCACACGGCGCACGCGCGCGCCGGCGACGCGGCGGGCGACGGCCGCGGCGGGCCCCACGCCCACACTCCGGCCGAGCCGCCCGGCGACTCGAACGACGGCGACTCGCCCAGCCCCTCGTCGCGCTCCGTGGATGACCAGATGCCCAGCAGATCACCCAGCCGCGCCGACGAGCCACCCGACGAGCACGAGCCCGCCGACGAGAAGGCCGCCTCCTGCTCCGGCCGCAGCAGCGACGCCAGCCCCGCGGCGCGGTACAGCTGCGCCAGCGGCTCGCCCTCCGTCTGCGCCGGCACGCCGTTGCCCGCGGCGCCGGCGGCCCCCGTGCGCAGTGCGATGTGGGCCTCGATCTCCTTACGCGCCGCCTCCACGCTCTCGGGCAGCCCCGTGACCTCGAACACTGGCTCGCGCTCGCGAGACGGTGTGACGATGTATGTGTGCGTGGTGTGTTGGATGCGTTTTATGGTGGCTCCCTTGGGTCCTACGACTAGTCCGACGACTCTGTACGGCACGCGTACTTGTGCTGTGACGTGTCCCGGCGCGCCGGCCGGCGGCGGGGGCGCGGCGCCGCACTTGCGCGACGCGCGGATCTGTGAGAAGTGCTCGGCCGCCGAGAGGATCTCGCGCTTGGCGCGCGCGACGTCTTCTTTGCGGCCGGTGACTACGAATACCGGCTCCTCGCCGCGGACTGGCGTCTTTATGTATGTGTTGGTCTTCGCACGTAGAGCTTTTATCTTACAACCTGAAACAAACAAAAAAGAAAAATTTAGAATAAGTCTAAGACACTACAATAAAAACGCGAGCAACCGATGTCGGCTGGGTGTAATAACATTTTACTGTATCATTAATTCTGCTGTCAAGTGCGTAAGCATGATGCTATACCATTTGTAGCTACTCATTGTCGACGGTCGATGCTCAGCGGAGAACCTTCGCAGGTTGATATGATTTCTAAAGGTATGCGGCAAACGTTTCTTTACTGCAGAACGGTGTCGCGTGGAATCGACTTAGCGGGCGCCCAACGTGGGCCCGTCGAAATTCAAGGTTGTTTACATAAACGACATTCAAAGCGGCCGCGGCATTGTTCAGCGCTGAAGGCCGTCACTCAATATATATTTCGGGTACACCGAGGTTCTGCGGGCTCGAGCTCGACGTCGATATGGCCCGCGAGACGGCCCGGCCCCTTGCACCAGACGGCCACTTAACTGAATATGTAATCCGTCACTCGGCGCTAAGCCGGCGTGCGGTGCAGACGTGTGCCTAAATTTCTAACAAACCACGTGTTCAACATAACCTATATTCACAGCTAACTCATGGAGAGTAAACTGTCCAAGCAGACACTTATATGTTAAATATTCTAGTAAGATACACCAATTGCTGTCCAAACTCTCGCTCTGGTTAATGTATTAAAACAAGTAATAAAATAAGAGTGGCACGTGTACGTATTGAGTAATGTTTTTGTCCTTCATCTACACGTGGTGGTGGTAATGCTGCGTCTCGCTCGCTCGCTTACCCCAATGCGGCAAAAACATGGCAAGTTGCGCACAGCATCCACGACCACTTCGTTAGGCATGACCGGACTACTCACGCCGCACTGTGGGGAACTAAGTCTACTTCGGCCACCCCTCATTTTCGTAAACGACCATATGACATTACAATATGTTTGTCGTAAGAATTTGCAATTCAATTCATAATATCCTCAGTTATGATAACTGTTTACTATATGTGTGTGTGTGAATATATCAGGAATGGCATAGGCAGAGGTGTAACAAGCACCTATATTTCGTATTTTTGTTGGCAATGAGTAATAGGGGACGGGCCTATGGCCTTAAATCGATAATTTTATTATGAGGTGGTCCTAGTATTTTAATTCGCAGTAAGATGTAGTAATGATTCATTTCCCTTTGAATATTATGTCAAGGTTAGTCAAGATATTAAAATCTCTGAGACTTTATATAAAGCTAAGAACAATTATAATCATACAACATTTTTTCCATTGGTTATCCTGATTCATAAACTTATTGTGTGGTAGAGTCACCAGGAATAGATCGATCAAGTGAAGTGTATACTTGTTTGCAGGTTTAGTCATATGATATGACATAATAAAAGCAATTGCTGGTGGAACGGGCGGTTTCGAAACCTTCAAATCCTAAGCAATAGATAAGACAACCGAGACTTCAAGTTCGACCCCCGGGTCGGGCATTGTTACTAGGCTTCTTTACTAAGAAATTCTCAGAAGCAAAACGAATAAAAAAAACACACTCAATTGCTGGCAATAGCTACTCCGTAAACCTGGAATCAAAAGCATAATTGCCAAAATGTAGGAGTCAACACATACCCCTTCAACATAACACATGATACAAAATGACTTGAAATTAAGTTCAAAATAGGTATTAGGCTTTAGTTACAAATGGGAAAAGCCTAACGTAATGTAGGGTAGTTTCGTGAATCACGGGTTGTCGACCCGGGCGGTAACCCCGGCAATTATTAACCACCGATTTTGTACCTTAATGCCTACGTAATAAGGGTTATTGATCTTTAGTTCACGAGTTCAGTACAGGATATTGGTTTTGATCTTTATTACTATGAGAATATGGTTCATATTTGAGTGTACAGAATGTTGTGTAGGTGGGAATCGTTTTCAGATTATGATTTGGATTAGCCCGTTTGTTTGGATTGATTGATATTCTCGGTGTGATTAATTATTTCGCGGATATTTTTTTTACTTTTAATTTATTACCGCAATTGATTTAGCACGTCGTTTAGCGGTTAGTTATGCGCAACGAACATAATTGCCGGAGCTATTAACTTCTATTTGATGTATTTTGTAAACGTATCGACTAAATACACCAATTATATCGATTTCGTATCGATTTTTTATCGATTTCCCACATTTTGTGTATCCTAAAATAGCTCTTTGTGAACGAGTTATATTATAGAACCGGTTGGTGTTGCCGAGCGCGTAGAGTGTGCTACGAGAACCGTAGCTGCGTAGCGCGTAGCTATCGGTACGTTATTCAAATCAAACAATGAAATAAGTTAAGTAAGCCATAATGCTGCGTTTCAAACGGTTTCAGAACTAGTTTTTTTTTTAAATTATTTTCTACTTTTCGTTCTGCAGGTTCTTTCATCCGAGACTTTTGCCATGGAAACAGAGATTCTTACTTTCTCCTAATTTCAATTTGGCTTACCTAGACTTTTAGGGGAGCCACTGCTGTTTAACCTCCCAAACCCGAGAGGAAAACTTGCGCCAGAGCCTCGTCCGTTAGTCAGAAAATATTAACCAACAAGGCCCCGAATACACTGTTGGGGCCCCCACACACTCTCCACATTTATATAGTTGTAGGTAAGTTCTAAAGACGTAAAGTGGCATAAGCTACCGATCGCTGGCAGGTCGCCAGGCGCCGAGCGGCTATCTAGGCGTATTAACATACGCTGTACGCGCCACAGCCACAGTACAGCGTGAATAACAAACTACTGCAGGATTATGCGAGCCTGGTACTTGAATTTGAATTGCAACTATTTTTTTTATATTCACGCTTGTCTTTTTAAGGGTTGGACAGAGATTTAACCAACCATACTTTGCTAAGTTCGGTTACACATAATAGGAGGCGTCTTGTCGTCAATTTGGCTCTTTTCCATGGATTTTTTTAATGTTTACTGTCGGATGGTTTATAGGCATTGCAGGTAGGTAGGGGATAGGTAATCATACCTATCCCTAGCTCGACTGATACAATACCTACTGGAACAAATAGGCCATAACTTTAGTAAATAGTACATAATATGAATTATATGGTACTAGAAAAGCTATTCAAGATAAAAATTATACTCCAGTTTTTTGCATATAAAAAACTGAATTACAAGAATAAATATACTTAGGACCGTAATTAAGGTTTTTAGTTCTGCAAACTCGGCCTTACTAAAACTAAATACGAAAAAACACAACCCCTAAGGAAATATATCTTTGAAGTCCTAAAGAGGGTTTACTCTACCCAAGTTAATAATTCTTAAACTCGAGTAAAAGATTTAATTGTCGTATTTCTCCTCCATACAAAAGTATCATTCATATAAAACATTTCTGAAGTACTCAACGATATATAAATCTCAAACGAACATCAAAGTTGAAAGCCCACTTCCGCACGTTTCATACATACCATTCATGAGAGTCTACGTGTCTACGCGAGTGCTACGCCGCGGCCACTGCACTCTACGGCCGGCGTAGCGACGTAGAACCGGGTCACCGCGCCGGGTACCTCCCCGTTCGCTGCCCCCCTGGTACCTCGCTCGTTTCATGACTTATGCTTATTTCACGTGAATTGTTATGCTTACTTCAACATACTTTGTGATATAAATATCGAACATTAGCTGATAAATTATTATTACTGGCATACTTTATTGATATTTCTTTTATTGTGCTATAATATTTAGCAGTGGCGAAGGTAAATTGTTTTACAAAGAAAGCACACAAAACGTTTTATACAGAATTAAAACCAGTAGTTAGCTACAATTGTTAGAACATACACTTCTGATCACGGTTTGAAATGTTAAGACGGTGAAAATCGTGTTACTCCTTTGCATGGAATTGAAAATCGATCGCCAATCGCTTTTTTTTTTTTTTTACTAGTATACACCTCTGTCCGGGGTGGACAGAGTGGTATACAGGTGTAAGAAAATATTCTAACACCTGTATTACCATTATGGTGCAAACCATGTCATGCAAACTTATTCAATAGAACTTTAAGAGCTGATTACTTCAATGATATTAATCGAGATCAATTTTATTAAAACAAATCCATATTATGACAAGTTTCTCAATCATTTTCATTGAATTAAAACCCAACTATATAAACTATATATATATATATATATACTATATATAGAACTATAACCCTGTTAGCCAGGAAAAAACCCAGTAGAACTCAAACACAATTATTTCTCAGATTTATTTTTGGAGAAACGTTTTCGCTAATCATAAGAATGATGATAGAGGGGAAGTTTGAATAGCGTGATACAGAGCCTACGGAAATACTGACACAATAGAAGGTCTTCATAGGTCGATGACCCGGAATGATTCATCGGAACAGGCCTTGGGTTCAAAAACAAATTTGGGACATGCCAGGGGCTGAGAGAGAGAGGGCGTTAGAACTACGTCACACTGTAGGTACGTCACTCTGTAGGTAAGAGACAACGAACTGATCAATTAAAAGTTTGAGTTACTGCTATTTTTAAAGAAACTGCTGAAGTATGATGGCCTCCGTGTCATGGTACAAGAGATGTGCTATTTGTTTACATACTATGGACTTTTTAAGGACTTTTAGAGAAGAAAATGTAAGGAATAGTGCCACTAGCTGAAAATTAGCTGCTACTGATTCATTGACTAGGATGTATGTATTTAAATATATTACTTTAGAGCTCAATTCAGACAGGAATCGCGACCAAATCAAATTCAACTCGGTCATTATTTTCTACTTAAAGAAATTTGTGAAATCACGAGTGTAATTTCCAGTGGTGAGGGGTCCTTATAACCCGAATCCGACTGATTTGCTCTGTGGAAAGGAGCTTCTGAAATTCGGTAACTGACATGCAGTACCTAAATGAAGAAAGCCCAGAATTCCATAAAAAAATACTATGTCGTTCCACAAGAGGACAGGTTTTTTCTCACAAGCTTCCCTTTTGAAATTTTCACCATTCGCCACTACTAGTTTCATCTACTGTTTATATGAAGTTCTATAGTTAAACGAGTTTAATACAAGCGTCTATTTAACTCAGTTCTCAGGCAATAAACCAACAAACATCTTATCACTGAAATGAAAAAGGAATTGGGATCATCATGCATCCAAATGATAATTTCCCAACGTAATCAGGCACTCCCGGTTCTCGCCCCTCCGAGAATAAAACCTCTTTTAGAATCCTCCACAGCGGAGAGGTTTCGTGACCTAGTAAATTACTGTCCTCTTTTCATGCATTTCGACAACTTAAAATTAGTATTTAATGCTGTCTTTTTCAGTGCTATTAAGCATTATTTAATAGCAATCATCAATTATTTTTTATCTCGCCAAATATATTTATTTAAAATGTTTACAAAAAGGCAAACACTATATATTCTCGCTTACGATTATATCATACGAGATTCTGCAGTGACATATCGCCTTATGTCAAAATACGATTATTGCTTTAAAATACTGTTTAGACGGACACTATCAATATTCAATTGCGAGGTAATTCTCGCCAGGCGTGGAAAAGCGAGCGGCAATTGTTTTTGCGACTGTGAAGCAACTTTTTTTCTGTCATTTCGATAATCGTATCTTGCACTATGAGAAACTCAACTTGTCTAAAAGTATATTAACGCTACTTTAAAATTCTCTTACATGCCATGTCACCCTGGTACCATGTCTAACGTCCGACCTAGTGCAGTAATTTCGTGTACAAACAGCATTATAGGTCAATACGGGTACATAATAAAACAGACAACCTACATAAATACATAATCAAGGAAAGCAACGAAAAGCGAAGTCACACTGAATAATGAAGGAGACAAAGCCTCATCTGCCATCCCCCTCACACGTAGCTGCATCTCGTTTCATCTGCAGTTAATTTTGGTTCACGGAGATCGTTTGTATGAGTACTCATTAAACTAAGAAATAAGAGTGATAAAAATTTAATATCTCAGTATTTTCAAAGTTCTACTCAAGAGAATATACCCCTTAATAAGTTGAATCTTTAGCGGACAACAAATGCTTAAATATTTTTCAAATGCTGGTTGTCATGTTGGGCCAACGTAAGCCAATATACGCCACAGTATACCCGAACTATTATCAGAACATTGAACCTACTTTTCTTTTGTATAAACTCATCTTTGTAACTAAGACATTCTGTGACATTTTGGCGCATGTTGGGCAAATATGTGGCTTAAAACATCTCGCTCGCTCTTCCAAGGCTTCGAGTTCGCAGTAGCAAGTTATTGCTTAGGATTGTCTCGAATCCAAATACAAAATAAGACGAGGGGAGCAAGTGATCGATACCTGTCTGCCGCTGTTTCACAAAGATCTTTACATTGACGGCAACGCTTACGAGCTACATCACAGAACGACTGATGTTTTATAAACAAACATAATTAAAATATGCTAATGAAATAACAATTTACCAAAAAGCAATTTAACGAGGCCAGTATTTGTTAAATGTCACTAATATTTATACAATTTCCCTTCATTTTACGACTACTCACGCTGTTCGGTACAGATAGCTGACTTCACAAACTTAGTTACGATCTGACTATCACATAAAATTTTATAGAGGTACGTTACGTGTTTCGTATACACGAAGGACTTTATATATCAGAGAAATCTTTCCAATAACAGGAGGGAAAGCCACCAGGATAACATAAATCATAGCACGTCGCCATAACAACGCCGGTAGGCTGTGCAGGGGTGGCTAAACTCGGCCAGCCCCTCCCGCTTGAAGGAAAACAGTTTTCCCGCGTTCGTCTTAGTACAACCGTCGTCCTATACCTATATTTCCTATAGACACTCTTCCTGTCTATAATAGATGCCCGGGAAGTCGGGAATGAGTTTTCATCCATGATGCCTTCTTTCCGAACTCGGAATACATTCTTTTTTGTGTTACAATATCGCTTTTATCAAAGAAATAGTTGTTTTGGATGGAAATTGTATTGTTTATTGAAACATTATTCACATAATTCAACATGTTTTGAATGTCGTTTTCTGTAGTTTATTTTTTAAGAATTCGAAGGATAAGGTTAACCCTAAAATGGTCAAGTAATTGCTTTTAGTAGTAAATAAAGACTAGCGTAACTTTAACTCCGCTTCAATCGCTACAATAAGCGAAGTTTTATCAGAGCCGGTTACGCCATAGAGCGGCTGGCGCGGTGCCAGGGGATTCACAGATCAACATCCAAACGCTGAACTGCAGTGAACTCACCTACGTCAAAAATCTGTCATCAATTGTCGAGATTCGAACAAACATTACAGATGGAAGATCGGAGTTTTACTTCAACAAGCTTATCAATCCGAAAGTTACGTGATAATGTTTTTTTTTTAATCTTACCAAAATGTTGTAATTGTGAGGATGAATGCATGGGACAGGTTGATTTATGTTACTCTTTCATGCAAAAACAGCTGAACGGTTTCGGATACAATTTAGTACATACCGCAAGGCACTGAGTAAAAGCTAGTTTAGTTTACAGTTATATTGAAGGGAGCAATGTAATCATATTCACATGATCGTTTGAAATAATTTACATCATCAGCTTATGCCGCAATAGGTAGAGCCTTGAAAATTGACCCAGAAAAGAAAGAACCCACAAAAAAATTTCACGTAATTCCAAACGCTCCGATAACATTAATGCGGTAATGAAAACCAAATCACAAACAAATTTCCTCAAAACATTTTACGAAACTTTTGAGGAAAACTCATTAGAACCGTCGAGTTGTGACCCTTATGACGTGAACTTTCTTGAAAACTGTCGCTAGTTGACCAGAGTGACGCATGCGGTAGCGGAACGAGTCCTCCGAGCACTCCGCGTGTGTGTAGGGGCGGCGGGGGAGGGGGCGAGGGTGAAAGCGGGGTGCGGCGCCGCAGGGGCGCGTGCTGTCGCACCCTCGTTCCACCCCCGCGATCGATACCGGTCAACGACCCCGGCAGCGGTCTGCGACCGGTGCATTACCGGCCCTGGCTGGCGAATGTAACCCACATTCGGTCGGCCGGTCGGTGCTCGTCATCTCGCCGTCCGCTAATTACCACACGCAGATTACGCTGAATATGCATTGTTTGTATTTGGGTCACGTCGGTTGGTACGTGGGGTTTGATTCGGTGACTGAGTGCCTTTTTCAACTCGTACATGAATAATTTTTTTCTGAATTTTTGTTGAATTAATATTTTAATTTTGTATATTAATTGGACGTTTGGCAGAGATTTAATTACTTGAATGTAATTGTAGGCTAACTTTTCCTATAAACTTTAAACGGAAATGTCAGCATTTTGTATGGAGTTTCCTGTAATCTGCTACAAGCCCTGGCAAGAGGGGGATACTTTGACAGCTGAGCTACCTGAACACTTATTGGATAAGAAGGTTAAGTAATTTATTTCGCATCTTGTTGGCAGAGTAAAGAATTAAGGACACTCAATTTTATCTTTGTTTAATAGGAAAATAAATTAATAATTACTCAATGTAACGATAACATTACGTTATGATAATTTAAAGTAACTAATATGCTTTCTGACAGAGAAAACGTTACTCTATTTCCATGAACAAAACAAACAATTCATTATTATTCATCGGTAAAAACAACCCGCGGCCTAGTTATCTCAGCCTTTATTAAAAAATTATACTGAATCATTTTAAAAGCAAATCATTATTATTTTACCGGTTAGAAATTATGGTTAGCATTTGAGGAAAATTCGGCACAAGGGAGGAAAAACCGTTGTCGGTATTATGGAGCGGCCATTGCACTCGGCTTACATAATACCAGGGGTACAGAAGTACCGAAGTGGTAAGCAGTCACTTGACGTTCTGAAACACCAGCTGACGTACGCGCGGCCTTGCTACAAAATAAGAAACGCCTTTAATTCGTGGCACATAAACTCTATATTTAAATGGCTCAGGGTCAGGAGATGTGTGTACAGGAATGATTAATGATGCGTCTTAGCGCGTGCGGGTGACACGGGAGGTATGGCGCGGTGAGAGGAGGCATGGGGTTGATCGAACTGAAATTGGCAGCGTTCAACGTCCGCCCGCCGTTTGTTTTATTCAGAACATAATTTGTCACGGCACAATGCTCCACAATTGATTTAATTGATAGTTTATGATTTCAGAACGTTTATACGATGACATTGAAAATTATTAGCGAATGAAAGTACGAAAACCGGTTAACAAACCATATTGTAAATTAGGACTCGTAGTCAAAATTAGGAACGTTTGAAAATAGAGCATTAGGAGTTGCGAAGACAAATTCATTGACAAAGAAAAATGAATTCTATATGGTTTGAATTAAGTTTAAAATGAAATATAAATAATAGACATACGACTCTCTTTTCTAGAAAGTGTTGAGGAGCTTTGAAAGTCTTACTTAAGCAATTGAGGACCTTATTGTTAGAAACGCAAATGTTAATTTTGTTCAATGTTTTGACATGAGTTGATACATTACGCGAATGGATTGACACGTGGCGGCCAGGGGAATGTCGCGTAGGCGTGAGCGAGACAGGTGATGTCTGTCTTGCTCTGATTGCCCGAGATAGACATCTTCTGACGAAAGGGAAACGGAGGGACGGGACTTGTGTTATTTTAGTGATGGCTGGATTTTTTCTATCTAAATATCGGTGTACCAAGACTGGTACGGACGACTTCGCTGTTTAGATAACGTTACCATTATCGTTATGAAACGATTCGTATGGAAGTTATTTAGAATATTGATTTAATAGAGTATCTGTATTTCTTTGGTAACTTCTATTGATCAAAGTTAAACGTTTTGTAATTGTAACCTTTAAACAGTAAAGTTTATTTTACGAAAGTAAAGTGGGTATAATGGTATTCGTAAATTTACATATTGCTGAAGTATTTTGTTATTAACTTTTTATCAATTTATTATCAGACTATCTTGTTGGATCGTTTGTTGCAAAGTAAACATTATGAGCGTACGTGATATGATATCCCCTGTTCGATTTCCGGTTTATACAAAAAAATATTGATGACTTTTTAGTTCAGAAACGTACTGGGTAGACTGCAATAGGCTTGCTCCATATTATTTCGGTGATATTAATATTTAAAAAAATACATGTTAATCACTCGCAATCCGTTGGTAGTTAAGTGGTTAAGGAGTCGGCCTTACGATCAAAAGGTCCCGGGTTCGAATCCTGACCTTTACACTACCGACGTGAACCCACTCCTATCACAAGCAATTTAGCTCAGCTGGAGGCGTTACAGGGAATAATTATTAGTAATTAATCTAGAACCTAGAACATTATGTGATATATCGAAACTGCCACAAGTAGTCGCAAGTGTCGCAACATAAGTGTTAATTATATCTACCACTAAAGTACGTCACGGCCACGGCACATACCGGGGTAAATCAGAAAAACCATCAATCATCTTAGCTTTGTTCCCTTTTGGATGCGAGGCTCTCAACTCAGAACCTTATACTTTTATCAGGGAACTTTTGTAGGCTTTTATGGTAGCGACTACTGCCTACCCTCTCAACCCCGAGAAAGAACCTGCACCAGAGCCTCCGTCCATTAACACTCAAATCTACCCAGTAGTTTTCAAGTTTATACAAACAAAAAATTCTTTCCTCCTTGTAATATTGTATACATTTCTCACATGTCGCATTGCGCTTAAGTAACCTCGCCTTAATCTTAGACACGATTTCATTCACGTTTAAAAAGGACGGAAAAGAACTTTTTTCCAAAGGAACCGATTACCGAAATAAGTGTCCCATAGGACACGGACATCCTTGTCCAGGTCATGGTCGGCGTGTCAGTTACATCCGTCCAGCAGTTTTTGCGTAATTGAGTAACAAACAAACTTGTTTCTTCTGTGATAACTGTCACGTTTGAATATGGAACTACGGTTATCGCCCTAATCGCTCAAAATGAGATTGGAATTAAGCTGTAAGCATTTTGTATTCGAGTTAAGAGAATTAAATTATACCTCTTACTTAGTTCTTTGCTCCTAGTGTTAAGTATGTATGGTCATGCGGTGTACATTGCATTTTTCATTTTTGGGGTAGGTAGAGACAACAATTATTCTGCTTACATCTTTATACATAATTAAGGTTAGTTTCAAGTAGTCTATCTAGCATCATCGGCATACCTAAATTAATGTGTATATTATTATAAAGTGGGGTTCGTTAAATGGGTTCTCAAATTATGAGAAGCGTACGAGAGAATGGACTTTGGCATATCTTACTAAAGTTGAACTTAAATTTAAATACTTATTCTTTCTGTTATAGATGAATGTGAAGAGTGCAGATCCCATGCTTACCTGGAAAAAAGAACACCAATTAGTATGAAATGTAACAAAGAAGAAAATTGGAATCAAAGAATTAAAAAAGACAAAGAAAAATATTACTAAAATACAGCACGAATGCATATACGATAAATAATTCGCAATTTTATAAAATGTCTAAGTTGAATATGAAAAAACGAAGATTGCAACCTATGATCTAAATTCTATTGCAATATAATTATCTGCGCCATTAAATCCAGCACACAATTTTGATTTCGATTAGTTAATCAAATTGAACTTGATACTTGTTATGACAAAATTTATTGAGACTAATAGCCCATTCAAGCAAATAATATGGTTATTTTTATCCCAACTTCGATGTAGGTAAGTAAAAGTCGAGGCAAGGTCAGATGTTGGCAAAAACTCGCCACCCAAACCCTCGTGCGCAGTGTAGATAAAACCAGTATTACAACACGGGCCAGACATTCGATACGGCAAGTTAAATATTGGCATAGCTAGTCTGTTTACTACGACAGCAAGCAAGATATATTTGCCACGTATTTAAGTAGGTACATTAATAAATAATCATTTATTTTAGTACAGCATGCAGATTGTATATAAGATTTTATTATTATATTATGTGTGTAAGCTTTGCATTTTATCTACAAATTATGAACATAAAAAATAAATTCAAAACGCGTGTAAATTCGGTCAAAGACAGCTAAAAGTCAACGCATCAAATTGATTACCTAAACACATGCTGAACGATGTTGCGAAACATTATGTAGGGCAACAATGTCCAGCAACATGACAAGCCATAAACGTTTCCTGGTGAATACGTGATTGATTTACTATAAGAACTAAAACATTAAGATGTTACGTGTCCGTAATAAATTCGAGCACCATTGAGCGGATGTCTGGTGACCGAGGTCTGTTCTGCCGAGTTGGATTACTGTATTTCCGATACTGTGGAGTAGTTCGGATTATCGCTGGCACAGTTGGCAGGGCCGTCATATTGCATTACTGCTTGCCGATTACAACTTATTTATTAATGTTAAGAATATTTTGTTTCATAATAAAAGAAAAACTCGGGCAAAATCCATGGACGATAAGTCAACCCGGAGACATTCGTGATTGAGGAAACATTCTTGTATCGGTATGGGTATAACACAATAGACTCGTTTTTCTAGAGGATAAGCAATTGGAGGGATATACTACCGAGATACTTGCCGAGAAAAGAAAGGCATCTTATGAGGTACGGCTACAGCTCATGTATTTTGCAACATTTTCACTAAAAACACGCAACAAAACATGTAGTGATTTACATCTCTATGGTTTTTCACAATTTTAATGATATTTGTCTCTGTAAGAGACAGAATATTTTCCAAAGGTGCCAAACTTAAACCTTCAGAAAGAGATGAACCATAGAGCAAGTATTCTTTAAAAATGTTCTGGAAAAAAAAATTCAGAACATTTTTTCACTACATGTTTTGTTGCGTGTTTTTAGTGAATAATATGTTGCGAAAAACATGAGCTATGGACGAGGCTTTAGAATTGGATACTTTGACTATCATTATGGCAGACTTTCTTTCTAGTAATCATATTTCTAGAAGTTTTGTTACAAGTTGTAATAGTAACTTAAGTAAGTAGAAAATAATTACTCTTTGTCTGTATACAATACAATGGAGAGAAAATTGATTTCAATAACTTTTACGTGCAGACAGCTCACGTTGTTACATGTTAGTAATTCAGAAACCTAATTCTTTCTCGTTACGAATAACTTAGCGAAAAGTTTCAAAAGCTTGTAAGAAAATATCAAATATTTATGTAAGTGACATTCTATCGAATGTTTTTGCAAAAATTACACATTAGAATAAAACTATTTTCGGTTTCTATCGCAATTTTGTTTATTATTAAAAGATATAATAAAAATTCACAAAATATCGTAAACTTGTGCATTATTCTGATGGGTATTTAATTTATCGATCGATTTCAAGGCTGCGCAGGCGCCGGTCGTGAATCGCTTTCGAATATAGAACGAGAATTAAATAATGTATTGTATTGAATACAATAGCCAGCTAAGTATAGATCAAGGTAGCACGGAGCTTCTGCCACTCACGATTTACTCCATCCTTTAAATAATTGTAAATGCCTACGTGAACGTAATAAAACTGACCAACAAAATTGCACGGTGATTTTTGTGAGCCTCAACAAAATTTCACGATGATTTTTGTATCTCCTAACAAAGTTGTACGATGATTTTGTGACTTCTAACAAAATCGCACGATGATTTTTATGGTACCTACTATAGTCAAGCGAGCAGTAAGCGATTATTGTAGTCTACCGTTGAAAGGGATGACAATGTGACAACGTGACGTGCAAGAAATTGTAGGAAATTACAATCTTAGTATAGCTTGTTATCCTGATGATTAAGTTTTAATGTGTTATGTGTAGGAAAAACCAACACATTTCCTTGCATTTTGAAGGCAATGACTGACTACCTGCCTACACCTACCTAACTACGAGTACCTACTTATAGCTTTTCGATATAGTGTACTTATAATTTATTATACGAAATTCATTTGATAGGCTCACGTTTGACCACTACTTCATCTGCTGATAAGTGATGATTGGTCTAAGATGTAACACGCTTAATTAAAAGTAACCTAGTCACCTGAGACCTGAAGGTATTAATCAAAAAAAGTAAAAAAATTAATCATATATTCATTAAACTATGTACTAGATGTAAACTGTATAACTAGTACAAGATTTTTGAACATCGTTAAGCAGAGGTCTCTAGAGGGAGAGTTAAAACAAGCTTCTCACGAAGGCGAAGGTCGGACTGAATGAATAATAATACCAAAAGCCCTGAGTAAACACTGTGTTATTACTGAATTACATTAGAATTTGAATTAATGTTTATTAAGAGCAGAATTTTAATCGCCTGAAGTACCAGGCTAGCCGAAACCCGCAGAGGTATCATTAAAAATGCATGCGATTGATTTCTTCCTGTTTCAGTAAAAGATTGCATTCGTTTAGAGAATTTAATCTTGTATGATAAATTGCCTCACTTTACGCCTCGTCTTTATAGCAATCTATTTTCATATTAGACGCAGTATAGTCCACTTGAGTATATTATAAAAAGCCTCTCAGTTTCTGGCGGCAAATAAAGATTAACTACTGCGATGAAGTGTAAGATTTAAGATTAAGTGAAGTATCTACATATAAATCGTTGGTATCGTTGATGTTATAAACTATACTACAGAGGTTTATTATCTAATGAATATTAATATTTAATATACTAAGGTGATGATGTATTCACAAGTTCTCATAAAAGGTGACGATTGTATTGGTACTGTCACAAACAAAAATCATTGTCATCAGAGTTCCAATCCTGATTACATTCAAAGATTGTACTGTGGAGCCCGCTATCTCTTCTACTACTCGTTTTCCTTATGCATTGGTTTATCTCGATTTTTACGGAAGCGACTACCGTCTGACCCACCCAACCCCGAGACGTTAATTTAGACCTCGAAAAGCTTGGTGGGGCCTCAAAGAACCACAAACAGAAATATATCCCAAGAACGTAATTTTTCGTCACAAAAATATTCTCCGATTTAACCTCAATCAACTGCGCATATTGAGAACTAAAAATGACTAATCCTAAGTGCATCGAACCATATTTTGACGCGGAGGTCGGTACTAGGTATTCATAAAGATCGTAAAGATAATCTTTATTTACACGTTTGTCACAGAATAAACGCGGACTGGTTTGTAATACCTACGTCGACATGTACTGGTATTTATTTCAAAATATTGTCTCATTTTAGTCGGAATTGAGTATAAAAACGTCTGCCCCCCTAGACAAGTGGCAATTCGTTGACCGGCGTATTGTAGAATAGAATGACAAATGTATGGGATTTGACGTATATGACATATGACAGTCGTCAACGTATGTCATAAACGTCAAATATGTCAAATGTGTCGTCTACAATACGTATTACCAACCAATTGCCACTTGTCTATGGGGGTTGGGTAGAAAACTATACCCTTTTGTTTTCATTGAATAATCCTTAGAGTCCAAGCAGGAAATAGAATAATATACCGGTCCAAAATAGGATGATCGCGTGGAGAAATTCATGAGATAAATATGACATGATGACATGTCAACAAAACTTTTTATGATTTATCTTTGCAGACTCATCTTTGCAGTTGGGCTCTTTCTCATAAATCTGCTGAAATGGCCTGAATTGTGCAGCGCGGACAGGCAGGCGCTGCGCTGTGCCGGCGGCCTATGACGTCACAATCGTGAAGAATAACGCATACTGAAGTTTGTAACCTATATCTTAGAATAACTAATAATCTATTTGCTACCGATTGCTAATTCTGTGCTATCTTCGAGACTCGGCGACAGCGCCATATGTCCCGCGCCGCGCCGTGTGGATGTGGACACTCAATGTATAGTTAGATTCGAAACACAAGAGCTAATGAGATCAGTTTTAACTTCCATGTTTCTATATTAGGTCATCTTTCATTTTCAACCGTATTGGTCTATGAGGATAGATTTTTGGGCATTTAACATAATGGAAAAGCGTTAATATTTAGGATAGGATTTGAACCTTAGGGTACACATTGCTATGTATACCTACTCTAAGATTTGAACCTACGACGGTCAGACCGGGGAATACTCTAGCGACTGAACAACCTATGGTCAACCTCAATATGGTCAACAATACGTCTTAATTCGAGGATGTCGAAGCACAGGAAGAGGCTCAAGTCTCGTCCAAAATGTCGACTTTTTCCAATTTAATACCGACAAAGAAATATTCGAGTAATGTATTGTGTAGCAGATTTTCTAGCAATCCCCACATGATGACGAGGAGTCGTAAAACGGGTTACGTAACTGATTAAATGACGAGACTACGCATCGGTAGGGTTGGCACTTCTGACTAATATCCTACTACAAATATAAGAAAAATATTTATATTAATTTCAGTGACCATGATATAGTGGCAAGCAAAAATTTAGAATTAAGATGATCTATCAATAACGGTAGATAAGTAGCTTTTTGACTCTCGTACTCGCGAAATTTTAAAACTTTGACGTCAAAATCCGAGCGGAATGCCTGTAGAGCCTTGTCCTTCATTCAATCTGGGTGGCTTTGGGTCTTTAAGATCTTGGTGAGACTTAACCGAACTTCATTCAGCGAAATTTGCACGAGAAAAGAAATAAGTCGACAACCCTAAGTATAGGTCAATCTTCAGTTAGTCACGTAGCCGTGGTCTAGCTAGTTATATCTAAATCTGATCGCCGAAATAAATTACTCCCGAGATATTTGTAAAATTTGGGATAATCTGATAGTAGAATAAATAAAAACAATGGTAGGTGGTAATCTTTACGGCGTGTGTGCCTGTGGGTGAACGTACCGGCGTGGCCTGGTTGGCCCTCTGCCAACTCTCACGGTAAACGCTTCTAATCACTGAACTCTTAGCGCGTTAGTATGCTCCTGATACCTCATAAACGCCTGGTACTTGTTAAGCCGTCGCCTAGCAGTCATGGGTCGAATCAAAACGTCCTGTCACTTGCCACTTGCCAGTTACTGGACGACAAATGATTGCTAAGTTCAATAAACTGTAATGCGCCTATGACGCAATTCGTCATGCGTCTGCTTAGTGACGGTTGCTAATTGCAGTTGCTAATCATTCAGTTGGGTCTTGAATGTAAAACTGTCGCTTTTGCATACCTTTTAAACACATAGAATAGTAATATTAACTACCCTATCAGCTACTACATATTTTAACAAAAATGTGTATTCCAAAAAGGTGTTTTTATAATAAGGTGTCATTGGATCATTAGATTATGCAACACGACTAACATTGGGTATTGCAGGAAGAAGATTTACATTGGGGCGATAAGCGTTATCGGTGAGTCACCCCGAGTATCTCGGTGCAGTGACATAGACCTTACCGCACCTCACGTCGCGTGTTCCCAAAACATTTCGGCCAGGTTAGAAACGTCAAATGTTCAAATTCTTAGGAATATAATTTGAAAAAAGAATGATGGTTGTCGTTCGGAAACCGCAAACAAATCTATTTAACGATAAGGCCTTGAACTCATTGATACTAAGGTCATTATGTACTCATAACAATAACACCTTAGTTTAATTATTGTATTTTTTTTTTCGAACACTTTTTATGTATAATCACTGTATTATAGTTCTTTTTTAATTAGAAACACGATTCTAAATTTAAGTGGGTAGTTTTGAATTCCGCCACCTGGGGCTCGTGTATACAACAGACAAGTGACATAGCGACAACTTGGAACGGATTTGAATTGAAGTGACTGGAACTGGGCCCAAAAAAAACAAACAAGCATAAGAAGAAACTATGCCTGAAAGGTTCCGTAGAAAACAAATTTTAAATATAAAAGTTAATACGCACTTTACCATTGATTTCCTAAATGCCTCCAATGAAAAGGCAGATATTTTTTCTAGGGGTAGTTTTTACGAGTACATGACCATACCTTAGAGGACAATCAATTTATTACTTCTGTATGCTTTCGTAACAGATACAAAGACAGATAAATAAGGGTTCCAATAACCGATTGTGGTACGGATCTCTAAAAACTTAGGCTAACATCACGTAAGTTTTATTGGTCTGCCGGCGAAATATCAAAAGTTGTTTTAGGTATAGAACGTTATGTACCAGGTCACCATGACCGGCAAGATATGTTTAGATGTTGATAACGCAGTGCCTACGACCTCCTTCATTGCCGAACGTTGGAGCTCGCGTTTCCGGCTCGCTACATATTCGCGGGTGAGGCATGAGGCCACCACGCAGGCTCTTGTGAAACTATTATATTTCATACGTCACGGTATATATTTGCAATGATCTCATTCATTATGGCCGTGGCCTCAAGAAAAACTAGAAACGCTTTAGTTGCCTAAAATAATAATTAGGTAAACAATGGAGTAAGGAGTGCCTGATATTTCGTCGACGCAAGTATTTTTCACTTGAAAGGGTGTTTAAGAGTGAGTTCGAAGGACATATTTTTCGATTCATGTAAAAGTTACCTTAGGTTTTTTGGACTCAGTAGACGAAGAATGACCTCGCCCTTCAGGAGTTTCCTAGACTATCGGTAAATCTTTCACCAAGTACACCGAATGCTTCTAATAAAAACTTTTTTAATACATCACTAATTTTGGCGAGGTGGACTGCGGCCTGCCCACTACATGTGCCTTATATACTTGTTATCCTATTTACTCAGAACTCATTCGTTCTACGTACTAAAACTACCTTAGTATCATCATAATCTTAAGCAGTTCCTGGTTGCGTCTGAAGCTTTCATTTCGGAGCCCAGGATCCGCTAACTCCTTTTCCTTTTGGTTTGACTTATACGAGTTCCAAGTGACTACTCAACCCCAGGAGGAAAGCCTATGCCAAAACCTAGCCAATCAGCAGGAGTACTGGCTTGCAGGCGAGCCTGGCTTGGCTCCGATATGTTCTTAGTAGGGCCCTAAACACCCATATTTCGAGTTTCCTCGAGCAAAGAAATAACGGAAAAATCTGTCAATTAACCAAAGCGACTCAATCAACTCTACGTGCCCAAACCACTTTAGCAAACCCATTTTAATTAATTAAATTATAATAAAATAAATAATGTGTTTCCGTTAGTAAGTAACTCGCGGATTAGTAAAGGTACGAAGGCCCCACGTGGCGTACGGTGCGTTTAAATATTACAAAACATAAAGCCGATAGTATCTCGGCCTTGAGTTAGCTATTCGGTAATGACCCTGCGCGAGCGACGACTAACCGCCGTCGTAGTTGCGATTACGTGCATAAGACTACAGTCACACCACTAAGCCACGACAGCGCGAGGCGATCTTGCGATATGTAATCGGACGAGAAATCCCTATAAACCGATTCTTGGTGGCTTGTTCTACAAAGGCAAGCCGTGGTAAAAATGTTTAAAATACTATTTTTGTTTTGTTCTAAAAGAGTTAAGATCATATTCCAGTCTTCCCTTTCAAAAAAAATTACCCTTCGTCACTGGTAATCGGTAAACTTGGTGATAATGTACTCGGGCTGCTGCATAAAGCGTGTTTTTAGGTCTCTTTGGTGGTAAGCGCGGGGTGCGACGGAGGCGGAAGCGCGCCTATCGACCAATCATAGGCTATAAACTAATCACGGGCTTAAACGTCTCCCGTAATTGGTTGATCAATGATTTTATTGGTTTTTTGGTTGGCCAGTTTTGTCGTTTCTTCATGAAATTTGACAGGTATAGATGGACACCATACTCTATTATTAATAATTGCGATAATTAATAGCAATTGCTTATCTGACAGTCTGACAGAGACCTAATCGTATGTTTATTTTATAAAGATTGCGAATAGAATTTGATACAATATAATAGTAATATTAGTCTCGTTTGTACCAGTGAGGTCAGCCGAGCTTATCTCCTCGTTAAAACCATAAGATGTACCCTTTCATTAATTATTTATAATAGTACTAGCTATTGCCCGCGGCTTCGCCCACGTGGATGTCGGCTATCGCGACCTAAAATAACCTATGTTCTTTTCCAAGTTCTAGTCTATCTCTGTACCAAATTTTGTTCAAAATCGGTTCAGTGAAAGTGTAACAGGTTACTTTCGCATTTACAATATTGAATTGTTTAGGTATTTATTTTATAAACTCCTCCGTATTTTGTAAACCGTACTAAGGCACCGTGTACAAAGTGACGCCCGTTAACGGCAACACGTGAGACAGAAAATGATAGGTAGTTGACGAAATATGGGTGTTAACTGTTAGTACACCTCTGTCTACCCCTCCGTGGATTTACGATGTATATTTTTTATAAAGACTGCGAATAGAATTTGGCACAATCCAAGTAATACTAGTCTCCTGTGTACCATTGAGGTCAGCCGAGCTTATCTCCTCATTTAAACCATAAGAATAACCTTCTAGTTATTTATAAATTTTATAATACGTATAATATAATTATTTCTTGTTAATACATTTACTTAGTAACTAACTCTTCCAGAACTAACTAGCTTAACAACTGAACCACAGAATAAATTGACTGAACCGTGACTGATTCCAATAAGGTTAAACTTTTGCAGTTTTTTTTAATTGATATCGGATAATGGATTTTTATTATTAGTTTGCATTTTAACATATTTCAAAAGGGATCAGATTCATCGATGATGTATTTTACTCGATTTCTCTGCCAAGTTTGAATCGAATTTAGAAATTATTTTTTACCACCATCACTACACTATGGTTCAAACTTAGTTTCGACTCGCTTAGGAGATTTCGATTTTGTTCTTCGACTTCGAGGATCTCGTGTGAATGCAAAGATGTACCTAGGACTTCTATGAGTAATTTAGCTAGAACGGAGTAATAGACATTTCAGGAACGATTTAGATCAAGATTCCCCAATTATGGGAACTGCAACAACGGTAAAGTAAACTGCGTTGCTACGTTCTGATTTCCTTGAGGACAAACCCATTCAATGTCGTGTCATTTATGAAATTCACTACTTGAAACGGTATTTTTACCCGACTTCAAAAAAGAGGAAGGTTCTCGTCGGAATACATATTTTCTTTTTCTTGAAAGATCAAACGAGGTCACAATTACTGTTTTTTTGTTTGTCACAACGAACGCTATACCCTCAGACTCTTTGTGATAATTACTAAAAACAACAAGTCCTTAAAAAGTACAGATTATGCATACAGAGCGATGCCGATGTCTCGAAAATTATTTACGAATGACACTTACGTGCCCGAAGCAGCGCGCGCGCATACTGGTTTCTCATGTTAGGTATGTAAACAACTTATTACATTTGGTTTATTTCGACAACAGTTTTTAATTTATAAGTAGGTATTAAAAAGAAAAAAAATATGCTTAATTGTGTTATGGAAAATAACTTTGTGATACCAGGCGATACATAAGTTGTTAGCACCTGGATTTAAAATGTTCGGAGTTTCCTAACAATGTTGAAAGTAAAAATTTGAAGGACTGTTTGTAGGGCGAAGTAGTTCATCAATTTCATAATTCGAATGTCATAGAATTATATTACCTTCAGAATACCTACTCTATAACAACAAGAACAAGCAGCAAAAACAAAATAGAGTTTGTAGACAATTTAGACAAATGTCAGCTGTTTTCCGTTTTAATTCATAAATTCTAGAGACTCATAGTGATTGACACAAAAACTATCGATATTTTTAAAATATTAATATTTTTCATATCGAATGTTTTGTATTCGTCATTTGAAATGCAAAAATGTTGAAATTTAATAATACCTACCAGTATGAAGTGGGCTTTGTGTGTGCAAAACCAAAGGAGGTTACGGTTAATTTGCAAATATTATTAAACGGAAACAAAAGACGTGTGCTCAGCCCACTACCCACGCCCTCACACCTGGGGACTCTACGGAGGTAGTGCATACTGTTATATGAAATTTTGGGACAATATTGCGTCATATTGACCAACCCTTTTTTGGCGTGGGGAAACTCCCTTGGGATTCACCTAACTGTAAGAATGAACTTTCACAGGTGAAACGTAAAAAAATATATTTGATAGCTTTAAAATTTAAGCCGGCACATTTGAAGTGTAAATATCGTATTGTAAGTTCTAATCCTTCTAACACCGACGATGACACGACGATATGTTATTATTATGAAGTAGTCAAGTGCGGTTCTCAACATCTATATTAAACAAGTATCAACGAACACCGTCGTGATTTATCGAACAGAGTAATTCATTCCATTGTGTTTTTTTGCGAACGTCGTAAAACATAACGCCAAAGGTCAATGCTAGCAGGATAATGTTACTCATAATCGAATAAAAAGACAAATAAAGCCCCCATTGTAATATAAAAACATTCGAACTTTCTGCCACTGCGCTGGGACGATGTTATGTGCGAAGGACTGCGACGCGCCGCAGCGGCTGCCACACGCTGAGCTTTTACGACGTGCAACAGAAACCCGAGCTTAAAATCTTCATTATCGCGACCATCAACTCATACATTACTGTATAAAAACGCATAAACAATATCGTATAAAAAGACTTATTAATTCCCCTCTCGCAAAGTGAGAAACAAATATCTTACAATAAACAACCACAAATTACTTTGAGCTCACTTAACACAATAATCTAGTTTCGGTATCTTGTTTCATCACTACTCTGTGGTCCCCGAGGATATGAATGAAGGATAACATTATTAAGCTCCACAAATAACGGTCCTGAACTCCTGAATGCAGATGAGCCCTGTATCTAATCTAAAGTTGGCGCCTGGCGACGCTAGAAATAACAGAGCTCTGGTAGAAATGTCGATGTACAAATACTAAGAGTGACGCACTGGCGGGTAATCCCACCACGTGCTCAATTCACGAGAAAACTATTATTGCTTTTCAATTAAATTTTAAAAAATAAACAATAATATGACAACATTTAACCTGATTTTTAAACTAACAATACAATTCTCAAGAGTACATGTGAAAGTACAAGGCAATGTCTAAGAGGTAAATGAGCAGTTTCATTTTTAAACCGATGCGTCGTGACGTTGCCAATTAACGCTTCCTAAATTCTAAATAGATGCGTAGCGGTCATAAAGCTGTGATTGTGTAATAAAGCTCAGCTGCTTGGAGTGGCGCCACGGTAAAAACGTGTAAGTATACCAGCGCGTGTTTACAAACATTCATTTGGAAATTTCAGAACGTCGACACTCGACTTCAGTGACTTTTGCCACAATTATCGGACCTTTAAAGTTTCTCCGAGGCGATTATGCGATCCTTGCACTGGAATAATGTACTGTTGCGGAACTTTCAACGCCAATTTTCAAATTTATTTACCGCAACCGATATGGTTTGAAACGATATTAAATAATCGACTGTTATTATTCTCATCCAAGGTGTCAAGTTTTTGCTGCACCGTCATTATGACGGGTCGAAAATTGCAGTGGTATCGTTGCGGTCCGATAAAGTATTAACGCTCAATTAATTTTGGATGCGATTTGACAGCACTAAATTACAAACAAATAAATCGACTGCATACAAAACGGTTTCGCAATACGAACAAATATTTTGTAACCTCGATGTGTCAAATGGCGAAAACCTGAAAAAGTTTTACAGCGTTCGTTCGAATCGATACGTAAAATTTCCACTGCAAAGTTTGTTTGATAGTTAGGATTGTTTGTCTAGTGAGAACGTCGATGTAAAAGGTCAGCTGTAGTCTCCGAGTGCTGATGACGACTGTAAGAGGTTGATGAACGCGAGCGCGATCTATTTTAGAGCGACTAAAAGTGGCAGCGGCTCACCGAGTGACATTTAGTTGAGCTAGGTGCATCCGACTCTGTACTATCTGATACTATAGATAACTATACTGATACTATGAGTAGGTCTGCCATAGCTGGTCCAATAGATCATTTAATGATTAAAGATAAGAGGAAGCTTATAATAAACTAGATCAGCTGGGAAATACACTCACTGCAGTTATTTAGAACAATGCAGACACCAACTGCAAAGAACATTATGTCTTATTCTGATGACATTAAAATAAAATATGAGAAAGGATATAAAATTTAAAACACTCTTAATTTCAATTTTAATTTCATGATATTTGAATTTATGTTTTATATCATGATAGCTAGTTGCTTAAGGCCTTATCTGGTGTTAAAATTCGTTGAAGGATATATAGGTACCGAACAAGCGCGGACATTCTTCCACTCGGCTAGTAATGAAGCTTGCGATTCGACCCGAACGAACGCGTGGCAAATCTGATTAAACTGTGAAAATATTAGTGTGATCATGTTGTACACATCACGCACGAATTAACCACAATTGTACATATTTATACGTTGGAAACTAGTTTTAACAGAAAAATCATGGATCCTTGGGAAGGTAAATAAAATTGTAGGAAAATTACCAATCCGTTTCCTGTCTATATCGAAATCTAGCTTCTGGGTGCCAGTTTTCTTAACTGTTTGAATATGTCTTGCTGGATAATAGTATGAATTGGTTCGCATTATAAATAGCAAATTTGAACACGGAAGAGTTTCAATTTTTTTGCTTTGACATGCTTGGCTGATTTAACGAATACGCTCAAACAGTTGAAAAGAATCAAAGGCAACTTCATTTAGATACGTGAAGTATTAAGTGTGTATTTAACATATAATGTAAAACAATAACGACGAATGGACTGAATTATAGTAGGTGTGGTCAGTTGTGCACCCAGTGAGCACGATGAAGCGATTTAAAAGTAAGGTTTTGTACAAAATTATACAAGAGACTGCAATAAAAGAATGATTGTAGCACAGAAGTGATTCACTGGCTGCCGCCAAGATTAATGATCTGATTCAAGGAAGAGGCAGACGCATGATTTGATGATGATTTGACGGCAGTCTTAATGAACACATCACACTTACATTTTATTTTTGTCAACACAAAAGTTACTTACAAAAATAAATGTACTCGGTTTTTATTCTCAATTGGATTAACTTGAGCATTAAACTGAATGCGTAGCGATGATCGGATCAGCGTCGGTTATAATCGTGATTAGTGGACGCGACGAGCGAAATAACTCATTAAACGAAAATGATACGATCGTAAACAGCCACTACATGTCCAATACCGAACATTTTAATTAAGGTGCGCCATAATGCGATACGTTTCAGACAAAGCGAGAGTAACAAGTATAAAATGAATCGTCCGGCGACTGGCCAGCCGACCCCACCGCGACTTCGCAGAAACACCACTTTTTTCATAAACGTGTCTTCACACTCCGTCGCGTCACACAATTGGTTCCACTTTTCGATAATGCGATCCCCCACGAACGAATTGACTCATTATCAAGTATCAGATTCGCATCCATTAAGAAATAGGTTAATGGATATTCCGAACGCAACAAATTAGAGTTCGGTGACCGGCGCGTGGTGACCTAACCGCCAGGATATCTGCTATTATCGAGATGTTTTCGCACGCACCTCTTATTATAAAGCAAATCACTGCGCTGAGTAACGATATCGATTAGTTTTGTACGCCCGGAAATAATTTTATTTTTGATGGATGAATTGGGAAATACGCACGCTAGACGCGTAAGATAAACAGTGCTTTCATTTTTATTCGTCCTCGCATTCTATTCAGGTTTGGGCTGTCACTTTTTCTTTCGTTGTTGTAGTAGTGGCGCGAGTGGCCGGACGGGCGGCCGGCGCGGCGCGGTGCGAGTAGGATCTCGATCGGTCGCGGGCAGCCTTGACCTTCGGGTGCGATCGGTCGCGCGGGCGAGCGTCGACCCGCCGCGCGCTCTTCGCCCCGCGCCGCGCCTCCAGCAGAGATGCACCATTATTACTTATTGTATTGCTTACACACCTATCGATTGATTGTTAATTACGATGTAATTGGAGGAAGTAGTGCCAACTAACACGAACATCGTGTGTATGATATTAATAAATATTGAATGAAACATACAAAAAACCGTTCAAAACTATTAAAATTTTATCGACAAAAGGCTTGGCAATACGACTTTTTTAATGTAGCTCGCAAAACTGGATTGATCTTATAATACGTAATTTATTATATTAGGTAATCATTTATCATCATAAATAGTCAATCATAAAAACGTCACTCATTATTTCATTATTCAAATAGACTTTAAACTAACATAATCTTACATCGATAAGATTTAAACTACAGTACTAGCCCATCCCTACGCTAAGGAGCGTTGAGTTGCCGCCTGGACGCGTACGATGCACTGCAACTCTATGCGCTTGTCTTCCGCGAATTACGTACGTCTTGAAACGAAAATATCGCGTTTTCTATAAGTATTTACAAATAAAATGTTTCAAATGAGCTGGTACAGTGTGTGCAAAGTATAAAGTCGGCTACTCGTGGTGTCGAGTGCGCATATCTCAAGGGGGCGCCTCGCGAGCCATGACACGCTCGGTACGTACCTCGTTTCCGTTGGCGACGGGACACACGGCCACCGCGCGTGGCAAGCATATCCGTTGTACTTTTTATTCAGAAATAATTGACCAAGATACAAATCTCGCTACACCTTAAATTTCATTGTCGTTTCTGAAGGTTTTCTGTAGATTTATTTTATTGCAACGCAGTTAATGTCATAAGGAAGTGGTTTCAATTATTTATTGGATTATATTATCTATATTTAACATGTAGTACTTAATTGAAATATACAACTTTCGATTCAGAATTTCATTGATTAAATAAAGTAGTATCGGTTTATTGGTAAAGTTTTTATAATAGCAGTTGTCGAAATTGTCACTAATAAGTGACAATAATAATGGTATAAATAAAGTATCATGAAGTTCATAAACCCTGAAAACATTACACTCCTTTTTTTAACAGTAGTGTAAAAAAACCATTGTTGCAGAAGTTCTAGACGGTAGTTAATCAGTCACTTTAGTCACTGACCGCGCATAATCATGTTAGCTACACACGGCCAGCTGAGTTGTCGAGCGCTAACGGCGCACATATGAATGGTTGGTACTCACATACGGCATGTACGAGCGTACGCGACTCATTCAATTTGTTTACTCGATCTCATCGTGTATGCCGTCGCGACGCCGCGGTCAAGGGCGCCGTACATTGCCCGCGGAACACACACCCAAAATTATACAACACGTACATCAAACGCAATGATTACAACAGTGTTCTTTATTTGCGGATTATGAACTAGCTTTGTTATTGTTTACGCATGCCAGTTTTGACGAGTACGTGTAGTGTATGTAATGTACTTCATCTTGAGTGTTTTAACAGATATTGGGCCTTGGATTAACGAAACGAATGATTTATTACACGATTGTGTGTCCTTGGAAGTTTATGGTTTTCACGGTTGATGCAAAAAATACGATTATTGTATAAGTAATCTAATGTAACACCCTGTAATAGTTAAAGAGCGGTCTTTGAAGCCAAGGTAGGCTTACGAAATGATGATATAGATTGCGTGAAAGAGCACATGGCAAGGATAAAAGAACAATTGAATGTATACTTCGAACAGGAAACTATGGAAGAAATTAAGGATTATGTTGCGTCTACGTCTACCCTAGAAAATTGAGACAGTGATGACAGAATGATGATGACATTAATGAGCCTATAATAACTGAGCAATTATGAAATGCAACCTTAACCTGATTTTGAAACTGACTAATAATTTGTTAACTTAAATTTACCAAAATGTTAGGAATGAATTCACGTCAGTAATGTTATTGCCAGGGTTTGAATTCACGACCCCTCGATCGCAAGTCCGACACCACAACTATCTACACGAATATTAGTAAAGTGGTCAACAAGATAAGTTTATGTAAATGTACATTTACATTTGACATTTGAGTAAACTTTGTAATATAGACATTATCAGAATAAATTGTCGAATGTCGGACCAATATGTACAGATTGTACCTACAGTTGGTTTTAAATGAAAACGAAGACTAAAAACAACCATTGTAGGTCCCACGTAATAGGACGTGAGCCTATTGTCGTATTCCGGGCACTATTGTTGACTCGAGCCATGCATCTGAAGTTGAGTGGGTTCTACATATCTGTCTGATGTTAAACAGCCCTATTCTTTAGTCGCCTTGTACGACACCGCATGGGAAGAGATGGGGTACCCCAAATTCTACTGCGCCAGGAACCACGCGAGTACTTTAAAGCTACATATCTTCAACTTTAAAGCCTCATCAAATAGTGTCCAGTACTTTTTGAGTCGTGATCCTGCGAATCTATACAATACGAAGCACACTTCAACAGGCCATAATCTTACTTGCCACGCGTTGGTATCTTTATCTAACTACTTAGTAAGGGAGCCAGCTGGAACCCATTCCCGCCTTGTAGTCGCACACAGCGTGTCGGTAGGGGGCTCTCCAGCTCACACGGTCACCACGTGGTCTGCGAGACCTTCGTCCGTACCACAGGCTCTTAGGTCATTTACTCCAATTACGTAACACCCGTGTAACAACTCTACGTATATAATCGACGGAATTTTTATTGACTAATTATTCGCCATTTTTTATAAGCGGTGAAGTCAGCGGATATAGCTAAATATTCAAACTGTGTATCATTCGAGGCTAACAATAACGTTCGAGAAAAAAAAACGCTTCGTATCGAATTATCTCACGTAGATATCTGGCTGGCGGTAAATATAAATAATATTGGTGCTGTGTGCGTCTGCGCAGGCTGAGGGTGGCCATCAGTGGATAATGGTGAAGATTGAAGACGGCCTTCGTAACTACTAAAGCCTGTTTTCTTCTAATAGTCATATAAAGGACCAGCAGAGTAGTAAAAAAAAACTAAGGATGCCACGACGTTTTTATAAATATAAAAAGTACGGTTGTAAAATTGTATTGTTCTAAAAGATGCTTGTGACTGTACTGGGAACGCAGTAATAAGCAAGAAGTGTTTTTACTTTCTGTAAGGAGGTGGCTTACAAAAGGTAAACGACACTTCTTGTTTATAGTTGCGTCCCTAGTACGATCATCAGAAATCCTTAACAAGTTTTTTTCTTATCAGTAAAAATAATGTATGTAGTTTTAAAACCAACCGGTCGAGTACTACTCGGACCGAAAGGAATTACCACCCGCGGACACTCAACAAATTGTTAACTGACCTACCATAATAAAATTATCCCCAGATACAATGTGGAATTCTTCAAATAGGGCGGAGTAAGGTTTTTATTGGATAGGACTGTCAAAAGCTTTTGCAGACGGTAACTGCTTATTTGTCACCATAATATTATGTAGTACATAATATGTGTATAAAGAAGTATGTTTAATTTTTAATTATATGTAATAAGAAATAAAAACAAAAGTGTGAAATGTCGTCCCGTGCCTTTCAATACTGGCACTTTAATCAAAACTGTAACAAAAGTTAATTCGAAATTTAAATCAATAATACCGCCAAAAAGATAAAAATAATAAACCCAATTTCAATAATCAATTATCTTAAAACGTAAATTACTTCTGGCGCGAGCCGTATGTATGAATGATATTTATCACTTTATTTTTATAATTAATCTGTGAATGTTTGTGTGTCTGTGTTAAACCACTACACTTACTCGCGCGTTGTCTGTTACCGCATGTAATTACCCTGTCTGTTAAATTATTTAAATTTAATTATACTTATATTATAATAACCTAATAAAATCAGCTTGTATTACCGTCTGGCAGTTACGCAAAAAAAATAAGAGGTAGTTTAGAGTCAACCGTGTGATATTGAAAACTTTCAAAGTAGAGTAAAAAAAACATTAAGGCAATGAATTACTTGATAAACTAAGTACTATAGTAGAGACATAAATACTTGGCACTGAATACTTAAAAATAAAAAAATAAAGAATCATGTGCGTTTGCGCACGCGAGTCTGATATGCACCTATTTATGTAGGTACATACTTGTTAATGGACTTAATATTAATAATGACACTATTGTAGCAATTACTTAAATGACTAGTGTGCAATTTATGGTTGTTGGAGATTATGATTCAGGCTTTTTAATAAGATTATCAAGAATATCGGCTTAGGAGGAGGTGGTTATGACTGTAAAAGTACAGAAGAATACGCTAATAAATTTTAAGAATACAAAGTGAGTCATCAATTCGCTGACCTTTTAAATTGCAGAATTTACATAAATTTAACGATTACACAATGTTTTATATGAAAATTATTAATTAACCCATGTTATTTATTATGATGGTTACCATAACAAAACTAGTTTAACCCAAAAAATGTTAACCTATAAATTTCTTCATGACAGATGTCAAAGTTCGAAGAGACTAACTTTACTTTAACGTAAGTTAATACTGCTTCTTCCTCATCAATGAATCATCGACTAATAAAATTCCTTGGATTTTCGGTTCAATACTTGGCTGCAGCCACGGCATTCTTCTTTGCCCTATACAGGTCCTCGATAGCACAGGTGGAGGGACACGGGACTAGGATCATCCTAATCCAAGTGAAATTTCTGGGGTCCACTCCCAGTGGGCCCAATCGCTGAGTACTTACGGAATACTGCTTTTATACTTTATGAACTACGGGAAACTTCTCCTGTTGTGCACAGGAATGTTTTGTAGTGACATTGTATATGAGCATAAATTGGCAAAATAATGAATAGTAGATATAAATAGGATCAACTGTTCTAGAATTAAAACGCGCGCATAGACATTTCAAAATGGCATTAACCTTTCAGCAGCTAAAGGATTGCGAAAGGGAAACTAGTTTATAGAATATTGAATAAATAAAATTCCAAGCAATATCTGAATTGAATTCTACCGTGCACTAAAATATAAACCACTTAATTAAGTTAACTAAAAGTTAACAAATTATTTAGTGAACGGTGGTGACAATTTAATTGCTCTACCCGTTTGAAATATCCCCATCCTCGCGACCCAAAAGAACCAGATTCCCAGGATAAAAGCTCTACCTGTTAGCAAAATTTCAGCTAACTTCATCCAGCCATTTTTGCACGATTAAGTGATAAATATGCAAAATTTCCCATTAAAAAAATTGTTATAGTTTACAATAAAACGATAATAAATATCACAATTATAATTCAAAGACTCGTTGGAGTGGTGATATTTCCGTTTGCAAAGAGAAGTCGCTTGGACTGGTAACGACCGCATGCCACCTATTGTACCATTATTCTAAGTATATTCAACTTAACAGGTATAAGACTATAGGTATTCGATCTAAAAAAGCAGGCAGCTCTATCCTCGTAGGTCGCGGAGTCCCGAGCCGGCCACATTCCTCGCGCATGACTCGCCTCCCAAGACCACCGTCGCGCTTTTCACACGTAAACATGTGTAGGGCGTATATTAGTTAGGTTTTACTACTTTCGTCGCACCGCCTTGTTTCAGAGATAAGTGAACCATTGACGGCGTGGCTTGCGAGCGCGGAGTCAACGCCCAGACGGATTAAAGGGCCGATTAACAAGTACTGTTTAATTTATAACCGGAATAATAAAAGCATACGGAAGGACCGCGCCGATGTAAACTACCTACCTCCACCTAATTTATAAGTTGCAGTGTCAACAGAGCTCAGACTATCTCTTTTTGGAGCTGACAATGATTTACTATCTCCTCCTGGGGCAGACAAGGATGTACTATCTCTTCTTCGGGCAGACAAAGGCAACAAAAAACAACACACAATTTTCGCAACTTGCAACAATTTCTGTGATATTTGTATGTTAGCGAAGTAAGATCCCGTTATATAAGTTCTCGTGTAAGACAAGGACAGTCTATATTTATAATATTATCTTAATCAGAAACCAAGCTGCGAAAAAACATTAGGATTTGATTAGCAGCCGTATTTCTATCCCAGCATAACATGACTCCCTAATTGGATTCTGAATGTTGACTTTTTGCAATTATGGCTTTACGACTGAATATCGAATGCACAGAATTAGCATCTCTATCAGACGATACAGATGCTAATTCCGTGCATTCGATCTTATTAACAGAATGCCGCTGTAACTTTCGGTTTCGCCAAAACGTAACATTGATTTAGAGCTGAGCGATAAAATTTAAAAGAGTCGGGACACCGAAACCGGTCCGAGCGGTCGAAATCTCCGTAATTATGTTAACGAGAGCCGTCAGACCCACGTGGCCGAGTTTATTAGTACGCTCGTAAACTAAACGATAGTGAAAGATGCTTTCATAACTCGCTGCCGCTTTTATAGATTCTAACACACGTGTCTTTATGTTATCCTCACCGCATCTGCCAGATAACCCCCACAGTTATCGAGACCGGAAAACGCGGTAAGATTCGCCGGTGAGCCGGCCGGAGGTACCAGGCAATCGTGACTGATAAGGAGGTTACACAACGGGCTGGAGGAGCCAAGGTCGCGGCAGATGTGGGAAGCACAGGCCCGTCGTTCAGGGCTTATCTCGTCGAATGTTTGCTAAGCGTAAATAAGCAGCGGAGCTCAACAGCGCGATCGAAATACTCGGTCGATACGGCGCACGATGTTTATGGGTGTGAACGTACTCGGCGATGGTGTCGTGAGAACTACTACCACATATTAGGAGCGATGATGTGTGCGATAACGCAACACGTGGTAATCGAACAATGTGTCAGTGTATCATTGCGTAACAATCCCGAAAATGTTTATCAGTAGTGGTTGCTGCCGGTTTCAGTGGCCATAAGTCAGATTTGACAGAGTTTTTTATCCTCCTTGCTTGTAAACTGAGGTGTCCGCCCGATAAAGAGTTCATGCCATCTCTGCGGGAGGGCGAGATGACGCGCCGGCTAACATTCCAAAAGCTATATTATTTATTTTTAATAATGCCAATGAACGCTTAGCACGTTTACCTTCGATTTGCATCTACTCCTTTATTATGGCGCTTCCTGCTCGATGCTCGAGTCATGTTTGTGTGTAAAGATTATTTATGAACGATATTCATTCAAGTGAAGAGCATCGGCGGCGTGGAACGAGCTCGGACGCTGACGAAGCGAAAACCACTCGGGCCGGTGGGAACCCGGCCACTGCCAGTGGGTCAGTGGACCCCGGGCCGGGGGCGGGTGCCCTTACAGAAATCGCAGCTGGTAAAGCCGCCATTCATAATAAAAATGACATCAACCGCGTGGGAAACATAAATGCCAAACTGACGACCGGTCGGACCGGCAGATTTAATTACACTGTTGATTAATATTGGCATAGCGACATTCGAAGAAACTTCTCCTCGTGGTTAACACAACGAAACCGAAAGCTGCGGGGGTAGCGGCCACAAAAAAGACAAGAAAACGTGTAGACCATCGTGATGCGTCAACGCAATGCACTTTTGTCGTCCCTGTCGCGACAACGAATGCACTTGTCACTGTATGACCGTCTCTATTACACGCACGGTATTGCCGCACCGACGCGTTCCCCATCTCGCTCGCGCGTTACTTTGTTTAAGGAAGTGCGCCTCATGCTTACGGGATCGCTCCGGCCGGCAGCTGCTTTGCATCGCATACCGAACGGATTAGGACTCAAAGGTTTAGTTAGTCATTGAAGAAAATCAATAGCAGCGCGTGTGGCCGCGACATTTCCCCCATAACAATGAGTGATAGTGCATCCGTCTCTTTCGAGCGAGCCTCGCCGTGCCTTTGCTCCGCGCCAGGTTCAATATCCCAGACCTTGGGCGAGCGAGAGTACCACCGGCCAGTTGAAACTAGTTACTTATGCCTACCACCTGCACTCATTTTTAATTTAGTCTATTTTTAAGGTCGCCGTCGAATGTATATTAACAACGTATTGTGATAACGTCGTGAGGTTTGGTAAGGAAACGGATTTTTCCATAAGCTCTTTGTCGGCGATCCTCGGACGCGACGACGGTCGGGGTCACGTTTTGACATAAACGACTGATCATAAAAAATGAGTAGTTTATGATTTCTCTACCAGGAAAACTAATGAAGCGTCGGTGGTCGGCGCCGATCGTACCTACATCAAATATACGAGCGACCAATTAGATGTCGGCCAATGTTGGACGCATTGCGAAAATAATATAAATATTAGTAGAACCGACAAAGGTTTTTAATCACCGATCTCCATGCGTTTTGTTCCTTTTGCGGTCCGAAATTACAGGTTGCGAGTTCGCTCACCCCGGCACGCCGCGCTTAGGGCAACTATGCTCGTGGTTCGTGTGAAAAATTACCCAAGATTTTGCTCTTATTTCACAAACAGGCATTCGATATGTATAATTTCTGTATCCGGCCGAATGTAAAGCAGCTTTCGATGCACGCAGCTTGCGGTTTTTGGGGATTTGTGTGGAGCGGTGTACTTTTTATCAAGTCTGTCGCGGGTTACAGTTTAAATATAATTTGAGAAAAAGAACAATGAAAACGAAAGCGAAGACGGCGAGGCGGACGGAGTACGCGAGCGAGGCGCGAGCGCGGCCGAGGCGGTACATCTCACCGCCAAGGTTACGTAGTGGGGCGGCGACCGGCGCGCGGCGAGACGGCCGTGACGTCACGGGCGCCGGAAACGATTGTCCGCCTCATAGTTACGGTTACATTTTGAGTTTAGAAGAAAGTGCTTTGACGCGCGTGGGCTAGGTCAGGGCATGCACTGCGCTGCCCAAACGGCAGTGCCCACCAGACACGCGCGAACACACAGTCGCTGAGAAATAGCCTGCACTTGTACACACAAGTATAAATTAACGATTCAAATATAATCTAGTTAGTGGACTCTTTATAACTTGTTTTTTTTTATATATGGGTACTACTTAGGTCGCAGACAAGCACACGGCCCACCTGATGGTAAGTGGTTACAGTGGCCTATGGGCGAGTGCAACACACACAATGCTGCCGACCCTGTAAGTACAGAGAGTATTGCCTTAGCAGTTTCGATTTAGTAGACACAAAATTGCATACTCCTTTTTTGTAACCTTTCCCAAAATTCACATTTTAAGAACTTAAGAGGCAAGAGATAACCTTCCTGTTTTGAAGCCGGTTAAAATACCTAGCACGAGAACAAAAGGCAGGTTCGCAGCAGGCGGCAGATGTGCAGGAAAGCAGTCGACCTCCGCAGATAGTCTCCGATAAACAAATTAATCGAGCAGACATCGCGACAATGGACTTATAACTAAAAATAAATATTACCAGTCGTACATATTTGTTTTCTTGTTTTTAAAAGACTACTGAGTAGGTACTTATGTCGAAGGTTTAAGCGAATATTACCTCAGGCTGTGGAATGACCTCCCTGCAGTGATTTTTCTAAGAGACCACACTATGGTTATTTTTAAGATGCGTATTAGAAGGTCCCTACAGGATCCATAGGCTATTGGTAGCCACTTTCCATTGAGTGGGACAACACAAAAGCGGCTTTTGTCTCAGGGTTGGGAGGTCAGTCGCTCCCGGAAATACAGACATACCAATCAAAAGGTGAAACCTTGAAAGTGCAAACTTAGGACGCGACTAGGAAATCGCTACGATGATGATGATACATACTGAGTTGATGTTTGATATGTAGGTAAGCTGGAAGGCCATGGGATGTTTACCTGGAAGAAAAAAGAAAGAACGGTCAGCAAAAAAAATATAACTATGTTTAAAAATGTGCATAAATTATTATTGCTAACGTTTTCATCGCGTTAACATACATACCATACATACATAAATAATCATGCCCTCATCCCCGGAGGGTCCGATCCTATTTAATCTGCTAGCGTATTCGATTGAAACAGTTCAGTTTATGAACCACTTAATATCATGAATTCATCATCCACTTAAAAATTGTTACTCTTTTGTTTTGCCTTTATAGTTTACTAGTTGTTGCCCGCGGCTCCGCCCGCGTGGATGTCGGATAACGCGACCAAACATAGCCTGTGTCCTTTCTCAAGGTCTAATCTACCTCTGTACCAAATTTCATCAAAATCGGTTCAGTGGTTTAGGCGTGAAAGAGTAACTGATAGACAGACAGACAGACAGAGTTACTTTCACATTTATAATATTAGTATGGATGGATGCTGTCAATTTTGTTTAATACCACTTAGGTCGCAGACAAGCACACGGCACCTCTGATGGAAAGGGGTTACAGTGGCCTATGGACGAGTGCAACACCAGAGGAGTCACTCTTGCTGCCGACCCTGTAAGAACAGAGAAATTCTGTGCCGTCAGCGCAGAATACAAGCAGGACAAGCCTTTGGTTTTCCCACGACAGCACAAAACCTCTCCAGTGAGCTCTGGCTACCCTACTCACCGCTGGGAACACAACACGAGGTTATTATAATTCTGTATTCTGTAGCCTACTACATATAACAAAAAATGTGTGCGTATTACATCTCTGTGAAGCTACACATATTTGGAAGCAAGATGCCATCTCAAGAGAAATGTTAAAAATGCATATAAACAAGTGTACGTGTGTAAAACAACATGAAACATGAACAGAAACATACTCGTTTCACGTAAACGCGTGTACGTAGTGACGCGCGACGGCCGCGTATTTACAAACACGCTAAAACAAACAACAACTACACATTTTGTTAATTACGCTACTGGTTTGAACAAAAACTGTTTTTACGATATTTCGGTGATTAGGTTGCAAGTTTTGACTCAACACTTTTGAAAAGTCAATGTTACTCGGATGATGATGATGTCAATGTTACTATGTTAATCGGATGTAGTGCTAACTAATGAAGAGATTTTATTCATTGGCGCATAATTTTAGCACAATTATATATTATTTATTATAATTTATTAGTAATTAAAATATTGAATTTTGGTATAATTCATTTCGGTATGTTTAGAGAAAGACTATATTGTATATACTTTACGCAGTGATAATAATAAAATGTACAAATATAAATAAACTGGGCGCCATTTTTAGTTCCATTATTCATTGTAACTTTAACCCACAAACATCCTCACTAATTAATATTCACAATGAGCCTAGAAGCTGCCTACTTTCTATATAAAAATATTTCGCTTTACATAACACATATCGCGGGAGGCGAGTCAGAAGCGGGCATTATCGTGCCCACCAGCCGAGGACGACCTCCCGTCTCACCTTCACACGTCCAAAGTTCCTTTACATATAAAAGAATCAATGTGGTGTAAGAGGTCAGGTTGGACTGGAGACTGTATTTAAATACGAGTCCCGGCCGTTAGCGTTTCCGATAGGCGCGTGACGCAGACCTACGGCCAGAGAATATAAAGTGACTCACACACTAGCTTGAGCACTAAATTGTGATACGCACTACGCACAATAGATATGGACCCCATATTATAATTCCTTTTAATTGTTGCGCGGACGCCTCGTCAGTCGTCACAGCTATTTCAGTAATTCGTCAGTTTGTTTAAACTGTTTATATCTTCTCGTATCTTCTTCATCTGAGGCAATCAAATCCAGAATCCCAGTTACATCCAAAGCTTACACTTTCAAGCCCAGGATCTGCTCTCTTACGAATCCATCGTGCAGTTTATTTTAGTTCTTCAGGAACGATTGCCATAAGTCTCCAATCCAGAGAAGAAATTCTACGCCAGGGCGTCAGCATTTATCCGTGAATCAGTCTGTGTACCAACTACTGATAGATGTAGGGTCAACTTGTTTGTAGGTTCATCAGTACCCAAAGTACGTACTATCTAAGCACCGGTAAACTTTCGCTATTGTTTAACTTTGGCCCAATTTCTATCGGCCTGAAACAATGTCACAGGTGCTTGACGACGAACAAACAGTATAAAACAACTGCACGTTGAAACCCATTTACGTCAATTTAGCATACGATATATCGATAAATCGTAAAGAACCACTACTTAGTGAAATATAGGAAGGGTGAGCCTCTGAAACTGGTCCTGGAGCAAGTTCGTCGAAACAAATAGAGTCGAAGACACGCCATGATTATTTTGTGTCGTGGACTTCTTGTTGTGAACGCATAAAAGTCGTCGTTACGGCCGATTAAAGCCGCTCTCGGATACACAATAATTATATTATCTGTAGGTATCCGAGAGCGAAGGAGCGAGGAGTGAGGCGCTTCCTCTGCGCGCGACACTACGCTGCGGACATTATCAACGACAGGCTAATTTTCACTCGAACCATTTAAACCTTTAATGTGTTATAAAAAGTAATGAACGAACTCACTTCGGTCGTCATTATCGTCCGGAGGGACATAATTCAGCATTCTCGAAGCAGTAAAATTAAAAACGCGTAAATGCCGCGGTGGGCTCACGGCTCGTACTGCTACACTCGTACCCTACCGACTTCAATTAGATTTCGCGAAAGGCGAACAATAAGAAATAAAATCTGATCTTTTACGAGCTCTCTGTCAGGCTTCGGTCAGGGGAGATGGTCGTAAAGCCTGGAATGCAACGGGCTCTGTTGCTAAAAAACCAAAACTTAACCGAAATCTCGACAACTTTTAACTCGAAAAGCCGGGACGCAATTTGATGGGGCTGTTTATGGTGCCGAAAGTGGGTCACTCGCGTACAAAGGCATGGCCACGAATTTCCACTTCAATTGACACGCGCAATAAAAATTGACGCCGAAGGTGAGATGAAACATCGCTCGGCGGTGCTGAGGCGCACAATATAACGTAACAAGAAGTGGCTACATGTCATGCGCTGGGTGCTGAATCACTAAGCTAAACCGTGGGAATCCAGTCAAGGATAATTAATTCGATTTAGTGGACGCGACTTTCTTAGTGATCGATTCAGTGCAAATTCGCATTTCAAAACATAAAATTCGCAGTCGTTCGTCGCACACGAATACTTGAGGAATGCAAAACGGAATCTCGATCGGTCTTTGTTGCGGATTCCCAGACGGCGGCGGTGGACGGCGGACGAGGTAAAAAGCGGTCACATGTACCGCCTTATAAATTATGAGCTCCACCAGGGGTTATTAGTTGTCGAAATGACAGCGGCCGCCAGTGCCGAATGTGACGCCCGCTTTACCGTTACAAAACCTAGACCGCTAAAAAACTAAGGACATAGGGTCGCTGCTTTATTGTTCTTTATTTGAATTCGAAGTTGGAACAATGCCCACGGCAGCAAAATCCTTTTGAATTTAAAACGGATAGATAACAAGATAACGTATAATGAATGTATACAATTAATACGGGCCACGGGGGAATCTTGCGATATAAAATTACAATAACATTGTTATCATTTATTGACCTATCAGAGAAAGCAATAAGTCAACGACTCGAGCGAAATGAAAGAAATCCTCTATATTGATTGATGACTGACGGACGTCAATGTAAATAAACTTTATTATAATATCGTTGTTTATTATGCATTACATAAGTGATTCAGGACCTGAGATGTTTGTACTTACTGTGCGATTATTGGTTCATAATGTTAGCATGTTACGGTAAATAAATTGTTAGCCGCCTATGCATGTAGTAATAGTTATTTGTTATACAAGAGTGCAAAGTTGCTTTTTAACCGCGTGCTCAGTTTTGATGACCGAGCAAGCGAAAGATTCTAAATTTGAATCACGAGCATAGCGAGTGATTCATAAATTAGAATCTTGAGCGTTAGCGAGGGAATCAAAAGAGCACAAGGTGTAAAATCTTTGCACTCGAGTGCAACACGTAACTTTTCATCCCACCTCAGCGAGGAAATAATGAAATGCTTCTTCTTCCTAGCGTTAATTCCCAGTCGCATCCGAAGCTTTCACCTCGGAGTTCGGGGTCCGCTTTACCAGTCTTAACTGCGGATTTGGCTGGACCTCGATATTTTTCGTAAAGCGACTGCCATGTGACCTCCACAACCCAATGGTGACATTAGGCGATATCGAAGCATTGCAGCTAGACCGTTGTTGTTGAACTTTTTATGCATACAAATATTTGCCCTGAGCGGGGATCGGACCCGCGCCTCCTGCGTTGCGGCCACGTTCACTACCACTACGCCACGGAGGCTGTATAATAATTATGTGTAATAATACTAATAATAAAATATCAACAAATAAAATTCAACAACAATGTTCAACCATAGGACGTGAAAAAAAAAATTATGCGCGCAAAGCAAATTTAAAAAAAAAAGTAGGTACACCAAGGAGTTGAGTTTTTCATAAATTAAAAAAAAGTTGTATATAAATCGGCACCATAGAGGTAGAAGTAAATAGGTTTAATGATGTTTTGAGTTCACAAACCTAGTACACACGATGTTCTAAATTCAAATTTACTTTACCACTCTAGAGGGTAAAAGCGACTTTTACACTCAGATATCGAAGAAAAAAAGTACTCTTTCCGAGATGGTGGGATGAAAAAGCTATTTATAAGTGCATATAAATCAGATAGAAGGCCGAAGCGTCCCACGCAATCTGACATCGAGGTAGGTCGGGATAAAAACAATATAAAATAATAGTCAAAAATACTCGTGAGCCTGACGACGGGCTTACCCCATTCTATTATTAACACTTTCAAGCAGATGATTGATACAGTAATCAATCAGCTCGGGTCTACTGACCAACTGACCTTGCTAATTCGATCAATGTTTTCGCTCACTCAACCACCTAGTAGGTCATAAATGCCTGGTACTTCCATTGTGGGCCAATTAATCTGCTAAACGTGATGTTTTAAATGCATAATCAAATTTGACTCAAACAATAATATAATTCAAGTTTATTTTCATTAGGTTATTCAACTAATGACTTGGTTGTTATAACAACTTGACTATAATAATCAGTTACAGCTAATCATATTAATAGTTACATAGTTTTTGCGTTTAAATAACTAGGTTTGGTAATAGGTAGGTGTAGCTTTGAAACGTCCTTTCATATCAAGATTTTAATTCTGACCTATGAGTTCATGGCTTAATTTGAAGTCTAAATGTTATTTTTATTTAATACGTTAAATTAGCCCTCGTTCGCTCTGGGCAATAACTGCTACTTACCAGGGCATTACGAGTGCAGTGGGAGTGCAGAGGTTGTGAAATTGCGTGTGACCGCAAGACATCCGGCGGACAATGGCGCATGCGCCCGGTGCGGCAGACGAAAGCCCAACGCGGCCGGATGTATGTAATGCTCAGATATATTGGTGTGCATGTACACATTTATTGAATAATATTTTACTTGTAAAAATGCATGTAGTTTATGATGTACACATTGAGAATAAAAAGCTCGACACGTAATGATTCATTCAAAAACATCTTTGACAAGGCTTGAGAATTGAATCGAAATCCAGGATGATTCGAGAAAGAGTAGAAATGCAGAATAGAGAAGATAATTAGCAGGTACCAGCAGTTGGAATCTAGTTATTATGCGCTTGACGTAACCAAAGAAAGGAGAAGAATCATCAAGTCTTTAGGATAGTTATACACTTGAAGACATGAGACGACCCATAACAGACTGTATTAACCCATTACTGCTAGAAAGCAACAAAAAATTCGGTAATGTTGCAAATATATTGAACAAACGATGTAATCCGATAAAAGAAATTTTAATTTCAATGTTTAATATTCGCTTAGGAAAATATTGAATATCAAAAAGAAAACAAGATCGGAAAAGTTTGAAATCTGTCAAAATACTTGAAGAGTAAATAATGGAGAAGTAATTGAACCAAGACTGATGTCGTTTGAAACAATTTTATATGAACTTTCGTTACGTTGACACGAAAAGGAAACCACAAGGAAGTGGGTTGGACGCCAAGGCCTCATAATCATTTAATATTATGCTCATTAATTTTTTTCAATATTGGTCATAAAAACAGGTAGGTAATATGAGAAAATTATGGACGATATACATTGACAATGAACGATATTATGTTGTGGTGAAAGACTAGGGCTGCATGATAACGAAAGTGGTCATCACAGGTATCAAATGAAGCGATCTATCAGACGGGTTATTACCGCAGGGTTGTATAGGGAAGCCTTCTATGTGTGGGAGTGGGAGCCGCATAGTGCAGAACTGGTTTTGTCTATGTATACTTACAGAGGTACAGTTTCTGGTTTTTGTTATTCCTATCGATGAAAACGAGAAGTGGCGAAACAAGTTGAAAGTTTATACAAAATTGCATAATTTTGGAAAACTGCATCTGAACAAATTACGTGAGTAAATCACGAAAAGTTTATGCAACTTCCAAAGGCTTTTGTTACGAAAATCGTTCATTGTAATGTATATGCGAAATTACGGATAACCGTATGTTTTTAAAAGAGTTCCAAAACATGACCTGAATACTTTTGTTCGGTGGCAATTTAAAAAAGTATTTATTCCTTATGAGAGAAACGAGCAACGTATGGCAACACCGATCAGTATCGCATTGTTCAAATAATTACTGATATTCAAAACTAGATTGACAGTAGGTACCCGCGTAGGAAATGTAGCACCCATTTATTATCGGTCGGCCTTCAACACTAAATAAGCCTGATAGGTTAATTGCTGTGAACAGATTAGTTTTTGGCAGTTTTTTTCCTACCACCAAAAACTCTATGCTCTTTGTTTATGATTCATAATTACAATACGATGGAGAGGCAATCAGCAAACCTGCCATTATACTGTACAAATAACTACTTATTTAAATTATTTATACATTCAGTGGGGCAACTTAATTCGTTACCTCTGTAACGGCCATGCTATCCTAGTGTTAGTGAGGTATTTATTTATCGATTGGCAAATTAATGTCTAAATAAAAAAGGGTAGGTATGCGATGCGATATTGCTATATTTCATCGGCCCGTTTTCCCATAGTTTACAGTTAACAAAAAACTTAATTGTGTTTATGGTAACGTGGAATTAAGATTAATATGCTCATTTTTTTACTGTGGCAAGCTCGATGATTATGATTTGTGGCCATTAGGACCTACATCAAATGGTTCGCGTGTGACCCCAGCCGGCGTGCATTGGTGCACCGGTGACGCAATGCTAAGAAAAAAAGAGCAACTGGTAGACTAGACGATATTAACAAAAAATCTGTTATTTGCCTTGAGATTATTAAGGATTATATGTAACACGGATTATTGTGCGACATTAATTATATTTGGGTACTTAATAATTTTGCGCTGTCGAGAATCAATATCCTCGTCATCTGTCGCCTCACTCAACACGTCGCGTCCCTACTACAAACCGGTTTGGAGCAGGCGAAGTGGGGGACCGCAACGCATCAGCGACGCGACGACCAGAACATTCGTCACCGACTGTGCTCGCCTACGCATCGTTCCACCGCTCGCGCATTGCACTATTGTAACCTCGTACTGCTTCTCAAATACACCAGCGAACCTAGTATACAGTCCACAGTCTTTTATTTATTCTCGACCATCGGAGAACCCAACAGCGCCATAAACATTTTACGATCCAAATATAATAAAGTAGTCATAAAGTCCATAAATTTCAACAGGAGATAATTATTTTATTTTATAAACAGTTCTCATGATGCGTCACACATTCGACGTATGCGAGATTTATAAGAGCATCTTGCGAGGTTTAGAGCATGTCCTCTCCCGCGGCGGTCCACATCTCTTTATCTTAAAATATCGATACGATGTTAGGTAGATAGCATAAATAGCGATCAAGTCCGGGGCCCGGGATAATAGGATATTATAATAATAAGATAATAATACGTCTGCTCTAAACGGTACGGCGAAACCGCGCGCTTTTTTCCGCCGCCACGGTGTTGCCATGTCTGTCTCGCACATTCATTCCTGCCCAGTTTAACTAGTTCAAGGTTGTTCCAGATGTCGTGTTCGTGAATGGGCGGCTTTATTTTTTTGTTAGCTATAGGTCGTCTTTAGGTCATCGAAGTCACCCGGCAGCCGGAACGGACGATGTCGTAAAGCAACACAAAGAATCTTGTGTCACTAGCCCAATAAACATTGATCATAATGTGATATCTACCTAGCTTATTTGTTATTCGTTCTCAAATTTGTTTCGCAAACACAATAAATTAAATGCGAACTGTTACACATTTGGAACATCTTAACAAAAACAAAACGTAAGCGCTAAAAGGATCCGATTTAAAAATTAATTAACTACTTATGATAATAAGTTTGGGGTCGCTCAAATATGCATATTTAATTGTGGTAAAACTTTACAAAAAGACTCGAATGACGAAGATGTTATGTTATTTTGTAACAGAGTGCAACGCACTGGGGACTGACCGCGTTCGGTTGGCAACCCTGCTGAGGGCGCAACGAATATGCGTCCAATCCAACCGTAAACGATTATTGGAATTTCTAATGTGCCACAACACGACCGACGTTCTGTGGCGTTTGAATTTAAATTTGGAACGCCTCTTCGTCGATTAGTTCGTTAATTAAATTATGGTCCTTCGTTCATTAGGTCTTCGGCTGACCGTCACATGACATGACGTGACATCGACCTGGAATTATTTAAATGAAACAAAAAGGTATCGGTGCCCGCGAACTAATTGGTGCAGAGATCATAAAATTGACATTTTACTTTCCGGGTTCGTTCGCCAGGTGCTGCGAGACCACCGTGCTGTCGAGTTCGACCGAACGTCGAAACAAAGTCACTTACAAGTAACATTGTTGAAAAAAACAGGCCACCAGCGCACAAGTCATCCGTGCATATATTAAAATAATCGGCCAAATATCAAAACATATGTCAACCAGCGGCAAATTACTTTGATCTATGAGTTGGGGTCCTACCTGGGGCAGGAATGACGAAAATTAGCAAAAAAATCACGCATCACGATTTTCGGCAACTAGTTAGAATTACTTATACACCAAATTGGTGACGGGCGGCTCTAATGAGATTCTAGTTTGAAGTTTATTGTTAGTTGATTCAATTAGATTTTAATACAAAAAGGTGTATCATTGCAAAAAGGTCAATTGCCTACTTATGTCGAGACTTATTTGATGAATAAATTACTGCCTTGTATCGTGAATAGCCGGAACGTATCTACTATATAAGTAGCATCTACACTGTACATGGGATATTCTTCTGAATACAAATTTATTTCTAAAATATGGTCGAAAAAGACTAGTGGAATTCATTTGACAGATTAGTTCTCAGTACTGTATTCCCGAATATGATGGTATGGTATTTTCCCTTGCCATCCTATTGCATTGCCATCAACCGGGTATATCTTCAAGGGCATACCTATGTGTACTGTGGATGGATATCAGCACGAAGCTGGAAGAGATGGTACCGGTCCTTGTACTATATTTTGCCAGAAATTACTTGGTAAGTACGTGTAACCAAATAAGATGAAAATATATCCACAGTATAATGACAGCTGCCTTCTTCATTGTCCCGAATAAACAACGTATTACAAAGCTTTTAATCACATTTTAGATGAGTATAATTTATAGGAAAGGAAGGTAATATTTAGTTACAAGTGAATTACTCCTGATTTATATTGAGATTTTCTTGTTGAAAGAGGACTTGTATGTTGAAAGAGTACTTAAAACTTCCGAAACTTCATTAAACCGGCCAAATAAACACTGAATGGGTAGCCTATCATCATAACCGCCAGCGGACACGTAAAACACCACTTAAAAAGCTCCAATCCTCACTTTATGACACTTGTAGTTTATGTATGTTTCATTGTGATTTTTTGTGTGTTTGTCTCAATTCTATGTTCGTCTGTCTGAGCTTCCCCGTTTAATAACCTAAGAACCATGACGTTATTAGTTTTTCTTCTTAAAGCGATAAACATCTAAATGAATTGTGAATCGTTTCGTTCGCAGCCGAAATTTATGTGAAATAAATCGTCCGATGAAACGCCGGCCAGATCAAACGAGTGCGGCTCCTCCATGTCACGGATACCCACTTAATATTGACCTTCTAAATTATTCTACAAATCCGTTTCCTAACCCGTATTATTAACATACAAGGGACGAGAGGAAGGTCGCACAGAACTGGCAGCTAAGCTCCGATTTGTCCGAGTCCGTGAGATATTACTCCACTGAATACGAAATTAGCCGAAACCGATATACGGTGGTTTTCGTCAAAAAATGTCGTCGGCATTTTAATGACCATTCGGACATACCTGAAATATCCAATGTGTAATTTATTACCTCTGTATTGTATTTAGGACAATAACAACGATTGCAAATGGCGTTCTTGAAAATAATTAAAAACTTGATTTATGTTTGTCGCCAGTCTAATTGATTTTTTGGCTAAAAAGACAAAATAAACATATTGAATGTATTATAAATAGTTTTAGCGTGGTTCACAACTTTACAATCGATGGATTTTCTGTGTGAACGCTCTGGTTCACGGTCGAGTGCGCGCCCGTCAGCTGGCCGTTCCCTCGGGCTCCCACACTGGCACCTCGCCCTCTCACCCTTAATTACGTCCACTGTGTTTCTGTGTCAACCCATCAATTACACTACATTTAATACTGGTTAGAGGTTTAAACAACTAGCGACTCTTCACTGCAACGAATTCGTCGAATAGATTCTGATGAACGCGTCCGGCAGAAAGCTATCCCTTATATTTTGTTTGCCAATTGCTTGACAATAGATCGATTGCATACTTTCACTCACTTTCTTCGTTTCCTTGCCAACTGTTGGACATTAAAACAATATGGCGGAGAACAAAGGTCCATTCGAGCGATTCCGGCGCAAAAACAAGATCGGTTAAATGTTGGAAATAAAGGGAGAAAAAAACCAATTTCCAAGAATCGTTGACCGCGTTGCCAATTATAATAAAATTGTTGTTCAATACCGCCAGCGGAAAGGTTAGCAATTTAGCATACATTTAGTTATGGCGAGAGAAGCTACGGCGCGATACCATCGCGGCTCAAACCATTGTTTAGAACGCGCTCGATCTACCTGCTTACTTAATTAAATAAACCGAACAAACTTTAATTGAAAAAAGCTATCTGCCTATCCCATTAATCTTCGGCAATAAGTACACAGTCTTCCGCAAGAAATTCCTTTTTAATTGTATAATGCAGCACAATAATGCATATTGTAGAATTATGTTTAAATTGCGCCGATTTTGTTGTCAGGATGCGCTCGCGTGCTGCTCCCAGTGGCCCTGTGAGGATCTATAGTGTGCCACCGATGTAAAAAGAGCGACTAGGCCGGTTCGTGAGGCTCCAAATTCGATTGTCGCGAAAGGATGTCGGTGCATCGTCTGGCTCGATTCTAAGGACTATTACTGCGGAATGCCACCCCGCGGCTCTTGCGTTTCGAACGCTGCACACGTCGTCCGCCGGCGCGTGGTATAATCGTTTTATAGTTTATTTAATACGGTCATTATCGAGACGTGAACTCGATACTTCAGAACGATGCTGCAGCACTGTCGGGTGCTCGTCTCTGTCATTACTGCGCTATTGTTTGGGTCACTCTGGCCAATCTTTTCAGCGGAGACATTTTTTCAATTATCTGCAGAAGTTGAAATTACTGGTACAGGTATGCCGCGTGTGCGGTGCGTCGTGCGTGCTTACAAAACGCGTCGGAGGTGCTTTTTTTCAATTGTTGCAAGTAAAGGTGAATGCGAGCGGCGTGCCCCAGGTGTCAATTGCTATGTAAATGTCTGTAAGGAGGCTCGTGATTGACGCAATTGCCTCATGCAAAGTGTATCGTTCACTAAAGGCTCCTGACCATTAACAATATTATTTCGTTTTGTTATAAGAAAATATATTTCTTAATAGCCTTGAAGCTCTCTCGAAAGGGTGAGACAAAGATTGTACCAATTGTGATGGAGAAAAACATGTTGTAATTTAGAAAAAGTTTTCGATGAAGCAATTGTGGCGTTGTTTCAGTTCTAACAAGATTTCGAAATATAATTTCTAGAAAGCTTCATTAAGATACCTGCTTATAAGTTTAAATTAGAAAAATCTAATCCTGGATGGGGCTTTAGAGCTTGATACCTGAGCTACTTAGATACATACGGTAGTGGTAGACATGTCTTATAAAATGTATTTCCGTTATGTTCAGTATCCGTACTCATCATGTTCTCGTCTAAGCTGTGGGCAAGGATGTTAGTCACAATAATTCTTGGAAGGCAGCAAAAAGTTCTTAGAGTTTGAGCGTACTTTTCAGAAAACGTCATCTCACTACGATGAGTGTGTATGTGTGTGTGCATGTGTCGCAAGGGCAAAAACTTGGTCGGCAGGTGCAACGCCAGATGCAGCACTGATTGACGGCATGTCGTACGGAAATACCAAATTTAAAAATAACATTTCCATATTTATTGAATTGTGAAATTTTGGTGTTACGCAATCGTTTTACCTTATTTACATTTTTTTTCCATACTTTTAGCTGCATAGTTGTGCTAACGATATTTGAAAATTACTAGGTACTCCTTTCAACAACTGTGTTCCTATAATAGTATATGTTTTATTATATGGACAAGTCAATGAGCGCAGTAGGCAGTGAGAGGTTGATATAAATTGAAAGGAGGTTCTTTCCCGATCGAGCCAGCCCATATAGTGCTGGAGTTAGGCGGTCGTGCCTTCTTCAGGGTTTAATTCACAAGTGTGAAGTGAAGGCTGATTGCAATTATTGGAAATAGTTTTATTACTAATTAATAAAACCATGAAAAACCAAAAATGAACCCGAAAGCTATACGTGTCAATTCCGTTCGTTATTTCTTTAACCCATCAAAAATTCATTTTCGACGCTTGAGTTATTTTCCTGTGGCTTTGAACAACTGGCGGTGTTTTGACCCCTTAATTTTATTAGCGTGGATAAATTAATAGTTTCCTTTTTTATATGGGTTTAAGGTTTAATATTTTATTATATTCGGAATTACGAGCGAAACGGGCACGCGCCTGTGACCACAAATGTCATGACATATGACGTGCGCTTTACCAGCACTGTTAGAGACCTCCTGTCGCACTGACAAGTACCAAGAATCGAAACGTACCAATTTGAATATCGAAAACAAAACAAAATTGCGTTTCCGAGGCGCCGTTCGGCAGATGGCGTCCTTCCGCCAGCTGCACCGACTCTTGGGAAACAAAAGACTCCAAGTTTACAACGCCTCTCGATCGACGAAAGCCTAAACAAATGGGACTTCAAATCATATCACTTACATTAATTAGCTTCAAATATAAATACCGTCATTTTATTTAAATAGATGGTTATTGAAGGTGAACATGTATGGACCGGACCAACCGGAGGAACGTCTTTTATCGAGCGAGCCTGCGAGCAATCTTTAATTACAGCAACCTCCAATACCGACAGGTGGCTTATGTGAGCTGGAGTACAAAAAGTGGTGTACACAATAATTAACGACGCGAAATAATGTACCGGCATGCGAGACGAAAATCTAAAGGCTCGACACGCATCGAGCGGCGGGGGCAATACGACACCGGCTATTGAACACATTTTCACGAGGGAAATATCGGCTTACACGCTGAGAGTTCGCCACGCCACCCACTATGCGTACTACGGTCTTTCAAAACTAGAACTCCTTTCAACGCCTGCGTCCCTCGTACGTGCTTTATATGGCACCTGCAAGGTTCTTTATAAAAAAAATTGTAATAGAAAAATTTAAATTCAATAAAATGCTCAATTTAACTTTTGCACGGAAATTATGTCAGAGATTATCAACATATCGATACGATTGGTTTAAAGATATCATGTATGCTAAATATTGATTTATAATAATTGTAATTGATAATAAAGCATAAAGTGGACAGTTTATTCTCTTGAGCAGTACGTGATCACTCGAAACAGTTATTCCAGTCAAACAAAGCAATTTGTCCATGATTTATGAAGATTAGTTCAATGTGTGACAGTCATTCACTTGTATAACAATATGTAAATCCACTAGACAAATATAAGTCAAAGTAATCCGATGCGAGCAAACGTGTCCCGGGTCTCGGCTCATTTGCAGCCGCAGCCCATTTCCACCGGCCCGCTAACCCCACGCGTGGCCGATAAAAACACGAATAAATGCGACAATAATGAAGTCCAAACGCGTAAATCTCACTCGAAACGTGCATTTAATTTATCGCCAGTGGTATAAGCCTGATTAGTGAGCAGGTAACCGTGAGATGTGCAGGTAGACTCTTCACGGGAATTCAAAGCGCCCCGGGTCTCGCCGCACAAGGACCTTTTTTTCGGTGGTCACTTCAAGATACAGTTATGTTTCTGACAAAAGGTCTTTTGTTGAAAGTGTTAAAGCATTTACTTTGGAAGATTTTGACTGCGTAATAGATAAGGTGTCCTTTCTTGCTGTAGGCACATAAAATAATAGAATGTATTTGTATACCCCGAGACAAAAGTTTTAAATGGCGTAAGTTTACTGCGCGTTGAAATTGTCATCTCGTTCACAATGCGCGGTCTCGATCGGTCCTTGAGTTCGGTGCAGTCGTTTTGTGTCTTTGCTGACTCCTTTCATCCGCCTGCTAAGTATATTCACATTATGTTATAAATTTCCGCTTATTGTGATAGACGAGCGATAACCCCTGCGTCCGTAGCTGCCAACAAATACTCAATAAGTCACCAATAAAATGATTCATAGGAAGTCTTACAACACAATTCCGAGTATAAATATTAATATACCTAGCTACAAGCGGCGTCGATTGTTGAACATTTGTTCGCCCCAGTTCACGTGGGTCTCCGCTGAAAGGGCTCGTCGACCGAAGGACGCTACATTTAAAATCGGGTAGAACCTGTCTACGCTTATGATGTACTATTAGTTGTTATTCCAGTTTGCTACCGTTTTTCATCCTATTTCGAACAACATTTACTAGTTATTCTTGGCTAAGTGATGTTGTACTTGTAACTAACAATGACATTAAAATAATAATATCAAGCGAGATAAGATCAAGAAAAAGCTTTTCCGAATTAAATGAAAAAACGAGAATTATATGGAAAACGAAAATTAAATGAAAAAACGAGAATTAAATGAAAAAAAAACGATAATTAAACAGTAATCATATTTATCAATGAATAAAAACTATGATTACACTAATTCCTTCTAATTAACTTAACCACTAATCAGGTACTTAACAAAACGGAATTAAAACCGGTTAAGACGCCTCCAATACCAGGAGTTCATAGTTAAGTAGGAGGTTGTAAAAACAATAGCAATGTGGTAAGTAGCTGTTAGGTGTCAATAGTCAACGGTGGTAGCGTGTGTTTCGACCGTTGGCGTCCGCGCCGGTCGCACGCACACTGTTTCGAAACGGAAAGCGCAGCTGCCAATGTTTGTCGGTTGAAGCAGACGGAGCTTTGTTGCTGCCCGTTTTAATAAAATTTCATTGAATAACGACGGTGCGGGGAGCGAGACGGTTAATGTGAAAGGTGCATTTGATAACAACGTCTTGAAAGTATAAAAAAGCTATTGAGTTTGTCACTTAAACAGTTGACGTGGTAACAAAATAATTTGTTTCAATTCACATCACTTCATGAGCGTGTTATTGGAAGATGCTTGATATAAAACTGTTTTGAGGCCGATGGCAAGTATGGCAACATGTGTGTTATTGCGTTTACGGCCTCACCATACGCATGGATAACTGTCAAATGTTTTAAAATAAATCAACTGGAACTCTGGATACAGAGATGTTAAATAAACTTCATGAAGTTTATTACTAAAATCAGATGCAATTTCAAATGTCACTTTATGTCATATATTTGGCATGTGTCAAATTCAAAACACCGAAAACTTGTAGTAGAACGTAAACAAAGTCATTTAATTAATTGATAATTTGAAATGTCATACATAAATTATGTCGTACATTGACTTATAGATTTGACAGGTGTCAACTGTCAAAATACCAGTACGATATTTCGAAAAGTTGTGGCAGAACGCATATTTGTGAAAACAAGTCTTAACAAAACTATCGACATTTCTTAAGTCATTTAGCTCATTACACAGGTTCTTTACACCTGCTTACAACTTTGAACATTATGTTTATGTTTGTTATGGCTTATGACCAGGTGATAGTCACGAAACGGTAAATAAGTGAAACGTTTCATATAAATGTCATCCCTACTAATATTATAAATGTGAAAGTAACTCTGTCTGTCTGTCTGTCACGCCCAAACCACTGTACCGATTTTGATGAAATTTGGTATAGGGGTAGATTAGACCTCGAGAAAGGACATAGGCTATGTTTGGTCGCGATAACCGACATCCACGCGGGCGGAGCCGCGGGCAAAAGCTAGTTTTATATAAATGACATTTTAATGAATATGATGTATCAGTAATATGTTATGAAAATGATACAAGAGTCAATAAATTAAAACTAATAATATTAAAAGAAATATACGTTGACAATATTAAAGAATTTCCATGGTTTATCATTCCTTCCATCTGACACCAAACACACAGTGCCCGCTTAACGGCAATAGGCTCGCCCCCTATTTTACGTAGGCCCGAAGATCCTAGTCGGCAAAATGTGGATGTTTAAGCCTACCCCTTGGGGTTTTACAGGCGTGATTTATGCCTCATGGTGATATTTTGCTACGTTTTAACATCTATTTAAAAAAATGATGTATGTAGCTGTAACTTTTACTAATCTTATAGAGAGCTTCAATCAACACATACTACAAGTCGCCAAGAAAAAGAACATTTTACCTTTTGTCAAGCACCACCTACTGATACTGACGATCTACGAGATAATTGAAAAGAAAGAAGAAAAAAACACCCAAAATTCAATAGATAAGGTTGTGGGAACGTGGAGCTTGGGATCCGGTTATTAAGTTTGTGTAATAAAAATAAAATCCTGCAAGATTTCATCAGGAGACTGTGTAAATAGTAGCACTAATCAATGAATAAGTTTAAGGGTACCTTGCGATAACTTGGCACTTCAAGACTTGTGAGAAGACTATAATTTAGTCTTCACATGATTGCTGAAAAGTACCAGTATAATTCAGTATAATTGGTTTAATGTTAATGTGCAAATATTCGCGTAAAGTGCGTAAACTTTCGAAAATAGTGCCGATTCTGTTATTACAAAAGTCTTTAAATCGCAACAATTTTAAAACGACGTAAACAACATAGTATGAATATAATGAAAATTCACACTTAAAACCATCTGAATAAGGTCTAAATTTAATGCGATGCCAAATAGAGTGATGAAAACATTTTACAAGAATAGTGAGATGCGCAAGAATATCAGCGCACTCAGCAGCAGCACGTTATGCAAATTAAGACTTTTTTGCTCTTGCGCATTGAACAGAATAATCCTCATTTATATTTATTTCTCGAGGCCGTAAAGTCCGTAAACACTTTATCCTTAATTCTGCGCCGATAAGTGTAACAGTTATCAACACTAATACGAAGACGGTTGAGGCAGGTGGTGCGCGCGCGCCGCAAGACGGTTAGCAGATGTTCTCCTGCCGACCACTTGCAAGAATTACGATAATTTATTTGTAAGTGATTATAATTTATGTTTTATTTTTAATGTATTAAAATGTAGGGTAGTCATAATTATTATTTGTGTGATGCAGTTGTCAGTGCCCAGTGGGCTTGACACGCGCCACGTTGTGCACGAATCTTTAGAAGGTTGTTGTTGTATTTACTTATTTAGATTCTTAGGCCGAATTACATAATGTGTTTTCACACCAGTGAAAACACATTATGTAATTTACTTTACTGCGTTAATTTCTTGCCCAGTTAATTTGTCGCAGTTATTTTCATTGTAGAAATATTTCCTCAGTCTTTATGCATCATAATTATCATTTATACCTACGCCTTTTTATATTATTAATATCGACTGATAGGTATTTTATACTCTTGTTTAGACTTCCAAGGTTGTTCTCATTACTAATGATAACAATTTAATTAGGAGTTTGTTTCAGATGACGCATAATACCTACTCAATATTAATCTGTAGGAGTAAGCTGGTCATGTAGTCACTAGTCACTTTACATGTTCACGGTCTCGCACATGCGTTGTTACTAGGTAGAACGGAACAATTCTTCATGGCGACAACACTTCGCACATCTGCGATCCTAGTACTTTGACTCGAAGACATTAACATCATATCCTGTCATTATTACCTCCACGAGAAAAACTCATGCTCGTTTTTTCAAGAGTAGGTAATGTAGTTCGCGATAAATAAATTAATCTCGAACAGAAATTGCCATTGCATAGTTCTCTGGGAGAATAACCGCGAAGTGTCGACGCAGAATAATGAAAGTCGCCCGCGGGATGGTCGCTTATTACTGGCCCTGGATGAAGAGTAAATCGAAATGGGAGTGAGTCTAATTCGCGGCGCCGGCTGACGGCCCGAGATGGATTGTTGTCAACATTAGTGCGGGAGCATATCGACTTGTCGCTCTATAATGTAGCCCCTGCCAAGCGCGACCGCTGTCACCACATTGTCAGGTGGCAAATCGATCTGAAATAGCACCAATAGCTCACTAAATAAGATACCTTTTCACATCGCAACGTCACGTCAGTTACGGCTTTATGATTCAATCGCAGCCACTCTCGTCCAGAAGTACATGTCGCGAGACGTCTGACATTCGATTTCAAGCTCAGAAACATAACAGCTCAAGGTCTACAATTAAACGGAGGAACAGTTTTGCGCTTATTCGTGCTGCCGCTGCAATTAGGAAGTCATTCATTAGGGTCCCTAAGTTTCGCAGACGTGGGGGTGCCGTCGCTCCGTGACGTCACGCAGTTCTTTCGCAACGCGCTATGATTTGGAATGATTTTTAGATCGCTGCGCCCGCTCGCTAGAGTGCCCGATCGCCTGACCGCTAGTTAGTGCTCGCGTTCAAAAACAAAAAGTAACCATGTTTAAGAATGCTGTTACTGCGACGTGCGCAATACAAACAGGAGCGAGTTAGTTCGGGCTCGACTCTGGCTGTGGCGCCACTTCGAGCGACAAGGACGGAGAAATGCACCTTAAAATAACCCTCGAATTCGACGTAGTAGACACACACAACTCATACCACCGTAGATTTCATTTCCGAATGCGGGATAAGGATGCAAGATGCGGTTAGCGGCGTCCCAGAATGCATCTGTCAAGTCACACAAAAAATGGGGCCCTGGAATTTCGGGACGTCTTGGCAAGCAACGGCGAGACACATGCTTGTTTATTTTTTACCGGCAGAGTAGTTTCATTCAAAAATTGTCAACGAATAGAGGATTTGTGTAATCTTACTAATCTTGTTAAAGTAATATCAGTTAGCTGGATAACAACCAATTTAGCAGCCGATGCTTCAAGAATTTAAAACTAAATTGACGTTTTTTGGATTGATCCTGCTCGGGTCTCTTTCGGTTCTACAAATGATGAGTGTACGACATTTATGACTTTAAATTATCATCTTAAGATATTTTTTCTTGTAGTTAATGCACAATTTTGTTTGTTGTTGTCATAAACCGTGAGAAAGGTAACATAAATAATGGTAGCAGCTATCAGTTTCGCTTTTAGCGGCCCGTTTCCGCTAGTGCAAGACGCTGGTGTGGTGTGCGCGTCCACCAGGCGTGCAGGAGTGTGCAGAAGCCGAAGCCTTGACCCTGAGTGCGGTGGCGTCGACCGGAACGCGCCGAGCCACATTGCGAATCTTGCCGATTGGCGTTCACTAGACGTTCCGATCTTAGTACATTCCACTCGCACGTGTGCTTTACGAGATTGTTTTCTCTTTCATTTATGTACGAAAATTGCAACGATTAAGTTAATACAATATACTGAGTAAGAATCTATTTTCAATACCGCTCGGTTTCTTATATGGGAAACTAGTAAGCAATTTAAACATAACATAGTATTCAAAAATGGTTTACTTTTTAAAAGGGACGTGATGCAATCTACTGCAACCTACACAGAACGGTTGGTAACGTCAAAATCGAGAGTATTCTTAAGAAAAAAGATAATAAGTACGAAGGAGCAGACGGCGGCGGAGAGGGGTAGGCAGTCATTGATGTGGAACCGGTCTTGAGTCGTCACTGGAACCGGCTCGTGACGGACAGGGATGAATTACTCACCGAAACGGTTTGGGAACTTGGTTGTATAGTTGTTACTACTGACGTTCGGCGTGCCGGAGATGCCGCGGGACCACTGCGGACACAATTATTGCTTCGAACTTCGAATAACTTTGTCATAGGCATGATAAAGTACAAAACTAGGTATTATATATAACTGAACAGCGCCTTCAAAGTTATTAAATCTGATTTAATTATCACCTATATTGACCTGTTTAACCCATTATTTGTTTACCTGACATTGGTCAATTTGGAAAATTTTGTAAAGTACTACTGAATACGAAATTAGACAAAAGCTACTATCTATACATACGGGTAAGTCGGTAAGCATCGTGTTACGAGTATTAAGCATTCGCCATTCCATTAATACAATTCGGTACTTAAGTACTTGTAGATATTGAAATGTCAATAAAAATATAAATGGCATTTGGCATTTAAGATTTTATCAGACAACGAATCTGCGTGTACAGGCGGATTCACAGATGCAAATACATTGTTCGGCGCGCCACTACAAATCAAAACAACAAACGCGCCGACAGGAGGTCCGATCGACATCGACATCGCGACAATCATCGATAATCGAGTATCGATACTCGCCAACACGAGGCGACAACCGGACGTGACGTCACGGCGTGTCCGTGCGTAAACGCGAGAATTTTAAACAACCTTTTGGTATATTGCGTTGTCTTGAACAGATGTCATTGGTACAAACAAACATGTCTCACTCTCTGACATTTTATTACAATGTGGATAAGGTTTAAAATGTTAAAATAAAAATTCCTATAAAAGATACACTTATTTAATATTCACACCATATGAAAAGTGCGTTGTTTAAAGGTCGTATTAGGTTTGGCACGCATGTACAATAGACAATAGTATGGGGGCCATGCATGGAATTCTATTTTTGCCTTCTTTGTTCTGCAATAGTTTCATTTGATGGTAATCACGCGAAATAAGGAAGGCCAGAATATTATCCTGGTCACAATCTGAAAGGTCAAATCCTTGAGGCTGATAGATAAAAGTAAAGATTCATTACCTAAGAATAACATTTTTCGAAAGTTTACCCGAATATGACACATTGAAATAAAACTATTTTACCCGATTCTATTGCGATTTATAGTCTGTTCCATGTTTAATTATTAAAAAAAAGAAAAGTCGTTTAATTTGTAAAACATTCTGAATTTAGAATGGAACGGTATAAATTCTACAGATAGAAGGAGAGCAAAGGAACAGCAGCATACAGCCAACGTACAAAACAAGGTCTAACATCAAAGAGCCGTCAGTACAGGCGACCTGTGCCTGTACTGTAGGTGAATTTAAAAAACTGTGAGTAGTACAAAGGATTTTCTAGTAAAAGCTCTTCCATGAGAAATTCCTACGTATTGAGTGCTTCTGTATTAAATTACTGTCCACTTGCAATTTATTTTTACCCGATCTATCGGTGAAGAGGGCAACGTTTCTAACATGTCAATGACGAGTGGAGACGATATTGATGAATTATGGTGCAAGTGCAAGTAGGAATCGAGACGATAAAGGGATTAAAAAAAATTGTTAAAAAATAGTACTTTTTCAAAAAGTTAGATTTTTTTTGTAAATACACATTATTAATATGTGACAACATAATTTATCAAAGAAAACTACATAATTATAATAAACACATCGTAGACGTGGCAAAAAAAACAAATAAAATGATAATTGACAGTAAATTTATTAGTTTTTAACATTAACGGGACTCACCGACGATACACAGTAATAAAATTAACTAAACAGTATCTTCTCAAAGCCACAATGCAGTCGAAGTACATTTTTATTTATTTTTTATCGCAAAACCATCGGAATGATGGGGGAAACGGAACGTAACGCCCTAAATACAACAGGCGTTTGGTAAGACACGATGGCACCTTATCGCAGTCAAGTGTGCGCCTAATTATATGCTCACAGTTCATAATACAACTTTCATTTAAGTACATTTCATTTGTATTTAAATTGAACGTATAAATTGGTCAAAGGAAAAAAAAAGCTTGAGTTTCGAGGAACTACTAATTCAGATTGATTTATAAATATCGATTACTTTATGATTATATTAGATTATGTAAATAGGTACCTCTGAAAATTACCGATTTGAATAGGCTGCGCCTGCGCATCTAGTGGCAAAAGTCATTTTATGCAACTGTGATTCTATCATTGCCGTTTTACTAAGCACATTATTATTACCTGTTTAAATTTCCATTTGTTTACAGACAGTATTTTTTTTTTGTAAAAAATACATTTTATTTTTACTCGAACTGACAGTTCTAAGAATGTTCTAAGTCCGCAGTACCTCATCTCAAAAAATAAGAGCAATGTCCTTTATATCAACCTTGATCTTAACTTTGTAAGAAAAAAGCTTCTCAAGTAAAACGAAAATTATCCGAAGGGAACGGAAATTCACCTAGACACTAACACACCGGAATAATCTGATCTATCGCCAATTTCATAAAAAATAATCGATAATCGAACAATTAACCGCAAATATCGAGTCCTTTGTTCAAAAAAGTATCGATACGACTTCAATCAAACAATACATACCAAACGATCCAAAGAAACCATTTCCCGCTATAAGTGTTACGAGCAATAAAAAAAGAACATTCAAACAAAAATACGAAATATATCTTCTGTTAAGGACATAAATCTATAACAAAAGGTAAGGGCGAGCTTTTGAGCTGTGTGTAGACCGTGCGAAAGGTATGGAGTCGATCGCGAATCGTCCGGCTCTCAAAAGGTATTGCTCGGGACAAATATCTTGGACCTAAAATGTGCTCAAAATATGCTCTATACGTGCAGTACACGTTTCTTGGGTGTCTTTTGAGGATAGCACGGGGTGCTACGGCGGTGGACTAGTTCAAATTCACCATTATAAAACAATTTAAAAGATTTAGGCCCAAGATACGTATCCCGTGGTATACACACTTTAGTTCGACAGAGTCGCATGTGAAACAGCTGCCTTTTTTGCTCCATTTTACCAGTTTGTGAGGCTGGAAATGCAACCATCTATAACTACAACATAATATATTATGCAGCAGTCAAAAGTTGTAATCGGTCAAAGTGAGAAACAACAGGCAGAAGTATTTTTAACTGTTGAGGTTAGTCCGTTAGTCGAAAGTTCGGTCCTTTTAGCTTACGAAAATATCAGTTTTTTATACCATTTAAGGTGGCAGTCAAGCACACGATCCACCTTAAGGGAAGTGGTTAGCGTGGCCTATGGTGCCGACCCTGTGAGAACCTTCACTGATGCCCTTCTTGAATGGTTTGGTGGTTATAAAATCAAAACCATGAAGGTTAATCTGAACTTTTTGACCTAGACTACTCAAGTCGGACTCGGAATCAGTTCGTCAAAACAAAAGTACTATTAACCAGTCCGTAATACTTTTACTGTCATTTTACTTAAAGTTAGCTGTTGAGAAATTTGTACTTAGCAATTTATTTGCTGTTTTTTTCCTAATAATTTTTCTTAATTACTATGATCGAGTCTGCGATTTTGACACCTAGTTAAAGGTTATTTTGGCCGATTATAAGTTTTTGCTGCAACATTTACATGTATTTATTGTTTCGTTCTACGGCCATGGGAAAGGTCCAGTGGCCCTATTAAACGGGTCGGATCAAAATAGGTACAGGTTTTGTATGCAATTTTATTGTTTTTTTTTTGTTTTATGATTATATTCCGATACTTAAGGATATTATTTTTTAATGTTATCTTGTTTCTGGAAAGGAATTTAGAGTTTTGTATAAAAAGATTACAAGATTTAACGTCTTTATTATTTTACTAGTGACGCGCCCCGGTTTTGTTCGGGTACAATTTGGTTGCACCGTTGTTCGAAGTTTAATTAGGATGAATTCTTCATTCGAGGGCAAATTTGGTGTCCGCTCCTATTTCTTTCCGTGGTTTGATTAATTTTGACTTTTATGACAGTAACTGCCATTTGATCCCAACCCCGGGTAGAAATTCTGTACCCGAGCCTCATCCGTCAATAGGAGATTCACCCGGATTTTATTTTGTACTATAATGAAGCCCGCCTAAATAAAATCGTTCAATACAAATGAGTTCTCTTTTTAATAAAGAGGTACCTAGTTATTTCAATTAATTGACTAATGGAAGCTCTCATCATTAATTAAATTAAAGGTCAAAGGTTCAAAGTGTTAGTATTTTTTTAATGTACGAGAGATAAGATATTTTGAAGGTCAATAGCCCTAAAGATTTCAATGTCTTTATATCCATATTAATGAGGAAATGCCATCTGACAGGAATCTTACCCCTAATAATTGGGACAAGGGCAGGTAAATGATCCATACCAACGATATTAAAGCTTTAGTCTCAGAGTCATGGGGGTCAGCTTCCGTAAAAGCCAGCCAAATGTATAGAAAGAGGAGAGGGAACACGGGCTCTAAATTACAAGCTTTAAATGGAACTGAAACTAACACTGTGATGATGATCATCATCTATTCTACTATTATAAAGCCCAAGTAACTCTGTCGTCGGTCTGTTTTGTCACGCCTAGACAGCTTAATAGACTTTTTTTTTTATATAGGACACGTCAATTTGACTTCGCCTCGCCTGATGGTAAGTCAAAAGTTACTTTGTTACTTTACGTGGTGTGATACTTCTTATTTCGGGAAAACAGTCATTTTCCGCGACATGAATCCCGAGTTATAGGTACCAGGAATACATAAATCCATAGCAATTAAAGTAAGGTTGGGTCCGCGGCACACGAACTACATCGTAACAAAATTATAGTTATTAAATTGTCACAATAAAACGTTTAGTCAATATTATCGTAAAGCACATTATAGTGAGCTGCTATAGTACGATGTCTGACTTTCAAATTCAAATTAAATTAGGTAATGTATAACGTTAATGTCAACAGATTATTATATTGTATCAATATCATTATACAAATGAGGTGATAAATTAAGAAATGGAGTAGGTATGTTTATATTTTATTACATTTAATATCTATGATAAACTATTTTTGTATGTATTATTCGTATTCTGTGCTGATTTGAATTTCGTGAAAGCTCAATGGTGCAGCGAATGCGAGTGCAACCGTTTATTCAATGAATTCGATTCCCAGGTTAGTTAAAAAGTATTATTGTGCTCTATTGCTAGAGTTTTGAAGTAAATAGTGCTTAGTTGGCGGTAATAGATTATATGGGGACCGGAAACAGCTGTTTTAGAATGTTTTATGTTCTCTGCCTATTCTTCCGGAATTTACATGCTTGAGCATATAAAGAAGATCGAGGTGTCTGTTCATATTCGAAAATACCTAAGCAGATTAACAGTGAGTACATACCTACAATTTTTTAATAGCCTAGATAAGTAAACAAGTATGCATAGGGTTAGAAAAATGCAACTAGATACCTATTTTAATCCTTTCAACGAATACTTTTAAAGTTCATTAAATGTTAATTACTATGATAATTTATTAAAAACATTATCAAATTTTAGTAACTAAAACTTTTTGAATACGTAATATTTTAGTAACATTTCATCACTTTCGGTTACCAATATCTTAGATGTCCATCTTTTCTTACTAACGTTATAAAATATTAGTTAATTGCTTTGTCCCTTTTCTCACGCAGTAAGGGATCGGCCTGATTTTTTGCACAGGGATGGTTTATGGTCCAGAGAACAACAGCATCCCATGGAACAATTGCATAGTGCCAATGGGATACCAGATTTAGTTTTATGTAGGCGGAACCATGTCGAAAAGCTCGTCTAATATTTCTTGGGAGGACAATTTACATTTTGAAATGCGAATTTCGAGTTTACACTAATAAGGGGGTAAATAAGGTGATAGTAAGTTGCCACTATAGGTTTATAGAATTTTGGGTGGGTGGTCCTTTATGAAGATTCAATAGGTGTTTTATTAGTCTATATGTACTACTAAGGAGGTAAACAAGTTGAGTTTAATGGAAAGCTTTCACCATAGCTTATAGGTAATTTGGTGATACTTTTTATGAAGATTTAAAAGGTGTGCAAAGTTTTACTTTTTATTTTTGGCGGGTAGTTCGAAAACAATATCCATGCAACAACCATGCTAATTTAGTTAGGTTTAACAATACTTAAAACCTTCTAAACTTCATAAAGGAATTTGCACATACAAATACGTACAAAATGGAATTTCCTAATCTACTTAACCTACCTGTCTATTTCCAGCTAGTATTAACATTAAGACCATATTTTTAAGTAACTCACATGAATATGTATTTTTTTTCTACCTTTCATTCTTTTACCTATGTAGGTAATTAAGCGCCAAAAAAAATTCTTAAAAAAGGAGTTTCGATACAAAAACCGTTAGGGGTTTTACGAAAATAGTCTACAGATACCACAAACCTACCTGTCATTATACCGTGATTTGCTAACATATCACAGATAATTGATTTCTTACAGTCCGCTCTCAGATTTGAGGAATCTGCGCCATAAGGGCTGATGGTCTCACTTTGTCGGTATTTTTTGCCCATCCCTTAGAAAAAAAAGGACCCTTGGGTATACTTTTTTTTGTTCAAAAGGAACCTTTTAATTAGAACCAGCCATAGTTTTTTCGGTTCGAAACTCGATTTGGAACTTATACCGAGAAATGACATACCTACCTACCTGGTTACATACGATAACAATAATATTGGTTTATTTTATGTACCTATTTGAACAAATATTGTATGGGATTGTTAGAAATACTACAAAAATATTCAAATCTACCAACTACGGCAAAATGTTACCAGTACTTGAAAACTTTTATTTTTGTACGTTTTAAGTAAAATTTAAGTAAACTAGCAAATGTATAATCTACATTAGTTTAAAAACAGAATAAGGCAGGCAACCTTCTACCTACATTGGGTCGCAATTAATAAAACGCAAAAGAAAACATCAGCGGGACGAAAGTTGCCCCGAGCGTGTGCCGCCTGCCGACGACGTATCAGAGCTTTTAGGGTAAATAAGACGTCTCAAAGTGAACTTGCCCACAGCAAACCACACCACAGACGAAAGATTTATACACACATATCTACGCATTATCTTCACGAGTACACAGTGCGGATATCGAAAGCGCAACAACAAATAAATCGAGGGTAAACAAACAAAAACAATGCGTGCTCAACGACTTTTTCGCTGGAATGCGAATATTTCGCTACGAAATCCTGTCGTCTGATGCTAGTAGTGATCGAATATAACCTACAAGCTCGCCGGTGAGGCACGTGCGCCCTTATGTAAGGGTGGCGCTGCCCGCTCGCGAACTGTCGCCCCGGTCTGGCGTGACACCGAATAACCTTTACAGCTGTTCGGTGCTCGCGAGCGTGGGGCGCACACCCGCTCCACAACAAGCGTGACATAGCAGCGGTAGTGGATCAACCGTACCTTGTCGTCCGACGATCTCGGCGACGTGTTCCGAGGAAGGCACCGGCACGCACTCCGTCATGTTCTGGGACTTCTTGGCGCGGTCCTCGGGCGGCGGCGCGAAGCCCAGCGGGCTCGCGAGCGGGTTGCTGGTGGGCATGCTCTCGCCGAGGCTCAACATGCTCAGCTCGAGCGCTAGCTGGAACGCGCGCTGGTCCTCCACCAGGCCGCCGCCGCCCAGGTCTCCGAATAAGCTTGAAGGCATTTCCACTTGAGAAGCAATTTTGTCTATGTTTACGAGAGGTCGCCCTCTCAGTCACTGGTACTAATAAAAATTGGGGTGCGTTCGATCGTTTCAAACGCCGCGTGTTGTCATGTGTAACGCACACGTGTGTCTGTCGCGCGGCGCGGTGCTGAACTGAATTGCCGGCCGGCGAGCGCACGCGCTCAGCGCGCCGGCGCGGGGTGGCGGGGCGCGGAGGGTGCCAGGGAGGGGGCGGCCGACTGCAGCCAGGGCGGGATGCGCCGCAGCTTCCGCCCGCCCTGGCCCGCCGTGCCGTGCCGCCGTGCCGCCGCCGTACCGTGCCGCGCCATGCCGTACGTCTACACCTTGCGCCGCCTGCCGCTCGCACTCAGCTAATTATTTCGAGATCACGTTCTATGTCGTAGTGCGCGCCGGTGATAACGACCGCGGGGGAAATTATACGCATTTATGGGACAACGTGGCTTTTTCGAGTTTGTTTAACTATGTGTTTAATTGACGGTTTAAAGATGAATGATGATGATTACGAAACATAATAGGTATTTTGGGCAATATGTATGTAATAAGTTTTAAGTAAACTAGGGCGTACTTATTTGGGAAAAATGGATAATTTAAAAAAATATAAATAAATGCGACAACAAAACATGGTTTCTTTTGTAGGACCTATTTATTGTATTGTAAAGTTTTTGTGTCTCTAAGGTGACAAACATAAATTGGATATAAGTATATAACGCCGTACTTTTCCCTCCCCGTAACCCTCTGTAGATGGCAACGCATGAGTGAAAATTCGGGAGTCGCAAGCGTTACCATGGTAACAGCTTAACATCAGATTGTACATTCATCAACAAAAGTGGTATAACATAATGGTAGTGGTAGATAGTTAAACTCCCGCTGCCGCGCCCGTTCGATTCCCGCTTCGTGCAAATATTTGCAAGCTTGAATAAGTAAATATTATTGGTATTGGCCTGGGTGTATCTTATCTATATATAATAGAAATGAAATACTAAGTAGCTAGTAAAGTATTTTCATATCAATTTTCTACCCCTAAACCACCCACTTGGGGATAAAATTTGGGGAAATGCTGAGTTGCTGACGCACGTGTACTATTGTATAATTATTTTGAACTAAAACAGGTACCTATATGAAATTTTGTACTGCTTCCTTCGAAAATTAGAGACTTCCATAAAAATATGCATATGTTTAACAGGTAACTAACCCCTATAGGTATGTACCTAATAACTTTACAGAAACGAATTAAATGAACACGTGGTGATACACGTGTTTATTTAATTAGTGTGTACCTTAGTTGAACTTACGCAATTTTTAATACCGTTTCAAAACTTTGTTGCTATCAGTTTCCTCAAAATTCAGCTAACAACGGAAATAAACATTTATCATGTACGAACTCAAGCGTTTTTTTTGTACCTCAATCAATTGAGTGCCTATTTACAATCAATTATACCCGGCATTTTAATCCACATCAAAGTAATGCTCTCTTATCAAAGTGTAAATATGTTATCAGTGGCGCCGAATTTCAAGGAATGGATGTGGTCATTGGTCATCTGACCCCATCTCCCGTCTGCGTCCGGTCAAGTCATTTGACATTACACGTGTTATTAAAATATCGCTGGTTAGTTTATGCACTCCTAGTACTTCTAGCAACTAGGCATTAATGCCTGGTAGTTCTAAAAAATATAATTTGATGTAGAATATTTATCCTACTTCTAAAACAACATGATCGCCTGGTACTTCTAAAAATTCGTTATTTACTTTCAAATTACTCTCTACCTACAAAACCCAATGGTAAGCGGTCACCGTAGTCTATGAATCCGCAACACGAGCGCCACTATCGAAGATGCTGCTCACTTGATAGCAAGCGGTTGCTAGAAATTTCTTTCGTAGTAAGGACAACATCTTGGAGCTCTCGAGAATCAACTAACTAAAACAACAGAAGATCTACTAATTTAAGAAATCTGTTGGACCTCTTTATATCGAAAGTAAGGTATACAACAAAAAATAATTTAGGTATACGAATAAATTATTTTGAAAAATAAACGTTTAACGGTTACTGACCCAAATCGAATCAATCTTTGCAAAATCGTTTTTGCGCGATATTAGTGATCGATACGGTGATATTGGTACAAGATAAGATACTGATAACAGTGTTAGAGAAAATTGAGAATATGGTAATTGATAATGTTAGATAACGCGTAGCCTACCTTTGCTAATCGAATCCTAGTATGACACGCAAATCGTTCGATATGCACAATGAATTTGTCGCACGTCCCATACGTGTCTAACTTTCACTTAAATTACCACTATGTATGTATTTCTTCTACCCTAGTACACGTACTGTGCAGAACTATTCATACTATGATGCTGCTTAAAATAGTTGACCACAGGAATTACTGCGGTGCACGTGCAAGACACAGTGTCAATGAATCAATCAATCAATAATTAGCCTATCACAGTCTGGACATAGGTCTCTCCCAATAAGCGCCATGTTTGCCGATCCTCCGTCAGACACGGTGTACATACCACCCCACAAAATATAAAATCAAGAGGAAGTGGCCTGAAACTCGGTAGTTAGGAAACTAGTATCGCCAAAATATCACACATGTTATAACCACAAGCCGTTGCTAAGAGGTTCTTGGCTAAATTGTAACCGAGGGTTAGCGCATTGCATCCACAGTTTGTACCTACTTTGGGGTTCGCTCTTCTGCTCTTTCTCTAGGTTTGGTTCATTTTGGTGACCTCTTATCCACGAGTATAGTAACCGGTATATAATTTAACCCTAAGTAGCGGGAGAAACGAGACCACTTCATGTTACCTCAAAAGGCACCCAAAAACACGCTTAAGAGTATATTTTGTGACGTGAATGGGATCAAGATATTATGCCGTTAACTATACACTGTTATTAGCTTCACCTGTTCTAATTAATTCATTATGTATGTATGTCTACGCGCGTGCCGGCATTCATGTCCCATGACATGAAGGTATGTAAACACATGTCTTTATAATCAAATTTAACCAACTTTTAATCGTCGTATCGATTTAAATTTTGTTAGCATGTGACATCACATCCGGATACGATAATGTGATACTATCGAACTGATGTTATGATAGAGAAACATATGGACAGTAACACTCTTCAATGGCTAGTATCAAATCCTTTAATTAAGAGCCTTTTAAATGCTTTTCTACCGACATACACACATTTTAGGACTCAGTAAAAGCGTGCCTTCTTGTGTTTCAAACTATTATAATAATTATTAAGACCATTATGCGTTCTTCATGAATACACCTGCCTTTATTTAAATAAGAAACATAAAATGTGCATGACTTCGCCTCGTCTGATGGTAAGCTGAAGGCAAAGACTCGGAAAAGAGGATTACCATTATAGACGCGTACCAGTGGCACTCAGCTTGACGGCCTCATCAGATGCATTTTCAGGACCCGGGACTGTAGGGGGAGGTTATTGGGCAGACAGCAATCTTTTGTAGGAAGCGACTGCCATCTGATCTCCACAACCCATTGCCGATATCGAAGTACTAGTTCTAGAACTAATTGTCGGTCCTTTTACTATCCATGACGAATACCATAGTAACAGTAACACATACCATAGAGACAGATGATGGCTTAACATGCTCCATTGCAGAATGGACACCCATCCTAATTCTGACCTGGTCTACGAACCCCTCATATATCTCGATAGTATGTTACTCTAACCAAGTAAGATCGTTAACAAGTTTTGCAACTGCCGGGGCAATTACGATACAGGCTCGTGTTAAACAGTTTACTTGCCCCGTCCCACTCGCCCTTCTCATTCGCCCCGCTTGTCTTACGTGCGGATGTATTCGTGTGTCGTATCGTAGGGTTATTGAATCACCCTCTAATGGGTCCATAGTCCATTATGGATTACGAAGAGCACACATTTTTGTTTTTCCTGGTAAGTTGTCTACCGTGGTGGTCCGTGGTACTGCGTTCGACTAGAATGTCAAAGATCACAGGTTCGATTCTCGTTCCATGTAAACATTTTTATGTATAAATGTGTCGACTTGCATTAATTTGGGCTTTAGTAATATAATATTATATTGGATTTGCGTGTTTCTAATCTTTCTAATATATATAAAATCAATGCCACTTTTCGTTATTAGCTGATAACTCAAGAACGGCTGAACCGATTAGGCTAATTTTAGTCTTGAAATGTTCGTGGATGTCCAGGAAAGGTTTAAACGTTGAGAAAATAGGTGCAGCGGGAACGGTAAGAATATGGCGGTACGAAGTTCGCCGGGACAGCTAGTTTTGTATAATAAGCATTTATTTACGAAAAAAATATGTTTATCCACAAAGCCACAGATGATGCTGTGTAATACAAATCCTAAAGTTTTTTTTGTTTAATTTACTATTTTATGTATAATACGTTTAAGGGCTACAATGTTACATTAATGTTTTTTTTAAATTTCAATTAATATATCTTACTTTATTTTCACCTCTTCCCTTTCCTTTTTCTCAAAAAATAATTTTTATTTTTATTGATTTTACATCACTATTGCCGTAATCTTAGTCAGTCACAAGGAATTCTTAAACCAGTGATTGCAATTTAAATTAAGAAAGGTCTTACATTATACGGATCCCTAACTTACCCATTAATTTATGTGGAACCTGTCAAAGCAGCTCAGAAACGATCGAATGTGTTACTGGTGCGTAAAACCCATAGTTCAAACAAACTACAAAGACAGACTGGCGAACGACCCACTTGCAGCAATAATAATCAATCAAAACTTAGTTCAAAACTATTCATTTACTATTTTATAAATATCTAGTCCTCCGGTTCCCTGGTTGCCTGGAAACGTATTCGTGAAAAAAATCTTATAACCCGAATACAGTACTATCTTCATTGACGCGAACGCGATAAAAATATTTAAAAATGGTTACGAACCATCTGAAGCGCGTTGTTTCAAAATACGCTGACCACAAACCACTCTGGTTACGCCGCCGGCCACGTTGGCTACGCTAGCTACGCCGCGCGCGCCACCGGATGCGTGGGCGGCGTGACTAGAGTGGCCAGCGTGGTTGAGAGACCTGGGAATCTTCAAATCTAAAGAGTATAGATTGTTTTCAGGCCAGCGGATTGCATCCTCGACTATAATTTATTAGCACCACTATTTATAGGTGAGAACTATCTCATCTAAATAGTAAGTACCTAGTATTTTTTTATTTTGCCACGGTTTGACTACTAGGTCAAACGCTGAAAAAAAATTGTATATAGTACATAATACAATTTATACAGTCCATTTCATTCATACATACATCACCTCAACATTTTGGTCCTTCGAGCAGGATATTAACGAAAGAAGATGTAAATAGTGTTTTTGTTTATTCACATACTAGAACAAATTGATGTATGTTACACTAGTGTTATTATCATTATCAATAATTTTAGTTCAGTAAATTAATTAAATATTTAATAGTATGTTACTAAGTCAGTAAGTCACTATAATATATGTTTATTTACCTCACTACCGGCGATAAGTGTTAAAACTATACTAAAAAACTTATTAAGAGAGAAAATATTTACATACATAACTCATAAAATACCTCCACGTCATATTTAGTTACCTTGAAGTATATTTTAGGACAATTCAGCTACACTAGAAAATACGTCTATAAAATTAAGAATAAATTAGAATGGTACATACTTTTAATAATAATGGTTTAAGATCCGCATATTTTTAATAAGTAATAGGAAATCATGCTGTATAATTTATGTAACACCTCACGCTATGTAAATATACTGCCAAGTATATCTTAACACACCCAAAAAAATCGACTACCCTTCAACGCTATGACCGCCTGGTACTCGCGTATATATTTTTTTTAATTTTCGACTTTATTCCGTCATAAATAAGATTGTCCGCATAGCTAAAACAGGGTCTGTAGTGAAACTGGGTCGCCGGGGTTATTGCCCGGGCCACAAAAATAAAGGGTAGTTGTCGATATTCCAAAGTTCGTTCTATAATAAGCTTTCTGTGTTATTTTACGGTTATTCTTTTGATTGCCGTAGCGTATTATCGGTTATCTACTACATATATGATAACCGTAATTATCCGGTTACACGTATAATAGTACGAGTATATCTAAGATTTTATCTTCTGAGGGCTACCCGTAACGACAGCCATAGATGTCCGTATGGCAACCGGGACCGTGCTCTCCGAGGCACGGAAAGACACAGACGAATGCAAATAGCCATAATATATATTCATGCATACAAATATTTGCACTAAGCGGGAGCCGAACCCGCGCCTCCTGTGTAACAGACGCTTTCGCTATCGTCACGACACGAGGCTGTGGCGTGGCGAAGTGCCATCAATCAACAGTATAAATATAGTCCTCATTCGTCAATGTGCAGTGCCCCGATCATGAAAAATATTAATTCTTAATGTAAGGCGTCTGTTAGACAGAAAAAAAAAAGTTGCTTCGTCTAAAGTACTCTAAACGTTCCTGGCGAGAATTGGCTCGCATTTGAATATTGTTAGTGTCCTTCTAAACAGAATTTTCAAGTATACATACTTATATACAATCACGCCTTTATCCCCGGAGGGTTAGGCAGAGGTGAATTAACACCCATATTTCACCAATCATTGTATTAGGTCCCGCGTAATAGGGGGTGAGCCTATTGCCGTTTTCCGGGCACTATTGTGAATAAATAGAATTTTCAAGGAATATAATCGTATTTTGACATCGGTGTTAAGTCACTTGCGAATCTCGTTATAATCCTAAGCGAGAATTTAGTATTTGCCTGTGTGTGTGTGTGTGTGTGTGTGTGTATGTTAACACTTTGATACAATAATATTATGGCGATTATTGCTAGTGATACTCGCGTACGATTTTTCGGGCCGAAACTTACGAGAACCTCTCCCCGTCTAAATTACGCCTAAACGTATTGAGATAACGAAGCATTGCGATTGGCAGGCTTCGCAGGTTCACAGTAGGCAGGCGGCCAATCGCAATACTCAGTTCTCCCGATACCTTTCCCTTGCGAATTGGAATATTTTCTCGGGCTCGGGCACAGATGATGTTACTTTGGGTTAAGTAACCCATTTCAATTATTTAATTACTAGCTGTTGCCCGCGGCTCCGCCCGCGTGGAATTCGGATTCCGGTCCAACTTTAATGTATGGAAATCTGCCCGATTTATTGACATTTATGCTCACTGCTCCGCTCCCTTTAGTAGTAGCGTGATGTTATATAGCCTATGTTACTCCCAGATAGTGTAGCTTTCTATAGGTGAAAGAATTATTGAAATCGGTACAGTAGTTCCGGAGCCTATTCATTACAAACATACAAACATACAAAAATAGGTACAAATCTTTCCTCTTCATAATATTAGTGTAGATTTAAATCGCCTTCCGGTATGAGTTTTATGGCTCGCAGTTCTAAACGAGCCTGTGGTTTATATGATTTCTAAGAATTGGTTTGAATGTTGATAGGTTCGAGACACCTCGGTTCGTAATTGGTTAGATTAGATCTTAGTTAACATGTTACAAGGATGGTCGTAAATGGAGTCCCATTAATAATATATTTTTTATGGACTTTGAGAATCAGCTGCAGATTTAAGTGACACTAAACAGATATAGTTTTTATACTTTTGAAATTTTGAAGCATTTGTATACTGACTATTCACATCGATAAGGATAGAAAAAAGTTAATACAGAGGCAGGTGGATAGGGAATGATCGCGGGTTTGAGTCCTACCTGAGCTGTATTCAATTTTAATACTAATTGAAATTACTATAAGATTAAAATAACAAAGAAAACACTTTTTCACTTCGCTGTGATTTGTGAGAGAGTATTGAAACTGAATAATATAGGAATTAAGATCGTGGCCGCTACGCAGGAGGCACGGGTTCGATCCCCATTCAGTGCAAATAGTTGTATGCATGAATATGGGTATTTGCATTGGTCTGGTCGTGCCTCGGAGAGCACGTTAAGCCGTCGGTCCCGGTTGCCATACGAACATCTATGGCAGTCGTTACGGGTAGTTGGAGTCCTAAAAAGTTCAACAACTGGACTAACTGCAATGCTTCGATATCACTGAATATCGCTATTGGGTAATGAAGGTCAGATGGCAGTCGCTTCACGTAAAATATCGAAGTTCAGCCAAATTCGCAGTTAGACTGGTAAAGCGGACCACAGACTCCGAGGTGAAAGCTTCGGATGCGACTGGGATTAACGCTAGAATGAAGATGAATATAGGAATAAAAGAGAGGATGTGTGTCCAACCAACCCAACTCCCAAGTAATTACTGATTGATGAACAAGGTTCTGATGCAGGCTTTGCTTTGGCAAGCGCTCCTGTATTGATGAGAGAAGTGTGCCTTAGCGGGCTCCGGGTTTGTAAGCTGAAAAATATACAGTACTAGCTTTTGCCCGCGGCTCCGCCCGCGTGGATGTCGGTTATCGCGACCAAACATAGCCTATGTCCTTTCTCAAGGTCTAATCTACCCCTACACCAAATTTCATCAAAATCGGTTCAGTGGTTTAGACGTGAAAGCGTAACAGACAGACAGACAGAGTTACTTTCGCATTCATAATATTAGTATGGATACGGATATGGATAAAGAACTTCTCCTTTTTTAAAGTTGGTTAAATATAAGTATAACATGGCCTTAGCCTAAGCAAAGCAACACACTATCAAAAACAAAACTAGTTTAACCTAGATCGGCTGACGAGCGAGGCCTTCCTCTCTAGTTTTTGAGTTCTAAGAATAAAAACTGACCTAGGTTGTTTCGTAGAACTATTTTAGATTAGACTGAATAATTACATGTATTTACAAACTAACATGCTCGCAGACGTACAAATTGCTCTACGTTCTTACAGGGTCGGCAGCACGAGTGTGACTACACTAGTGTTGCACTCGCCCATAGGCCACGGTAACCTCTTACCATCAGGAGGGCCGTGTGCTTATCTGCGACCTAAGTAGTATAAAAAAAATGAGAGTATTGTATACATTCATTTTATATTCACGCCTGTAAAATCCCTGAAGGGTTAGGCAGAGGTGTGTCAACACCTCAGATTACAGAACAACATTTGTTCTGTATTCTGTTTCTCAGGTTAACACCCAAATTTCGCCAAGTATGATTTTTGTTTCCATGAAATAGGGGGTGGCATGCCTATAGCCATCAAGCGGTCATTATATTTCCTACTGATATTATAAATGCGAAAGTGTATCCAACTTTTTCTGTTTGTCTGTCTGTTACGCTTTCACTTGTATGCCACTGAACCGATCGCGATGGGTACAGAGATGGACTAGACTAGAATCATGCGCGATCCCAGAGGGGGAGTCACAGAGGACATGACCCCCCCCCCCCCTCCCAATCGTGCACGTCTAATTGATGCCAAAAAGGATTTTTTTAGGCTGCGACCGCACCTGCACTGCAATTCACTAAGCGAGCACAACGATGCGACAACGATGCGAGGCGCAACGTAGATTGTCATTGGTCAGATTGTATCACGTCATTGGAAATCGACCAATGACAGTGTCTATCGCGCACATCGTTGCGACTCGCATCGTTGTCGCATCGTTGTGCTTGTTAGTGAATTGCACAGCTGACTATGAGGTCAAATGGAGCTCGTTGTTTGAAAGAGGGTCTAATGCACTAAAGTAAAAATAAAATCCAAGATTGAGGGTCCAATGGATCATATTTATAGATAAGGTCGAATTTTGAGGGTCCAGTAGGTACGTAGCCGACTAGAGCTTAGGAAAGGACATAGACTATGATTGGTCGCTATAATCGATATCCACGTGGACCGAGCCGCGGGCAACAGCTAGTACATATAATACATCTCTCTTATATCGTACTTCTAATGCTGTGCCGCGTCCTTCAAGACAGCGATTCAGACAACCGTAAAAGTTGGATAAAAAAAACTGTATTTCACGTTCCTTTGTGCGTCTCCTCAAACTATACATTCGGTTATATTTATTTGTATAAGTTGATCTATTTCGTGTAAGTACAGCACAATGCGAGCCCAATCCCTCAATGTGGATTTCTCTTCAATACATTGCATTCACTAGCACAGTTGCTTGACAAGGGTGACCAAGTTTTCCGTAAAATTGAAATATCTGGAGGACAAAATTAAAATGATTGTTACAGTAGGTTATCCAACAGTTTTCCATCGTCATGTGAACATTTTAACATCTTCATCTTCTTTTAAATATGTCGTCGAATATGCAAATATAAGACCTAATAACCAACAAAGCCCCAACAAAACAAAGCAGGTTTTACATACTACCAAAATTTGTAGCAAATATGCTAATAATATGTATAACGAGAAAGGGTGACTGACTCGCTAAATTCAGTTCAATCAAATATATGATCTAATTCATTGGTGAAGGGTTCATACAAAACGATTCCCACCGTATTTTCACGAGCCCCATTTTGTTAGAGCATGAGTCAAATCTATTAGTTAATTCGATTTTAATCCTACTTCCTAGTCCTAGTAATATTAAAGGTATAAATGTGAAAGATTGTGAAGATTTTTGGATGTTTAGAGGTTACTCAATGACGTAATATGGTGGAATACTACATAGGCTACTTTTTATCCTAGGTTCCCATAGGTTGTGGGATCGGAACATCAAAAGCTGGTGTTCTTCTAATTATTGTCATATTGATTTTTTTATAAACATGTTAGTTATATCCGGATGACTATGCAATTATTTGGTACTATGAAACTGATCTCATAATGGAGCTAGGCGGCGCATGGTGGAACTACCTACCCCTACCTACCTACAGTCCCGGGTCCTTTAAGCGGGGCGTGAAAAAGCATCTGATGAGGCCGTCAAGCTGAGTGCCACCATTGTAACATGATACGTGTCTGTAATGGTGACCCTCTTTTCAGAGACTTTGCCTTCAGCTTACCATCAGGCGAGGTGAAGTCAAATTAACGTGTCCTATATAAAAAAAAAGACCAGTCGAACAACAAACCTCGCACAAGTGTTACATGTACTTTGGCTTGGTATTAAGTACTTGTAGCCAACTTTGTCTACAAATACAAATATACATTTTTTCGTAATCCTGTCGATTTATATTAACAGAGTACAGATCGATAGAAGGACACTTCCTTCTATGTTGTTGTTGCCATACGAACATAGCCTGGTGGATAAACGGTATCTATAGTATTAGTAACATTCTCCAAACTGAATAGGTACTTATTAGATATCCTAACAAGTTAACTGCGCAACAGCCCACCTCGATTGAACCGTGAGAACTGTCCTTGTTAATCAACAAAACATGCCCTCCCTACCGTTCATAGCGTCTCAAGTTCAAGAATAAGTACACGGCGAGACAACAATGAGAACAAGCAGGTAGTGATTTTTTTTAAAGGCCCTTTCAGACCATCTGCTCAATACGCCGGATAGCAGATGCGAGACGGGCTTTGTGTATTATTTTTTTTGCCATTTACACAGTTCTTTGAAAGTCGACCGATGTTAAGATAAAAACGGATGCGTCTACAGACGTTGTAGGTTGTATGAAGAATCGATTTTTGAATATTGCAAATAGTATCCGGTTTTCTTGAAATGCACTATTTTGTGCGTTTTGTACGCATCCCGAACATTAATTATAACGATTATTTATTGTATTTGGACCCGTGCCAACATGGCGGAACGACAAGACAACGAACCTTTGTGTTTAGTTGCGTCTGCTTGCTCTGATTCAATCTTGGTACTTTTATCTGGGTATTTACTTCCTGTCACGGACTTAAATGGCCAGGAACTACAGTTCCTTTGCCAACCTAGTTGTTAGTAAATGTGCATACTGTGCGTAAGGTGGGCGTGATCAGGCGTTGTGTCAATGATCATACTCGTAGCTTCTTAAAGTTAACGTAATTAAAACTTCGACTAAGTGATTACAGGTTTTTGACACCTCCTCCTTCCATGCCAATCCCAATTGCATTGCTTGAAAGCTTGAACTTTGAAGCCCATTGTTTCAAATCATTGGTTTGTTAACCCTCTCTTCCCTCTCACAATCCATACTAATATTATAAATGCGAAAGTAACTCTGTCTGTCTGTCTGTCTGCCTGTCTGTCTGTCTGTTACGCTTTCACACCTAAACCGCTGAACCGATTTTGATGAAATTTGGTATAGGGGTAGATTAGACCTTGAGAAAGGACATAGGCTATGTTTGGTCGCGATAACCGACATCTACGCGGGCGGAGCCGCGGGCAAAGCTAGTTGTGTATATTATAGCTTTTACGAGAGTTACTGCCGTCTTATCTAGTGGTTCCTACCCTAAAAGGAGTTTGAATCAAAGCTATATTTCACGGATTACGGATATTCGCGTAAACTTCGCAAGATCATCCTCATCCATCAGTCAGCACGTGTACCGGCTTCCTACCGGCTGTTACCTACTAGGCGAAATGAGCTTGGACCCCTTACACCTTTAGTACTCCTCCGACATACGTACTTACATACGCAGTACTTGAAAGTCAACCCCAATAATGATATTGGAAATATACTTTTATTTGAACTTATTTTCGTCTCGCGAATGATGTTTGATGTTTTCTACGCCTTTGGAAACCATATTTGGAAATAACGAATCAATATGATTGGTGTGAGCTTAGAGAAAATAATAATTTGCTATTTCGGTTTTGTAAAGCGTATGAGCAGTGAGCACGTGTCACTTCAAAATGCTCCAATTAGAGTGTTATTTTTAAAATTATCTTTTATAAGTAAGTAGGTCACCTTTGACATTTTTTATCTCATTTTCTGGTAAGTTAGGTAGGTATGTACAGACCATGATATAGGCATCAATCGGTAAAGTTCGCCCACCCAGAGATTCTCAACAGCATCAGCATCAAAGGCAGGCCGCAAACACTCCCAGTGTTTGCGGCCTGCCTTTGATAGATTCCTGAAGCTACATGAAGCGTAATGAATCTATCAAGTGCACAGCACACCTGCGGAAATATATTATATTACTATCATAGATAATATATAGTCTAGCCAAATCCGCGGTCATTACTGGTAAAGCGGACCCCAGACTCCGAGGTGAAAGCTTCGGATGCGACTGGGAATTAACGTTAGGATGAAAAAGAAGTTAAGAAAATTATTTTAGACAATATAGGCCCATGTTGTCTAAAGTATTTTTTTTTAAATTTTATTGTTTGGATATTACTGGTCTAAGTATATTGTTAGTTTTGTTACTATTTCTCTTTACGCAGGTAAAGATGTACAGTCAGTAACAAAACTAGCTTATCTAAGAATATTGTATTAAGCATGTTGTTTGTTGCATTATCACCCAATTGCGTTAAATAACAAAGGATTTGTTGCGTTTTTACCCGAATATTGATAAGTGAGTATTTCGGTACAAAAAAAAAACAAGTACAGGTGAAAAGAAAAAGTGTTTCAAAATTTATCAGTCTTTATTAAGATTTTTTTCTCATTTTGGAGAATGAACTCACCTGCAAACCTACACGATGAGACTCTAATATCTTGGAGTTGGGCGATCTGCTTGTAGTCAAGTCGTAAGAAGAAGAGTATGTGGGACCCGGGATGCGAAGAATTAGCCGCAAATGCAACCGAGAAGAACGCTAAGGTGATGATGATGATGATGTAAGAATGGATCAGTCAATGGTTGTTTCAGGGATTGGTTTAATGCTTATTTCCTGTGGGTGTCTGAAACAGGAACAGTATTACAGGCGGGCGGAGTCACTAGTACCTACAGCAACAGCATAGTACATAAATTAGTATTTGAAACATAAATGGATGTAGGTATTATATCGCTTTACCAGTCTAACTGTGGATTTGGCTGGACAGGACTTCGATATTTTCTGTGAAGCGGCTGCCATCTGACCTCTAAAACCCAATGGTGATATTAGGCGATATCGAAGCATTGCAGCTAGACCATTTTATTTAGTTGAACTTTTTAGGTCTTTAAATACCCGTAACGACTACCATAGATGTTCGTATGGCAATCGGGACTGACGGCTTAACGTGCTCTCCGATTCACGACCAGACCGATGCAAATACGCGTATTCATACGTACTAATTTTGCACTGAGCGGGGTTCGAACCCGCGCCTATTCGTAGAGGCCGCGTTCACTACCGCCATGCCACAGACGCTGTTATTACATAACTAACATTAAATAAATAGATTTGAAACATAACGAAAATAAATACCAGTTTTAAATAAATTCTTTTCTTTTTTAAATAATTTAAAATGTTTTTTTTTTAATTTAAGTCATTAAATAATTAAATTTGGTATTTATTTTCGTAATTTTTTTCTCCGAAACTACTTTTGTTGCCGACTGTACTTTCCCACCTAAGCACAAACGCTTACCTGCATAGGTCATTTAACTAAGCCCTGGCTTTGTTCTGGCAGTTATTTTATTTCAAAATACTTTTTAGCTTTCATACACTTACCTGTATATTTTAAAATGTTATTGAATATTTTCATAATTCTATAGTGCTGTTCATGGCTACGATGTTTACCTGTATTGATAATAAAATATCGAATTACTAACGTTTGCTCGCAGCTTCGCTCGCGTTAATGTATTTTCTTCTTGTGTAGCTATTTACAAAGAATGAACCATACTTTTAGACTTAACCCAATAAATAGCCTTTTGAGATTTGCTAACAATGTTAACAGGGGTGAGGGAGGTGAGTGCCTAGGCAACCATAATAGCGACTGGCAATATCAGTCATATTGTAGTCTGTGATGATCACAAACACATGAAAAATTTGAATATGGTCTGTATATTTTGCTATCGGTGGTCCTCTTGGTGCCAAATTTAAGCAGCAATCATTGAGTATCAATGTTATTAATATCGATACAGTCGTTTCTGTGCAATGAGTACCTACAAAATAAACTTACTTTACTTTACTACCGATACGTTCTTAATTACACCTCTTTTTACCTCTCCAAGGATATCCAAGCATAAGGTACATTTTCAAATTAGTCCAGTAGTTTTGAATTTATTCGTCACACACAAAAATACAAATAATATTATAGTATAGATACAGTATACCTAGTATAGATAAATACATGTTTGTGATTTAGTTATCTTATTTTTAAAACAATACCACAGACAATAAACTAAAACGGAAAATTCAAAACGTAATCTGTATTCGTACAATAACGGTTTTTTTAAATCAGTTCACATGATGAGTTTCAAAAAAAATAATTCTTTGGGTCCACAACCTTTGAGGGTTGGTTTCTTGAACGGAGGGTAGCGACCCCTTTCTGGGCCGCGGCAGCTGGCTGAGGTCAAAGACCTTTGCTAATATCGTCCGGTCATAAGTAGGTATTATTTCCTTGTTCACGAACTTTTGGTACTAGGAACACAGAACTTGGAAAATTAATGTGTCTCCTGTATGTATTAGGAAAATATTTGTTCACTTTCTTTTTTTTTTCTTTTACATTAAAAAAATATTAGCAACCGAAATTACTAATAGTCTCTCTAATCCCTCCAGCTAAGCTAAATTGCTTATGTTAGGAATGGGTTCACGGCGCGGCGGTAGTGTAATGGCCAGGATTGGAACCCGGGACCTTTCGATCGTAAGGCCGATTCCTTAACCGCTAAGCTACGCTTAGGTTTCAGTAGTGAGCGTGACTAGTGTATGAGTTGTTCCGGGTTCGAATTCCGGTTGAGCATCACTCTGTCGGTGACAGTGAAAATATAGTTGATGAAATATTGTGTAAATACACTTCTGCCTTCTCCTTATGGATATGCAGGTGCGAGAATATCTATAAGTAAAACCACTTTATACTTTAACCAAAGTAATAAAAATCGTAAAACATGAACTGTTAATTTTACTCAAATCTCTACGGAAATCAAGTCTGTTTAGATCCAGAACTTATATATTAAGCTTTGAAGGATGTTTGAAAGTTCATTTCAAACATCTTTTCTTGGCAGATACCTACGTCCTATAAGGATTCATCATCATCATCCTCCGATCCTTCCGCCCAACTCAGTTAGTCAAAAATCAGTAGGTCATGAACTCACTTGGTTAAGAACATACACCGCTTTTCTTCTCTTTTATGTGCGCATATTATATCAACCGAAAAATAATTCATACTAATATTTTAAAGGCGAAAGTAACTGTCTGTCTGTTAAACCTTCATGCCTAAACTACTGAACCGATTTTGATGAAATTTTGGTACAGAGATGGACTAGAGCATGGGAACGGATATACCTTTGTTACTTTTTAGCGGGTTAAAGGGGTTCAAATAGGGGATAAAAGTGTGTGTGAACTTTCTTCATTTACGAGATAACTTGACGAAAGGTACACAGATAGATTAGAGCTTGGCTATGGTTATGTCATATCCACACTGGCGGAGCCACGGGCAACAGCTAGTTAAAATACATACATACACATAATCATGTCTTTGGCCAGGAGGGTTAGGCAGAGGTGCAATAACACCTACATTTCACCAATCATTGTATTAGGTTTCACGTAATGGGGGTGAGCCTATTGCCGTTATAAATAATACTTAGTTATTCAAAATTTCAAATACTATGTTTTTAAGAACTTTTAGAAGATGAGATAGGATGTATTTTCAATTTCAAATGTCATCATAACGTTTAACAATCTTAAGATAGGTTGTATTCCTAAAGTCACGGCTGAAATCTTTACATGCGTAGTAAACTCACGTCTGCTGGCATTTTCTATAATCCTTATTTTATAGCTATTGTTATTTAACGCCTCTGTGGAGCTGTGATAGAGCGTTCGACTGCTTCGTTGGAGGTCGTGGGTTTGATATCCGAACAGTGCAATATTTGTATGCAATCGTCTTCTTCTTCGTTTAAATTCAGTGATGGCTTCTGCTATCCAAAGAATCACTGCAATTTCGCCATGCCATAAATCTGCCCCCCTAGACAAGTGACAATTCGTTGCTCGGCGTATGATGAATAGAATGACTAATGTATAGGATTTGACGTTTTTGACATTCGTTGACGCCTGTCATATACGTCAAATCCCATACATTTGGCATTCTATTCAATCATACGCCGAGCAACGAATTGCCACTTGTCTAGAGGGGCTGGTCGTGCCTCGGTCGTCGGTCCCGGTTGTCATGCAAACATCTATGGCAGCCGTTACGGATAGTCGGAGGCCACGAAAGTCCGACTAGTCTAACTGCAGGATTTCGATATCGTCAATTGGTTTTGGAGGACAGATGGCAGTCGTTTCACGGCAAGTATCGAAGTACAGAAGAAAAGGCTCAGAGAATGATGATGTTTGCAAAACGAAAGACTCTTGTGTGAGCTTGCTTTTACAGATGATTTATTTTAACTAACACTGGATATTACCTATTTACTAAACTGAGCTTTCATATATTTTACTCAATGAACATCGAGTGAACTGCGGGTCTAAAAAGGCGACATTGAGCGATCCCGCTAAAAACGAGTAACTTTATGAATTCCTCTATGAGTATTTATTACAGTAGTATTTGACATTATGTACAATCGGCGGTCTTATCGCTGCTCTGATCTCTTAGATTCCAATAAAATTTGTATAACGGTTACTTATAATATGAGCATCAGAATAATCACAATAAGTAATTTACTAAGCAGATTCCAATTTCGTGTAAATATCGCCGCATGACAAATACTATCCATATACGATTTTTTTTACAGATTCCAATAAAGTGGCCTTTTTAGAGTTGCTGAACGCAGTTCAAACTGAATTGAACGCGTTTAATATTCATCGGCGAAACCTAACCTCAGTGTATAATTTTCTTACGATTCAAACAGAGCAGTACAAAAGGGGCCATTATTAACTACTACTTAAAAAATATTAATGTGATGCAAATCTAGTTAAAGGGTTGTAAAGGGTGTTCACGTTCCCAAGAGCTACTTATGAGAGGCGCAAGTTAAGGATAGCAGGTCTCCTTTAGTAACGGTTCTAAAACCGGTTTTAACCGAACAGTCAATTTTGTATGAATGAATTAGGACGGCGAGGACGGTCGGGGGTCGGGGCACAGTGTGCCTATAGCCTAACCTAAAGGACAGACTGGTCCTTTGCAAAAAAATATTGTAAGAGATTATAGATTCATACATAGAATGTGTGATGTGATGAGAGTTATAAACGTAGGCTGATGTAGGTGCTGCATAAAATCTATTCATATTAAATATATAGATAGATAGGTACTCTTTATTGCACACCAAAGATGAGATACAAAAAGAAGACAGTACAAGTACATGGTAATGAGTTTACAATTGGCGGTCTTATCGCGTTTAGCGATTTTATTTGTATAAAGATTATTACAATCGAAATTATTTCTATTCCCTCTAATCCCTCCAGCTAAACTAAATTGCTTGTGTTAGGAGTAGGTTCACGTCGGTAGTGTAGGATTCGAACCCTGAACCTTTCGATCGTAAGACAGACTCCTTAAGCACTAAGCTACCGACGCTTCATTTCTCCAATCGATTTCTTTGCATAGTGTGCGGCATCAGAGAAGAGTAACAATATGGTTATAATCGATTTCGAGCTTTTTTATATAGGACATGTCAACATGACTTAACCTCTCCTAATAGTAAGCTTAAGGCAAAGTTTCAAGAAGGATGGTCAACATTACAGACACTAACAATGTTATATGGTGGCCCTCACCTAAAAGCACCCAGGACTGTAGGAAGAAGGAAACTCGTGTGGAATTCCAACAGATTATTCTTTTTATAAAATAAATCTCAATAGAATCCATTAAAATTAGTTTTATTTCAATAAGTAAGTAACATTCACGTAAACTTTCAACACTACTACAATCATCTTTTGAATACAAATAATCCAATAATTGTTTCATCCCTTCTGCAATTCATCCCCTGTGGGAGGGAGGCGGTGTACAAAGTTTGTATCGGTGGGCACAGTCGCGTGCAACACTTAGTTAAAGTAAAGGAACCTGGAGTGTACGTCTAGACATTTGAATGTAGGACCTTTGAGAGAAATGCTGCCATTATAAGCGAAAACTGCGAAAAGGGGTGCATTCATAAACTAAATCTGCTTTATAGATAGATGTGTTTGTGTGTGTTGAAGTTAGTCATGTAGGTAGGTACGCTGTGTTGGTTCCCGGTGGTGTAGAATAGGCCCAATCTGTTCCTGTGGGTGGAGGTATAGGGCTGTTCTCCATCCGTTAGTAAACATACAACCAATGACAAAGGATCTACATGACGGCAATAAAATCGTCGATATTACGCCGATTACGCGGGGCCGAAGATCATAGTTGGCAAAATATGGGTATTCATACACCTCTACCTACCTCTTCGGAGATTTACAGGTGTATATATGTTTGTTAGTCATATCTTGGTTCGTAATCAGACACTTTATGACATTCGTTTACATATTTAGGTTAGGAATTAAAAAATAAATAAAGGTCAATTGCATGTCGGACTCGTGCAATGAGGGTTCCGTGCAAATCTGGACCGATGAACACATTTAACATTAGTATTTGAACTCCAATAAAATTACCAATATTGCTCGCGAAATAAGTAAACTGAAATGATAATTTAGTGATCACAACATTTTAGTTACCTTTCACGGTCATCGTCACTTAGTCTCAAGTTCGTTTACAAATTGATACGAATCCAACAACTTTCGTCACCGACTGTACATTTCGTTTGAATCAAAACCAATTCAATAGACTATATTAAAACTTAAATATTGAAGAAATTCGTCCAGTTATAACAAAGAACGTATTTTTCCCACATATTCACACATCGCCCCACTCGCGCAGTCGATAAGATTTCGCCTTGCGAAATTTCTTTCACATTACTTTCCGCCGACCCCAACGCATTGTGAGGACCCTTTCTCAGGCCCTTGGCTCACATCTGTCGTCTCGTTGCACCGGCCTTGCCTGCAACTGCATACAATGGCCCTTCCCTTCAACTTCGGTTAAATTCTTAACGGTTAATTTTGAAATGAAAAGCTTCTGATTTATGTTTACCTGGTAATAAGATAGGTTGAAATTTTCTTTTATTTTCGGCTTATAGTTCACTAAGTAACATTATTTTCGGCAATTAAGTAACATTTTTTTTTATTTGTTCCTTTCGGAACAGGCTAAGGTGCATTCTGCCTTGTCATCTACTTACTTATTTGAATTATGATTTTTTATTTCTCTGTAAATACTCACAGAGAAAAAATAGTTATTTGTTATACAAGAGTGCAAAGTTGCTTTTTAACCGCGTGCTCAGTTTTGATGACCGAGCAAGCGAAAGCGAGTGATTCACAAATTAGAATCTTGAGCGTTAGCGAGGGAGCACAAGGTGAAAAATCTTTGCACTCGAGTGCAACACGTAACTTTTCATCCCACATCAGCGAGGAAAAAATAATGAGATGCTTCTCCTTCCAAGCGTTAATTCCCAGTCGCATCCGAAGCTTTCACCTCGGAGTTCGGGGTCCGCTTTACCAGTCTTAACTGCGGATTTGGCTGGACCTCGATATTTTCCGTGAAGCGACTGCCATCTGACCTCCACAACCCAATGGTGACATTAGGCAATATCGAAGCATTGCAAGTTCAACAATAACGGTCTGTTGTTGTTGGACTTTTTAGGGCTCCAACTACCCGTAACGACTGCCATAGATGTTCGTATGGCATCCGTGACCGACAGCTTAACGTGCTCTCCAAGGCACGACCAGATCAATGCAAATACCCATTTTCATGCATACAAAATATTTGCACTGAGCGGGGATCGAACCCGTGCCTCATGCGTAGCGGCCGCATTCACTACCACTACACCACGGAGGCTGTATAATATGTGTAATAATAATAATAAAATACAAAAAAAATAATATTCAACAACAATGTTCAACAATATGACGTGAAAAAAATTGAACAAAGCGCAAAGCAAATTGAAAAAAAAAAAGTAGGTAACTACACCAAGGAGGCTATCTGAGCTTAACGAGCTCATTAATTAATCTGAAATGGTTCCCAGAAATCTGTGAAATTCAATAGCCTAGTAAAGTGCGTTCTGTTGCAATAGGGAATATGCATGTATTTTTTTTATTTTTTTTTACATTTCTACTAGTTATAACATTACTAAAAATAAATATAACTCATCCGAAATATTAACCATTCGGCTAAAAAAAATATTTTAAAATCACCATAATTTTCGGGCGATTTAAACGCGCCATCTTGGCGCGCTTTTTCTGTGACGTCATAGTACAGACGCGTAGGTACTATGTCAACCATAATATCAACAGTCAAATGTCAACAAAATCAACAACTTTAAACTGTAAACAACGCAAAGTTATTAAAAGTTAAATTAAAACAGTGAGTTACAAAATCAACTTATTAGCATGGACATGGAGAAGCACAGAAAAGCTAATTATAAAAATTGTGTCGTTCCTATGTGCGAAAATAACACGAAAACTGCACCCGACAAAGTATATTTCCTTATGCCGAGAGATGCAAGTAGGGTGAAGTCTCCCTGTATCGGCCACGTCCTAATATCGGCCTCTTCGAAAAAATGGATCATAACTATGAAAATAACCCTAAAATTATGATCGTTTTTATGCAAAAAGCGACTCTATATCCATACGAATAACATCCCATAGTTTGGTGCGGGTACCTCCACATTTGAACGCTCAGGTGGCAATAGAGCACGCGCAGGTACTGACTTGTGTCGTTTGTTGGCATTTCCGAGTCAAATCCCGGAGTCGACGCACTCCGTTGATAAGTATTTGAATGGAATTAAACATACCTATGGTATTTTATATTATTTTATAATAAAGAAAAATAGTCGAAGTACCGTTTAGGTAGTGTGTTTTTAAATTTATTTGTACTTTTTATGAAATAATCGGGGGGTCGAGATTAGGGATCTTTATTTTGGATAAATCTCAATATCGGCCACCTGGTCGATATTGGGGAAATGCATGAAAACACTAAACTATAGGTTAAGCTATTTTATATATTAGCAGTAACATTAATAAGGTTAAAAATAAAATAACAGCTCTGTTTGATGATTAGATCCTAACATCGGCCGCCTAAAAACTTTTTTTGCCAGCTACGGCCGATATCTAGAGAATCGATGCGTAATAACGGCCACTTTATTTTGTATAGGGTACTTACTTTCTTACAACCTTCGAACTTTACAATAAACAGGGACGTGGTAAAAAATGAACAAATACTTATATTTTATTTTTAGTCAACAGGTAGGTATGCCATGTCCCAACAAAAAGAGAAAGGTTTCAAACCTATGGCTATATGACCATAGGTTTTATGACCCCTACAGGTTCTATGATACCTATAGGTTCTATGACCTCTATAGGTTCTATGACCTCTATAGGTTCTATGACCCCTATACTTTCTTACAACCTTCGAACTTTACAATAAACAGGGACGAGGTAAAAAATGACCAAATACTTAGGTATTTTAATTTTAGTCAACAGGTAGGTATGCCATGTCCCAACAAAAAGAGAAAGGTTTCAAACCTATGGTTATATGACCACAGGTTCTATGACCTCTACAGGTTCTATGACCCCTATAGGTTCTATGACCTCTATAGGTTCTATGACCTCTATAGGTTATATGACCCCTATAGGTTCTATGACCTCTATAGGTTCTATGACCCCTATAGGTTCTATGACTCCTATAGGTTCTATGACCTCTATAGGTTCTATGACCCCTATAGGTTCTATGACCTCTATAGGTTCTATGACCTCTATAGGTTCTATGACCCCTATAGGTTCTATGACCCCTATAGGTTCTATGACCGTAGTCATAGTAGAATAAGAGATGGAGTAAATGTCGTTCAAAGAAGCAGGCAGTAATACAATGCTTCGATGTTACCATTGGGCTTGTGGAGGATAGATGGAAGACGTTTCGCGAAAAATATCGAGGTCTAGCCATTTCCGCAGTTAAGACTGGCAAAGCGGACCCCAGAATCCAAGGTGTAAGCTTCGACTGCGACTGGGAATTAATGATAGGATGAAGTAGAAGAAGACTAGCATTTCGACAATACGAAATTTCCAGGATCACTTTACAAGACAGACTTCCTAGAAGAATAGATACAGAGAGAAAGAGAAATCTGGACAATAGAATATAAAACATAAACCAGTCAAATAAAATAAAACTAGTAGTTAGAAGAAGAAGAGTATTAAAATAGAAGAAGAGAATATTAACGGACAGCGTAACTGACCTCATGATTTACCTTTTTAAGAAGAAAAGGTGTAAATTCTTTATGGTGGCTGTGAAGTAGAACTAATTAGTGATGTCGAAGAAGATGAAGCCAAAAATATTAAACGTGACATATGTATACAAATGGTTCCACTTAAAGTGTACATTCATCGTGGGCGAAATTATATTTGTGTGGTTAAAGAAGATTTTACTTGCCGTCACTGTTTAGTGCATTTAAATTGAAAAGCCTTTAAAGAAAGTCAAGTTTTCTGTTGACTTTATAAATAATATTTTTTCTTTATAATAATATATTTTGGAAATCTTCATTTGTCTTAAATTTATTTAATCATTGTGATCATTAGTTTATAATAACAGCAATTACTGTAATTTTCAAGGCTAAGATATAAAGAAAAGACAAATTAATGATAGATAAGCGTTAAAAAAATTATTAGAACCTGAATTGGAATATAAAACGTTATATTTTTTTACTTTACTTAGTTTTATTGACCTAAATTCACGTTGGAAACGGTATGACGATATTAGGGTCACAGGCGGCAGAAATTAGGGTGTTAGAGGCCGATATTAAGGGAAATCGACATATTCGGAAAAAAACATCTATATTTTCAAAAATAACAAAGAATTGGTAATTTTACGAATGTAGTAATGGAGTTTCAGTATCCCTCTACCCGAAAAAGGCATCGCAGGAAAGCAAATGCTATAAACCAAAAAATTACAATCAATCAAAGGTCAAAAAATGTTGACATGGCCGATATATGGTGCCACCACCCTATTAGGAAAAAGTGGTGCAAGACAATGAGAAGAGATAATGTATCGTGTTTGAGCCCTTTATACTGCTGTGAAGATCATTTAACGTAAGTATTCTGTCACCAAAATAATAACATTAGCTCCCTATGTTATTTACTCAGGTTATGTTTATGGTATATTTATTAGAACCATGGAAAAGATCATGTATTAAATATATACGACTTATTTACCTCGCAGCTTTAACTCCTCTGAGTTCAGTAGACGTATAATCCGAATTAGATGCGAAATATGTAGTCATCATAAAGACATCAATTTTCGGCAGGTTATCTGATTGTCCTTTGACAAAACCGGACTCAGTCATTGTATTTAGTCTTTTTTACTAGGTAATAATTGTTTATACACAGAAAACCAGAAAACTAACAACTCAATATGGAATAATCGCGTAACAACACACTAGAAAGTAAACAAACAACTTGTTGCGAACTCAGCGAAGCGAACTGTCATCAGTGTCATCGGCTGTACTTTGACGTCACATTTTATTTCACCAATAGCGTTACGTTTTAAAAATTTGCGAGGGAATTTCAAAAAATCCATTTTTTTATTATTAAATTTCACTATCAAGTATTGAAAAAAAAAAATAAAAAAATTGTATAAGTATGTTTTATAAACAATAAAGATTACAAATAAAAACATTTTGTCCATTTTAGCGTTACGTGCATATTCCCTATTATTATCTTATCTCCGAGAAGAGTAACACCTTTTCTGGTTTACCTGCTCTGTAATACAATGAAATATATTCTTATCTTCTAACTAAGTAAAAAATGCAAAGGTGTGATGTAATAACTATGTAAGTACCATTTGTTATTGCCGTGATAATAGACCTTTGTCAATGTTATTCATTCAGTCCCTAGCTCTCTCTTATTCGGGTCCTTTCTTGGTAAAAGCAAAAAACACTATGCTTGCATTTTTTATTAAGTTTACTCTTCATAATACATACATAACTTACATTACTCTCTGGGATAAGCAGAGACAACAGTGCGCCAAATGCTTCTATCCTTAGACACTTTCATGCAAGCTCGCCGATTCTAAATTCGTCGCAATAATATAAGTGCTATTTTGTATGGTTTTTAAACTACCTACTTTTATCAAGAGAAGTCGTCAAGCCGAAGGCCACTTTTAGGCTTTCACCTCTGAGTCCGGAGTCTGCTTACTCCATCTCCTCCTTTTGTTCTGGCTTATAATGCTTTAATGGTAGCGACTGTCACTTATCCTTCTACTTCTGTCGAGTCGACGGCATCTCTTGCTTATTTAGTTTACCCAGTGTGCAGCAACTCCGATAGCGTTCTCAGAGGCACTCATGAGTTCCTCAGCTGTACACGTGCTTGGGCAGGCAGCACACGTTATCAGGTAGGTCATCGTCTGCGGTGCAGCTCCGCATTCACATAGTTGTCGTTACTGCGGCCCACCTGCGTCCGGCTATTTAAGGACTTCCAACCCCGAAAGGAAAGCGGAGCTTATCCATAAAATTAGTAGGTAGACTTGCAGGTCTGGACTGAAGATCTTGGTGGGGATAAAAAACTATTATTATATCTTAAGTTTTTTAGGTATGTACTTTATTATCCAAAAAAATTAAAGGTACCAAATAACTTCTTATCGGTACTGTGTATCACGTGTCGGCCGGCCAGGTGGTACCGCGGCTACCTGTGGCGGGTCTTACAGAAAAGGCACCCAAGCTTTGTTTAATTTGGTACCTTTCAACGACTTTGTATACCGACATGACTATAACAAAGTACTTTGTTCAATAGCTACATTTTTGCTCCCAAAAGTTGCTGTACATCAACACTATAGAAACAATCTTGACATTGAAATGAATTAACAAATGAAATTGATGGTTGACATTTTGTTGGTAATATTTAGAGCATAAGTTCAAAATATTTTATGTATTGTTCAGTGCCGTGTTGGTGCCCGGTGGAATACCTAGAATACGGGGTGGCTTGTCTTATAAGGCGACTTAAGGGATAATTATAATGCTGTTCTCCATCCGACAGTAAAACATACCTACAGCCCTTGACAAAGTGCCCTTTCACGGCAATAGGCTCGCTTCCTATTACGTGGGGTAAATCATAGTTGGTGAAATGTGCCTACCCCTTCAGGGATTAATAGGTGTGAATATAATGTATGTTTTAGTGCAGTTTAATTTATTTAAAAAACGCATTCAGGAACGTTACTAGTATAACTTGGTATAACCCAAGTATTTCTTTTTAAAATAAATATCTCCAATGTACAGAAACGACCACTTTTCAATTACATACCTATATTATAATAGTATACCTAGATTTGTATTATGTCGTAAGGTAACCATTATCACCAGTAGGTAGGTACTTGAAATTTGTACCAAATCATTTCTATTTACCTCCTTCGTGATAACATGTGTATGATGTGTACACAAATAGTTTCCTTGTTGACTTGGAAATATCTGGGCTATCGACGAACCTTGAAATTATTTATCGATCTTCCTATATTTATTGCGTACTGAGTGATTTGCGCGTAATTTATTAACTCCTAGTCCTGGATTTATTAGGGACATCTTGCTTTAAGTATTGTTTAAAAACTACCTAAGTTTATTGAATTACTTACCTAAATTTTAAAGTATTTATTATGCTAACTATTCAATTCGATTTTAAGATTTAGAAAAGAGAAATTACCTCGGGCGGGACTCGAACCCGCGATCTTTCCTTATCTGGGTAATGCTCTGACCACTAAGCCACCGAGGCCCGCCCAAGGTCGATTCACTTTTCTAAATCTTAATCTACCTAAGTTTATATCGATTAAGATCAGAAAAAGTGAAATACATAGACTCGACTTGAACCCGAGATTCGTCACTTACAGTGGACCACTGAGCTACCGAGTCACACCTTAAGCATTACAAATCCTCCTATTACTCCTATGCTACCATCTTGGGGCGACGATCTGATCATAATAAATTTGAATAGTTAGCATTGCTTGAAAATTTCCATAAAGTATTCACATGCGGTACATCTTGCTTGATTGAGCTAGCTACCCAACGCGCTGATCTAGGCGAAACCTAAACATCCATAAAAAAAAGTTAGTTAGATAAAAAGTTAAAAACAGTCTGTCCTACACCTACCGATATTTTAAATGTGAAAGTTTGTGAAGATATTTGGATCTTTTAGTCTGAGATTTGGATGTTTTTAGTCAATCAAGTTCTAACGGCTAAACAAAATCTCTGGGTTGCGGGCAGAAGGCTAATGTTAACCTTCTGTAATATGGCAGCACCAGGTCTGGACGTAGTCGGCCATATGGGACCTCGGACTAAGATTGAAATAAATTGTAATGACGGTAGTTGAAAAAGTTGTAGGAGAAGCTTCATGTTCCAAATTCGAAAATCAAATCATTCCCGCCTCACAGAAACCGTGACGAATTTTTTATTCTGAAGAGGTTTAGTTCTATTACAACATATTATCTACCTAGAATTCATTGCTACTGATAATAAAATAGGGAAATATAATTATTAATAGTAGGTAGATACCTACTTAAAATGTTAGATCTGTCGCCAGATATATCGGTACCATGCAATATGAATAATATATTTGAGAAATCTATTAAATAATTGGTTACCCGTAGGCATAAAAGTAGATATACCAAAAGCCTTTATTTTTTAATTATAAGACAATAACTGTGTTTAAACCATAGACTTAGATTATTTTTCATAATCAGGACATTGAGCGCCATCTAACGGCTTACTTAGATACTAATATGTTAACATTTTATTATTAGTATCCAAGTAAACTGATAGATGGCGCTTATTTTCGAAATCGATAGCAACTTTATATTTTGTTATTACAAGGTAAGTTTAAAAATTAATAAATTATGGGTACTTAATATAAACTTAATGTAATTTTTACGATACCTAATTTAAAAATTACTAATATTTTTTCACAACTTAATTTCAAACAGTTTTTTCATTACAATCGATTATGATTTTTATATAATGTCAACACGGTCTGTTTTTACTGTCATTAGTTGTCAAAATGGCACGTCAGCAGCAAGATGTTGATGAACTTTTCGATGTTAAAAATGCATTTTATGTTGGAAACTATCAACAAGCAATCAATGAAGCTCAAAGCATATCTGTATGTATTATTTCTGCACTTATTACTCTATTCAAAATGCCATTATATACATGTTTTCGACTTGTTTTAACCGGTGACGTGCCTTTCATGTATTCGTCATTATTTTACCCTAACATTGATTCTAAAGTATATTTTCATAGTTTATATGCTTATCTTCTATATCTTGAACAATAATTCAAAACATTACAGCCATCTACCCCGTTGATTGCACTACAACGAGATGTTTTCCTGTATCGGTCGTACATCGCCCAGGGCAACTACAGAATTGTGTTGCAAGAGCTCAAGACTGCTGATCCAATGCTGCAGCCATTGAAGATTTTAGTAGATTATCTTTCACCGGATGCTAACCAGCCTGCGATTGTCGCCGATGTTGATGCCAGAGTAAGTTCTTTATTCCTTACTCTTGGTTGTAATCAATCTTATTAGGATCTTATTAGGGATATTATCTTAATTTTACTGTAGTGTACACAGTAGTGTATACAGTGGTATACAGTAGTGTACAAAATTATTTATAAGATGAGACCTACTTAAAAAAAATGTCAAACAAAATAGTGGCAACATGCAATTTACTTTTTAATTATGAAATATTTTAATTAGTGCCTCAAATATAGACACATACAAGCTATCAGGTACAGTATGTGCTGAAAGATTTCATGCTACTGATCCAGTAGAAACCTTTTAATGCCCTTCTTGAAGAATCCCATATTGTAGCGCTTGGAAAAACCACAGCATCACTAAACACTAGTATTGATGTAATATTTTTTCTTCACATTAGTTTTGATTGCATCCAAGGTTTTCTTGAACATAATCTTGTACCCTGCTGAGACAATATTTTGTATAGCTTACTAAAACTAATAGTTTGTTTTCATTAATCAATGTTGCAGGTTGCAAAAGGCACTGAGCTGGTAAATGAGGTCTTCTTGATTGTGGCTGCCACCATCTACTACCATGAAGAAAACTATGAAGCAGCTCTTAAGTATGTATAGCAGTATAATCTCAACTACTACACCCTCTCTACTACACTACTCAACTACAAATAAAAATGCCCTTTTCTGTAACTCTCTGGCGTAAACAAACATACTTGTATAGTCAACAAAGGATATAAGTGTACACCTTTTCATATAAAGTTTTATACTTATTACTAGCTGACCCGGCGAACTTCATACCGCCATATTTTCCGCCCGCGTGATATTATCTCTAATGTATGCATGTATTATACATAATATAATCCTTCCTCTTGAATCACTCTATCTATTAAAAAAACTGCTTCAAAATCCGTTGCGTAGTTTTGAAGATTTAAGCATACATAGGGACGGACAGACAGCGACAGCGACTTTGTTTTATAATATGTAGTGATGATACTTTGTCGACTGTTTATTCACAATGTGATCAGTCTGTTGAAGCTGTCAAACCAAGACCTTAGAATTTATAACACTATCTGAAATGTTGGCTTTCACTTGTTGAACTACTGACTTACCTTGATATGGTATGATATCACAGGCTGGTATCTGCAACTTCACGTCAGGGCGCATGTTTTGCGTGACTTACCTTACTTACCATCATAAAAAAGGTTCCACACAATACATCACATCTTTATCCTCGAAGGGAGCAGACTGAGTATTTGGCTAGGTAGGTAGGTTTAATATATTTTAATAAAACCAGTATTCATTTTTCCAGGATCCTCCACAACGCTGAGTCACTAGAACTTCGGGCTTTCACGCTGCAATGTCTTCTGGCTATGAACAGACCGGACTTGGCACGCAAGCAACTGAAGGCGCTACAAGACATTGAGGATGATAGCACACTGTCACAGTTGGCTCAGGCCTGGCTGAATTTGTATCAGGTATATTTTTTTTAAAGTATAGCTACTAGTACCCCCTAGAAAAGAGCTAATAATCTCCTTAAGCCTTCCAGCTAAGGTAAATTACTTGTGGAGTACATAAATTCCGATATTTTGAAATATTTATTGCTATTGTAACAAAATTAATAAAGGTTCAGCTATAGCTCATATTTTTCACAACATTTTCACACTAAACACGCAACACAACTATAGAGATTTGATCTCTATAGTTTTTCCTAACAGTTTTTTATTTTATTTGGCACTTTAGAGAAATACTTTCTCTAAGTAATACTCTTTTACCTTCCACAGGGAGGACCAGGCGTGCAGGACGCCCACTACAGTATCATGGAACTGTCGGAGCGCCTCGGTGCTTTGGGAGCGGGCCCTGCGGCAGTCGGGGCGGCGGCAGCTGCCTCCAGAGGTATGGTGCCCTGGTATATCTGCATGTAGTGGCCAGGATATTATAGATAGGAATGTTTAAATTTTAGTGCATTTCGATGTTTGTGTGATGTAGGACGTATAATGTCGAGTCTAGCTCTACATATTATTATAGGATCTCGAAAATAAGTAAATCACGCCTTGTGAGTCTTGTCCTTTTACTTTTCACAATATCCTCGAAATGTGGAGGAGGATCAATAGGTTCGTTCAGCGAGTTCTGCCTAAAAGTTTAAAAGAGGTTCAACATAAATTGGACATCTAGTTTCGACAGAACAACTCTACCACGTTGCAAGATTTGCTGTGGAAGTAGTTCAATCTCTTTTCGCTAGATGGCGTTTTAATGTTTAGTACCAGTCGACACAGGCTTTGATTTATTATTTCTTTTATAAAAAGGTGAATAAATGAGTTCTGTAGAATTCTATTGTTGGTTTCTTATGTGAATCTCAGGCGAGATGACCTCTCTTTTAAATTGTTCACTAACAAATTGCCAAACGATGTTCATTAAAATACATCTTCTTTACATAGTATAAAATGAAGTCGCTCCCGCTGTCTGTTCGCCTTCATCTTTTAAACTACTGAACAGATTTTAGTACAGTTTTCAGCAATAGATAGAGCTACCCAAGAGAGGTTTATAATATAAACCAAATACTGATCCAATTCCCGTATGTATTGTACATATTATGTACAATACATACGGGAATTGGATGAGTATTTGTAATCCTCAGAGGCTAAAGTAAAGATATTCTATGAAAGGCATTCAAAATGGTCAATATAAAAATATTAACGCAGCTACTTATTGCTGACTGTACCATTCTGTGCTTCGCTCCAGGCATGTGGGAGGAGGCCGAGCAGATGCTGACGGAGGCGCAGGCCCGCGCTCCGCAGCAGCCCGACCTTCTACTTGGGTTGGCTGTCACCGCAGCACACAGCGGAAAGGCTCCCGAGGTATGTGTGTGCTATACTACCTATTTCTTAGTCAGGGTATATGACTGTATGAGGCCCAAGGCAGCCTCATCTACAAGCCAGTACCTGCTGGTTGACGGGCTTTCCTCATGGGGTTGGTAGATCAGATGGCAATCATAATTAGATGCAACTGAGACTAACACTGTGAGAATGATGATGAGGTACTAAAAAATGTATTTTTTTTATTAGAATACTAGCCGACCACACCACGGGTGGCTTCGCCCGTGGTATATTTTGAAACCCCGTATCACCCCTATGAGCTCATAATTTTTTAGTCTTCAAATGTCGTTGACGTTTATGATTACTGTTCCGCTTCTTGAGTAGTAGCGTGATGACGGACTTAACCAAAAAACTACTCGTTTTTTTAATTTGAACCAGTAGTTTTTGAGATTAGCGCGTTCAACCAAACAAATCTCTTTAGTTTTATAATATTAGTATAGATTAGTAACCGAAATTAATAATATTCCAACTAACCCTCTCAGAGAAGCTACATTACTCATGTTAGGAGAGGTTTCACATAGGTAGTATTTTTGCCAGGATCGAACCTGGGACCTGTCGATCGTAGGTCCGACTCCTTAACCTCTAAGCTACAGACGCTTAAATTATTACTATTGCAGGTATTCACCCGCTACATCGCCCAACTACTCGACAGCCACCCAGACCATCCCTTCACGAAAGAGTACCACGCCAAGACCAACGAGTTCAAGCGCTTCGCCGCGCAGTACCAGCCCTCGGTGCCGAGTTAGACCTTATTTCTATTGTAACAGAGTTGAATATTGAGTTATATCCCTATGTATTGGTATGTTTAATTAAAAATAGCCTATATAACACTTGTAGTTCTTTTTATTTTATGTTATCCCAGTAACAAAAAAGCCATCACTTGTACCTGGTTCCATCCAGGTTCCGTTTACTGCTTGATTTATTTTATTCCGCTTTTATGAGAACTGACCTCCCACAACGTGGGGGTTACTAGCATACTATGGGCCTTATGAGTAAGCTCAAAGTAGCCCAACGAGCTATGGAGAGGGTTATGCTCGGAGTCTCTCTGCGAGATCGAATCAGAAAAGAGGAGATCGTAGTAGAACCAAGATTACCGACATAGCCCAGCGGATTAGCAAGTTGAAATGGCAGTGGGCAGGGCACATAGCACGGAGGACTCATGACCGATGGGGTCGAAAAGTTCTCGAGTGGAGGCCACGTATCGGCAAGCGCAGCGTAGGACGTCCACCCACAAGGTGGACAGACGACCTTATTAAGGCCGCGGTTACGCGCTGGATGCGAGCCGCTTCCAACCGGTCTTATTGGAAATCTATAGGGGAGGCCTATGTCCAGCAGTAGACTTCCTATGGCTGAAATGATGATGATGATGACCTCCCAATCCCTAAAGGAAAGCCAGCGGCAGAATGTCATTCATTAATCAGCAGTAATAACTACAAGTAGAGGAAGAGCCGGAAGGCGGACCCTGAGCTCCGAGGTCATCTTGGCCACGGATGCAATCAGGAAAATGCGTCTACATGAAGATGATGATGATACTACAAGTCTTAGTGGAGCTTCATGCCTGTCGATCCAGCTTCGTTGAAACAACTTATTAATCAGGTTTGGCGCGTAGTATACTCCTCATAAGTATCAAGAAGGTATAAAAGCTGTCAAAACAGGTATGAGGCATCATCAGGAAAGAAAGACCATTAGCTGAGAGCGAGCGAGATAGCGCCCGTGACCGCTGGTAGCTGTTCACTCTCGTCTCATCATCTTATGCTCTTTCTTTTTATGCTATTGCATAGCTTCTATCGCGGGCCTTGAGCGTGGAGACCGAATCCAGAAACAGAAATTCCGTAACGAAAAATGGTAACACCCCCAACTCCGAGCTCGCACGAATCGAACCGAGCTGCTCCGAAGTAGCTCCGCTTAACGTAAGTAATTATAATTGCATAAGTTGTTAGTTTTCAAATTCAAATTCAGATTCAGACTCGGGACTCGGGACTCGGAGCTCGGAGCTCGGAGCTCGGCACACGGAACTCGGAACTCGGAAATCGGAACTCGGAACTCGGAAATCAGAAATCAAATTCAAATTGTTATTTATTATAATTGCATAAGTTCATAAAAAATGCTATGCAATAGGTTTACCGCGGCAGTCCCCGAGTGCCACACGTCTTTTTTTTAGCGGTACAGCGCTCACAGTAAGTCCATATTAAAGTATTAAAAAAAACAAAAGTTAAAAAAAAAACTTTATATATCGTCATGTGATCCTAGTAGAAGCTGTAGTCATAATCATTGTCTGCTTCATCCCCGTCTTCCTCTGCGTTGGTAAGGTTGCCCAGTATGTGGTACTGCCGGAGCTTCTCTAAGGTCACGAGGTCGTCTTCAGTGGCGTCATCTCCTTTGACCAGCGTCCAGTCTGTGGTAGATTCGTGTAGGATTTCACCGCTTTGACCTGAAAGAGAAGTCGATTTTTGAGTTTGTATCTCCCTAGATCACCCTGACCGTGACCGATTTTGCCTTCCTGATCATGATCATGTTACATAAAAAAAAAATCAAAGGGGACGGGGATTTCTGGGCCAAAATGTAATGAGTTGAGATATGGCCCAAAAAAGCGGTATATTTTTCTATTTCAAAATATAAAAAAACCTGCTCCATTGATAATCTGGAAGACGAGAACTTTTAAAACTAAGTTTATTCCACTAATAAAACAAAATAGGTATCGATTACTAAGAACGATTTAAACATTATTGTCTATGAAAACACTTGCATCGCAGTATTATTTCAAACAGATTGAACAAATAGAATAATAATAATAACCATTTAAAATCATAATAAAATAAATAAAAATAAATTATGAATCGATTTTCGTTAATCGATTAAGTATTTCTCATGTGTATCAACTGTATTTTTTATCAGTGCTATGATTTGGCTATGATAGCTGACAGCTCTCTGACTTTCAGTCAATCCGTTTATTTATTCAATCTTTAAAATCAATTAATTATCGAAATAAAATAGATATACAATTGTTTATAAAATAATGTACAAAAGTGTACCATATCAGTGTGCTGTATGAGTTTATTGGTTTAAATTAAATCACAGTTCAAAAACGCTCATGTCTTGCATAACCTCACTTACCTATTTAATCTCTTAAAACAGAACTCTGCTCTTAGATCACCAAAATGGCCCAAGTATGTATGAAAGCATATCCATCTCCTTTGATATTTAATAATCTCATATAGGTACATAAAGTTATTATATCAATATGATGTGTATGGCAGAGATCAGCAGAGATATTTTGTAACAATATACCATTGCAGCAATGACGGCTGATTTCCTAGTATTTATTGAAGAGTTCTGTGGTCAGTTTCCGAAACCCTTCATCGAATCTTTACGAAATTTAAATGGGACCATTTCGGAATAAACTTCTTGATCGACCACCTGAATCTCGTGGGGGGTGGACGAAACAAAGTTACTGTCGTGGCTAACGTGGCTCTGGTAGAAAATATATTGAAAAACTTGACATTGGCGTTTCGCCATTAATAATTTTATGAACATTTACATTTACCTGACATTGGCAAATTGCGGAGATTTGCTGCAGAAGCCAATAAGAAGAAGAAGAAGAATTCGGAATAAACTTCTTTCGAACAAAAAAATAACTTTGTAAATCCGTCCACAGATGTCGGAACTATGCACGTACAAACTTAAAAAAAAAACATCCCAATTGAGAGCCTAATCCTTGATTAGAAGTCGGTTAAAGGTCCAATATCAATAAAATTAATATAAGACTACCTCAAAAGTATGCCACAGCGAATACAAAAAGAATTTTTAAAATCAATGCATATACACACCGGAAATATAGCTGAATATTCTGAACACTTCAGCGTACCCCTTCAAAGGACTCAGGCGTGATGTTTATGATGTGTAATGGCAGAAACATTGCAATAATATGCGATTGCAGCAATCATGATGAAGAGTTCAGATCAGATCAGATCAGATCTTTACGAAATTTAAATGGGCGAAATAATCTACTTACGATCAGAAAAATAATTTTACAAATCCGTCTACGAATGGCAGAGCTATGAGCGAACAAACATTAAAAAAAATATAATCATCCGAATTGAGAACCTCCTCCTTATTTAGAAGTCGGTTAAAAAAAGAGCTTCGATGGAACGTCGGCTCTGAGAACCGCATCTGTGGAGCGCACTCCTGGAGCTCGTTTCTGCTACTATGCTACTAGGCTAACATTAACTCATAGAGTATATTGGTTGAATGTTCGAATGAATGGACGAACCCGCGATCTTTCACAGGGGGAATGTTTTGACCGCTAAGCCACCGATCCCGCCGTCCACCGTCTCGCGTCGCCCTAAAGACAGTAGTATAGAGGAATTTGGATCGGCTTCGTGCGGGCTTCGGTATAGGGGTAGATTAGACCTTGAGAAAGAACATAGGCTATGTTTGGTCGCGATAACCGACATCCACGCGGGCAGAGCTAGTATATAAGAACGTATTAATATAAAAGATATCGTATATCAACATTAATGAACATTGTGGGTGCTCTACCAGTTCCCACACGGCAATCATTTGGTATCAAATGAATTTTCGAGAGATATGGCCCTGGGTCGGCCGGGGTGCGAGGGATATGGCTACGACAATCTCACCTCCGGCAACCAACGGCCCACAGTCGGCGTGCGTTTTAGTCGGTTTGAGTAGAAATTCACGCGGGCTGAAAAAAATTTGGCGGTACGAAGTTCGCCGGGACAGCTAGTACTCCTATATATAGGAACAATTTTATTTACGAAACAAGTAAAATAATGATATAACCCGCGCCACGTATCTTGGACCTAAAATGTGCTCAAAATGTGCCCTATACTACGTGCAGCACACATTTCTTGGGTGTCGTTTGAGGATAGCACGGGATGCTACTGCGGTAGACGAACTCAAATTCACCAAGCATAGACTATTGCAAAGCAATCCGCGAGCGCCAGAGCCTCGTATGTCTTACGATTTAGGTCCAAGATACGTGGCGCGGGTTATAATAAAAGTTAAGCAGATATATTTTTTGAAATTGTATTGTCATCCGAGCTAACGGTGTGTACCAAATATCAGATCAATCAGTCAACTAATAGGAAGGCGGTCAAAATGCCCTTCCAACAAGCAGGCAACTAAACAAAACCGTTTAAAAAATCGGCTTCGGTGGCTTAGCGGTCAGAACATTACCCCTGTAAGGGAAAGATCGCGGGTTCGAGTCCCGCTCGAAGTAGATTCTTTTTCCTTTCTAAATCAAATCAAAATAATTGTCATTCCTGTGGTATCTTATGGGTATCTTTAAGGTCATTCCCATATATTGAACATTCTATTCGATAAAACGACAACCAACGAATGGCCACTAGGGGGGACAGTTAAGCCAAATTGCTAGCTAACCAAGCTTACCCCGAGGCTCTATGTCGACGTGCCCCTGTACCGCTGGTGCGGTGTAAGCTTCTAGCTCCTGCTCTGTTCTGCTCTCCTTTGCCAATTGCTCATGTTTGCGTTGTCGACGCCATGCGTTTTGTAAGTTGAAGCGATCTGGCCTGCAAAATTATACAAAAGTAAATAATTGGTATATAAATAAATAGGGTTAACTTAACTAATAATGCAAGACCGGCTGCACGAGTGTGACTCTCCTGGTGTTGCACTCGTCAATAGGCCCCGGTGACCACCGGTGGACCGTGTGTTTGTCTACCACCTCAGTTCCTCAGTATAAAAAGGCAGGAATAAAATATGTTTGAATAAACATAGTACCTCAGACTAAAACTATTCTTTTAGTCTGAGCATAGTACCTACTTAAAACTCTAATCTAAATAGAAATGATAAGCTTCTAATAATAAAACAATCGCTTAAAGAATCACACCACGGAGCGGTGCATTTTGTCAAGATTCAGCATATAAACAATAGGTAGGTGTGTATGTACTTTATCTATTCAGTACTTTATTGTTCACCTCAAATATTTACTATTTTAATCTATTGTACCAGGGCGGATTATCAGACATACCTTATCACTTTATCAGTCTATTACTCATCTGTTTAAAATTTCGTAAAACGGACACGACAGGAACAAATAAACAAATAACCTAATTTCCTTATCTTATCTGCTCTCCTAGTAACTTTGCACAGCCTCGCGCGTCCATGGTTCAACTGTTGAACCATGATTTCTTCGCGTTGATTGGACTAGATTTTTTTAATTATAGCTTGGCTTTTGGTCCATGGCTTGCACCAACCACTAAATAAGATGGTGAAAGAAGTTCTTATAGCCGATTGAACGTATACAGCGGATGATTGGTAGGTACTTACAGTTTTTTCTTACTCCTTTATACGTAGACAGTCGCTAAAATCCACAGATGAATCTGTCTACGTGTAGAGAATCCTTTATATGTACTTACTTTTATTTATGTATTCTAGCAATATAAGCTTACAGTATATACCTACCAAAACGCTTAGGTATATATATGCTCTCGTGCTATATTGCTTTCGTGTGTAGTCAGAGACAATAAATAAATATCAATAAATAAATAACCATTTTATTATAGTTTTCTTATATATATTAGTATATCTTCTTGTAACATATATAATATATAATATAATTAATTAATAAAAATACATGTATAATTTATAGAAATATTAAAAAAAATACAGAATACATATACCTACATACTTACATAAATATACGTACATAATAAGATATATTCATTCTAGTATATCGTTTATGTAAATATACATTTATTTACGGACAATTATGAATACGATAAGACATAATGTAAATTGAAGAAGTGTTTAACACTTGATTTGAAGTGTCTGTGTCTGCGAATTTGTGCATGTTTCATTGTTTCTTACACTTACAAGTTACAACGCATTCCACAGATGCACTGCTTCATTGACAAACGATTTATGCTTCACTGTGGAATGCATAAGCTAAGTAGGTACTCAATGTCATTGATCTATTTAATATGATTGATCTCATACCTACCGTTTTCATCTTTCGACAGTGATACTTCCACTTCGTTCTCTCTCTCTTTCTATCAACTAATTCCTCCTCACATACTTCACGGTCCACTCATCTCTTATTCAAAATTCTGCCATACCCAATTCTTATTCAGTAGCATACGAGTATACCATGCAAGGCAACCTTACCGCTCCCCTTCTTTATACACTTTAGCTTCCAAGTTCTGTATATCGTGTCTCAAATCTGCTATCATCAGCAGCATCAGGTCTAAGGAACCTTTCGGTCCTCGTGGACCACGTGGACCCCTCGCACCGGTGTCGCCCTTCGGACCTTCCATGCCTGGAGCACCTGCGGGGCCCTACAACACAAGAAAATAATGATTTAAGACCCCACAACATATTATTAAAAAGAAGGATTAAATATACTTCAAATTTCTCCATCCACTGAATGTTAATAAAAAGAAGAAAGATAGAAGAAGAGAAAGGAAAAGATGAACAATCTCCAAGGAAAGAGTATTTCTTTAGTTGCCTTTACCAGGAAAGCAGTATTATAAAGGATAAATTTTGTCTTAATTTGTAACTTACCCTAGGTCCTCTCTCACACCGACAATAGCCTCCTTCCAAAGGTGCCGTTGAATCTAGCATCCTGTATGCGTAATTGCCTTCTGCAAATCGATCGTCTCCTGAAATGTATGATTCATTTAAATAATATGATTTCACTCTGAAATCAAATGCTTTATAGGTGATTCTCCGTGATCATGGTGCTTGCAACAGCGCCGAAATATCGGAAACTAGAAACAATGCAACATGGTAAATATCCTGACAGCTCTAATAGTAAAATCAAATGCTTTGTTGAGTAGATTCAGGTCGGTGTAAGGTTCGTGGACACGCTAAAATAGTTATGGTTTGAGTAAAAGTATAATGATGCATGGAAATAGATTGTTTCTACCAAGTTAAAGAATTTGATATGAGTATATCCCTCCTCTACGCATATAAATTGAGTTGAATGTATCTGAGTATATATTTTTTCATGAAGTAAGTAAATCTGTAAAGCAGTGAACAAAATAGGCTGGGGCTACCACCATTCCAAGATTATCGAACTCGAGTATCGAACTTTTCTATAAACGTATTTATTTTATTGAAGTCTATCCGTATTGTCTGTTAAAATAGACATGACACCGTATAGCATTACGAGAATATGCTTCACATTACCCTAGAAAAAGACGATAATACGAGTTTCCTAAACAACTTACCACTTTTGAGCATAGGGTTTTCCATTAATGTTTTGAGTGCTGCCTGTGTAGAACGCAATTGGTCGCTAAGCTGTTTCACTTTCCTCGAAAGCCATGTCACGGTGTCGCAAGGTGCATAACATCGCGAAGATGCTCTCACTAAGGGCAAAGGCTCCTGCAACAGTTGGAAAACCTGCGCTAATTATGTAACATCTTTTTAATTCATCGAGTTTTCGTTCTTGTTTTGATTCAATAAACTACAAAACTTTTAGAAAGAAAGCAAGAAAGCCTATATTGCAGGCAGTAGGTTAATTTAATACTGGTTTTGGGGCTGAAAATTTGCGTTATCGATGCACCGATCACGTTTAGGTGCAAGTTTCTGTGTATAAATCACGATAGTTTGAAGTCATTCATCTGAATGAACAATTTTATTAGCTTGTTCACTAGGTATCTAAGTTGATGTTTACTGCGAACCATTGTTTGTGGCGTTTCTTATCTAGTCAATATAGCTTCTGTTTGAGATAAGTATCAACCCACATACCTACCTACCTACGTAGTATGTACATAATATCTACTATTAACATCTGTTCCGTTCTTCTGGTTACTGATATAGGATAGATTGGATTGGACGAAAGTGTCCTACCTTATGTTTAGTATGTTTACCGATTCCGCTTTTAGCCATTTTGTTGTATGACTGTGTACCTACAGCTAAGATGACACAGGTACCTACTAGGTACGCAGTTACCCTGACCTATGATTCGTGTGACGTTTCCACTCTTGCGTTGCCAGACGAGGCAGGGAAGGAGAATAATTATGAATTTATAAGGAGCAATATGCATTTCGAACCGCTTATGAGAGTGCTGATGGTCTTACCTCTCTTCCTTTTCTGCCTTCCTGTATAGGCCACTTCCTCTTAGGTAGTGTAGAACCAATGCTCCTTCGTTAATATTATTGGTTCAGAAAAGCTACCGAAAATAAGTACTAGGTATCTATAACTTACTGCTGGTATCGCTATAGGGACTCGTCGCTCGCACTTCTTGCCATCTCTTGATAGATACATAGGTGGCGCACACTCGCAGTGGTACCCGCCGGGGTCGTTCACACAGCGCTGCTCGCAGCCGCCGTTGTTAGTCAAGCATTCATTCACATCTAGGTACCAAGATGACAGAATAAATAACAGTTACTTTACTATTTCAGAGAACAGTTTTTCGGAATAGTAGAAGCACTGACGCCTTAGTATCCCACACTTACTTTTGGAGCCTTTAAGTCAATCTCACCTACAGTGGGTGCGCCTGCTAAAGAACAGAAGAGGCTCTGACGCAAGCTTTCCTCTGAGGGTTGGAAGGTCAGACGGCAGTCGCTCCCATAAAAGTTGCGTAATCCAAATCAAAGGAGGAGAAGGAGTAAGTGGGCACCCCAGACTGCGGCAGAACCAATTTGATGAAATGTGGTACTGGGGTAAATTAGACCTTGGGAAAGGAAAATAGGCTGTGTTTGGTCGCGTTACCCGTCATCTACGCGGGTAGAGCCGCAGATTTCAGCTAGTTAATTGCAAGTGATCCTCACCAACGCAATACGGCTGTGTTTTCCTCTGGTAGTTGTCAGAATGGAACTTGTAGCCCTCGTGGCAGGTGCACCACACGCTCTCGCCGCGCACCTGGCACGCCTGCTCGCACAGCTGCAGGCTGCACGGGTCCACGGATTTCGGGATACACCTGCGATACAAATATAGTGTTTTTTGCTACTTCTATGGTAGTCACCCCGCGACCATGGCTGCTGTAAAGTAGCCAAAACGTCGGGCTAAACCCGTTAAAAAGTGATTTTATTTCAAAGAAGTAAACTTGTTATGTGAGTTCTAAGTTCTAACTGCAGATAAATATACTTAGATGGTGGGTTATTTGATCCCTTCCCCCCCACACACATACATATCAGACATAGAAATGCCCAGACCAATGCCAAACACATTTTTGATACATACAAAATTTGCATTGAGCTGAAATCAAGCCCAGACCTCCAATGTAGCAGTCGATCGCTTAACCGCAACCCCTTGGAATTCTTAGTTTTAGTTTTCTACTATTCTATAACAATGTCTATAATTTCATGTCATGGTACGGCCACAATTTTCCTAATTAATTTAAATAATCACTGATGGTTAGCGTCATAATTTATTCATCTGTCGTCTGTGTGTGACGTCAAGCGCTAAAAGTTAATCAGAAAAAATCATTATTATCATGGCTATATTTCATTAATAATTGCTACATTGATAGGACTGAACCGTTCTGACGTCAGAATGGTAAGTAGGCGTCTTAATTAGTACATGCCTACCTACGCAGAGCTTTTAAAAGTGTGAAATGTCTGTAATTGCTGTTCTAAAGCTGAGCACACATTTAATGAGAAAAAACATTTAGATGTTTTGTAGGCGAAAAGAGAATCTCTAAAAAACTAATTCTGTGCGTTTCTGTTATAAAATATAGTAATCAAGTAGATATTATAAATATGTACACCAGGACACGTATCTTGGACCTAAATCGCGATACAAATTTCGTAATAATCTATGCTTGGTGAATTTGATTTGAACTCGTCCACCGCAGTAGCACTATAGTATTAAATAGAGTAGCACCCCGGTCTATCCTCATAAATACCCAAGAAAAGTGTACTGCACGTATAAAACACATTTTGAATACATTTTAGATCCAAGATATGGATAGATAGGTATGTCCCGAGCAATAAGTAAGTAATTTATTGACATTGAACTTACAACTTTCAGTGTGAAAGCTTGTATAATTTAGAGATAAACAATTCAATAATAATATCAGAGCTTACACACAGGCGACCAATCACTCCGCACATGTTGTTTGTTTGTGTGACACGTGACGTGAGTTAACATTGATTGATGGATCGATTAATCGATTGATGACTATTCAATCTAACTAGTACAATTAGATCGTAGCAGAGATAATAAAACATTTATGTAATCAATCTTCATTTTAGAGACAAGTTTAGAAACTGATGAAACGTGCGCTGTTTCTTGAATTTGAACTTTTAACAATTCAACAAATAATTTCAAAGCAATGCGTAGGTACAAAAAATAGTTTATTTGCATGACAATAAATTACATATCTATTGAATTTATCATGATGTGATTTCAATGAAACATGGAAGAGGACCCGGTTTCGAATCCTGCCCATGGCCGTACCTACAGTTGTAAATTGAAGGGGGAAACTAGGAATTTCAGTTACTATTTTTAAAAAAAAGGTACACTTTGGGCATACAGTCAATGAAAGATACTCTTCATCTTCATCAATGAACTAATTCACCAGGCTGACATCACGCGTAGGAGGTGCAACAAGAATACCTAGTGATTGATCGAGCTGGGCACAGGGACTCAAAAACACATTCATAAAGGGTACAGAAATATACGGGGTACACTTTTAAAAGGTTACACATTGAATGTGTAACCCTTATAAAAGTGTTTTTGAAACTGTTAACCATTACCACGGACGATTGTGTAACCGTTACAGAACCCTAACCGATATCAAACTGTTAACCGGTTTATAAGGGTGCACCGAAATAGCTGCGTTGCCACTCTTACTATTCTATCATTTAGCTAACAAATTTTTGAAATAATGGCATTTTGTTGTACACCTCGCTTGGCCTCACCGCGTATTATTCGATGAAGAGAGGTGTTTAGCTGAACTGAGAGTTTGATGACACGTTATTATAATATTACTAGCTGTTGCCCGCGGTTCCACCCGCGTCGATGTCGGTTATCGCGACCAAACATAGCCTATGTCCTTTTAAAGTTCATCAAAATCTGTTTAGTGGTTTGGACGTGAAAGCGTAACAGACAGACATACAGACAGAGTTACTTTCGCATTTATAGTATTAGTATGGATATGGAAGTATGGATATGGATAAGTATCCAAGTATCCACCTCTTTTTAAAATAAATAAGTACTAAATGACTGAACTTTGATTTCTGTTTACAATGTGACGTTATTGGGTAACTGCATGAGTTTCGCTTACGACCAAGTACATAATTACAAGTAATTTGGGGTAGGTAGGTAATACTTGATCGGAAACCTTCGCGTGGTACACAGCACCTTAGATTGGGCAACATTTGATCCTTAGGATTGACTATCGATTGGTGCTATAAAAATACAGGGTGCTGCCTGGGTGAGCCAAGCTAGTTTTATAAAATCTTTGAATGCAGTTTTATTTCTTTTAAAAATAAAGGAATGTCTTCTTTAAGTGAAATGAGCCAACTTAAGGATTTATGGTAGTTTCCATCCAGGGCCCGACTTATTTTTAACCGACTTCAAAAAAGGAGGTTCTCAATTCGTACGCAATTTTTTTTTTTTGTATGTTTGTTACGCGATTGTGAAGCCAATTCTAGACAGATTTTGAAAAAAAAATTTCTGTTCGTAAGTAGATTATTCCGAAGTGGTCCCATTTAAATTTCGTAAAGATCTGATGATGGGTTTCCGAGATTAGACCAAGGAACTCTTCAAAAAGTACCAGGAAATCAGCCGCGATAGCTGCAATGGCATATTATTGCAATGTTTCTGCCATTACACATCATAACATCACGCCTGAGTCCTTTGAAGGGGTACGCAGAAGTGTTCAGAATATTCAGCTATATTTCCGGTGTATATGCATTAATTTTAAATATTATTTTTAATAATGCTTTAATATTTTTTTTATTTAGCGTGGCCGGTTCGATCTGTAGTGTAGCGTCAGCAGCGCATGTACAGTCAGGTCACTATACATGCGATGTACAGTCGTGAGACTGTACAAACTCACTAAAAAGAGAAAAATAAATTCATTTTTAACAAAAAAGTTTAACCGACTTCAAGAAACGAAAAAGAGGCACTGAAAAGCGAAAAATAACTTAATTTACAGACTTACTGATTTATTAGAAGTCGGTGCCAGCCAACTTTGTTTGTTGTGTCTTAACTACATTACTATGATGCAATCAATTGAAATATGGCCTCCCTTGGGCTAGGCACCGACTTCTAATAAATCAGTAAGTCTGTAAATTAAGTTATTTTTCGCTTTTCAGTGCCTCTTTTTCGTTTCTTGAAGTCGGTTAAACTTTTTTGTTAAAAATGAATTTATTCCACCCTGATTATGTTCAAACTAATTGGTATGCATTTTTTTTTATCGTGTGAAAAGTCCCCATGGATACCCCCCGCCGGAGCCGGTGAAGGAGATCATGTTGGACTTGAACCGACTAAAACGCCGCTGTCTCTAGGCCGTCTCTATATGCCGTTGCTATATGATTGATATTTATAGGTATATAGGAATCCTCTAATATAGCTACGCGTGTGACGGCGTGTGACGGACTTAAAGCGGCCATAAAGTTCGGTGTGAGTATTTTTTCTGTTAGTAAGAGAGCTTGGATCATTAACTCCGGTGCCATCAGCGTACTGAATGAGATGTACATCATTAGACGCGCCTTTAATTGGAGAACACGAAATGGCTATGCTGCAAAGTCAAAAACCTGGTGGTGATACCAAAAATCAATTTTGAAAATGCTAAAAAAATCGGTACCTAATATTGAAAGATTACCAATTTTCGTTTGTTCCTGGCAATAGAGGTGATTTAGGACTATATGATAGTGCAGTGCTGCAAGCCTCCATAACTGGCCTTGTCAGAGGCAGCACCTTGCAAAGTGCCGCCTGAAAACAGGTATCTAGTACGATCGAATTACCAAATAAAACCGGGCTCATCTGAAAGATCATCAAATTCTGAGTATGAAAAACTGGTGCTGCAAATCTTAAACACTGGCGAAGGTGGTTGCAGCAGCGATTGGAGATCGCGAGTTGCGCGTCTCGGTTTGGTATTTTCACATTTATACGATCGAGTTACCAAAAAAAAACAGGGCTCATCTGAAAGATCATCAAATTCTGTGTAGGAAAAACCGGTGCTGCAAATCTTAAACACTGGCGAAGGTAGTTGCAGCAGCGATTGAAGATCACGAGTTGCGCAACTCGGTTTTGTAATTTTCACATTAGTACGACCGAGTTACCAAAAAAAACAGGGCTCATCTGAAAGATCATCAAATTCTGTGTAGGAAAAACCGGTGCTGCAAATCTTAAACACTGGCGAAGGTGGTTGCAGCAGCGATTGAAGATCGCGAGTTGCGCGACTCGGTTTGGTATTTTCACATTAGTACGATCGAGGTACCAAAAAAAAAACAGGGCTCATCTGAAAGATCATCAAATTCTGCGTAAGAAAACCCAGTGCTGCAAATCTTAAACACTGGTGAAGGTGGTTGCAGCAGCGTTTGAAGATATCGCATTGCGCGACTCGATTTGGTAGGTATTTCCATATTAGTACGATCGAATTACCAAATAAGAGCGGGCTCATCTGAAAGATCATCAAATTCTGAGTATGAAAAACCGGTGCTGCAAATCTTAAACACTGGCGAAGGTAGTTGCAGCAGCGTTTGAAGATCGCGCATCGCGCGACTCGGTTTGATTTTCATATTAGTACGATCGAATTTCCAAAAAACCAGTGTTTAAGATTTGTAGCACCGGTTTTTCTTACGCAGAATTTGATGATCTTTCAGATGAGCCCTGTTTTTTTTTGGTACCTCGATCGTACTAATGTGAAAATACCAAACCGAGTCGCGCAACTCGCGATCTTCAATCGCTGCTGCAACCACCTTCGCCAGTGTTTAAGATTTGCAGCACCAGTTTTTCATACTCAGAATTTGATGATCTTTCAGATGAGCCCGGTTTTATTTGGTAATTCGATCCTACCAGATACCTGTTTTCAGGCGGCACTTTGCAAGGTGCTGCCTCTGACAAGGCCAGTTATGGAGGCTTGCAGCACTGCACTATCATACAGGCGCGGATCCACTAGGGTGGGCAATATGGGCATGCCCACCACCTTAATAGACCTGTGACGTCACTTTTTTATGGTTTATTGAAAAAAAAAACCAAACAAATGAATCATGAATCACGCGTGATTTGGAACACAGCGTATAGTGCAATAGACGATATACCAGCATTTGTTCATACTGTTACAATATCAGAAATTACACACTATTATTGCGGCTTTTTTGTACGCCTTTTTAAGGAGCATAGGTCTGAGGTGTTAGTACATTCAATCAATCAATCAGTTAGTATATTGCAGTCCACTGCTGGATATAGGCCTCCCCGAATATGCGCCACGTCTGCCGATCCTCCGTCTTCCGCATCCAGTTTGTCCCAGCCACCTTTATCAGGTCGTCAGTCCATCTGCCTAAGGGGCATCGCACCTTTCTTTTTCCTTCTCGCGGACTCCACCCTAGGACTCGTCTGCTCCAACGGCCATCAGTCCTTCGACAGATGTGGCCAGCCCACTGCCACTTCAGCCTGCTTATTCTGCGGGCTATGTCGGTAACTTTGGTTCTATTTCGGATGACCTCGTTGCGAATTCTATCCTTCAAAGAGACTCCAAGGATAGCTCGCTTCATAGCCCGCTGCGCGAATTCTAGGTCATGGACTAACCCCACCTTCAGTGGCCACGTTTAGGCTCCGTAGGTCATAGCAGGCAGGACGCACTGGTCGAAAACCTTTGTTTTGTGGCATTGCGGTAGCGGGGAGGAGAAGACCCGACGTAGTTTGCCAAATGCTGCCAGTTGGATCCATCTGGCTATTTCTTTCTCGAAGTTGTTTTTACCGAGCTAGATAACCTGCCCCAGGAGATATATTTTTGAACAACTCTGAGTGTCACCCCTTCGATTGCAATCGATTTGGTACAACATGTTCGTTGAACATAATCATGGTGTTGTCCAAGTTTACACCCAGGCCAACTTGTCGAGAAGCTCCATTCAAGCTGTGCAGCATTTCGCCCAGTTGTTCCAGCGACTAAGCAACTATGACGATGTCGTCGTCGAACCGAAGATGCGAGATGTACTCACCGTGGATGTTGGTACCCCGCCAAAGTCCAATCCAGAGTCTTGAAGACGTCCTCCAATACGTTGGTGAATAGTTTGGGAGATATCAAATTTAAATAAAATGTTTTCTTTCTTTCTTTTCTTTCTATATAACATCTCCCTGTCTCACTCCACGCTGGAGGCTAATGGGTTTCGTCTTCTGGTCTTGGAGTAAGATGGACATTGTGGCAGTGTCATACAAACATCTTAGCACCTCGATGTATCGCCAATCTACACGACACTGCTGCAGGGCATCCAGCACTGCCCAGGTTTCGATTGAGTCGAAGGCTTTTTCGTTGTCCACAAACGCCATACACAGCGGCTGATTGTACTCCTGCGTCTTTTCTACAATCTGCCGAACAGTATAGATGAGGTCCACGGTACTATAGCCTTTTCGAAACCCGGCTTGCTCAGGTGGCTGGAACTCGTCGAGCTTATCCGCGAGGTGATTTGTGACGACTCTTGAGAACAACAGAACTTATAGACATGGCTCGGGAGTGAGAGAAGTCTTATCACCTTTTTTGAAGAACAGTACCACCGCACTCCCGCTCTGTGCCCTAGGTGTTAGCTCTTGCCGGATAATGGAATTAAGGAGACTCGCTAGCTCTTTCAGGATTGGTGCGCCACCTGCTTTCAGCACCTCAGTAGTAATTTCCGTCATCACCAGGACATCTGTTGTTCTTCAGTTGCCTGAGAGCCGCCTCTACCTCGCACTATTCGACATCTGGTATCTCCTCGGTGTAATGGCGCGTGAGTGGGGCTCTGTCCAGCTGTGCAATTCACTAACAAGCACAACGATGCGAGTCACAACGATGTGCGCGATAGACACTGTCATTGGTCGATTTCCAATGACGTGATACAATCTGACCAATGACAATCTACGTTGCGCCTCGCATCGTTGTCGCATCGTTGTGCTCGCTTAGTGAATTGCAGTGCAGGTGTGTCTCTGCACAGGTCTTCGTCGCTGTGTCCCGTCGGTTTACTCATCCGTGTTGCATATAGCTCAGTTGTAAGTTTCGTCAGATGGGGCCTTCCCAACTGCTGAGCGAACACTTTTGACCCAGGGGGGTCAAAAGTGTTCGCTCAGCAGTTGGGAAGGCCGATACGAGCGATATAGGGATATCGCTCGATTGCCTCCTGGATGGAGCGAGTGTTGGAGCGTTCAAGGTCGCGTCGTATCGGCTTTTTGATTTAAAGTTCGGCAGTCTCAGGAGAGAGCCTGGACTCTTGCTGTTTGCATTTTCCGGGAAATAATTTTCGAGACACTTCCTGCAATGTTTTGACCACTATGTCGGCCTTCCCGTCAATGCCGCTAGGTTTCCAGCATTGCGAAACGATTTTGAAGTTCCAGTTGGAACTTGCCGGACCCTAGAGCTACTTGGAGCGGCGTAGGTAAGTTGACCTTATCCTTCGGAATCTTTCAGCCTTTATGTTGATATTTAGAGAGCATCGGATAAGTTGGTGATCGATTCCAGTTTGAAACTTGTTGATCACAAAGACATCTCTAAATATGTGCGTAACTACTGTCCATTATGAAAAAGTCTGTCTCGTTCCTTATCGCAGAGTCCCGGCGTTACCAAGTCCACTTCCTGTTGGGGTTTTTTTTAAAGGAACTATTAATGAAAGCTACTCGAGGAAGCTGACTAGCATTTGCCCCTGCGATTTCTGCACCCCACTCCATAAGGTTCGATTTCCGTCTCACCGCGTTCACTTCAACAGGTCAATGTGAGACCAACACCGCCAAAGACACTCCCCCCCCCCCCACCCCGGCGTATTTAACATGCTTGACATGAGTTCGCACTACGACTCGCACTTGACCGATCTTCAGGTACCTGTGCCCACAACCTAGTTCCGCGTCTGGATCCGCGCCTGCTATCATATAGTCCTAAATCTCCTCTATTGCCAGGAACAAACGAAAATTGGTAATCTTTCAATATTAGGTACCGATTTTTTTAGCATTTTCAAAATTTATTTTTGGTATCACCACCAGGTTTTTGACTTTGCAGCATAGCCATTTCGTGTTCTCCAATTAAAGGCGCGTCTAATGATGTACATCTCATTCAATACGCTGATGGCACCGGAGTTAATGATCCAAGCTCTCTTACTATGTGGTGTGAGCCTACATAGAAGAACGCGACGTGTTGTTGCCATTCCGTGCAGATACTTAAATCATTACGTTATAACGTTATAAATCTATAACGGTTACACTTATTAACCGTTATTAACAGATATAAACCCTTAACACTTTCAATCGGTTACACTTTCGTTTCGGTTACACTTATAAAAGGTTTTCTTCTAAAACAGTTTCAAAAAACAGTGTTAAAACACTTTATAGTGGTTACTGTTTCGGTCCCTGGCTGGGCAACTGTTCCTCATTCCGTTGTCGGACGTGACGTGACTGACGAACAAAGTAGCCCAGCCGCGCCCTTTGCAACATAGTACATACCTACACTGTGCCTACACACTCTGAATGTAAATAGGAGCTTCACTAAAGATTTGTCTGGTGACGTTATTGTAGAAATGGGTTTGTAATGACCTTGGATTGTCAACTGTGATAATTTTTTATACTTAGTTGGGTTGAATTTAATATTGTTATGACGAAGATTTTTTCAAAAGTAGACGGCGAGAAGGCAAACGGAAGGTGGAACGACCCCCAGCCTGATGAACTGACGATTAAAATAGGCGGCGGGCATAGACTGGATGCGGAAGGCAAAGGATCGGGAGTAATGACGCACATTGGGATGGGCCTATCCAGCAGTGAACTGCGATAGGCTGATTGATTTGCTACTAACGATTGAAAAGTAATCGGGCGGAGCCGCGGGCAACAGCTTGTTAATAATATTCCTTACACCTTCAGTAAAAGTTTTATTACGTAGTGTAATGGCTAGGATTCGATCCTGGAACCTCTCTATCGTAAGACCGATATTGCCCACGCCGTAGTTCATATTGCTGCATTATATTTTTCGTTCTTACCCCGCCTCCGAAAATACCCCAAGGCTGAGAGTCATGGAGTCATGGGGTAAGTCCGGAAACGGAGCAAAGGTATTCTTTTTATGTAAATAACTTTTCGTAAATTATGAAATCCTGGTACAATTAATCTTACCTTCCAGCCATATGGACATGTGTATCACAGCAGCGCAGCTTGATGCACTGTATATCAACACCCTGAAGGTCTCTGCAGGTCCCGCGGGCGCGCAGCACTCGGTCCGTCGGACACGGGGAACTCCCGTCTAAACTGGAAAGTATATACAGGTTATGTACTTGTCGAAACTTTTTTTATACTACTTAGGAGACAGACTAGCATGGTCTATACCTGATGGGTAGTGGTTACAGTAGTGAGTAGTCTATGGAAGTGTGAAATACCAGGGGCTTCAGACTCGTGCTGCCGATCGCGACCCTGTAACAACCATCTGACGCCCTTCTTGAAGAACTCCATATTATAGTCACTTGGGAAAACCAGTGCAGGGAAATCATTCCACAACTTAAGGCGTGCGTGAAAAGATGTCACACACTAAAATTAATCGTACTTATACGTTGGCCGGTGTATGTATGGTAGAATAGAATGGTAAATTTATGGGATTTGACGTTAATGACATGCGTTGACGATTTTCTAGGGGGGCAGTGGTGCTTATATTGGGTGTATGGGGTCTTACTAAAATTTTCGGAACCCAATCAACTATAGGTACTAGCAGGTATTTAGTGGACGAGGTTCTGGCGTAGGCGTTTCTCTCGCTCCCGTAAAAGCCAAAATAAGCCTCGTCAGAAGAACAGCAATGCAACCGGATTAATGCTGGGATTATGCGAAACTATGATCACCAGGACTGTAAGAAGTCATAATTGCCTGAACCCACCGGCACATGCATCACAGCATTGGCAGGAAAACTCAGCTCAGCTGCCTATGCGGTTAGAAAAATAAGGTCACTAACTGATGAGAAAACGGCACGATTAGTTTATTTTAGCTACTTTCATAGCGTTATGTCATATATTATGGTCTGCTGCTGTTGGGCTCAGCTACCGATATTGAGACTGTTTTCATATTACAGAAACGAGCGATAAGAGCAATCTACAGCCTCAGACCCCGTGACTCGCTGAGAGAACTTTTTAAAGAAATTAATGTATTAACGGTTGCTTCACAATATATCTATGATAACATTTTATATGTGCGGAAGAACCTAAATCTGTTAAAAAAAAAACTCATAATTATAATACAAGAAATAAAGATAAACTTGCAGTGCCAACACTACTGAGGCTTCATAAATAAAAATGTTTAATAAAATTCCTCAGGATTTGGTTGACATGCCTCTTAATAAGTTTAAAATTAAAATAAATAAAAAATTAATGGAAAAAGGATACTATAAAGTAGATGAATATCTTAATGATAAAAATGCATGGTCATCCTAATCACTGATTGCTCGCACATTATAAATTGTATAAAAACTATATTTAAAAAATAAAATAAAAAGGATAATTGAGTACTCTGAGTTTCTTGCTCTTCTCAGTAGAACCAACTACCGAACCAGCGAGAGAATCATTTTTAAATGATTTATTAATTTACTTTATTTAATAATATTATCTTATTTTTTTTTTAACTTGACAAGATATTGTAATATTTTGACGTTCATAATAATGTGCTCTTTATGTGCCTAAATTGAATAAATGAAATTGATTCTTTGATTGATTCTTTCTTTGATTCATGTGTTACATAATATACCGCTAAATCACCCAAGAAGAGTATAACTACATAACATAAAAGTTAACGTACCACCAGTTTAGCTGTAGGTAGTTAGTCTCCATCGTATAAGTGATTTATACACTTTAATCTAGATCAACTCGTTAGGAACGTGTAATGATTCTAGACCGATAGCAGGGCTAATTAGGGCAGTGGACGGACAATGCAACGCGCAACGCGACAAGGTATAAAATATTTAATTGTGTTCTAGAATGGGGTCGTGTAATATGTTGCCAGACCTTCCATACAAAACAAACATAGAGTAGGTAACGAACTACTACAAGGTTATGTTCTTCTGGTACTTGAATATTATTAGTTATGTTCTTCATACCCCGGAAGAGGTTAGCAGATTTGTATTGTTGACACATACCCTCATTTCGATGTTCTTTGTTTCCGCTACATCCGGCAGATTTCCATACTTTGCGGGACTTTATAGATGGCTGAAAGTGATAGAAAACTTCGGAATGTGCCGCGGATGAAGCAAGGGCGGGTCGGCTACTGAATGTATAAAAAATGTAAGTAGCAGTCGATATTATGACTTCTTTCTCGACTATGCGATCCTGGTATTTACGAGCAATTTTAGCAGAAGCTTGAGTGCACCATAGGGAGTATAGTCCCTATTTGGCGACACCCTTGTAAAAAATGTAAGTAGCAGTCGATATTATGACTTCTTTCTCGACTATGCGATCCTGGTATTTACGAGCAATTTTAGCAGAAGCTTGAGTGCACCATAGGGAGTATAGTCCCTATTTGGCGACACCCTTGTACTTGTAATAATATTTTATTTCTATTTCTTTTTTAACCGACTTCAAAAAAGGAGGAGGTTCTCCATTCTAACCGACTTCTAAACAAGGAGGATTTTTTTTTTGTTTGTTTGCTCATAGCTCCACCATGCGTAGACGGATTTGTAAAATTATTTTACAACACACCTGCTCATAACAGTGATATTATTTTACCGCAATTAAGCACGGAATGACACCTATTATAAAACTGTGACTTTTTCATTACTATTATTCACAAAAGTGAGTTATAGATTCTTTTTTAAATTTTATAGGAAATGTCTATAATTGTCTATGTTCTTAAAAAAGTTTTGATACAAAAAATAACGTGTTTAATAGTACGAATAAATTAATACGCCTATTGTATGGTCATTTGATGCATTTTCGTATTTAAATAAATAATTTCAACTTGTAATACTTGTGTAATAAACAACATTTTCGCTCAAATTTAACTTTTTTTTTTCTCTAAGTACAGAAAAAAAAAACAGAGTAAAAAAAAGTTAAGTTCAAACCTCATTTTTTTTTAAATATGGTCGACCGCCATTGTTAAATGCGCGCGCATAGGAAAACTAATTAATTCGTAGTATTGTTTATTTAGTATTTGTAGTATTATTTTATTCGCAAGTGTGTTGTAAAACGTCGTATGGCACGTGTGAGCATGATGATTACCGTCCTCAGCTGTCTTAAGACCCTCGCCTGGCGGCTCGGGTCTCAATGGCGCCTCGGCGGTAATCACCAACGTTGCTCACTTGTACCATAATGTACTATTTCTGTTCGAAAGTAGATTATTCCGAAATGGTCCCATTTAAATTTCTTAAGGATCTGATGATGGGTTTCCGAGATTAGACCAAGGAACTCTTCAAAAAATACCAGGAAATCAGCCGCGATTGCTGCAATCACGGATATCTGTGGCTGCAATCCTATATTGTTGCAATGTCTCTGCCATTACACATCATAACATCACGCCTGAGTCCTTTGAAGGGGTACGCAGAAGTGTTTCGCATATGCAGCTATATTTCCGGTGTTTAAGCATTGATTTTAAAATATTTTTTTTCTTTTCGCTTTGGTATACTTTTGAGGTACTTCTATATTAATTTCATTGATATTGGACCTTTAACCGACTTCTAAACAAAGATTAGTTTCTCTATATTCAGCTATATTTCCGGTATTTGGATACTATATCATATGAGTAGGTAGCGTAGTTGATGGGCTAATCCGAAAGCGCTTAAGCCTAGTTCGGACTAGGCTAGTAATTTAGTAGAGTAGCGAGTAATTTAGTGGTTAAATGTGTGCGAACCATAAAAAATTAATCGAGTAGATTAATGAATAATTTAGTCGAGTCGATCCATTTTACTCTATTTTATCGGTCGAGTAGCGCCTCCCACCACGCGTCCGTGCTCACTTGTTCACCGGCTAAACAAGTCCGAACCTAAGTTTTCGTCGAGTTCATTAGTAGCCGCAAAATGTCGTTTCGCTGCAAACTTTACAATTTATTTCCAAATATGTAGAACATGAATGCTTGTGGTATATTAAGCCCCCGTGTTATAAAAACAAATAAATGTAACAATCCGCATACTTGGATTAAGAAAATACAATGAATATATTTTATTAATCTTCTTTTTGGGTGGCGCATTGCCGCGATTCTGATTGGTGCATAAAATGATGACCAAAAGTCATCATGTTTACAACATATATCTATAGTTTTTAATATACCATTGGTTGCAGCTTGCAGCACATTCATCTTGCAAAACACCACGACACTTGTGTACTGTACTGGACCGATAATGCGAACGATTTCTCTTTAGACGCGAGTAGTTTAGCCACTATACACGCTACTGTACTAAATTACTAAAGTGGTGCGAACTAGGCTTTACAGGCAATCAGGGTTAAGTTCAATATAAAGGTGAAAATAAGTTATTTTTGACAAAAAAATTAACAGACTTTTAGAACAAAATGCGCCGATAAGTATACATATACAAAAAAATTAATAAATAATAAATACAACTGAAAATATAGAAATGCGCTTAGGACTTTTGTTGAAGTCGCTGCCAAGATATCATCATATTCATCAGACATTTTACTTCCCTCTATGGGACTGCCCACATGTATGTAAAATTTTTAGAATATTTACATATTATTCTGTAGGGAGTTTCGTAACGATATCAAATCTACATCTACATTAGTAGGAATTTAATACAAGATTTGCGAAATCTTCGAAAGTATGAATTACAGTATTGTACATAGTAGATACAGTTACAGTTACATGCACGATGGGCGGCCTTATAACTAAAAGTGATTTGTTCCAGGCAACCTTAGGATCACATGAAAAGTAATGTAATAAAAGTGAGTGTTGATGCATTATAAAACTGTGTGTTACATGAAAAATTACATAGTAAGACATTTAAGCTTATCAAGATGCTCCTCAGTACGATAAGGATAGCTAATCTCGACTTTTGTATCAGGTTATATGAGCGAACATTAATTAGTTTTCAGGGGAGCCCCTTGTTTCGCAGACAGAAATTTCATAGAATTTCGTTTCCCAGAAAATGTTTCATGTATTATTTGGTCCTTGTAATTTTATTTCGAATATTATTGTTTCAAAAACAATTAACTAGAATTAAACATATTTCACAGAAACACAATTTAATGAATTTTTAATCAATTTTTTTTGTTTAACAAACTTATCAAACAGCAGAATTACGAGATATCACAGAAATGTATTATTGACATTGGCATACATCTATTACAGTACTTGCCAAAAGGGGAGAAAAGTGCTTAGCTTCTCCCTTTTTTGAAGTCAGTAATTATTCCAGGTAAACGGTATCCCCTAGTCCTCGTCATCTTAATCTTATTTATTGCACCTCCCACTTACTCAATACTATACGCAGAACACTTAGATGCATTGAGATCTTAGATGTAACTCAAGTACTTCACTTTATCTGTATCAACTTACTGAGAATTAATCTTTCATACCCTCTCTATTCCAAGAACGCATCAAAGGCATTCTTACATGCACTGTGCTATTTATACCTACTTCAGATGCAATATGAGTAACAAACAACTAACACTTCATATCGAAGCAGTATGTATTTTTTGATGTAGGTGTATTATGCATATACGTACCTAACTAAATTTTACTAAAAGTTAATGTTTGTCATTACCATGATATTTAACAAATATTATTGTAATAATAACAATAATAATAATAATAATAATGTTTATTCAAAAAGTATTACATTTAAAGAATTGCATATTCACATATTTTGTTTTTACAAATATATGTTGTGAGTGACTGGTGCCTAAGCTAGGCTAATGAGTGTATTGTAGCTGTGTTGGTCCCGGAGGAGTATAATTGGGCCACCCCATCTCTTCCTATGGGTGTCGTAGAAGCCGACTAAGGGATTGGGCTGTTCTCCATCCGACAGTAAACATACAGCACAGCCCATGACTAAGAACTCGCTTGATGGCAATAGGCTCGCCCCCTATGGAATGTGGATTTTATTACACCTACACCCCTTCGGGGATTTACAGGCATGGGTCACGGATGGAGTGGATCCGTCTCACGTCTCAACTCCAAATGATGCGAAAACATTTGAATTGTTTTAAATAGAAAAAAAGTAATTTGTAACGAAGTAAATCTGAAACCTCCTGAAAGCTCTTCTCAATTTGTCAGCATAGCCATTGTGGCATTAATCTAACATATATTTCAGAAATCTTTAAACAGTCATGTCGTGTACCTAGACAGATTGATAGATAAATTCTTTATTGTACACCAATAGATTTACAGTATGACAAGTAGTACATCAAAAATAGTCAATTATTCAAAGTAGTGACCAGATTCTGGTCTCACAGGCTTTGCCTATGCCTTGCGAATCTGGATATAAAATTAAATTTTTACTTTCACGACTAAGTATAAGTAGAGGAAAGTAACCAAATATGGAATAGATTCTTAATATGGAATACCTACATTTCTCTCAAGTGCAAACTCACACACGCAATAAACAGTGATCTTCTGTCTCATTCTACTCCCGTTCACGCGTACAAGTCGTGGCAAGTCTGTCGAGAGAGTCCTGTCATCGCTGAGAGAGTGTTTTGTTTTGTCGCTCCCGCATAACTTTCTAAGGTATGTAAAAAAGAAGTACCTATTATTTTTCGTACGGAAAGTTCACATCACATAGTATTGTTTTTATAGCTTTTAAAGACCGTATAGATGTTCTTTTGTATGTTATAGTGGTATTAGATGGTATTACTTTCTTAAATATAAAAACGTAAATGTCAGTTTGAAATCGTTGGAAAATCCAAATATGGACAGATTACAGTATCCAATTATGGACTACGGTCAAGTACCTCATGTGTGGGCTCTGGGCACATAATGATTGCGCTGGACCAGAATTTGATACCTGGATTTGTGATTTTTGCAAATAATTAGTGTTAATTTCTACATTATACCAAAGTTGAGTACCAATGAGTCTCATATAAGTTAAGGTTAATTTTTGATAGTATTTACAGTATTCCATAATTGGGGTACCTATTCCATATATAGGTGGTACCTTCCTCGTTATTTAATTTTTTATAATTTATCATACCTTAAACTAATCCATATAAGCTAAAATTGTTATAAACTTAAGTGCAAATATATAATTATTAATAATTACCACAAAAAGTTTTTTTTTATTTTATTTATTTTTATTTATTTATTAACCTGTCAAATACCAACCGGTGCCCGGGCACCGCGAGTGTTAGGTGAGAATTTGTTAACGTGGGTAGACTGGTACACATTTACGGTACATACATTTTAGTGGTTACAAATAATGCCACAAAAACTCATTCGAGTTTTACCGTGCATTAGGGTCGTCAGTGGTTATGTAAATAATAATGATTTATATGTTTGAAACGCAGGTTATCACAATACAATATTTCATAATAAATATATCCAAGTTGGGTACCACAAAAAGAAATTCACAATTGTAGGTAGTTTGGAAATAATAAGCGAACGCGCATCGGTGACCGCACTGGTCCCACGCAGTCACGCCTTTGTGCATTGTACAGGTTGCTCCATAGACATAGAATATTTTTTTTTTTTTTTTAATACTTAATCAATTTTATTTTGTAGGAAATGTTGTTTTAGTTTGTTTTTTATATTTCGCTTGTTGTTGTGCAAATTATGCCTAAAAATCAAAATGGTATTCCATATTCGGTCACTCTCCTCTAGTTATTTAAATTGGTAAAACAATATTTGTAGTAGGGATTCCGTAGGTACCCAAACAGTTCGAAGGTATTATTAACGATGTTTCAGCAGTGCATTCGCTTCACTTAAAATATCGAAGTCCAGCCAAATCCGCAGTTAGACTGGTAAAGCGGACCCCAGACTCCGAGGTGAAAGCTTCGGATGCGACTGGGATTAACGCTAGGATGAAGATCAGCGATGTTTCAGCACTTTATACTGTTTATTTGCAGGTTTAACCTATAAACTCGAAGGCGTGTCGAGACCTTTAACTCATGTGAGATCAATACCTAATGTAATGCACAGAATTTTATCGAATGTCCACAGCATAATGATGCATGCAACGTATCATTCGGATGCAGTCGTTGAACTCGCGTACCGTTTTTTAGACGATGCAACTGATTAAGTAGTAATGTCATTCATTGAAAGTCATTGAAGACTCTCCATGAATTGACTTGTCAGTTTCGTTAAACTGCATTGCAACCGTTAGAAACTCAAGACACATTAGATTGAATGGAAGTGAATAGATATCTACTTGAAATTTTTAATGGCTGATCATGGCTTAATTTATCTTTTTGAAATCTGATTTTGTGCGTGAATGATCTAATTACGGTTATACCTAGTTATTATTATTATGAATTTTATGTGTTTAATATTTGAGTGTTTAACACGTTATACACTATAAAAATGAAAATTATAAGAGCTTTTTTACGAGTGCACACTTCCGCCACAGGATACTAATAGAAATTATCATAAAACCACTGAATTTCACAGAAACATAAATAACTACTAATCACAGAAATCTCATCTCACTCACACGTCTAACGCATCTTCGTGGTACACATCCTCGGCTTGGTATCCATTCTCGTCCTGATAGCAGAGTACCAGGGCACCAGGAGAGCACAGGAGTAATGCGGCATAGGCCGCGGCTGCGAGCGGCGCACGCATCACGACTGAGTGCGCGCACGCTGCTATGCGTTCGAGCAGTGATATTCAAAGTTATACTTGTGTGTATACTGGATGATATAATGCTCCCTGTTACGTCATTTCCATTATTGGGATCAATTTTTTATATTGAAATAGGAGATTGGTATTATAAATTTAAAAGAAATTCACCTGTTATAAAGGAAGATCTTTTAAGAAAATCAAATAGTAGAGTTCACACTTCATTCCATCCTTTTATTTTTACCATATCCTCGCCTGTCCCATAATATGGGCCATTCTCAACATATGTGCAGATGCCAATTAGTAAGTAGCCAATTAGGTGGACCGTGGATAATAGGTATGCTTGTATACACTACCTAGGCTACCTACTACTTTAGTACTAAGTAAGGTATGTCTAAAATCTATACTTACGACTTATTTTTTAATTATTATGATTATAAAGTTTACTAAACTAGTAACCATTTATCGCAGAAAATTATTATTGTACCTACTAAACAAAGCTTTTCCTATAAACCCTGTTATGTGAGGCTATGCTAAATTTTCATTTTTATCATTCAGTTAATCTTAACGCGAAATGCTTAAACTAGTAACAGCAAAGCAAAATTAAGTAATTTTGCTATGGGTAATGGTGATATGGTAGAAATTCGAACAAATATCACCAAAAATGATGTTGTCCCTAAAATAATATGAGTCATAAAAATAGGCAGAAGCTGTATAAACTTAATTTGATTAAACTTACGGAACAACGAAACGAAAATAAAGCTAAAAATATTTCGTAGCGGTCATACATAGGTACTACATATAATTACAAAGGACTGTCCTTTTCACACAAGTTACTAATTGACTCGTAAAGTTGATAGCGGATGATAGAGGCGGATAGTTTACTTACAATAAACACAAGTTCGTGATAAAAATTGATACGAAATACTCACACATTTGTCTGCTTTTTTTTCTGTCTATCTGGTCGGGGTGTTTTCTATGTATAATATAATATAATATTATGTATTTTACAAAAAAAAATGTATCTTAGTATGTTTATCCGTAAGTATCTAAGTATGTATGTCCTACAATATTTATTCATTAAAGGAGAACATTCACTCTCCATACATATCTGGGCTAATTTTGAAAGTGCCGGCCAAAGAAAAAAAATACGATATTCTGTTAGAGCTTGTTCTTACTAGCATTTTTTTATATTGCGTCAAAGTTGAGAGATCACTTCCAACGGTTTTATTTGAGTTTAAAAATCTTAAAAATATACACTTTTTAAGATACGAACTATTAAAAATAAATGAAAAATATTGTTCTACATTGGAAGAATAGTTAATAAAAGCAATATAAAATAAACCCTATACTGCATATTGTTGTTTTTCGTCCATTCATTTAGATCCAAAATTGAAAGTGCCGCTCAAAAAAAACAAATATGATATTCCGGTAGAGCTTGTCCTCATCAGCACTTTTTATTACGTCGTCAAAGCTGAGAGACCACTGCCCTCGGTTTTATTGGCGTTCAAAAATCTTAGAAACATATAATTTTTATGATACGATATATTGAAAATGAATGAAAAATATTGTTCTATATTGGAAGAATAGTTATTAAACGCAATAACAAATAAACCCCATACTGCATATCGCTGTTTTTCGTTAGTTTATTTAGGTCTAAAATTGAAAGTGCCGGCCAAAAAAAAATGATATTCCGTTAGCGCTTGTCCTTATTGGCATAAGCATATAAAAATAAAATACACGAGCAATAATACTGTTTCATTGCACTTCACCCTTCTTGTTTTATCTATGATAATGTATGTATAATGTTGACGAACCTGGACATGACGTGACTGCTATCGTCCACGAATCATCCATAAGGCATTGCCATTAGTGCCTTGTAACTGTGGAATATGATGAACTCATTTACTAAGTTCAATTGGAAATGCACTTTTAACCAATATAAATCAATATTTCTCATTCATTTTCAATAATTCGTAAAAAAAAATGTATATATCCAAGATTTTTGAACTCAAATAAAACCGAGGGAAGTTATCCTTCAGCTTTGACACCATAAAAAAATGCTAATGAGGACAAGCTCTAGCGGAATATCATATCTATTTGTTTTCTTTGACCGGCACTTTCAATTTTTGAACTAAGTAATTAAATAGTCACACTTTATACTAAATATTGAACCCTAAATAAAATCTCAAGGAATCAATTTAGAACTTTGGTGTAGTAATAAAAAATGCTTACAATGTTGTGTTCTATCAAAAGCTTGTTCTTACTAACATTTAATAATCGGACTACTGATACTAGGGGCACGATTGCACGAATCATCCATAAGGCATTGCCATTAATGCCTTGTAACTGTGGAATATGATTAACTCATTTACTAAGTTCAATTGAAAATGCACCTTTACTTTAACCAATATAAATCAATATTTCTCGTTCATTTTCAATAATACGTATAAAAAATGTATATATCCAAGATTTTTGAACTCAAAAAAAAAACCAAGGGAAGTTGTCCTTCAGCTTTGACACCATAATAAAAATGCAAACGCGTACAAGCTCTAGCGGAATATCACATTTGTTTTCTTTGACTGGCACTTTCAATTTTTAACCTAGATAAATGGATGAAAAACAACGATATGTAATATGCGGTTTATTTTTTATTACTTATATGAACTACTCTTCCAATATAGAACAATATTTTTAATTCATTTTCAATAGTTCGTATCATTAAAAAAAAACGTTTTCAAGATTTTTGAATATAAATAAAACCGAGGGAAGTGGTCCCTCAATTTTGACGCCATAATAAAAAATGCTAATAAGGAAAAATTCTAGCGGATTTTATTTTCTTTAATCGACACTTTTAATTTTAGCCGTAAATAAATGGACGAAAAACAACAATATGCAGTATGGGGTTTATTTTTTATTGCTTTTATTAACTATTCTTCCAATGTATAACAATATTTTTCATTTATTTTCAATAGTTCGTATCATAAGAAGTGTATATTTTTAAGATTTTTGAACTCTAATAAAACCGTTGGAAGTGGTCCCTCAACTTTGACGCACTAATAAAAATTGTTAGTAAGAACAAGCTCTAACCGAATATCGTATTTTTTTTCTTTGGCCGGCAAAATAAAAATTAGCCCAATCTGAATGATGTCCTTTGGTTACACTAATTGCAAGTGCCTAGATATATAGAAGCCTATGTCCTTTCTCAAGGTCGAATCTACCCCTACACCAAAATCAGTTCAGTGGTTTAGGCGTGAAAGCGTAACAGGCAGACAGACAGACTGAGTTACTTTCGCATTTATAATATTAGTATGGATATGGATTATATTATTATAAAACAAAATACTCAAGTTACAAATTACACGAAATATAATATATGAACATCAAGAGTTTACAGCTCATCCGAGTTCGAAGCCACAGTCACATTCGCAGGGTAAAAGGTAGAGCCTGTAAGAAAAGAATCTGGCAGATAAAACTCACTACTATAATTAGGAGGTAGCTCTCTACATGATCTGGTACTGTGCTATTCAATCGCCTTTAGCGCTACAGCATCAGTGCAGTCGGTCTAATGATCGTTAAGCCCCGGTTTCGAATCCTGGCCATTTCTCTACCTACCTATTTCAGATGAGGTCGATCTTAAAATGATTTGATGTCCCTCTTTGACGTCAATAGATGCTTTTTCAGCCCCCGTTTAAAAGAATTGATTGCAAAAAGAGGGCAACACGAGCGCGACTTCTCTATTCAAATATTTAGTACTGTACAGCCAGTACGGGATACTAACCCAGTATTCATTGATTTTCATTGATAAAAATGTATTCTGTTTTAATTACTACAAAGTTTGAGAACTGCAGTTGATTGTAGTTGTATTAATAGTCCAAAAATAAACTGTTGCGTGTAGGGTAGGTATAAAAGTAACCGATATTTTAGGCTTCACGGACGAATCTGTAGAATAGCATGACCATTATTCATATCTTAGTATTATGATAATTATGACTTATGATAGTGTTCCGGGTTATTACAGCTGAAACATTTCTAAATGTTTTGATGCAGTTATTCAGATTAATAAGTACGAGGCCACAATAGAGTATGGGGTTCTTCAGAAAGGTTTTCCTAAGTTCTAATTCTATTATTAAACGAAATGAGACTGAGTGACTCTGGTAATTTACAAAAACGTAGGTAGATTTATTCTGTTTGTATGATTCTGAATGCTTTTTGTTTTTGTTTCTAATCGAATTGAAATCACACGTATTGAGTTACGAGTATGTTATTGAATCCGGCTTCTTAATAGGAAAGAGAGGGAGTGGAATTCGTTAAAAGAGCCCAGTGAATCATTTGTCGAATGGTGGTTTTAGGAGGTGGTGTAGGATCGAAGCAAAAATAAGTTTCTAGGATATTGTTTAAGTCATTCAAACGCAATAGTAGACATCCTGTAGGTATTTATTCATTCAATTTATTGCGAAAATCGAAAGAAAAAATTATACCAGAAGAAAAATCTTCCAAGTGTAGCGCGACATGGGCACATAAGTTTATCTGTAAAGTGTTTGTTTACGGTAATGTAAACGCGCGCAGACGCTTCATGGCCATGCTCCATAGATCTACTGACACACTGCCGCTGGCCGTTGTGCAACACATACCTACCTACTGTTAAGTATTTATAATACCCTGGTAGGCTGGTAGTCAATCTAGACTGCCTTTAAAGTTTTGAGAGTTTTATTCAAATCATTGGGAAATATTTTTAACTGAGAATCAAATTAGACACTTCGGCCATTGGGTTGTGTAGGTCAAATGGCAGTCGCTTCACGGAAAATATCGAAGTCCAGCCAAATCCGCAGTTAGACTGGTAAAGCGGACTGCGATCAACGCTACGATGAAGAAGAAGAAGAAGAATGAAAAGGCATTTAAAAGGGATGCGAGTATTGCCACTCTTGAAATAGATCTTCTCTGAGTTCTGGTAGCCATCTGTGGTCTTCTTCATCAGTAGCACTTCACCAATTGATACTTTCTGAGTGCAATTGCAGGAAAACACACTCGAAAATGACTGCGCCAAGCTCTACTGGGACAGATCCATCATTACAAATAGGATGGTACTAGGGAACGGTAATCGTGCTGATGAACCGGGTAGAGTTACAAGTATTTCTTGTGTAGATCACTATTCCCTATGCTCTCTTTAACTCGAACCTAGGCGCATAAGGTAGATGTAGAGAAATAGACTCAGTTGTTATTTTAGTCATTTGAGCCCCAGAAGAGTCAGGTCAAAAATTAATCGCTATGTATGACGTATGCCCTATGCCTATAAGAAGTTCCTTCATTTTCCGATGGATTCCATCATCATAACTGCACTTTTTCATACTACTTAGGTGGCAGATGAGCAGACGGCCCACTTGATGGAAAGTGGTTACCGTGGCAGATGGACGTGGCAACACACAGGGGCATCACTGTAAGAACCTTTTAATGCTGTTCTTGAGGAACCCCATATTGTATTCGCTTGAAAAAACCACAAAAGGGAGTTCAATCCACAGCTAGAGCGTGTGTGGAATGCAACTTCGTTAAAAATAAGATCAATCTAGACGTGTACCAAATCAGTGCATAAAATACTACCTCCAAAAATGTTTTTCTTCTGAGTTATGTAAATGGCTCTTATATAAGGAGGTGGTTCACGCTGAGGTAGTGCACGACAGCATAACCGTCCCAATTGTCCCAACAGTCCGACTGGGAAAGTACCTCCATCCACCCTAGAGAATACCGCGTTCATAATATATTGTAGGACATTCTACACAACGCTATCTAGACCCAAAGTAGCTTAACTAGTTTGTATTATGCGTTCTAGAATGCGGATAAACATACTTAAATTATTTTTTTTCGTATAAAAATACATGATAAACATAGAAGTCTGGGGTCCGCTTTTACCAGTCATATCCTGCATACCCAGACCAATGTAAATGTTCATATTCATGCATACAAATTATTTACACTAAGCGGGGATCGAACCCGCACCTCCTGCGTAGCGGCCGCGTTCACTACCGCTACGTCACAGAGGCAGTAATAACCTCGTGTTCTGTTTCCGGCGGTGAGTAGGGTAGCCAGAGCTGTCGATGGGAAGACCAAAGGCTTGTCCTGCTTTGTCTTACCCATTAATGGCACCGAAAATATCTGTTCTTACAGGGTCAGCAGCACGAGTGTGAGTCTCGTTTGCCACCTAAGTGGTAAGTATAAAAAAAAAGTTTGATTAAGTATTCAGTGGCAGAGCTAACACGATCTATTCAATTATAAATATTTAAACATGCATATTTACCTAGTTGTTACCATGATGAATTAAAAATTAATAATTCTACTTAAATATTAATTTAATCACCCCTTCTTACTCATACAAAATCGAATCACCGAAATGAAACACTCCAACGAATGTACCAAATTGGTTAAAAAACATTTCAGCATTAATTTTCAGCGTTTTTTTTATATACTAAAGGACACTTCAATTTGACTTCGATTCGCCTGATGGTAAGCTGAAGGCAAAGTCTTTGGAAAGAGACAAATAGAGACATTACAGACACCTACCATGTTATAATGGTGGCACTTTGCTTGACGGCCTCATCATTCATTTCATTTTCAACAATCAGCATCTTTAAATCCTACAGCATGCCTTCATTGCCTTCCTACGCTATTTACGGACCAGCGGTCAGTGATTAATCACTAAACTTGATATATTTTAAAAACTTAATAAGTAAACAAGGAAATTGAGATCATATCTTTAAAAATGATAGCTCATACTGAATGATCTTCTTTGTTTTAGTTTCGTTACGGTTAGTGGTTAATTTTTTGTATATCTGAGTCTATTTCTTTGAATTACTTGGCTATTGTAATACATATTTGTAATGCAAATCGTAGTACTATTATTTATTCTATACTAATGGTCAGTTCGCTTTATATTTTATACGAGGAAAATACATATATCATGCGCCGGTTGTAATTATTCATCAGTTCGTTTGAAATAAGCATTTAGTTAGAAAAATCTGTTACTCATATAACTACAAAGAGCCATTTTCACGCTTTTCTCAGTGGATAGAAGCGTGAAAAATATTCCGCGTAGTGAACGAGACAACATTCGAGTATACGTCGCTTAGGAAAAATCACACTTTTCCTCTCTTATTGTCTGTCCGGCCGTTAGTGTTTGTTTGGACACCGAGCACGCTCGCCATTCCTCGAAGCCTCCCAAATAAAAAAAAATGTACTCTATTATTTTAATTATTAGCTTGTTTCCATATATTGTATTATCATGGTATCCTTATACAAATCAGGATTGGGTACCAGGGGAATATGGGTATAGAGGAGTGCACGATGGTCTGGAGCACTCGAGGAACTTTGTGAATGAGTGGACGGTGGAAGTCGAAGGTGGTGAAGAGGTGGCTCAACTGGTGGCGCTGGAGCTCGGATATGTTTTTGGTGGAAAGGTAAGTTTTAATTTAATGATTTATTATGTTAGGGATACTTTGAACTGACAACTGACATTTATTTTCGGATAGTTCTATAGATTATTATTTAAATAAGATAGGCCCTAAGTTCATTACCTACTTAAATAAATTACCCTACACTTAACAAATTATATAAAACAATAAAATTGATAGTAAAAATTCATTGAAATATATGAAACTAAATATTTTTTAACGTCAATGAATATTAGTATTTTTATCATCTTCTTACCATCTAGCAGGGTGTAGTCCATTGACGAGATGAATATTTAAAAAAATATAAGCAATGCAACATTATCAGAATTTTATTGTTAAAATTATAAGCACAGAAATAATGCGAGAAAAATAATTGAAAAAAGAAGGTGTAAAATTGTAAATGTAAAAAATAAAAATTGAAGTGAATTGCAGAATGAAAAAAATCATAAGTTGTAAGTACTTAATTAAATTCATTTAATTTATTAAAATGATTATAAAAAATATTCAATAAGATTATTATCATTCCCTTGGCTAATAATAAACTCCGTTTGTTCTTTGGAGTTCAAGTTCCGCATGTTTTTTTTTTATATGATCCGTCAATTGATTGCACCGATTTGCACCCCGCTAGATATAAAATAAAATAAAAAAGTAAAAAGCTGAGGTGCAGTCCAGATGATACGGACCTCCATTTTTTTGCATCTGTTCTAGTCATAATTTGCTATTGGTACCTTTTCCTGAAGATACTGCCATCTGACCTCCGAACCCTAAGAGGAAAGCCTGCGCCAGAGAACCCTGAAAATGTTCAAAAGGGAATACGGTGGATTTTTTAAACTCGATCAAGTTTATACAACTCATTGGAAATTGGGAAACTGAAAGGACTCGGGTAATAGGGATCACTCGCGACTGGTAAACAGTGATAACAACACTTTATATTTTTGTTATAGATCGTAATAATCAAAACGTAACATGATCGGCATCATAATTGCCAGCCACAGCCAGCGGCTGAAACGTGGCGGGCGTAACGACCTCTGTCAAACATTTCCATGAAATAATAAGCTTTTATAAAACCGAGAAATATGTCGTTTCTTATAGAATAAAGAAATAAATTGGGTAGGCTTCCTTTATCGAGCAAGAAACTTTTCTGGTTTCTAGTAGGCTTGACAGCATTTATTAGTGGGGTAGGTTGAAATTTTCAAGAAGGAAGCCGGTAAAAAATTTTTATTTCTTATAAAATTAATTAAAAAAATCTCTACCACGACCTCGCTTTGCAGAGTAAGCCCGAAAGAATCGGGTATAGGGACCCTTCGCCACTGGCATCTATACCATTGAAAAAAATCTAAATCAGTTGTCTGTACATTCGATTTAAAAAAATACTAACTAAAATTTTAGGTTTATGTTGATTTAATACATAATAAGTATCTATTTTTAGTTTTTTTTTTCTATAAATCTATAAGCAGGTAATGTTCCATTCTTGAAGAATAGGTACCTACTACTCCTACTAGGGATATAGTTATTAACTACATACATTATATACTCACGCCTGTAAATCCCCAAAGAGGTAGGCAGATGTGGTATTTTAAATATTTTTTATTATTATTTAGTACTTAGTATTATTAACTATCTATTAATTACTAAACCCAAAAATATATTAATTGGAATTCTTGTGTAATTGTTCACGATGGACACAAAAACTACTGAAAGAATTTTGTTGCATTTTTATTAAAAAGGTCTTGATCAGACTTAAAAACCGCCGTTATTTTTCATCTCAATCTTTTCAGTACAACCAAATAAATGACCAAAAGTTTCGATAACTGGCGTCCATGCAGGAGGAGCCACGAGCATCAGCCAGTTAAAATATTATAATATTTATCCCTACTTAATATTATAAATGCGAAAGTAACTCTGTCTGTCTGTCTGTCTGTCTCGCTTTCTAGTTATTATTATATTTTAAGCTGTTTTATAAGCCGTGTTGGTAGTTGGTAGCTGGTCGAGTAGAACAGGGCCACGCTTGCCCGCTTGACGGCAATAGGCTCATCCCCTATTACGTGGGCCGAAAACCATAGTTGCAAAATGTGGATGTTAATACCCCCTGAGGGAGGAAGAGAGAGGGTAGCTCTCTCTACTACCCCGTCTACCCTATGGGTTTTTTGACATTTCAACTTCTTTTTCTTTTTTACCCGTTCCTTCGCCCCTTTCTATTCTCCCTCTCTTTTTCTATTAGTATATTATTTATATATTACCTTAGTTTATTTTCAATTAGTTTAAGTAATTGATATGTAAAAAACAAGAAGGTATATTATATTGTTGAAAAGTTTCAATACCTTGGAATTCATTTGAAGTTCTATCACATTTTTTCATATTATTATTTCATTAACTTTCCTCGTGGCAGTTGATAATACGTTTTTATTTCTCTACGTCATCTTAAAGACAACTTTGATATTTTAGCTCATTGGCAAATAATATATCTTTCGAGACTAAATTAATAAAGCGTATCCACGTACCATCTGAGTATAAAAGAAACCATCATGACTGTCATTGATAAAGATAACGCCGTCATTTTTGATAAATTGTCCACGCTAACGTTAACTGAGAGACGGATATGTACGTTACCGTAATTGTTTCGTTTTTAACGTACGTTGACGTAGTACCCTTCTTTAGTTTTAAGATAGTTAGCGCTATTTTTTAACGTAAACGCATGCGTTATGTGAACCTTATTTCAAATCAGACAACTGACCCCTAAAAAAACCCGCCCTAAAGAGCACTATTATGTGTTCTGTCTGTGCCTAAGATGTACAGTCGCCAACTAAAGTTATTTAATACGGTTGAATATCCAAAGCTCCCACGTTCATTTAATTATTATTTAAGTTTCTAAATACAAGAAATATAGCCTGTATTTTATAATATCTTAGCGAAAAATGTTCGCGTAGAAAATAATTATAAACGTAATTTTATAATAAGCCCAGTTTGAGGGCTGTTTGTAAAGTTTAATTAGAAAGGATTGTACTTTGTTCTTATATTTCTGATTACTGACTGTGACAAACTGCTCGTGCTCTGGTATGCTGATGGTTTTATAATTTTTCAGGTACTACTTAGTACTAACTCGAAATAATTTAGTTACATATTTACACATTTACGCATACATAAGAGTATCATAGTAATATACGCCATATTTTGGTTTGGTAAAACCTTTGTCGAGGCTTTTTGGGTTCCCGGGGTGAGGTCCATGAGGTCTGGTTCGTTCCTGGTGCAAATGATGGCCATCGCAATTTAACAAGCAAGGCATCGCTGTCACCTGGAGCGATACGGGGTGAGTTATTTAACCTAACCCAATCACGGGGTTTAGATAGGACTACCAATTTCTTTTTATTTTTCATTAGGGTAGTAAATAATTGAAACAAAACTTTTTACAACTACCTACAAAAATGATAAGACTTGCGCTTACATTCATTTTCTTAATGATATGATATCTATGCGGTGAGTTCCTCATCAGATTCAGACATTGCATTATCTAGTACTCAATAGATGCATAAAGGCTTGTGGGCTTATGTGTTATTCCAGATCAATGCCTGTATTAAATTTTAGCCAAACTCATTTTACCGTTTGACCGAGATCGACTAAGCTACTCAATCACATCTTCACAAACTTACACATTTATGATATTAGTACGATTGTCCTTAACCTATAATTCTCTATCATCAATACGAAAGATAAAAAAAGCTGATTAATTACTTCAGTTACGTCGGCATATCCAATATGAGGCAGATATTATAATCTGCACAATATACTGCGCGAGCCGCGCTTGAGTGTTGAGTGCCACTTGAGATTACGTTCGGCGTCAGAGCTTTGATTTCAAAGTACTCTATTAGTCTATCACGTTATAGGGCAATGTGTTGGAGGTGAAGTTAAACTCGACTAGTTTAGAATAGAGTCAGTCTATCATTTGTTAAAGGGAGCATCGCCATCATTGCATGGTCTGACTTCAGAACTTTGATATCGCCATTCAAAAAATTAAAATCATTGCCTCCCAAGCACCAATCCCTGTTGCATTCAAAGTAGGGTTTCTGTACTGAGAATTCTCGTTCTCAATTTCCCGGAAAATAAAACGTATTTTAGTCCCGGGAAAAATCGTGTCGAGAAATCGAGAAATTTTACAATTCCTAAACTTAAGTTATACGATGTTCTCGTATACAAAATAAAGTCGAAAATAGTGTTACATTTGTCGCAGGTTCGCAGCCAACTAGCTTAATCAGTCGTTCAATTAACTGCCTAAATGATATTCAGACATTTGATTAAATGGCTAATTACTTAATTAAACGTCATCGATCTAAGTCACCCGCCTAGCCGTTTAATCAAATAGCTGAATATCATTCAGGCTGTTTGATTGAACGGCGCTGTTTAATTAACAGCCTAGGCAGGTAATTGAACGGCTGATTAAGCTAGTTAGCCGCGACAGAATATAGATTGACTCATGGTAGTATCGCTGTATAACCCGCGCCACGTATCTTGGACCTAAATCGTAAGACATACGAGGCTCTGGCGCCCGCGGATTGCTTTGTAATAGTTTATGCTTGGTGAATTTGAGTTCGTCTACCGCAGCAGCACCCCGTGCTATCCTCAAAAGACACCCAAGAAATGTGTACTGCGCGTATAGGGCACATTTTGAGCACATTTTAGGTCCAAGATACGTAGCGCGGGTTATATAACGAGACGTACAGTAGTTCATTGCCTTTGATGTTCACAGAAATGCCGACACCGTCTAGTGTCAGGGTTGTCACATTAGTTTTTATTTTTAATTTAATTTCTGCTACAGGGTTTAACGCCTATTTAGTCAATTTGTTCATTCAATACACATTAACTCACGATAATGGATGTTTTTAAAAAACAATTAGCCAGACACATTATCTCGGTGTACTGAACGTATTTGTATACCTACCTGGTTTGTCTGTTTAAGTTTAAGTGTGACAACGAACATTATATTCTATAACTGTATTTTATGTTCTCATGTAAGTGATGTAAATACCTATGTCTTTATGAGAATACAATTCTTTAAACCTAAACCTAATATGTATAAATAACTAGGTGACGCCCGCTGCTCCGCTCGCGTGGATGTCGGCTAGTGCGACTTTTGGTCATATCTCCGGTTCTACGCAACCAATTACGATCAGGCAAACGTATTTTTACGTTATTTTGTCTCACCAAAACGTTTCATACTAATAAAACTGCGTCAATATCGGTTCAATAATTTTAGGTCCACGGTGAACAGAAAAAAATTTTAAAGAACTTTAATTTTTAATCGTTAATTTAATTTTTTTTTATACCACTTAGGTGGCAGACAAGCACACGGCCCACTTGATGGGAGGCGGTCACCGTGGCCTATGGACGTATGCAACACCAATATAATAAAATTATTTTTTAAGTGTATCCAATTTAAAAAAACATCTATTTTTAAACTTTATTATAGTACTAGCTAATGTCCGCCGCTTCGCCCGTATGTTTGCTATCGTTTTTAGTTATATCTCCGGTTCTAATGTATATTTTTTTTTTCGGTTTATTCAACTATAATTACGTTAACCTAAGGTTAATTGAACGGTATTTCAATTCTACGGTTCATGACGATTTAACTACGGTTCATGTATAAAAAATCAATTGCAAAGTCAATCATACGGCAGATAAGTGTATTTTTCACAAATAACATACAATGAAAACATTTATGTCGGCCTTCTTGGCATCAGCTCATGTATCATGAAATAGAATGACGAATGTATAGGATTTGACGTTTTTGACATCCGTTGACGCCTGTCATATACGTCAAATCTCATACATTTAGCATTCTATTCTACAAAACGCCGGTCGACGAATTGCCACTTGTCTAGAGGGACTGCCCCTCTAGACAAGTGGCAATTCGTTGCTCGGCGTATGATGGAATAGAATGCCAAATGTATGGGATTTGACGTATATGACAGGCGTCAACGGATGTCAAAAACGTAAAATCCCATACATTTGTCATTCTATTCCATCATACGCCAAGCAACGAATTGCCACTTGTCTAGGGGGGCTGGTCGCTAATACACTCTCCTCAAGTGGCGATCGGGTAAGTATACCTACCCTATGTGTGCGAGGCTGTCGGCATGGTCGGTCCTCAACCCGAACGAACCGCGTCCGGCAGCCCTACAAACCGTAAAAAGAGCGTGGTATAGTTTCGGTGCTGGTGGCTAATTTATCTAATCTAATCCTATTGCTTTTGATATCTCGACTTTTACGGGAACCACTTCGCAGTCTGCCCCAGAGCTTTGTACGTCAGTCAGCAGATAAGATGGACTACAAAAGACTAAAACTAAATGGACTACAAAAGGATTAGGATATATAATCGGTAAACGAAGTAATACATTGTTTACCTAAAAACACTTTTACAAACACATCTAGTTATGGCTACGACTTGATTAAATTAAACGCCACTCACACTTAGCTTAGTTAATTAACTTTTGAATAGGTACTTTCTTACGCTTAAAAAATTGTAAGAAGCTCCAAAAAGTATGATTTCATAATTAGAATTGTTTTGTACGAATTATGCCTAATATTTTTATACGAAATATCTACAAAAAGAAACTTATTTTTTTGGTAGGCACTTAGTATTCTTCTTCTTCTTCTATAATATTATTATCTTACAAATTCACCTTGAGGTTTTCTGTAATTTATGAGCTAGCCAATGTCCGACATTACGTTACATTCCAAGGCCTTGTTTTCTTACTATTTTTAATGGCAGGTAACTTCATGATCATATTCATAATTACGTAAACTAATTATCTACCAAAAGGACATCGCAATCGGATGAGTACCTAGTACTTTCAGGCCTATAAGCATCAAAAATAGAAACAGTAATTTTTTCAGGGTCCGTAATCAACACGGAACTTTTACAATTTCAGTATATCCATCCATCCGCAGCTTAGCTCCGAGACCCATCAATATATTTATTGATCAATAACTGATCAGTTCAAAATAAATTATGCCTGTGGTTCCCCGTGTCCATTATCGCGATTTTTGGTCATCCTCCTTCATTTTGGTCATTCTCCGGTTCTCTTCTCTTCATCCTAGCGTTAATCGCAGTCGCATCTGAATCTCTCACCTCGGAGTTTGTGGTCCGCTTCTTCCAGTCCATCTGGCCTCCACAACCTATTGGCGATATTGAAGCATTGCAGTTAGACCGGTTGTTTAGACTTTTTAGACTTAGACGTTTTGGACTTTAGGGCCCCACTTCCCGTAACGACTATTCTCCGGTATCAATCAATTAGCCTATCGCAGTCCATTGCTAAAGATAGACGTACTGTTTTGGCCAGACGGGTTGGTACAGGGTTTTATTTCGAATTTTCCTTCTCTCGTAGTGATATCGTCTGCGTATTTTCCATTAGTCGCCTCATTACATCCTTCGGACGAGATGGGGTGATACTAGAATTCTTTCTCCTTCACCACACGGAGTTTTACCACACGGATTTATAAATTATATTTTAGGATTTTTTCCCTAAGGACATTAGCCGCCTATGCCCTTTGCAAACTTAGACGAATAAAACGAATCTATGAGTGTCTCTACATTATAGCATAATCTATTCTGTGATTAAAGGCTTTATTAAGAGCCCCACAAACTGCCAACTTTCAATCGGACGATATAGTTTAATCGGGCTGTTAATCAGTATGAACATGTATGAAAGTGCGCACACTATTTTAGTATCGGCCGACCAATAAGTTGGATAGAGTCACGACTGCCTTCAAATTAATCGGTGAACAAACACAACCAACGCCAACCCGACAGTTTAGTTTCAAGTCTGCAGTTTGCGGGGGTTCTTAAGTCTTTGTTCGTCCATCAGCTGTCTCATAACGTGACGTAAGCCAGTAGTAGCGACCTCTAATAGTGACAAATGTAAGGAATTAGCGCGGTCATTTATCTCAGTTTGCGACGCTAATCATTTATTTGTTCAGTCGCGTTAAACATGCACCGTGAACTGAAAAGAGCGGGAAACTTGACAGTTGAAGATCACCACGCATGTGCGGAAGACAAGCTGGTATTGTTTTAGGAATATTGAATTCAGGGTCGTCAATTATTATATCAATGCCTAATTCTGATTCCTTTGTGACATAACCACGATTTGGTTCATAATAGTGCCAATAACACAGTATTGTTCGGGATCGGGACATATTATTTTGGACCTAAAATGTATTCAAAATGTGCTCTATACGCGCAGTACACGTTTCTTGGGTGTCTATTGAGGATAGCACGGGGTGCTACGGTGGTGGACGTGCTCAAATTCACCAAGCATAGATTATTACAAAACAATCCGCGGGCGCCAGGGCTTCGTTTGTTTCGCGATTTAAGTCCAATACGTCCCGAGATTACACACAGAAGGCAGTAGCTAGAAATGACAGTAAGTGATCTACATTGTCTTTTGAAAGCACACGAGCGTAGAAGAACTCGTTTTATTAATATGCGCCTATGGACTCCAGTATTCTCTGCCACCCTAACTGACCTTGGCCACATTTAATTGTAAACAAAATCCCCTGTCAATCTGTAATTTATTATCTTCTACGTGCGACCTTGGAACATCTCTTTTAATCAGAAAGTAATTGGATTAACGAAGACTTGAAATAGATTGAAATGTATTTAAAGAAATCGTCCAAGGTCTATGGTGTACTCGCATAGACCAGGAGAGCATGTTTGTATAGGATCGTGTCGGAAAACTCCATTGAGCTATTTTATTGTAGGTCAATGGAAAATTCAAACACCTTTCCATTAAATCCTTTGAATGATTTATGTTACTAAATTCATTATTATTGCGCAAGTTATTTTGATGTCTGGCTCTGGCATTATGTTATGACGTCGATGTATTGTATTTGACCAATCTATCGAATAAAGATACGTCTGCAAAATGTCTACTTAACAAACCAGCGATTTGAAGTTTGTCTTGAACTTACTGTAACTTTTTTCTTTATGTGAATTTTTTACATGAACTAACTTTCTTCTATGCGTAGGTTTTTAAGTTAACGTAATACAATTAATTTTTCTAACCAATAAATCTGTACCGTAGGAACAATTAATTTTCTAATTTAAAGTTAGGGAAGTACTATTTTTAAATCAGTAAGATTATGTAAATCTTTTGCAGTTTTGCAAATAATTATGACTTTAAAGAAGAAATTCTGAGAAACTTTGTTATAGTGACCATTGAGATCAGAAAAGGTGACAAAAATATGCAGATGGTCAAAACATCTTCTTCGTAATCTTTAATAGGTATTGGATTTTTGATAATCAGATCATTTTAAATACTTTGAAAGTCAATCAAGATCAGTCAGATGTGGCATCTTTTGATACATATCGATCTGAGCTGGTGTTCTTTCTCCCCATATGACCCTATCCGAACAATGTGAGTTGCTGAAATCTTTCGGATGTTTACTGATATTACAGATGATACAAAAATAGATTTCTATGCCTATAAAAGACGGAATGATATTTTTTACAATAGTTAGGTATGGTGTCACAATAAATAAGTGAACTTACTTATCGGCAAGGCGCTGTCCATTAATCACGTGAAGCGCAAAGGGGAGGGGGGGGGGGGGGGGGGGTTCGGAAAAAATCACGAAATATCACCAGGGGGGAAGGAGGGGGGTATATTGAGATATCACGTGTATTTATTTTTTCTTATAACTCGCGATTTTTGTCACGATTCTTAGTTTTTCTTAGCATTCAATAATGAATAAAAATATACACGTGATTTTGGCTAGGGGAGTCCAAAACCTCACCACGTATCACCATAAGGGAAGGGGGTTAAAAAATAATCACGTGATTAATGGACAGCCCCCAAGCAAAAAAACGCCTACACCTACACGGTGACGGTGAGCTAAATCTAACTTGATTTACGTCCAGACGAGTGAACTCAGACTGAATTTAACCCGCGATCCGCCTAAACACAGATATGTATCCGGAATTTTTTACTGTACCAGGGAAACAGGAACAATCTAGATGTGAATCTGTCAAAAAAATTCATAATTTCAGTTCAGAAAATGTTCAAATAATGTCTATTTTGATAACAAAGTTCCTTTTCTTTTTGATTGAATGATTTTATAGATTTCAGATTTTTTTTGTTCTGTTTTAGTTATGTAGAAGTTTTCATTCATCTATAGGTATCTAATTTTACTTTTTATAACCTAGTACCAAAGGTCTCGGGTCAACTTATACCTAGAATGTTCACACATAAAATCAAATTAATGAAAGATGGTGCATAGGAAAAGCAGTATCCCTTCTTATTGCATCAAGATCCTGATTTCATAAAAACTAAGTTCTCGGAAACAGTAAGTTTATTCCTAAACCTATCCTAACCTAATACGAGGCTACGGATTACGGAACCTAATACCCCCGCGAAGCCTGGAAATAAAAGCAAAAATTAAGAATTTGGGTCGCGTGTGGCATGAAACTTCAACAACCGTGATGTGAATCTCTGTACAGTTACACTCATTAAAATGAAATAGGGTACGGAGAAGAAAAGCTATAACCAATACAAGCTTTAGCACAGTAAGTTGTGCTTTGTCACAGAATGAATTTAATATTCAGTACAGAAGTAGGTATACATGGAGAAGAAAAGCTATAACCAATACAAGCTTTAGCACAGTTGTGCTTTTAGTCACAGAATTAATTTTATATTTAGTACAGAAGTATGGTATACGTGGTTCTTTTTTTTAGTAATATGCTACTAGCGACATCTCTGCGGACTGTATAAAACACAACAGTTTCACTCTTTCACATCATCGACGAAACGCAACCACATGACGTGAACCAGCGTTTCAGAGTATATTTAATAGATGGCACTGCAATAAAGTTATTCACCATTTTTCAGAATTTAATTTGATAGGTCAGGACTACCCTCTCGCGTGTCTTATCGTTAACCTAGTTTGCTGAATAAAACGGTATTCAGTTCTTCAGACGGCGCTAACTGTGGAATCAGCGTCGCTTGTACCAGGCACCCAGTTGTAAAAGGAAGTATTTTTCAGCAGTTTCAGCGACCGTTCTATTTCTGTAGTGTATGGGACGGGGGCGGAACCAATGACGTTCAAGTAGGATCGGTGTGTTACGCAAACTACGGTCGGTTATGATGCGTTCAATGTGTGAGTTCTCCTTTTCGGTAGCATTATGTGCACACAGATGTAATTTTCAGTGGTACGTAACCTCAATCATGAAAATGAAGCAGAAATCACGAAATCTTGAAAACAGAATTTCATAAATACTTCAGTGAACTCGGATTTTTATTTATTGAACTTCGAAACTGTAATTTAAATAGGTACTATGGGCTAAATTAAAAATAAGCAACCATAGGATCCATTATTATTATTTAATCAATTAAATTGCATCTTTATTCTAATAAATGAGAATGAACAACGAAATCATAATCCGAAAATCTCGATTTCGGATATGATTTCATTGTTTACTCTCATTATTCACGTAATCTTGTTTAACAAACTTGCGTTTTCTACATTACGTTACATTACGTTTTCTCTGTTTTGTGATTTCACAGATAAAAAAAGTTTCGTTTTTACTTAAATCGTAACAAAAATGTGAACGGTATTAGGATTCCATAAAAGAGAGGCGGTGTACAATGTCGAGTTTACGCAGTTTCTTACAAAACCGAACTGTGTCATTCAACTTTTAGGCGCGACGGGTTCAATAACCGTACTCGGAACGTAAACGTGAAGCGTACTCCGCCCTATTGACCTAATTTTAAAATATTTTATGAATGGGCCGGAAATAATGTTTTTTTATTGATAGTAAATAAAATTGCTTGACAGCCTCCGTGGCGTAGCGGTAGTGAACGCGGCCGCTGCGCAGGAGGCGCGGGTTCGATCCCCGCTCAGTGCAAATATTTGTGTTCATGAAATATGGGTATTTGCATTGGTCTGGTCGTGCCTCGGAGAGCACGTTAAGCCGTCGGTCCCGGTTGCCATAAGAACATCTAGTGCAGTCGTTACGGGTAGTTGGCGCCCTAAAAAAATCCAAAAAACAACAGTCTAGCTGCAAAGCTTCAATATCGCCTAATGTTACCATTGGGATGTGGAGGTCAGATGGCAATCGCTTCACAGAAAATATCGAGGTCTAGCCAAATCCGTAGCTAAAACTGGTAAAGCGGACCCCAGACTCCGAGCTGAAAAAGCTTCGGATGCGACTGAGAATTAACGCTAGGAGGAAGAAGTAAATAAAATTGCTATTAGTGAGTTAATTAATCTTCAACATTATTTAAATATGCAGTGGGTTTCTAATAATTAATTAGAACGCCTTTTATTTTATTTCGTGCTCAAATCAAAACGTAGAAATATTTCATCTATGTATAACTCTAACAGATAAAAAGATACCCTAATCAATTAGTACAACAGAGAACATTTAGTACAACAGAGAACATCATCATCATCCTCATAGCAATATCATATAAAAATCGAGTGAAAGAGCAAAACGTCGACTTTTCCGGAAGGGTCTGCCATTTGAATCACGGTAAAGAGACCCTCTTTTCTGAGACTTCATCATAGACATTATATTATTCTTCACGGTCACTTTGGTATAGGCTGTGTATCAGCTGCATGTTTACCGTTGGACCGTCGTCGTCTACACATGTGTAAGAAATGTCGCCAAATAGCTTCAGTTGCACCTGACTCCGGTAGTAGGGAGAGAACCATGAAGTTAAACATTTACAATTTACTTGACATTGCCAAATTGCGGCGATTTGCTGCAGAAGCCACTAAGAAGAAGAAGAAACATGATGTGCTGCTGGCTTGGTATCGTAGGCGCGGCCGGGGTGCGAGGGAAATGGTTACAACAATCTCACCTCCGGCAACCGACGGCAGCGTGCGTTTTAGTCGGCTCGATTCCGACATAACCTCCTCCTCAGGCTCCGGCGGGAGAGGTATCCGTGGGGATTTTTCCCACAAAAAAAAGGGTAAGTATCGTAAGCGATGACAGTGTGCCAATAGTCTCACTAACTATGGATGCCAAGTGAAGACTTTGGAAGCGACCGGGACTAATGCGAAGATGATGATACTGGTAGCTGTACCTTTTTTCTTCCAGATGGAGATCTATGTTCAGACTGTGTACTGACCAGATATACTTAGTCGATACAATTTGGGAGGCTTCTTTTGAAGTGTATTTATTTGCACATGGAATAGAACTACTCTGACGTTTTTGAGGCGCTGCCGCTGCGCGCTGTGAAGGAATGATTATGTTCTTGAACTGCAAATCAAAATAATGTAATTACTTTTATTGAAAAAGTATTAATACCGTTTCAAAAAAAAAATTAAATATTGTGTATAATCGTCATGATGATACTTCAAAACGAGACAACTCAACCCTAACAGCGACATGCTATATTTATACATCTGCCAAACGTAACCCTCGCATGTCGCACCCTCGTGTACCCGATATCCCGACCTACCCCACCACACACACACGTACACACATACCATCCATACGCGGTTTATATCTCCTCATATTCCCTGCTCTCCGGGTACACATGTGACTCCGAAAACTCACATGACTCCGTGGTCGTAAAACCGTGAGACACACGTGGATGGTTTCCATACAATTTCTCTCATGTGTTGATGTTATACAGTAGTTGTGTGGTGTAAATGTGAGGGAAGGGATTAGAATGATAGTACGCGTGTCGCCGACATGTAGTGTATGCGTATAATATGTTTGTGTAGTATGGCATTGATATTATGTTGCGTGTATGTGTGCGATAGACTGATAGTTGACAACGGTCCGGGGTCTCGTAGACGTAGACAGGGCAATAAAATTGGTTGTGATAAAAAAAAACATCTTAATGCTGAACAATAAGATACAACCATCGATCGAGTATTGTTTTACTAAATGCTGAATAAAACACTTTTTCATCACATTGTAATGTTTCTTTTATTATTGAAATTATTTTTTACTGATTACTTACTTCAAACATACGAGTAGTATAATGTATAAAGATTGTATAGAATAAACGCGCTACAAAGAAATACATAATTTCGTAGGGGTGCATGTTCTTGTTAAATTACATGTATTACAACCTGATTTATTAGAAAAAAAAAAGTGAATTCATTGGCGGAATTCCCACTTCCCACTTACAATAAACTATGAGAAATAAAACAACATTTTCGAAGATCATAATCTCAGTCAGTGCCCTGCTGTTATCGTTCATTGCGTTGCCGTTCTCACTGGCGCATGCGTAATACACACATGTATATTGATAAGCCACATGTGTGAAACATGTTATCGCTTATCGCCTACGCTTTCTGATGCCCTGGTACATACGTGTGTTTGTGGCATCACATGATGGCATCCATTTTCAAGTGACACATGTCACCCACCTTATGACAATGTCACATGCACGTTTTGTTTTTAACTTAACTTTCTTTCAATGAAGATAATACTTACATAGAATTACTTATATTTAGTATTATTTATTAGGTATTCTATTTTTATGAATAAATTATACCAATTACAACTGGAGAAACTGGACATTATTATGTAAACATCCATAAGGATTTTGTAGAACTAAGTACATACATATTTTAGTAAAAACTGTTTCAAAATTGAGAGTATTCTAATTGTATTATTGTGAAATTATTTTTCACTAATGAATATATTTATTCACATATTTTTTTTTTCAAAGTTGTAGTTTTTACTGATAAAAACATTACTCCCTCTCCCATCCACCTCATTTTCATGAATTAAGTTCCTCCAGTCTCAAGTTTTCAAAACCGAGTCAACTAAAACTACGAGTATTTTCATTATCATATTGAAAAACTCATTTTAGTTCGTCCGCTGATAAAAATAGATCCCTCCCCAGAGGGATGAACCGCCCAAGTCATCCTCAAATCTGTCGTAGGGCGCCGCCTACATCCCATTGTTTCTGAAGTTACGTACCAGGAACAAAGGATCGCTGAAGAGACTGTTTTTGACATTCAAACTTACAGGAGGGGTAGCGTAGTTTGGCAAGGGTGAAATGTTTTTATGGGGTGGTGGCGTCAACTATACACACGTTTTCTGTTACAGCGGCGCTGAACTTAAAAATGTATAACCTATGTTTTTTATTCTTTGGACTGCATCCCAATTCATCTGGCGGGGTGCACTCAATTTGATGACTTAAATATTAAAAAATACCCTTTTTTTACTAGAATAGAATATGGTAAGAACAAAGGTGACAAACAAATTTATGAGCTAAAGACACATTTTATTACCGTCGTCGTAGCATGCAAACATTAGACTAACGTACTTTTGATTAAATTAAATTGAATTATTGGAACATTAAAACAATTAATTATTATAAATAAGAAAATAAATTTTGCGGTTTGCACTCAGCCAAACACTCGTACCTAAGTTTCATTGTAATGGTTGATTTACACCAAATCAACATAGATCTAGAATAAAAGCATTCTAAGAGCATTCTTTCTTAAAATTTCAGTGTAAATGAAAGCATATTTTCAGCGTTTACATTTGAAAGATCAACGAACGAATGTTCTGTCACTGTTTACGCTAAAAGAACTTGACTTAGAACGTATAGAATTCAATGAGCATTCGCTCGTTTGGTGTAAATCCATATCCATACTAATATTATAAATTCGAAAGTAACTCTGTCTGTCTGTCTGTTACGCTTTCACGCCTAAACCACTGAACCGATTTTGATGAAATTTGGTATAGGGGTAGATTAGACCTTGAGAAAGGACATAGGCTATGTTTGGTCGCGATAACCGACATCCACGCGGGCAAAAGCTAGTCAACCATAATGAGATGAAGTAGGATAAGTATACAATATTAGGATATTCTAAACTAGCTGTTGCCCGCGGCTCGGCCCACGTGGAATTCTGATCCCGTTTATCACTGATATAATAACCTACTATGTAGTACTTAAAATCTTTTATGTTTGTTTAAAGCCGGGTACTCATTAGCGAGCCGTAACCGTAACTTCTGTGATACAGCGTAGGGTTCTAATGTGTACGCTTGTAGTTGGGTTAGTCTCATAATGCCTACCCACTTGTCGTAAAACGTTCTGATTGCAAAATGACCAGATAGCAAAATGCCCAAGTTGCAGAATGTCTATATGGCGTAAAGTCTAGGGAGCAGAATGACTAGGTAGCTAAACGTTCAAGTTGCAGAATGTCTATATGGCGTAAAGTCTAGGGAGCAGAATGACTAGGTGGCTAAACGTTCAAGTTCAGTTCAGAGACTGGAATGAAGCGCTCTTAACTTAAGTGGAATACCAGTGTACGACCATATTCGGACCACGGAAAGCCACCGGTTACAAAAACAATAATAAAGCATCAATAGTAAAGGTTATAATTGGAAATAATTCTTACAGTAATTAAAATTTGGATTTTATACCAACTAAGGACACCGTTTGTTTGTTTATAAATAACAGCTAATAAGTACTGCCTCCATTTACGTCATTTTTTTGCTGTAAATATAACCTCAATTAAGGAAAGATTATTAGACAAGTTTATTTAATATCAAAAGGACATCATTCACGCTGCATACATTTTTGGTCCAAAATTTAAAGTGCCGGCCAAAGAAAAAAAATACGATATTTCATTAGCTTGCTCTTACTAGCATTTATAATTATGGCGTCAAAGTTGAGGGACCACTTCCAACGGTTTTATTTGAGTTCAAAAATCTTGAAAACATAAATTTTTTATGATACGAACTATTGAAAATGAATGAAAAATATTGTTCAGTAAATACTGTTCGGAAGAATACTTCATAAAAGTAATAAAAAATAAACCGCATACTGTATATCGTAGTTTTTTGGCCATTTATTTATGTTAAGGTTGCCTGGAAGAGATCGCTTGTAGCGATAAGGCCGCCGGTGGTACATTATTTTCATATATTGTCCGTTTTACTGTAATGTATTTGTGTATTATCTATCTATCTATCCAAAATATGAAGTGCCGGTTGGCCTTTTTGAAGAACAGTGCGGTGGTACTGTTCTTCAAAAAAGGCGATAAGACCTTGCTGAAGAACTATAGGCCTATCTCATTCCTGAGTCATGTCTACAAGTTGTTCTGTATTAACCGGATTCTAATAAACATCCTACTACTTCCTTCTTTAACATAAATAAAAATGAAATGAAAGTAGACTTAGGTGCTATTCTAGCATCATGACGAAAAAAAAAGATTTAATAATTAAAAGATTCATCATTAAACTCTCAATGGTGTGATCCTGACCAATCCACCAGACAGTGCAGTGAGTGTGACAAGTGGACAAAGCAGTGTTAAGAATAGTAAGGTGGAGCACGTATTTTTTAATCAGTTGGTTTATCATTACGACAGGGACCACGGGTAGTTGTTTTGCTATGTAATCATTTTGCACCTAGTACCTTTTGCTATATAGGGTGGAGTCGCATAAGTTGTACTGGCTCGTAATTTGTACCACCTCAATATCTACCAAATTGCAATGCTTAGGTTTGATGTGAAAACACTAAAAAGTAGAGCTACCAACATTATACAACTGAGGTAGATGTAGTAAACAAAAATCACTATTTTGGTGTTCTGATATAATTTTAGAGCTATTTACCTAAGGGTTTCTTGTGGCAGTGGTAGGTACACTGCAGCTGTTATATATGTTTTTGGAAAGTAAGCATATTAGTGCACTTTTTTGAGAATATAATTTTAATGTTTGGTATTTCGAGGTTATAATGGCGGCTCGCATAAAAATAAAACTTAGTGTTGCCTAATTTGTACATAATAGGTAGTGTAATCCTAAATTGTACCGGTACAATTTAGATATAACTTGATGTTTGAGCATTATACATTATTAATATTTAAAACTTTATTTATAATAATTTTTATAAAGATGTATAACGGTAAGGCTAATTTCAATTTGCAGGAGATACTAGAATCTTATTTAGACCTTAAAGTACAATTTAAGATAGCTATGGTACAATTAAGGAAACCGGTTTCCTAAATTGTACTTTTTTAGACCTTTTGTAAAACTTTTATTGTCCTAATTGGGTTATTATCTCCGCATTTTCTATTTATAAAATATGAATACCAATAGAACAACCTTTTTATGTCTTTTAATATAATCCTTTTAAGTGATATTATAGTTTTTGTGATATCTTGTAAAGTTCGTTAACTGGTACAATATCGGCAACCTTACCCTACCTAGTCATTTTGCACCTTGGACCTTTTGCTGTGTAGTCATTTTGCACCTTGGACCTTTTGCTATGTAGTAATTCTGCAAACTAGACATTTTGCAAAGTAGGTCTTTTACAACCAAGTCAATATGAGTCTAACCCATTTTATGTTTAGGCTCTACAGTTTAGGCTCACGACGTCGCCGGAACGCTTTCACCGAGCGTCCTCATTTTGAGAGCTGTAACTGTAACCAAACAGATACAGTAACGAGGTTCTAATGTGTACGAGGAGGCCACTGATAAGCTGGATCGGCGCAGCTCACTTGTGCAGCATATATACTTATAAATGTCTTACTCGATGATCGCAGCGGCTAGCAACCTGTTCTGTTGGTCCTCTTGACGTCCACGAGCGCACTGCGAGCGCCCTTTGATTCGCGGCAAAAACCGACAATCGTCGGCTCACTGCGAGTCGCTCGTGTAGCTTTCGTTGCAGGCTAGCAAACCACGTACACACTATGTTTTTGGTAACAGTAACGGTTACAGTTACGTGCAACGTTACGGGTTCAGAAATGAGTACGTTGTAAACGTCGGCTCACAGCAAACCGCACGCGTAACGCTCGCTGCAGGTTAGCGAACCACGTACACACTATGCTTTTTGGTTACAGTGCATGCAACGGTTACGGTTACAGCTCGCTAATGAGTACCCGGCTTAATTGCAATCGGTTGAGTAGAACCGAAGACAAGAGATCCATGCGGGCGGAGCTGCGGGCGGAAGGCTGGTGTATAATATGTATGCAATTATGAAAAAAGGTACTACCTAAATATGTTTATTCGCGATCTAGAACCAATAACACAAGCTAGTGATACTATGCTGCGTAGTTTTTGGTGCTCTATACGCGAAGTACTTTCTTGGGTATCTTTTGAGGATAGGAGGAGGAAAAACATTACCCTCCTTTCTTCTGCAGTCGGGTAAAAAGTTAAAATCGACAGGTGGATTTAGACCAAATGAACATAACACAAGATAGAGCTGGAACAAGAGCGGTCTTTCTTAATATTTTAGTGTACAAGAAACCTTGTTTTCAGCATTTACTTAAGAAAGGACAACGAACAAATCTTCTGTCACACAATTTGATAGTAGAATGATGTTGAGCTTGTCTAGTAACATGCAAAACAGTCTTCATCTAAAACTATATTTAGGATATACCTACTGGAAGCTCTCCTCACCTCACTATCACACACATTTTACTCATCTTTCTGGACCACTAACTCCCGAACTGGAATCTGGGATATTATTTTTGTTCTAAAATGCTAGTCAGTACCTAAAAGTATACTATTATTTTTATTCCCAAATAGCAGCTCATGACGCCATCATGGTTTTTTTTTGTAAAATACGCGAACAAAGGAAGTTCCCCTTTCGAAAGAGCTACCCACATATGTGGTATGTGTGCGACATGTCTGGGCCACCTTCGTGTTTTTCTGAGCACCTAGTACAAATGAACTCTGTTTACACGTGCCCGTTTTACTTTGCTTTTAAATAAATCCTTGAATCATCGAAAGGTTTATTTATATTTATAGCTCCAACGCATTATCAATGTTTACCGGACTTGAAGTGCTTTTTGGGTCATTTTTTTTTTCTCAGAAAATATTATTGAGGTGTCATTCGATACGGAATAGCATTAGAATAACTTCTTGCGTTAATCCCAGTATGCATCCGAGGCGTGCATTGGGGTCCAGGGTCCGGTTTTTCTCCAGTCTAAATGCGATACCGCTAAGCTTTGATATTTTCCGTAAAGCGACTGCAATTAAACTTCCACAACCCGGTGATATCGGAGTATTGCAGTTAGACCAGTTGTCATGGCCATAGATAGATGTCTAGGAATAGTTCAAGAATCATCTTTTCTCCAAAAAAAAATGATGGAACAAGCACCGATCTCTCTGTGGTCAGCGCCGCCGCCGCCGCCGCACAGTGGTTCGAAATTTGAGCTCCATTGACATAGAACTTAAACACAACATTGACTAAACTTAAAGGAGGTTTTTTTGGCGGTAGGTGTCAAAAAGTTAAGACATCTCAAAATAAAACAAATACAAATTTAATTTTAAATACACAAATTAATAACATTTTTTTCGGTGAAACAAGTGGCATATAGTATATAGTAATACTACTTACGTTTGTGAATTTATGTAACATAAAACCAAAAGACACCACCTGCCAGCATAACAGCATCATTAAGAACACATCATGTCTCAACTAAACACTATTGTGTCAGCACAAAAGACTCTAGAAGAGTGTTTCACGAAGAGGATGGAGCAATTGGAGGCACAGCTTCAAAGTGGTGGTCCTGCTAAGGATACTGTGGCGAGGGTCGCTGAGGAGTTCCGGACCTTCAGGGAGCTTGTTTATGGTATGCTTGGTCTACTGCGGAAACAAATAAACGAGTGTACTAAGACCATCGACACCATGGAGACAAGACACCGGCGTAAGGCATTACTATTCCTGGGGGTTGCAGAGTCGAAGGATGAAGATTGCAAGAAGATCATAGCCGACATTCTTCACAAGAATATGGCTCTGGAAGATTCCTCGGCCTCAATCATCACCTGTCACAGGTTGGGAGCTGCTGGTAAGGAACATCATCGGCCAGTCATGGTGCGCTTTTCTAGCCTAGACGCTAGAACAGCCGTTTGGAGAGCCAAAGCAGCCCTAAAGGGGTCACCCATCTCAGTCAGGGAGTTCCTGACCAGGCCCAGGCAGGCGCTATTCACTAAGGCAAGGCTTCATTTTGGCACTAAGGCTTGTTGGACGCAAGACGGTGTAATAGTGGTTAGGATTTCCGACGGCAGTAGGCACAAAATAACCACTGCCGATGAGTTACAGTCCCTGACTAAGGCCCATCCCAAGCCCTTCGGTGCCCCTTCATCCAGTGGAGTCAAGAATATAGCTAGAAACGATTAGCGATTTCGACATTTTGTATGCTTCGTTCACGTAACTCGTCAAATTGGAATGCAGGTATCACAACACACTGACATAATTATTATTATTAACTCTTTGTCACCATTTATCCGATACTACCTACTTAAAAACTGTACTTTCTAAATTTTATTTTGCGAGTAGAATCATTTTAACTTAACATAATAAACAACAACAACAATGACATAACTTATCACAACACAGTACTGTCAATAGTGCCAATGTCATTAGTGCTGTCAAAAGCTGTCAAGTGTTGATGTGACAATCTGACAAAGACAAAGGTTGCGTTCCGGAGCACTTAATTTTCTCTCATTATGTACGTTTCGTAGTAGTTATGTTTATTTTCTTTTTAATGACACAATTGTTTTCTTTTCTTATTTTAATATTTTTCGTTGTTTAACTCAATATGTATTTACATTATATAATGTGTTGTTGGCTGGCGGGTGGTGCAGAGACACAACGCCGCTTTACTTTTATTGAAAATTATTAGTTTATGGTTTTGTTACTGATATTATTCTATTTTAATATTTACCTATATATTAGTAGTACAGAGCTTATCGTTTATTTATCTCGTATTTAAGTACTTACGTCATATTATTCATATTTTATTTTATCTTCCTACTTTAACGAATTATGAGCTACTCGAGCGATGATAACATTTCTTATCATTCAACCCATGAGGCTGATTCGCTGTCTGAGGATGACAGTTACTGTTCAGCCACTGATGTCACCCTTGGTGACATGCTCCGAGAAACTTTCCGGGAGTCGGGGCAGACATTTAACGTGTGCCATATAAATGCACAGAGTGTGCCCTATCACTACAGTGACCTGGTTGCAACATTTGCTGATTCCCACGTTCATGCCATCCTGATTTCTGAGAGCTTTCTCAAACCATATCTACCATCCACTTCCTACCCACTGCCTGGATTTATTTTAGTAAGGAACGACAGGACGGGCAAAGCGGGCGGTGGGGTAGCATTATACCTACGCAGTGACTTCCCTTATAAAATAGTCGCTTCATCCCCTTCTGAGTACTCTGCCACCGCTGAGTACCTTTTTCTTGAGGTCTGGGTCAGAGGTGCTAGAGCCCTCTTAGGTGTTGTTTATTGTCCTCCAACTGTCAACTATTTCACCGATATCGAATTGGTTTTTGAATCCTTGGGGTCTGATTACGAGCATTACATCATCATGGGCGATTTTAACACCGATCTTCTCCCTAGCCTGTCATCACGAGCCCTGAAACTACTTCATATAGTTGAGTCAGCCAGTCTTCAGGTTTTACCGCTTCAGGCCACACACCACAACAAAGACGTCGAGGATACCTGGCTCGACTTAATACTTACGTCTTCGACGAAGCTTGTCCGAACGCACGGTCAGTTTCCAGCTCCGGCATTCTCCCATCATGATCTGATATACATCTCATACATCCTAAAGCCCCCTAAAGTGAAACCCAAGGTGATACACAGACGATGCTTCGGGCGCATGGATGCCGCTAAATTATGCAATGAAGCTGCCAAAGTCGGTTGGGAGCTTTTAGCTGAGGCCAAAACCATCAATGAAAAAGTTCGTGCTTTTAATGAAGAAGTTATTGGTCTTTATGATATCCACGCACCTGTTAGGAGGGTGAAGTTAAAGCATAGACCAGCCCCTTGGATAACGAGTGATGTACGAACTGCTATGAAGGGGAGAGATCGGGCTTTTCGCAAGTTTAAAAAGAATCGTTCGGATATTAACTGGGACTCGTATAAAACTGCCAGGAATCGGTGTAATCAGGTGATACGCAACGCTAAACGCCGACATATTCTCGATAATATATCTTCGTTGACATCTGTCGATGTCTGGAGGTTTCTTGGGACACTGGGCATTGGTAAGCCAAGACAGCTGGAGTTACCCAAGACAATTGAGTTGGACGCCATTAACCACCACTTCTCTTCCTCTCACACAATTGATGGCCCAACCAAGTGTCAAACGGTTGACTCTATAGCCGAACTGCCCAGTCGCAATTACGAACCTTTTCAATTCACTCCAGTCACGTCGGAGGAGGTCAAAAGGACTGTTCTCGCAATTAAATCAAGGGCGGTAGGGTGCGACGATATCAGTCGCCGTATGATAACCACTATCATGGATCAACTCCTCCCGGCTATTACACACATTATCAACTTTTCGCTTGATTCTGGTCAATTCCCTGACTTGTGGCGTAAAGCCTATGTGCGCCCTTTTCCTAAAATCTCCAATCCCTCTCTTCCTAATCACTTTCGTCCTATTTCCATCCTCCCTTTCCTGTCCAAGGTGCTGGAAGCCTGTGTTCATCGTCAGCTGTCCAACTATGTGCAAGCTAATGGGATACTAAGTCCATTGCAATCCGGATTCAGACCGGGACACAGCACCACAACCGCACTCCTCAAGGTTACTGGGGATATCAGGGACGGAGTAGAGAAGGGTTTGGTCACAGTGCTAGTGTTAGTGGATTTTTCAAATGCATTTAATTGCGTGAATCACGACATACTTTTAGCCATACTAGCTCATCTTGGGATCTCAGCCGACGAGCTGGAGTGGTTCTCTTCATATCTTCGGGGACGTCAGCAGTCGGTTTGCGCGGACGAGATTTCATCTGGTTGGCTTGATCTCGACTCTGGCGTTCCACAAGGCGGTATTCTTTCTCCTCTTTTATTCTCAATATTCATTAACTTCATCACCTCTGAACTTCAGTGTGCGTATCATTTGTATGCCGATGACCTGCAGGTGTACAGCCAAGCCCGAGTGGAGAGCCTATCAGAAGCCGTTAACAGAGTTAACGCCGATCTGCGCTCAATAGGGAATTGGTGTGATAGGTTTGGTCTTTCTGTCAACCCCGATAAATGCCAAGGTATCTTAATTGGCAGTAGCCATATGATGAATAGGATAGACAATGCAACTCTGCCAACAATAAGCTTCAACGGAAGAACAGTCCCTGTCACGCTGTCTGTTAAAAACCTGGGAATATATATTGACTCCACCCTTAACTGGCAAGCACAAGTCACAAAAGTCTGTCAGAGGGTAACAGGGATGCTGCGTAGTCTTTATCGCCTCAAAAACTTCCTACCAGCTAAAACCAAGGCAATGCTTATGCAGACCCTAATCTTTCCAGTCGTGGACTATGGTGATGTATGCTATCTCGACCTGAATGCAGATCTGCTCAACAAACTTGACCGCCTTCTCAACAATTGCATTCGATTCACCTACAACCTTAGGAAATATGATCACGTCTCAGCTCATCGCTCGGAGTTAGGATGGTTGCCGATACGTCAGAGACGCAGCCTACGGGCGGTGACGATGATACATACAATATTAAGCTCCCCTAATGTCCCCACTTATTTATCATCTCATGTACAGCTACTTGGTTCTCATCATAACAAAAATCTACGATCAGCTGACAACCGTCTTCTCCACTGTCCTACTCATAGTTCTAGCTTAATTCATTCTTCTTTCCTCGTGCAAGCTATTCTCCTCTGGAACGCGCTTCCTCTCGAAATCAGGATGGTTACCAACCGCGGCACGTTCAAGTACAAGGTACGCCAGCTCTACAGCAATCCCTAGTGGCAATAATGGGTAAAACTACTAAGTATATTAAATTCTATTATTATGTATACTCAAGGATGAGTAGGTATATATTATATATATGCATGTATATTATTTAGATATGTAATTATGCAAGTAATGTAATTGTATGTAGTGTGTATTGTATTTGTAATGTATGTATGTCTATTGTGTACAAATTGTATTAAATAAGGTAAATGTGTATAAATCATATTAATAATCCATCTTTTGCCTGCACCTACCTCAATGTATCTCTGCATCACCCCAAGGTTGACTGGTAGATAATGCCTTTGGCATTAAGTCCGCCTTTGTACAATTTTTATGTGCATAAAGTTTAAAAATAAATAAATAAATAAATTAAAAAAAAAAATTGTAATGGCTCTGGCATACCTCGCTGTATGTCATATTAACGTATGAATGGTATAAGTAGCTCCACGCGTGAGAAAAAAAGTTTTGTGTTTTTTTTGTATGGGAGAAAACACTTAAAGTGCTTTTTCTTTCAACTGAATGGAACTGAAGGGCTGGTGCACACACCAGCTATTGTACCACACACGGCGATCAAGATGACATCAAATTCGCGCACCTTTACGCACCACTCCGCACGTAGTAAAATTTTGAAATATTGAATTTTCGATAATTATGTGATTTTTCAAATCTTTGACGTAGTTAAATGTAGTTGCCGGCCCATTTACTTATAATGTCATTAGTTTTTAGCCTATTAGTGACTTTTAGGATGACAATAATTAAAAATAATATTGATTATACGCATAAGTTTTTTACAAAATTGCATTCCGAGAGCTAAGTAGCTCATTTGTTAATCACCGTGATTATGGTTGTTTATGATTAAATATGATTGACGTGAGATTAACCAATTAGGCTCTGGCATATCTCGCTTTATGTCATATTAACGTATAAATGGTATAAGTAGCCCCACGCGTGAGGAAAAAAAGTTTTGTGTTTTTTTTTGTATGGGAGAAAACACTTAAAGTGCTTTTTCTTTCAACTGAATGGAACTGAAGGGCTGGTGCTCACACCAGCTATTGTACCACACACGGCGATCAAGATGACATCAAATTCACGCACCTTTACGCGCCACTCCGCACGTAGTAAAATTTTGTAATGTTGAATTTCTGATATGTGATTTTTTAAATAAGAAAAGAGAAGGAGAGTGGAAGAGCTCCTAACGCATAGCACTGAAAGCCTTGTTCATGCTACTGTTTTAAAATCACAAAACCAGAATATAGCAAATATAATTAAACTTGTCACGGAACATCCCGAAGAGGCTACAAAAATAAAAATAAATGTTAAAGGCTTTTAACAGCAAAAATAGACAATATGCTTTCTGTGCTATGCGTTAGGAGCTCTTCCACTCTCCTTCTCTTTTGTCGCGCACTTAGCTCCATGAAAGGTTTTCTTGGACTCACAACTAATGTTGACGTTCCAACATTGCATGTCTCCGGTCCAGAGGATGTGGATGCACCCTCATTTAAACTAGAGTCAAAACTGATACATGGTTGCTCCTCTACTGACACTGAAGAGGAGTTCATTTTTTCCCCTCACGACCTCAGGTCATTTTATATCCTCTTGCAGCCATGTCTCATACTTTTTAATGAATGTACGTCTAATGCGTTTACACGAGACCCATTTATTCCTCAACGAGCACACAGGTCTGGATGAATTGTTTTAATTCCTTTTTTTCATTTTCTGACAATACAACAATATTTTTAAAAACTTCAAATAACACACTAGATTGTGAAAAACAACTATTGTTTGCCACAAATATAAAAATGTCCAAATTGGTAGCAAAACCCTCCATCATAACACAGTAACAAAATATAATATGTAGGTAATAAGTTAGCAGGCACAAGTGCCGAGAGCTACTGATAAAATTAGGCTCAACGTCCTATTTTTATACAACTACCCTCATTAACGTTCGCTATTGTTCAATTAAGTACCTATATTACAGATAATGGAGTTGCATTGTGAGTAGGTGAGTAGGACCTATTTGGCTCCGCTAGAGCCTAATTGGTTAATCTCATGTCAATAATATTTAATCATAAACAACCATAATCACGGTGATTAACAAGGGAGCTACTTAGCTCTCGGAATGCAATTTTGTAAAAAAACTTATGCTTATAATCAATATTATTTTTAATTATTGTCATCCTAAAAGTCACTAATAGGCTAAAAACTATTGACATTATAAGTAATTGGATCGGCAACTACATTTAACTACGTCAAAGATTTTAAAAATCACATATCAGAAATTCAACATTACAAAATTTTACTACGTGCGGAGTGGCGCGTAAAGGTGCGTGAATTTGATGTCATCTTGATCGCCGTGTGTGGTACAATAGCTGGTGTGAGCACCAGCTCTTCAGTTCCATTCAGTTGAAAGAAAAAGCACTTTAAGTGTTTTCTCCCATACAAAAATAAACACAAAACTTTTTTTTCTCACGCGTGGGGCTACTTATACCATTCATACGTTAATATGACATAAAGTGAAATATGCCAGAGCCCAATTGGTTAATCTCACGTCAATCATATTTAATCATAAACAACCATAATCACGGTGATTAACAAATGAGCTACTTAGCTCTCGGAATGCAATTTTGTAAAAAACTTATGCGTATAATCAATATTATTTTTAATTATTGTCATCCTAAAAGTCACTAATAGGCTAAAAACGAATGACATTATAAGTAAATGGGCCGGCAACTACATTTAACTACGTCAAAGATTTGAAAAATCACATATCGAAAATTCAATATTTCAAAATTTTACTACGTGCGGAGTGGTGCGTAAAGGTGCGCGAATTTGATGTCATCTTGATCGCCGTGTGTGGTACAATAGCTGGTGTGAGCACCAGCCCTTCAGTTCCATTCAGTTGAAAGAAAAAGCACTTTCAGTGTTTTCTCCCATACAAAAAAAAACACAAAACTTTTTTTTCTCTCGCGTGGAGCCACTTATACCATTCATACGTTAATATGACATACAGCGAGGTATGCCAGAGCCATTACAATTTTTTTTTTTTAATTTCCTCACTTTAAGTTTCTATGTCAACGGAGCTCAAATTTCGAACCACTGTGCGCCGGCTCGTCTCCCACCTTCGGGGATACCTTAGGGAATAATTGTACTAAGTTTCAAAACTACACGGATTACTTACATATTTGGTCTGATCATCAATTAAGTCATTTAATTTTCCCGTGTAATCTAGGAATAAAAAAAACTAATTATGTGCATAGGTACGTAAAAGATAGAATTTTAAGATATTTTTTAATGTTTTCCTACAGTGTTTATGATCACTGGATGGGTTGTAAGTAAATTCGTCTCAGTGAATATTCGTCTCAGCCAAAAATAGTAGTAAACTCGCCTCAGTCCTTTTAAAATGATTTTTCATGTGCGAAAATTCGTCTCACCTTGATAAATAAGTACTGTTAGCAAACAAAGTAACAGATTAACAAAGCGTCATTTATTTGCTATCTTGTAAGAAGCCCTCTATGGATTTGAAAAATGAATATCATTACTGAAAGAAAAACTGTTCATTCCGACTTGGATAGATTAGGTTAGAAGGCTAATCCCGCATTAGACTTCGTGGTTATTATTTTTAATAACCATGCAGAACTTCTATAGGCCACGGTAACCACTCTCTTTCCATCAGGTTAGGTGGCTGACAAGCACAGGGATGATGGAAAGAGAGTGGTTACCGTGGCCTATAGAAGTTCTGTATGGTAATAAAAAAATATAACCACGAAGGCTAATGCAGGAGCTCGGCTCCGCTCCGCTCCTGCATTAGACTTGGATAGATTAGGTTAATCTATCCAAGTCCGAATGAGCAGCTTTTCTTTCAGCAGCTTTTACACACATATGCTTTGATGCACTTTAACTTATCTTGCTGACAGTACTTTTGAGGGTGAAATGAATTTTCGCACATGAAAATATATCATTTAAAATGGACTGCGGCGAGTTTACTACTATTTTTGACTGAGACGAATATTCACTGAGACGAATTTACAATAACCCACACTGATCACGATCTGACTCTGGAAAGCGTCTTAGATACGTAGGTACTTCGTTAATGAATTGTTAATTCAAATAAGTAGATGCATATCGGGAAAAGTTATCATATTCATTACTTCTCATATCGATTCAATACTCGTATTCATAGTAAGGCATATAATAGCAGTGATTTAATTAATTTGTAATTATAGTCCATTTGATTAGGTAGATACCTATCTAAAGTTGAACAATCTTGTAGCAACTTTTCATGAAAACTAGGATAACGAACTGAACACAATACATCAAGATTGTTTACATTGTTAAGTAGGTACCTAACCAAATTGAGTATGGTACCTACGTAATTGAATTTACAGGTAAAGAATTTAACACTTCATTTATTGGTATAGCAAGAACCAGAAGAATAATATTTTTGTATGAACTCATAATAAAGAAGAAATTGACTTATTTCTTGTGCTCATTAAACTTCGTGACCATCATCGCTAGGAAATGCAATCTCGAGATCTCGGTCTTTTTAGCGAGATTGATCTCGGCCGAAAAAAGGGCGAGATCTCGCGAGATTAACGAGATTGCACTCGAGCATAAAAAAAATTTATTCGAAGCGCGGACTGACGGACGGAGTTGCGGTGCTATCTGTCGGTTTGCTGCTGACTGCTACGGACTGCTGCGTTTAAAGAACCTATGAGAAAATTCTCTGGGAGCATTAAACAATAAGGAAATGAATTTATACGAGTCTGGGGGTTCTAAAGGTGATCCAGTTCGTGGATAACTAACTGCCTGAGATTTGTGGTTCCAACTAGAGTTGAATCCGAAAGGGCCTTCTCAGCGGCTGCTTATCTGTCCAACAAAATAAGAAGGCGTTTAGCAGACGATTCTTGATCGCGATAACCGACATCCATATGGGCGGAGCCGCGGGTAACAGCTAGTTTCTGATAGTCTGACTAATTGCTATATTTTGTTAATGAATCTGTAATATCTAATGGATCTACTGAGTAGATATAGTTTTATTTAATTAATAATAATACTTATCTCAGTTTAATAGTCAACTCAACTTAGATAATAAGTTTCATTTATAATTGACTTTTTTTTTGTTAAGTATATTATAAAGGAACTGTTTTATTACTAAAAGATTCTTTTTGATATTAGGAGAAAAAATTGGTCATTTCTTTCATTTGCTATCTGATTTACGTGCGTCAAAGTTTACCACTTAGAAGTTTATTAAAAAAGAATAAAGAATAATAAAGATACGTCAAACAATGTTTGATGCTTAAGGTCTATTGAAATTCGTGAAAATAAGTGTCTTATAATAGGGTACACTACATAAATACGAAAAGCCTTATTCCGAAAGTTACAATCACGAATTTCAAAATTCCGAATTTCATAATTCCGAATCATTCAAAATTCCGAAAGTCAGATATCCGATGTATCATAAATCCTATTTATTGAAAACCCGAATTTCAAAATTCCTAACGATTATAACTGCGAATATTAAAATTCCGAATTCGAAGATACCGAACCATTACAATTCCGAATTATTAATAATCCGAAATATCATAAATACGAATTCCGATTATCAAAACGCCGAAACAACACAAATCCGACAGTCAAGCGCCTTGTAAACCTGCATTAGGTAAGTAGGATAGTTGCTATTTTCGGGGTACACGAGAGAAACAGGAAATAGAATTATTGAACTATTATTTTAATTTATTTATGCTAATGATTACAAAATACACGTTGCCTGATACAACTTTCAGTAACAAGCATGCATGCAGGCAAGCATGCAGGCAAGCATGCAGGCAAGCATGCAGGCAAGCATGCAGGCAAGCATGCAGGCAAGCATGCAGGCAAGCATGCAGGCAAGCATGCAGGCAAGCATGCAGGCAAGCATGCAGGTAAGCATGCAGGCAAGCATGCAGGCAAGCATGCAGGCAAGCATGCAGGCAAGCATGCAGGCAAGCATGCAGGCAAGCATGCAGGCAAGCATGCAGGCAAGCATGCATTCAGGCAAGCATGCATTCAGGCAAGCATGCATTCAGGCAAGCATGCATTCAGGCAAGCATGCATTCAGGCAAGCATGCATTCAGGCAAGCATGCATTCAGGCAAGCATGCATTCAGGCAAGCATGCATTCAGGCAAGCATGCATTCAGGCAAGCATGCATTCAGGCAAGCATGCATTCAGGCAAGCATGCATTCAGGCAAGCATGCATTCAGGCAAGCATGCATTCAGGCAAGCATGCATTCAGGCAAGCATGCATTCAGGCAAGCATGCATTCAGGCAAGCATGCATTCAGGCAAGCATGCATTCAGGCAAGCATGCAGGCATGCATTAGTTTCGCTCTTCTCCGGCGCTACGGGATGTGCAGTCCTTCCACCCTTGCGTAACAAAGTTCGGGCACCCATCCTCGCTTCCGCAGCTTCGGCTTGCTGGTCGCCTCCGGCGACCAGCCTCAGCCGCTCCAGCTCGCCCGGGCGCCTGAGCTTCGTTACTGCGGGCGAGGACTGCCCTCCCTCCGCGCCTCCGGTTTTTAAATAACACTCTAGTGTAGGGCAAACAAGTACCACGGCAGTAGGACCACGGCAAGTCGGGTTTGGCTTAATTTTTATACGTAATAATTGGCGAGAAAATTAATTTATTATTATAAAAATCAACTCTAAAATGCGCAACATGTCAAATCAATTTTAACTTTTACCTATTTTTAATACAAATTTTCAATTTTAGCAATGAATTTTCGGAAATTTGAAATTCGGAATAACGTTTTTCGGGCCAATAATACTACGGATTTTTAATTATTCGTAAAAATGAAATTCGGAAGAATGAACATTCGTATTTATAACTTTCGGATAAATAACTATCGTGTTTTTGAATACTCGGAGTTTTGTTTCTTAGGAATTATAATATTCGGAATTTTGAAAATCGGAATATTGAAATTCGGAATTAAGTATTTCGGAATTGTTGGGTGTTCCCCTTATAATAGGTACGTATATACTTATACCTTTTTTTCCCTAATTTATCCAAATATTGTGATTAGTTGTGAAAAAAACACACAAAACTGCCAATCTCGCGAGATCTCGAAATTGACAAGATCTCGCAGTATTGGTATTCATAATCTCGCGAGATCTCGCTTGACCCCCAATCTCGCGAGATTTGCATTCCCTAATCATCGCCTTATAGTCCAGGAACTTTTTTTTCCACTTAAACCACGCAGGCGCGGATCCAGACGCGGAACTAGGTTGTGGGCACAGGTACCTGAAGATCGGTCAAGTGCGAGTCGTAGTGCGAACTCATGTCAAGCATGTTAAATACGCTCGAGGGGGGGGGGGGGGGGGGGGGGTGTATTTGGCGGTGTTGGTCTCACACTGATCTGTTGAATTGAACGCGGTGAGACGGACGGAAATCGAACCTTATGGAGTGGGGTGCAGAAATCGCTGGGGCAAATGCTAGTCAGCTTCCTCGAGTAGTTCCTTTTTTAAGAAAAACCCCAACAGGAAGTGGACTTGGTAACGCCGGGACTCTGCGATAAGGAACGAGACAGACTTTTTCATAATGGACAGTAGTTACGCACATATTTAGAGATGTCTTTGTGATCAACAAGTTTCAAACTGGAAGCGATCACCAACTTATCCGATGCTCTCTAAATATCAACATAAAGGCTGAAAGATTCCGAATGATATATAGCTCTAGGGTCCGAAAAGTTCCAACTGGAACTTCAAAATCGTTTCGCAATGCTGGAAACCTAGCGGCATTGACGAGAAGGCCGACATAGTGGTCAAAACATTGCAGGAAGTGTCTCGAAAATTGTTTCCCGGAAAACGCAAACAGCAAGAGTCCAGGCTCTCTCCTGAGACTTCCGAACTTTAAATCAAAAAGCCGATACGACGCGACCTTGAACGCTCCAACACTCGCAGAAAAGACGCAGGAGTACAATCAGCCGCTGTGTATGGCGTTTGTGGACAACGAAAAAGCCTTCCACTCAATCGAAACCTGGGCAGTGTTGGATGCCCTGCAGCAGTGTCGTGTAGATTGGCGATACATCGAGATGCTGAGATGTTTGTATGACACTGCCACAATGTCCATCTTAGAAGACGAAACTCATTAGCCTTCAGCGTGGAGTGAGCCAGGGAGATGTTATATCTCCCAAACTATTCACCAACGTATTGGAGGACGTCTTCAAGACTCTGGATTGGACTTTGGCGGGGTACCAACATCCACGGTGAGTACATCTCGCATCTTCGGTTCGACGACGACATCGTCATAGTTGCTTAGTCGCTGGAACAACTGGGCGAAATGCTGCACAGCTTGAATGGAGCTTCTCGACAAGTTGGCCTGGGTGTAAACTTGGACAACACCATGATTATGTTCAACGAACATGTTGTACCAAATCGATTGCAATCGAAGGGGTGACACTCAGAGTTGTTCAAAAATATATCTCCTGGCGCAGGTTATCCAGCTCGGTAAAAACAACTTCAAGAAAGAAAGGCTGAAGTGGCAGTGGGCTGGCCACATCTGTCGAAGGACTGATGGCCGTTGGAGCAAACGAGTCCTAGGGTGGAGACCGCGAGAAGGAAAAAGGAAGGTGCGATGCCCCTTAGGCAGATGGACTGACGACCTGATAAAGGTGGCTGGGACAGACTGGATGAGAAACACGAAGGATCGGCAGACGTGGCGCATATTCGGGGAGGTCTATATCCAGCAGTGGACTGCAATATACTAACTGATTGATTGATTGAATGTACTTACACCTCAGACCTATGCTCCTTAAAAAGGCGAACAAAAAAGCCGCAATAATAGTGTGTAATTTCTGATATTGTAACAGTACGAACAAATGCTGGTATATCGTCTATTGCACTATACGCTGTGTTCCAAATCACGCGTGATTCATGATTCATTTGTTTGGTTTTTTTTTCAATAAACCATAAAAAAAGTGACGTCACAGGTCTATTAAGGTGGTGGGCATGCCCATATTGCCCACCCTAGTGGATCCGCGCCTGAAACCACGACACGGTTATTCTTCGTTATTTACCGTCAAGCGATTGCCATGAACTTCATGAAAAAAAAAAGACAATAATTACAAGCCTACTATTCTGAATCTCATCCTATATCATACATACTGCTTTAAATTGTTCACTTGTTTACAGGTGGTCGGCATCCCTAACACATACGTCTTTTTGAAATATGAACACGAAAAACAACGGCGCACCCCTAGCCTACACACATCGACACTCGTGAAGGACAGAAGGGTGAGTCAGATACTTGGTACATTTTCAGTATATCTCTTCGATCGTATGGGTGCCTGGTTATTTTGAACTCTGCTTACACGTGGTAGTTTCAGAAACTAACCACGGGCAAGTGGATCGAGGTCGGTCGTCGCGCCGCGGCGCCGTCCGCCGCCTTGCGTCATTCCAGTCATTCACTCCTTGTGTAATTAAAATTAAATTATGTTGTGTTCAGTTGCTTAAAACTCGACAGAAATCCCTGAACAGTATCATCTATATTACTTGTGTCATATATTATGTGCAATATTATTTAGGTACTCATAAAATTAATTATTTTAGAATAATAATGATGTTTCATACCTATATTATTATTTAAAAATTGAAACAAAAATAATATGAAAGACCAATAAAGGTTTATTGTCTATCAGGCTATCCACACTCATCCGTGCCATGTCAAGGCCGGGACAGGTACAAGGCAGTGTGGCCGACCGAGCATCCGTGCCCCGGTAGGGCCTTTCTGTTCGAACACGTCAATTACGTGCAGTGGACACTTTTCCTCCGATACATTTTCATCCTATCTTATTCCTCATTAATTGGTTATCTCATCTTTCTCTATCAATAACTCATCCATCAATCAGTTCATCAACAGAAAGTCAACCAATAGCAACGAAAAAAATAAAAACATGAGCACGGCGCAGCGTCGCCCCTGACACTGAAGCTCTGTTGCCGCCGCCATCGCCAGTATCTTGTCTCGTGTTCGATTCCGGAGGCAATCAGTGTGTGTACTGCATTCTCATAATTATAAAATTAGGTCTTTCGGTGTTTTGAACAATCCTACCAATTTTCAGCTAGGTGCGAATTATTGCAACCTCGGATTTGTAAATAGACCGTACTGGTTACGTATTAGAATACCGAAAAAAACCCGAATGACAAATCCCGAAGTTAAAAATCCCGAATTACAAAATCCTGAATGTACGAAATAACGAAGTTCAAAATCTCGATATTCAAAATCCCGAAACTAAGATTTTGATACGTTACCGATAGTAGGCATCCTGGTTTAATTTTTATAAATTTTTACAACGGGGGTAGTTATAAAATTTGGGGGTAGTTGTAAATTCTTCGTTTCTCGTCTACTTTGGCTAATTGGTTAGGTACGTCGTCGTCGCGTCGTACGTTAGTGCATCCGAGTAGGTAATATTATAAATGCGAAAGTAACTCTGTCTGTCTGTTACGCTTTGACGCCTAAACCACAGAACCGATTTTGATGAAATTTGGTATAGAGGTAGAGGTAAATTAGACCTTGAGAAAGGACATAGGCTATGTTTGGTCGCAATAACCGACATCCACGCGGGCGGAGTCGCGGCAAAAAGCTAGTAATAATATATTACTATAATATAAATATATCAATCAATCAATTAACCCATTGCAGACAGTGGTCAGAGCAGTGGCTGGACATAGGCCTCTCCCAATATGCGACACGTTTGCCGATCATCCGCCTTCCGCATCCAGACTGCTTTTCGCAAGTCGTCAGTCCACCTGGCTAGGGAATTAAATATTTGGCGGAGGTCATTCTCGTGCCTTTTTAACCTACCTATAATATTTTCATGTTGAGGCGCGCAATGTCCACCCCGCGCAATCCGACTTGGATAGATTAGGTTAGAAGGCGGGTGGCTAATTTTTTTTATAACCACCCAAAAATTTAATTTTCGGGATTTTGAACTTCGGTATTATGTAATTCGAGATTTTGTACTTTCGGTATTTTGAACATTCGGTCTAACGAACATTCGGGATTTTGATTTTCGGTCTTGCGTACGTCTCGGTCGTTATTATGAAATTCGGTATTGTAAGCGTCGAGATTTTGATATGTTACCACCGTACTACAAGGCGAAACCACAGAGTACTACGTGGCGAAACTACTTTTTACTTTATACATGCGATCATCTTCCAACCAGGTTCGTTGGGCACAGCAGCTATTTACCAAATCCAGAGTGAAACGCTACTTCATGTCCGACCCCGATCAATCGCTACAGAGAGTCAAAAGAATAAATGATAATGACCAGGATACTATACGTAAAAGGAGCATTACCAATAAAAGGCCTTTATTCAATGATGAGTTGTGGAGTCAGGAGTGGTATCTGGTAAGTGCTATTATTAGTCGCAAGTCGCAATTTTCTTTGTACATACCTATTATTAATTAAGGCTAAAGCTTTACCTTGTCTAAAATAAGAATAATCTTTATTTGCAAAATACATTTAGCTGTTTAAAGTTTAGTACATTGGTATTAGGTTATCTGTGGTTTGGTACAGAACCACGTTCGGAAGTCCGACTGGCACTTGGCCGGTTTCTTTAATTAACCTTGGATATACTGAATAATACTGAAATACATGTTCTTCGTTGGTTATATTTTCAGCAAGATACTCGAACGATGAATAATCTGCCTCGCCTTGATTTGAATGTGTTACCGGTCTATATGATGGGATACAACGGCACTGGTGTGCGTGTCACCGTACTTGATGACGGCATTGAGTACAATCACACGGATCTACGCGCGAACTACGTAAGTGTTATGTCACCCTAGTACTTTGGAGGCGGGTGGTTAAAATTTTCTTTGCCAAAATGGTACATAAGTTCAACAACTTGAGTTGCGCAAACCCAAATGGAGATGGCGCTTTTATGTGATTTATTTTCATGTTAACGATCTACATATAGCTAATAATTAAATTATTATTCCAATGATTAAATTACGTTCATGTAGAAACTATCGTTAATTAATGTAATAAAAGATGTTGGCGTCAATTTACACTTTTAACTTGTAATATTTACCTACCCTAATAACAGTGAGCTCCGCCCCTATATAGTTAAGAGAGAGACAACAATATTTAATTTTCCTCTTACTCTCTAGCAGTCTAGCATGAGTCTAGCCCATTGTACAAACTCGCTCCCCAGTATTATCTGTGGTATTATTCACACTTCAGTCAAACTTCTAGCTGTAAACTGTTATGATATCCTAGTGCATTTGAGGCGGGTGGTTGGAGTATTTTCCTTGGAACACCTTTTTTACTAATAAAAAAAAAAAAAGCTCTGCCGCTTATAATGCAGAATGCTAAAAGTTGCTCCATACGAAATCCAGATGGCGCCAACGCTAGCTACACTGAGAAGTAGATGAATGAAATTCGGTAATGATGGGAAGTCTTGGTATAATAATAATATTTAAATAAAAATACTTTCCACAAAAAGAAATACACCTACTTACTACCTTTGAAAAACTGAACATCCTGCTGCGAGCCTGCAGACTTTTCAACCCACACGCAGATAGGTATTCTACACTGTATTTGGTAGCAGTCTAGCAGAATGGTTCCATTAAGATAATAAAGAATAGAGAATTGAATTGAATAGTTAGTATACTAAATACTTCAAAATTTAATTCGATAGCAGAATGGTTGTTAGCAGCAGCTGCAATAGCAGAAATGTTATTCTATCCAAAAAGTCGCTTCATAAGCAAGTAGGAGGTACTTGACGCGTAAAACGAACTCACCGTCTGAGTCCGGGCATAGTATCGGCCGCGAACTTACTAGGACCACATAAGCCGTGAGCGAGTCGAAATTCTATTTACCGATAAATTGAGTTAGCGTTACCAACGGCAACGCACTATTGTCCAATCAGTGGCTTCCTCACCTCCCTCCTCCTCGCCGCCGCTTGCCTCCTCAGAGGTGTTTCAAAACCAGATGCAATATTATCATCATGCTGCTATGGTACCCTGGTGTCATAGAAAAGGTAAATCGAAATTTTCGTGGTGGAAAGATCATCGCGACCATTTTGTGCTCACAAGTCACAACACAACACAACACCACAGATTAATTAAATAGTTACTATTAACACAACACGCCATTCAACGTTAACAAACACTTATTAACGATCAGAGGATTATTTTTGCTGTTGCTCAAATTATTGTACCTACCTAATTGTAATTGTTGCAGTGTTGAGTACGTTATGCCGGTCAATATGGTAGGTATATCGTATTTTTTTTACATATTTCATGATGTATCGATCCCTCCGATTTTATTAGATGGCAGTACAATGATACCTACTTTATACAAACGAATATGGGGATATTCGTCCACACGGAATGAGGACTGTAATCGCGCCCGTTCAAGCCACACGTTGCGAATTCATGTACCTACTCGTTTGCTTTTCTGATGTCTTAGTACTTCACACGAGCAAGATAGAAATTTTCCGTGGTAAAAAGCGCTAAGTGCAAACTTTAGGCGGTTCAGTCGGCTCGGCATACAAGTTCGTTTGCGTTTTCAACGACGAAATTACTGAAACATTTCATTTATTGGGGTCAGGACATGATTTTTTTTAGTGCCGCCCTATAATGTTTCAGGCTGCGACCGCGCCTGAGACAGGTACTGGACCGCATCATTCAGTCAGAGACTCAGTTTCAGTGTGGTTTGTGAAATGTGAAAAACCTATTTTTTGTGCTTCGAGTAAAAGGCCGCTTATTTGCAAATCTTTTCTTTTAGCAGGCGCGACGAGGTATTGAGTTGAGATTTTGAGATCTCTGTAATTTGTAACCTCTAAACGTGTCAAACGGTCTACTCACCGGCTTCCTCTGTCGATAGACTAATGCACGAGCTCTTTGTCCTCAGGGCGCCTTTTCTCAGCAGAGAACTTAAATTATGGTGTGGGTGTGTGGGAACCTTTAGGGAACACTTCAAAGAAACTCCCTATTGCGTCTGTTATACACATAACCAAAATTATACAGAGAAGACCTATGATAAGATTAACTATAAATGTGTATATTAATAAAAGATTAAGATGGTCTCATCGATCCTCCTTCACTGTCCATGCGTAGGGTCTACGGTCATTAATTGGTCCGACTACTGGGTACTCCTGCTTAAGCCAAGCTGAGATGGTTGAGAATTCCGCTACGAATGGGTAGGTATCAAAATTGATATTATAGGTCTGCCTTCGTCAGCCGAGATGCCGACGAAACCAGCTTTCCAGCTCTTGCTACAAGTACAACAGCACAGATGCTCGACGGTGTCTTGTCTCACCGAGATTACAACACGTACAGACAAAGGGGTCTTCTTGACCCGGATCTGGAGACCCTCAGGATATATATTCATGTTTGAAAAGTTGCGCATTGTTGCCGATCAAGTAGTGATCTTTCGCAATACCAAAATATGTTAGGGGCAAGTCTATTGCCGTCAAGCGGGTACTTTGTCATGGGTCGTATGTGTACCGTCGCGTCGGATGGAGAGGACGGTTAACTTAACAAACTCATGATAATGAAGTGAAAACTTCGTTGACGCCCGCCGGGTCCTGGTATGAGGGGTAGACCCAAAAGGTGCTGTAAGTCGTAGAGGGTGACGTGGTGCCAAAGGTCTCACCACCATGGATGCCCAAGACCATGCGAAATGGAAGAGGCTGGATGACCCTAGGCTCCAAGGCGAAGGCCTCGGATGCAATTAGGACACATTGCTATGATTATGATGATGGAGTCGGTATCTAATACAATAATGTAAAAATCTTCATTATGCATTTCTTAAGCTAGGCGTTTAAAAATATCAATATGTTAAAAACCGATTGGATTTGTGCTAAAGCACGTGAATTACGTGTGTTGTGTTGGTGGATGTTCAACATTCAACCAATATTATTATGCTCTGTGAGTTTATGTTAGCCTAGTAGCAGGAACGAGCTCCAGGAGTGTGGTACACAGATTAGGTTTTCGGAGTTCGACGAGCTTTTTTTTTTCAACCTTAACAGGCGATTACGTGCTATTTGAAAATATTTATATTTTTTTAAATAACAGGATGGACGGAACAGCAGGGTCTTCTACCATTACCCCGAACTTATCGTAGGTAAATTTTGGTTTACTCACAACTCATGGTTGTGGTTGTGACCTCAACTTCGAAATAAGTCGAGGACTTCCAGCTTTGCCTCTTCCACTTCGCATGGTCTTGGGCATCCATGGTGTTGAGACCTTTGGCACGCCTGTAACCCTCTACGTTTTCAAGCCATCACTTCAAGGGTTTAACCGGGGCCCAACGCTTCAATAAAGTTTTCACTTCATTAATAAGAGTTTGTTAGTTCCCACCTCAACTCTATGTGATTTTGTCAGTTTTGTGTGGTTTTCAAAGAAACGCTATGACGCTCTGCCGCAACGCCAGCGTCTTTCGTGATTCGATCAACATGTTCCCCAAACGTAGTAGGTACTTTTATCTATTCTATACCCAAACTTACCATACATTCAACATTCAACTTTGGTTTGTTAGATCTCATGTGGTCCTAGTAAGTGCACAACCGCCCTGTGCCCTTGACACTCAGCCGCGTTTCCTCTTCTTTCGCTCAATTTTATTATGTACTAGCTGTTACCCGCAGCTCTGCCCGCGTTTTAGTCGGTTATTGCGACCATAGGCTATGTTTGGTCACCAAACATAGCCTATGTCCTTTTCCAAGGTCTACTTTATCTCTGTACCGAATATCATCAAAATCAGTTCTAGGCGTGAAAGCGTAGCATTCAGCAATCAGCAGATAGACAGAGCTACTTTCGCATTTATAATATTTATTTTTTTGCATTTTTAAGGTTTGGAGTCGGTGTCAACCAAGGTAGGTTTGTAACTTCTCACGACACCAACTCCAAAACTGACAATATTTGTAATAAAGTTTTTGAAGAATTTCAACTTTTTAGTGCATTTTATTTTTATTGTAATCTCGAGAACAGCTCAACCGATTTCGCTAATTCTTTTTTTAGAATATTCCTTGAAGTAGGTACGAGGATAGTTCTTACGGAGAGAAAAATTTAAAAAAAAAGAACCGACTGTTAGGCGGTACGAAGTTCGCGGGGTCAGCTAGATCTTTAATAAAAAAAAAAATATCGCTGAATGTGTTGCTGATCGCAAATCTCGAGAACAGCTGAACCGATTTCGCTAATTCTTTTTTTAGAATATTCCTTAAAGTATGAATCCTCGTACTTCAAGGAATATTCTAAATAAAAAATACGCTGCTATGCTACTTTGCGGGAGCAGTTTTCATGAATGTCAACAAATCCGGCAGATTTCCATACTTTGCGGGCCCATAGACTGTAGATGACTGAAAGGGGTGATATGGGACTTCGAAATGTGCCGCGAGCGAAGCCAGGGTGGGTCGGCTATCGGCTAATTTTAAGCAGACTTTAAGTTAATACTTTTAAAGTCTAAAATGAAATGTCCTTTTGTAGAGTGAATGAAAAAGTGAAACAAAACTCTTTTAGACTAGGTCCATAGCAACAAAATCTAAAATTTAATGCAATATTTTGCAGTATCTGTTGTGTGACAGTGGTTTAGCTTTAGCAGAATTGAGGGCCTGGTTTGATGATGGAGTAGGAAGGTGGCCATAGGATCTTAAATAAGATAAACCTATCCAATTTGAGTTCATTTTGTTTCATCTTAACAAACCCAGAGACCCTTTACATGGTATTCAGGTTCTAAAAATGGAGTCAGAACATGGTCATGGTCAGAACTCCTAAACGCAACAAGATAGGTATACCTATCGACTTTGGGTTTAGCTTCTTGAATGCACAACATTTTCGAAATAGGTATTTCTATGTCACACAAACTGCTGTGGACCGTATGTTCCATGCAACAATTTATGATGTGTGGTCAGTATGCATGTTTGTGGTGTTTTTTAATGGCAATTTGCTAGAAAAATAGCGCTCTATGGACTATGGTAGATGCTTAAAAGAATCACGCGTCCTGAGCACAATATATCGGTCACAATCACAATACATGAGTTGTAACTGTTGTAAGCTTAGAGTATCCATTACTATAGTATAGAGCAAGTCTAACACTATGGTCCATTGTGCCGAGTGTAAGCAGTTTTTTATCTGTGGTATAAAGCGCCTATAGTGATGTTTCATGTACATATTACCAAAATTATCGATAGTTGGTTATGTTGTGAATTTAGACGCATGCGTGGATGAATGGATAAAATTAAAACCAAGATACAAATATTAGTATCATTGAATGAATTGCAGAAATTAAAATCCCACAAATCTAACATATCAACAGACAGAGTCGTATATAATATTACGTCGTTGCGCTTGCCAAAACCTCTATGTGTTTTTGGTCAAGTTTTCAGGAGAGACAATAAGCTGTTTTATTAAATAATTGATGAGCGTATCAAAAAAACTAAAAATGCAGTATGATGCCAAAAAATATTTTGAATGAACTGAGATATAAGTGAAAATCATAAACGGTACTGTCCATCCACAATAAATTGTTTTTCCCATTTTGATACACATATCAGAATTGTCTTCCTAGTGCCATTTCTTACAAGTGAAAAATGTACACGTATCAGATTTGTTATGGAACTCAATAGGATTTATTTAGCCGATAAATTCGGCATGCCAGCATTTACCTGCAAGAACTCCGAAGTTCGTCCATCTCTAAAGGCGCAAATACGGCACACCTGCAGGAAGTTAGCCACCCAGTCGTACAGTTTGGGAGGACTGTGCGACTGGGTGGCCAGAGGCTGGTAGACGGGAAGGAAGGCGCCAGATTCTATAGAAAGCTTTGGCGATGTCAAGACTAATTTGCCAGTGACCCCAAAACTGAGAACAGCAATATTATTGTACAAAATTTAGTCACCTGTCTCGTTTTATTTCCTATTATAAGATTATTTACGTTGTTACAAAGGTAGAACACCAATTTTACAACCAACAAACCGAAGAGAAACAAGCTGTCAAATTATCTATGTGCAAACCAATTCTGACATGTGCAATATGAGGGTGAAAAACTTTTGATAATAATAATAATAATAATAATAATAATAATAATCTTTATTTCATAATTGTTGTACAGTATTTTACATGTGTTCTTAATCTATCGTGCGTAGTGATGTGGACACATAACCAATTTTGCAGGGTCAGAAGTGCACATCCATATTTTGTCAAATCTATTTCTAGAAGGAATTAACACTTGTTTGTTTTTTCAGCCGATGCGCAATTTTTTTTTAAGGCCGTCTAGCGAATAATTTTTTTTTCGAAAAAATGCACATAACGACTTTGGCAGGCGCACTGAAGTATGGATAAGCATATAAAGTTTTGACGCACTTTGGAAGAGGCCAGTGGTTAATTGAAATATAAAGTTTTGCATAAGCATTTACCTACGTGGAGGTAAAGTTCTGGTACTGCATCGTCATTCAGTTTGCAAAGCCCTTTCTTAGTTACTTATTTGAAATCAAGCTTAAAATAGATAGAACAGATGAAACTTCGAATATTCGGCTCCCAATCAGGCCTCTTTATAGCTTTTAGCCTTTGCTTTTAGCTTTCACTCATGCATCTATTATATTATGCATCTTAGTATTTTTGTAAACCTAACAAAAATAATAGTGCATAATATATAAAAGTAAAATGAGTAAAATGAGATTTATTTGTTTACGCAGTAAATACTCTATACTACATAAAAGAAAATAAACCTACAATGAAATTCTATTGCAAAAAGAAAATTATCGTAACCGAAAGTGCATGTGCTACATCACTATTCATTTAAAAGCAAAAATGGCCGATGACAGCCGTCAGCTGTAACCCGCCCCGCGTTTCTCGCATCCCCCTAGGAGACCCGTATAAATTTTATGAAAACAAATAAATTAGTCATATAATACTACTCACGGGTGATATGAAATGTTATCATTCTTTTTATTTTTCTTTCGGGAATCGTTTTGAGAGCCTGGCAATGCACAGTTCACCATTATTACCACAAAATGAAATAAACTGTTATTTGCGAAATCACTTTGGCAGATATTGTTTTGCTACTGATTGCAGTTGTCAAAAATTCTAGGCACTGTTCACACCCGTGATAGCAGTTCATACTTGCTAAGACGCGCTCTACAGGTGATAGATACTCTAAGGTTGTAAGTAATTAAATAATAATAGTTGTAATAATAATTAATCAGTGAGATAGGAGGATGGAAAGGAATTAATTTAATATCATACTTTTTCACGCGTCCATCTACTCTCTCTGTGCGTATGTTTTCCGTGTAAAATATAAAGCGGGGTTGAAATTTTCGTGGTATTGTGAAGCAACTCTGCTGTTGTCTATTTGTTCTAGCTACCTACTAGATGGCGCTTACAATATTGTGTTGATTTAAAAACTACTTATGGTTATGTTACCCTAGTTTTGTGGAAGTTTACTTTCGATATTTTAGTCGAAAAGTGGCACAACTCAAAATATCTATGGACAATGGACATGCATTGGATTGGTTCAAACAAAATACACCGTTTAACTGTTTAATTTGGGCGACTTACTAGATGGCGCTTACAATATTTTGTTGATAAATAAACTACTTAATGGTTATGTTACCCTAGTTTTATGGAAGTTTACTTCGATATTTTAGTAGAATAGTGGCACAACTCAAAATATGGACATGCAATGAATTGGATGCACTGTATAACAGAACTGTTTAATTTGGGCGATGGCTAGACTTTATAATTAGATTATGGATGACTTGATTAAGTAGTATGAAAACGATAATATATGTTAATACTAATATAAGTAATAATATACCACCTGAATCAATAAGTAACATGAATTATCTATTACCAATTTTTCAGCCGTCCATTACTTTTTATCATCTACTAGCTGACCCGGCGAACTTCGTACCGCCATATTTTCTGATCCCGTTTCCGCTGCATATCTCTAAATTTATCAGTGTTTATCTACAATATTATACATGTATTATATACCTTCCTCTTGAATCACTCTATTTATTGAAAAAAAACCGCTTCAAAATCAGTTGCGTAATTTTGAAGATTTAAGCATACATAGGGACGGACAGACAGCAACAGCGACTTTGTTTTATAATATGTAGTGATCTACACAATAAAAACCGATCCCGGTGTCAAATGAATAAGCCGTACTTAAATAAATAAAGTAAGCCGTGGCCAAAAGATGGCAGTACGAACGTAGCGAATGCCTATTAGACTACTTAATGGTTATGTTACCCTAGTTTTATAGAAGTTTACTTCGATATTTTAGTCGAATAGTGGCACAACTCAAAATATGGACATGCATTGGATCGGTTCAAACAAAATGCACTGTATAACTGTTTAATTTGGGCGATGGCTAGACTTTATAATTAGATTATGGATGACTTGATTAAGTTTGAAAACGATATGTTAATACTAATATAAGTAATAATATACCACCTGAATCAATAAGTAACATTAATTATCTATGTATTACCAATTTTTCAGCCGTCCATTGTTTTTATCATCTATCTATACAATAAAACCGATCCCGGTGTCAAATGAATAAGCCTGCTGTACTTAAATAAATAAAGTAAGCCGTGGCCAAAAGATGGCAGTACGAACGAACGTAGCGAATGCCTAAACACATACACAGGGTAGGGCAGTGCGGGTGACGTCACTGTGATATTAAATAGAACTTTGACTCGCTGGTAACTTATGTGGCCCTAGTAAGTTCGCGGCCGATATTGTGCCCAGGACGCGCATGGGCGTTCTTCTTCTAGGTCGGCCTCATAATAAAATGATAATAATAATATAATGTCATCCATAATATGATTATCATTTTCTTTCTCCATGGTCGGCCTATAGAAACGAAATTTTGCTATTACATATAACTGGATAATATAAAATATGCAGCTGTATTTCTATTTAAGAAAAAATAATCCCCTGCATGACGACAGATTGGTAAAATATTGTGAGAATCTCCCTTCAGTTCTAATATTTAGGTTAGGTGCTATGATGGCGTATAGGGCCCACAAAGATCTTTGAGTTCTAAGCCTACCTAACCTGGAGGCTGGTGCATCTGCCGTCACTACTCCACCGCAGGCTTTCTTCTCGGGAGGTTAGATGGAAAATATAAAACTTCTTCTTCGAGTCAATGGCTAGATCTGGATTTTTAAATTTTGTCGGCCCTAAACTTGACCACAGCAATAGCGTCTTCAATTGCTCTATAAAAGTCGTCGGTAGTACAAGTGACGGGGCAAAGCGAGCAAGAAAGCAAATGCGACATGGACTGGGATTTCAGTCCAAGTCGCAAAATATAAAACGGAAGAATAGGAGGAAGTTGACGGCAGCTGCTCGGACCGCATGGACATAAACACAAACACTGGTGTCCCACAGAGTTCTATGTTGTCTCCTAGTCCGACCCTGTTTTTGCTGCATGCATGATGTATTTATTTTTTTAACAAACAATGATAGTGATGCCTCATTTGATTACGGTACCCTCCGACTGTATACTATTGCTGCCGTTGCCATGGTAGTTTCATTGGATTTACCGTCTCCACGTCATTATGTTGCCCGCGTACTTCACAAAGATCAGATTGAAATTTCCGTGCAATAATGACACAACTGAGCTAGCTTTAACCAGACGGTTAGACCAAATCACCTAACAATATACTATTAATGCCGTTGCCATGGTAATTTCATTGGATTTACCGTCTCCACGTCATTATGTTGCCCGCGTACTTCACAAAGATCAGATTGAAATTTCCGTGCAATAATGACACAACTGAGCTAGCTTAACCAGAGGGTGCGCATTTTCTTACATAACTTTTCAACGCCTATCATCGGATTTCCGAAAATTTTTCTCATACCATTTAAAGTCATAATGATCATTCTTCATAAAAATTTTACAAATAAATATTGAAATATATAATCATTGAAATTCATAATATCACTTATCATTATCATAAATTTGTTGTTACTAATATTTGTTTTCATATATTTGTTTATACTAATAATCGAAACTCATAATCATTTCAATAAATAACTTTTTTTTTTTTTATACCACTTAGGTGGCAGACAAGCACACGGCTCGCCTGATGGAAAGTGGTTACCGTGGCCTATGGACGTATGCAACACCAGGGGCGTCACACTCGTGCTGCCGACCCTGAAGAAACCTTCTAATGCCCTTCTTGAAGAACCCCATATTGGGGAGTTCATTCCACAGTTCATAAAGGTGTTTTATTCTATTAATCGTTTTAATATTTCTTAATCATAAGTGTTTTCATCCGTATTTTCCGTATCCGACTTGGATAGATAAGGTAAGAATTGTTATTTTTTTTTATAACCATGCAGAACTATATTTAATCCAAAAACAAATTTAAAACAAAATTTGTCACTCTAGAAAAATGATAATATGAGTTAAAATATTTTCTTGGTAATACCCTTTATTAATACAAAAATTATGATAATTGAATGTTATGAAGAAAAAAGTTATGAATAAAAAAAAATATGATCACTAACGGTTATGAACTCCGTTGTTAGGAATAGAAATGTATGAATAAAAAATATACGAAAAAGAAAATTATGAAGAGTGATTATTATGAGCACAAATCGGTAGTAAAACAAAGACTAGGATTTAAAAGTTTATGTAAGCCAATATGGACCCTTAACCAGACGGTTAGACCAAACCACCTAACAATAACGCGCCGTGGCTCATCGTTTAAGAATATTCTCTCATTTTGGCTGGATAATGCTGAATAAAAACGGTTTAGCTACAGTAAATTGAGGACCTTGCTTCAAAAGGGAGGCAAGTACAATTTTAGAAAATGTAACAAAAAACGTATTAAAAAATTAACTAAGGGACTTCACCCTATTTATTTTATAACAAACAATGATAATGACGCCTCATTTGATTACCCTCAGACTACAAACAAATACCATTGCTGCCGTCGTTGCCATGGTAGTTTCATCGGATTTACCATCCCGTCCCCAAGCCTTTATGTTGCCCGCGTACTTCACAAAGATCAGATTGAAATTTCCGTGCAATAATGACACAACTGAGCTAGCTTTAACCAGACGGTTAGACCAAACAATGACGCGCTGTGGCTCATCGTTTAGAATATTGTCTCATTTTGGCTGGATAATGCTGAATTTTACTAATCAGATTCTGTCCTTCGTGTGCTGAATAATGATTCTGAAACGGTTTAGCTCATTAGCTACAGTAAATTATTCCATGAACGATTGGGAAACAGAATCTTTTAATCATTAACTTTTCACTTATCGAACATTTTGCCCTACGGCTACGAACTTGCCACAGGCTGAACTGAAAGTTTGATCTCTAACTCGAAACGCGAAACAATGTCAAAATCACATCAAGATTCAAGAGTACCATAAAAGTGCATTCCTTACTTTCTTCGATTTGATTTAGGTACAAAAGCTGCCACCAGACAGAATCCATTCCAATGCTGCGCTAGAGTTAACTTAATGTCGGAGGACCAAACGCCAAATTTCAATTTCAATTTCATGAAATCGAGTGTCGAGAGTAAGCATGCTGGTTGGCACAGTGTAGGCCACGAAATTACTAGGACCACATGAGTCCTAAGTTTGTGAGCGAAACAGAGATCGTTTATAGGAGATTTAAGAACGGTGAAGTTAAGTTAACTAACTACAACGGTGTACCTACCTAGTTACTTTAGCACAACCGATTTAGCTCAATTAAGGGGCAAACCTAGACATAATTCCTAGTAGCAATTTTCTTTCTGAATTCGTTGAGGGAGGTCCCTGGTAGTCTAAGTTTCGATTTGCGTGGTATTCGGTTCGTTGCGTTCTCCGTGATCTTGAATTTAAGGATACATTTTTGTTTACTGAATAAATCGTTTAGTTCTAATTTTACACAAAAAGTTGTTACTACAAAGTTCTTTAGAATTAAATTTTCTACAATCTAACTCTTCGCAATTTTTTTCTAGGATCGATTATTTTTGATTTATACCCCAAAAAGTGGTAAATCTTTGTTTGACTTTTTTGACTTATGAAAAATTCCTAGTAGCAATTTTCTTTCGGAAATCATTAAGGAAGGTCCCTAGCAGTCTACGTTTGGTTTTGCGTGGTATTCGGTTTGTTGCGTTATCGGCCATCTTGAATTTAAGGGTAAATTTTTGTTTACCGAATAAGTCGTTTAGTTTTATTTTTACACGAAAAATAGTTACTACAAAGTTGTTAAGGATTAAATTTCCTACCTTTTAGCATTCATAATTTTCCGCTATGATCAATATTTTTCGATGTATACCCCAATAAGGTGGTGAAATTGTATTCGATCTTTTGACAAAGGAAAAACTCCTGGTAGTTATTTTCTTTGGAAATTAGTTGAAGCAGGTCACTGGCAGTCTAAATTTTGATTTGCGTGGTATTCGGTTCATTGCATTCTTCACCATTTTGAATTTAAGTGTGAAATTTTAGTTACCGAATAAGTCGTCTACCTACCTACCTATGAATTCCGAAAGAACATTGCTACTAGAAATTATTCCTGTGTCAAATTCTAATTTTATCGTACTACTTAAATTTGACGGAAACATGTGAATTAAGTCTACTAAATACATAGTATGTTTAGTTAATTACTTTAGTAACTAGAGTAATTAAGTAAGGATATTATTTAGAGTAGAACTAGAGTCTTGTTTCTAGATTATCTAGATATTCTAGCTAGATGAATGTAATTAAATGTCATCAATATTAATTATGTACATCTCTTGAACCTTGATTAAAGAATTATTACCCATAAACCAAATAATAAAGCGACGAGCCCTTCGAGCAGCTAGCCATTTTTACTGTCTAGGTAGGTATCTTATTCTATAAATAAATATGTTATGTACTGATAAGTTTCTGTTATACATTTAAGTATGTGTACTGTTATCAAGTATCTATCTATATCTATAGATTTCAAAGTGAAGAATATATAAAATAAACACTCGGTACTCGTCCGCATTACACATATAAATTTCACTAACTCATCTGCCGAGTCCTGGCTGTCGATGTCGCAACGTTGTGCTACAGAATTGCACAGTTGGGCACAGTGTCGGCCACGAAATTACTAGGACAAAATGAGTTGTAAGGTAGTGAAAAATACGTAAATATGTCATCCTCTTAGCCCAATAAAAATAGGATTTGACATAGGAAAAATTCCTAATAGCAAATTTTCTTTCGGAATTACGTTTTTAGCGGCGTTTACAAATACTCCTTTGAGGGGGGTTCGCAACGTGCGTTAATACCCATTATAAATGGTTTTAAACTATAACAAATTGTAATAATACTAATTTAATTTCATATAATACTATGTCTAGCACTCCAATGAAATGAGGCGAATTTAATACTAAAATATCTATCAATAATAAAGTACATATCGGCGTAGACATCGATCCTTGGGGAAAATTATTATGATAACCGAACTGTAGGAAATTTAATTCTTAACAACTTTATAGCAACTATGTTTTGAGTAAAATTAAAACTAAACGAGTTATTCGATAAACAAAATGTATCCTTAAAATCAAGATAGCGGAGAACGCAACGAACCGAATACCACGCAAATTGAAATGATAAGACAGCCAGTGATGCCCCTCCTCAACGAATACCAAAAGAAAATTGCTACTAGGATTTTTTTCTAGGTTTGCCCCTTAATTGTGCTATCTCTATTGTACTATCTGTGCCCTTTCCGAACTCAGTCGTAATAAAATTGTTACAGTCGCCCTCAAAAAAAGTATAAAATAGATAAAAATCCATTTTTGAATATACCTAGTTATCGTGTCAAAAGAACTCAATAGATGCAGAACTTTTTGAGTTTCAACACAACAACATACAGTGTGGAATGGTGACGTGACGATAGAACTTTGTCTTCGGTTCGATTTACTTACAACTCATATGGTCCTAGTACGTTCGCGGCCGATACTATGCCCCGGACTCAGGAGCTGAGTTCACTTTACGCTTCTTGGATCTTTTCTTTGTGATGCCCGACGCCGCGCGTTCTCTCTATGTTCAAGGTGCTTGAGGTCTTTGAAATGTAGGAGCAAAGAAATACATAATTTTGATAATTTCTATTACTTATGTATTCGATAAAAATTGTCGTCATAAGTTAAAGGTAACCTATAAACAAAAATTGTAAAAGTTTTTTTTTCTTTGTCAGCCGTAAACCTTTATTTTATTAAGAAATTAGTGAAATTACAATTACAATTATTTATATAAATGTAAAAGTAAAAGTTATATCGATAAATAAGACATAACTTAACTTTTACAACTTTTTTTTTACTGGTCTTTCTATTTGACTTGCATTCTTTTTTGCATTGTGTTGTGTAATTGTGTTATAAACAAAATATTTATGAAAAGTAAATAACTATTATATGAAAGTAGGTAAGTAGGTGTACCTAATAACAAACATTCACCACCATTTAGGTATATTCGAAATTAGATATTCCAGTCTACTGCAATGTGTACAACATTTAGCATTTTATAAAAATGCTACTCATAAGAATTAGGTTAGGTGAGTCCTGTTTTTAATAATTATCTCGTATATTATGTGTCACAAATTTTATTGACAATCTCAGAGAAGGGTGTTTCTCGTGCGCGGTTGTCTCTCTCACTAACAGCTGCCGCGGTCGGCTTGACAATGAATGAGTCCGGTCATAATGATTAATATTTATACCTACCAGAGAGAGAGTCCGTGAGTCGAGTTCTCGAATCGCCCGCTCGCTTGTGATTGGACAATAAGCACGTTGCCGTGCTCCCCCAACCACAGATTACCTAGGGTTTCGTACATAATAGTCCCCAACCCAACCTATAATATTGAATTTTGGTTCGCTCATAACTTATGCAGTCCTAGTAAGTTCGCGGCCGATGCTATGCCCCGGACTCAGGTGCTGAGTTCGTTTTACACGTCTTCGTCGACTAGGTTTTGCAGTGCGCTTTAGTGCTTTGCTGATTAATTAGTGGAGTACCTACTCGTAATATATTCTAAAATAAAACTACCTACTTATTAAAATTATTATAATATAAATATAATATTATTATAAATATATAAAAAATAAATAAATAAATATTAATAAGTACATAATTAAAAAAGTTATTAAATTTAGATTGAGTTATTTTTTTTCTCTTTCTTGAGCTTGACTTGGTGCCTGTCTAAATTACCTATGAGATGGCGACTGGCGCCCTAACTATTAAGTGGTGAGGTGGGTGTCTTTACATGAAAGTTGGGACATAGGTACCTCGTTCATTTTGATGTTAAATCTTAATATTTAATTATATATTTACCTGAGATATTTACATTTTTACACTTTAGGATCCAGAAATTAGTTGGGACAGCAATGATGGCGATCCTGATCCTGCACCCAGGTATGAAGATATCAAAAGTAATTCGCACGGCACGCGATGCGCAGGCGAAGTATGCAAGTTTTATTAACAGATTTTCTGTTTTTATTCAGATTTTTTGTGACTTTCATTTTGTTTTTATTTTGTGGTTCACAGATAGCAATGACTGCGAACAACGTGAAGTGTGGAGTGGGCGTGGCGTGGGGGGCGAGAGTAGGCGGAGTAAGAATGCTTGACGGACGAATTACAGATCGGATTGAAGGAGAAGCAATAGGTAAATCAATAGTAGTACTGCTCAGTCTTATGCTTGCCTGGTACATTCGGTCGCCATGTTGAGGTAAAATGTCGTAAGCTTTTTTATTTTGTCTCGCAATGCTTTATCTATTCACCGCTAGGTTGCGCCAACTGTAGCAAGCGTCAAAGTTCGTCGTCGTTCTGGATAAAAAATTAAATAGGTATGCCGTTACACCGAAAAAATAATTATTATACCTTATTTTACAGTTTTTGTTACAAAATTTCTTTAGAGACTGTATTACATTACAAGTCGATTACAATTACAATAAAAAAAATTCACAACGAGGTCATGATATTGTAGTACGTTACTAGGTACGCCATCTGTGTTTTAGAATATGTACGAAAGTTGCAATACTTGTAACTATACCATAAGTTTATGTTACCTTAGTAATATGGGTGAAACGTGACGTAACAGTTAACCCTTTCGGAAGTTATTGTGACGTTAGAACTTGCTTTGACACTTGTCACATAAAACAGTCATGTGTGTTGTGTGTTGTTGTAGTTGTAGTCATGTGCTTCTTTTTGTTGGAATTCAATTCTTAAATTAAATACTGTTATTTCCTAGTAGGTTTATATAGAATCAACGGTCTCTATTTATTAATCAAGAATTTGATTATATTAAAATTATTGCACCCACATCCATTTTTTTTCTATTTATTTTGCCTATGGCTTTCAAGTGAAGCACAATTGTGATTATGAATTACTAGAGCAACATAAACTAGATAGACATTCAATGAATGTTGTTCATGTTTTTGATTCTTGACTGTTATTTCCATTACCACTAAACACGAAATCTAAATTAGGTATGTAGGTACCTTTTCAATTAAGTGTACCAAAGTTCATAGGTCACATTAAACTAATTAGTAATTTAATTAGGTATAATTAATTAGTATTTCATTATTTTCAATAACTCGGCTGATGGTTCATAATATTTGAAGTGGCAACATTCATAAAAACTAATTTTCATCTTTTTGACACTCTTAATAGTTCACGGTATAATTATAAAATTAGATTTGTACAACATAAAAAAACCGTATTTAATCAAAATTTTCTTGGAATGGCGCCTAAAATATATTATAAACTAGCGGTCCCGGCGAACTTCGTAACGCCATATTGTTTTCAGCCCGCGTGAATTTTTGATCCCGTTCCTGCTGCACCTATTTTCCCACCCTTTAAACCTTTCCCGGACATCCACGAATATTTCAAGACTAAAATTAGCCAAATCGGTTCAGCCGTTCTTGAGTTATAAAATAACAACGAAAAGTGGCATTGATTTTTATATATTAGAAGATATAGATTACCAAAATCTATTCTGCAAGTTACTAATATTATAATATATTATTCAAAAAAGAACTCAAAATATTATTGATATACAAGGTACATTATACTATAAAGTATATACAATATGGATACGACATATAGGCAATAATTGAAACAATATACTTGGTACCCCCTAAGCTTCAAGCAGGAAAAGTTTGAACAAAATTGGTCCAGTATTAAGGGCAGAAACTAGAGTTTTAATTTTATAGAATTTGAACAACTTTGAGCACTCTGTAGAATCGCAGTTATCAATAAAACTTTAATTTTCATTCAAATGTTGCCGCTTAGCTGTTCAAGTAAGTTACCTACTATGCCTATTGTTGTGTGTGTGTGTGAAGGTGTGTGCGTATTTATTAATGACTTATGACACAGTCAATGACTTTAAAGCAATGTATGAAACTATTTAATGACTTATACAAGTGGTTGCATTTTCTACATTTATGTTAATAATTATTTTGTTAGAAAATTTCGGACTTTATAAATCAGGGAATTTAAGTTTCAATTTAATTTGGTTCTATTCCTACGGACCAGGATGCTTCGCGGTTTCAGTATTTGCACATATGTCGTATCCATATTGTATATATATAGGCAATAATTGAAACCATATACTTGGTACCCCCTAAGCTTCAAGCAGGAAAAGTTTGAACAAAATTGGTCCAGTATTAAGGGCAGAAACTAGAGTTTTAATTTTATAGAATTTGAACAACTTTGAGCACTCTGTAGAATCGCATGTTGCCGCTTTTTATTAGCTGTTCAAGTAAGTTACCTACTATGCCTATTGTTGTGTGTGTGTGTGAAGTTGTTGTGTGTGTGTGTGTGAAGGTGTGTGCGTATTTATTAATGACTTATGACACAGTCAATGACTTTAAAGCAATGGATGAAACTATTTAATGACTTATACAAGTGGTTGCATTTTCTACATTTATTTTAATAATTATTTTGTTAGAAAATTTCGGATTTTATAAATCAGGGAATTTAAGTTTAAATTTAATTTGGTGCTATTCCTACGGACCAGGATGCTTCGCGGTTTCAGTATTTGCACATATGTCGTATCCATATCGTATATACATATTGTATATTATACTATAAAGGAATATCTTCAGGATAAAACTTTATAAGTGATCTGTTGATACAGTTTAACACTGACATGTATTATTTTAATTGTATAACTTCATTGAACTTAGAATGTAAAATTTTGTACGCCAGAACCGGCAGATTATGTGATCCTACACTATTAGTATAATTTAAACATCATTTTTGTACCATATTCAACAAATAAAGAACTTTGACGCCATTTAAATAAAATAAGAAGAAGAATAAGAAGAACTTTGACATTGACTTTGACTTTGACTTTGACTTTGACTTTGACTTTGACTTTGACTTTGACTTTGACTTTGATGATCCTTTAATTATAGTTTTTTAGCGATTCACTGAGTGTTTTGAAATGATAAACATGCAACACACTTCTGAATTTGTAACTAGAGCCAGAATGTTCACTTAAAATCACTCGAAAGTGAAAGATATTTAAGATTATGATTGTGGAAGTATTATTTTATTTTCCTGTAAAATGTTCCGTCATTGTACAAAGCTAGGATCAAGTATACTCTGGATTCGTCAAGCGCGTACACCCGAAAGGGACGACAACATAGTACTTATGATACCAGTGTTGTTAGTCCCTACCAAATTTTACCCCGCGACTTTTTTAAATCCGTTAGGTGGTATATGAATTTAATGTTTTCTGGCATTAGTGGCATTACATCCTTTAAAAAACACAAATACAAAACAATTTAGGCATCTGGATCTGGATTTGGAAATCTGAAACAACATTTTCATTAATGTGAAGTTTTAAGAATAAATAAGAAATACCCCACATTATGGGTAACTGGTATCCCTAATAATTCTATAACCCGGACAAATCATAAAGTAGATAAAAATGGCGGACAAGTCTGGCTTTTGTTTCGAGTTCGATAATTTTAACTCACCACTTTATTTGGTTGGTTAATACACGTATTATGGTGATAATAAATCAATATTTTGAGCCATTATTTCTACTTTAAAGAACTTGTTAATATGCTACGGCTCTTAATCTATTAATATCTTTACAAAAAAAGGGATATTTTGTCTAAAAATCGTACTTACGTATGATAGGTTATGTCTTGTGATTTCCGCTCACTACGGCTTTTGCAGCCTAATATATAACATATCACCATGTTGAATACAATGAGTTTTAAGCAACAAACTTATGCCACTTAGTTTCACCACTTAAATTACTGTCTATTATGAAGAATTCTCAGAACAATTTCAACAATTCACGATCACAAAAGATTTGTTGGTCACAACTTTCCACTTGTGACCAACAAAAAAAACAGAAACTCTGACAAAGACAGAGCATATAGTTTTTGTCCTATTCATTCCTTACAGTTTTTGTATGTTGTGTCTCGTTCATACGCGGTATTATTATTTGCGTAGCATATCCAGAGTATACTTGATCCTAGGTACAAAGCAACGTCAACAATGTCTTTGGCATTTGGCATGTTAGGCGGCACATGTTGGCAGTGACCACGATCACTAGGAGACTAGTAGTCAGAAGAGGTCGCCCGTTATTATCGGCGCGTTTTGTTATGGTTTTACGGCTGGTTGAAGTGGTTGATGCCTTGTGAGTTGTGACTTGTAGCGCCTCGCTGTTAGTAAAGTTTAAATTTCGTTATACATACAGTACAGTAGCTTTACCATGAGTTGACACCAAAATTTGACAACTTCGTTACCCTTACCCTATCGAACTGCGTACGCGAATCTGATTGGTCTGTGTAGACATCTACAATGGCAGAACATGGGCAGAACTAAAGGGATGTACACGTGCAATGACAACGTTGTCGCGGTTCGCGGTGGTGGCGCTACCAGCGCGCCCGCGTTCCATATGGGAAGATATTTACCAACATGACTGTCAGTTGTTTTTATTGTAACACCAAAATGTGCTAATTATTTTGCGTATTACAATATTCAGTTCAACATTTTTTATTAGGAGCACATAAATGCCATACGAGTATGATGCAGCACTGATTTTGATATTTTCTTGTAGAGAAACTAGATGGCGCTACCCGTATTTAAAATAATAGTTAAACTAGTAGTAATATGAGTACCTAGTGGTCAGGTCATCGATTGTAAGCGTAACTTAATTTGTACCAATGCTGTTTATACATAGTACGAATGTATGGGGTCCATTACACGCTTATGCAAGCGTCATGCATCATGCCGTCAATCATGAATGTTATTGGTCAATCGGTTATTATTAGATGTTATGTTAACTAACTGACACTGTAACTGACAGCAAAACCTACCGTGTATGGACCCCTTAAACACGTATCTTGGACCTAAAATGTACTCAAAATGTGCCCTATACGCGCAGTACACATTTCTTGGGTGTTTTTTGAGGATAGCACGGGGTGCTACTGCGGTGGACGCACTCAAATTCTACAAACATAGATTATTACAAAGCAATCGGCGGGTGCCAGAGCCTCGTTTGTCTTACGATTTAGGTCCAAGATACGTGTCCGGACTTATTTACCCATATTATGCAGATAACAGTTAAATTTTTGGTCATAATTTAGTCGGTACGCTAGATAAATTGACAAAAATAAATAAATAAAAAATTGTATTTTCAGGTTATGCTCTAGACAAAGTGGATATTTACAGTGCCTCATGGGGCCCTAATGATGACGGCACCACGGTCGAAGGACCGGGGCATCTTGCTCTTCAGGCGTTTAAAAGGGGTGTGATGCAGGTATTTTTTGAACAGGCCATGCATTTTCTGGCTGTCTTTCACAACATCATCTATTAGTCACTAGCATTTTGTCTTAGTGCACTATATTATTACTACTACTATAACTGTACTTTATTCGTTTCATTTTTTTTTTTTGCAAATTTATGTTCAGGTTACAATTAAAAATCTAAATATAATTAAAAGTTTTCTTCACAGGGCAGAGGTGGAAAAGGCGCCATCTATGTTTGGGCAAATGGAAACGGTGGAGGGCATGGTGACAATTGTAATTGTGATGGGTGAGTACAGCTAAATAATCTTAAGTCATTAATTTTACTATATTTAATTGCATTTATAACATAATATGTAATAATGTAAAAACTCTATAATTTTATTTGTTGTATCGGATGGCTAAGTTTATGGAAATATTAAGTTTATTGAATTTTGTTTAGATATGCATCCAACATCTACACAATATCAATAGGAAGTGCTTCCCAACATGGTATGTTTCCTTGGTACGGAGAGATTTGCTCATCCACCCTCGCCACAGCATACTCCTCTGGTGCTTACAAAGATCAGAAAATTGTAAGTTCATTTTGCGAATAATTGATGTTCTTAGGTTCGAAAGTAATATGAAACGAGATAATAAATAGTTTATTGTTTTATTCAGGCTACAACTGATACACGCGATTCCTGCACACTCGCGCATACCGGTACGTCAGCTGCCGCCCCATTGGCCGCTGGTATCATCGCTCTCGCTCTAAGCGCTAAGTTAGTTACGTTTAATGCACGACCTCTTGTTTGTTTATGTGACTCTCGTGATTTCAGTGGCATGGTCCGTTTGTCACAATGTCCCGTGATGTCCATTTTGTAACCACGCGGTTTATCTTGCTAGTCATATAATATTATATCGAAACATAATTATTCTTGGTACCTACATGTAGTTACTTATAATTAGAGGATTAAACTTTCCAAAAATGTTAAATGTTTTGCCTTAAAAATTATTATTAATATTATGTATCGGGAAACCTTACAATTATAATGACCTTTTTGCAGTCCAAATCTAACCTGGCGGGACATGCAACATTTAGTAGTTTGGACGTCAGAATATACTCCGCTCACTGCTAACCCTGGATGGCAGATAAATGGGTAAGTAGATGATAAAACCATAAAACAAAACTTTTAAGAATACATTTCTTACAGTTACATAATTTGTTTGTGCTACATTTTCAGTGCTGGACTTTATTTTGATGTGCGTTTCGGGTTTGGGCTTCTGAATGCTGGCGCACTTGTTACAAGGGCACTGAATTGGACCAGTGTGCCTCGGAAGCACATATGCCGTATTGATGCTACACCGTGAGTACCTATGTTTTCCTAGTAAAAATTAGTTTTCACTTGGAAAAACTAACTTTTGCTCATTAGTCACTACACTACTGTCACTAGTTAGTGAGTGTGAACACTCACTAACTAGTAGTTCACAGGACCCTATTATTTGTTAGGGTTTTCCAGGTTTTATGGATACTATCAAGATAATGGTAAACCAAGATAATCGGGATCCAAACCAATCTCCCATGCGTGCCCGCTGATTGAATTTTAATATTAGGAAAAGGCAGTAGGTATGCTATGTTAAATTTACACATTTAATTTCATGCGTTCTACTAAGAAGGGAATCGTGTACAGGCTACAGGGCAGGGCCTATGCTTGTGCTATGCTATAGAAATAACAACTTTTTGTAAGTACCTACCTGCCCAGTGTTATTAAAATTTTCAGCAATATGGAAAGATCACCGCTGACTTGAAATTATTCTATTAAAATAAACTTCTGAGACTTATGCATTCTTAGTAAAATATATACGTAACCTTTCGTCATTCAGTATCGCAACCCCACGCTCCCCGCTATCGAGTCATGTAAAATATTACTTACTTTTAAGTTGGTAGGTAGGACCTACTTATCATTTTACCATAAATAGGTACATAATCTGAATAATATAAACCAGTAATTATCATGTGAGTAAATATTTACCTATATTTATATGACGAATATCGTTTTAATAGGTCAAAATCTCTCGCACCTCGGCTGACCCTGGATCATCTACGGCTTTTAACGTAGCCCCTTTTGGTTTGTGATTTGTGAACCACAGAAAAAAAACCATCTTACCCAGGCAAAAGGAACAATTTAAAAATCCAGTCATTTATTTTTCAATTACATATTTTGCTACTGTTGATGCTAATGCTTTAATAAGTTGTTGTGGGACGTTTCATGAAAGAGAAAATACAAGTATCACGTAGGTGCGAGCGAGATATAAATAGTTACTCTTCATATACATTATCATAAACATCGATGTCGAGCGAGACCAATCTTGGTTCTGTGTAGTTTAGTTATTCGTAGTTATATTTTAATTGTTACAGGTCAAAAGAAGAGTCACGCCTGTCTTCAAGAGAAAAAGTTGATGTTTTTATATCAGTTGAAGATTGTGAAGTAAACTACATTGAACATGTTGAGCTAATTGTGAATATTGACTACAGTCGCCGTGGAGCGTTAGAAATCTACTTGGTATCTCCTCAAGGTGCGACACTCTAACAACTTATGATACCCTAGTACTTTAGTCAGTAAGATACGTCTAGGAGACGGGCAAAGCGGTTCGGTTGTTTAGAGACGTTTCGATTACTTTCGATTGTTCTTTCTCTTATTTTTATTTCTACCACACTTTATAATATCTACCTAATTACGTACTAAACTAAAATGAGTTACAATTTTTATATGCAGGCACCAAAGTTCAACTTTTAAGTACTCGACCAAAAGATGCTTCAAAAGAAGGTTTCGTAAACTGGCCTCTTATGTCAGTAGCCACGTGGGGAGAAGATCCTAAAGGCGTTTGGAAGGCTATCATTACTGACAAGGTTGGTTGACGTCATGAATACCGTTATAACATACAATCATTGAATTATAATGAAGTAATGTTGTTACAGACTTATGACCAAAACGTAGGAGAAGTAGGGACCATAAGATTAGTCATACATGGCACAAGTGTAATGCCAGCCCACATGAAAAATGGACGACGAAGATACAATCCCGACTACAATTACCAGGAGGCGTTCAAATATTATTACGATAATGTAGACGAGCGCGGCGATGACGTCGCCACGGATCCCGTTACAGACGATGAAGCTGTAGCTGTTGTACCAGGAGAACATAGAGACGAGGACGCCGATTACGTAAATAGTGTAGAATCTACTGTGTTGGCGAAAATGGAACAGCAATTGCATAGAATTCACCATAGAAAAGCATATAATATGGTTTTGGGATTATAAATCGCTCATATTTACCGCAAACTATTTGTTGAACAAGCTTGTTTGCGCTGCTGTACAATTTTGATCTCATAATTTAATTTATATTATGAATACATATATTTGAGCATAATGTATGAGTATGATAATGGTTTAGAAAACATATCACAATATAATGTATTACTGATAACGTATTCCTAATCGTCAGGGACCCAGAAAGTTAGAACATTGAAGAACTTAATGTACCTATGATACTACTACATGTAATAATATTCAATAGTAATAAACTCATGAATAAGTAAAATATTATTTCTTCATAATAGCGTTCTCCTTAAATTATTATTTATTGTTACTGCGTTCTTATTGACTCCTTTATTAAATTCTAGAAACTTGAATGTAAGTACAATAATTGAAAACTGCTTATTTGAGATATCTCAATACTTTTGTTCTTTAAAATCATCGTGTTTTCTTTAGGATTAAGATTGTAGAAGACTGAATGAAGGAATTCATATAAAATAAAGGAAAACTGCATTATTGTATTAAAATTTATTAAAACTTCAACTTTTGACAGTAAATCCAAGAGCTCTTAATTCTTGCACCATAAAATCATCCTTATATTCGTCAATCTTCGCAATCCAATCTTCAATAGCTACAGTGTATTGACAACGTCCTCCATACTCTGGGGGTAAGCAGTCGGGGTCAATATGCTTGTGAAGTGAGTTCATGTCATTGCCGTGAAAATGTATACGACCCCAAACAGCCGTTGGCATAAATTGTTTGAATAGATAAAAAAATGAATGCAAAAGCCAGTTGTAGTTTATGATGTGAAGACAGTGATTAGGCAGAGGAAAGGACACCTGGAAAATATAAAAATATTAATTTTATTGTCAACACTGCCATCTGCTTTGTAGAATTATAACTATTTAGTAATTAAACTTTCGAAGAGTTTACAGCTTGTAATGGTAGATGGCGCAAAACAAAATAATGCTTACCCCCATCAAGGCAACGATTTGGCCAGCCACGGTCGGCGTTAGCTGTGCAACATGTCTTAGGTTCAGACCTTCCAGGTCAACAATAATGGTTACTCCTAGTATTTGAAGCTTGGGTTGCATTACTGCAATCTCATCCATGAGTAATGCTGTACGGACTACATCTACTATTGGTATTGTATCTACGTCCCAACGACCTAGAAAAAAAAGGAAATCATAGTTATTAGTGTCATTACTTATACTATATTTTTTAACACAGATGAACTTATAGGTAGACAGATTTTATTATAGATGCAACAGTTTATTTGCATGCCTGCATCTTACATATCTACTTGCCACAGATTAATAGTGGTAATAAGTGTAAGTAACTATTTATCATTCATTATCATCTTAGCGTGGTTCCCGGTTACATCCGAGGGTTCCTCCTCGGAGCCTCTTACTCTTAATGATTTGTCTTATATAACTTAGGAAAAGCCTTCGCCAGCGTCTGATAAATCAGCAGATGCACCGGCTTGCAGGTTCCCTTGGCCCCGCAAGTCGTGATGAATTCTCGTATACCTACCCAAATATAAAAATGTCTTACCAAACCTCATAAGAATGATTCGCCCGTTTTTAGGACTTTCTGGCAACGTGCCCGCGTATACATTCTTAACCTTTTGTAAGGCGAAAGGATCACAATCGTACAGGTAAGCATTTTGACGACAAAATTCTTCATAGCGTACCATCTGAAAGATAGATAGATAATAATGTGTTAAAAGATACAAATATATTAAACAAAGAGACTTAACGTAGGTTAGGTTTAGGTAACCTTACCATTCAAAGTTACAGTACTGGTTATTAACTAAACCACAAAACTGATTTTGAAGAAATTTGGTACAGGCATAGTAGAAAAAGTTATTTTTTTTATTCTGGTAGATTAGATAGTTCGAGAGCTGGTACGAACTCAGAGAACTCACTTGCTGAGTCCTGGGCACAGTGTTGGACACGAAAGTACTAGGACAACATGAATTGTAATAGTGGTTGGTAGTCGGTAGTCGTTTCGCAAAAGGTCTTGCGATCGGGTCCGGGCTTCGCTCGGGTATAAATTCGTAATAACATCCTCATCCTATCCTATGTATCATACATAATATAGTATATGTATGTAGGTAGTAGTGTAGTACCTATAGCATAATGTGGGATAAATCCTATAGTCCGATTACGGCTTACAGCACCACCAAAAAAAAAAATCCTAAAGATAAAAATCCATCATTGATTGTGGTTATCGTGTTTGAGCTACATAGGAAGATAAATAGATGCACCGCACCGCGAGCTCTATAATTGCGCAAAATTCAACAACAGACAAATTACACCTAGCACGGTAGAATGAACGATACGAAACGAAATAGATCTTCGCCTTTGGTTCGTATGCTTACAACTCATGTGGTCGTAGTATGTTCTCGGCCGATACTATGCCCCAGACTCAGGAGCTGAGTCCATACGCTACTCCGATCTTTTATTACCTACAATATTTTCCGAGTGTGATTTTATTGTCCGCTAGAAAATTAGGGCCTATTCCTAATTCCTATTCCCGAACGGATTTATTGACATTTATGATTACTGCTCCGCTCCCAGAGTGCGTGATGGTGATGATATCGACACCTCTGGGTTCAATTGGCGTATAAACCATTTTGGCCAAAATGAGTTATATACACCGTTTAGTTCAGAATTTTTTTCTCTATCGATCTGTATATTTAAAATGTTCAAATTCGCAAAAAAAATGCTTTTACGACCCAAAAAATTTAGATCATCCTACCACAAAAAAGATAAAATGTTAATGTAACAGCCAAATTTTTCTTTTTTAAATTTTTAGTAAGACGTTATGACCAAGATTTTTACCAACCCGGGGCGTAAGATCTGCCTTGATTGTAAATGGTTTTTACGCCGTGACGAATGAATATATTTCTTAAACGTAATTTAAAATTGAGGTCGTAAATCCAAACATTTAAATAACATATGGACGTATAAACCATATCCATTGCAAAAAATGGTATTCAATTTTAGACTTTATTGCTATAGAGTTAAAGTTCAAAATTAAATGACAATATTTTTACTACACGCTTTCGTTCACTCTACAATAGGCCATTTAATTTTAGATTTTACATACATTGCTTTAAAGTCTCAAATTAAATGGTAAAAATTCAAAAAATTATTAGTGTCCGTGTTATGACGGTGGTTTTGCTTTAGCAGAATCGAGGCCCTGGCCCTCGATTCTGCTAAAGTAAAACCACTGCACGAACAGTCATGTGGGTGACAGGTGTGAGGAGTTTGGACATGCCCACGGCGGTTTTGGACACGGTAGCCGTAACCCAGAGGGTGAGCACATCCTCAAAACGTGTACGGCCACACAAAAAGAAAGCCGAACTTCTTGTCACCTGCAAGAGCGGAGAGCACGTTACCCAGATCGATTACCTACTCACTAAGAGGCATAGCATCAGCAGGGTGGCCAACTGCAAGGTAATACCCGGAGAGAGTCTCACTAGCCAACACCGTCTCCTTGTCATGGACCTCCGCGTGAAACTCAAAGACAAACGTGCCGAGCGTGGCCAACGCAGAATCAGGTGGTGGTGAAGCCAAGTCCCAAAGTCTCGTCTCAGCTATCGGTGACAAGTGCGCTGATGCTGTAGACGAACCAGTAGGTACAGGTTTGCTGGCACAGGATTCAGGCAGCTATCCTTGAGGTGGGGAGGGCGGTGCTCGGTACGTCTAAGGGTGGATGCATCTATGACACAGTGCAGAGAGAGATCAGGGTGAAGAAAGCCCTCCTTAAAAAAGTGGCAAGCGTCCAAATCTTTCGATGACCGCGACGCGTACAAAGATGCAAAACGCGCCACCAGGAGAGCGGTAGCCAGGGCCAAACGAGACCACTTGCAACCGCTATATAACAAGTTGGAATCGTCTGAGGGGCAAAAGCTTATCTATAAGTTGGCGCGTTCCACGGCCAAAATGGCGCAGGCTCTGTTCAAGTGCCGCTGAATTAAAGACAAAGACCCTGAGGACAATCTGTTGTACGAGGAAGTCGCGGTGAAGGAGAGATGGCTGTGGAAGAGCTACAGATTTAAATAATTGCCTTTATTAGTTTGGTAATCTGATCATAATGTGTGCCATAATTATCTGTTTTATTTAATAAAAATAAGTTAATTTCGTTTCTGGTAGTTTAATTTCGTATATATCGACCACAATTCTGTAGTAAGACTAATATTAATGTAATTCTGCCACATTCTAACAGAATCGAGATTGTTTTTATTAATTATAATTCTATTGATGTGCAAAGTAAATAGTTTTTACAGCAAAAAAATCTACAGTTACGTGCTTTTACATCAGTAAATGTGAACTTAATTTTACCAAATATGGATATAAGTACAGCTTATATCCATATTTGGTTTTTCATCCAATTTTCATGGGGTGTATACACCATAAATTGGTATTTTCTAAGACGTATATCCATGCTAACTTCCAAACCAAAGAAGATAGATATGATTGAATGATTTAGCCTTCTTCATCCCCAAATTCTAAGAATCTTTCTCCTTGGAATTTTTTATGTAGCTTCTAAAATAAAAAAGTTATGATTTTTTTTCTAAAAATAAAATCGTTTTTTTGCTCTCCTGAAAAGTCGTGTTTTGGTTTATACGCCAATTGAACCCAGAGGTGTCGATATATATTAGCCTAACCTTCCTCCAGTTCTGAGCAGAAGATCCTCGAAGCTAAACGTTCTTGATGTCATATTAACCGCAATATAAAATGCCCTAAGAGCATTTGCTAGTTTTCGAAGCAAAAAGTTATTGTTGACTCGATAAATATTTTTTTGCGCCTCGATAAATATAAAAAATATTTTTTTTATTCGAAATAATAGTTTCTGAGATCTTCAACCTTTCCACCAAACAAACTCTTCAACTTCAACATTTTGAGATTATAGATTTTGAGTAGGTACCTACCACCAACATTTGCACATACATACATAATAATCACGCCTTTATCACCGGCGGGTTAGGTAGAGGTGAATTAACGCTCACATTTCATCAATCAATGTACCTATTCGGTCCCACGTGATTTAGGGTGTGAGCCTATTATTGCCGTATTCGATTCCGGGCATTAATGTTGACTCGAACCATGCATCTGAGGCTGACTCTGGGCTGGGCTGATAAATCTGTCTGATGTTAAACAGCCCTATCCCCTAGTCGCCTTGTGCGACACCGCATAGGAAGAGATGTGATGGCCCAATTTATTTTCAGCCGGGAACCACGCGCCTTACCAACATTGATAAAAATATAAACTTTGCAGACAAAAAATATAAGTATTTCTCATTAATTTTTACAGTGTCCGCAATGTCCACATACTACATTAGAAATGTTGGAAGGATCGTTAAATAGATGAAGTTTGGGGTTTAGAACATAAATTATGGAAAGAAAGCTATTCAACTGTCTACTACAGTAGAAACTTCAATTATGACTTGTGCTGGTGACTTGGCTTAATGACCGCGGTCTGGTTACCATGAATAGAGGCATAAGCAATTGTCTAATTTGTGGCTTAAGATTTAAAGAATAAGCACGGTTTTAGCGTAACTGTGAGGTTAATGAAATTTGCATGTTAAGTACCAGGGAATTAGGAAAGATGTGAGACTATATTGTTGTTGCTGATGGTATTCAGAATACCCCTAGCACGAAAAACTATAGTAATGGTTATGGTCATCGTAATCGTATGATTTTGTATGAAGACCCGAACAGCGCCACTACTGTCGTTTAAGGAACTAAAATTTGATAGCACGAACCAAGTTATCTCGTTATCGTAATGGTACTAGTATAGTCAACCATAGCGTCAGTATGAGAATCGGCAGCACGAACCCACTTTTGAAAGATAGTATAGTTTTTAACATTTCGATGCTAACTATCGTATTTCTACTCACCAAGGATTTTGCAGTGGGAGATGGCCATTTAAATTTATGTATGTTTACATAAATCTAAAATTATATTTATTTACAAAACCCTCAAATTTACGCAGTTATTACTTCCTATAGCGGTTAAGAAATGTTGCTGAGAAATTGTAAAACTGCATTAAGTTTGTGGTTTTTAAAGATTAAAATAATAAGAAAATTTAGTAATGATATCTTTATTTCGATCAGTCTAGTGGGGTTTAACAATTTTTACTTAAAATATGTAGACATAACAGTATTATAATTAAGCTACTACGCGGCTTCGCCCGCGTTGATGATAAACTTTCATACACACTTTAAACCCCTAGCCAGAGCCCTATTCCCCCCTTAAACTCCTTTTTTTTTGCAATAAAGGTAGCCTATGTCCATTCACTAGCTCTAGATTATCTCTATACTTAGCAGCAGCGTGATGATATATAACATTTCGTCAATAAAGGGGTTATTCAATACCTACAAACATATTTTTTCAATTCCAATCGATACTTTGAGATTACATGCTTGAGAGAGAGGCAGCACGAGTGTGACGCCCTTGGTGTTGCACGCGTCCATAGGCCACGGTAACCACTTTCCATCAGGTGGGCCGTGTGCTTGTCTGCTAACAATCTCTTCAGCTTTATAATATTAGTATAGGTAGATGAAATAAAATGACACACATCTCCTTACACACATGTTTATACAAAATCTCATTCGTCTCTATTTTTCTCTTGCATGAATTTTGTCAATGCACTCAAAGCGGCATTCATGAATCCAATCCATTTGTATTGCAGGTCAAGCTCAACCTCTCTTTGCCATAATCTCTCCCTTTCTAGTTTGTTTATTTATTTAGAAACTTAACAACATAATATGTAACATGATACATGATAAGTTAAATTGCGTTTACCATTTAATACATAATTAAGTAAGTATAAAATATCTAATTATAAGTAGGTATCTTAATATAATAATAATACAATAACATATTCATAATATCTATCATCCCGATGCATTTCAGCCATAAAAAACTCTTCCGTTTAGTTTCTTTGATGCCCTCTTGGGACGTGGGGTCCACTTTCTAGATGGTACTGCAGTTGGTGCCATAGTTGGGGCCACAGCTTATGCTAGGGGTGATACTGAAGATTGCAGCTCCTGGCCGGTGGCAAGATAGTTCACCGAGCTTTACTGATCCGTCACTATTTAATTTGACCGCTAGTTCTCGCCATTTCATTGCGGCCCACTGCTGTCCTCTTGGAACGCCTTGGGGCTTGGCTAAGTCTCCATTTCTGGTGAATAACACGAGAAAATGTAAATGTAATTACTAACAACAAACATTTCAACATCTTTAGAGCGTAAACAAATGACAGGAACTCACCCCTCCATGAAGTCCACCATCACAGCAAACTGTGATGCACTAGTCCTCATTTTTATTAAAGTTTACTTTCTATTATACTAACTATAAATTGAAAAAAATTTCAAATTTCGCCTCGACAAACCGACATTGACATTTGACATTGACAAATAACGTGCGTTCGAAACTGATATATATTTCGTGGGTCGGATACAGCAAAAAAAACTAAACCATATTATTACGCCGTAAAAAATCAATTAAAACCTACGATGTTCATAGGATTAGTATTGAAATGAATAATATTCATATTTAGTTAAACAAATAGCGTAATAAACACAGTTTTGTCATTTTTTTGTATACAACAATGACGTGACAGGGACTTTGGAACGCACCTTGCTCATAAAATAAGCTTTTTGACTTTTTGCAGCCGGCCTACTTTTACATTATGTATCGTATTGTCATGGTGTACACGATAGTAGTCTATGACTGTTTCATGCTGTCAGTTGCTGTCAGTTTAATATAGTAATCATTATCGTGTGGTATGGTCATACGATTACCATAACGATTACGACAATTTTTCGTGCTAGGGGTACTGAACTAAAGCAGTATAGTAGTACTAAGTACTACTGATCCACTACTCTAATTTTTTTCTTTTGTTCTAAAGTTATTATTACAACATGAAATAAATGATACTCCACTTAATTCATAGATTCTATCATAGATAGATTCGATTCGAGAGTAGGTGGAGGTCATTTTTCTCTAATCAACTGTACATTTATTTTGTTCCAGTCCACTACTTGTGACAGTTTAGCTCCCAATTATTTAGGCAGTGGTGGGCAAACGGCCTGAATGTTTAAGAAATTTTAGAGGAGGTAGGGCCAGAATTATATGAAAAATGCGAGGTAGAGGTGGCACTCAAGACTGCTTGAGACACCTCTACCTCGCACTACTGTACTATGATACGGATGATACCAGAGTCTACTAACATAATTCTGGAAAATTTTAGTGGGCCATATACTATTAATGTCGAAGGACGGGCCGAAACTGGCCCGCCGGCCGTACTTTACCCATTACTGATTTAGAGAATCTGTGGTGAAGCAGTGTGAATTTAGAAGGAGGTCGGTTACAAAGATCATCACATTCATGATACTGTTACACTTACATAATATATCGTCAACATCACTATCATCTTAGGAGGCTTTCAACTCAAAGGCTGCTTTTCTATTATGGCATGGCTCGAATGACAGCTAAAGTAATAAAAATAGTGGCCTGCCATCTGATTTCCCAAACGCTGCTCTGAAGGAAAGTTTATCAAGCATCGTTCATTGATCGGTAGATGTAAGCTACCAAACTGGCAGGTGAGGATGGTTTGGACCCTGAGTCCCTGAAGATGTTGTGAAGGAGCCCAAAAAGTACCCAGTACTTATACATAAAGTAATGTTAAATGTACTAGAAATTGTAGGGGAGCAGTTTCAATCGTTCAATTTCAGTTAACAACGGGTCCGATACTCAGAGGATAATGAAATACAGGTCAACAGACAGGACTCTTGTCATGTCCGAGAGCTGATACGTTTTTTTGAGTACGTTCTTGAGGAAAGCTGGAAACTTGTCAGACAACTCTCCTGTTATACCTCAACACGAAGGTGCAGACCTGGCTGGTGCGAGCGGGGACTAAATCAACGCCCTAAACACATTAAAAAAAATCCAAAATGTTTGAGGCAATATGCAATTTTTATGTGTAGTTTAAGGAATACATAAAAAAAAGACAGGCGATTTGATGGGGGCTTTACCATTGCCAGGCGGGTTCAGGTCTGTTTTCAGACAGTTGTCAGTCCGGTGCGGTCCACAAAGTCAAGGTAAGTCAAATAAAAAGAAATGGTAGGATCCCAAGCACAAGTTTTAGGATGGTGGGATCTTAGACTATTTAAGAAGAGTTCAATGCACTGAAGAATTATGAAAAAAAGAAGAAGAATTACTCCTGTCATATTTATCATAGCTCAATTTTCAATGGCAAATTTTATGTACTCTAATGTTTCATGTCACCCTAGTATTTGCACACCTGTTATTCTCTGTTAGAGATTGCTTCACCTCGCTGATTACCTATCGATCAGCTAATAGTGAGCACATTTGGCGGTAAATGGTAACTAAAGAGGCCTCCCACATAATGGTTGGCGTTATTACAAGTCTTGGCACGTTTTCATGTCAAGGTGTACGTAATGTAATGGTCTGGTGACTGGACAGAATTACATAGCTACTACATTCTAACGGCTGTAGCCTGGCTATTGCAATAATAAGAGACAACGAGAGTCTTATGTTTTGAATCTTAATTAGTTTAGGTTTACTGTAAAACTATTCAATTCATAAAAAGAAAAAGTTACATACGGACCACGTTTTGAAGTGTTCAAAATTAATGTTTCATTAATCATTTCATTACATACCATTGTAGATATAATATGTCGCCGCCATATTAGCCAGTTACTTGAACGCCTAGGTCATCCCCAAAACATCGGCATCCAAGTAGGTGAATGAATGGAACTGAATGAATGAATGGGCTGAAAAACTACTAGCCAAGTAGTTTAGCGAAACTTAACGAGATTACTGAACATTATGTAGTCATGAAGTTATGGTGTTGCCAAAGTCAGACTGATTGTTTGGTTTATAGATTGTTGTTACTCCATGTCGAATGTCGACGGATTTTCGCTTGTCGGGAGTCCCATTTCTTCGTGCATTAGGTATTAGCACAAATAACTTAACATAATCTATCCATGTCGGATGTCGGAACGCGCGTTTTGATGATTACTTGCGTCGCAGTGAAAAAATCTGGGTTTAGTCTGTCATTTTCAATTTTCAATATGCCAAGTCTCGTTCAATTAACTACATAAAGGTATTTTGATTGAATACTGACGTTTAACTAATAGCCGTCCAGTTAGGTATAATTAATTGGACGCCTAGGCAGAGGCACAGGCCTAGGTCATTAGTTAAACGTCAGTCGTATTCGGTATTAGCAATGACATTTCATAAAAATGTGCCGAACTCACACACACACATTTTTAATTCATCTACACTTTTGGTGTATTAACTTTAGAGTAATAGTTCGTGCAGTGTCTATAAACATACGATGGCATTTTCGTTATTTTTTAAGTCACTGATGCTTCCGCTCAACGTCCGACCGGCGCCGCTCGGCACGCGGTACTAGAACTAGATGCAAACGTTCCAATGAGCAGTTTTCCAGTAGGTATAATAAAAAGTTGGTTTTTAAATCATAAAGAGATGGCGCTAGCATAGCTTTTGGTAATTTTAATGTACTCTGTGGTTTGTTTGTGCGATGTTGCCAAAGTTTAATTTCATTTACCCATATTACAATAGATAAAATATGATAAAACGCTTAATTCTTTTCGCGTCACTGTCTGTAATTTAAAATAATATTATATTTATAATAATATTATCAAAAAAAAAAATGTCAAAACATTTATGTAACGTAAATTATTACAAAACCGAAGAACATTTTTTCCATAAATTAGGGAACACTAGATGTGAGACCACACTCTTCTTACCAAAAGTGCCGGCTGCGCCATCTAGCTTGTCCTTAGGAACCCTATAAATACCTACTGGAAAACTGCTCATTGACTCGTTTTCGGATCTTCACGATTTTCGCGCAATAACATATCTACTTCTTTTTTTATATGTAATATCTTTGGGTATTATTCATTCTCATTACTAATACACGCAAAACTCAAGATTCAGAACAATCTCCACAAAATGCAGATATTACGTTCGTTCGTGTACCCGTTATATGTATGTAAATTATGTTCATACAATAATAGCTAAGGCCGGACAGCCTTCACTGCCATTGATGCAATAATACAATGTACATCTATGAGCACTTGCTTAACAAAGGCAGTATGTGGCATGTGGCCAAACCAGAACCAAAATTACGTCATTTTAACGATTTCGAAGTGTATTTTAGTTAATTATGTTTTTTGTCAATTAGTTTACTAACTAGTAGCTATGTAAATCAGTGGTTTTATTCTACTAATTCCTAAATTTCTGCGGCTCTCGCATCTGTATGCAGGTGAGATTTTCAACAATAATAAGACAGTTTAATTGGGAGAGTGGAGACCAAAATCTTCGAAGTCCAAGTCAACGGACGAAGCCCTCGCGCAGGTTGTTCTCTCGGGATTGAAATGGTAGCTCCAGTAAAAGCCAACAGTAACGTTGGTTCTCCCAGGTTGCGACGAAGAAATCCTCTATAAATTTACCCTAGTGGTGGACTCAGTTCAATACCCATCTGTTTTTTTATACTACTTAGGTGGCAGATAGAGCACACGGCCCACCTGATGGAAAGTGGTTACCGTGGCCTATGGACGTATGCAACACCAGGGGCGTCGCAATCGTGCTGCCGACCCTAAAGAAACCTTCTAATGCCCTTCTTGAAGAACCCCCTCTCAACTAGGTACTTATATGTATAAACTACTACCATAAAATTTTATATTTTCTTGAATTCCGTTATTCAAAAATTACAGCATGAAACTTGAGTTAAATTCGTTGTTTTGATTAATTATATTAGATGTACTGATTGTATAAAATGCTTATGTCATTTTATGTCGGTCAAGTTCAAGTCTCCGTTATCTATATTAACGGAATCTTGAACTTGACCATAACTAACAAGAACAAGACATGAATTCACGATAGTATGAATCATATAAAAATGTTCTGATGTTGCAGTCTAAAGAACTTCAACATCGTCATGTTCTCCTGGTAGTTTGTGTTTCACAGCTGACTTATCAATCATACAATGACTGACAGTAGGTAGTAGACAAGCGAGTTGTGGCAATAGGGCCATGCCATGATTCTTACTTGGTAGGTACTTGACTCTTGGTTGAAGAATACATTGGCTTATCAAGGTTATAGGTAGGTACGTAGGTATGATTGTGTCATTGTGTAAAGGAGGGGTCATTTAAATATGAGCGAGGGATTTTTTTGCAATTATTGACATGACACAGCTTTAACAATTTTATTGTAGAAAGTTTGAAAGTTGTACTGAATACCGACTATTGTAGGAGATGTTTGTGAATACAGCCTGTGAACATTAGTGAAAATTTTCACTATTCGAGCCGGTTTACCACAATAAAATGTATGTAGAACTCTTAACATCTTGAAATGTTATAGGAACTAGCTGTGGTCCGCGGCTACAACCGGATGAAACTTTGATCCCGTGCCCGCAAGGCTCCTCCCCTTGGAGCCTTGCCCGGGATGAACAGCCTATTTATTATTCCAGATTTTAATCTATGCCTGTACCAAATCTCTGAGTTTTTTGACAGTTTACTAATTGCTTAATGAAGGTCACAAAAAATTCATAGTTCCTGCTGTAGTTTGAGATTAGATTTTTTCTAATTCCGTCAATAAATCCGAGCTCAACCCTTGATCAACCTCATAAAAAATGTTAATAACTCTTTCTCACCAATTTATGGGCCAAAGCTGGTATGAATCGGCGACATCTGAGAAACCGGAGACAATAGGCGTCATCCATCCTCCGTGGATTGCATTCGCCTCGCTCTGGTTAACAAATAGATTATAACTAATTATCAAATTACAATAAATGTACAATAACTCAATAATGCTACTATTGCTTGGGGCAAATATTTTGGACCTAAAATGTGCCTAAAATGTGCTCTTTACGCCCAGAACAAGTTTCTTGGGTGTCTTTTAAGGATAGTACCTACGGGGTGCGACTGCGGTGGACAAGCACAAATTCACCGAACATTATCTCCAGGGTCTATGATCACGCGATTTAGGTCCAAGTCCATTACTAATGGACAATGTCACGGTAATACAATGTGCTGCTTTCAATTTATGTAAGTAAGTTTATAAGTAGGTATATATAACATACAAATTACAGCACATTGTTTTGGACATTAAACTAATATTGACTCCATTGGAGTCTGTGCGGATCTTCGCAAACACCTTGAGTGCTGTCCGATTCACCAGTGGAGCAGACGACAGATCCTCAATCAGTTGCTAGTGTTGCAGGATCCACTAGGCTAGACCAACAGTGGATCACAGCGACAGAGTGTTGTTAGCTTCAATGGTACACCGTAGTGGATCCAGAGGAAAAATAATAAACATGGCAGCATTAGCTGGTATGCCAAAATACCTCGTATTAGTCGCCGTAACTCCTCAATTGCTTTGCCCCTTGTATCTGGATCCTCGTTACAGATCCTTTTAGCGTGCTCCTCAAACTCTGGGTCTTCATAACGACTTATTTCAGCTTGAAAAGCGATCTCTATGAATGACATGTTAGATTACAGCTTCCAGCTTAACCTGTAATAGAAAAAAATACATTAGAATTGGGGAAAACTTTTGCAACCGACTGCGATAAAGGTTTAGAATCCTAGGGACCTGGTGGTTCAGTCAGTGGTTTAGTCGCTTTGTTGGTCTGTCTTTCTATCTGTTTTGACTGGCTTCACGAACTGGACGTTGACATAATGAGGACTCGAGCAAAAGTCATACGACATGATGATGATGACTTAGCTAATCTCTCCAACAGCGGGGCCGATTTTCAGGCAACTTTTTATTTACCTATTTATTTTTATTTATTTATTTATTTTTAACTTTCACTGGCATAGCTAATGTCGCGAGCACAACTAGTAAATCAAGCATCAAGTATCATCATTTTCTTTGAGGTCAGCTCTCAGATAACCCTAATTGTCTTGTATCCACAAAACGATTAACTCTTTGAAACAATAGATACGAACTACTTGTGGTCATTACGCGCATGAATAGAAGTGGCAATTTTCTAGGTCGTTGACTCTTAGCAGCCAGTTAGATAGTTAATTACTACTAGGCTAGGCACTTATGAAATCCTGGTACTCGAGTATATGTTTAGTTGCAATAATTCCCGTTCGGTAGAAGTTGTGTCAAGATCGGACTAATACTGTAACTAGCTTGTGCCCGCGGCTCCGCCCGCGTGGATGTCGGTTTTCTGGTTTGCGGTGGCCATATCTCCAGTTCCACTCGATCGATTGGAATCACGTAAGATTTTAAAGTCGACCAAGACCTTTCAAACCAAAACTAATCACAACAAAATTCGTTCAGTATTTATACAGTAGCGTCGGTAGCTAAGTCGGCCTTACGATCGACAGGTCTCGGGTTCGAATCCTGACCAATGAAATCCACTAGCGACGTGAACCCACTCCTAATATGTACATACAAGCAATTTAGCTTCGCTGGAGGGGTTAATAGGAATACTAGTAATTTCGGTTACTAGTATTCTTTAAAAAAATATCCACTTGACTGTATAGTACTGACAGTATTATCTAAGAATTAGTTAAGATATGATCTTAGCACGCGACCCGTGAGAGTTAAAAAAAAAATATCGACAATGACAGTATTATTAAGTGACTACTTATGAAGGAAGCAAATAACTGGATAAGTACAAAACAGAGCTAAGCACCATGTAATCACAAAACACAAAAACTCCGGGCTACTATCGAATGTACTTCCGAAACACTATGGGCGCGCACGAAACGTGAACAAAAGACATAATATTATTTACGTATCTTGAGAGGCTCATGTCTCTATGGTGACCGAGTAGACTCCCATATTGTAGGGATAAGCTATATAAGGCAAATCAGTTTTGGGATGGGTGACTATTCGATATCCCCCAGTGTGTTGTGTAGGTCAGATGGCAGTCGCTTCATGGAAACTCTATCAAAGTTTGGCAGTTTCGTATAGTCAACCCAAATTGAGTTGGGAATAGGGCATACGAAACCCGAGCCAATTTTGAAAACCCGGGTTTTCGGGTTTTATCCTAATCAAAACCCGGGTTACCCGGGTTTTTTTCGAGCTTTTTCATCCTCTTTATTTTTTTTATTTGAATTACAAAGAAGCTATAAGCTATGCCCCTGACGGGTTAAGTTCTTTTTAAGGGTACCAGATTTGACTAGAGTACCAGAAAAATGTGGCAAAGGCTGGTCGCGAGGTCTACTGTTCACAGAACTAACCAAAAAAAAAAACAATACATTCTTATTTTAAACATCTTGGATGTTTCACCAAAAAGTAATGACGATCCGAGCTTTAAAAAAGCGCTATAGTAAACGGGGGGAACCACCTATAACGTTACGACGCATTATTATTTTTCACAACAGCTTATGTGCAATCATGTCCTTGAAGTTTCAGCTAAAAATCATCAAGTATCTTTCATAACGTGACAGCAAACTTCCCCCTTTTCTCCCCCTTTTTCCCCTCCTATCTAAAAAAAGCTCTTGACAAAAGTTGTGTTTTAAATCAAAGAACATGTGTGTCAAATTTGGTGAAAATCGGTTAAGAAATGCGCCCTCCAGATCGGAACTAACATAACCACAGACATTCTTCTTCTGTCGAGTCGACGGCATATGTTGTCATATTTTGTTTGCCCAGTATGTAGCCACTCCGATAGCGTTGTCAGAGGCACTCATAAGTTCCTCCGGAGTGCACGTGCTTGGACAGGCAGCACAAGTTAACAGGTGGGTCATAGTCTGTGGAGTAGCTCCGCATTCACACCGTGGATCCATCTCGTCTGAATGACCTCACCTAATACGGTTTTCCTTACTTCGAAGTCGTCCGAAGTCTATTTAAGGACTTCCAAGTGGTCCAGGCAAGGTCACGTCCGGGGGGAAGATTCTCTGATAGCGGGACGAAGATGATAGGTGGCCTCTGTGCTCCCCATAGATCAACTCTGGCTGAAGAGGGTTCGCAGATAATAGGAGCAACGTACGCGATGAAGCTCTTACGCCGCAAGAGCTTCGCTGACCACAGACATTAACACCGATAAAAGCAAAATCGGTCATCTTGTCGAAACGGAGACTCGCTCGCTCGGACAATTAAACAGTGCTTCCCAATTCACAAAAACAGTTTTAATATTAAAAGTCACTTCTAATGTGCTCGAAAGAAATCTCCCAATCTCCAGGACGCTATCTCTATCTATTATAATCACCACATTATCCACGTCCATTATACGTGCACCATTCCACCATCTAGTTGGTTCCGCCAATTGAACCCTGGGCGCAGTGCCGGATTTAGAGATGTGGAGGCCCCGGGGCCACACAGGTGTGGAGGCCCCCTGGCCCTAACTTATTTTCCAAATAATATGAACAATTTTTGCTTCCGATTTTTTTCATGAAGACAGTAGACTAGGATGATGATGAAACTGAATAAACTCTGTTAGCTTTTAACAAGCACAAAAATATATTAAGTATAATTAAATTATATTAAGTATTAATAAAAAAAAATACATTATGTAGAGCTGAAGGGCACTTTCTGAGCTCTTTTCCTCGAAAATTCGTCTACAATCTAACTTTAATTTGCTGGCTAATCTCTTTGCGGTCAACTCCCGAAGCGATGATTGTGGTATGCAACCACCGACACTGCCCATCAGTGACCACGTAATGCCTGATATCCATCCATATCAGGCAACGCGTTGTCCGTACTGTACTTCAATCACTCGGTGTCTGGCAAGCCTGTGGACCGGATGGTATTCCAGCGGTGGCTTTTCAGAAATGTCCAGCGAAGTTGTACCCAATGCTTGCGCGGCTGTACCGACTCTCTTACATCTCGGGTATAGTGCCATCGGCTTGGAAAGAGGCGAACGTACAGCCGATCCCCAAGAAGGGTGATCGCTCTGACCCAGCAAACTATCGGCCCACATTCGTCGATCCGGCAATACGGTTTAAGGCCGAACCGGTCAACGGGCGATCTTCTGGCGTACGTTGCCCATCTTTGAGGTGAGGCTAGGTCAAGGATGACGAGCTACTGGCAATTTGTCTTGACATCGCCAACGCTTTTGGTAGAGTCTGGTATAAATCGCTTCTCCTTTGGTCGGCCCCCTAGATTGTGCGACTGGGTGGCTTGCTTCCTGCATTGTGATGTCGAAATTCGGATTCGGATGTCGAACTTCGGAATTCTTGCAGGTAAATGCTGGCGTGCCCCTGCAACGCAGGGGTCCGTCGAACCACCCACTCTCTTTCTTTTGCACATCATCTATGTGCTGTCCACTAGTAGTATTCATTGCTATGCAGACGATAGCACCTTACACGGGAGTTATCATGGACATTCTGGATGTGCGTTTACAGCAAAGGAAGGTGCCTTTCATCTCCTTGTCACTCTTCAGAGCACGCCACTGCCACTACAGGACAATCTCAATATCCTCTCTATGAATTTTCGCTGCAAACTGAATAACAAAAACTACATTGAGAGTATCATCAAAACAGCCTCGCATAAACTCGGAGTGACTGAACAAAATGGGACGGTTTTTCACGCCGAAGCAGCGGTGTCTTCTATACAAGACACAAATTCGCTCCTGCGTGGAATACTGCTTGCATTTCTGGGATGGCTCCCCAAAATACTTACTAGATACTCGCAACAGGTTGCAGCGACGCGACGTGCGGTCCGCTTTATTAGGAATCCTGAGGTCACCAACACCATCGAGCCATGGTAGATGCGTAGAGATGTTATGTCCTTGGCGGTATTCTACCGTCTCTACCATGGTGAATGTTCTGATGGGCTCTTCCAATTAGTCCCACCCTATCCCTTCCTATAGAAGCGTCGGTAGCTTAGCGGTTAAGGAGTCAGCCTTACGATCGGAAGGTCCCAGGTTCGAATCCTGGCTATTACACTACCAACGTGAACCCACTCCTAACACAAGCAATTTAGTTTAGCTGGAGGGATTAGAGGGAATATTAGTAATTTCGGTTGCTTATATTCTTTTTAAAGAAAAAAAAATATGGGCCACGTGCAGAACTCAGATGTCCTATAAGCGGGGCGTGAAAAAGCATCTGATGAGGCCGTCAAGCTGAGTGCCACCATTGTAAGACATTGCCTGTACCTTATCATCAGGCGTGTCCTACATAAAAAAAAACTTCCGAAGTAAATCACTCTCAATACAGGTAGGTTCGAAATCAGTCGACTTTAAATAATTTTCATTTTCGACTATCGGAAAATATAAATAATTTTCATTTTCGACTATCGGAAAATATACCTACTAAATAGAGCTTTTTCAATTTCCAAATAGCCGTCAACAATGGCTTGTAGTATAGCTTTAGCCCGATACGACCAACGAGTGCGCAGTTTTTTCAAAACAGAATTGTCCGCTATTTTTTAATAGTCGCATCCAAAAATTTTTTTTTTTTGTTTTCAGTTTGTTAATTAATGGTATTTTCTTTGAATATATTGATAGATTAGAGAGTTATGTCATATGATAAATTATAATGATCACGTCACAAAATGTATTAAATAGTTAATTTTTTTTATTAATTTTTTTTTCACATCTTCAAAGATTAGATTTCAATCATGTCTTCAATCATCTACAGTACAATCACCGAAACTACCAACGTAAAAGTTTACTAGTGTTAATTTTTTTTTCGAAGCCCCTCTCTTGTGGAGGCCCCCTTTTTGTGGAGGCCCGGGGCCATGACCCCGGTTGGCCCTCCCCTAAATACGGCACTGCCTGGGCGCATCAGGACTCCGTAGAGCCTCTGCATTCCACGACCGCTATATGTGGTCATGGAATGCAGAGGCCTTACCTTCAGAGCCTTACCTTCCTGTCGCTTAGGAAGCCTTGTAATAACTCGTCTGAAATTTGTGGGGCACTTTTCCTCTACCAGTCTCAGGCCCGGTTTCCACCAAAGCGGAGAGGAGAGAAAGGAGCTGCGAAACTGACAGGTGATTTTCACCAAAGCGGAAAGGTGATGCGTAGCGGAGACGACATGTGAGCTGTGTCTTGCATAGGCCACCAATCAAATGACGCCTTCTGGTGACCGAGGCGCGGGGAACGGGGATTTGGCTTTGCCCCGCTCGCAATCCCCGTTCCCCGCCGCAGGCCGCCCGGCTACACACTTCTCCACTCTTCCGCGCCGTTGAAAAATTAGACATCTGCTTTCCTTTCAGCTTGATCCGTTTTATCCGAAGCTGAGCGGAGAGAAGTGGAAATAACTTTATCTGGCGAGGGCTAGTTTTCAACAGCGGATAAAGTTGAGACGAGCCACCAGCATCTTCTCGTACACCTACTCCAAGACGAACGATAGACCATCGACCATGGAGACGGTGTACAAATCCTTACCTGGCTACTCAGTGCCACCACTACAGCTTTCTCCTACATCTTAGAAAAGTAGCCGTGGTGAAGGTACTGATCCAGCAGCTTCACGAAGAGCAAGCGGTTGGCCTCAATGGTGCAGATATGTGCAGTGAGGCCATCCCCTGCGGAGCATTCTTGGGATTGAACTTTTGAAAGGCATCAAAGAGTTCGCTCGAGTAAGGATGCGTAATTATCTTGATGGGAGTCATTATGATAATGACCCATCCTTTACTATAAGCGAACTCTTTGATGCCCTTCAAAACCTCCCTTCCTCCCTTGCTCATCCGACCTTTTGAGCTTTTCTCTTCTTTCGCGATGCCCCCGTCGTCTTCTCCTACCCAATCTTGTAGGTAAGAAGCAACTCGGCCGAACCCTTTGCGTCCTATACTCATAATTACTTATCAAATAATGAAAAGAAAAAAAACCCGAAAAACCCGGGTTTTGATTTAAAAAACCCGGGTTTTTTCGAGTCGAGTAAACCCGGGCTCAATGCCCTAGTTGGGAAAGGGCTCAGAGTCTCGGGAAGTTACTTCAGTTCCCCTGGCACAAAAATCTATCGTATTCGTAACACACGTATTCGTTCACAGTAGGCTGACGGCCAATCGCAATGCTCCGTTCTTTCAGGCCGAACGAACTCACTCACGACCCGTCTTTGGGCCAATTGCGAGATAAATTCACGGTAGGCACCAACAGCCGAAATTTCGGTCCGTAACTTTGTACGTGCGATTCATGGTAGGCCAACAGATAGGTATTTTAACAACTGGAAACTGACATTCACGTGAATGTGTTTATATGAATTACGTTAGGTAATTGAAGTACAATTTACTTCACAATAATACACGCGGACACTATCATTAGCATCATTATTTATTCATTCATTATGTTCATTATGCTGATTATCTCCGAAACTTCATTTTTTTTTTTCAATTTGTGGCTTGTTGACGAGATTACATAGGTAAGTACTATTATATAATTTCAATTTTGGATAGAGAAACTCATGTTTCTGGTAATAATAACAACTTTCCATTCTTCTCTATTTTATGTACGGCATTCAGTTATTTTGAAATGATTTCAAAAATACATTGAATGCGAGATTTGTTCAAAATTCAAAAATAATAATCGTTCATTCCGCTTATAACCACGATCCATGCTATACTAGTAGTTTTCGATACTTATTTTTTCTAAAATTGAGGTTATACAAAACACGCTGCTAAAAATTACGACCATTATTTTTTATCGTTTTTATTTATTTTTATCTAATATTTTTCAATCCATCGGAGCACTAATAGCACAGAACAAATTATAGTGCTGATGTAATAGTTATTCATTTTATATTAACGAATTATGTTGCATTATATTGTTATTTTATTACAGTTTTCACGAAATTTATAGTTTTAACGTTTTACTAAATGAAACTGATGTAGGTAACTGACAAACAAAACACAGACAAACAGATTAACGGACACACAAACAGACAGATATACAGATGATCTACTAAGCAATTATGGTACGTACAGCAGATGGCAAGCGGCAAACGGTTCAGAGGAGGCCCTTAACAACAAAGATTACGTAATTCAGTCACAGTGGGCAAATACTTTTATGCAAAAGACATAGTTTGACCGAAATAAAAAGTATATTACGTAAAGAAGTAATTTCTTGAAGTACTTCCAAACAAGTGTGGTTCGTTAACCTTTAAGTAGACTGAGCGTAATCTTGTACAGATTATGTTTTCTTGGTCCAGCTAGGACGTAGTCATGCAACTAATTAATCAACATTCTGTTGGCATCGTCGGTTGTCGCACTAGGCCTACATAGGTTTGGGAAAGCTAGAAGTGCAAAAGCACAACACCCCTTATGGACAGAGTGATATTAAGAATTGTATCGCTTAAATGAATTTTGAGGTAACGAGACCCTTAACGACACGACCCACAAACGGCGTGCGCTTAGTCGGTTTGTGTCCGAATTAATCACTCTCGTCGGCTCCGACTTTAGGTTTAACGAGGTCAAATCAAATACTGGCTACTCAAGATTGACTGGACGTTATTTGTCTGATATTGATATTCTCGAGCATCCAAGATCCGAGATCCGAGATCCAAGAAAATAAAATTTAAGGTGTAGAATAGCGAACTCTGGACTTCAAAATCCAAGCTTTGGATAGAACTGAGATTGGCACACGGATGTGCAAGTTTTTGCTGATGATTTTATTGTCTCATTTTATAGTCACAAAATTGGGCTCGCACACTCCCCATGCTACACAACACCAGACCAGCGTACCTACTTACTCATTGATTTCATTAACTGGTATGAAATTGATTGATTCACGACTTTCTCCTGTCGATGTCGATCAAATCGTACATCAGCAGACACGCATCTACTTCTAACGAACAAGTTCCTAACCTTTATTGACTTTATAAATAACACAATAAAAAAATCATTCGTAATCACGTGTGTGTTTTGGGAAAGTCAACTAGTTTTGGATTCAACTGTGACCCTTTGGCGTAGAGAAAGGCGTTCTGCCTCGTTGGATGCAAATCTGTGTCGGAGAGCCACGCTTCGGTCCGATGGGCCTACCCTGACATAGCTTTTCCAACAATGCCTATCATGACACTTGACCTACCAATGCCATGGCTAGGTTCAGGACCATTTTAGTAGCGATTACCTGTTCACTGGGTGATTCCCTAGTGCTGTATATTTGTTAGACCCTCACATTCCTATTGACTGTGTATTTAATATTGAAGAATTATGTGTTAATTTTGACGAGCATGCGAAATATTTATATTTGACAAATAAGACTATGCAATGCACCTCAATATTTTCTGAAAGTGCCAAGTCCACGCACTTGCTGAGGAAAGGTGTGAACTGAACATCTTCATTACTTCGACAATAGAGAAATTTAGAGATCATAAAAATATACAGTTATTCGGCCGTCCGCCGAGTCACGCGTGATCGCATGTAGGCGTCTGTTTCGTGCTAATAAATGGTGTAAATATTGTACAAAAAATCTTGCCTCGTTGATACGAACATCTATGGCAGTCATTACGGGTAGTTGTTGCCTTAAAAAATTCCGGTAAGTTAGGTAAAGAACTTTAATATCGCCAATGCGTTGTCGAGGTCCGATGGCAGTCGCTTGACGGAACTATCGAAAAAAAATCGCTAAGCAACTGCTTAGCGATTTTTTTTCGATAGCCTTCCAGACTAACTAGTCTGGAAGGCTTGAAGAATGATAATGATCGTAAATTAATAAGATTTGCACGAAGTGTGGGTGCGCATGTGAGCAGCCTGAATATGCTTTGTTGGTGTGCCTTGGACCTAAACCAAGCCCATCTGTAAACTGGTGCAATTAAGGATTGACGGACGAGGCACAGACTTTGTTCTAGGAGTTGGGGGGTAAACGGCAGTTGTACATATGCGTCTTTCTCCGTGGCTGGCAGGGACAACAGTCCGACTTCGGACAAAATAATGGACAATCATGATTTGGTTACATTTGCATTTTGTTACTAGGGCTACAACACCACTTAAGGAGAAATTCGTGTTACTTTCGCACACAAATTCTATTAAACCACCAAACCGGACTTTCTGCTCTAATGATTTAATAACCAACGTACTATGCTTACATAATACTGTAATTACAACTGGCTTATTATAAATTTATAACATAAAACTTGTGCTCTTATAATAAGTCAGTAGCTTAGAGATTAACAACCGTATTCACAAACAATACTTCGCTATGCGTACTACAAAAACTGTAGGTGCAAAGAACGACAAATTCTCAGTGCGTTCGTTTTGGCAAGCCTTTTTATTCATAGACAACACTTATGTAATACATCGTTGAGGGAACGCACTGCGTTAGGTACTGCTCCGTGATGTTTGTGAATTAATTTTACCAGCCCTATGCGCTCGAGCACACTATGAGACCTCACAGTGTTGTTTGTGAATACGGGTGTAAGGAGTCGGTCTTACAAATGAAAGGTCTCGGGTTCGAATCCTGGCGATTACCAATTTTACACTCTGTCAATCTTGTTTAAATACAGAACTTCGATACCACTATGGATTGTGGAGATCAGGTATCTTTAGCACGAAAACTATCAAAAACGTAACGTAATTGTATCGAGAGAATGGAGCATTGCGATTAGCAGGCTTCACACACACCGCACAGGTTCATAATAAGCAGCCGTCCAATAGCAATATCCCGTTCTCGTTCTCTAAAAGCCGACCACATATTTTTTAATGATGAATGATCCGGAAGTTACATGCTAACGAAGTTTCGATAGATAATTGGATACCAAAAAGCTACCGGTGAACATATTACCACAGTCTTATACTCTGATATTACGAGTATATCTATACTATTATAAAATTGTTAAGTGGTCGTGTCTGTACATTGGAGATATTTAAAAAAAAATACTTGGGTTATGTTATATTAACGATACTGAACACGAAAATATTTTTTTTTCATTTCCTGTCTGTTTGTCTGTTTGTCTGTTTGTCCGCGATGGACGCAAAAACTACTGGACGGATTTTGATGCGGTTTTTTTTGTTAGAAAGGGCTTACTCAGACTTAAAATCTTACGTTTGTTTGATCGCAATCGGTTGAGTAGAACCGGAGTTGTGAACAATATTGATATTATACGGAATATGAGCGGAAATATAGATGGCGCTTTTTTATTTTTATGGATGACATTTTATATCTTATTACATCCGAGCAAGTATGTAAATAAATAGACTTTAATTCACATTTATAATTGTGTAAATAAATGCGATTTTAATCATGAAATTATTATTTTTTTGTCAATGAATTTATTTCCATATACGTAACTAGATGGCGTTAACGCGGTTTTGAACTTACTATGGTTTCGTTCCAACTGGACGTATATAAGCATTTTTTTATTTAGTTTTTTTCTTCAATTTCTAATTTGTCAGGTATGAAATAGATGTCGGTACTGTCTTAAGATCAGTTACAAAATCGTTTTCCACATAAAGACAGATTACTTAGTAGAGCGTGGTGAAGGATATTAGTGGAGTAGGAGTACTAGGAGTAGACAAGAGATACAACGGGGAAGGGGAAGGAGTAGGGGAGAGGGTGGGGGACGGGCAAAGGTATGGGGAGTAGAGAGTCGAGTAAATAATGCAGATAGAAGGTTTTTTTTATACCACTTAGGTGGTAGACAAGCACACGGCCCACCTGATGGTGAGTGGTTACCGTGGCCTATGGGTGAGTGCAACACCAGGGGAGTCACACTCATGCTGCCTACCCTGTATGAACTTAGAGAATCTGTCTGACAAAGCCTTTGGTTTTCCCACTGACAGCACAAAGCACAAGCTACTCTCCAGTGAGCTTTGGCTACCCTACTCACCGTCGGAAACACAACACGAGGTTATTAAGCCGCGGCCTTATGTAGGCCTTCTGTAGGCCTTCTGTAGGCCGGAGATACTTCCCCAGTCCAACTACTCCATTGGGACGAATATACCGAGTATATGGCGAGTACAATGTCTAATCAGCGTTTAACGCTCAACTTTCAGCACTATTTACAACACCACGCGGTAAACGACATCCACGCGGGCGGAGCCGCGGGCAACAGCTAGTAGGTTATATTATAGATTACTTCTTATTAGAAGTCGTTAAAAAAGTTATTAACGGCTGCTGTGCTTTGACCCGTTTTAACAAAGGAATTCATACTAAAAAATAACCAAGTAATAAAAAAAAATGTTGTTCTTTGTCGACGAAATATTGTTGTTATGTCGCTTTGTTAAAATAATTTACGTTTTTGTACAAGTCTAAATCTGATGCGGAAGGCGGAGGATCCGCAAACGTGGCGCATATTGGGAGAAGCCTATGTCCAGCAGTAGACTGCAATAGGGTAATTGATTGATTGATTGATTTGAAGGTTTTTAAAAGTATGATGACAAAAATTCAAGATCGGGCTTATATTTTTTTTCACACACATACAATACGGTTAAATACTTTCTGTACAGGATTTAGCATATAAGTACCACGGTGCGTAAGCGCAGCGGATGCCGCTACGAGCAACGACTTCGCAGTATTTGCACAGTTACTTAGCATTAAGTTCAAAGCCCTACCAGGTGCCAAGGTTACCACAATTCTGCCATTCACATTCACGAAAGGACAATATTTCGAACGGGTGATTGTAGAATACATATCGTCATACATAACGCAATATTAAGACGAAAACTTGTTTGTTTTGTAATCGATAACATGTAAAACTAATGAACCTATTTTAATAATTCGGCGGTGAGTAGCCAGAGCTCATTGGAGAGGTTTTGTGCTGCCAGTGGGAAGATCAAAGGCTTATCCTGCTTATCTTCTTCGCTGACGGCACAGAAACTCTCTGTTCTTAAAGGGTCGGGTCGGCAGCACGAATGTGACTCCGTTGGTGTTGCAGTTGCACTCGCCCATAGGTCAGGGTGGGCCGCGTGCGTGTCTGCGACCTAAGCGGTATGAAAAAAATAAGAACTTTTCATCATTAGATAGTTGTTTCATAAAACTTTTCACCATTAGATAGCTGTTTTATTCAGAAGCAACATAGGCTACTTTTTATACCGATATTTACAAGAAAGCAGGATTTATTGGATGAAAGCACGGGCAAGCTAGTTGAGTTGAGTATACATTGAGATCGAGTTTGGGTAACCGATGTCCAACTTAGATTAGTTAGACTATAAGCGCAGCTATAATATTAGCTATAATATTACATACAAGGAAATACAAAATATCAGGTATGGCTGCGCCTGAGCAACTTTATTTCGCTTTGGACAGGTTTTCAACAATGTTTAAAAAACTATAACTGCGCTATGCTAATTGCTAATTGAGTTTTTGAATGTGCTTTAATAAATATTCTACATAAATATTCTACAACATTCTACACAACGCTATCTAGACCCATGGTAAGATTAATTAGCTTGTGTTATGGAATCTAGAATGCGGATATAAGTACATACTTAGATGCTTTTTTTTTTTTTTGTAAATACATACATATTATACATAGAAACACCCAGACCAATGCAAATATTTTTATTCATGCATACAAATATTTGCACTGAGCGGGGATCGAACCCGCGCCTCCTGCGTAGCAGCCGCGTTCACTACCGCTACGCCACAGAGGCAGTCAAATTTGAATAAAATAAATAAAAAAGGTAGGTATCTAATAATTCTAGTATCTAGGCACCGATTTCAACAAGAAAATCGTATACGCACAAAAAGCATGAAATAAATATTATTTAGTAATTTGTACTTTTTGTAGCTCTTTTTCGGTTTTTGAAGTCGGTTCAATTTTTTTATCCCAAATGTACCTACTTATATAATGTGGGTACCTATGTAATGTAGGTATAATATATAATACACTAAGATAGGGTTCATGAAAGTTTGTTGTACGGAAGTGGACGGAACCAAGTATATTATAAGAAGATATTGTATAAACATTGACTACCCAACCCACTTACAGTCGCCAAATCGCTACGTAATGAGCAGTTTTCCAGTAGGTATAATAATCAGTTGGTTTTTAATGCATCAAGAGATGGCGCTAGCATAACTTTTGGTAATTTTAATGTAATCTGTGGTTTGTTGTTGTTCTTTTCGCGTCGGTCTGTAATTTAAAATAATAATATTATAATTTAAAATAATTTCATCAGAAAACATGTCAAAACATCTATGTAAAGTAAATCAATACAAAACCGAAGATAATTTTTCCATAAATTAGTTACCAAAAGTGCCGGCTGCGCCATCTAGCTTGTCTTTAGGAACCCTATAAATACCTACTGGAAAACTGCTCATTGGATTCTCTATTTAAAAATGAATAAAGGAGGATGGGCGTTTCGTCCCATATGGTGTAACACTTTTCTACATATATCAAATGAAAGGTCTCAATGAGTGTATTATTTTTTTGTATGGACATAAATCTGTATTTCGTGCAGGGTAAAAGTTGTGGAGGTTTCAGTTACAAAGAAAGTATTTAATTTATATTAAATAATTAGTGTTTTTATGATAAAATACTTATTTATTTATGCTATTTTTACCCAACTACGTTAAAGCCAAAGGAGGATTATGATTTTGACAGGCTATGTATGTATGTATGAACTATGTATGTATATTCAAATATTCACTAATTCCCTCATAGCTCTTCAACTACTAATTAGAACTGGACAAGTAAGGTATCGTTAGAAGTGGCTTGATCGTCCACTTATTATAGGCTAACGTGTCACTGAATTTAATGTGGCGCCCTCTAGCGGTCATAAAGTACTGCTTTAAAAAATAAACTTGAGGTAAATATACCGTGTTTGATATCAAATTAAAGGCCCTAATTAGTACATTTCAAATGTATAAATTATTGGGATTTTTGAATGAAAGGACATCACCCATTTTAGTCCAAAATTGAAAGTGCCGGCCAAAGAAAATAAATACGATATTCCGTTAGAACTTGTCCTCGCTGGCATTTTCTATTATCGCGTCAAAGTTGAGGGACCACTGCGCTTGGTTTTATTTGAGTTTAAAAATCTTGGAGACATACATTTTTTATGATACGAATAATTAAAAATAAATGAAAAACTTTATTCTATATTGGAACAATAGTTAATAAAAGCAATAAAAAATAAACCCCATATTGCACATCGTTGTATTTCGTCCATTTATTTAGGTCCATAATGGAAAGTGCTGACCAAAGTGTACAAATATGAAATTCCGTTAGAGCTTGTCCTCATTAGCATTTTTACTATGGCGTCAAAGCTGAGAGACCACTGCTCTTAGTTTTATTTGAGTTCAAATATCTTGGAACGATACATTTGTATGATATGAATGATTAAAAACGAATAAAAATAATTGTTCTATATTGGAAGAATAGTTAATAAAACCAATAATAAATAAACCCTATTCTGTACACCGTTGTCTTTCGCCCATTTATTTAGGACCAAAATTGAAAGTGCCGACCAAAGAATACGAGTATGATATTCTATTAGAGCTTGTCCTCATTAGCATTTTTTATTATGGCGGCTTATTAATAGTTAATAAAACTAATAAAAAATAAACCCCATACTGTACACCGTTGTTTTTCGTCCATTTATTTAGGTGCTAAATTGAAAATAAGTAGCGGCCAAAGATTACAAATATGATATTCCGTTAGTCAGACAGTGGACCCTCAGCTTTGACGCCATAATAAAATAAAATTTATTAAATAATAAAATAAAATTTATTATAAAATAATAAAATAAAATAAAATTTATTATTTATTTTATTTTATTATGGCGTCAAAGCTGAGGGTCCACTGTCTGACTAACGGAATATCATATTTGTAATCTTTGGCCGCTACTTATTTTCAATTTAGCACCTAAATAAATGGACGAAAAACAACGGTATGGGGTTTATTTTTTATTAGTTTTATTAACTATTCTTCCAATGTAGCACGATATTTTTTATTCATTTTCAATAGTTTGTGTCATAAAAAATGAATGTTTTCAAGATTTTGGAACTCAAATGAAACCGAGGGAAGTGGTCCCTCAATTGACGCCCCAATTAGAACAAGCTCTAACGAAATATCGTATTTGGCCAGCACTTTCAATTTTGAAAAAAAATGTATGCAGCGTGAATAATGTTCTTTTGAAGCATTTATTATGCTAACTATTCAAATCGATTTAGAAAGAGAAAATTAAAATATTGGGTTCTGCTTTTAATTTTTTTTTTTTTCATGCTTTTTATTGGTAACCGCTGTACCGATTTCCATAAAACCTGCTGTATCGTGATGTATAAATTATGACCTTTCATTTGATACCCAACACGGGTATATTTGGAAATAGATTAGATTTTGGATTGCCACTTTTTTCATTCCGCATATATTTCAAATGGCTGAACCGATTTTTATGAAACATAGCTAAGAATACTCTCGACTAAACCATCTTTGAAACAAAAGATACGGAATCGAAATCGGTTCAGCCGTTTGGGAGCTACGATGTCACAAACAGACTGACACACACACAAACACACATACGCACGTCAAACTTATAACCCCTCTTTTTTTGTTAAAAATATGTGATCGGTACAAGTGTACAACCATGAACCATGTCAACCAGTAGGTGAATTAACCCTAGTTGAGTCAACCGTAGTTGTAATGACCGTCGGCGAAATGATACAAAACCGTAGAACTGACTGCAAAGCCTATTTGCACAAAAAATATTTTTTACTTACACCCTTATAACTTTGGACCTGCACGAATTTCTGATAAAAAACTTTGAGTTTTAGATAAAAATAGACTAAATGAACATGTTTACACTAGTCGCAACTTGTTACAAGGGTTGGGACGCCTCTCATACAAAACTGCCCCTTCTCCTTTAATACCAATAGGTACTACTCGAAACTTGAAAGCAATCGAAAATCGATGACTCGTTGATTTTAAGTAGAAGTATTATTGTTACTGAGTCTTTATATTATTTATTTAGTGATACAACGTAGTTATACAATCTAGTATCTAATGAAAGATGTTACGAGCACTCAAACATATGAATACGTATAGCACGGCAAAATTAGTTTAACCAGGCGTAAAAAACCCGACTGCAAAGTAAAAATACACATGAAAAGCAAAAAAACAGTACCTACCTAAAACAGCATGCCATCTATCTGGTCTCAAATATCAGGATGAAAGGTGGTTCTATAAGGCATTTCCCTCGCACCCTGGCACTGGTATATAGCCAGTACACTTAAAGAAAATGTTGGCACACCAATTTAACATGTATTTTCCTTTTCCATATTCATACCTAATCTAACGAACTCTAATATTATAAACATGAAAGTAGACCTGTCTGTCTGTTACGCTTTCACGCCTGAAACACTGAACCGATTTTGATGAAATATAGTACAGAGAAAGGACAAAGACTATGTTTGGTGGCGTAGTTGCATGCATATATGACTAACGGGCACCCGGCACACTATGCAAGCGACCGGCTTTCCTTGTCTTTCCCATGACTGTAATGTAGGCCTTTTTAGGGTTCCGTAGCCAAATGGCAAAAAACGGAACCCTTATAGATTCGTCATGTCTGTCCGTCCGTCTGTCTGTCTGTCCGTCCGTATGTCACAACCACTTTTCTCCGAAATTATAAGGCCTATGCTGTTGAAACTTGGTAAGAAGATGTATTCTGTGAACCGCATTAAGAATTTCACACTAAAATAAAAAAAAAACATTAAATTTTGGGGGTCCCCATACTAAGAACTGAAACTCAAATTTTTTTTTCATCAAACCCATACGTGTGGGGTATCTATAGATAGGTCTTTAAAAATGCTACTGAGGTTTCTAATATTTTTTTTTTCTAAACTGAATAGTTTACGCGAGAGACACTTCCAACGTGGAAAAATGTGTCTCCCCCCCCTCTAACTTCTAAAATAAGAGAGTGATAAATCTAAAAAAAAAATATGATGTAAATTGCCATGCAAACTTCCACTAAAAATTAGTTCGAACGAGATCCAGTCAGTAGTTTATTTTTAATCCCTACTTTTCCCTACTTAATATTATAAATGTGAAAGTAACTCTGTCTGTCTGTCTGTCTGTCTCGCTTTCACGCCCAAACCACTGAACCGATTTTGATGAAATTTGGTATAGGGGTAGATTAGACCTTGAGAAAGGACATAGGCTATATTTGGTCGCGATAACCGACATCCACGCGGACGGAGCCGCGGGCAAAAGCTAGTACGTCATAAACCTCAATTTTAGCCTTTGCTACTACGGAACCCTTCATGGGCGAGTCCGACTCGCACTTGGCCGATTTTTTAAAGTGCGGCAATCCTCACGCATATCGTTATGTCGGAATCAAACCGACAAAAACCGCACTCCACCTCGAGTCATCAGTTGTCGAGGGTGAGGTAGCTTCTATATCCCTCACCCCTGCCAGACCCAGGGCCTTGGAAGGTCTCCTCGGACGTGGGACTACGGTGTTCCCATCCTTACCTGGATAGAGGGAGGCACGTCTCGAACGGCCACCGCAACCTTTCAATTTCAAGCCCGCGCGGCGCTCATGGAGGACGGAGGTTGTTGAGCGACCTCCGACGCCCGAGTCACCTTCGCGCATTGAGTGTACCTACTGTAGGCCTAGGTCTAAGAATATTGCGAATGTGCGTCCACCCAGCAGACCCTCTCTGGAGGTAGTACCTTCTGTTATTTACGCAACGGTGCCCCTTGGCGTGACGCTCACCGACAAGTCATTAAAGGTTCTGTGCTCGCTGGCCAGCTACCGTGACATACGTCATTATAATGATATATTTTAGGGTATATGAGGGCCTAGGACAAAGTATAAAAATAATTCTCTATACTGAGCCCTGGGTCAGCTTGGGTGCTAGGGATATGCATTAGGTTATCTCAACATGTGCATATGTGGAGATATCGCGCACGTTCAAAAAAAGGAACTACCCCATGAAAAAAGGTTATATGATGGCAGATTTCCCCACTTACATCTACTCATTGATGGACAAGGCTCTGGTGCAGGCTTTCTTCTCGAGGTTGGGAGGTCAGTCATCAGTTGCTCTAATAAAAGCCTGCACTAGAACCTTGTCCGTCACCCAACTGGTGTACCGAATTAGTTTTCAATAAGTCAGTTACGATAACTAAGTAAACAAGGGAATTTTCTTTTACAAAATTGAACCTATTCAAAAAATCAAAAGGGCACTAAGATTGGCATAACATAGTGGTGGTAGCGCTGAGGCTACGATGATACAATTTTTTTTAAATGAATGGCTCTGTGCTTTTGGCATCAATTCCGCCAATGTCCCGTAGTAGAGCTACTAACGCAGGAGATAGAGTGGCCCAGAATTTTACCGGTTGACTCAAGATGATACAATTTACAAGTTAGGTACTTAGTTTTTGTCAAATTGTGACAATACAGTGACTGTGACAATTTCACATGTGACAACTCTGTATAGATTTTTTGAGTGAACAGAAAGTTTTCAATACTCTATGTATAATACGTATGTGTAGGTATACTTTTTTAGTGAAATAAATATACTATGTTACTTTTTTCAAAAGTTACAGATAAGTATCGGCAGACCCCAAAGGCTGCCTGCATGTTCTTCACACCACGGAATCTCGACTATGTGAACATGGCGCATTGAACCGGTTACTACTCGAGTCTAGTCCACACGCCCACGGGCCATGGTGTGTTGATTAATGACGGTGTTAACTCGTCAATAACTACTGGCGCCACGTCTCATAAAAGAAAGTTTAGTATAAAGTAGTTAGTATTTTGTAGTTCCGTGGTTCGATGAGGACAAACCTACGATCTTAAAATCGTAGGTGGCGCAGGGTCAGCTGGCTGCGAGGGATATGCTCTAGGCAATCTTACACCCCGGCATCCGATATAACTACCCCCAATGACCGACGACGGGATGGTATCCCAAGAGATTCCGGACGAAAAAAGGCAAATTCGTATTTCAGTATTAGGTGTGCTGTCAGTGGGAAACCAAACCAAAGGCATGTCCTTATTATCTTTTGCGCTGACGGTACAGAATCTCTCTGTTCTTACAGGACCAGCAGCACGAGTGCGACTATTTCGTAAAGGCAAATTTCGTCAAAATTTCATAATTGTTTTAAAACGCTTATTATTTATTAACCGACTTCAAAAAAGGAGGTTCTCAATTCGTACCCAATTTTTTTTTTTATTTTTTTTATTTTTTTGTATGTTTGTTACGCGATTGTGAAGCCAATTCTAGACGGATTTTGAAAATTCTTTTTCTGTTCGTAAGTACATTATTCCGAAGTGGTCCCATTTAAATTTCGTAAAGATCTGATGATGGGTTTCCGAGATTAGACCAAGGAACTCTTCAAAAAGTACCAGGAAATCAGCCGCGATTGCTGCAATGGCATATTATTGCAATGTTTCTGCCATTACATAGCATAACATCACGCCTAAGTCCTTTGAAGGGGTACGCAGAAGTGTTCAGAATATTCAGCTATATTTCCGGTGTATATGCATTGATTTTAAAAATTCTTTTGAATAATGCTTTAATAATTTTTTTTTAGCGTGGCCGCTTCGATCTTTAGTGCTGCGTCAGCAGCGCATGTACAGTCAGGTCACTGTACATGCGATGTACAGTCGTGAGACTGTACAAACTCACTAAAAAGAGAAAAATAAATTCTTTTTAACAAAAAAGTTTAACCGACTTCAAGAAACGAAAAAGAGGCACTGAAAAGCGAAAAATAACTTAATTTACAAACTTACTGATTTATTAGAAGTCGGTGCCAGCCAATTTTGTTTGTTGTGTCTGAACTACTATGATGCAATCCATTGAAATATGGCCTCTCTTGGGCTAGGTACCGACTTCTAATAAATCAGTAAGTTTGTAAATTAAGTTATTTTTCGCTTTTCAGTGCCTCTTTTTCGTTTCTTGAAGTCGGTTAAACTTTTTTGTTAAAAAGAATTTATTCACATAAATTCAAAGCGGTTAAAATGTCTAAAGCAGTAAATATATTTGGTTTACTGCAAATGCAAATGTCATTGTTAGGATGTACGTGTGAATTCAACGAACTTTGCTTGAAGGTGAAATGTGATTTCTAAACACTTTCGTTCATTGTGCTCAAAAACGTCTTATACCTAAGTATGCCAATATGAGGTCAAATCAATTGCGGTTGTTGTGTATAGTACAGAGACTGAGATGCAAGTTGCAAAAATAGAAAGAAAAAAATAAAAATAATGCACACGTTGTTCACGATTAACATAACTACATATTTGTAGTTTGTATTTTATTTAGTTTGTATCCCTACTAGAGAATTTGAACTTGAACTTTGACTAACCCAAAACTTTCTTCTCAATTTTCTTCTGGATTCTATCGGTATTTATTTGATATTATTTACATTTAACCCGAAGTTTCGGCCACATTACAGCAGCCACGCTCGCGTCAACTTCCGATAGTATCAAACTGAATATATAATTGCGGATTTGGTTTTTATAGCTCTATTAAAGCTTTTTTTGCTGCATAAAATCTTCGTTAAAATATTTCCCTATTTTTGGATTATTAACATGTGTATTGTAACAATAACAACTACAAAGGTTCAGCATTCGAATGGCATTGAAACACGTAATGGACAAACAAAGACATATAAATACGATTTTTGCGAGGCATTCCATTGAGAGCACCAATTTGAATCGCACTAATATTTACCGCGGACCAATCTCTGATACAGTGAAAGAATTATTTAATTTTCTATTTCACTAAGCGCACTTGAGAGTTTGGTGATATTTAATTTAATTTTTTGTATGAGGTTCGTAAAGACGAAATTTCGTAGTGACTCTAAATAAAATACGCCTTTCCACCGCTGCCGTCCCGGGTCTCATGTGCCGAGGTGTAAGGTGGAGCGCAATAAAACATATTCCTCGAACTCTAGCTGACCCCCAAAATGTACGTAGGAATATAGGATGTAAGTGGCGCATAAGTGGCGTTACAATCGTATAAGATTTTTCTTTCGTGCAAAACTTCGTCGGGTCGCTAGTAAGATATGGATATGTATATATTATCATCATATATTAATTACAATCACGATCATCATATATTTTTGGCATCTATGTTTATATGAATTTAAAGTAGTATTAGTTATTAAGTTAACAGTCCGTCTCTACTATTATATAAAATACTTCCTATCAATATGATTGTTGTCAACCTTGAAGGTAAGATTTTTATTTATAGTACCTACATGCTACATGTATAATGTAGTAGATATAGCCTACGTAAGTCCTATTTTTTGTTATAAGGCCATGATATCGTCATAATATACCACGTCCCAGCCATGTAAGCACCTACATGAACCTATTCCAGGATAACGAATCCTATGTGCTATTCCAGACTACGATCTATCTTTGTGGTAAATTTCATCCAGATCCGTTCAGATATTTTTGCGTGAAAGAGTAACAAATATAATATTCGAATACCAATGAAATCTCCAGAACGTATGCGTCAATCATTGATTTAAATTGTTACTTAATAAGTAACGTCAATAGTCACAAATAGAACTTACTTGCTTCTAATAATTTAGTGAATGTAGAGGAAGCTCGTAAAGTTTTTAAGGATGTAAGTAGACGGCCGATTGTTGTTTCTGTCTACCCCGGAGTGGCAAAGTCGTGAGTATATGTACACATGTACATATAATATTGTATGAAATGGTAATCTCATAACGTAGCATGTATTGTGTGTAAAATTTGATAAAGGTATCTAGGTAAAATGTATTATTGTTATCGAATGAGATAATACATATCTTAATTATGATTTCCGCGAGTCTAAATCTGAATTTAAATAAAAACAGTAGGAACTGGTATTAAATTACGCTTAATGAATTTCACTGACTGTAAAGGTGAAAACTTAGTTTAGTTCAAAAGATTCTCACCGGTGAAATTCAGCTTTATTGATTTCGGTTTTTATATTGAAAAATTGCTCAAGATAATTGTTTTATGAATTTGATGTATGTACCTATAATGACATGATTGATTCGTCATTCTATTCAACAATAAGCCGGCCAGTGAATTGCCACTTGTCTAAGGGGGCATGACATTTTGCGAGCGTATCTACACTAAAACAATGTGTGAGGTGTTAACCCCAAATTGCACAGCACCTAATCCTGCCATTGATAATATTAATAACATAACGGTCTATCTACTTTGACTTTGTAGAGGTGTAGGTATTCTTGTAGGCAGAAGCGTGTTAGTAGGTTAGCGGTGCGTTTTCGCACTCGTGACGTTGCTGGTTCGATAGCTGTGCGTTACGCTTTTATTGCTAACCGACTTAAAAAAAGAACGATATTCTTTTTTGTCATCATCATCCTAGAGACACAGAGTCACGGTAACCTCTTTCCATCAGGTAGGCCGTGTGCTTGTCTGCGATTGAAGTGGTATAAAAGAAGATACATATTTTTCCGATTTTCTCCGAGACCAAGGTGAATTCGTAATTTAGGGTCCAGTTTCCGGCTCTTCCTCCTCTACTGGATAGGTGTTCTTTTTGGGGTTTCAATAGGATCTACGTTGTTGTCCTATAAGTAAATAAGTCAACCTCTCGAATGCAAACGGGAACTACTCTTTTTTTATACCACTGAGGTTGCAGACAAGCACATGGCAGACCAACACCGACAAGTACCTGTTTCCGGTATCACCATTAACACCATTTCATAAAGTAATAAAAAAAATACCAACGACTATTAAGAAATACATTTGTGTACATAACATACGTGCATTTAAAAATAAAGAATTAAAATTAAAATAAATAAATTATAATGTTAATTGTTTACGTTCATTTGGATTGTTGTATACTTGCCACAATAAAAAAATCCTAGTAAAAACGCCACAGTCTTTTATAATTACCTAGGTATATCTGATTCATGAAATTTTTCATACATACATATACTCATGCCTATAAATCCCCGAAGGGCTAGGCAGAGATGTATTAACACCCACATTTCGCCAGCTATGATTTTCGGTTCCACGTTATAGGTGGCGAGCCTTTTTGTCGTCAAGCTGGCACTTAGTCACGGGCTGTATGTCGGCAGGAGAACAGCCCTATCCCTTAGTCGCCTTCTACGACACCCACAGGAAGAGATGGGGTGACCCTATTCTGCTCCACCGAGAACCAACACACTTTAAAAGTACCTAGTACAGTGGAAATAGCATACAGTACCTATTAGATTAATATCTACGAGTACGTAGTAGTTAACACAATTATAAATTCTTCAAATTTAATTTTGTATTAGAAAAAAAAGAAATAAATAAGAAAGAATTATCATTCAAAATTACATCTGCATTACATATTAAAGTTTATAGTTTCTTGAAAATGTTCAGTTACGTTTTTAATTATTTACTTATGCTGGCAAAAAATACTTAGAAATTATAATTTTTGAAAAGTTTTTTTATGCTTTTATATGTGTATTCTTGAACAAATTGTAAGTAGGTATATGTTATAAATATACAAAAAAAACATTTGTTTCTCTTTAATAAAATTATTAAATGCTCCCTTGGTAAAACCATGGAAGTCCATGGTTTTACCAAGGGAGCATTTAATAATTTTATTTCCCCCCGGTGCATCGGGACAGATTCTCAACTGGACAAATTCTCAACTGGACAGATTCTCAACTGGACAGATTCTCAACTGGACAAATTCTCAACTGGACAGATTTTCAACTGGACAGATTCTCAATTGGACAGAGTGTATAGGTTGATTCTCGGGATAAAAGTAACTAACTTTAATCTATCGCTGTACCAAATTTCCAAATTTCCGCCAGATTCGTTCAGCTGTTAGAGCGCGATTGGATAACAAACATTCAAATGTGTTTACAAACTTTCATATTTATAACATTAGTGGGAAGTAGGATATACTCATTATTATTCATTTTTATGTGCGTGTCCTCTCATATTTGACGCCTAAACCAGCAGGTTTGTGTTTTGTGCTTATCGGTTTTTTTATATTTTTATTAGATAATTCTATGTAATTATGTAAATAATTGTGTTTTCAAATATAGAAGTATTCTTCTCATATTTGTATTCACCGACCCCTAATATAACATTCCCTCTAACATTCCCGCCACACACCTGCTATAAAGCAACAAATAAAAACGCTTGGCTAAAATAAATAAATATGTAGATACTTAAATACTTACAGAGAACAAAACAATCCAACACTTGCACTTCACATCACAACATCACTAAAACTTTCTGAATACGAATTCTAAATAAAAAAAAATCGATAATATACAAACAAAAAAAAAAAATAACTACGAGTAACTACTCCCGCACGACACGTCCGGTACTTGAGCCGGTCAGTCAAATAATGTACCAGTAAGTGCCAGTACCCGCCCGATCCAAAACAATTACTTTTAGATGCGCCTGCGACTGGCGACTGGCGCTAAAAATAGAATCACCGTTTAGATAATACCATACCTTTAATAGCAATACGTTTTAGCAACCTTTCACGTTATATAAATGAGATAGTAGACTAGTATCTGCTGTGTAATACATACCGGAATATTAATACCTTTGCCATTCAACGGGGCAATGTTGCCAGCCTTTTGGGTACTGCCTGGGACGTACGTCTATGGGGAGGAATTCTTCATCTATTTGTTGTTACATACTCCCTCCCCTTTTTTGATATTCTGAAAAGAGTTTTTAAAGTCTCTCTTTATTTTTGCTCGAAGGAGCTCTGCCACTAAATCAAAACCCGAATTTTTAATACGTTTCGGATTACAAATCATCAATCATTTTCTAAATTTGCTATTTCCTTTTTAATCCCCCTTTTTATTCTTTAATAATTTGGTATACCTCGGGATTCGGAACACATATTTTGGACCTAAGTCGTAAGTTAAACGAAGCCCGGAATCTAAGTACGATTATTACAAAACAATCCGGGCTTCGTTTGTTTGGTGAATTCTAGCTCGTCCACCGCTGTAGCACCCGATGCTATCTTCAAAAGATACGCAAGAAACGTGTACTGCGCTTATAGAGCACATTGTGAGCACATTTTAGGTTCAAGATACAAGTCCTGCCTGAGGTATACGCCTCTTAAGGTCAGTCGAGGCTCTTAGTTATCAGTCCGTGAACGATAACAGTACGATTATCGGAACAATGATCGCCGTTTCCACATTATACATGTCGACATCTCTTGAGCGTTTGTTCATGAGGTTATCTTAGCAATATGGAGCAACATCACCTCTCCTCACAAGTAGGGAGGTAGGCAACAGTTGGTCTGAGCACCAGGGCGATTGTTAGAGGAACCACTACTACCACGCACTATTGGGGGATACCATTGTTGAGCAAGACCGTTTTCTAAATTCTGACCGTTACCGAATTCACACTAATCCCGAGCATAAAATGGACTGAGAGGCTCATTTATCTCTTTACGCATTTTTATTAATCCATGGGTAGTTATATGAAGCCCACAAGATCTTCAAAGGCCAAGTCTGTGTGTAACCTCACCAGCAAGCCCGTATACCTTGTTTATTAACAGACGAGTCGAATACTTAGCGGCATTGCAAACTCGAGAAAGATTCTTTCGAGTTTGGAGTGTCAGATGGCAGTCGCTTCTGTTAACCTTTCAGTTCCTCTCTTTACTGCCTCACAGCAAAGAGAGGAACTGAAAGAACGAACGCTATGTTCCAAACTATAAGCTTTGTTATCAACGAACATTTTAAGATTAAGTATGTATGTACGAACATTAGACGATGCACAAAAGGTTGGTGGTCGGATAATGATGATGATGATGATGATGATGTTTTTACTCGTAAATTGTGTCAAATAAAAACATACACACAATTACTTAATAATTAGCAAAAATGATCATTTCATCATGTCCTAAATGATTTTTGTTGTGACAGGACAAGGCCGAGGAGGCAAGATACATCTTCATTTACAGGTAGGTAAGCAGGCGAGTCGGGGACTCTGTGGTCCCCACACCGGAAGATGGCCAGATCGAGAGATATGGCCCTGGGTCGGCCGGGGTGCGAGGGATATGGCTACGACAATCTTACCTCCGGCAACTGACGGCCCACAGAGGGCGTGCGTTTTAGTCGGTTCGAGTCCGACATAACCTCCTCCTCCGGTTCCGGCGGGGGAGGTATCCGTGGGGATTTTACGCACGATTAAAAAAAAAAAGGTAGGTAAGTAGGTACATATTTTATTATACTTTTTAGAGTTAAATGTCGTTACCGTATAATGTTAGTACAAATCAAAACAATAATAATTTAATGAAATTTTAAAGTAATTAGTGTGCTAACTTTACTATAGATTTTAGTCGGTAAGAGTTCAAATGCAAGGGGGAACTTGAGACCCCCACACCGGAAGCGGGCCGGATCGAGCGATATGGCCCTGGATCGGTCTGGGTATGTTTACGATAATCTCACCCCCGGCAACCGATGGCCCACAGAGGGCGTGCGTTTTAGTCGGTTCAAGTCCGTAGAAGAACCAAGGTTACCGACATAGCCCAGCGGATTAGCAAGTTGAAATGGCAGTGGGCAGGGCACATAGCACGGAGGACTGACGACCGATGGGGTCGAAAAGTCCTCGACCGCTTCCAACCGGTCCTATTGGAGATCTATAGGGGAGGCCTATGTCCAGCAGTGGACTTCCTATGGCTGAAATGATGATGATGATGATGATGAAGTCCAACATAACCACCTCCAACGGCTCCTGTGGGGTATCCGTGGATTTCTCAGATATTTTAATAACCGATGATTGCTTTCCAAAACTTTATGTAGGCATATTAAAGTAGAACGTTTTTTTCTGTTCTAACCTACAGTTATGATAAAACAGGTTATTACACTCTCCAAATACTTCTATACTAAATTATTATAAAGCTTGTTTGATTGATTGATTGGGTGACCGCGCTAATCTCAGGAACTACTGGTTCGAATTGTAGTATTGAATGGTCGGTTTAACGAGGAAGTTTACAGACTGTAAATTACAGTCTATATATCGCACCCTCCGGAGAAGAAAACCATAATAGGAAAAACATAAATGTGCAGGAGAAATTAAATACCGTTTTTCACCTTTAAATCGATAAGTGTTGGTGATTTTAAGTTTTAAACGTATCAAAATAAAGATTATTTTTTTTTGAAGCAACTTATTAATTCACATTTAATAAAATAATAATAAAAAAACGATATTTCAAAATATATTTGAATACGAGTATAACCTTAATGTTCAATATTTTTCGAAATAATGTAAATAAAAATCTGATAAAAATTAGGGATATTATCACGCTACTGCTCAAGGGAGCGGGGCTAAGCCTGTTGTTTCATAGCAACCCCGCACCTCTCGTTTACAAAACTGGTCCTTTGATCCGGATACAAGTAAGTAGCCATTAGTCACAGTGGGAACTGACATACAAGGAGTGCAAAAATAGATGTCAAGAAATCCGGCAGACTCCCATACGATATTTGAAAAACGATATTATAAATTGCAGGTGAAACGGATTACATAATATAATGAAAGTCGGGGTGGGCAGGCTAATGTCAGATAAACAAACAATGACGTTATAAAGGTGAGTGACCTTTCCGATACAATTGTGATAAACTGAATAAAGTAGTTATTATCAGTTAAACTAGGTGCCTTGCAGGTCAGAACGATGTTGATAATAAATTAGTTTAATATTAATAAAGGAGTAGTTATAACAAAGTATGAGGTATTTCCGCCCCAATCGAGCAGTCCGACTGGAGAAATATCTGCGCCCTACAGAATAACGCGGTTATAATAACCTCGTGGTGAGTTATCCTCCCGCATTAGCCTTCTAACTATCCAAGTCGGATTGCGCTGTTTTTCTTAATAAACCTATCACTAACTTTCTGGGTGGTGCACTATCGTACGAATGATTTAAACATTAGTCAGCTAGTTTATTAAATATTATAGTACAACAAACGATGTGGCTGAACACTAATTGAACGGCGCTGTTTAGTAATGAGACTAGGCTGATTGATGAAGCTAGTTGGCTGCAACGTATATACGGGCATTCTTGGATATATTTTCTATTGTTAAAAAATATATCCATACAACATCTAAACATAGAAGCAACCAGACTAATGCGAATATACCTACATTATTATGCATACAAATATTTGCACTGAACGGGACTCGCACCCGCCGACCGCGACGCTGCGCTGCAGGCGAACGCTCCCTCTACGCCACAGACCTTATTATTATATTATACTAGCTGTACCGGCAAACTTCGTATCGCCATATTTTTCTCGTTCCCGCTGCACTTATTTTCTTATCCTTTAAACCTTCCCTGGACATCCACGAATATTTCAAGACTAAAATTAGCCAAATCGGTTCAGTCGTTCTTGAGTTATAAAATAACAACGAAAAGTGGCATTGATTTTTATATATTAGAGAAGATTATGCATACAAATATTTGCACTGAACGGGACTCGTACCCGCCGACCGCGACGCTGCAGGCGAACGCTCCCTCTACGCCACAGACCTTATTATTATATTATACATGCTGTTTTAATTACTGACCTAACCATTATAAACGAATTTTAACAGTCATCCTGTATGTATTTACACAACAAAAATTGACTGGCACTGTATCACTATTCAACGAGAAAATAGTACCTAATGATTGCAATCAGTAATTAATTACTGGCCAGAAGTAATTTGTAATATGGTCTAGTGTAGATCCGGTCAGATGCTATCTATAAGCTCAATACGGAACTCGCGTATGTCGCGGTCATTTACCTCGGAAGGAAATTCTCCAGTCATATAGGCCTATAAAATTTTCTTTCTTATCAAATTCCGGTACACATTTGGCGGGCCTTAGAAAGTGAAAGTCTCCAAACCCGTTTGTTTGAAATGGAAGTTAGCTAGTGGTTTATCAGTTCAATCTTGATGAGAATGTGTTACTGGGTGAGGAATGTACTTACCTACCAGTTGTTCGTAGAAGTATCAGAAAACATCTTTATTTATCACTAGCCTTCCGCCCGCGGCTCCGCCCGCGTGCATCTCGGTTAACGCGACCTTTGCTCATATCTTCGGTTCTACTCAACCGATTGCGATCAAACAAACGTAAGATTTTAAGTCTCAGTAAGCCCTTTCTAACAAAAAAACCGCATCAAAATCCGTCCAGTAGTTTTTGCGTCCATCGCGGACAAACAGACAAACAGACAGGAAATTCAAAAAAAATATTTTCGTGTTCAGTATCGTTAACATAACATAACCCAAGTATTTTTTTTTTTAATATCTCCAATGTACAGACACGACCACTTTACAATTATATAATAGTATAGATGCTAATGATATGGATGTAGTATGGACGTGTGGATGTTGGTGACATTTCTCGCAAAAACTGCTTAACGAATCTAGATGTCTCGTACATGGTGATTTTTTTAATCGCAAAAATTGTCGCTTACGGCTATTTCCCTCTGAGGTAGGCAGAGACAACAGCCCGCCACCTTGCACATAACGAGCTTCCTCTACTGCCATTAAACCTTTTTTGCAAGCCCGCCGATTTGGAGTGCTCCTGACCTGCAATTTTTCAATACCTTACCAATTTGTCCAATGTATGTATCGCGACTAGGCTATTAGGAAGCCTTGTTATTCATATCGTATCGTTTTTTTAACTGACTTCAAAAAGGAGGTTATCAATTCGTACCCAATATATATTTTTTTTTTTGGGGTTTCGTACCTACCTCAAAAGGAAAAAAAAAAACGAATCCTTTATAGGATCACTTCGTTGTCCGTCTGTCTGTCTGCCCGTCTGTCGATCAAGACCTTTTTTCGGAAATTTGAGGATGTATTAAGTTGAAATTTAGACCAAATACTCAAGTCTGCATCCTCTTACAGCTGTGAAAAAATCATCATAATAAAAAGGTTTCTATTGCCGTTTCGTCCGTCGAGTAAGTTTTGTGCGAGACCCTCAGTCCAACTCGCATTTGACCGATTTTTTTAAAGAGTAGGTAGGATAGGTTCAACCCCTCCAGCTAAGAAAAATTGCTTGTGTTAAGAATGGGTTCACGTCGTCGGTAATGGAATGGCCAGGATTCGAACCCGGCAATAATGTTTTCATAGCAAAACAAGAATTTATTTATTACCTATTATTTATATAAATTCTTGTTTGGCTATGAAAACATTATTCTCGTCTATAAAATAATAATGTAATAGAAGAGTGTTTTTAGGTGTCCCTGTCAACTCAACGTGACCTTTGTGTCGTCGTAGGTCGTCCGTCGTAGCTGAATTATTAATGGTTTATTTCTTCAAAATGTTTTATTAATAACTAGCTTTTGCCCGCGGCTCCGCCCGCGTGGATGTCGGTTATCGCGACCAAATATAGCCTATGTCCTTTCTCAAGGTCTAATCTACCCCTATACCAAATTTCATCAAAATCGGTTCAGTGGTTTGGGCGTGAAAGCGAGACAGACAGACAGACAGACAGACAGACAGACAGACAGAGTTACTTTCACATTTATTATATTAGTAGGGATTACAATGTCAAGAAATGATGTTTCCATGCAATTGGACTACAAAAAAGTACAATTTATTTTACGTACCAATACATACACAAATCACACTTTTATCCACGGTTAGGCGGAGGTGAATTAACACTCATATTTCACCAATCATTGTATTCGGTCCCACGTATTACGGAGTGAGTCTATTGCCGTATTCCGGGCACTAATTGTTGACTCGAGTCATGCATCGGAGGCTGAGTCTGGGCTGTATATATCTTCTTCTGTCTGATGTTAAACAGCCCTATCCCTTAATCGCCTTGTACCGCATGGGAAGAGATGAGGTGGCCCAAATTCTACTCTGCTATTTTAAGTATAGACCTACCTGACGCAAATGGGAATGAAGATTATATAGTCGTAGAAATGAAACAATTAAACGTCATTCTTGTATAAAAATGTTCTATTTTTATTTTAAGGCAAGTTTTTACAAGCAAATCTGTCACGGAATCCACTAAAATGAAAAATCAAAGAGGCCAGTAGATTAAAGCCCGTATTCTATAACGACACTTAGTCTTGAATCTCGTTTTATCTAATGACAGCAGCCCCAGCATGGCATGGAATCGACAAAATCGAGATATCTCTTCGACCAATGAAATCGCTGAAAAAACGTGTCACGTGGACCAAACTTCACGATGTAGTGTAGACAAAAATATCTCATCAACTTCATTGGTCCATGAGAAGCGAAGAGATAATATGTTGACACCGCCTTGCTAAGGCTGATTTGACAGATTGCATGAACAATCTTTCCTCAGATAAATAAAGAGAAATAAAGAATACGGGCCCAAGACTACGAAGAAAAATATGAATATGTGTTTTCTGATAGATACATGACCGGCCTCTAACTAACAGTTCAACCACATCACATGTCGTCGATTCACATTGGATAATTAGGTTACATAGCTTGGTTGGTTAACTGGGAAGGCCCTGAAAAGAGTGGCAAGTCAATACACATGGCACCATGCAACGGCCTAGCCCCGTGTAGTTCCCTTGTAACGATATCGTGTGAAGGGATTTTTGTTCCGGTGATAGATACAATCTTAGGTGTCAATCTAATGATTAAGGATCTGCGCGTACTAGCAAGATTTGTAGGTGAAGAATGGAAATGTATCTTAAAATCATTTAATTTCATTTATTCACTTCCATTTATTCATTTATTCGCATAACTGTTATATTAACTTGGTCACAAAAAATAAATAAAATAAGTACATTGTATTATCATGCAAATATTACAATTTCTTTCGTCTTTTGTGATAATTTTACACTATGCAAAATAATTAAATTGTACGTAGCAAAAAAAAAAAAAAGAACAAAATGGAGTAATTGAAATGTCATTGAATTTATTCTCTCATAAGTATAATGACATTGGCAGCCATGAATCCAATTTCCAGCCCATTCAGGCATAGTGGGACGGCGTCCACGGGCCTGGATAATAATTAATAATACAAAACCTGTACAAATTATTAATTTTAATCTCAATAAATATGACCAGAAATAATTTTGACCGCTTTGAGCTATAAAATAGCGGCATGTTTCTGATGTTTCGCCCAGGGCATGTTTTTTTTCTAGTATTTATAATCATTTTCTCTGAATTCTCTTTTTGTACCATTTTAAATGTAGGTCGCCAGGATGTAGTTACCTTCCCTACAGTCGGTCGAGGAGCCATGCATATTGGGGCCCGTCTGGCTCCTTGACTATATCAATGGCCAGTCCGACCCTGGGCCTAAAGACATTTCTCTAACTACGAGCCAATAACTAATCCGCAGCATAGCCCACGCTTCTCAAGTCATAGTCGAATTCTTTATTCTTGTAGTATTTGATCTTGGTCAGCCATTGTGCTAGGGAAACCTCCTGACGCTGGCCACCGTACCGCTTCGGAAGACATTCAGGGTCTATGTGTCTGTAACAAGTTAATAGAAAAGTATCAGTGAACTGAAAACACAAATTCGGCATTCAAATTTGCGAGTTATATGAATAGTGGAGCCATCAACGCCATCATCCCTACACCGGAAGAGGGCCGGATCGTAAGACATGGCTCTAGGTCGGCTGGGGTGCGAGGGATATGTCTACGACTACCTCACCTCCGGCAATCGACGGCCCACAGATGGCGTGCATTTTAGTCGGTTCAAGTCCGACATAACCTCCTCCACTGGCTCCGGGTATCCGTGGGGATTTTTCGCACGAAAAAAATTGGCATCAGTCGTTCCCGTAAAAACCTACATGGAATAAAGACAAGTAAATAAGTTCGAGAGCCGACATTGGGCTCTAAAGTGTAAGTAGGACGGATTTGGATTAACATCGAAATGAAGAAGAAGACAAAACAATTGACGAGTCGGGGATACACACGCCTCGCGATACCCACTGACCAAATTGGTGAGGTATTGTGAAAAGGACAGGTCACAAGCACTCGAAACCGGTAGGCTTGCTTGAAAGATTTAATGGTAGTAAAAGAAGCTCATGATGTATGTAAGGATCGCTGCCTACCCTGGAGGGAATCTATATAGGAAATTGTATGTACAAAACAAAGAATTGAGAAATTATTGACTCGTATTTGTTAGGTTGATCGTTAAAGTCTATAAAATCATAATCTTACTTATGTAATGAGTTCAGGTCGTATCCGTGAAAGTGTACTTTTTTCCATAGGTCGTCCACTGGAGCCACGCGTTTGAAGAAGTGGAACAGCGTCTCGAAGACCCTGGAGCAATTGATGACGTGGACTCCTCGCTGGTGTGTTGGGAACGCGAACTGGAACATAAGATAAGATAAGATATTCTTTATTGTACACCATAAACATATTTAATTTACTTACTCATTTAGGCACACATACTCAATTTTTATTTGACCATTTGACACAGCGCTATCTAGACCCTAAGTAAGCAAGCTTGTAGAATGGGGATAAATATACTTAGATTTTTTTTTGTAAATAAATAAATGTTATACATAGAAATAGCCTTTCTTCCTTGTTCTCTTCTCTTTCATTGTTTTTTGTCAAGATATTGTTTTTGGGAAACACTGCTAGTTGGTAAGTATTTCAAATAAGCTAAATGCGTTAATTTGAAGAGAATAGTTAGCAGCAGTACCTACTGGGTGGGGCTGGAAGAGTTTACCTCTAGATTGCATTGCTCCCTTAGTATCACCGTAACGATTTTTTTTTTTAAAAGAATATTAACAACCGAAATTGCTAATATTCCCGTTAACCCCTCCAACTAAGCTAAATTGCTTGTACTAGGAGTGGGTTCACGTCGGTAGTGTAATGGCCAGGATTCGAACCCGGGACCTCTCGATCGTAAGGCCGACTCCTTAACCACTAAGCTACCGACGCTTATTATGAGGTTTGTTTGCTGCTTGCGCCTATTCCTTAGTGACTGCAAATAGTTTAATCAGTACATATTGCGATACCTAAATTGTAAGGGTTCAGGGATCTTAAAAAAAAAAAGAATTCTACTTGCTAGAAGGCGTCTTGAAGTAAAAAGAAGCTGTAATAGACGAGAAAATCCTTATTACTTTTCTGTAAATTCAATTTTGTGTTTTCAGGATCTTTATGTATGTTTTCTGTGATCTTCAAAACGAAGACCTGGTGGTTTTTTGACTTCGACTACTAAGGTTGCCTTTTCTCTCTGGATGCTCTGCCTATCAATAAGCCGGGAGAGATAAACTAGACAGTATGTGTAACTTGACTAGCATTAAAAATTAGCCTCGATCAAGATTTTTCGAAACACAAACATTTTTGTTACCTACCAATGTTACCATGATAAGAATAAAGATTGCACAAATATAAAACCATTTTTACTAAAAATATTGAGTTTATGTAATTTTTGCCCTCTTTAGTTAAGACTCAAGGTAGGTACCTTAAAAGTAATCAAAACTTTCCGAAATATTAAATCTGCACAAAACAGTAGGTACGCAGTGCCCACAATTGTGTGTATGATTAACCGTAATGTTAGAAAGGTTACTAGATTCCTTTTACTCTTACCCCCATAATGTTCATGACTTGCATCGCGACCGATGGGGAGAACTGCCTCATATGCTTCATGGTGAGTCCCTGGCAGTCCAGGAGAGCCATGCCTCCCAGCACTTGGAGCTTAGGCTGCAGGATGCCAACTTCCAGCATCAGCAGACAGCCACTGATTACATCGTCGATTGAGAACTCGTCGGGATCCCAAAGTCCTGAAATGCATTATGCATGCATGCATACATATCTTAGACATGAAGTTCTTTTAAACCGACTTCAAAGAAAAGATCTGCTTTTTTGAAGTCGGTTGAAACCTTTTAAAGGTGCGTGACAACTGACACCTATGTTAAACCTGATGCTCTCACTAATTTGGCAGGCAAACGAAATTTATTTTAATACCACACTTGAAATGAAATATTCTACTCAAGCTCAAGCTCAGTTCCTATGTTAACCGAAATTTTCTCGTGCCATTCATCTGTTTAGGTTTATCGCTGTTTTTTGGGGAGACACACTTGAAATTAACAGTTCAATAGATCAAAATCAAAATGTGAACGCCACGAGATCAGCAGTTTAATATATCAACAGCTTACTACTCCGATATCTTTTTCGATCTCTTTCAATCGATCGATATTTTGATCTAATGAGCTGTTGATTCCACGTATGTATCCCATATTATTATTTTGTTCTGTACAGCCAGGCAAGTACTGACTGATAGTAATCAAAGAAGTTATTGTTAAAAAATAGTATACTTACCAAGTCTGCATATAATTAGCCTGCCAACATCAGGTCTGTCGTACAACACTCCCTCAATGAGGTTCCGCAGTTTGCTGAGCCCGAACCAGTCGACGTCGCGCCATAGGTGCGGGTTCTGATCTCGGAAAGTGCAGTAACGGACTAGCTAGAAAATACAGTATTGTTTTAATGTTTATAAAGTTTATTCTACCTTTTTTATATACCACTTAGGGATATGGCCCACTTGATAGAAAGAGGTTACCGTGGGTAAGGACGTGTGTAATACCAGGGGGCGTCACACTCGTGCTGCCGACCTGGCCCATGATTCTGCTAAAGCCTAAAGCACAACCACTGTCGCGCACACAGACTGCAAAAAATGCCATTAAATTTTAGACCTTATTTCTATAGAGTTACAGTCATAAAATTAAATGAACAGAGTTTCATTACACTCTTTCGTTCACTCTACAATAAGCGATAAGCCGTTTAATTTCAAACGTTAACTGCATTTCTTTAAAGGCTAAAATCAAATGGAATTTTCTTTCAGTCATTGTGGTGTGACGGGTTTGGACACATTCGTACAATTTCCACGTTCGTACAATCAGTGGTTGTGTTTTAGCAAAATCGAGGCCATGGAGGAAAACCCTAGGCAGGGGCATCTCTCTGACTTAGGTTCTTCTTAGGTCTTTGTGGTCAGACTGCAGTCGTACCCATTAAAACCATTTAGCAGTTGCGTAGAGATGTGGCATCTTTGGCGGTATTTTACCGTCTCTACCATGGTGAATGTTCTGATGAGCTCTTCCAATTAATCCCACCCTCTCCTTTCCTATATAGGACAACACGTGCAGGGCTTAGATGCCACCCGCATACGGTGCAGAATATTCCATCAAGAACCAAGCGGTTCGGCGACTCCTTCTTCTGCCGCACCATTAAGTCTTGGAATTCTTTACCAGTTCACGTGTTTCCCTCCTCCTACAGTCCCGGGTCCTTTAAGCGGGGTGTGAAAAAGCATCTGATGAGGCCGTCAAGCTGAGTGCCACCATTGTAACATGATACGTGTCTGTAATGGTGACGCTCTTTTCAGGAACTTTGCCTTCAGCTTACCATCAGGCGAGGCGAAGTCAAATTGACGTGTCCTATATAAAAAAAAAAAAAACTAAACTTCATGGAGGCGGAATAACCTGACACCTGAAAATGTAAAAACCTCTGATGTACAAAAACTCTCCAGTGAGCTCTGGCTACCCTATTCACCGCGGGAACACAACACAAGGTTATTATGACCGCGGTATTCCGTAGGGCGGAGGTACTGCTTTCCGTGGCACGGGGTAATACATATTTGTATATCTGTTTAAAGATAGTTTTAGCTCTATTTAAACTATGATTTTAGTGTACCTACTTACCAACCGATGCGCCCGCGCCGGTATTGATCTTCGCGCTCTCAAGAACCGCAATAAAAATGCGTCGTCTGTTCGTGGAGGGTGGCATTCACCGCGCTCTGGAAAGTATTTTATTAATTTTGTTAATAATCTATAATGTAAGGTTGGTTATATGGGTTCTAGAATGTGGTATAAGCATATCTCGTAATTATTCACTATCCATATTTTACTGGCCATTAACTCGCTCAAAGACGCTTTATGGACACGGTACCAGTAGAGAATGTCTGAAGAAAGTTGCAGTCTCTGCGTTTTTTTATCTCATTTTTGTTAGTACAGTTTTTTAAATATTTAGTTTTCTAAAGTCTTATACCTATAATAAGAATAATATAGACGGAAGGTATAGAACCAGCGTATGAAGCCATATAAAGTGATACTAAAGTAGCACCATTTCGCTCGCACTCGTGCGTGCACACAAAGAGTGCGAGTGAGATGGTGCTACGTGAAATAGATTCAAGTTCGGATTCAGACAACCAGAGCAGTGAACCAAGATCCAAAGCTGAACACACTGTCTTCTGCCAAAAAATGAAAGTCACTCATTTTTTGGCAGAAGACATTAAATAATATAAGATATTAAATAATCATAAGGAAATTAAAGAAATATTTTTAAAATTTAATACCCCTCTACCTTCTTCTGCACCTGTGGAACGTATGTTGTCGTACGCGACAATGATCAATTGTCCGAAAGCACTGGGTCTTCATGCCCTAGTAGAAAATATTAATGACTTGTAAAAAATTTAGATGGCGTTAGGTGTATCAATTTACAATTAGAATTCTAAATGAACAAGAATTGAGTACTATAAATGTTGTTTTTTAATAAAACTAAAATACATGTGCCATGTAAACATAAAATAACGAACTTTTAAATCTTATTTCGATAAATTGGTTAAAATAACAGCGCCGTCCACGCTTTTTTTCAGTACTAAATAGATACCGCTCCATAATCCAATATTTTCGTTTCTTTTTGTTCATAGATGGCGCTATTTAACATTCCTTCGATTTTTTGACAGATCCTACTTCCTTATTTTATTTTGTATTGTATTCGATTATCGGATATACTTTGAGAGTTTGAGCTGTGTTTTTGTCACAGGGGGGCCCCGTTCTACATATAGAAATTCTAGTTATACAAATATGGGACAAACATGAATTGAACCTTGATTATATCACTTTGTCTCTTTTTTTCCATTATACAGTTGTATCTGCTAAAAAGAGACAAAAAATTCAAGTTATTGCTCACTTGGGAAAATGAGTATGAGAATTTGACAGCGTGCCGACGACGGTGCCAACATTTATGAATGATTTGCGCCAACATTATGAATGATTTGCGACAGCCATTGAGCCATTGTTGAATTTTTCTAGACCATACTACTCATACATAATAGTGATGTACTCCAATAAATGATTTGACGACGAAACTATTCTTCTTTACAAAAATGTACTCTTTTGAAGAAATACGAATTGACAAAATTGTAATGTCTTCTGTTTAGGCAATTGTGGTATTGTTAGAAACGTCTTGATCGTCCGCTGGTTATAGGCAATATGACGTGTGAATGACTATCTGAAACTCTGACTAGGTATAATGGAAAAAAACTTGAGATTTATAGAACGTGTTTGGTATGAAATTAAAGGGCTCTATTAGCACATTAAAAACATGTATACATTATTGGGTGTTGCTTGCATCAAAATAATACAAATAAAAATCAAGTTTAAAACTAAAATCCGACTACCTACTGCAAATCACGCTCTAAGAAGTAATAAGCAAGAAAATATCAAGAATAGCCGTGATCGTATACCATTTACTCTAACCCCGCGTTTACATACTGCCGCTCGCATTGCTCATCGCCTTGCCGGAAATATTCACGCGAATAATGCCCTAGCATTCAAACACTCGCATCTTCGCGATGTTCATCGCGTTGCCCAATACTCGCATCATCGCGATGTTCATCGCGTTGCCCCGCATACAGTATTCGCCTTGCGATGGAGATGGACGACTTTAGTTAAGTGGACACCTAACCGAATGCAGTATAGGCATTTTATTAGGCTAGGCTATCTACTTAGAGATACTTAGCTAGTAGGTAATCAGGCTAATTTGGTAGGTAGGTAGGTACCTACCTACCTACCTATTTTAATTTGGTAGGTAATTAGGCTAATTTGGTAGGTACCTACCTACCTACCTATTCTAATTTGGTAGGTACCCTAGCTACCTGTTTGGTAGGTATACTTAGGCTAATTTGGTAGGTAGGTACCTACCTACCTACCTATTCTAATTTAGTAGGTAGAGGTACCTACCTACCTACCAAATTAAAATAGGTAGGTAGGTAAATTAGGCTAATTTGGTAAGTAGGTTACCTACCAAATTAGAATAGGTAGGTAGGTAGGTACCTACCTACCAAATTAGCCTAATTACCTACCAAATTAAAATAGGTAGGTAGGTAGGTAGTACCTACCAAATTAGCCTGATTACCTACCAAATAGGTAGGTAGGTAGGTACCTACCTACCTACCTATTCTAGTTTGGTAGGTAGGTACCTACCTACCTACCTATTCTAATTTGGTAGGTAGGTACCTACCTACGTACCTACCTATTCTAATTTGGTAGGTACCCTAGCTACCTGTTTGGTCGGTATACTTAGGCTAATTTGGTAGGTAGGTACCTACCTACCTACCTATTCTAATTTAGTAGGTAGAGGTACCTACTTACCTACCAAATTAAAATAGGTAGGTAGGTAAATTAGGCTAATTTGGTAAGTAGGTTACCTACCAAATTAGAATAGGTAGGTAGGTAGGTACCTACCTACCAAATTAGCCTAATTACCTACCAAATTAAAATAGGTAGGTAGGTAGGTAGTACCTACCAAATTAGCCTGATTACCTACCAAATAGGTAGGTAGGTAGGTACCTACCTACCTACCTATTCTAGTTTGGTAGGTAGGTAGGTACCTACCTACCTATTCTAATTTGGTAGGTAGGTACCTACCTACGTACCTACCTATTCTAATTTGGTAGGTACCCTAGCTACCTGTTTGGTCGGTATACTTAGGCTAATTTGGTAGGTAGGTACCTACCTACCTACCTATTCTAATTTGGTAGGTACCCTACCTACCTATTTGGTAGGTATAATTAGGCTAATTTGGTAGGTAGGTAGGTACCTACCTACCCACCTATTCTAGTTTGGTAGGTAGGTACCTACCTACCTACCTATTCTAATTTGGTAGGTACCCTACCTACCTATTTGGTAGGTATAATTAGGCTAATTTGGTAAGTAGTTTACCTACCAAATTAGAATAGGTAGGTAGGTAGGTACCTACCTACCTACCTATTTGGTAGGTAATCAGGCTAATTTGGTAGGTACTACCTACCTACCTACCTATTTTAATTTGGTAGGTAATTAGGCTAATTTGGTAGGTAGGTACCTACCTACCTACCTATTCTAATTTGGTAGGTAACCTACTTACCAAATTAGCCTAATTACCTACCTACCTATTTTAATTTGGTAGGTAATTAGGCTAATTTGGTAGGTAGGTACCTACCTACCTACCTATTCTAATTTGGTAGGTAACCTACTTACCAAATTAGCCTAATTTACCTACCTACCTATTTTAATTTGGTAGGTAGGTAGGTACCTCTACCTACTAAATTAGAATAGGTAGGTAGGTAGGTACCTACCTACCAAATTAGCCTAAGTATACCGACCAAACAGGTAGCTAGGGTACCTACCAAATTAGAATAGGTAGGTACGTAGGTAGGTACCTACCTACCAAATTAGAATAGGTAGGTAGGTAGGTACCTACCTACCAAACTAGAATAGGTACCTACCTACCTACCTATTCTAGTTTGGTAGGTAGGTACCTACCTACCTACCTATTCTAATTTGGTAGGTAGGTACCTACCTACGTACCTACCTATTCTAATTTGGTAGGTACCCTAGCTACCTGTTTGGTCGGTATACTTAGGCTAATTTGGTAGGTAGGTACCTACCTACCTACCTATTCTAATTTAGTAGGTAGAGGTACCTACCTACCTACCAAATTAAAATAGGTAGGTAGGTAAATTAGGCTAATTTGGTAAGTAGGTTACCTACCAAATTAGAATAGGTAGGTAGGTAGGTACCTACCTACCAAATTAGCCTAATTACCTACCAAATTAAAATAGGTAGGTAGGTAATTAGGCTAATTTGGTAAGTAGGTTACCTACCAAATTAGAATAGGTAGGTAGGTAGGTACCTACCTACCAAATTAGCCTAATTACCTACCAAATTAAAATAGGTAGGTAGGTAGGTAGTACCTACCAAATTAGCCTGATTACCTACCAAATAGGTAGGTAGGTAGGTACCTACCTACCTACCTATTCTAATTTGGTAGGTAACCTACTTACCAAATTAGCCTAATTATACCTACCAAATAGGTAGGTAGGGTACCTACCAAATTAGAATAGGTAGGTAGGTAGGTACCTACCTACCAAACTAGAATAGGTGGGTAGGTAGGTACCTACCTACCTACCAAATTAGCCTAATTATACCTACCAAATAGGTAGGTAGGGTACCTACCAAATTAGAATAGGTAGGTAGGTAGGTACCTACCTACCAAATTAGCCTAAGTATACCGACCAAACAGGTAGCTAGGGTACCTACCAAATTAGAATAGGTAGGTACGTAGGTAGGTACCTACCTACCAAATTAGAATAGGTAGGTAGGTACCTACCTACCTACCAAACTAGAATAGGTAGGTAGGTAGGTACCTACCTACCTACCTATTTGGTAGGTAATCAGGCTAATTTGGTAGGTACTACCTACCTACCTACCTATTTTAATTTGGTAGGTAATTAGGCTAATTTGGTAGGTAGGTACCTACCTACCTACCTATTCTAATTTGGTAGGTAACCTACTTACCAAATTAGCCTAATTTACCTACCTACCTATTTTAATTTGGTAGGTAAGTAGGTACCTCTACCTACTAAATTAGAATAGGTAGGTAGGTAGGTACCTACCTACCAAATTAGCCTAAGTATACCGACCAAACAGGTAGCTAGGGTACCTACCAAATTAGAATAGGTAGGTACGTAGGTAGGTACCTACCTACCAAATTAGAATAGGTAGGTAGGTAGGTACCTACCTACCAAACTAGAATAGGTAGGTAGGTAGGTACCTACCTACCTACCTATTTGGTAGGTAATCAGGCTAATTTGGTAGGTACTACCTACCTACCTACCTATTTTAATTTGGTAGGTAATTAGGCTAATTTGGTAGGTAGGTACCTACCTACCTACCTATTCTAATTTGGTAGGTAACCTACTTACCAAATTAGCCTAATTTACCTACCTACCTATTTTAATTTGGTAGGTAGGTAGGTACCTCTACCTACTAAATTAGAATAGGTAGGTAGGTAGGTACCTACCTACCAAATTAGCCTAAGTATACCTACCAAACAGGTAGCTAGGGTACCTACCAAATTAGAATAGGTAGGTAGGTAGGTACCTACCAAATTAGCCTAATTACCTACCAAATTAAAATAGGTAGGTAGGTAGGTACCTACCTACCAAATTAGCCTAAGTATACCGACCAAACAGGTAGCTAGGGTACCTACCAAATTAGAATAGGTAGGTAGGTAGGTACCTACCTACCAAATTAGAATACGTAGGTAGGTAGGTACCTACCTACCAAACTAGAATAGGTAGGTAGGTACCTACCTACCAAACTAGAATAGGTAGGTAGGTAGGTACCTACCTACCTACCTATTTGGTAGGTAATCAGGCTAATTTGGTAGGTACTACCTACCTACCTACCTATTTTAATTTGGTAGGTAATTAGGCTAATTTGGTAGGTAGGTACCTACCTACCTACCTATTCTAATTTGGTAGGTAACCTACTTACCAAATTAGCCTAATTACCTACCTACCTATTTTAATTTGGTAGGTAGGTAGGTACCTACCTAGCTACCTAGCAATTTAGCATACTCAAAAACCCATTAGGCAACACTCATATTATTGCAATAATTTAGATACTACAGCGCGGTGGCCATGTTGGATTACAAAAATGACATCAAATTCGTACTCGGCATACTCAAAAACCCATTGGAACATACCCATATTTATATACTACAGCGCGGCGGCCACTTTGGATTACAAAAATGACATCAAATTCGTACTCAGCATACTCAAAAACCCATTATTCCATACCCTTATTGCAATTTATATACCACAGCGCGGCGGCCATATTGGATTCCAAAAATGTCATCAAATTCGTACTCGGCATACTCAAAAACCCATTGGAACATACCCATATTGCAATTTAGCATACTCAAAAACCCATTAGGCAACACTCATATTATTGCAATTTAGATACTACAGCGTGGTGGCCATGTTGGATTACAAAAATTACATCAAATTCGTACTCAGCATACTCAAAAACCCGTTATTCCATACCCATAAATATTTCAATTTATATACTACGGCGTGGTGGCCATATTGGATTCCAAAAATGGCATCAAATTCGTACTCAGCATACTCAAAAACCCATTTTTCCATACCCATATTGCAAGTTATATACTACAGCGCGGCGGCCATATTGGATTCCAAAAATGCAGCACAACATCCAAGAACCCCAAGTCTTAGCTGGCGAAAAGATGGTATTACCCTTTTTTCCTACATAATCGTAGCATTCGTAGCTGCTTTAGAAATAACCCGATTCGAGATGCGATCTGTACTTACGAGGACACAGTCAATCTTACTATATAAAATTAAATAGTTATATGTGCTTATATTTGTTAATTTATTTTTTTTGCTATGACTGACATTTCTTTGAGATTGAAAATAAAGTACAGCACCATCTAGTAGCTATTACTAAGTAAAGTACGCTGAAACACGGGTTATTTCGTTGCCATCTAGTGACGGGCTATAATATTTAAAAATAACCCGCAAAATAACCCGACTTAAGGTGGTCTCATTTTTTTGTATGGGATGGGGTATCTGTACTTTAGTATTATGTTCCGAAAGCAAACCGTTTGTCAGAAGAAATGTTTGAAAAAAGAGTCGTATTAAAGGTTAATTTAAATTATAAATCATAAAACTAATATTTTACAGCCAATGGTGAAAATTATAACTAATAAAATATTTAAAACTAAACAATGATTGACAAATGATAAAATATTTTTTGTATAATTATGTGTTTTATTTTCGTATTTGTCAAAACTGTATTAATAGGCATTTTTGTAAGACGTGTCCCATGTGTAATTACATTTTATCAGATTACTATACAAATTACAATTACTTTGTATTTAATTACAGTATGTACTCATTGCAATTGGTTACTTAAGTAATCTGTTACAAAGTATTTCAATTACTAATTACAATGTAACTGTAATTTGTAATTGTTAATCTAAATACTTTTTGCCCATCACTGGTACCTACTACGAGTATTATTTAATTATGTGGCCAAGGCAGCAACAACAAGCTATTCAATCTTTTAATTCCATTAACTTTAAGTTATAAGTAATATATTATCTTCTTAAATGCTGCTTTGTTTAGTCTCTTATTCAATAGGATAGATAGATGAATAACTATACTACCTATAACATAATGTCCCATCCATCAGGCTGGCGTATGACCGCGTACCTAATGGATAGGACAAACGGCGCACTTCTGACAAAACAAAACCGTATTCATTCAACAATTCAATACTCATGAACAATAAAAAAAATGATTTTTTTTTTAAATATTGTTTCAAATAATAAAATAGTAAAGTTATTTTTTCGGCGAGTACCTACCAACTTTAGATCTTACACTAATACGTATTATAAAGGAGTCATGCTCCTGCCCTTATCCCAAGTTTATTTTGGGAACGGTAGCGTAACATGTGTGCTTTTTACATTCATCTCTATTTGCAGTCATCTCAACATTCACTCCCTCCTTAACCATATCTATCTAGGTATTATAAAGAAGTAAAGTCAATAAATCCGGAAAGTAGATTAAATTACAACGGAGGTTCGAAGTATATTACGAGCGAAGCCGGGGAGGGTTAGTAGTGGGAGCTGGATAAGAAATCTGCGCGGGCGACAGACAGCTAGATAGTTAGTGCTAAGCGAAGTCTAGAATTTAATCACGTGCGTATCCAGGATATTGAGTGAGTTTTGAGGCGCGAAAAACATAATATATTTCGTATTTGGCTCCCCCATAAACCTCTTCGGGGACCAAATCAACCTTACCAACAGTAATACCAGCAGCTATGAATGCAACCGCGATTGACAACCACGACAACGATCGTACACTTCTCCCAGTAGAACACTTGCCAAAAGCAGCGACGCAAAGAAAAAGAAGAGAGGCAAACCTACGGAGAACAGAATTGGGCAAACCACTTACTTTGCTCAAGGCATTACATCAGCACCATAACCATTACGCTACGATAGATTGATCTTTTGTTTCCTATGACTATGACTTTCTAAAAATATCTCACAATCTGAAATAAGCTTCAGATAATTAACTTTTCCGTTCCGTACCTCAAAACGAGAAAGAACCCTTTGTAGAATTATTTTTTGACCGCCCCTCATGTATAGATAGAATATTTGTTTGTTTTTTTTTTCGATGGAATGTTTTTTAAAATCACAAAAGGTAGGTTCGTATAAAAATCCAGCTTTTCCTGAAAATTTCCGAGGTTTGATCTTTTTATCCTTATTCCCTGCAGAAGAAAACATGAACAAATCTTATAGATTACCTAATAACACTTCATACTCATGTCAGCTTGGTACTCATTGTCTTTTACAATCTCAGTTTCCATAGACCCAACATCCATTAATGTTTACATAACTGTTAAGTGTTACGTATTAGGAAACGTGGAAATGGAACATTATAGCAATTATTATGGGCATTCACCAATGTAAGTTATGATGCGGTAGACTGCAACATGCTAGCTTGGGTAGCTAGAATGCAACTATCCCACCATTATTCATCCTTTGTATGATGGCAGTATTGCAAAATGAAGAGATTACTTACCGTATATCAAGTCTCTGAATTCTGTAATATTTCTTGCTCTTGTAGCTGGGTCTTCTGCGGACAATATCCACGCCTCTTTCTCTAGCTCTGGATCGACGTGACGGTCTAACTCAGCTGCAAAGGCAATCTCTTGAAATGTCCATGCTTCTATGTCCCCCTGGTAACATTGGAATATTTTCAATTGAATATAATTTTGTTCCTGTGGGAGCGTGTGATGCTACAATACCAATACTCGAGACTGGAATAATTATATACATAGGTAAGTATTGTGAGATAGGTTTAACCAACGATAGAAACTTAGATCAATTTTTAACCTAAACTGCGTTTTAACGTTTTACAACAACGTGAATAGTCAATTTAGAGAAACGGATAGTTATGGTGCAAGTTAGTGATTCACAAAGATTCCTTTATAAGGTGCTTTAATAATTAGGTAGGTAACTACTTAATGCATGTTAGTAATGTTACTTTCATAAACGTTTTAGTGTTTATTTTTCATGTTCAGAATTGCTTTTATATTGTGGTGTAAATTAATTTTCATAATTTTAGTATCACGCTAATTGGCTATAAAGCTACAACGTAGGTTGTTAAAATATTCACAATATTATCCGTTATTTTCTTAAAAGTGTATCAAGTTATATTATTTGTATTAGGCATGGTGAACAAGTGACTGGATATGCAGTTGCTGCCGGGCCTGACAAGAGGGGTACCCAAGAAGCATGCTGGTTTGATGGCGTAACAGATCACATGTGTGTCTATGTGCTCACCATCATCAGAGGAGGACTAGGTAGGAAGGCAGACCCTGGAATTCGAAACGGAAACTTTGGAAGCAACTGGGAATAATGCTAGTATGATGATGGCGACCTTCTTCTTCATCCTAGCGTGAATCCCAGTCGCATCCGAAGCTTTCAACACGGAGTCTGGAGTCCGCATTTCCAGTCTAACTGTGGGTTTGGCTAAACTTCGATATTTTCCGTGAAGCGACTGCCATGTGAGCTCCATAACGCATTTGCGCTATCGAAGTATTGCAGTTTGCAGACCAGTTGTTGAACTTTTTAGAGCTCACACTACCCGTAACCCCGGGTTACGGGTAGTGTGAGCTCTAAAAAGTTAAGTTCTAAGGTAAAACATCTACGGCAGTCGTTACGGGTTACTAACTCGTAACGACTGCCGTAGATGTTTGTATGGCAACCGGACCGACGACGGCTTACTGCGCCCTTCGAGACACGACTAGACCGCAAATACCCATATTCATGCACACAAATATTGAGATCGAACCCGTGCCTCCTGCGTGGCGGTCGCGTTCACTACCGCCATACCATATAGGCTGTCATGATGACGAGAAGCTAGCAGACGGAACCCGCGCGCGCGTATTCGAAATGTTTCGCTTTTTCATCATTGAAAATAATAACAATTTTTAAGATTATGTTGGACGTGATAGGAACTTGAAACTAACTTCGTGGTGGAATAGTTTTACGTTGCTTTTATATAATTATCTTTACCTTATATCTTTTAAAAATAAGATTGTAACAATCATTTAATAAACTGTCTGCTATACTGATTGCGATCTGTAGCTTTTGTTACCGAGTACCTACTGCAAGAACATAGCTAACCGTGACTCGGCTCTTTACGGCACTTTGCGGTATCAAGTTCAAATCAAACAAACGACAGGATTTGTTGCTTGCAGACTTTGGAATCTATGAATATGGCCGTAAAACTACGGAGATGTATTTGGTTATAGAGGTATAGTTACGGGCTTATATGTTGAACCAATCACGTCACACGAAACGTCTGAATATCAAATTTTAGTCAAATCCGCAATTAGACTGGTAAAGCGGACCCAGACTCCGAGCTGAAAGCTTCGGATACGTCTGGGATTAACGCTAGGATGAAGAAGAAGAAGCATGTGACGAAATGTAGATACTTTTTATACGCTGTACGCCTTTTTCGGTGTCTTTAGAGGATAGTACGGGTGCTACGGCGGCAGGGGAGCTCAAATCCACCACTCATAACTTGGAGTTAGATATATGACGGGAACTGTAACTTACAAAGCGAGAGTTTATGCAGTAAATAGTTACATTAGACACCCGAGGTCTGCTAAACCTTAGGTTTGTCTTATTTGGCTTATATTGGAGCGACTGCAACTAACCTTCTACCATGAGATTATTTTGGTATCTAGTCTATAAAGGCCCCATAAATCCCTTCGAAATAGCATGTCTAATATCATCAGTGCAAATTTCCTCTCACGAAGTGGACATATTACCAGGGTAATAATTATATTCAGACAAGTAAGGGCTCGCCCTCGTAGGGTTCGTGTTCAATTTCCGTCCCGAGTGGCGTTTAATCCGATATCCTGTGAAAATATCGCGTTGCATCGGAAAGCTGTCGATCGGAAACCTACAAATTGTCCTCGAGACGTTGGCACGTGTCCCGCTTAGGGAGCGGTAATTATAGGAAGTGAGGTTGTGTTAGCAGAACAATATCACTACGTTGCAGTACAATATCAGAACAGCGGAGGATGATGTATCACGTTTTATCAAGAAATATATGACCTGTCTAGTCGCGGTTTCAATTCCAGCCTGTCTGTGTCCAATGGCATCCGAAGCTTTCACCTCGGAGCCTGGGCTCCACTCTTTCCTGTCTACCTGCAGGTTTGGCCGACTACCATCTGACCTTTATAACCCATTGGGGATATCATACGGTTAGACCAATTCTTTGTTTAGATGTTCGTATGATAACTCACCGACCGACGGTTAACGTGCTCTCCGAGAAACGTCCAGCCCAATGCAAATCACCATATTCATGCATGTATTTACATTGAGCGGGAATCGCCAACGTCATGAAGCGTCAGGAAGCCGTGGTAGAAATGTTTTTTAATTACAAATATCTGAACAATCAGTCAGTGTTAAGATCATTTTGAGTAATTTGTTCGTCAAGATCGATCTGATGCTTACTGTACAGTCTGTACACGCCTACACAAGCTGTGGAATCTTGTAAACCTTTGAGAACATTTTCATAACATTGTTAAGTTCAGCAGATTGGCAATAATTCTTCCTAAGCGTCCCTTACTTGAAGCAGCTCCGTCGTTTATCTTGTGAAACCCTGAACATCGCGAACGACAATGCGGTTACGCTAGCTATAATCGCCCGTCGCGGTGCATGCACACGTAACGCATGTAATTTTGTACATATAATACGAATTACGGTTTTC